>CM035168.1:47235448-48549643 GCA_020205615.1 Panax quinquefolius | reverse complement strand
AAATGAGAACAATTTCAAGAAGAGAAGGTTCAATAATGATGGAAAGACAGCAGCACCAATACCCATTTTCAAGGAAGGAGAACGACCACCGATCGTATATTTCAAATGCGGATAGGAGGGACACATCCATCCAAATTGTACGCAGCAACCCAAAGCGTGTTTCAATTGCAGAAGAGAAGGCCATTTAGCTCGATTTTGTCGTGTAGTGAAGTCAAGTCTAGCTAGGTTGGTGATGCCAAAGGATGTCCCAGATAAGTCAAAGTCGGTAGTTTAAGTGAGAGCGTATGTCGAGGAACCCGAACGAAGTTATCACGAGTAAGTTAATCATAAACTCTTATGAAGTCTATACCTTATTAGATACCGGTTCTACACACTCTTTTATTTCTCTTATTTGTGCTCAACTTTTAAATTTGACCCCAAAGAAGTTAGACTTTGACTTATTGGTTGAAACTCCATTAGGAGAAACCTTCGTTACATCCACTATTTATAAAACTTGTTTGATTCAAATCAGCACCCTCACGTTACCTGTCGATCTCATCTCTTTGAAAATACTTGCCTTTGATGTGATTTTAGGAATCGACTGGTTAACTACTCATCATGCTAAAATTGATTGTTGTCGTAAGATTGTTAGCCTTCCTAACCAACCTTTTATGCGAATTCAAGTAACCAAACCCCTAAAGTCGATCATTATCATATTAAGCCATAAGTAAAGAGCCCCGAGCCTTTTGCTGGTGACTTCCAAGTCTTGGAATGCACCAAAGCCAGACTCTCCGTAGGAGACGCCGTGAACAACAGTGGCAAGTTGATAGGTATCAATATGACGTGCTATCCAATTCTTGGATGAGAGTCACAGTTTTGAATGATATTTCTATCGTTAATAAATTTCTTGACATATTCCCCGAAGAACTTCCTGGCCTACCTCAGAGCGTGAAATTGAATTTTTGTATTGACCCCAGTACAAAACCCATTTCTAAAACCTCAAATATTTCTTCAACTAAAACAAACGTATCATGCGCCAAAGACGTTGACTCGAGCTGTTGAAAGATTATGATAATATCATTCAATACCATCGTGGAAAAAGCGAACGTGGTAGCTGACGCGTTGAGTAGAAGATCATATGTGGTTACGAGTGCGACGTCGTTAACACAAAGACCCATTATATATAATTTACAAAGGAAGGAGATAGAGTTAAAGACTCAAAGAACCTATGTGAAGATAATGAATATACGAGTAGAATTGACTTTAATCAATAAAGTTAAAGCCACTCAAGCTATAGACCCGGAGCTGATGAATATGAAGAAGAAGGTGCAAGAAGGCGTTATTCTACGAGCAATAATCGATGAAAAGAGGAATTCTCAACCCTCGATTTAATTGGTCCATTTGAAATACTTGACAGAGTAGGAACTGTGGCCTATATACTCGCCTTACCGCTAAGTATGTCGCGTGTTCATAACTTTTTTCACGTATTGATGTTAAGTAAATATGTGGACGTCCCGAACCACATTATTGAATTAGAACCAGGCGAGATAGCTGAAGATTTAACGTATTAGGAGATACTTGTTATAATCTTGCATAAGAAGGATCATATTCTACGCTCCAAGGTTATACCTCAAGTTAAAGTTTTGTGGAGAAACCATGATGTTGAGAAAATGACCTGAGAGTTAGAATCTGAAATAAAGTCTAGGTATCCTCACCTCTTCGACATACCAGGTACGTACCCTAATTTCGAGGACAAAATTTTATAAGAAGGGGAGGTTGTAAGACCCCAACTTTTATGAATAAAGATTAATTTTTCTCGAAATATATTTTTGAATATTATGGTGTGGATTTGATATAATGTTATAGTTGTGGGTAATATTTATAAATTTTGCAAAGTAAACAAGTGGTCATAAAATATTTGATTGGTCGGGGAATATTCGTTTTATCAGGGAATATTCGTATGACGACACAATCATTGGTGGACCCCATAACGAAAGTATTGTCGGAGTTAGAAAATAACATAAATATCTTTTTATAAAAATAATGGCAAAAGTTTTACCGTTAAACTGTTGAACTACCTGGCGGTAAAAGTATAGTAATACGTGTGGTTACATAGTAGCACACAATATTGATTATTGATGCTTACGTGAGAAGTCACTCATTATACTCAATTATTGCTATATTAATTGCTGCATAATATCTCTCATATTATTAATTCAATTATTGTCATAGTATCATCTGCATAATATTTTATATTATTAAATCAATAATTGAGACGACAAAGTTATTCATATTATTATTTGTATTATTGACAATGTCTAGAAAGTTCTGTCGAGGAGATGTTTAGTCACCTAATTGCACGCCAATTGGGAGAAATCCTTATCGGAAAGCCCCCTCTTTCCTGGAATAATTTGGTTGTTAAATATTGTGAGTTATAATATTAATGATGAATAATTTTGCGTTGATTAAAGATGAAATTGATAGTTCCATTGTGTTGGGATTATTAGTGTTTGTGGAAATCGACATTTATTTCGATAATAATTAATTTCTGGAGGTTATATTGACCAATCGGGTAATTAATCAGATAAATAAGCAATTAATTGCTATTAATTCACATGCTTATAACTATTTGTTCACATATATGTACTATTAATTTATATGCATGTATTATTAGGGGAGGTGGTGTAAGATTAATAATAGTTGCATGATTAAATTAAAAATAGAGTTATAGATGAATGTACTATACTGTAACTATTTTTTTCACATGTATAGAACTATTGATTCACATGAATGTACTATTGATTCACATGATGTACTATTAGGAGAGGTGGTGCAAGTTTGATAATACTTGTAGAACTAAATTAAAAATGGAGGAAAAGATGAAGGTATTATACTGTAATATTTTGAGCCTAAAACGTGCAATTTTCGAAATTATAATTTTCTATAAATAGAAACTAATTCTTCTTTCATTCTCACCAATTCACTAAGACTCACAAGAGCAATTATAGAGAGAGAAGCTATAGAGAGAGAAACTATAGAGAGAAAGAAGAAGAGAAGTCTGCTACTTCACTATTCCAGTATCTAGTCTTCTTCTGAGGTAAGAGATATATTTTTTTCAAGTATTCGTAGAAATAATATTTTCTTCCATACTCTGTAGTATGTGAGTAATATTATTTCGTTTCGTATTCCTAATTCTACACTCATTCCGTTAAAGTATTGCTTCTATACTTTGTGAAATTAGTAGAATATCATTGATATTTACGCTTCATCGAGTATCTTTTCATGAAAATATTATTCCGAGCTTTCTTGATAATTATTAATCTTTTCATACCAGAATACTATTCATGAGTTACAATTTATGGGTTACTAATCACCCGGTTACTATTCACTCGAATATTATTCACTCAGGTATTCGGGGCACTTTTCATGCCTGAGTACTATTCACGGGTTACTATTCATCCTATTACTATTCACTCAAATATTATTCACTCGAATATTTTGGGAACTTTTCATGCCGGGGTACTATTCACGAGGTACTATTCTTGAAGTACTGTTCATAGGGTACTATTATTCACCCAAAAAATATATTTCTTTTCTGTCCAAATCATTTTTGATACAATATTATTCTTGAATTGTACTCTACAAAGCTGTATCATGTTGACAATTTGGATATTATTGAATTCTGGAAAAATTAAATTATAGATCTTTAAAATTTATCCTTGCTTTCTTTTAATTGAATTCTTATATCATTGTCATCATCCTCATACTTATAATGTGATGAAAGTCATCTTTGACCGTAGTGCATAGATGGACTTTTGATTGGTATGATTATAACCAAGGATCATTCGGTATAATCATGACCCGTAATGTTACAAATGATGTGGTAAAAGTCCTCATTGGCCCGTAGTGCATTGATGGATAGTTGTTGGTATGATTATGACTAGGGATTATTCAATATAATCATGACCATTGATGATTACATGATTATCCTCGCCCGTAGTAGCGAGGGATGATTCGATGATGTGATTTATTTATTGTCGAGTCTCAAATGATAAAGTGGATAAAAAACTTTTTAAATCATAGAAGATAGTAGATATCATGCTCTACTTGACTCTTCTAATGGATTGCTTGTTCCGATGCAGTTAAACCTGATGTTTATTATATTTTATAAGTTTAACACTGTTGAAGGCTAATGATAATTTATTCTGCATTATCTTAGTCATAATATTTCTTACTGGGCAAGTTGAGCTCACCCTTTTGCTCTCATTGTTCTCTTCAGGAAATGAGAATGTATCCGGGACTAGTCGGGGAATTGAGTGATGGTCCGAGATGATTATTTTAGTAGTCCTCACTACTTAGTGTGATAATAAATGTAATGAGGATTGAATTTGAGTTTGGATATTGTCTATGAGACAATATTCATGTAAAAACTCAGCTATGTTTTATCGTTTAAAGAAGTTTGTATTTGATTTCTGTACCATGTATTTGACAACTCAAGATGGGAGATGTATACCTATTTTGGGGGCGTCACACAAGTGGAAACTAATATTCACAAATAATTATAGTTTAGGGGAGGGGGAGGGGTGGGGGAGGGAGGGAGGCGAGGGTGCTTGGGCGAATTTTTTTTTCAAGTAACAAAATTTGTAAATCTTTACAATCGCATTGAACATATATAAGAATATATTCTGTTACTCGAGAAAGGAACATATGACTGACGTGGGGTGGCGTGGCATGGCGTGGCGGGGCGACATGGGGTGCGGTGGGGTGGGTGTGTGGGGTTACTAGGGGAGGGGTGGGGGTGCTTGGGTAAAGAGAAAAATTATATTTTTAAAAATTGGGAGTTATAATAATTATGGACATGATTTTCGCATAATTTATTTTGAAAGTTATTTTTGGTAATGTGAAATATTTCATTTTGCCATCCTTTTCTATCCCTCCAAATCTTCCCACTTTTGAGGGGGAAGTTTTGAGCCAAAAATGTAATTAATTTTACCTCCAAATCCCTTCCCTTCCTTCCTAAAAAAACTCACAAACATGAGATTTGGAGGGATTTTAATTATTTTCCATTCCTTTCCCCTTAAATAAAAATTTACAAACATGGTGTCAAAGTTAACTCGGTTCACAATTGGTCAAATTGATCTTCCAATTCAAATTTTCTGGTTTTGTTTCCCTTCTCGCTTAAATTTAATCGCGTCTTCATCTTTTCTTCAATCTTGTCTTCATCTCTTTGCCTCTCATATTAACCACTAATTGAGTTGGGCGACTCTTGAATTGGTAAATTCGCGAACCAATTCAACATTTTTGGCGATTCCCCTTCAGTTCCCCAACAAAAAAAAGAAAAAATAAAACCCTAGAAATGGGTTGCTAGCAATTACATGTAATCAGAGCATCAAGATATGAAATTGATCGTCGTTCAATTGGGTCGTCAATAATAGAGAGATCGACTTTGAATTGTCCTTCCTGCTCATTTGAAAACTCTTGGCAATTAACAAAGGGAAAGGAGAACTGCAGTTAACTGAGAAAGAGAAGGGGAAAGAAGAAGGGTATTCGGCTGAGATAATTGATTTCAGATAAAATAATTTATCAAAAAAAAATTCTCTTACGATTCATGAATTTTCCTCTTTTATAGACCATGTATAATGTAATCTCTCCCTTTTGTTGTTCTCTATTTTGATTATACAAAATTAAAATCCAATGGGGTTGAAGTTTGGTAAGCTATGACCGAGAAAAAGTATTATGTCATTTAAGCTTACTTGTCAACGCCAAGATTCATCCATGTGTCTAATCACCAACAACGCATCAAATCCTGTACATAAATGAAGTCACACATAGGAACTTGAAGGCCTAGGACACCGAGGGATAGCTCCGGTGTGAGAATAAACATATACTGAAAATAGGTTAACAATGGAGGTTTAAAACTTTAGTACTCAAAGAATAATTGAGTACTTGTGAATTAGGGTTTAACTTTCTATTTATAGCTGATCACACCACCTTTAACGCCCTGTCCTCGAATTGGGATAAAATTCCTTATCATATTAACTACCATACTAGGATAAGAGTTAATCTCCTTAAAGAAAGGAAGTCAGATCTAATCCTAACTCTTTCCTTAGGAATTGAAAATTAAATGCAACTAGGAATCATAGATTCCTTAAAACTCAACCTACTACCCATAATATACTCCTACACGGAAAAGATTCATCCACATGGCTTGGGGTCCATTAAAACAACCTGGCCCATTTAATCATGCCTCAACATTGCCCCCACTCTTTTGTTATAAAGAGCTACATAATAAAAGAGTACTGAATCCAGAAGGCCCAATAATTAATATTAAATGAAAGAGTGAGATGACCAAAGTCAGACAAAACGTTTTTACATCCCTTACTCATTACTGGACCCCTCCAACATTATTATTGTAACGCCCCCAAATCCAGGTATCCGTTACCTCAGACCTGGTGTGGCACGATACTATCTTCATCTAACTATTAACAACTTCCATTTATAATTTTATGAATACAACTTAACTTTGATACTAATTAATATATTAATTCCTTTCTATTTCCAGGATCTATGAATCGATCCCAAAACCTTCATAACTCAATTCCCAATCTTGGTCGTTAACCATTCTTGTCTTTACATAATATTCGATGTTATACTTAATAATATGCGGGATAATTAAAAATTTTCTGAATTCTTTATTCATTTCCTTGAATCACAACCTTCATCATTTATATATCTTTGAATCAAATTTATTCTATTCTTCGATTCATCAGAGTTACATTATAGAATTTACATCTCAATTCGATGTTATTTATATAGTTAATAGTACGACTTTATAACTATACAAGAGTTCAACAACTATCAAGTACATCATCAAAAACATGGTTCAAAATCATAACTTTAGATAAACAAATCAATCTTCTTGTGATACTATTAAACTCTATCAATCAAGTAGCACATAACTTTACTATGAGTTCTTAACCTACAAATGTGGTTATTGCAAGGGTGAGCTCGACAGCTTATCAATTCTAACAGTTTTCATGCATCACATAACACATAATATCACGTGCATTTTATAAAATCATAATCATTTAAAATTAATTCGAATGTTGCTTCTCACAAAGCAAGTATAAAGATTAACTTCTTAAACATATAATCATAGATTGACTTTCAAGTTTCATACATATCTCATATGCATTTCATATATATAACTCAACATTTTCATGGAAAAATATAATTCAAGCAACAGTTATCAAATTCATATAACAAATAGGTACTGAAAGACCTGTCTGGCTCGTAGATTATCAACTATAACTTATCTGCTTACAGCTACCTGCACTTCGTGTATTCCTCCTACACAATTGTATAATCATGGATTCATACCCATCAGTCATACATTTCCTTACATTCTCAATGTAATAACAATTGTTACATTATTTTCTAACTCGGTTCTTAAAACCTTCGTTTCACTTTCTTATCATACTCTTAGTGTAAGACCCCAAATTTTATGAACAAAGATTTAATTTTTCGAAATAATTTTTTTTGAATATTATGGTGTGGATTTGATATAATGTTATAGTTGTGGGTAATATTTATAAATTTTTCAAAGTATGCAAGTTGTTATAAAATATTCGATTGGTCAGGGAATATTCTTTTTGTCGGGGAATATTCGTACGACGGCGCAATCATTGGTGGACCCCACAACGGAATTAATGTCGGAGTTAGAAAATGACAAAAATATCTTTTAATGAAAATAACGGCGAAAGTTTTATCGTTAACTGTTGGAATACCCCGTTTTAAAAGTACAGTAATACGCGTGGTTGCATAGTAGCACACGATATTGATTATTGATGCTTACGTGAGAAGTCACTCTGTTTTACTCAATTATTGATACAGTAATTGTTGCATAGTATCTCACGTTATTTGATTTAATTATTGTTATAATATTTTATATTATTAAATCAATAATTGAGATGACAAGTTATTCATATTATTATTTGCATAATTAATAATGTCTAGAAAGTTCTGTCGAGGAAAGAGGTTTGGTCACCTAATTGCACGCCAATAGGGAGAAATTCTTATCGGAAAGCCCCCTCTTTTCTGGGAACGATCTGATTGTAAATATTGCGGGTTATAATAATGATGAATAAATGTTGTTAAAATATTGAGGGGATTTTTATGAAGTATTTGTTATAAATTTTGGCATATTATTTAGACCCCCATTTACCCATTTTTTAAATAATCGGTAGAAAATTATGTAGTATATATATATATATATAATTGTGGGACCCACATATGGGTGAGGAAGAAAAAATGGGGGGGGGGGATGTTACGTAAAATGAAGGGAGTATATATATAAGTATATTTTATAAGTTTTTTTTTATGAAAAATAGAATATATTATATTTTATTATGCATAGTGCCTGTATAGTGTTTGCATAGTGACTGCATAGTAAAATTAAAAATTTTCAACCGAAGAATTCGGCGCCCGTGAATAATTCCTGTGCAGTCTGTGATTTCTAAATTCAAATAGTATCCTTTCCATTCTCATATAAATAGGATGCTTAGTTAGAATTTAAAATCACACCAGAATCAGAGAATTCTTCTTCTATAATATTGAACATATTTCTTTAGAGTTTAAGGAAGCTTTGAGTGTAGAAAATAGTGAAAGTTTTCTTCAAGAATATATCCGCTATACCAGTTGGAATAATCTTTTTTTTGAGGTAAGGGGTATTATTTATTTCATATTCGCTTACGATATTATTTTTCGTATTCGTAAGAAATTTTATTTCTTTCAATATTCGCAAGGAATATTATCTTCGTTTAATATTCGTAAGGAATATTATCTTCGTTCAATATTCTTAAGCTATATTATTTTTGTTCAACAGTTGTAAGGGATATTATTTTTGTTCAATATTTATAAGAAATAATATTTTCTTCCATACTCTATAGTATGTAAGTAATATTATTTTGTTTCTGATTCAGAATTCTACTCTGATTTTGTTAAGTTTTGGCTTCTATACTCCATGAAATTTGTAGAATATCCTTGATATTTGCTTTTCATCTAGTATCTTTTCATGAAAATATTATTCTGAGCATTCTTGATAAGTTTTAACCTTTTCATGCCAGAGTACTATTCATAGGATACTATTCTCAAAGTACTATTCATGGGGTACTATTTACCCGGAGTACTATTCATGACAAAAATTGATTTCTTTTCGGTCCAAATCATTTTTGATACATTATTATTCTTGAATTTTACTCCACAAAGCAGTATTATGTTGACAATTTAGATATTCTTGAATTCTAGATAAATTAAATTATGAAATCTTCAATATTTATCCTTGATCTTGTTTGATTGAATTTTTATAGCATTGTCATCCTCCTCATGCTTATATTGTGATGAAGTCATCTTCGGCCAAGTGTGCAAAGATGAACTATTGATTGGTATGATTATGACCAGGGATTATTCGGTGTAATCATGACCTGTAATGTTACAAGTGATGTGGATTATTAGGCTGAGCCTCAACGATAGTTGTTGGTATGATCATGAATATGCGTTCTCTTCGGCCAAGGGTGCAAAGATGAATTGTTGTTTGGCATGTTCATGACCATTGGTGAAAACACGAATATCCTTGGCCCGTAGTGCATGAATAATTCATGGTCATGGATACTAATGAATATCCTCGGCCCGTAGTGCATGGATAATTCAAAGATGTGGATTATTTATTGTCGAGTCTCAAATAAAATTGATGATAAACTTTTAAATCATAGAAGATAGTAGATATCATGCTCTACTTAACTCTTCTAATGGATTACTTATTCTGATGCAGTTGTTGATCTAAAACTTATTGTCTATTCTATTCTATCAGTTGTTATACTATTGAAGGCTAATGATAGTTTATTCTGCATTATCTTAGTCATAATATTTCTTACTGGGCTAGTTGAGCTCACCCTTTTCTTTCACTGTTCTCTTCAGGAAATGAGAATATAAATTTGAGACTAGTCGTGGAATCAGTGTGACTATCCCGGATGGTTGTTTTAGTAGTCCTCACTATTCTCTGAAATAGTGTGATAATAATTGTAATGAGGTCTGAATTTGAGTTTGGATATTGTCTAGAAGATAATATTCGTGTTAAAAACTCTCAGCTATGTTTTGTTGTATTTTACTCGACAGTTGTATAATTAAGTTTATAGTTGTATTATGTGCCTATATTTGGCGACCCAAGATGGGTGATATATACCTATTTTGGGGGCGTTACACTTAGGATAGCTATGAATGTATAGGTATACCTTAGTCACATATACTTGACATATATATCAACATTTATATACATTTATCACATACTTGCCTAACTATATATTCTATAAACATTTAAAAACTCATAGATGCATAATCCAC
This sequence comes from Panax quinquefolius, assembly GCA_020205615.1. Classification (NCBI taxonomy): domain Eukaryota; kingdom Viridiplantae; phylum Streptophyta; class Magnoliopsida; order Apiales; family Araliaceae; genus Panax; species Panax quinquefolius. The sequence goes on along the minus strand of CM035168.1, from coordinate 48,539,266 downwards.
AATGTTCTTGCTTTGCAAAACTTGTCAAATGTTGGTTCTATATAGCCATTACATGCTTGTATACTTAAAATATCACTTAATACAATTATTATAGCTTAAGACACTCATACACACATGCTTTAAGGTTCAGATCACAGTTAAAATAGCCAGTCAACACTGCCCTGCAGTGCAGCTGCGCTGCAGTTAAACCTAAGCGAGTTCATGCAATAAGGGTCTAACTATGTAATTGTGACAACCCAAATTTTCATATGTTATTAAAATAAGAATTTAATAATTGAAATTCTTATTACGATGTGATTAATGTAACAATCCAGAATTTTAATTGTAATTATAAATATTTTTTAAATTATATAAATATTTAATGGATGTGTTTATTGTTAAATAAATATTTGTTTATTGTTGAATAAATATTTGTTTAATTTGATTTGAGTTGATTTGGTTAATTATTTGTTTAATAAATAATTAATGGGTGAAGGAAATTAATTGTTATGAGATAATATTCTAGTTTAATTTAATAATTAAGTTAGAGAGTTTATAATGATTAAATGATTTATTCAATAAATTGTTATTAGAATTAAGTATGACAAATAACTATATTATAAAGGAGTTATTAAAATAAAGTAAAGGACTTTAATTTAGTTTCCCAAACAAGGCTTAAAAATATTAAGTGTTTAATTTTAAAAGGGTTTTGCCAAACGAGCCTTATGGCTTTTGAATTTCTTTTGAATTTTGAATTATAATAATATAAATTAAATAATATATATATATATATATATATATATATATATATATATATGAATTTGGTAACTGATAAATTTAATAGGGGTAATTAGTAGGCGTCAGTTTTTTTTAAATGGGCGAGTGTTGGTTTTATTTTGTTTTTACGTATAGAGTATTGGCTTACTGATAACTAACAAAAGAAAAGAGTTCTCAGAAGGTTATAGAGAATTTTGAGAGAGACTTGTCAGAGTTTGAGAAAGACTGGTGAGAGAATTGTCTTCAATTAGCAGGGATTTCTTAAGCAACAAAAGGTATGATTATAACCTTATTATATATATATATATATATATATATATATATAGAGAGAGAGAGAGAGAGAGAGAGAGAGAGATATGTGTTTTAACGACGTGAGTTTTAGCGTCTATGTTCACGAGTTTTATACTTGCTGTGAATTCCAAATTTCTATAATTGCTGCTATACAATTAAATTATAATGATTGTATGTGGTTATGAGGATTAGAACTAGTGTTAGACAAAGAATTGCATGATAACTACGTCTACAAGAAAGAATTGGTTTCTTTCACTGAACATATATGTATGAACATGGTGAATATAGGTATGAAAATATATATGATTGTATGCTAATAGATAAATTGAACTTTGAATATATTAACTTGGTAAGAAACGAAGACAACATAGTTAGAATAAATCAATTTGGGTTATAATTATGACTACAAAGTTGTTCATCAGATCAAGAAATATCAAAAATAGAGTTTTCTTTGGTTTAAAACAAAGTTGTTTCAAGGATTTAACTTCTCTAAAATTAATGTTCAAGTTGTGTTAAATTAGTATATGTATGCTTGTTAATGATTTACATAAATTATATATGTTAATTTAGCTGCTAGAAGCCATTGTGTTATGTTCTTCGTGTGTGGTTTCTGTAAGTTTTGGCGCCTCAGCGCCAAAAATTAGAGCCCCACCGTAACTCCGCCCCACAAATATTCGAAATCAAGTACCACAAATAATAATTTCACCGCAAATAGCCACCGCCTAACTTAGTCCTGGTCCGATAGAGCTTGACTTCTTGTAGTAAAATGGCCATAACATTTTCATACGAACTCCGATTGAGGTGATTCAAGATGATCCGAAACGAGGACGAATAGACCTCCAACTTATGTGCTTTAAGTTTATCAATTTGAGGTCGGTAACAGGGGTCAAAATTGTCATTTATGCGACTGATATGTATTAGGAGGCAATCGGAGGGCGTAGGGAATGCACATATGCAAATGTAGTGCTCCTGACGATAAAAGATGTTATCCTAAGTTATAAAATATGAATATTAGTAAATATAATGATGCTTAACATTAATAAATGATGTATTAGATAAGTTGTATTCGCATACTAAGTACACACAAGAGAGACGAATCAGGCGTGTGACGAATGAACGTCGAAACGCCGTGCCAAGTGTTAATAAACTTAAAACATGTTTCCATTCAATTGAAATGAATATTATAAGATATGGAATGGATTTAACATAAAACCAATAAGTAGTCCTACCAAAACTTAAGCACTTGAATGAACTTCGAGTTTAACTAAGAAGAAATATAGTGAGTTATAAGTCTAAAGTTGACACAATCAAATTGAACATCAGGTATCGATTAATAGGAAGAGTTATAGGATGTAGATTAAAGTTTACATTACAACTACTATGCGCTGCTATGTGACTAATAATTGATGTGAATGATTATATAATTGTGTAGGGCACGGAAGCATGATAATCGTAAGTCGTTAAACCGTTATCGTAAAACAACGATCAAGGCAAGTCTTTTAGTTCCTATTTGCTATATAAATTTGATGATGAACTGTTTGAAATCTTTATTGCAAATAGCATGGTGTGTTATATTAATGTTGAAAGTATGAAATGTTAAAGTCAATTTATGACTACGTTGATTGAGTAATGAATGTTGATTGAGTAAGGAACTCAATCTTTATACTTGTTATATGAACTACAACATGTATGTTATGTTAGCCCAATGTTTATGAGATGTATATTGAGCATGTTATTATGTGCTATGTGATGCATAAAAACTGTTAGATTTTGCTGGGCTATTGAGCTCAACCTTGCAAATAACCACTTTTGCAAGTTAAAGATTTAAGGTAAAATATGTGCTACTTGAAAGATATGAATCAGATGTGATACTCAAAGATTTATATACTTTAGCTGAGTTATCATTATTTAAACCATGTTTAAGGTTCCGAATAATGTATTAATGTTGAATTGTAATATCGTTTTGCGATGTAAGCTCTTGTAGTATTAAAATGATTCTGAGATATTTAGATGTAAAGGTTCAAAGTTCTAGGAACGAGAATAGTTTGTGATAGAAAATTTTAATTATAATAGAAAATTTTAATTATTCCGCAAATTTCAATGGTTGTATTATCATTTAATGATGTAAAATTAGAGGTTGAATGTATTGTTAATGACCGAAGTCGAGAATTAAATTGTATGAATTTTGGGGTTGTTAAAGTAATCATTAACCTACATAACAATGTTAAACATACTTCAATACGCATGCTCACATATATTCAACTTATTTATTTAAACCTAGTTTAGTTCATCACTTGAAACTCATTTAAAATCATGCTCCAATAACTTATATTGTGTTAAACTAGTTGTGTGAACTTATAAGCCATGTTTTGAGACATGAATAGTACTAGCATACCATCCTATAAGTTCAGAATGTAAATATCCTCATGCTTGTAAATATTCATTTCAAAGCTTTCAAGTTTTCTTTAAAAGTCTTTTTAAACTAAGCTATCACAAGTTGATTATAAGCAAGGCAACTTTAAATCACATGCAATACATATTTTTATACATAACCAAGTCAAAATAACATGCTTGGGGTATCACATTATAGCGAAAAGCATTATCAATTTCTCACAGCATTTGCAAGTACAATTGCCGTTATCAATCATAAAAGGGCGAATCTCGCGCTTTTCTCGATAGTTCTAGAATGCCGCTTCACGCAGAAATTCAGAAACTATACATGAAATTATTAAATTTAAAATGCTTAGAACAAATATACTGACTCCATACAACCATACAAACTCTTCTAACACCATAACATTCCTTTTCAAACCAATTAACAGATAATTCATGAAAAATCTAAGAATTCTTCAAACTCAAACTTAAGAACATGGTTTAAGAATTATAACTCTGTGAAGTTGAATTCTAAACTCGTTGTTTATTCTAGATTGCGTCTCCAATGTTTCAACACTTGCACTCTATTTTTGAACTTAAAAGAAGTTTTCAGCAATTCATCTGATGAAGAGGATCTCCGATTTATAGGGAAGCTTTTGTCCAATCAATGGGCTTTGTCCAAGGAATTAACCCAACAGAAAAAAGAAGGAAATAGTGAACAATAAGGATTTGGTATAATAGGAAGTATACCTATGTTTTAAATATACACCATTATATAATCTTATATCCCATGCACATTGAGCTAGTCTAAATAATATTTTAATACCCGTAAAAATCGATTGTCCGTAATTTAAGTTTAAAGAATTAGTTATTAATAAAATGAATTTTTATTAATACTATTATGGTTATGTATGTACATGTGTTTATTAATCGCTCTATAACCTAGAATGATTATTAATCGGAGGATTCTCGCTACGAAGCTAGATCGAATGAGAGTAAGAATTTTCAAGACTAAAAATAAAAAATAAAATTTTTCTGAGAACAAAATATTTTTCCGGGAAAAAAGACGAAATAGGTACTATTCATCCGTTCTACTCAGAGATTTATTTTGAATTTCTGAGAAACGCATAATGATAGAATTCTGAGACGAGATGGAATATTCAATAATATTTCAGTTATGGCAAAAATGAAGTTTTCGCCTGCGGACTTAAAACCTAAGGGTTAGGAAAAGTGAGTTCCGAGAATTTTATGATTTCGTATAATAATTAGAGTTATTATGCGTGAGAAATACGAGTATAATACTAGTTATTATACGAGTATAGTACGAAGATTAGTACGACGTATAATACGAATATCGTACGAACGATATACGAAGAGAATACGAGAATACGGAATGGAATGCGTAGAATAATGATTATTAGTCTAAATGGACTTCGAAGTTCATGGACTTTGAAGAATCCAATTGACTTGGATTATATCAAGCCCAATGGAATGTGTAATCAAGCCTCAGTGGTAGGCCCAAAGAAGAATTAATGTAAGGCCCAATGTTAGATTTAATTAAGCCCGATCCAAGAAAATTAATCATGATCGAACCGATGGGTCACCTGGATGGGTAAAACCTGATGGGCAACCCATGGGGAAGACCCATGGGCATAAGTAGGCCACTTGGTCACCAAGTAGGGTGGTGACCAAGTAAACTTGGTGGCTAAGCTTGAATAGTAAGGAGGTGGGGGGAAATGAATGACCAAAATGCCCTAAACCTTGGTTTTCTATAAATAGAAAGCTTAAGTTCATTATTTTGAGCTTTTGAAAATCCTACTCTTTGAGAGAGAGAGAGAGAGAGAGAGAGAGAGGATGGGAGAAGAGAGAGAAGAGAGAGAAGAGAGGAAAAGCTAGCTCGAATGCACGCTTTGTCCGACTCAAGGAGATTAAAGAAGAACTAGAATCCGAACCCTAGTTTCTTCTAATTTTCTTTAAGTTTAATATGTTCAAAACATAACTTAATGAAGATAAGAAGTAGATGAAGTTAAGAATGATTTCATATAGGTTGAAATCAGAAAAATGAAGAAATAAGAATTAGAAATTTAGTTTATAAATTTCTTAAGGAAGTATAAGATTCAGAAGGATTTTGAATGATCTGAATGAATCTTATGAATGAGTAGGTCAAATAAGTAAGGAATGATGTTCTATAACATCAAATTCCAAGAAAAAGTAAAATCGTAATCCAAAATATCGATTAAAACGAAGAAGAACGAAAGAACGCCAAGAACGCTAAGAACGCTGTTGTTGATGGACAAATTTAAAACCATCGTAGGATAATTGTTGTTGATGGACAAGTTTAAAACCATCGCAGTATAAGTTAGTTTCTTATTTCTTGGTTAGAACGTTAGAAACGCTCATGAAGAACTCTGATTAAAACCGAGCTATAAACGGTTATGGCAAAATTTTTTAAAAGAAGAACGAGAATTAGAAAGTTAGTAAATGAACCCGAACGTGTAGGGTTTCATAAGAATGTAAGAGAACGAGAAAACGTGAGTCGTGGACTCAAGAACGAATGAGTTCCGAAGTTCGATGACCGAATTACTTTAATTTAACGAACGAACGAAGAACGTTAATAACGTAAAAACGAACGAAGAGCAAAAGATTAAGCCAATTGAATGGCATGTTAATGGATTCGTAACGAAAGTTCTATCCAAGGGTAATCAAGTACGTAAGATAAGGAAGAAAATGGCTTTGGAACGACCTCGCTCCGAAGTTATAACGAATAAGATATGAGATTTCAAAGTCAAGATCTCAAGCTTGTAAAAGACTTAGAAAAATTTTCTAGGTTTCACGCTTGCGCAGCAGCAGAACAAAGTCGCTGCCTTCGGGGCTTCAAGCAAGAGCAAGATGAGCTCGGGCCATTAGCTATCGCTAAGTGGCTGCCAAGAAGAAAAGAAAGGAAGGGCACGGCACCACAAATACGGCAGGTAGGTAAATGCCCGTAAATGAGATTTTTACTACTCAATTACTCGGGGATGTGCAAGAAAGAAATATGAACATATAGTTCAACTAATGTAACACTTAATTATAATGTATTAAACCTTTGATGAAGGTTGAACGAAAAGATTAAATGAGATTAAAAGATAAAGAATGTAGACGCGGTTACGTAACCAATGTCCGGAAACCGTAGTCACAATGAAACGAACGCGAGGAATTGCTATAATTGTGATTCCTTAAACGCTGATCGACTAGGTAATGAATAACATTTCGATGTTATGTCATGGTCATGAGAGATGAATGTAAAGCGTTTAGACGTCAGGAACGCAACGTTGTTGCGATGAACGATCTGGCCTTAGCATACAACGAACCGTATGGCTTTTGACATTAGGAAAGAATAATGAACATGGGGTTCAGTGACGAGTAATGAATGAAAGTAATTAAAACCTTAGATGAAGGTTGAATAGAATTAAGAGGCAAGTAACGTAAATGTTGAATACGTAAACGATCCTCGTGAATCGTATTCACGCTGAGCTTAACGCTCTAAGTATACATTAGTTGTATGACTTAGACGCTGACGGAGTAGTAAGTAAGATATGAATTATCAAGAAAGCCGAGCGAATCGGTAATAAGATTAATGAAAGTCGAATGTGAGTCTGATGAGAATGTTAGAATGAAATGTAAGCGCTGACACTTGAACCGAAGTTAAAGGTTAAGTGTACGCTAATATTAAATCGGGTAGAACCTACACCCCGTGTATGGTTTGACCGTAAGGTAATAAAGATCAATGATTAAACCCGTGAACGGTGAAGAAGAAGTCAATTAAAGACAAGTACGATAACGTAAAAGAAGCCGAAGTTAATGTTTATAACTTGATAACGCTCCGAGTCAAATGAATCGACGTTGTAAGATAAGAATAAGGTAACGTAAAATGCTTAACGCTATAAATGCGTAGAATGAATATTGAATGATCGTCCTGAGTATACAAAAGATTGTATGACTTAGACGATAAAGAATGAATCCCGAGGTATGGCATTTAGTTGCCGTAAAGCCATAAGGAATAAGAAATTGACTTAACGAACATTATATAGTTTTAATAGTTCGGGTAAGTTAAGATGAATTTAGGTTCTAGTACAATCGTAACCTTTGATGGTTCGATATATGGGAGCCGGGCTAAACAATTCCTTCAGAGAGCGAAGGTATATACAAAATCGGCAACCGATCTAACTCACCGCTATGGGCGCAGTAGATGAGATGGGAACTTGTTTGTTGGTTGTTTGTGGGAAACCACTCAGAGTACCACCATATGGACTACTAGCAGAGACACGATGTGTGCCGAGTCCTAGGAGAGTTATAAGAAGAAGATAAGAATGTAAATCATCAAAGATGATGAACGATTAAGTAAGACATCTCCGTATGTCATGAAGCCGCTAACCCAGAAAAGGAAGTTGGTCGCAGAAACTTAGTTTATAAGAACGTGAACCCTAAGAAGTAAAGTAAAGTAAACCAATGCGTAAGTCAAGTATATGACTAATTGGTATATGTGTTATTTCCTTATGTGCTACATAGGAATTGAATGAGCAGCTCAAATAGAAACTATAAGTCAGAGTCAGTATGTAAGGCAAGTTTCCTAACTTCATTCATATTTTAAATGAATGCTAGTTTCTAAACTTCTTATGTTGAACTTGAGAAGTTCTGCCTATGTGCAAATGTGTGATATTTGTACAAGGTGTTGTTAAATATATGAGGCCTCCTCAGTGCCACAATGTGAACACTTCAAGTGTTTCTATGATATGAACTGCTCTGTGATTGAACTGCTCAATATGAGCATGTTCTATTTATACATGAACCGTTATTGTTAAGTCTGTGTGCTATTGATTCTAGCCGCATGTAATGTGTATGAAAGAGAGTAGAGAGAATGAAAGTATTTCAAAGGAATGTAACTAATGTTTTAAAATGATAGAATCGAGATTATTCCTATTATTCAAGCCGCCTATAACCTTTGTTCTTGCTATCAAGTCTTAAAAGAATGTTTAAATTCTTAAAGTTGTTTGTTCAACTATTATGACTTGTCGGGCAATTGAATGCTCACACTTGCTTTAAATAAAAACATTTTCAAATGAACGATGTTAGAAAGAACTTAAGGATCCCGTAAAGATCAAGTCGATCTCAGATTCAGAAGAAGTGCCATTCATTATATGAATGAGCGTGAAGATCAAGCCAAGACTTGTAATATAGAATGATAGAATTAAACTATAGAATAGTTTAATGAATGATTATGTATCCTTGGTGGCGGATAAAAGTCACTTGTACAAGATGTAAAGAATAATGTAATTATCATTATTTGAATGAAAGAGGTTTTAAGGTTTTAGAACCTGGGATTTGAGGATGTATGTTGTTATATTTAGCTATATAATGATGTATGTTTGGAAGAAGATGGGATCGTGACGTATGGAATCCGGATGTGAAAATAGACCGATTTCGGGGGCATATATGTCGGGTATCAAAGTCGATAGGTTATAAATCTTAGGTATGAGTACCTAAGACTATAATCGTCGAGAGAGAGGATAAGAAGATCACCACGTGATCATAGTAAATCGTAGTAATGTAAGAGCCGTTAAACGATGAATGATTTATAGCCAATGCTATGAATGAATGGTACTACTACAAGTAAGTAAGACGGAAGAAGAACTCGATTGAGTTGAAGGATAATATACGAATTAAAGAAAATTCATATTAAGTAAAGAGAAAGTTAGAAGTTGTAAGATTTCAATTGAGGACTCATGTGATAGCTGAGTTGTATGAATCTTTGTATGGGCAGAGGTTTGTGCTTGGTGTAACAACCACTTTCGCTTTATTACAAAGATAATCATTGAATTGGTCGCTATTATCAAGATGTATATGACGAGAAGGTGAATCTTTTCTCATGATATACTACTGATAGGTAGAGAACGATAAGGTAGGTGCGAGTTCTTGAAACTCATACTTATGGTAAGTTCGTGACTCATAATTATATGGTATGTTTTTGAACTTCTCAGCGAATGGACGCCTATGGTCTGTCTGGGATAGTTCTTAAACTCATATTATTGTGGAAAGTTCCCGAACTCATAATGTGTGGTAAGTTGATGGACCGTATTAAGGTATAGGAATGTTTAGACCGAAATGAGTTATTTTCAAGAGACTTAGCATCAAGGTGCTAGAGAAGATTAAGTATTGTCACAAGTAAGACAAATGAAGGAAGATGGAGAATAAGATATTCCAAGTCATCTAGCTATGCTAGATTTCAAAGTTTCTTGAAATCGCGTCAAGTGCGCGCATTTTTGAAAATGAAAGAATTGGTTCAATTTTTGGAACCAATGGATTTTAAAAGAACTATTCTTGATATGTCTATGCTAGTTGATTCTATTTAGACAAAAATTGATTTAAAATATCAAAATGAATTTTATATCATCGCTGCATTTGATGCAAAGATGGTAAAAGGATGGAGTTATTAATGCAATCAAACCTAGTGTCGAAGTGATCTTAGGATCAACAACCCGCTATGGTATGATGTATAATGACGAAGTCATAAACCGACGAAGTCCTCAACGCATCGTGAAAAGTGCGTTCATCATGACGCCATGAAACGCTTTGATGTATTGCAAAAGAATTTAAAGAATCGGTCGATGTCAAGTGAGTCGACTGTATTTAATGTTTCAAGTCGATGTCCAATTTATTGGTATGGTCTAAGCTACTTGATTTGGCTAAGACGAATGGTATGTCATGATTAAAAGAAAATCGAGCTTTCTTTGAAGAGCTATGCCAACCAAATTGTTTTGGTGCGAATCCAATGATTAAGTCTCGAGGTGAACATACCCCTAAATGGGGTTATACGATAGGTCGATCACCCACGTACGGAAGAGGTAGTTTACCTTCTTTGTGATTGTAAACTTACCGTAAGAAAAAGGGTTTACTACGAAAGGTCGTTTAACCTAGTAAGAGTTCATGGTCGATTTGACCCCTCAAAGAAAAGTATGAAATGTTTTAAAGGAATCTTTATATTCCTAGTTATTCCTTTCACTTCATGATTCTTGATAAGTTATGAAGGGTAGGGAATGTATGAAAGATAATAAGAACTTCTTTGAAGAGAAGTTGAGAAGAAGGGTTAGCTAAAATTTCGAGGATGAAAATTCTTCAAGAAGGGGAGAATGTGAGGACCCGTAAGGGTTTGGTTTTAAGAAATTCTGAGGACGGAATTTTTTAAGGAGGAAGAATGTGACAACCCGAAAAAAATCTGATTGTCCGTAATTTAAGTTTAAAGAATTAGTTATTAATAAAATGAATTTTTATTAATACTATTCTATGTTATGTGTTTATTAATCGCTCTATAACCTAGAATGATTATTAATCGGAGGATTCTCGCTACACGAGCTAGACCGAACGAGTAAGAATTTTCAAGACGAAAATAAAATTTTTCCGAAACAAAATATTTCCGGGGAAAAAGACGAAATAGGCACTATTCATCCATTTCTGCTCTGAGATTTATTTTAAATTTCCGAGAAACGCATAATGATAGAATTCTGAGACGAGATGGAATATTCAATAATATTTCAGTTATGGCAAAAAACGAAGTTTTCGCTCATGACTTAAAAAAACCTAAGGGTTAGGAAAAGTGAGTTCCGAGAATTTTATGATTTCGTATAATAATTAGAGTTATTATGCGTGAGAAATACGAGTATAATACTAGTTATTATACGAGTATAGTACGAAGATTAGTACGACGTATAATACGAATAATATCGCATTTAACGATATATACAAGAAAATATACGAGAATACGAAAACGGAATGCGAATATACGATTAGTCTAAATGGACTTTGAAGTTCATGGACTTTGAAGAATCCAATTGACTTGGATTATATCAAGCCCAATGGAATGTGTAATCAAGCCTGTGGGTAGGCCCAAGAAGAATTTAATGTAAGGCCCAATGTTAGATTTAATTAAGCCCGATCCAAGAAAATAAAACCGCGATCGAACCGATGGGTCACCTGATGGGTAAAACCCATGGGCAACCCATGGGAAGACCCATGGGCATAAGGGGCCACTTGGTCACCAAGTAAGGGTGGTGGCCAAGTAAACTTGGTGGCTAAGCCTTGAATAAGAAGGGAGGTGGGGAAAATGACTAAAATGCCCCTAACCTTGGTTTTCTATAAATAGAAAGCTTAAGTTCATTATTTTGAGCTTTTGAAAATCCTACTCTTTGAGAGAGAGAGAGAGAGAGAGAGTTCGGATGGGAGAAGAGAGGAAGAGAAGAGAAAAAGCTTAGCCAAATGTGCACGCTTTGTCCGACTTGGAAGGAGATTAAAGAAGAACTAGTAATCCCAAACCCTAGTTTCTTCTAATTTTCTTTAAGTTTAATATGTTCAAAAACATAACTTAATGAAGATAAGAAGTAGATGAAGTTAAGAATGATTTCATATGGTTGAAATCATGAGAAAAACAAAGAAATAAGAATTAGAAATTTAGTTTATAAATTTCTTAAGGAAGTATAAGATTCAGAAGGATTTCGAAAGCGATCCGAATGAATCTTATGAATGAGTAGGTCAAATAAGTAAGGAATGATGTTCTATAACATCAAATTCCAAGAAAAGTAAAATCATAATCCAAAATATCGATTAAAAAAGAAGAACAAGAACGAAGAACGCAACGCGCCAAGAACGCGTGAACGTTGTTGATGGACAAATTTAAAACCATCGTAGGATAATTGTTGTTGATGGACAAGTTTAAAACCATCGCAGATAAGTTAGTTGCTTATTGCTTGGTTAGAACGTTAGAAACGCTCATGAAGAACTGATTAAAACGAAGCTATAACGGTTATGGCAAAAATTTTTAAAAAAGAAGAACGAGAATTAGAAAGTTAGTAAATGAACCCAAACGTGTAGGGTTTCATAAGAATGTAAGAGAACGATAAAACATGAGTCGTGGACTCAAGAACGAATGAAATTCCGAGTTCGGATGACCGAATTACTTTATTTAACGAACGAAGAACGTTAATAACGTAAAACGAACGAAGAGCGAAGATTAAGCCAATTGAATGGCATGTTAATGGATTCGTAATGAAGTTCTGTCCAGAGGGTAATCAAGCACGTAAGATAAGGAAGAAAATGGCTTTTGAACAACCTCGCTCCGAAGTTATAACGAATAAGATATGAGATTTCAAAGTCAAAGATCTCAAGCTTGTAAAAGACTTAGAAAATTTTTCTAGGTTTCACGCTCAGCCGCAGCAGCACGAAGTCAGTGCCTTGGGGGCAAGCGCAAGCATTAGAAGATAAGAGCTCGCCATATTAGCTATCGCTAAGTGGCGCCAAGAAGAAAAAGAAAAAAAGGAAGGGCACGACATCAGCAAGGCCACGGCAGGTGGTAAATGCCCGTAAATGAGATTTTTACTGCTCAATTACTGGGGGATGTGCAAGAAAGAAATAAATATGAACATGTAGTTCAACTAATGTAACACTTAATTAAGTGTATTAAACCTTTGATGAAGGTTGAACGAAAAGATTAAATGAGATTAAAAGATAAAGAATGTAGACGCGGGTTACGGAACCAATGTCCGGGAACCGTAGTCACAATGAAAACGAACGTGAGAGGATTGCTATAATTGTGATTCCTTAAACGTTGATCGACTAGGGTAATGAATAACATTTCATGTTATGTCATGGTCATGAGAGATGAATGTAAAGCGCTTAGACGCTGTGAAACGCAACGTTGTTGTGATGAACGATCGGCCTTAGCATACAACGAACCGTATGGCTTTTAACATTAGGAAAGAATAATGAACATGGGGTTCGTGATGAGTAATGAATGAAAGTAATTAAAACCTCGATGAAGGTTGAATAGAATTAAGAGGCAAGTAACGTAAATGTTGAATACGTAAACGATCCTCGTGAATCGTATTCACGCCGAGCTTAACGCTCTAAGTATACATTGTCAGATGACTTAGACGCTGATGGAGTAGTAAGTAAGATATGAATTATCAAGAAAGCCGTAGCGAAACAAGTAATAAGATTAATGAAAGTCGAATGTGAGTCTGATGAGAATGTTAGAATGAAATGTAAGCGCTGGACACTTGAACCGAAAGTTAAAGGTTAAGTGTACGCTAATACTAAACGGGTAACCCTACACCCCGTAAATGGTTTGACCGTAAGGTAATAAAGATCAATGATTAAACCCGTGAACGGTGAAGAAGTCAATTAAAGACAAGTACGTATAACGTAAAAGAAGCCGAAGTTAATGTTTATAACTTGATAACGCTCCGAGTCAAATGAATCGGACGTTGTAAGATAAGAATAAGGTAACGTAAAATGCTTAACGCTATAAATGCGTAGAATGAATATTGAATGATCGCCCTAGTATATACAAAGATTATTATATGACTTAGACGATAAAGAATGAATCCCGAGGTATGGCATTTAGTTGCCGTAAAGCCATAAGGAATAAGAAATTGACTTAACGAACATTATAGTTTAATAGTTCGGTAAGTTAAGATGAATTTAGGTTCTAGTACAATCGTAACCTTTGATGGTCGATATACGGGAGTCCGGGCTAAACAATTCCTTCAGAGAGCGAAGGTATATACAAAATCGGCAACCGATCTAACTCATCGTATGGGCAAGGTAGATGAGACGGAACTTGTTTGTTGGTTGTTTGTGGGAAACCACTCAGAGTACCATATGGACTACTAGCAGAGACACGATGTGTGCCGAGTCCTAGAGAGTTATAAGAAGAAGATAAGAATGTAAATCATCAAAGATGATGAACGATATTAAGTAAGACATCTCCGTATGTCATGAAAGCCGCTAACCCAGAAAGGAAGTTGGTCACAGAAACTTAGTTTATAAGAACGTGAACCCTAAGAAGTAAAGTAAAGTAAACCAATGCGTAAGTCAAGTATACGACTAATCGGGTATATGTGTTATTTCCTTATGTGCTACATAGAATTGGAATGAGCAGCTTCAACAGAAACTATAAGTCAGAAGTCATGCATGTAAGGCAAGTTTCCTAACTTCATTCATATTTTAAATGAATGCTAGTTTCTAAACTTCTCGATGTTGAACTTGAGAAGTTCTCGTTTATGTGCAAATGTGTGATATTTGTACAAGGTGTTAGAATATATGAGGCCTCAGGCCACAATGTGAACACTTTGTTTTCTATGATATGAACTGCTCTCGTGATCGAACTGCTCAATATGAGCATGTTCTGCTTATACATGAACCGTTATTGTTAAGTCTGTGCTATTGATTCTAGCCGCATGTAATGTGTATGAAAGAAAGAGAGTAGAATGAAAGTATTTCAAAGGAATGTAACTAATGTTTTAAAATGATAGAATCGAGATTATTCCTATTATTCAAGCCGCTTTATAACCTTTGTTCGCTTATTGAAGTCTTACAAGAATGTTTGAATTCTTAAAGTTGTTTGTTCAACTCATATGACTTGTCGGGCAATTGAATGCTCACACTTGCTTTAAAATAAAAACATTTTCAAATAACGATGTTAGAAAGAACTTAAGGATCCCGTAAAGATCAAGTCGATCGAGATCCGTAAGAAGTGCCATTCATTATATGAATGAGCGTGAAGATCAAGCGAAGACTTGTAATATAGAATGATAGAATTAAACTATAGAATAGTTTAATGAATTATTATGTATCCTTGGTATGGATAAAAGTCACTCAGACAAGATGTAAAGAATAATGTAATTATCATTATTTGTAATGAAAGAGGTTTTAAGGTTTTAGAACTCGAGATTTGAGGATGTATGTTGTTATATTTAGCTATATAATGATGTATGTTTCTTAAAGAAGATGGGATCTTTGTACCAAACACGCCTTCCGATTTTGCATGCATCTAGATTGCGCAGTCCGATGTGTGATTGCCTATGTGGCATTATTTTGATTGCCTGTGTGGCATTATTTGAATTGCCTTTATGACAAGGTATATTACTATTTGTTTTGAGCTCGGTATGAAATAACACCCACCCATTTGATTCAGCCTATTATTTCGTTGTGTTAGTTTTGTTCATTTCAGTTCGGTTCAATAAATTGAGTTAGTTATTTCGATTCATTATTTGTATTCTATATCTGTACTGGAATTTGGCTCATGCTGTATTTTTCTTCTGGCAGGTAATCTGGGGAATAAAGGACAAGTGTGACGAGAGCTCCCTTCTATCCAATTGTTTTGATATATTTTGTTAGGCTATGATACATTGATTTATTTAGAGTTGTAATAATTATTTCTTATTGTGGTTTGAGCCAGTGTGGCATTTATTATGGTTTGTCTTATGACATTTAATCATTATGAGATTATTCTTGTAAAATCCCAAATTTTACGAATAAAGATTTAATTTTCTCGAAATATTTTTTTTCAAAATTATGGTGTGAATTTGAGATGATGTTATTGTTGTGGGTAATATTTAGAAATTTTAAAAAGTATGCAAGTTGTTATATAATATTCGATTGATCGGAAAATATTCTTTTTTGTCGGGGAATATCTGTACGACGGTACAATCATTGGTGCATCCCACAACAGAATTATTGTCGAATTGAGAAAATGACAAAAATATTTTTATGAAAATAACAGCAGAAGTTTTACCATTAACTGTGAAACACCCAAAGTTAAAGAAAATGCGAATACTGCGTGGTTGCATAGTAGCACACACCTGTATTGATTATTAATGCTTACTTGAGAAGTCACTCAGTTTTGTTCAATTATTGCTACAATAATTGTTGCATAGTATCTCACGTTATTTGATTCAATTATTTTCGATATTTTATATATTATTAAATCAATAATTGAGATGACATAGTTATTAATATTATTATTTGCAATATTAATGATGTCTAGAAGTTCTGCCAAGGAGAGGTTTGGTCACCTAATTGCGCGCCAATAGGGATAAATCTTTATTGGAAAGCCCACTCTTTCCTGGGAACGACCTGGTCAATTAATATTGTGAATTATAATAATGATGATAAATGTTGTTAAATATATTGAGGTGTCTTTTTATGAAGTCACTAAGAAGTATTTATATATATATATATATATATATATATATAAATTTTGTTTTATTAGTATTATTAATGTAATAAAATGTAAAAGCTTTTATATAAAACAAAATACTTTTATAAAGTTATTTGTTTTATTAGATATATAATTAGAATATATTATATTTTATTATGCATAGTGTTTGCATAGTAAAATCTTTTTATATAAAATAGAATACTTTTATAAAGTTAATTGTTTTATTAGATTTTAAATAATATATATATATATATATATATTTTATATTATATTTTATTGCATAGTATCCTTTCTATTTTCCAATAAATAAGATACTTAGTTAGAATTAAAATCACACCAGAAATTTAGAGAATTCTCTTCTATAATCTTGAGCGTATTTCTTTAGAGTTTTAAGAAGCTTTGAGCGTAGTGCAAGTTTTCTTAAAGAATATCCTCGCCCTACCAGTCAGAATACTCTTCTTTTACGGTAAATGATATTATTTGTTGTACTCGTAAGGGGTATTATTTCTTTCGTATTCATGAAGAGAACTTCTATTATTCCATTCTTTATTATTATGTTGGAATAACCTGTCTATGCGAAGTAACGAATACATGATGAAATTCTTCTGTTATTCCATTCTTTATTATTATGTTCGAATAACCTGTTTATGCGAAGTATCACATACATGGTAAAATTCTATTGTTATAACATTCTTTATTATTTTGTCGGAATATCCTGTCTGTGCGTTTACGCATGACCTGGTTCCATTCTTTATTATTGTGTCGGAATATCCTATCTGTACGTTTATGCATGACCTGGTTCCATTCTTTATTATTCTGTTAGAATATCCTGTTTGTGCGTTTACGCATTACCTGGTTCCATTATTTATTATTCTGTTGGGATTAACCTGTCTGTGCGATCTATCGCATGCATGGTGAATTCTTATGTTATTCCATTCTTTATTATTCTGTTGGAATAACCTGTCTATGTGGATTACCACATGCATGGTGAATGATCCTTTGTATTCATTCCTTGTTAAATTGTGGAAATGATCTGTATACGTGGATTACCGCATGGCGGGTGAAAATCCATTTGCAGTTTCATATATTCCATTATACTCAGTTGGTTAAAGTTTTGGATTCTATACTCCATGAAATTAGTAGAATATCCTGGATATTTGCGCTTCATCCAGTATCTTTTCGTGGAAATATTCTTCTGAGTATTCTTGAATTTTACTCCACAAAATAGCATCATGTTGACAATTTGGACGTTATTGGTTCCTGGATAAATTAATTCTTGAACTTGTTTTATTGAATTCTTATATCATTGTCATCATCTTCATGTTTATATTTTGTTGAAAGTCATCTCGTGGCCTTTATGGTGCATAGATGGACTTGGTATGATTATGACCGTGGATTATTCTTGTAAATCATGACCGTAATGTTAGAAATTATGTGGTAAAAGTCCTCATTGGCTCGTAGTGCATTGATGGACAGTTGTTGGCATGATTATGACCATTGATGAATACACGAATATCCTTGACCCGTAGTGCATGGATAATTTGTGGTCGTGATACTAATGAATATCCTCGGTCAGAAGTCGGGGGATGATGTGGATTATTTATTAAGCCGAGTCTCAGCGATAAAAGTGATGAAAAACCTTTTTAAATCATAAAAGATAGTAGATTTTATTCTCTACTTGACTCTTTTAATGGATTGCTTGTTCCGCTGCAATTAAACTTGATGTTTGTTATATTTTATCAGTTTAACACTGTTGAAGGCTAACGATAATTTATTCTGCATTATCTTAGTCATTATATTTCTTACTAGACTAGTTGAGCTCACCCTTTCTTTCACTGTTCTCTTCAGAAAATGAGAATATAGCTGGGTCGAGTCGGGGAATGGAGTGACGGTCCAGATCATAGCATTAATAGTCCTCACTATTCTGTTAAATAGTGTGATAATAAATGTAATGAGGACTCTATTGATTGTGGATATTATCTAGATGACAATATTTGTATTAAAACTCATAGCATATATTTTGTCGTATTTTACACGACTGTTGTATAATTAAGTTTTTATTTGTATTTTGTACCATGTATTTGGCGACTCAAGATGGGTGATGTATACCTATTTTGGGAGCGTCACAGTTGGTATCAAAGCTTAGGGATATGATCCCTGGCTGAGATGTGAGACAAGAACTAGGAGGGGAGAGACGGGGAATTCCTTCACTAGTATGACTTATCTAAGTTTATTTGGTATTTAATTGGTTGGTCAGAGTATAGGGATAATATGTGATATGTCAATTAACCCTTGTTTTGTGACAGTGTTTGTATTCAGATGTTGTGAATAGGGCTCAGTTATTGGAGTGCGATAATGAGTTAGCACAACCAAAAGGTAACGACCAACAACACGATAATAATTCTACCGGTGGCAAATGCCATCGGAACAATGATAACCATCGTGGTGGAAATTATCATGCCAAGAATGGTAACCACTTCGGTGGTAATCATGGCCAAGATAATAGAAGTAGAAAATTCAAGAAGAGAAGATTTAACTATGATGGGAAGACGTTAGCAGAAACACCAACACCAGCAACAAATTCTAGGGGAGGAGAACGACTGTCAGTTAGATGCTATAGATGCGTAGAGGAGGGACACATAAGTCCAAACTGTTCACAGCCTTCCAAGGTATGTTTTAGTTCTGGAAAAGATGGTCACATAGCTCGATTTTGTCCTGTAGCGAAATCAAGTCTAGCTGGGACGGTTGCACCAAAGGCGGATACGGACAAAACAAAGTCTGTGGTTTCAGGAAGAGTGTTTTTTGTGACTTCTCAAAAAGCGAGTGACCCGAAAAAAGTTAGCACGGGTTAGTTAATTATAAATTCTTACGAAGTCTATACCTTATTAGATACCGGTTCTACCCATTCTTTTATCTCTCTTACTTGCGCTCAACAGTTAAATTTGACACCGGAGAAGTTAGACTTTGACTTATTGGTTGAAACTTCGTTAGTAGAAACCTTCGTTACCTCCACTGTTTATAAATCTTGTTGATTCAAATCGACACTTTCACGTTACCTGTCGATCTTATCTCTTTGAAAATACTTTCCTTTGATGTGATTTTAGGAATCGATTTGTTAACTACTCATCATGCTTTTCGTAAGGTTGTTAGCTTTTATATTCCTAACCAGCCTGTATTGCGAATTCAAGCAACCAAACTGCTAAAGTCAATCACTGTTATATCAAGCCATAAGTAAAGAACCCCGATCCTTTCGTTGTTGACTTCTTTGTGTGGAATGCACCAAAGCCAGACTATCCGTAGGGGACGTCGTGAATAACAGTGGCAAGTTGATAGATATCAATGTGATGTGTTATCCAAGTCTTGGATGAGGGTCACAGTTTTGAATGATATTTCTATTATTAATAGATTTTTTGACGTGTTCTTGAAGACTTCTTAACCTACCCCTAGAGCGTGAAATCAAATTTTGTATTGACCCCAGTACAAAACCCATTTCTTCAACCCTTAAATATTTCTTCAACCAAAATGAACGTATAATGCGCCAAAGACGTTGGCTCGAGCTGTTGAAGATTGTGACTATACCATTCAATATCATCGTGGAAGAGCGAACGTGGTAGCTGACGCGTTGAGTAGAAGATCGTATGCATTTACGAGTGCGATGTTGTTAACACAAAAACCCATTTCTTATAACTTACAAATGATGAAGATAGAGTTAAAGACTCTAGGGACCCACGTGAAGATAACGAATATACGATTAGAATCGACTTTAATCGATAAAGTTAAAGCCGCTCAAGATACACACTAGAAGCTGATGAATATGAAGAAGAAGGTTCAAGAGGGCTTTATTCTAGAAGCAAGAATCGATGAAGAGAGGAAATCTCAACCCTCGATTTAATTGGCCCATTTGAAATCCTTGTTCGAGTAGGAACTGTGGCCTATAGACTCGTTTTACCGCCAAGTATGTCGCGTGTTCATAACGTTTTTCACGTATCGATGTTACGTAAATATGTGAATGACCCGAACCACATTATTGAATTAAAACTAGACGAGATAGCAGAATATTTAACGTATGCAGAGATACGTGTTAAATCTTGGATAAGAAGGATCGTATTCAACACTCAAAGGTTATACCTCAAGAGTTAGAATCTGACGAAGTGTCCTCATTTGTTCGACATACCAGGTACGTACGTAAATTTCGAGGGCAAAATTTCATAAGGAGGGGAGATTGTAACATCCCAAATTTTACGAAAAAAGATTTAATTTTCTCGAAATATTTTTTTCAAAATTATGGTGTGGATTTGAGATGATGTTATAGTTGTGGGTAATATTTAGAAATTTTGAAAAGTATGCAAGTTGTTATATAATATTCGATTGGTCGGGAAATATTCTTTTTTGTCGGGGAATATCCATACGACGGTACAATCATTGGTGGACCCCACAACAGAATTATTGTCGGATTGAGAAAACGACAAAAATATTTTTATGAAAATATCAACGGAAGTTTTACCGTTAATTGTTGAAACACCCGGTGTTAAAAGTACAGTAATACGCGTGGTTGCATAGTAGCACACATTATTGATTATTGATGCTTATGTGAGAAGTCACTCAGTTTTGTTCAATTATTGCTACAGTAATTGTTGCATAGTATCTCACGTTATTTGATTCAATTATTGTCGATATTTTATATATTATTAAATCAATAAATGAGATGACAGAGTTATTAATATTATTATTTGCAATATTAACGATGTCTAGAAGTTCTGCCAAGGAGAGGTTTGGTCACCTAATTGCGCACCAATAGGGAGAAATCCTTATTAGAAAGCCCCCTCTTTCTTGGGAACGACCTGGTCGATTAATATTGTGAATTATAATAATGATGATAAATGTTATTAAATATATGGGCAAAGGTGCAAAAAAACCCACGATGTTTACGGATGTCCCAACTTCCACCTAAACTAATTTTTTTTCCAAAAGTACCCTTAACGTTACATTTTAGGTCAATAGTACTTTGTCATATGAAAATACACTGAGACTAACTCTTCATTGTCATTGGACAATTTTTCTTGACGTGGCAACATTTCTTTGACATATGCGAGTAACATAAAATTACATTTACATCATTTAATCAAAATACTTAAATTAATCGAATAAAAAAAATACTAAAATAAAAAATAAAAAAGCATAACATATTTAGAAATTTTATTTTTTATTTTATTAAAAAAAACGCACTTTTTTAATAAAATTTTTAAAAAAACATTTTTTTTTTTTTTTAATAAAAATAAAAAAAAGCGGTCTTTTAATAAAATAAATTTTTAAAAAATGTAGTTTTTTTAATAAAATAAAAGCGCAACTTTTTTTAATTTTTTATTATAAAAAATCTGCTTTTTAAAATAAAAATAATTATTTATATAAAAAAACGCAATTTTATTTTTTGTTATAAAATTATAAAAAATGCAGTTTTTTAATAAAATAAATTTTTTAAAAAAATATTTGGATATTAGTATAAAATGACACAATAAAGAGTTTCATTTGCCATTTTTTATTTTACAAGAAAGGTATTCTTTTTATTGATATTAGTATAAAAGCACTTAATCAATTAAAATAACACAATTTTTTTTTAAAAAATTATTTTATTAAAAACTATTTTTTAATTTTTATAACAAAAAATAAAACTTCATTTTTTTATTATTATAAATAATTATTTTATTAAAAAAAAAAGCATTTTTTTATTTTTATTAAAAAAATTATGTATTATTTTTGTTAATAAAAAAAAAAAAAGCTGCTTTTAAAAATTTCTATTTTATTAAAAAAAAAAAAAACAGCATTTTTTTAATAAAAATAAAAAATAAAATTTCTAAATATGTTTTGCTTTTTTTTTTGAATTTTAGTATTTTTTTGTTTCGATTAATTTAAGTATTTTGATTAAATGATGTAAATGTAATTTTATGTTCGCATATATCGTCAAGAAATGTTGCCACGTCGTCAAAAAAAATTGTCCACGACAATGTGAGTTTAGTCTATGTGGCATTTCCTTATGACAAGAACGCAGTTGACCTAAATGTGTAACGTTAAGGGTACTTTTGGAAAAAAATTAGTTTAGGGTGGAAGTGGGACATCCGTGTAAACATCAGGGGTTTTTTTGCACCTTTGCCCTTAAATATATTGAGGTATCTTTTTATGAAGTCACGGAATTATATATATATATATATATTATATATAAATTTTGTTTTATTAGTATTATTAATGTAATAAAACAGAAAAGTTTTTTATATAAAACAGAATACTTTTATAAAGTTATTTGTTTTATTAGACAATAATTAGAATATATTATATTTTATTATGAATAGTATTTGCATAAAGTGCACATATAAAGGTTTGCATACTAAAATCTTTTTATATAAAACAAAATACTTTTATAAAGTTAATTGATTTATTAGATTTTAAATAAAATATATTATATTATATTATATTATATTATATTATATTATATTATATTTTATTGCATAATATCCTTTCTATTTTCCTATAAATAGGATGCTTAGTTAAAATTGAAATCACACCATAAATTCAGAGAATTATCTTCTATAATTTTGAGCGTATTTCTTTAGAGTTTTAAGTAGCTTTGAGCGTAGTGCAAGTTTTCTTAAAGAATATCCTCGCCCTACTAGTCGGAATACTCTTCTTTTACGGCAAGGGATATTATTTGTTGTACTCGTAAGGGGTATTATTTCTTTCGTATTCATGAAGAGAACTTCTGTTATTCCATTCTTTATTATTATGTTGGAATAACTCCGCCTATCTTAAGTCCGCATACATGGTGAAAATTTTCATTATTCCATTCTTTATTATTATGTTGAATAACTTGTTTATCTAATCACCGCATACATGGTGAAATTCTCGTTGTTTTTCCATTCTTTATTATTCTCGTCGTAATATCCCGTGCGTGCGTTTACATACGACTGGTTCCATTCTTTATTATTCGTCGAAATCTTACATTTGTGCGTTTACACGTGACTGGTTCCATTCTTTATTATTCGTCGTAAAATCACATGCAATGCGTTCGCATGACCGGTTCCATTTTTATTATTCTGTTGGGAATAACCTGTCTGTGTGATCTATCGCATGCATGGTGAATGATCCTTTGTATTCATTCCTTGTTAAATTGTGGAAATGATCTGTATACATGGATTACCGCATGGCGGGTGAAAATCCATTTCCAGTTTCATATATTCTATTATACTCAGTTGGTTAAAGTTTTGGATTCTATACTCCATAAAATTAGTAGAATATCCTGGATATTTGCGCTTCATCCGGTATCTTTTAGTGGAAATATTCTTCTGAGCATTCTTGAATTTTACTCCACAAAGCAGTATCATGTTGACAATTTGGACGTTATTGGTTCCTGAATAAATTAATTCTTGAACTTGTTTTATTGAATTCTTATATCATTGTCATCATCCTCATGTTTATATTTTGTTGAAAGTCATCTGTGGCCTGTAGTACATAGATGGACTTGGTATGATTATGACTAGGGATTATTCGGTGTAATCATGACCGTAATGTTACAAATGATGTGGTAAAAGTCCTTATTGGCCCGTAGTGCATTGATGGACAGTTGTTGGCATGATCATGACCATTGATGAATACACGAATATCCTTGGCCCGTAGTGCATGAATAATTTGTGGTCGTGATACTAATAAATATCCTTGGTCAGAAAAGGGGGATGATGTGGATTATTTATTAAGTCGAGTCTCGGCGATAAAAGTGATGAAAAACCTTTTTAAATCATAAAAGATAGTAGATTTTATTCTATACTTGACTCTTTTAATGGATTGCTTGTTCCGCTGCAGTTAAACTTGATGTTTTTTATATTTTATCAGTTTAACACAGTTGAAGGCTAACGATAATTTATTCTGCATTATCTTAGTCATAATATTTCTTACTAGGCTAGTTGAGCTCACCCTTTCTTTCACCGTTTCTCTTGTGAAATGAGAATATAGCTGGGACGAGTCGGGGAACGGAGTGACGGTCCAGATGATAGCATTAGTAGTCCTCACTATTCTGTTAAATATTGTGATAATAAATGTAATGAGGGCTCTATTTAGTGTAGATATTGTCTAGATGACAATATTTATATTAAAACTCATAGCATATGTTTTGTCTTATTTTACACGACAGTTGTATAATTAAGTTTTTATTTATATTTTGTACCATGTATTTGGCCACTCAAGATGGGTGATGTATACCTATTTTGGGGGCGTCACAATTCTTTTGTGTTTAGAGCCTTGTTATATATATTCATTAGTTTTGTTGTATTTTGAGTAACCTCTCTTTCTATTTCGGAAAGGGGGTGTTACAGAGTTGGTATCAGAGCTTAGGTTCTTTATTGTAGGAAACCTATTTAGATTTGACCTGTGAGTTATGGGTAGACTTCTGGGTTAGGTTTTTGTTCTAATTGATTTTCTGTTCAGCTATCATATCAGCTATATTCGAATTTGTCTCTAATATACTTTGTTTATGTTCGTGATCTCTTTCTTAGATGGCTCATAGATCCGCTAGAGTTGCTGGGAGGTGAGGTAACAATAGGGAAGAGGTGAGGTCGATCGATGAGCAACCTAATGATCAGTTTAATGCTCAATTGGCTACCTTGGTGAATCAGGCTTTACCTCAGTTGGTGGCACAGTTTATTGTAATGTAATGGTAATCACGAAATTCTGAACAAGAAAACCCATGAAATAATGGTCCACAAGCAAACGAAGAGGAAGGGAATGTAGATGGTCATAATCAGCAGGTGGTTCCAATGTATGTGTCGTTGGAAAGGTTTCAAAAGCAGAAACCACAGTCATTCAGTTCAGCTCCGACTCCAATTGAGGCAGAGAATTGGATTGCTCACCTAGAGAAGATTTTTAACGTGTTGGGGTGCTCGGATAATCAGAGAGTATTACTTGCTGCTTAGAAGCTGGAAGGGGATGCGCATAGGTGGTGGAAGACAGTGAAAGTACCAAAGGGTGATGGTTATGCTAAGTCACTTAGCTGGGCAGAGTTTTGTGAGGTCTTTTATCAACAGTACTTCCCAGCTGCGGATAAAGAGGCCTATGCTAGAGAATATCTGTCTATTCGACAAAAAGATGATGAGTCCATCATGGATTTTATGACGAGGTTCACCAGGTTGGCAGGATTTGCAGGAACCTCAGCAGGGACTGCAGTAGAACAGGTAGAGAAATTCAAGTGGAGGATCCATTACAGGTATCAGCAACATCTCATTAACACCAAGTTTGCAGATGTATCAGCCGTGGCCAATGCTGCCAAGAATATTGAGATGGAGAGACAGGACTTTTGGTCTTCTAAACCAGAGGGGAGTCAAAAGAGGGATAAAGATGACTAGCAGGGTCAAGTTTTGGGATATTATGGGAAGAATCAGGGTGGTCATTGGAACAGGAACCGTGGTGGCCAGCAGGGGCAGTGGTGTGGCCAAAATCAAAACAAGGGTTATCTGTAGATGCCTCAGTAAAGGCAGAATCATCAGCTTCAGCTACCTTGGCATGGTCAGAATTGTCAGCAGGGGCAAAATCAGGGTCGTTATCCGGGACCAGCTGGTGGGAGTAACCTAAATCTCATTCTGATAGCTCCTTGTGCTAGCTAATCATCCAGGGAGGCAGTGCCATATACTCACCAGTGCATGTTTCTTATGTGGACAGATGGGTTATATGGCTAGAGATTGTACCGGGCCACGTGGAAATGGTGGAGGTGGTGATAATGGTGGCAATGAAGGTCAGTGTTAAGGTGGTCGAGTGTTTACCTTGACATATAACCAGGCAGCAGGAGCACCAGGTACTGTTTTTGGCAATCTTTTAGTTGGCAACAACGAGGCTTCTATTTTGTTTGATATGGGTTCTACTCATTCCGTTGTTGCTCAGTCTTTTGTTCGGCACCTAGGTGTGCCATCTTAGTCTTTAGATTTTGTTATGTCTATTGCTACCCCGATGGGGACTTCTGTTGTTATTTCTGATTTGTATCGAGGGTGTGTGATCAGTTTTGGGGATAAGATTTGTAGGGCTAATCTTCCTCCGATGAGTATGCATGATTTTGATGTTATTCTTGGGATGGACTGGTTGGATAAGCACCAGGCCACTATCGATTGTCAGACAAAGAAGGTTATATTTGGAGTTATGAAGTCTCTAGAATTCGTGTTTCAGGGTTCACAGCCAAGTAGAGTGGTGAAGTTAATTTAAGCTTTGAAGGCTGGAAAGTTGGTGGCAAAGGGTTGTGAGGGGTATTTGGCGTTTGTGAAAGATACCTCTAAGGGTGAGTCTCGTATCGAATATGTTCTAATTTTTTGTGACTATTCTGATGTGTTTCCTCAGGAGTTGTCAGGGTTGCCACCGCAACGGGAATTGGAGTTTGCTATTGAGCTTGTTCTTGGTGCGGAGCCTATTTCTAAGGCACCATATCGATTGGCACCATTGGAGTTGCAGGAGTTGAAGGAGCAGTTGTAGGAACTGTTAGATTGTGGTGTGATTCGGTCGAGTGTTTCGCCCTGGGGTGCTCCGGTCTTATTTGTGAAGAAGGATGGGTCTATGAGATTGTGCATAGACTACAGGGAGTTGAACAAGATTACCATCAGGAATCAGTATCCATTGCCGAGGATTGATGACTTGTTGGACCAACTTTAAGGGGCAAAGTATTTTCGAAGATAGACTTGAGGTCATGCTATCATCAAATGAGAGTGAGGGATGAGGATATCCCTAAGATAATTTTTCGCACTCGATATGGGCATTACGAGTTTCTGGTGATGCCATCCGGGTTGACTAACGCTCCAACGGTGTTTATGGATTTAATGAATCGGGTGTTTAAGGAGTATTTGGACCAATTTGTTATTATCTTCATTGATGACATTTTGGTTTACTCCAGCTCTATGGAAGAGCATGGGGAGCATCTTCGCACAGTGTTAGGGATTTTGCAAAAAGAGAAACTGTTTGCTAAATTCTCTAAATGCGAGTTTTGGTTGGAGCAGGTCGCATTTTTGGGACATGTTGTTTCTGCTAAAGGCATTAAGGTGGATCCTGCGAAGGTTAAGGGTATCACTAAATGGCCAAGACCTACTATAGTGATGGAGATTAAGAGTTTCTTAGGTTTAGCAGGGTATTATAAGCTGTTTGTGGAAGGATTTTCCTTGCTTGCCTTACCATTGACCCAGTTGATGAGAAAGGGCGCGAAGTTTGTATGGAATGAGGAGCGCTAGAAAAGTTTTGAGGAGTTAAAGAAACCGCTTGTGATAGCTCCAATACTTACATTGTCGTCGGGGACAGGAGGTTACTAGATTTATAGTGATGCTTCTAAGAAGGGCTTATGGTGTGTTTTGATGCAACATGGTAAGGTGATTGCTTATGCTTCTAGACAGCTTAAACCTTACGAGGTGAATTACCCTACACATGATTTGGAGTTGGCAGTGGTGATCTTTGCCCTAAAGATTTGGAGGCATTATTTGTATGGAGAGACTTGTGATATCTTCACCGATCACAAAAGCCTTAAATACATTTTCACTCAAAAGGAGCTTAACATGAGGCAAAGGCGTTGGTTGGAGCTTCTAAAGGATTATGATGCTAGAATTCAGTATCACCCAGGGAAGGCAAATGTGGTTGCAGATGCTCTTAGCCGAAAGAGTTCGTGGTGTGTAGCGACTTATTATTACAAACCTCAACTTATTTCAGATATGGAACGACTCGAGTTGAAGTTGTATGTACGAGGTTCAGATGGGCATTTGGCGGGTATGAGAGTGGAGCCCTCTCTTATTTCATGGGTCAAAGAAGCTCAAAAAGAGGATGGGGAGTTGTGGAGTATAACGCAGAATTTAGAGGAGAGCAAGCAGCCCGAGTTTTATATTGATGACCATGGTGTGATTTGGATGGGTGAACGGTTGTGTGTACCATCAGATCCAATTATTCGGGAGGCTGTGTTGGCTGAGGCTCATTGTTCTCCATTTTCTATTCATCTAGGTTTTACGAAGATGTATAGGGACTTGAAGAAGAATTTTTGGTGGAATGGGAATAAACGAGACGTGGCTGAATATGTTGGGAAGTGTCTCACTTGTCAATAAGTGAAGATAGAACATCAACGATCTAGTGGTTTGCTGCAACAGTTAGACATTCCAGTTTGGAAGCGGGATGATATCACAATGGATTTTGTGACTGGTTTGCCAAAAACTTTTAGGAAGAATGATGCCATTTGGGTAGTAGTGGATCGGTTGACTAAATAGGCACACGTCTTTGCTATCCACGAGGGTTACTCGGTGGATAGGTTGGCACATATCTTTCAGTAGGAGATTGTTAGACTTTATGGTATTCCATTGTCTATTGTTTCAGACCGGGATCTGCAGTTCATTTCACGGTTTTGGAAAGGGTTTCAATGAGCTTGGGGTACTCGGCTCAACTTCAGTACTTCTTTTCATCCGCAAACTGATGGGCAATCTGAAAGGACTATTCTGATGTTGGAAGATATGTTGAGGTCTTGTGCACTTGAGTGGTCGGGTAATTGGGATGATTACTTGAGCCTAGTCGAGTTTTCTTATAACAACAGTTGGCATACAAGTATTGGAATGGCTCCGTTTGAGGCATTGTACGATAGAAAGTGTCGGGCACCGACTTGTTGGGATGTGGTTAACGAAAGGGCCATAGAAGGGTCTGAGTTAGTTCAAATCACTATGGAGAAGGTAGCAGTGGCTAAGGAGAAATTAAAGTATGCGCGATCACGGTAGAAGTGTTATGCTGATAAGCATATGAGGACTTTAGAGTTTGAACCTGGTGAGCATGTGTTTCTAAAATTTTCTCCTTGGAAGGGCATTCGGCGATTTGGGTTGAAAGGGAAACTTAGTCCGTGTTATATTGGCCCATTTGAGATTTTAGAGGGGGTTGGTGAAGTTGCGTATCGGTTAGCTTTGCCTTCGCAGCTAGCTCACGTGCACAATGTGTTCCATGTATCGTTGTTGAGGAGTTATCATTATCATCCGTTGCATGTGGTGCAATATACATTCGATAAGATTCGGGAGGATCTTACTTGTGAGGAGCAAACTGAGGCGATTTTGGATCGTCAAGAAAGGATTATGAGGAGGAAGATTATTCCGTTTGTTAAGGTTTTGTGGAGGAATCATTCAGAGCGAGAAGCTACATGGGAGATGGAGGAATCCATTCGAGCGGAGTATCCACATCTCTTTGAAAATTAGGAACATTCTATTCTTTTGATTCCGGGGACGGAATCCTTTTTAAGGGGTAGGTGATGTAATACCCAGTAAAAATAAATAAATAAATAACATTTAAAATTAATTTTTTTTAAAATAATAATAATTTAATTGGACTTTGTCTTTCCTTTGGGTCAAATAGTAATTTAATTTATATGGGCTAATGTATTAATAAGTGATGAATAAATTAAATTGGTAAAATTGGGCTTTAAATTAAGTGGGTTAAATTTATAATTGTGTAATTTTAAAATCCTATTAAAAGTAGGAGAGTACATAAGATATATTAATTAATAAATAAATAAGTACTAAACCTAATTTTCTTACATCTGAACAAAGTGACGAAAAGAAAGGAGATAGCAGCCGCAGATACAGAAAAATAAAAAGAGGAAGAGATCTTGGCGGCAGTGGTAAAGAGCTAGAAAACAAAAACGGTAGACTCTCTCTATTAAGGTAATGTCATTATGTGATCTCATTGCTTTCAATTTATATGTCATGAAAACTCTAATTATGCACACAAACTAATAAATAATAAAAGAGTACACGTGAAGAATTTTTATAAACGAATTATGATGAATGAATTATTTTAATATTGATATCAATCACATCAGATGGAGATGGTTATGTATTGAATAAAATATGTAATAACTTAATTTTTGTTACTATACTTAACATCACTTGAGCCGTGCTTTGGTTGAATAATCTGTGAAAATATGTACATCAAATATAGAGACCTAGTAAGTTTTTGATTTGGAGTACAGGATATTTGAAAGCATTCATGTTATATGTACATATAGTGTAGCAGGACTTTTGAAAGTATCCCCGTATATATATAATAGAATTGCAAATGCATTACTTTTGTAATCAAGATTTTTGAATAAGGCTTATTCCGGTAATTAATTATTAAAATATGTGATATGATATTATGTAGGACTAAAAGAGACTTTA
The DNA here is from genome assembly GCA_020205615.1 of Panax quinquefolius. Taxonomy (NCBI): domain Eukaryota; kingdom Viridiplantae; phylum Streptophyta; class Magnoliopsida; order Apiales; family Araliaceae; genus Panax; species Panax quinquefolius. The sequence goes on along the minus strand of CM035168.1, from coordinate 48,508,639 downwards.
AAAATTAGAAATTTACAGAAATATAATAATGAGAATAATAATTATTATTATAATAATTAATAATAATAAAAAAATGAGTTTCTTATAGATTTAAAGATGGAAATAATAATTTTGCAAACATACTTATATTAATTATTATTATGTTTAATTAGTTTAGACGGTGGGAGTTAACGAATTATATTTGAGGTTATAATTTTGGGTATTGCATTGCTTACTCCAGGTACGGATTCCGTACTCCTTCAGCAATAATCCTTTTAATTTTAATTTGTTCATAATGTTTTCGTTTAGAAGTTAGTTATTGTTTCGCATGTCTTTTCCTTCTCAAATTCATGTGATAGTTTTTTTTTGGGGCTTTGATATTTAGAACTAATATTTGTACTCTTTAGACTAGTATAACATGTCTAAATTTATGTTGATATTTGTAGTAATGTGCATGTTGGTATATGTTTGGAGACTTTGAGTTGATGATTCTTTTCAGTTTATCAAGTACATATTAGAACCCTTTATATTAATATTATGTTGCATGTGTTGTGACATAACGTTTTTATTAGAATACCGTAGGGTATACCTGAGCTATAACCATCTGTGGGGGTACCACAGACATGTCATCTTGGCACCGAGACATGACACCTTCCGTGGCAGTGTGATCAGTCCATGGTGTCTCCATTTTTTGCTCCTGTGGGAGTTGGCCATTTGGTGTTTTGTTGTGGGAGGCGCATGGGTCGACCTTAGTTTTCTGTTCTGTTCTGTTCTGCGGAGTGGTCATGTTTGTGCCAAACATGCCTTTCGATTTTGCATGCATCTGGATTGCGCAGTCCGATGTGTGATTGCTTGTGTGACATTATTTTGATTGCCTGTGTGGCATTATTTGACTTGCCTGTGTGGCAAGGTATATTACTATTTGTTTTGAGGCTGATATGAAATAACACCCAGCCATTTGATTCAGCCTATTATTTCGTTGTGTTAGTTTTGTTCGTTTCAGCTCAGTTCAATAAATTGAGTTAGTTATTTCTATTCTTTATTTGTATTCTATATCCGTACTGGGCATTTAGTTCATGTTGTATTTTTCTTCCGGCAGGTAATCAGGGGAATCAAGGGCAAGTGTGACGAGAGCTCCCTTCTATCCAATAGTTTTGATATATTTTGTTAGGATATGATACATTGATTTATTTAGAGTTGTAATAATTATTTCTTATTGTGGTTTGAGCTAGTGTGGCATTTATTATGGTTTGTCTTATGACATTTAATCATTATGAGATTATTCTTTTGTGGTTTAGAGCCTTGTTATATATATTCATTAGTTTTGTTGTGTTTTGAGTAACCTCTCTTTCTATTTCGGAAAGGGAGTGTTACATTTAGTCTGGTTCAACTTTAATACTCATGCCATACAAAGCTCATTTATCGCACTTGCTAGAGTTATATAACTCAAGCTCATTATCTCAACAATAAAGTATCAGGGGTCTAGGCCACACTTGACTTTTCCCTAAATCCACTTTATTTAATATTCATTTAATACAAATTATGGGTGACCCATTGTACTAAATTATTTAACCACCTTAAATAATTATACCCTATGAAATTGTAATCATGACATCCTTATTTAAAATAATCATTTTCCTTAAAATAATTAGTATGTACAATACCAATATAATATAATTCCTCAATTTCTTTTCTTTCATAAATTGTCCCAAAATAATCCCGTTAGCCACATCCGAATATATTATTTAATATATCCATCTCCAACAAATATTTAATATAAACATATTGGTCCTTTCCTCTTATTAAACACTTATTATCCATTACATCTTTCAACTATCAAATCCTTTCATATATTACCATACCATGTAATATATTAAGAAAATAACATATTCATTTTATTTTCTTTATGTTAAATACATATATTAATTCACCATCTTATGTAAGTGAATTAATCCTTTTTATTCAATTTACTATCATGCCACTGCCACGCAAAAGTTTATAATATAGTAGTCCATTATATCACTTAATTAACCAATATTTATTCCGTGTTAATTAATTAACTCTCATTCAAATCACGTTTTACTAACTTAATCCATTTATGGACAACTTAATCACCAATTATGACTTTTATTACACATATGAACCCCTAATATACATGTCTTGAAATTCTAATTTCACAAGCTTACTTAGAACCTTCTGCAGACCGGCGCAGCTACGCTGGCCTTAGGCTTGGAAATGGCGCAATTGTGCTACCTCAAGTTCAGACGCAGACAAGTTCTACTTTAGCAGAAATAGAGTCTAAATTCCTAAATATTTTGCACATATTTCATAAATGTTAACTCGTCTAAAATTAATCTCCTCTTTGATTTCACAACATTGATTACTACTTTTTCAATAATTTAGAGATTAAACTTCCTAGTTTAAACTCTATTTTCTTTAATAGTTTAATCAACTATAAAAAATATCATATAAAATTCTACTTTCTTTCTACCAAACCACAAAATTCAAAATATATAACACATATATATTCTTATTCAAACCCGACATATCTTATAATAAGAATTTTATTTACTAAATTCTTATTTTAATAATTTCTGAAAATTCAGGATATTACATTCTCCTCCCCTTATAAGGATTTCGTCCTCAGAATCATCGAAAACTTCTCTACTCAATTCTATTATGAATATTACATATTCTTTTAAATAACTTCATCTTTTCTCTTTCAGAATTTTATTCCTTTCTTGGAATTATTATAGCTTATACGATTCATTCATTATTACACGTCGTATTCTACCACTTTTTTTCTTTCTAAGGAATATCCTCCTTAACCCATTCACCCTTCAAAAGAATAAGAATCTTTCACAATCATTCAATAATTGGGAAGTAATATGAAAATTAACGAATTCAGTTTGCTGGATTGATATATTATCAAAACGACAACTTACTATCCTGATTATTAAAATTTACTTAATTGATGACCTGAGTTAATATGGAGAATTTTCGATGAAGTATATATGTTAAAGTATTAAGATAAGTAATTATTAAATGATATATGGATTATGTGGCTAAATGTTAGCTAAATTATTAATAAAGTAATAGTGTTATGAGCCATAGTATGTTATGCTAATTGAAGGATCAATCTTATAATTGATAGGTCTTTTAATAAAGAGATTAAATTAGATTGCATAGCAGTAATCGACGGTACATGCAAGTTTCCTAACTCAAACTTGAGTTGTTATTGCAAAGCACGTTCGTGATTAATTATTGTTGATTATACCATATTTATGATTTATTGATTCGCACATGGTGCATGTTGTATATGTTCATCAGGTATGAAAGGTTGATCACATTCATTACCATATGGTTTAGTTAAATTTGTTCATGCTCATTGTTGACCATTCAACATTATTAATTCAGCTATTTAATCATTAAAATTGATTCATGCTCTTTCACAATCATTATATTGTTGAAAGTTTGATAGCTTATTCCTTTTCAATCATGATATATCTTCATTGTATTTAAAACTTGTTGAGCAAATTTGTTGCTCACCCTTGCTATATCGTGATAAAATTTTCAGATTAAGATGAAAGCTCGAATAAAGATAGAGGCAAAGGCAAAGTGAAAGATTAAATAATTATGCAGTTAGAACTAATAAATTTTCTGACGTAAAAGACATTGTAAATCAGTTAAGATATTGAAGGTATGTATTAAGTTAAGGTTTCAGACCTTGGGAATTATGTTGTAAAAGTTTATTGTATAAATAATTTAGGTTTATATCTTCCACAATAGTTATAGAATTGATGTATCGTAACGTACCAGATCTGAGGTAAAAAGTACCCGGAATTGGGGACGTTACAAACTCTATCAATCAAGTAGCATGTAACTTTACCGTAAAGTCCTTAACATGCAAAAGTAGTTATTTTCAAGGGTGAGCTCGACAGCCCAACATTTCTAACAATTTTCATGCATCAGATAAAACATAATATCATGTGCATTTTATAAAATCATAATCATTTAAACTAAATACACATGCTGCTTCTCACATATCAAGTATAGAGATTAACTTCTTAAACATATAACCATAGATTGACTTTCAAGTTTTATATATCTCATATCCATTTCATATATATAACTCAACATTTTCATGGCAAAATATAATTCAACCAACATTTATCAAATTCATATAACAAATAAGAACTGAAAGACTTTCCTGGCTCACTGATTATCAATTACAACTTAACTGCTTATAGCTATCTGCACTTCGTGTATTCCTACACAATTATATAATCATGGATTCGTACCCATCAGTCATACATTTCCTTACATTCTCAATGTAATAACAATTTTTACATTGTTTTCTAACTCAGTTCTTAAAACCTTCGTTTCACTTTCTTATCATACTCTTAGGATAACAATGAATGTGTAGGTAAACCTTAGTCACACATACTAGACATATATATCAACATTCAAATACATTTATCACACACTTGCCTAACTATGTATTCTATATACATTTAAAAACTCATAGATGCATAATCCACAATGTTCTTGCATTTTGCAAAACTTGTCAAATCTGAGTTCTATATAACCATTACATGCTTGTATACTTAAAATATCACTTAAGTCAACTATTATAGCTTAAGACATTCATACACACATGCTTTAAGGTTCAGATCACAGTTAAAATAGTCAGTCAACACTGCCCTATAGTGCAGCTGCGCTGTAGTTAAGCATACGAGGGGCGCAGCTGCGCAGTTCCCTGTCCCGACCAGTTTAGAATTTTTGATTTCCTGGTTTACATCTCATTTCTTAGCATGCATGGATACTAACACATAACATATACACACGTTGAGAGGTCTTGGTCCAGGTTTGGTGCCTCTTGTGTTTACTTTAAGTTGTTTTCACACTTTATAGCATTATTTGAAAATTTCCATTTATTTCAAGACTAAGCAAGTTCATGCAACAAGGTTCTAACTATGTAATCATTAAACCACATAACAATGTTAAACATACTTCAATACGCATGCTCACATATATTCAACTTTGTTTATGCATAGCTAGTTTAGTTCATCACTTGAAACTTATTTAAAATCATGCTTCAATGACTTATATTGTGTCTAAATAGGTGTGTGCACTTATATGCCATGTTTAGATACATGAATAGTACTAGCATGCCATTCTTTAAGTTCAGAGTGTAAATATCCTCATGCTTATAAATATTCATTTCAAAGCTTCCAATTTTCTTTAAAAGTCATTTTAAACCAAGCTATCACAAGTTAATTATAATCACGGCAACTTTAAATCACATGTAATACATATTTTTATACATAACCAAGTAAAAATAACATGCTTTGAGTATCATATTACAATAACAAGTACTATCCATTTTTACTACACGGCGCAGCTGTGCCATTATTGAACTGCAGAAGGGGCGCATCTGCATCCTTCCTAGACAGTTCCAGGAACGACTCTGCTTCTGCAAGGCCAAGAAGCAAAAGGCAAAAGGGGCGTAGCTGAGGAATATGCAAATCCCCCAAGAAGCAAAAGGCAAAAGAAATAGAGATAAGTTTAAACTCAAATTCTTATTGATGTAACCAAGCTTAATTGTAATATCTATCTTCACAAACATCAATAAATTCATGCTTATTCTCTAGAAGTTTCAGCTGCTCACTGAAACACTAACTTATATTTACTTTCTAGCAACTGCATCTAGAAATTGATAATCATGATACAAATCTCCTTGGTTATGTCAACATCAAATAGGGGGAGATTGTTGGGAGATTTCATATTTAAATTTGATGTTGAAAATAAATATTCATGATTATAACCTTAAAAGGATGCATGTACAAGGACTTAGTGATAGATCAAATTTGTTAGGTTGATCTGGTCTTTAATGTTTATCATTCTATAAATGAATGTATAGAAGAAAAGATCAAAGCTGTTAGGTTGATCTATATCTTGAGATGTAATAGACAGGGTTCAACTGAATCATAGTCTATCGAGCTGATCAAAGAAATTGTAGAAGCCAAGGCAGAATCATAGAACATCGAGGATCGTAGTGTATCTACTTTGAAGGGCCTCTCCTGAAATCGTAGAGTGGTCCAAACGTTTGACGAGCTTACTTAGAGATCGTAGTATGCTTTCGGAAGTGTAGAGTCTGCAAAGGCAAGAAAGTAAAGATCGTAGTGTGCCAGTCCTTAAGAGAAATTGTAGTGTTCTCGTTTGCCAGTATCAGATCAAGCACCAAGGTGGCAAGACACCACAACCAAAATCGTAGAGCATCATCTGCCTGTGTCAGAAGCATCGAGCCTTGTCCATTTGTTTAAGAATAAATCCCAACAAATGTGGAACGGATTATAAACGTTGAAATCCTCGGGAGTCCCAATACCACAACAATCATCCTTAGTGTGTAACAAAGAAGCGTATTGAAGAAGCTAAGGAAAGTACTATGGGTCAGTAGAAAACACCTTTTCAGGTATTAGGTGAGATGACAGTCTGTTGTGTCAGTGGGCCAGTATGCTAATCAGAAACTATGCAAAAAGTCTCCATCAAAGCTCAAAAATGTCAAATGCATTTAATACTTCAATAGATATCTTCAACGGATACGTTTCTAAGACATCTTATATACATAGATTCAGCAGATGAAGAAGATCGGGCAAGCACTGAATAAAAAGAAATAGAATACCCAACGATCAAACACTATGATCTGAAAAGAGAAAGCTTGCTCAGCTATTCAGTTCTTTTGAACAAGAGCTTAACGGCAACTGAATAGCACCATTCAAGAACTCATCAACTACTATCAAGTGAAATAAGAAGTTCCAAGTCAGAAGGACTTGAAGAGTTCTAAGTGAACTGTGAAGAATCAAGTCTGCTGGACTTGAAGAGTTCAAAAGTGAACTGAGAAGTGCCAATACTGCTGGTCTTGAAGGAATCTATGAGATTCAAAAGTTGTAAAGATATCTTTAGTGGATTTCCTACTAAAGGAGTAGGATCTTTGAATGCTCTGAACCACTTAAAATCTCTGTGTCTCCTATAACTGCTATAACTATTATAACTGTCTCACTCTCATTAACTCACTATATCTTAAAGGGAAAACAAACAAATCTTAATTTTGTTGTGCTTAGATCATTCTCAACATTAACAAGTATTTTGAAACAAAAGAATTTAAAATATCTATTCAACCCCCTTCTAAATAACTATTGTGCCTCTGGGAACTAACAATTGGTATCAGAGTAGGTTCTATAAAACAAGCCTACAAAGCTTAAGTAGATCCAATGGCACACCTGGTAAAACGAATCAAAGACTGGAGGAGGCAGCAAGCCACCTATGTGCAACAAAGATAAATTTGCCAACTGGAAAGTTCGTATGCAAGCCTACATGGACTCAATAGATGAAGATCTATTTGAAATTGTTCAAAATGGGCCCCACATTCCTACCAAGCTTGCTCCTACTGTAGACAATCCAAAAAGAATCTAGATCAAGGTCAAAGAAGAATGGATTGACAACGAAAAGAAAACTGTCCAACTCGACAAAAAGGCCAAGAACATTTTGTTCCAATCTTTAGAAGATGACCTGTTTGAGAATGTTGTCAATAGCAAAACAACAAAGGAAGTATAGGAAGCATTGCTCATCATGAATGAAGGAACAGAAGAAATCAGAGAAAACAAGCAATCTCTCCTAACTCAGCAATAGGAAATGTTTGCACACGTTCAAGGAGAAAATGTCACTTCCACCTATGAAAGATTAAATGTACCGCTCAACTCTCTCCGAGCCTATGGAAAGATCTATCCAAATAAAGATCTAATTATAAAGTTTGTGAGAGCTTTACCTAGCAAGTGGGATGCCAAAACCACTGCCATCAGAGAGTTAAAGAATCTCCATGAAATGACTGTTAAACAGTTATATGGCAACCTTCTCACATACGAACTGAAGCTGACTTAACGAGCAGAAACTCTATCCGAAGGAAGAAAGAAAGACAAAAGAGTTGCTCTAAAAGCAACAGACAACACTTCCAAAGCTAACATTAAGAATGACTCTGACTATGATGAAGATTATGATGAGGACTTTGCAATGTTGGTAAAAAGACTTAGAAGGTTCATGCGTCAAGGCAAAAGCAGCAAACCTAAGAAGTTCAATAACTACAACAGCCAGCAACAAATAAACGACTTATGCTACAACTGCAAAAAGCCTGGCCATTTCATTGCAAACTGCAATAAGCCTCTTAGAGAAGAACTCAAGAAAAGATCAAATTCAAAGAAAGAATTCAAAGGCAACAAGAGATTTCAAAAGAAAGACAAAGGTCTTGTAGCTGGAGGATCGTGGAGTGACTCAGACAATAACTCAACTCCTGAATATGGAGATGATGAAGATCCTCAAATGGAAAATCTTTGCCTGATGGAAAAGCATGATAGGGATAAAAAGAACTCCAACATTCATGAAGTAAGTATAGATGAGGTATTTAACTTTAACTCCCCTGATGTAGACATTGATGATTTAAGAACTGCACTGCATGGCATAACATTTGATCTGCATCAGTACATGAAATGGCTCAGAGTTCTGTAAAAAGATTATTCACTTCTTTAAAAGGAGAAAGAGAAAGTTCAGGAAGAACTGGAAATAACCCTTCTAAGTACTGACTCTCTCTCCAAGCTTGAAGCTGAAAATAAGCTCTTAAAACAGACCAATGAGCTCAATGCACAAAGAGAGTCAAATCTAACCTCTAAAATTGAGGAACTAGAAAGGACAATCTCTACATGGAATAAATCCTCTTCATCCATGGATTCCCTGATCTCTAGTCAGAAAAGTGCATCTGACAGAATAGGTTTAGGCTTTGGGAAATCCATCTCAGAGCTATATGTGGAAAAGATAAAGGAAACTAGCCTTAGTAATGCTCCAAATTTCAGTAGAAGAATTATATTTGTGAAATCCTCACAGAAGGAAGAACCAGTTCAACCCTCCTTGTCAGATCCAACCTATGTTCCAAGGAATAAAAGATCTCATGCTGGCCTAGGTTTCAGAAGAGAGAAGAGTAACTAAGTCTCTACTCTCCAACCTCAAAGGGTCGTAGAGTCGAGTAAAATCGACTCCACGAACTAACTGGGAAGGAATAATAGAGTTAAGCCCTACACTCTTCACAAATCATGAAACACAAGAACACATGGAAAAAGGAAGGAAGGATTGCTAAAAACCCACACAAGTCCAAATAGAGGAAGAATCCACACACACACAAGCATACATTATATTAGATGTTTTATATGTAATAAGACTGGTAACAAAGCTGCAATATGCTACCATAATCTTATGCATATAAGACCCAGAATTAAGCTAATTTGGGTTCCCAAGGGTACTAACAAAGTAGGACCCATGCAAGTATGGGTACCAAAATAAGAGTTTTATCTTACCACAGGAACCAAGCTCCACAATCACAACCTAGTACCTGGACAGTGGATGCTCAAGGCATATGACAGGGAACAAAGCCCTTCTGTCTAACTACTTAGAGAAGAAGGGTCCGACAGTCATCTTTGGAGACAATGGCTCTAGCTAGACAAGAGGATATGGCTCAGATGGGAACGGTGCAATGTCCTTCAATAAAGTAGCCTATGTGGAAGGATTACAACACAATCTTCTGAGCATAAGCCAAATCTACGATAAGGGTCATCAAGTCACATTCCTCAACAATCAATGTCAAGTTAGAGATCTAAAGACATCAGCAATAAAGCTGACTAGAATAAGAAAAGGAAATGTCTACACTGTAAATCTTGGTCAACTAGGCTCAGATGAGACGATATGCTTTCTGGCTAAGGCATCTGAAGAAATGAGCTGGTTATGGCATAGAAGATTGTCTCATCTCAACTTCAAAAACATGTCTAAACTGGCTTCAAAAGATCTAGTTGCAGGCTTACCCAATTTTAGTTTCATCAAAGAAAGGCCTTGCAATACCTGTCAACTTGGAAAGCAGACGAGAAGTTCATTTAAGAGCAAAATTGTTAACTCAATTGACAAGCCCTGCAGCTGCTTCACATGGATCTATTTGGGCCAATTCCAACAACGAGCCTTGGAGGGAAAAGATACTCACTGGTCGTAGTGGATGACTACACCATATTCATATGGGTGTTCTTTTTAAACTCAAAAGATGAAACTAGCTCCCAACTAATCAAAATGTTCAGACTAGTGATGAACGAGAGAGAGGAGAAAAATAAGGCTATAAGAAGTGATCATGGCAGAGAATTTGACTTCTTTGAGATGGACCAGTTCTGCACAGACAATGGCATCAGCCACAACTTCTCAGCTCCACGAACCCCTCAGCAAAACGGAGTAGCTGAGAGAAAGAACAGACCATTAATAGAAGCTGGAAGAACTCTACTAGTAGCAGCCCATCTGCCTAAATACTTCTATGCTGAAGCTATCAACACTGCATGCTACACTAAGGACATATATCTTATACACTCTACGTTAAAGAAGACTCCCTACGAACTGTGGAGAGGAAGAAAGCCAAGTGTTAGCTACTTTCATGTGTTTGGCAGTGCATGCTACATATTTAACAATGGAAAACAACATTTGACAAAGTTTCAACCCAAGTCTGATGAAGGAATCTTTCTCGTATATGCCACAGACAGTAAAGCTTATAGAGTGTTTAACAAAAAAACACTGAGTGTTGAAGTCTTAATTCACATCATCTTTAATGAAACAGACTTGGATAAAGTAATGTCTTAAAACACTACGAATGATAATTCAGACACTACGAACGAAGTCGTCGAGCCCAACACCACGATCGTAGTTCCAGAAAATGAGATCATTGAGCAAGAAGAGGAGATCGTAGAGAGAATCCGTACGACAATGAACCTCCACATCAAGAAGCTGAAATTGATCTTGAAGGTCTCAGACAAGAAGGCACTAGGACAGATGTTCCAATAGGAAATAGATGGGCAAGAGATCACACTCAAGACTTAATCATTAGAGACCTAAATGCAAGAGTCAAAACAAGAGCTGCCACCCAAAATGAGTGTTTCTATCTAAGATTTCTGTCACAAATGGAACCAAAGAAGATAGAAGATGCTATGGAAGACTCAAGATGGATATAAGCCATATAGGAAGAACTAAATTAGTTTGAAAGAAGCAAAGTATGGAGATTAGTTCCAAGACCAAAAAATCATCCTGTCATTGGCACCAAGTGGGTCTTCAGGAACAAGATGGATGAAGATGGAGTAATAACAAGGAATAAGGCAAGACTAGTGGCTAAAGGTTACTCTCAGGAAGAAGACATTGACTACGATGAGACATTTGCACCTCTTGCCAGATTAGAAGCCATCAGAATATTCCTTGCCTTTACTGCTCATATGAAATTCAAAGTCTTTTAGATGGATGTCAAAAGTGCATTACTAAATGGTGAACTTCAAGAAGAAGTATATGTAGAACAACCTCCAGGTTTTATCAATCCAACTCTCTGTAATTATGTCTATAGATTAGACAAAGCCTTATATGGTCTTAAACAAGCACCTAAAGCATGGTATGAAACATTAACTAACTTTCTTATTAAAAACGGGTTCACAAGAGGTAGAGTAGACACCACATTATTTCTTAGAAAGCATAAAGACAAAATTTTATTAGTTCAAATATATGTTGATGACATTATCTTTGGCTCTACTGATGAAAAATTATGCAAGAGATTTGCCAAGCTTATGCAGATCAAGTTTGAAATGAGCATGATGGGTGAGCTGAACTTCTTCCTTGGACTGCAAGTAAAGTAGACTGATGAAGGAATCTTCATAAACCAAGCCAAGTACATTAAAGACCTACTTAAAAAGTATGGCATGGAATCAGCCTCTCCCATGAAAACCCCAATTGCTCCAGCAACCAAGCTTGACAAAGATGAAAAAGGTAAAAGTATTAATATAACTCAATACAGAGGTATGGTAGGCTCTCTTCTATATTTAATTGCCAGTAGACCAAATAAAATGTTTGCAACATGTATATGTGCTAGATTTCAAGCTAATCCTAAGGAATCACACTTAACTGCTGTAAAAAGGATATTCAGGTACCTCAAAGGCACACTTCACTTGGGGCTTCGGTATCCCAAGGAGTCTTCTTTTTAACTGACAGGATATACAGATGCTAATTTTGTAGGCTAAAAAATAGACAGAAAAAGTACTAGTGGCACCTGTCAACTGTTGGGAAATAGACTTGTGTCCTGGTTTAACAAGAAACAAAACTCCGTATCTACATCTACAAAGCAGGTTTAATACATTCTTCTTGGCAAATGTTGTATAAATCTTATGGATAAAAAATCAACTAGCAGATTATGGGTTTGATTTCAAATCTATACCCGTTCATTATGATAACACAAGTTCCATGGCAATAACACACAATCATGTCATGCATTCTCGGACTAAGCATATAGAAATAAGATATCATTTTATTAGGGATAATGTTCAAAATGGAACCATATCTCTAGAATACATACCTACTGAAAATCAACTTACTGATGTTTTTACAAAGTCTTTAGATGAATCCTATGTTCGAAATTGTAGACATGAACAAAGAAAAACCACAATCGTAGAGCTCCATCAATAGAACAAAAGAAGCATCCTGTGATGACAAAGTTCCAACAAATCAAAGAAATCTCTCCGTCAAGCACCTCAGGGGCAAACCTAACCCTTAATTAACTATAAGAGGTTGGCCCTTCCTGAGCTACCTTAACTCAAAAGAAATGCTAAGTTAAAAGTTCATCACAAGGAACAGAGCAGACAATGTTCGTAGAGCAGATTCAGCAGTGGACTTAACGATCACAATGACAACCTTGTCGACGTCGGGATTTTTATTTGTCCCTTTTCGTGAATTATTCTTTGGTGTTCTCATGTTATGTGAGATTTGTTTGAAAAAATAAGTGAAAAAGGTTCGACATGTGTAATGTCGATGATGGACTGTTAAGAGTCGTCAGTTGGTGTTTTTAACTGGTTGCACCAATGCAATAGAAAAAGGTTTGCATATTGACCTAGTGATGTGACACTGCTAAACGGGTCTGTGAAACCGAGATTCATTTTGGGTTCGGGGGCTTGAATATGCAGAGGGAAGGTGTTAGGCACCCCCTACATCCGTGTTGCCACGGTGACCACCACTTTTCAAGAAACTGTTATATGAATGTGTGTGTGGATCAATGTGCAATTATCTGAAAGTAGTGCGAGGCCTCGTTTGCACCTCTATACAAAGGGTTTGAATTTATAGAAAAATTCAGTTTTAAACAGAATATAGCAATGAAGTTTTGTAAAAGAGGTTTTTCAAACCCTACGCTTAATAGGAATTGAGACCTTTTCATACTTCCCTTTTATTATTAAATGCTCGGCTTGATTGCTTTTATTTTCGAGATGCGAGGCATCTTCGAGAAAATAATATACAGCAGTGCAGAACTCCTCATAGGCATGGAAGCCATCCAAGGAAATTCATACACCGTAAATAATGTACAAGTCGCTTCAAATTGAAAATGTCCATCACGGAACCAAATCTAGATCCAATGAGATCAATCAGTGATCACATGATTCCTAGGCTCACATGATCCGCAGCTTATATGAAAAGCGATGGCGATTATATATAAAAAGCTATATATATATACATGATCTACCACCATGAAGCACCTCCATAGGGGATCAGAAATGTAAATATATAAATGCGGTAAATATATATATATATATATATATATATATATATATATATATATATACAACCACCATGAAGCAACTACATGGGGGATCAGAAATGTAAATAAAGCAGTAAAGACGATCAACCGCCACGAAGTAAACTCCAAAGTGGGACTAAATGTAAATAAAAGCGATAAAAGGCCTCGAACTAAACTCCGTGCTCTACCAAATATATATATATATATATATATATATATATATATATATATATATATATATATATATATATATAAACGCAATCAAAATTGGAAAAAAATAAGCGGAAGCATGGAAAATCAGAGTTTTAAATTTTTACAAACCTTATACTCGGATCATCCTTTATGAACAATTATTAATTAAACGAAAATATGAAGAACAAGAATCATACCCTTGAAGATTCGAGCTTCCTCAGGTACAAGTTCACCTCCAATCCTTTCCGCGTTAAACTTGAATCCACCAGGTTTTGTTCCTTCCTTTGATCAACGTTAGCCACCCAAGTGTTTGGCCTCTAGAGGTGATCCACCAAGGAAGAACAAAGATTCAACAAGATGGGTGTTTGGCAAAACCCTAGTTTTTCTATCTCTCATAGAAAAGGGGCGTACTCTCCAACAATTGGAATCACGTCTGTTGTGAAAAAGTCAACAAGAACACTACACCCATAATAAGACTCCTCTTATTTATAGATGTGGGCAACCCTCCTTTACAATTAAGGATTTGGCTTTATTTTAATTAATTAAACTCCTCTAATTAATTATGCTCCCTATATTTATTAGGGATAATTAATTAAACTCTTTTAATTAATTTAACCTCCTAATCTTATTAGGATATATGAGAGTACTTTTATTAATTAATTCCCAAACTCTTTTAGGAATTAAATAATAATAATAGTAATAATAATAAGACTCCTCTTATTAATTTATATTTTATATTTCCAATATTAAGTTATTTAATTTATTCTATCACCATAGATTAAATTAAATATACTTAACTTATTATTACAATTATGCAATTAACTTCTTAAATAATTATTATTCCTTTTATGGTGTGACCCTTTAGGTTCTCCATATTAAATCGATTGTAAATAAATCAATTAGAACAATTCTAATCTTCTTTAAATAAATAAATTAAACTATTAATTTATTTAAATAAATAATATTTATTCTACAATAGGGATAAGCCTCCCTAGCGATCAACGACTTTTCAGATAATATAGATTTCAACATTAATCATAAAAGAACCTTTGAGTAAATAGTTACTGTACAATTCAATCCTTCCACCATACAATCCCCAATTAAATATAAGGCATGAAATTACCACAAGTCTTATTTTATTTAATTATATATATTTCGACTCTTAAATGCACAACACCAAATAATGCAAATTAGAAACTCCTTTCTAATTTTATTCTGCCTTGGCCAAGGACTACTGGGTTGTCATTTATCGAATCACATAGGACATTTCTCTTCTTTTACTAGAAGTGGTAGATTCTTTATTGATCATACATTATCTCAATGTACAAGTTATTATACCCAAGCATACCCTTTGATATACCCTAAGGGTCTTAAGGAATAAGTCAAAGTATAACTCATCATACACAAGATACTATGATGATCTTAAGTCTAAGGATCACTTGTACTACTATCACTACAGGAATTCCTATTGACAGGCAAGTAAAACTCCATTAGGTATTCCTTAGCGAACCACGTTAAGTGAACTTATTCTCTAATAAGCACCTACATACTTGCTTTAGTGTCTCCACACAAATGATCTTGAGATCAATCATCCTCATCCAATGAGCAAGCAACATATGTACCAATCTATCTGGATTCACTAATCCCCAATTTAGTAATCCAACGATTGGGAACTATTTTAGTTTTAAGCTTTCAAAGAATTTAAATCTCATTAGAATGATCATCATCATTATTCTAAAAACATTGCTTAAAACTATGGGTTTATCACATATTATAAAACAACATCATGTAGATAATTAAAAGCCTTTAATAAATTAATAATTTTTATTAATAAATGAATAAGATTTTTACAAAGTATATGCTTTATCATCAAACATGATTGGCTTGTGTGCATACTACTTTCAATCTTCCACTTGCACTAAAGACAATCGCCATGGTATCTCATACCCTTCTTCTATAAGTGACGATTATCCTGCTGTTGGATAAGCTTTAGTAAATGGATATGTAATGTTGTTCTTGAGAGTCCACTATCTTTATAGTGATTTCCCATCTTTCAATGATTCCTATAATCAAATGAAAGTGCAACAACACATGTTTAGATCCAAGATGAGACTTAAGAACTATTCCTAGTTTTGTACTGAACTTTTCATCCAAACAATCAACTTGCAGCTTCATTTACAGCTATATACTTTGTCTTTATCACTAAACCAGTAACTCTTTGCTGTTTGGAACCTTTCCAATTCATTGCACCACTGTTCAAGGTAACGCTTTACCTTAAAGTGGATTTTCTGTCGTCTTGAGTGCATGCTCGAAAAACTTGAGTCTCATTAAGCCCTCTAGTTTTAATTTAGACCCATTATGAATATGATCACATCCTTAGTGCCGGTTAGGTACTTTAAGATGTTTTTCACATACTCATAGTGAACTTCTCTAAAATATGACTGATCAACATTAGGTCTTGTATATTTCATTATATACATGATTGTTATTCATGCAATCTCTCTTTTATGAGTCTATGGGGACTATTAAGAGAGATACACTCCATGGCTCATCAACATGAGACATCCCATGGAGTTTGCCATGCTAAACGACTTTAGCATCAAATGAATATACATTTCTTTAAGTCGAGCATCTTCTTAAATCTATCTATATAGATTTGTATTCCCAAATACGATACTCTTCCAAATCATTCATGGAGGAATATTTAGATTACTTTATCTTTACTGATTGAAGCTTTGGTATGTTATTCCTTATCCGTAGTTTATCAACATATAATACTAGGAATATCACAACGCTCCCACTGACCCTTTTGTACACATTAGGTTCATTCTTATTTTTGATAAAATCAAACTCTTTTGATTATTTCATCAAAATGAATGTTCCATATTTGAGAAGCTTGCTTTAATCCATTTCTTTGAGTGTCTACAACTCTTACCTCAATGTATATAAGTGGATCATCATCGTCTATGATGCATACCTCATCATCATCATCTATGATGAATCCATACCTCCCAGGTATCTTTGGTACTATTCCAGATTTATAATTCGGTTGTGGTACAATAGGTCTATCTATTAGTTCCTCTTATTTGACTTATAGTATTTTGTGGTTCTTGAACTCTTCAAGATGTATTATCCTCCCACTAGCCCCTTCAATGATAAACACCTTTATCTTAGAAGGCAGCGTGTTTTGCAACAAACACCTTTTTCTAAGTAGGATTATATAAACATATACCCTAAACTTACTTTAGGATGTTCCACAAATCGATACTTGTCAAATTTTTTTGCAAGCTTAAACTTTGAAACCTTTTTCACATAAGTTGGACAACCCTTATCTTAACATACTTAAGATTAGGAATCCTCCCTGTCCATCTTTTATGGAGTTTTGGGGCCGAATTTTGGGGTTACCTTTTTCGTAGATATGCAGCCATTTCTAGGGCATGACCCCAGAAGGATACTGGAATGTCAGTAAAATCATTATGGACCGTACCATGTCTAACAAGGTACGATTTTTCCTTTCAGATACATTAATCAGTTATTGCATATCAGGAGGCGTCTATTGTGAGAAAACCATTTGAGATGATCTAGAAACTTATTGCACAAGTATTTATTCCTTGATTTAATCAAAGAATCTTAATACTTTGCCAATTTGTTTCACTTCTGAATTCTTTGAACCTTTCAAATAATTCACACTTGTATTTCAGCAAATACACACATTCAACTTTTTGAATGATCATCACCTTTTTTTATACTAGTTTGTTCAATTTGCAAAATAATTTTTCACGTAAGTCAAGTATACAAAATCAATTAAGTAATATTCTAGTTCTATACAAAACATTATTATTATAAATAGAACAACAATTGTTCTTAAATATAATACCAAAGATTTCATTGTCCAATAATAAAATAGAAATATTGTTTCTAACGAGAACTAGAATACAATAAAAACTTATTGACTTAATTGATTTTCCCGTAGGCAATGCTAAACTATAAGTTTCTATGGCTAATGCAGCAACCTTTGCTTCATTTCCCATACATAGGATTACTTTTCTTTGTTTAGCTTTCTACTTCTGCTTGGTCCCTTCATAAATCTATATTTATGATAATCAAAGTCGGTATCCAATACCCAAGTAGAACCTTGACTTAAAGAAAAATTTATTTCAATCATGAACAAAAAACTATATTTGTAACCGAAGCTCCACTAAGCTTCTTCTAGTTAGCCTTTACAAGATACTTCTTGTAGTTTCGTTTCCAGTGTCCAGGCTTATTGCAGTGGAAGCAAACTCCTTTGCTATCCGTATCAGTTTTGTTCTTATTATCCTTTGTTTTTGCCTTTTTATTTACCTTCTTTGAATCGTTCTTCTTTACAAAAGATCATTTGTCCCCTACCAGTAAGACCTTGTCTTTCTTGGTTGGAAAGTGACTCTCAACATTTTTCAACATGTTAAGCAAATCAGCGAGGCTGATATCTAGCTTGTTCATATGAAAAATTTACAACAATTATGAAAGGAGTCCAAGAGTGAGTGCAAGATCGAATCTTGGTTCAACTCTCCATCAATGACAAAACCCATTGTCCTGATTGTTGAATCAAATTGATCATGTTAAGGACTTTTATCTGTACATTAGTGTCATCGGTCATTCTAGATCGGAAGAGCTCCTTAGATATCTAATATCTATCAGTCCTACTTTCCTCACCATCAACTACTTGATGTGCAGGAATATAGTAGGAGCATCCATAGTTTCATGTTGACACTGAAGCTCGTTTCTCATGGATGCGAGCATGATGCATTGAGCCAACTGTGCATCATCTTGTCACTTTCTAAAAGTAGCAATCTCTTCCTCAGAGGCATTGTCTGCAACCATTATAGGGAGAGGCGTATTAAGGACATAAGATAGTTTTTTAGCCATGAGAACTATTCTCAAAATTCCTTAACAAATCTGTTTAATACGGTCCAGTTAAATAACATCTAATATACTTCGCAGTGATAGTAATTTAGACATTGTAAAATTCTGTAAATGAATTTGTAATTAACAACATTTTAGTATACATTCTTTTATTAATTACCACAATAATCCAGGTCTTGTTTTAAATTGGTATCTCCCACTATTTTCATCAAACTATATTACCCTCACTTATATAGTTCGGCAAAATCTAATTAAAGATTTGTTAGTGAGAATAAGGATCCCATTTCAAATGTATATAGCCTTGTGGTGACTAAGGGTGTAAATGAGTCGAGCCAGGAGCGAGCAGAGTACTTTCAATTAGACTCGAAATGATAAATTCGTACTCGAATTAAAACAAAATTCAAATTATATTTGAAAATTCCTACTCAGATTCGACTCGACTCAAATATTTATTACTCGAATTCGATCCGACTCGAGTCGAATATTTATTCAAACTACTCGCGAGCTTCAAATTCATGCTCGAATTCGAATCTCCACATAATAACTAGTTTTATAATAAATATAATTATAAATTAAATTTGTTATTTTACTTAAAAATGAGAAAATATATTTATTATTACACTTTACAAATATAAAATAACAATTGAAATTAAAAATAAAACAAAATAATAACTAATTATTCTAATTTGATTTAAATTTATATATATTATAAGAAAATGTATCGAACATCTAATCGAATATGTATTAACCGAGTATGTATTAAATCACAATAAAAAATTCGAGTAGTTTGAATCTTAAACGAGTCGAGTATAACCTTGCTCATATTTTACTCATATTTTTATTCGAACTATTTTTAATGCTCAGATTTGGATCATATTATTAACGAATTCGAGTCTTGCTCGTATTTTTTCGAGTCGAGCCCGAATCGAGCCTAAACTGTGTTGGCTCGTTTACAACCTTAGTGGTGACACAACAAACTATATATATATAAATAGGTAGACAACTCTTGTCAATTACATCAACTATGAAACTTCTTGTATTTTGCCTCTTAGATTATGTTGATCACGTGGTGGCACATCCGAATCAAAATTATCCAAGTTAAGTCCAACCTAGCACTCCATATATTCAAAAAGGAAAAATATTGTTGTCTTGTGGTGACACAACAAAACAACATTGTTCAATTTTCTTTATAAGCATCAAATGTGATAAAATTAACATCTCAAAGAATTAAGATAAGCCTTGTGGTGACACAACAAACTTATAATAATTAAGTGATACTCTATTATTTTTATCATGCTAGAAGGCGACGTTCGATATTCCAAATATCTTTGAACGTTTAGGACTTAATATAAAAAATTAAAGGGGTTTGTTATTAATTTGTCCCATCTTGTTTAGCGCGCATGCACATATATATATAAAATACGCGTCATATTAATTAACATGCGAAGCATGTTTGCATAATATATAATATATATAGTATAAGCATGCACATATAGAATACTATATTCTACCCAGATTGATTATGGACTTTTATTCTAGTTTGGTTCACTAGAGCCACCAAGTGAACCAAAAGGTCAAACCTTTGGGGTGCAAGAATTAATTTAAATATAACTATTACATTTAAACCCGGGCTCCATTACAAACGGGTCTTCACGCACTCCTTGCTCCTTGATCTCCAATTCTTCAAAATTAATTCTAACTATTCTTATTACAAAACTATTTAAAATAAATAGAAACCTTGATCAGCAGTCAAGGGGAAGTACATAGGAGGAAGATAGAATTTACATTAAGGAAAAATTAGAGAAGACGAGGTACGCAAACCCTATTTAATAAAACTCATACATTCATGCATCCAACTAAAATAAAATCCAATCACATTGGTCAATAGTCCATAACCAATCCCATTTATTATCATACACATCACCATATACATCAATAAATAACATTCATCTCATGAATAATAATCATTCAATATATATATATATATTGATATCATTTAATGGGCAAATTTAGTTAGTATAAAATCTAATTTTGAATCAAAATAAACTCCTTTATTTTAATCCAAATTAAATCAAAATAAACCCTTTTATTTTAATTTATACAATTTTGAATAAAATAAATAATTTTATTTTAATCAAAATCTTTAATCAAAATAAACTCATTTATTTTAATTAATTATGGAATCCAATTCCATGTAAAAAAAAAACTCTTTTATTAATGGAAACACGGATTTTCTTTCCTATTCACAAATAAACTCTTTCATTTTGAATAATATGAAATCTTATTCTATATCTAAACAAACTCCTTTATTTTAGAAACATGAAATTCAATTTCAACTTCAATTAGTTATCATGGAATCCAATTCAAACTCTAATTAGTTAGCATGAAATCTAATTTTAAAATTAAAGTAAACTTTTTATTTTAAGATTAAAATAAACCTTTGATTTTAAGATTAAAATAAATATTTTATTTTATTTATAAAATAATAAGATTAATATATATATATATATATATATATATATATAACCGTACAATTATATACTAAATCACCTAAGCTTGTGAATGATTCTCCTGAAACAGGATTATATACATATTGATCATATATATATATAATATAAAACAGTGCAGAGAGAGAAAATACATAAATGTCACATTCGAATCCTACGTCAGGAGCTCTCTCTTGTCCTTCGTTTTCAAATTTCAAACCCTCTGTCTCTCTTTGTTCTTAGTACACAGAGCTCTTATCTCCCCTAAATCTCTCATCTCTCATCTCTCATAAAACCCTCTTTGCCTTCTCTCTCATGGCCAACTCTCATTTTCCTTCTAGGGTTTCTGCCTTCTCTACTGTTTTACTTCCTCCTTTGAAGCTCTGCTCTTGGCTGCTTCACCAACAGATTCTATGGCGCCAAAAATACTCAATTTCTGATTCTACGGAGACCCTACGGTTCTTTCTCTCTCTAGCAGTTTTCTCACCTTAATTAGGGTTGGCCTTATTCGGAGGCTCATTGATGTTATGAAAATAAAACCCATTTAGATACTCAAAATATTTCTTATGTAAGTGGTGGTGTTTTTGGGTTTTAAACCTCCATTTTTTTCCCAAGAAAATAATGGAGTACCCAACTTCTGATTTTGCTAAATTGAGAAATTTGTTTATCTTCATTTCATACAGAATCTGGTAATTCAATTAGGCACTTTACAGTTCTATACTTTTTCCGACTCCCTTTTTACCCTACTTTTTTCCTGGTCATTGAATTTAGAAATGGTTTGCAAAATTGTTACTGGGTGAAGACATGTCTAGAAGTGGTACTTGCTATCCAAATGAATAATTTAAAAATTGTTTTTAAATTTAGTTTGGCCTACCAACCTTACTTTCTTTCACTGAATAATTTTAACTTTTAATGTTGTTGTAGTTTAAATGTGATTTTATTAAAAAAAAATTACTTGGAAGTTGATACAGAGTAGTTCAATTTCAGTTTGTCTATTTGTTTTGCGTGCACTCCTACAAATTACACTTCTCTTGTTTCCATTTATTCCCGAGTTGGTGGACTGCAGAGTTTAGCACATATGAAATTAGAAAGGAAAAAATAATGAAAAAAAATTAATGATATTAGCACATATGACTTTATAGTTAGTGCAATGAGAATTTGGGGCATATTAGGTCCATTAATGATAGTAAGTACGGTGATTAGCTATCAGTTGCATTCATAATTATACATTCACAGTTAGCTATCAGTTGCATTCACCACTTAATTCTGTTAAGTGCCATACATACATTTCAACCATTAATACTATGTAGGAAAAGAAACATGAATGACGAACCAGTTCTTTGGTTCATTCTGGTTTAAATTTTCTTAGTGTTATATTTTTATAATTTTATTAATGTATTTCTTCCTAATCAGAAGGCTATTTAATCTTGCCTTGCAGGTACTGTTTTTTGCGAGCCCATCATATGCAAGAACATTCCTAGAATTGTTCCTGGTAATATTTTGATAATATTTTACATCCACCATTCACTCTATTCAGCAATTTCTTCTCTAATATTTAGTCTGGAAAAAACCCATTTGCATTGGCCGGCATGCTTTTGGTGATACGGTTATTAAAGGGTCAGGGAAGCTGAAAATGGCCTTTGGTGAGTAAAATCTTAATGTTTGTTAGATAATTTGAATGTTGTTGAAATGCTTACAAGGTTCTTATGCTCCATCCCCAATCCCAGATAATAGGGACATACAAGGTTCTTACAAGCTGAAAGTTCTCATTGCACTTGCTATGTTCAATGTTGATGAGGTTCGTATTCTGCCGTTGTAATTAAAGTTGGCAATATGTTTTCCCTAATCTCATCTAACTATTATAAATTTTGTAAAATTTGGTAGTCTATTCATGGCTTTGCTGAATCATCGATGTCACTGGCATTCACTGGCCTCTTTACTTGAGCACGAAGAATACAATTCTGAAAAAATGAAGGGTTACGACCATGATTCTATTATGACAACTTTTACTTGAGAAGCTTGTCAGACCCAGTTGACCAATGAAGGTTTACGGACATTTTGAGGGGTTTTATGAACAAAATTGGAAGCAGAAATTCGAAGAACATTCAATTTGGTTAGTGTAACTGTGCTTTGTACATATTTTGTGTGGTATTTTCAGATATAGTTTATTCAGAATCTATACTGACATGCATGTATGAGCATCGCTTGATTGATGACATGGTGGCTTATGCGCTAAAAAGTGACGGTGGATATGTTTGGGCATGCAAAAACTATGATGGAGATGTCCAGAGTGATTTACTTGCTCAAGGTAGTTTAGATGTCAGATTCATGTCTTGAGATAGAAGTTGACATATTTCAAATTTGAGCGAAATGATACCTTTCTTTAATTAGTTATTTTAAGCAATTCGTATTAGTATGTTGAAATTCATTCGTCTCTCTCATATAGAGGCCATAGGAATCCTTTATTTACCAGAACATGTACATCTTTGTCAATCTTTTGAAGCTGAACATTAATAATAAATTTCATCACAATTCTTCACCTATAGGCTCTAAGCTTTCTGATGCATATGAAGGGTTAAAGTTAAGGTTCTATCGTGCATATGGCTAATGTTTATCCTACCCCTCTTTTTTACCCCTAATAAAGTTACTTCTTTATCTAAAATAAGAACCTTAAAAATTTTAACTATAATCTGCAGCAAGAAGTTACTTAAATATGGTATCATTTAATATAATGGGCTGTTGGGATGATGATTTAGGCTGTGTGTAGTTTAGCAAGTAATTGCTCGATGGGAAAACTTCGAATTGAATATCTATATTCCTTAACCTTTTGATTATATTGGTATAAATGTTGAAGACTAATAGCAGGAACAGATCTATGGTGCATGGATAGCATGGCAAGTTTGC
This sequence comes from Panax quinquefolius, assembly GCA_020205615.1. Classification (NCBI taxonomy): domain Eukaryota; kingdom Viridiplantae; phylum Streptophyta; class Magnoliopsida; order Apiales; family Araliaceae; genus Panax; species Panax quinquefolius. The sequence goes on along the minus strand of CM035168.1, from coordinate 48,484,507 downwards.
TGCTTATTTACTGCATGATTACTTGTGTACTCTGCCTCCATTAGTTTTCCTCTTTACTTCTACTACTTTTATGGTGTATGTGGAAATAATTAGGGGATGTCTTGAGCTAAGATTTGCTTATGTTGTAGGTTTTGGCTCTTTAGGTCTTATGATTTCTGTATTGGTTAGTATTTTTAACTTCTGTATATATCTTATGTTGATATATCTTGGGTTTATCATGTGAGAAAAATCTTTTAAATGCAAGCTGTCTTGGTTTTTTGATGCTATGATAAACTTTTCCATCTGAGTTATCTGATTATCTTGAGATGGAAAGACATTAGAAGTCGAGGCGGCTCATGGATCAGAATTCGTCATTTTGACTACATCGGAAGGACGAGAAACAAGTACAAACAACATTGCTTCCATATTTGCATGGACATGAGGACTTACACATCGGTTAGTTTTCATAATTATCTAACCGAGGGAACATCTTCTTCATACCCTACATAAGCAAATTTCAACCATAGAATCTTAAACCCGCCAAAATCTCTTCAAATAGCTCCAATTTTTGCAGCAAATATCACTAGAAAGCAGATCAAATCACAACAAAATCTCCATATTCTGTTTCAACAAGACAGCTGTAAATGAAGTACTCTTCACAATTCAGCCACCATTTTGAGATTTAATCACTTCCATGGTGCTTATGTCATTAACAGGCTACCAGTTCCAGTCTCGGTTTAAATTTAAAGCTATTCCAATTGAATTTTAATCTCAATGTTAGCAAAAAAAAGTCCACTGTTGACTTCTTTTCTTTTCTTTTTTCTTTTCTTTTTTGTTTGATTTTCTTCAATGAAACTGCATTCAATTAGCTAAGTAGCCCTAAACCATGTTTAAAATCTCTTAGTAGAACTATTAGTAGGGTTCAATCAACCAAGTCTATCAAACTTCATTTTACAAAATTTTATTTTAATTTTGCATTAGTCAAACATTACTCTGTGTAGTCAGCAATTTCAAATAGTGGTCAATGAAATATTGATCCACTATTAGGCTACTAAAACTCCTTTATGTATTAAGCTTCCATTTACACAGTCTTGAGGAGACAGATAAAACAAAGTGGCTTCAATCAATTTACACAGTCTTTAATGGATGAGCTGTTGAAGGAAATATGGCACTTAATTAGGGAAATGGGGTTTAAAATTTAGATAGAAGATGAATGCAGTCTTCTCGTGTACTCAACATTTTCATTTGAATTTTTTAAATTTACAATTTTAGTTTTTAATAAAAGGGAAAATATATATAGAATATAGAGAGTGGAATATGTGAGTTGAGTGCGATAGATATATAGAATATAGAGAGAGAGAAAGTTCTTCCAAGCCTTCTTCTTCCGCTTCTTCTTCTCATCACTCCGGCCGTGAGGTTACTTCTCTTTCCCCTTTCTCTACTTCTATACATGTACAAGCTTGATTTAAAGATTGCTTTTAATTTTTTAAATGATTTGCCTAATTTTTTTGATAATTATGAATTGTTTATCTGGTTGAGTGTGTATAGTCATGACCTTTTAGAAAATAACTCAATTCCGTTCATTTCTTGTCATACTTCTATAGGAGAGAGTAACCTTGGTGTTTTTTTATGTTTTCCCTTGTAATATTCTAAGGGGTTTGTTGTTAATTGTCTGGCTGGGGGAAAGATACATTTTTGAAAATATTGGTATAATTTTCATTCCATATCTTTAACTAGATGATATTGTTTTGATGATGGCAAAACAAATAGGTATGGGATGACAATATAAGTGAGACTATAGATGGTCTAATGCCACTGTAGATGGTCTAATTGACACGATCGAGAAGAATATCAAGGTATCTATATCTATATCTATATCTCTGCACCCATTATTCCAACTAAAATAGACATTATTAGTATGTATTGTTATTTCACTCATAAATTCATAATATACCTTCTTTCCCTAATAGATAAAATAGGCATACCAAGTTCAGAAATAAGAGAAATGCAACCATAATAAGCTAATGGAATCACTGCTCTGGATTCCATTGATTTGGTTATTGAAAGTTACCATTGTGGTAATAACACTGGTTTGTTATTTGTGTGTGGTATGCATATATCGTTTGTGGGTTTTGTTTTAGTAGATAAGGGCTATGACACTGCCAGCCCACACTTTTGGTAGATAAGGGACATATCACAAATTGATATAATAAAATAGTACTTTATTTGTTCCATAAAAAGAGTACTATTTGTAAAAAAATAATTTATATTTTCAAGTAAAATTTGTTATTTTCACAAGATCTCTCTCACATGATTATTCATGTGAGAGGAGCCTTGTGAAAATATCATTTTTACTTGTGGAAATATCAATTCCCTTCATGAATATTAAAGATATATTTGCAAAAAGACTATTATTCTTTGTGGCAGGCCATACATATGAAATTTTTTAAATTGCTATTTGACTTAGAACTCTTAATATGATGGTGGTGGTTAAAGGATATGTGGGAGGGACGTGTTAGGGTGGAAAGTAGGTAAAATTTCAGGGGTAAATCACTTAAGTAATCTTGTAATCTTGTACTGTTTTTTAACATTTTCCCCCGAAAAATAACTTCCAAACAAAAACTAAACAACTCAAGATAAAACAAGATCATAGGAGCTGCATATGTATTAAAAAATTCAAATAGTAGAACCTAGGCACTATGCAAAAGTTCTAACATATATCCATACTAAATACTTATCTCATCTCCTAAGAACCACTGATTTGTACTTTGTTGTAATTATTAAACACAATATCAAATCAATGTGGAGTAAATGTGAATAGGGTGTTAGCTTCGATAACATCGTAACAGTTCTTTTAGATTTTAACTAAAAAGTCAAGAAGTTGTTTTCTTTACTGCATAATTGTATTGTTATATTCATTCATCAAAAAATAAAAAATATACATCATGAACATACTTTTAATATTTTCCCCTGATTTTCAAACTATCAGATTGCTCCACAGTTGCCCTATTTGTCTAGCACTGTCTTAACAAAGCAAAAAATCAACATAAGTCAACAGTACCAAGTAGGCAGAGTTGATAATAATAATTTAGATCCAATATCAAGTATCCAATGTATGGAAAGAATATTAACTTGCCGAAAAACAATCAAGTTTATTACTAGACAACTATTTATGTGGAGAAACTTTTAAATTTATTTTTTATTGGTTCTTTCATTTCTGATGTATCGAATTGAATTCATCCGAATACTGAATTCCTCTCACTTTCATGTGGCTCCTAACGAGTAATGACTATGATTGATTGGCTTGGCTTATTAAACTGGGAATCACATTATCCATTCTTGGATTTTAAATTTATGTTAATTTGATGCATGGCTATGTTATGTTATGCTAGGTTAATTGGAGTGAGCTGTATCAAGGGACTTGATTAGCTCCAAATACTTAAACCTTATCACATATTTTCCAATATATTTGGTTGTACTTTTTGTTTTCTTCTAGAAAATCAAATTAACATAAAGAAGTTAAACATAAGATTAGAAATCCTTTTCATGGACATTATTCTTAATGAAAAATGACACCAATTAAAGAAGTTAAACATAAGATAGTTGAGGCATCTAGCCCATTGCAAGTGAAGTACGCGGATGGAGAGTTGAAAAGGCAAGGTGGAATATTGTTTCCATTCTTGTGTTAGATATCTCAACCATAAAATGATTCCTATATATCATGTTTGTGCAAGCATCATGCTCTATAGACTATATTAATAGGACTGATATACTCATTTACTTATCTAATATTCTTATTCTTGTTATTTTCTTTGGTTTGGTTTGGTTAATAATTTATGATTTTTTCTTATCCAGAACACAAATTCTTTGTTGGTATGCTTCCAAAAAATGTTACTGAAGTTGAACTATCTGACTTACTCTCTCAATATGGAGATTTAAAAGATTTGCAAATTTTAAGAGGTTCTCAGCTAGCGAGCAAAGGTACATGTTTTTTCATAAGTAACTTCAAATATAAGAATGAGCAATCGTACATATCTTACAGCCTTGAATTTATTTTTGGTTTACTTTTTCCAAATGCTTAATTTAGAGCATGTATTTGTCATAAGATCTTTAATCGCATTTCTAATTTTCTTAATGCACAGGCTGTGCTTTTCTAAAATATGAGACAAAAAAACAAGCTATTGCAGCTATAGAGGCCCTTAATGGGAAGCACAAAATTGAGGTTTGTCATAATTTTCTTTCAATGTACAGTTTCTCACATGAAATATGTGAATCTTTTGAATAAAGTGTTGTGAAAGACTATACTATATTAAAAGTGTTGTGTCAGCTTCTTGCAAGTTTTGTCAATCGTGACTGCTGTATGGTTTTTTTATTAGTGTAGATTGATCTTATCTTTATTTAGATTTTATTGAGCTTTCTATCCAATAATATATGTATAAAAAATAAAATATTTTGCTTTAAAATCAATCTTATTTGTGGTTAGCTTTTAGTTGATGAAATTGGAATTATCTTGTATCTGATTGCAAATATTGGGCAAATACAAATTATGTAGTGAAATGCATTTTCTTATCCTAAAAAGCTTACGGTTTTCTATTAATACTCCCATCCTCATTCCCTTTTCTCTTTTAAATCTATTATTCTGATTAAACTCAACCTTTTATTCTGATTCAATTTCTAACAGTTTGAAACCTCAACTATCTTCAAAATTGAGGAAATTCCTCTCGTACAGAGCAATATATAGTATAAATGTATAGTAAAACAAAATTAAAAAAATAGAGCTAGGCTCGGAAGATTTGGAACAATAGTATTGAACGTATTATTGAAACTAAGCATAGTTTTGATCAAATGTTAATTTTTTGTCATGATATTCATGATACAAAATCTGTCTTTACAGCTTCATTTGCTCATGTTTAACTCAAGTTTAATTTATTAAGTTTTCTCTTACAAGTTGATCTAAGTGATAGTAACAACATACCTGTCAATATTTTGTCTGAATGTGTGCTTAACCAATTACATATGGATAAGGTAACGCTACTGGTATTGTTAAAAAATTTCATTTTGATATTAGTTTGCATTTTTTAACTAATGCCTTATTTTGTACTTCCTAGGAGAATTCACATGCGAATCACTTGAACAACTTACGTGTTATTCCATCTTCAACGAAGGGGAAAGAAAATTGGTTTAATTAGCCGGTATGTTGTACTAATAATTGTTTATTTGTTGATTAAAATCAATTAACACAACATATCGGTTATAACATTATACACTAAATTTTCGGTGAAATTTTTTAGTTCCTCACCCCTCAGTCTCAGTCTCAGTCTCACTCTTACACTTCCATCTCATGCACACACAACTCCATACCATCATTGAGTAGAATTATTATGTTGTGGTATTATTATAAAAGCAATATTTATTATGAATTTGATTTTAAAAATTTATGCTTTTTGGACATGCTAACCAAATGCCTTATTTTTTACTTCCTAGGCGAATTCAAATGTGAATCACTTGAACAACCCAAGTATCGCTCCATCTTCGATGAAGGGGAAACAAAAAATTGGCATCTCAACTGGAAAAGAAATTTGGTTTACTCAATTGGTATGTTGTACTGATCGTTCTTTAAGTATTGATAACAATTATTTAACACATCATATCTAATAGCAATCTAACGTGTTGGTATTTCGGTTAGAGCGATATACACTATATTGTCGGTGATATTTTTGAGTTCCTCACCCCTCGCTCTCACTCTTACATAGCTCTCTCACGCACACACAACTCTATTCTTACATGAATTTTGTATCTCTACGTGAATTTGATTTTGGACCTGCTAACATATTGTTCAAATTATGAATTGGTTTCCTTTGCCATTCTTACATATTATAGATTCTTAGTTAATTTTCTTAATTTTTTGTTTCCCCTTCGTAAATTGCTACGTTGTGTTTACTTGCAGTAGATTAATGCAATTTCTATTAGGGATGTGAACTTATATTAGTTTGCTAATTATTTAACTTATTTCACACAGCACTTCCTATCTTAGGCTCCCGTAGCAAATTTTGCTACCTCTAAAATTAAGGCCCAAAGCGCTAGACATGAATGAAATCGCAATGATAGTAGTACGTGTTCACAGCGTAAGATGGCACAATGTGCACGTGGAGAAGGAGGGCGTTCTGGGAATTACACTCAACAGAGCTTGATCATAGGAAAATAATTAATAATAAAAACTATCGCTACACTTGGGGGCAAACTTACCTATCAAAACATGAAAATAATAAATGAAAATTATAACAAGGAAACAAAAGTAGCTAAAATGTTGATAAATTGAGAAAGATTATGAAAATTGCATTAGGGTGAGCAGAAGAAACTAAACTGCATTGTTGCCAATTTTATAGTCACCATTGATTGTAATAATATATTAGCACAAGGGAATCCAAAATTACTAATACTGTGAGAGTCTCATTTCTCCTTTTTAACCCTTTCCCTTTTCCTTACACTTTGGGATTTAAACTGGTGAATGTGTTGGCAATATTTTTAACTCCCTCTTTGCAGCCTGAACCAGCCTCTGGATATCACAAAGCAGGAAAACTAAAAGCGTTTCCCCCAAGGGAAAGAAGGTTCCAATCCAAATTGCAAGCCACCAATGTGTCTGAAAGCTGGAGAGCATGCATGTTTCCTCCAAACAGTGAGACAGAGCTTTAGAGATGGTTCCTGGATGTTACCTTGACCCCAAACAGAAGATATACATACTCAAGGTAAGCATGACTGATCCTATTGTCAGTCCCCATATCATATTCTTTTTGCATTGATGCTGTCATTTCATGTTTCACAAGTGGTTGAACAAGTTGGATTCCTTCTTGGCTCAGAGATATATATTGTTCTAGCGGAAGGCTTTAGCAACCAAGGTAAGGTTCCCATGGCTCAATCAAATTGCTTAGCTCTCCAGAATCAACTATGTACTCTTTGAAATTTGTTCTTTTCATCAGCAGACAAATCATCAAAACTGATTTGGACTCCGTAGAGAAAAGTAGACAATAAAATTGGATCAGATTGAAGCAATATAACCAAAATAAAATAAAATTAGGCAAACACATGATTTAGGGGTGAAACAAGATTAAGTTTATAAAATTTAATAATGAAAGAGACAGAGGCAACGCCGCCAATACCAGACATAATCTTTTGAATAGTCTCCTCTAATAAAGTTGAATCTGAGAAATTTGTGCTTTGTACTTTGTACTTTGTTTTCATGAACCATTTATTATTTATTTTATCTACCTTTTTTTTTGCCTTTCTTGAAACCTTTTTTTCTTAGATTGATTGAACTGAGCATCATAAAGTCTAAAGTAGTAAAATGGATGTTTTTCATAGTTTGGTAGTTCTAGCATTCTGAAAAATCTGAAATAACTTTGCTATTTTGCTGACCTTTATGACACACAGAAAACTCTTAAGAGTTGAGTCTATGGTCTATTTGATTGCAACATAGCTTAACATATTTTATGATAAGTAATTGGATGAAATTTCATTTTGTAGTGGAATGATTACAAGGAATTTAGCTTAAATGACGAATTTGTCATGAATTGCTAATTCTAGATTATACTCTGCTATTATTATTGGCTTAAATATTTTTGGTTATGGTCAAATTTCACTATGTTTTTTTTTTCAAAAACTAATAGAGAAACGTGTTAGAGAATAACAACACAGCGACAAACAAAAGCAAAGAAAAAATTAAAAGAAAACAATCGCACAAGACATAAGATTTACGTGTTTCACCCAAAAAATTAAAATGAAGTTTTGAAATTTATATTAATTTAGTTTAAATAAATTTTAGTTGTGTTGGTCTATATGCACACCTTTCAATCCTACTCGAGAATTTCGGTAAAAGAAAAAGAGGCATCAAAGCAAAAAACATTTCACTAAACAAAATTAGATCTTGAAGGGGAAATGATTGGCTTATTTCCAATTGGCCTCACTAGATTTTGTATCCGTAATCTACATTGCAGTTAAGGAAGCGTTTTATGGTATGTTTAGTTATAGTGTTTATAGTTTTTGCTACAGTAATGTTTAGTGCGTTTGGTCACCATAAGGTGATTTTAAATTTCAAACTTTACTTTTATGAATTAAACTTTACTTTGAACAGACAATAAGTGATTTAAAGTGATTCAAGATTATTTAATGTGATTCAGGATAAAAGTGATTTAAATTGATTCAGGATAAAAGTGGTTCTTTTAATAAAAAGAGTTGCTATATCAAGACCTTGCTAAAATAGATGAAGACAAACTTTGTAACATAGATAGAATAGGACCTTTTAGTGATACACGCTGACATTGTTTTCGGTGGTATTTGTAACATTTCAACTCTTAATTTTATAATGAGGTTCATTCTTTATAGGATTGGAGTGAATTTGTCAATGAGAACGATAACATATATATACAATGGACTTTTGTGGATGGGGCCGATGTAATCAAGTAAATCTGCTTTTTATGTCACTGCATCAAAATAACTTTACTATTCCTATAATATAAATAGTGTTATATATATTAATTATGTGAATAATTTAGGTGGTTGTGCATTCTCCTCATTTTGCAAAGTGCGTTCATATTGATATGAGGACATTAAGGCAAAGTGAGTTAAATGATATGAAATCCAGTACCGTCTTGTCCACCTTTGACGATGACTAACCCATCACTGACCAAACAATTATTTAGGTATGAACGTCTCTCTGACTAAGATAATATTTCTCTATTTCTCATGCAGACACACGACACACACAATAAATTCAAAAACACACACACATAATTGTAACCAATCAAACACTCGCAAATCAAACTCACACCATTATACTGCCACCAATACAAATTTATAAGTTAAATCATCAAGCAAATGAACCGTTTGTAAGTTTACATTCATCCATATATTTTCTTAAATAAATTGATAATTTGTTACAATCTAAATTCTTACTTATATCAATCTAAATCATTCCTCCCACTACATACAAATGTGTGTGCTCATTTGTTTTTTAGATAATTCAGGATAAAGTAAGGGTTCTAATGTTTTGAATTTACAGTTATTTTATTTTGACTCACTTCTTTCGATAATTTTTATATTTCAAATATTTTCAAGTATACTTTGTGTAAGCTATAAAGAATAATATTTTCGATAATATTTTCGAAGGATACTTGGTGCAAGCTATAAAGAATAATTGGTGTAAGCTATAAAGTAATGGGTCTTATGCAACATGTTTCTCTATTTTCTGCACGTTTGTATTTTTTATGTTCCGTATTTTATAAAGTTAACTAATTATACATGGTTATGATGATTTTTGGGTATGGAATGATGATTTTTTTGGTGGTTTGGATATGTATTGATGATTGTAAGTTTTGTAGACAGGTTTAGAATTTTCTGGATATCTGTTTTTAAAGGAAACTCTATCAAAATTTCTTGAAATTAGTACTGACTAATTCGATGTTTAAGTGGTTTGATATGTATTGATGATTGAGTATGCATTAATTATTGTGGTGGTATGTGTCTTTAGATAATGTAATATTTTTTGAATTTTAATTTAATTTTTTATTCTGTAGTGCCTTCAGCAAGTTTATCATAATATATATATATATATATAGTATACTAGTACAGGATATCAACAACTTGCATATATCATATACAAGTTAACATCAGCTTTCGAAAAATCCATGATTTGCGTGATTTCGTGATTAACCTTTTGAAAAAGCAGCCACGGATTCCACAAAAAAAAACGGGATAATCGAAATCACGAATTTGGCGATATTTTTATTATTTTTTTTAAAATAAATTTTATATAACAAATTATGCCCAATTAAATTGTTTTAAACATATATCAATGTACATATCAAATTAAAACAATTAATAATTTTCATAAAGGTTTGGCTTTGATGCCAATGTTAGGTTTGTAATATTTATGAACGCAATCAAATTGCAAAAAAATAAGCGGAAGCATGGAAAATCAGAGTTTTATATTTTTACAAACCTTATACCTGGATCATCCTTTATGCACAATTATTAATTAAATGAAAATATGAAGAACAAGAATCATACCCTTGAAGATTCGAGCTTCCTCAGGTACAAATTCACCTCCAATCCTTTTCGCGTTCAACTTGAATCCACCGGATTTGGTTCCTTCCTTTGATCAACGTTAGCCACCCAAGTGTTTGGCCTCTAGAGGTGATCCATCAAGGAAGAAGAAAGATTCAAGAAGATGGGTGTTTGGAAAAACCCTAGTTTTTTTATCTCTCATAGAAAGGGGGCGTACTCTCCAACAATTGGAATCACGTCTGTTGTGAAAAAGTCAACAACAACACTACACCCATAATAAGACTCCTCTTATTTATAGATGTGGGCAACCCTCCTTTACAATTAAGGATTTGGTTTTATTTTAATTAATTAAGCTCCCTAATCTTATTAGGGATAATTAATTAAACTCTTTTAATTAATTTAACCTCCTAATCTTATTAGGATATATGAGAGCACTTTTATTAATTAATTCTCAAACTCTTTTAGGAATTAAATAATAATAATAGTAATAATAATAATAAGACTAAATTATTAATTTATATTTAATATTTCCAAAATATTAAATAATAAATATTAAGTTATTTAATTTATTCTATCACCATAGATTAAATTAAATATACTTAACTTATTATTACGATTATGCCATTAACTTCTTAAATAATTATTATTCCTTTTATGGTGTGACCATTTAAGTTCTCCATATGAAACCGGTTGTGAATAAATCAATTAGAACAATTCTAATCTTATTTAAATAAATAAATTAAACTATTAATTTATTTAAATAAATAATATTTATTCTACTGATAGGAATAAGTCTCCCTAGCGATCAACGACTTTCCAGATAATATAGATTTCAACATTAATCATAAAAGAACCTTTAAGTAAATAGTTACCGTACAATTCAATCCTTCCACCATACAATGTCCCAATTAAATATATGACATAAAATTACTGTTAAGCCTTATTTTATTTAATTATATGTATTTCGACTCTTAAATGCACAACACCAAATAATGCAAATTAGAAACTCTTTTCTAATTTTATTTTGCCTTGGCCAAGGACTACTAAGTTGTCATTTATCGAATCACATAGGACATTTCTCTTCTTTTACTAGAAGTGGTAGATTCTTTATTGATCATACATTATCTCCATGTACAAGTTATTATACCCAAGCATACCCTTTGATATACCCTAAGGTTCTTAAGGAATAAGTCAAAGTATAACTCATCATACACAAGATACTATGATGATCTCAAGTCCAATGATCACTTGTACTACTATCACTACAGGAATTGCTATTGACAGGCAAGTAAAACTCCATTAGGTATTTCTTAGCGAACCACGTTAAGTGAACTTATTCTCTAATAAGCACCTACATACTTGCTTTAGTGTCTCCTCACAAATGATCATAAGATCAATCATCCTAATCCAATGAGTAAGCAAAATATGTACCAATCTATCTAGATTCACTAATCCCCAATTTAGTAATCCAATGATTGGGAACTATTTTAGTTTTAAGCTTTCAAAGAATTTAGATCTTATTAGAATGATCATCATCATTATTCTAAAAGCATTGCTTAAAACTATGGGTTTATCACATATTATAAAACAACATCATGTAGATAATTAATAGCCTTTAATATATTAATAATTTTTATTAATAAATGAATAAGATTGTTACAAAGTATATGCTTTATCATCAAACATGATTGGCTTGTGTGCATACTACTTTCAATATATATATAAGCAAGTAAACGCTCCGGATGTAAAATCCAGGCTCATCGGACAAAGTCTGACAACAATATATATATATATATATATATATATATATATATATATAAGCAAGTAAACACTTCAGACATAAGTCTAGGCTCAATTGAGGCATAACTCGATAATGTTAGTCCATATATAAATATATGCATATATAAGTATATATATATATACAGACAGAAATGAATACCACGGGCCGAAGTACGGGCATACTCACATAAAATGACTCTCAATGTGTAGAATAGTGTGTGCAAAGATAAAGTGAAAGGCTTTATACAGTGTGAGAAGGCTTACAGTGGGCTGCCAATGCAGGCTTCTATGACTCTAGATGGATAAACACTCAGCTCCCGCCAGTAAAAATATAGCTATATGTGAGCTAACATGTGTTTAAAATGAGAAAGCACTCAATATGGGATGTGTACAGAGCAAATTTGACAGGGCTTCCACGCCTTTTTTCTTTCTTCAAATGGCCACCCCAAGCCCTCTATTTATAGAGGGGGGGGGAGCCGCAGGTGTACCTGCGGTAGCCCAGGGTGCCCCGAGTTCCGCGGGTCCCGTCGTATCAAAGTACGTGAACTTGTGCACTGTAATGTCCGCTCGAACTTGCAGAACTTCAATCTGAGCATCCGAACGAGGTATACAAGACCTTCTTCGGACTTCTTTTGTCGAGAGTTATGCAATGACATGGGATTAGAGGTTGTACGAAGTCAGGAAGAGGGGACCATGCCCATGGTCTTTAAGCTTCAAATTTTATCCGGTGTGCTGACACGCGTAATAGTCACTCAGGATTAGAACTCCTTGGTTCTTATAGGACATTGTCGTATGTATGTATGTATGAGGTGTTGATATGATGCGCAGGTGTTGAGGTGCAAGATGACGTTTGACTCCTCACCGGGGTTATCTCCGATTTGAGTTGAAAACAGACGTTGCTCAGGGTTACATCTGAGATTGGACAGCTGCAAGTGTTTGAATGCTGCAATGTCATCTGTAAGTGTGCCTGTCTACCCAGTGTTAGCTCCAGGTCTGAGAAATGAGTGCCTCGGCAGGAGGTTTGAGATTGAAGTTGATCGCATGCATTTGAAACAAGTAGTTCTGGAGTTATTGCCGGAACTGCAACAATATTCCTTGGGGTTATCTCTAAGGATGAAACTTGGGGTTATCTCTGAGGTTGGAAATGATACTCCCGTTGTGTGTTCCTGGGTTGAGACTAAACTTTCGGTAGTATCCGGAATGGATATGAAATTGCTTCCGTGGTTATATCTCGAAGAGCGAATCGCCTCCTGCAATGTTAGTAACAGGTGTGCAGAAAATTTTGAGTGTCTACAGACGCCCCTCTTTATCATATTCATGCAATGCAAGACATGGATAGTATAAAGAATCCTAAACACTTGAAATGCAACAAGATAAACATGATGCTATATGCAGCAACATGATGTAAATGTATGATGCATGAATGAAATGATTGCCGGTTCCCTATAAATCATGTTGGGATGATAATCAGTGATGTCTTGGACATGCGATCCAAGTCTTCAAGGATGTTGATGTTGGGGCTATCACCAAAGTCCTGAATCCTAGACACAGACTTCTACTCTATAAAGGTGCCTCTTGTGTACAAGAGATCTATGGGGAGAAAGATTTATCTGTTTGAGGATGTGTATAACATATCCCACCATCATGTTGTAGTTACTGCCAATAGTATGTATTGTCAGGGTTGCCTGACCTTCGCTGATGTGTGTATCACCGGATAGATCCCTGTTGGGAAAACTGTCAAGGCTACTTGACGTTCATTGATGTGTGTATCAATGGTTCCATTATGTTGTTACCCTTACTGGGAGTATGCCAAGGTTGCTTGACCTTCATTGATGCGTATATCAATGATTGCATTGCGTTGTTACCCCCGTCGAGGATACATGAATGTTTGAAATTTTTCCGCGTTGTGACCCCTGTCGGGGGATACTTTATCAATTTATAACTTCGGCGTTGTAACCCCCACCAGGGATACGTATTTAATTCATAACTTTGGCATTCTAACCCCCACCGGGGATACATCTTTAATTCATAACTTCGGTGTTGTTACCCCCGCCAGGGATACATTTTAGGGCTGTGACCCTGCACTTAGGGCATCAGACCTTTGTGAGGTATTGCCGAGCATGATTTGTAAAAGCTGAGGCCAATGGTATAATATACCTTGTATGTAGGTGAATACCAATGAGTGATATATGAATCCATAGTTTGGCCCATGAAAACCAGGATTTCAGGCTATTCCGCTCAATCGCGTAGCATTTTTATTCCTGATTTGGCCTTTTCAGCTTGTGAGACCTCCTTTGCAACTCTAACTGGATCGAGCCAGAGGCGTGGGACTGAAGTAGGGGTGCTGCAGGTACACCTAAAGTAGCCATAGGTTAACTTGCGGCCAACCGTGGCTATGTAAAACCTGCAGGTTGCTTTCATAAGTCATTTTTAAGCAACGCCGCGAAGGAAATCTAAGAGCTCTTCTTCAGACCTGCTGAGTTTAGGTGACTTTCTGCACATTCTGCCACCGTACAAGTGTTCTTCACTGTCCTGGTAATATATGCATGTATTCTTTTCCAGTTTCTATCTGTTGGAAAATGACTTATCACATGAAATGCATTTAGACACATAGTAGTGAATATGCATGCTGATATGACTTTATAAAAAATATTCAACACAGTAAATGTTAGTATTAAACCATGCTGAACATAATGATGTGAAAAAATTGACTTTTGAAATAGTTAAATTGGCACCTTTTACTGTCATTTCTTATCTTATTTGAGGACTTATGAGTAAAGGTAGAAAAGCAAAATAATCCTGGTAATTAGACTACACTTACGGATTTTTTACTGTGATGTATTAATGCATGTAGGATGTATATGACTGTGGGTACGTGTGTTACTAAATGGCCACCTAGTCATGCCTATGTGCATGTGGATAGTCCCATTTACAAAGGGGGGTATGGCAAAATTTTTTCAAATTGTAGGCATTGGGTAGTCATGCATTTTTAACTCTACTGTAGATGTATGTTAAAATAATGCATGCATGCATGTAGTTATAAGATGCATTTTAAAAAGCTCCAGATAAGAATTTACCACACCCGTTTTGAGGTGATTTGGAGACTTGTTGTCCAGGTATTATGGATCCGGATTAGCCGAGTAGTTCCCGGAGGACTACTTCTGGTGTACGGAGGAGGGCTTCTAAAATGCCTCGACCCCGTTCTGTTAGACAGCCTCGTCTTTTGGTGGAGGCGGTGATACGTCCTATCCGGGTTAAAGTGCCGGATGTCGAGGACGAGGAGGAGGATGTACCGATTGAGATTCCTGATCCTGTTGCACGTGTTCCCCGTAGGGATTTGCCAGGTATTCAAGTGGCGAACCTAGAGCTCCTGCATGACTTGAGTTGACATCCTTCAGTCTACCTACACACAAACGAGGTATGAAGTTAGATCTTAATCTTCCTTATTTCCTATTGACGAGGAGTAAAGGATTATGTTCGTACAGGTTCTTTGAGCGTAGATGCTATAAGCGGGCTATTGAGTGAGCCTATTCCCGATGAAGTGAGAGTCAGGGATCGCATTCTTTGGCAATTATTTTTGATGATCATTAGGGGCTGCTTCATAGCAGATAACTCTTCTACGGTTTCTTTCACTTTGATTAGTGCCACTCGATACGTGGACCGTATAGAAGACTATGATTGGGATTCCTACACCTTTTCCTACTTCCTCAGGGGAATGCGCATGCGATCACAGGGTTTGACCTAGGCTTGGTTAGGATTATACCCATTTCTACTGGAAAGTATTTCTCTTATCTTTTCCCATGTACAGGTTAAGAGTGTTGACTGACAGCAGATGTTCACCTTTGTGTTGGCAGTTTTGGGCCTATAAGAGGCTTCCATGTTTGCATCCTGTGAGCGTGTTAGGTTTAGACACCTATCCACGAGGACAAAGATGGTATCATTCCATACTGACGGAGGTCCCTGTTGCTGAGGGTTTCACTTATTGCTGCCTACAACTGGAGTTATTGATAGCGGACGTCATCACATGGGTTCCCTATTCTATGGAACACTTAAGTGTTGGATTTGAGGATGGATACCCGACTGGGGTCGAGTACGTGATTTCCATCCGTAGGATTCCTCTCTTTACAGATAGAGGATGTGAGCTCTATTTAGGAGAGCGTGCTATCAGGAGCACTACAAGAGAGATTCGCATGTCGATCCTGCCTCCTGCCAGGCATTATTGGCCTATTTCACAGTCACCCGTCAATGATATCCCATTGTTGGGGATTGACGGTTTTACATTGTCAAAGGGTTCCTGCACTCAGGAGATGTTCCAGCATTGGTGGTTCCCTCGTACCATTAGACCTCAGACCCGCGCCACTCAGTTCATGGGGGATATGGTTCCAGGATCCGTGATGATGAAGGATTGACTAGCCTGTGTCGGAGATCTGACTCATGTGACACAGATTGACAGTTTGACCCGGAAGTTGGACCGGGCACATTTCTTTATCCAGCACTTGGGTAGAGATCCTTCAGAGGCAGATACATTTGATCCTTCCAGCTCTGGCGCTGGCCCCTCGGGTGACCCATATGGCTTTGCCGGTGTAGATCCTCCCTTGTATAGGCCTGACATCCTTGTAGATAGAGATCCAGTGACTCAGGAGGAGTTATATCAGGTGGACAGGATTGACGATGTAGACATCGATACCATTGACTTCTTCTGATGTATATTTTTCGTTATCTCTTTTGATAGGCCTCTGTTAGATGCTGGGTAGCTTCTCCCCATTCTCGCTATATCTTTTGATAGACCTCTATTAGATGTTGGGTAGCTTCACCCCATTTCCCTGTATTTTAGTTATACAGAGATGTATTAGATGATGATATACTTAGGAATGTATGTACAGTTTTCCATTCCCTATATCATATTGCCATCTATTGTATCATGCATATTATTATGTTATGCATATATATGTATGTCCAAAGATATTCAGCATTGACACCTGGATGGTCTTATGACACGGCCTATACAGATGTCTTTTTCTATAGTTAGCCGTATTGATCATACCCCACCATTTTTGGTGGCATCGGGTATGCGATCGTGGTATGATAGCATGTCACCATCAGACAGGGTAACTGTAGATCATTTATTGCAGCATACTATGACCCTGTTGATGTTTCAGGTTCCCATAGGATTCGTGGAGGGCATGCTGGAGCACTGGGTATCGGAGAGGCAGTTTTTCTAATTTGGGACCTATGAGTTGACTCCTACTCTGGAGTATATACGGTTGACGATGCTGCCGTTGGATAGACCTTGCGTGCACATGGCGATCAAAGACATGAGTAGGCAGTTCATGACCCTCACAGGATTGAGGCGTAGGGTGGTACATGATGAGATCACATCTGGCCACGTTATATCCCAGCATTTTCTATTTGACAGATTTGGCTATGAGGATAGTTATGTACGGCATTCCAGGGATTTTACCACACCGGAGGATAATTGGCGTTCAGCCAGAGTGGATGTACTGCTATTATATGTACTGTCATATGTCTACATGCCACGGTATATGGATGAGTTTGACATAGGGGCCATTATGGCAGTGAGAGCTCTTAGGGAGGGTTACACCATCATACCGATGATTATGGCAGAGACTTTGAGGTCGGCCATATATTGCTGCACTTATCCGGCAGGAGTGTTCACAGGTAGCTCGGTCATGCTATACATGTGGTTTATGTCACGCTTGAGACCGATTGGCACATTCAGATGGCATGGGTATTGTTTCACCCATGATATAGCGTTGTCATACTTCTTTCAGCCTGCGAAGTGTACAGATGCTGCATCTTGGTTAGCTTTACTGGCAGGGATTGGAGATCCATTTTCTATACTGCCATTTACAGGGCTTAGTTCACCTTACAGATTCATTAATCATGCTCCGGACATGGATTATCTTCCTCTAGCTGGTTTGAGAGGGATGATCACCTACTACCCACTGGTCGTGATGTGTTAGTTTGACCAGTTTCAGGATTTCTATCCATTTGAGGGGGCAGTGAGTCAGCGTTTTGCTTCACATTGTTTATCAGCAAAGGACTGATCTAGGTTGTATTCCTGTTGGGATCAGCAAGAGTTAGCTGAGTTTTTTATCAGTCTTCCGGGTTATTCTGCAGAGTATTCAACATGGATGGAGACAGAGACTGCATCGACTGTGGTAGTATCCGCAGTGCAGGAGACTGATTCCGACGATGAGGAGCCTATAGAGGAGGCTAATATTCCCATCGAGGAGGACTTGACTGCTGGGTTTCCAGCATTTGTAATGGATTCTCCCACCTCGAGTGCCACTGTTATTCAGTATTCAGCGCAGTATTTGGAGCAGAGCCTACATATGATGACTGATAAGAGAGATCATACTAGGACCTCAATGTTGACAACTCTTGATGGGAGAGACGCCTCTCTATTAGAGAGGGACGAGGCTAGATCAGCCAGAGATGCATTAATTGTAGAGCAGGATGCTGCCCTATCTGCCAGGGATGTGGCCATTGCAGACAGTGCTTTAGTGAGATCCCATACGACTGGTATCCTTGCTAATATGAGTGCATATATTGATGAGCATAATGCCACCATGCAGTTAGCCTCGGATCTGCTAGCTCGTGTAGATACCATTGAGAAGGAGCTTGCAACTTTACCTCTTTCTTTAGAGAGGGATGTTATGTTAGATCTGATAGTCTGCATACACACAGATCCGTAGACAGCTTTGTATTTTCCTGCACAGACTAGCTTAGCTATTTTTTCATGTAAAACATATATGTATATATCAAACAGTATTATATATGACAAAAATATATTTTGATTTACTTCCCTTTCAGTTGTGCCTAGATGATTTCTTGATATTTTCCTGTTTCTTCAGGGCTTGTGATCTTGATGCATTCTGAACTCATCCTTGATATGTGGACATCGAGCCATCACAGGATCTCTCAGAATGGATCATTGATCTGTATGTATCCCTACCATCTTTGGTATCTTGGGACTGGTTTTTATATGGAAATGTGGAGAGGAGTGTGGCTTTTCCTCTCTGAGATTGACCGCACCACAAATGGTCGCCAATACTTTTATTTGTGAGAAGCCTAGTTAATTCCATCTCTTAGGGATTGGTGTTGTTCTTTGAGGCACAACTGCAACTTAGATGGTTACCAAATCTCCTATTAATGAGGAGAGGTTGGATAATTCGATCCCTTTCGCCTGAAGCCAATAAAATGTAATGGATTGAAATTTGATCCCAGTACCGTGTGACAAGTATTTTTGTTCTGGTAGGGGTTAGACTGAACCATAAATGGATGCCTATGTACTCCTATTGAAGAGGAGATCAAGTCTGCGTAGTTCGAACCTGGTGTAAGAAGTTCAACGCTGAATGTGAAAGGCAGATGGGTGTAGAAGCTTTATTGATGAAGAAGGTGTAGAAGTATTTTTGTGGTTTTTGTTTTTGTAGAGGAAGGGGCAGAAATGTTTTTTTTTATTTTTTGTTTATTGCGACCGGGCCATATAGAATATGGTTGCCTACGTACTCCCGTGTATCAGGGAGATCAGGTCGACGTAGTTCGCCCCTCAAGACGAATCGCAGCTAAAGAGAAGTATGAATCCCATATGCAGGCTATACTACGGGGAGAAGAAAGTTTGATCCCATGATGGGGACAAACTATAGGTGTAGAAAAAGTTTGATCCCGTCTTCAGGATAAACTGCAGGCGTAGAAAAGTTTAACCCCGTCTTCAGGATAAACTGCATGTATAAAAGGTTCAATCCCATTTTTCAGGATTGCTGAAATTGTATGGATGTTATGAAATGAGGTGAAACTAGGCTGCTGGCTTGAAGTGTATGTTTCCCTAAGGGGCAGAAAAGTATGTAAACAAGGTTAGAAAACCGGAATGACTGGTGATTTGATGATCAATACCAGGATGTTTACTTGATGATATCCTCAGACATAGTTCCGTTTCACGGTGTCCGAGTTGATAAGTTGTGGAAATTCAATGCCATCCATTTCCTGTAGTCTAAGAGCGCCTCCTATCAATACCTCTTTGACAAGAAACGTGCCATCCCAATTAGGAGAAAATTTTCCCTTAAATTGATCTTGGTTGTCAATGATCTTCTTCAAAACCAAGTCATGTTGTTTGAACTGCCATAGCCGGACTTTCCTGTTGTAGGATCTGGCGATCCTTTGCTGATATAACTGACCATGGAAGATAGCTGTGGTTCGCCTTTCGTCTATTAGAGACAATTTGTGATACCTATCTTGTACCCATTGGTCTTCATCTAGCTGAGCATCCATCAACACTTTGAGGGATTCCATTTCCACCTCTATGGGGAGCACTGCTTCCATCCCATAGGCTAATGAGTAGGAGGTTGCCCTAGTGGAAGTATGCATGGAAGTTCTGTAGGCTAATAAAGTCAGAGGCAAGAGGTCAGACCATCCTTTGTGATTGACAGACATTTTCTGCATGATCTTCTTGATATTTTTATTAGCCGCTTCAACAGCACCATTCATCTTTGGACGGTAGATGACGGAGTTAAGGTGTTTGATGTGGAAATTACTGCATAACTCCTCCATCATTTTGTTGTTGAGGTTTTAGCATTATCTAACACAATGACCTCTAGTTGTCCATATCGACAGACGATATTGTTTCTGATGAAAGTAATGATGACTTCTTTGGTAACCCTGGGGAAGGAGGCTGCTTCTACCCACTTGGTGAAGTAGTCGATCATGGTGAATATGAATCGATGTCTATTACTGGCTTTAGGCTCGATGGGCGCGATCACGTCCATTCCCCACATTAAAAAGGGCCATGGCGAACTCATATTATGGAGTTCCTTTAGAGGGGCGTGGATAGCATTCCCATAAATCTGGCATTGATAGCACCTCTTGACGTGATCATCACAGTCAGCTTTCAGCGTAAGCCAATAATGCCCTGTTTTGAGGATTTTCTTAACAAGTAAGGGTCTGCTCATGTGTGGGCCACATACTCCACCATGGATCTCATCCATGAGCCTCTGAGCTTGGTCTTTGTCCAGACATCTGAGGAGACCTAATCATGCATCTCTTTTAGAGTGCATTTCCACTCAGGTAGAATTTCATAGCAAGTCGATGGATCTGCCTCTTTTCAATCAGGCTCGCCTCAGCGGGTGTAGATCCATCTCGCAGATACTCTTAGATATGTTGATACCAAGGGTTGTGGATGGGAGGTAGCTCATCCGATACTTCTCCAATATAGTTCCCATAATCTGGGGCCTTTTGCAGGGTAAATGTGATGTTTGGCATGTTTTCCTTATCAGGTATGTGAATCAAGGAGGCCAATGTTGCTAGTGCATCCGTAAAATCATTCCTATTACGACGAATGCGTAGAAAGGAGATTTCTTTGAACTCCAAATCCATCTGTAACCCTTGCCGATGGTAAGACAACAAATGTAGTTCCTTGGTTTGATAGATTCCCGTGGATTGTTTGATTACCAATTTGGAATCCCCAAAGACAGTTAACTACCTTAAGCCCATTGAACGGGAAAGTTTTAGCCCCATGATACAGCCTTCATACTCAGTTGTGTTGTTGGTGCTGACAAACTTCAATTTGACGGCGACGGATATCGCTCCCCGCATCATGGATATACTAGAATCGCTCACATCCCGAGCCTTCTGTGTTAATAGCTCCATCAAAATACATTTTCCATGTGTGGCATGCATCATACTGATGGTATTGCTGAACTGGCATTACCCCTTCATCGGACAAGTATGTTTCTAAGGGTTTGTAGTCCCCTGCAGGTGCGGCGGCCAGTTGATCCGCAATCCTTAACGTTTGACAGACTTTTGCGTCACGTAGGCGATGTCAAATTGTTGTAGGATTAACTGTCGTCTGGACAGTCGACAGTTCAGTATGGGCTTACTGAACACATACTGGAGAGGATCCACGCGGGATATGAGATGGGTTGTGTAACCATGGAGGTAATGCTGTAACCTCATGGAAGCCCATGCAAAAGCACAACATGTCTTCTCAATTAGAGTGTACTTGTGTTCACTGATGTTGAATCTTTTGCTAAGGTAATAGATAGCTCGTTCTTGGCCTCTATTGTCTTTTTGCCCCAGCATGCAACCCATGGCATTGTCATTAATGGACAAGTACATAAATAGGGGAACATCATCCCTGGGTGGTACCAAAACATGAGCATTAACCAGCTGCTCTTTAATGGTATGGTAGGCTTTCTGACACTCATCGTTCCATTTCATGGAGGAGTTCTTCCTTAACAATTTGAAGAATGGGCATTTCTTTGAAGTTGATTCTTCCCAAAATCCTCGATTTTCTTGGGAATCCATCTCCAATCCTTTGTGGTAGGAAACCCTAGCAACTTGCCTGATTTAACACCAAAGGCACACATGGCTGGATTAAACTTCAAGTTGTACTTACGCAACCTGTTAAAAAACTTTTTGAGATGGTTTAAGTGGTCTTCCTCCTTTTGGGATTTAACGATGATGTCATCCACGTAGATCTCTATCTCCTTGTGCATTAA
The DNA here is from genome assembly GCA_020205615.1 of Panax quinquefolius. Taxonomy (NCBI): domain Eukaryota; kingdom Viridiplantae; phylum Streptophyta; class Magnoliopsida; order Apiales; family Araliaceae; genus Panax; species Panax quinquefolius. The sequence goes on along the minus strand of CM035168.1, from coordinate 48,462,173 downwards.
ATCATGGAAAAGAGCCATCATAGCTCGCTGATAGGTTGCCCCGGCATTGATGAGGCCGAATGACATTTGTCTGTAGCAAAAGGTTCCCTAAGGTGTGATGAAAGCAGTTTTCTCATGGTCCTCCTCAACGACCATAATTTGATGGTACCCCGCGAAGTAATCCGCAAAGGAGTACATGCCGTATTGAGCAGTATTGTCAATGAGAATGTGGATAAAGGGTACGGGAAAGCTATCTTTAAGGCAAGCTTTGTTCAAATCCCGATAATCCATGCATACTCGCACCTTTCCTCCGGGTTTAGGCATATGAACAATGTTGGATATCCACTCCGGATATGTAGACACCATGATAATGCCTGCTTGAAATTGTTTCAAAATTTCTTCTTTTACCTTTAAACTCCACTCAGGTTTCAATCACCTGAGCTTATGCCTGACTGGCTTAAATCCCTCTTTAATGGGAAGGCGATGAAGAACAATGTCAGTGGACAAACCCACCATGTCTTCATGAGACCATGTAAACACATCCTGAAATTGTGTTAATAGTGCAACCATGTCATTCAGTTGGTTTGGGGTGAGGTCTGAACCAATCTGAATTAGCTTAAGGCTTTCTATGGTTCCAAGATTGAAAGAAGTGGTTTGGTCAAGGTTGGGTTTAGGTTTGTCTGCGACCCATTCCTTAATCTCATGAGGTGTCTCAATGTCCTCTTGTATTTCTATCAAGTCTGAGTCCAACTTTGCATCAAAGCTATAACCCTTGTGGAGAGAAGGCATCTCATCAGCAAGTACATGCACACCTACATTTAGAGTCCTGAAACAAAATATGCTTTCACTTAATATATAAAACTGTTTAATCATACACAAGTGTTAACATGTACTGATAAAATAACTGCTAATACTGTATAGAAAAGTAAGCAATTAAAGTTATCTACAGGGCAAAGGGATTTTTTACCCGTTTTACCCTCGTCGACCAATGTATGGAGTGCTGCTCCAATTATCGAGGGCAAAGTCCTGATGGACTGCAGTGATGGAGGGATTATCATTGTCCTCCTTCTCCCGAATGATAACCATGACATCTGGGCAATCATCATCTGGGGTATGTCTGTTTGTATGTTCATCATGGACAATAATGCGTATGCCTGACATCATCAAGGCGATGTCATGTTTACATTTTTGCTCCCTTTCTTCCACTTTGGGATCAAGAATCAGCACCTCTTTTGCTTTGAATGGTACTGGTTTGGGAAATAACATAGCCATAACATGGGTTGGCACCTTTATTGGAGATCAGATCGTTTCATGCAGTGCGATTGGAAAAAATCGCCATTTATGGCGTAAGCTTGAGGAACCTTTGCATGCTTATGAGGATTCCTATAATCGAATCGGCAAAGATAGCCTAGTCCTACCGTCCCCCGATTTGACTGGACACTTGAATAGGGTGCTTAATACCCTATTGATTTTTACCAAGCCCTTGTCCAGGCTGATGTCCCAATGACATCATTTCTTGAGTGGCCGACATAACCTCGGCAGAAATCTTGGGTATGGGAAGTGGTGCTCCAATAGGTTGGTATTGCGTGTTACTCACTTCCAAAGTATGAAAACTGGCCGACTCAACTTCTGAATTGAAACTGATAATTGGTAGATTTCCTTGTTCAGAACATTTTGGCTCAGTGTTGACAGTGACTAGACTATTGTTAATAATGTATTTGAGTTGTTGATGTAGTGTAGAAGGAACGACTCTAGCCATGTGGATCTATAGTCTTCCCAATAACAGGTTATATCCTAAATCTATCTTGAGGACATGAAAGGATACATTGAATGTATTTGGACCAATCTCAATTGGCAACTCAATCTTTCTGATGGAATTTCATCGTTATCCATCAAAAGCATTGATAACCGTATGGCTTCTTCGGATCCGTTTGAGATTGACGTTCATCTTCACCAAGCTGGCATAAGGACAGATATTTAGAGATGAACCTCCATCTATCAAAACACCAGCTAGCATATATCTGGAGCACAAAACTACAATGTGCAATGGTTTGCAATGACCGGTCCTTTCGGGCGGTATGTCATCATTAGTGAAGGATATCACATTGTTGTTAAAAATATGATCAACCATATGTTGAAATTTTTCCACATCCACTAATTTTGGTAAGTAGGCTTCTTCCAAAACCTTCAATAAGATCTTCTGGTGATCCTCGGAAGAGAAAACCAAGTCCAGTATTGATATCTGATGTGGAGCTTCTCTTAAGCTTAAAACCACCTTGGCTTCATTATGGTCCATAGTGTGGAGGAATTTTTCAATCTTCTCTATGAGAATCTTCCCCTTTGCTTTGATGGCGGGCCTCATCACCCTCTAAGGAAGATACATTGGATTTTCCTTCAACACTGTAGCAGCAGTATGAGACGTAGATCCTTTATCTTCTCCATAATTCCATGGAACTTTGTGTAAGCTGACAGCAGGATATTGTGGTCTGAAAGGTAAAGAAATTGGCTCTGGTGCAGCCACTTTCAAAGGATTGTCAGCTCCTTTGAGTTGAATTACTTGTATGGGAAATGATTTGTTAGTTTCATCATCCTCAGCGGATATAACTGCTACTGATCCCTTCCATTTGGTAGGACATGTATTCCTACTCTCGAGTTGCACAATGTCATCGTCTGCCAGCTCCAGGACACCACTATTAATAAGATTCTGAATGAGATGGCGGAGTGCCCAGCATTCTTTTGTCCTGTGACCGCGAGAATGTGAATGCTATTGACATACTCCATCAGAGTTAAACCGTCTTGAATGGGGATTGATTGGAGGCAGAAGGGAGGTAATTCTTCCTTTGTTGATCAGCATTTGAAATATCTCCTCCATAGGTTGGCCCAGATAGGTGAATTCCCTCTGATTGGTAAAATCCCGACGGGCTTTAGCATTTGCTCTCTTTGTAACCTTATCCTCCATAGCTTCGCTTTCTGAAGGTGATGGTGGAGCATTCATAACAAAAGGAAGGAGATAGGCATGCTCCTGGCTGATTAATTAGCGTGTGACTTGATGTTGGTGGGTCACCAGTTCTGCCAATTGCTCAATTTGCTTGCAAAGAGCTTTCATCTTTCGTTCCATAGTAAATTGGAACTTTGTGTAATCCCATCTATCAACACCATTTTTGATGGTCTGGGATGATTCACCATCCAGTGCTCCAACTAATTATGTTGACCTCTTCTTCTTTGTGTTGAGGAAGAGGGTTGTCTTGCACATGAGGTTGATCTGGTTTGGTGACCACGTTCTCACAGTTGTTTATTAAATCTTGGATCTTGTGTTTCAAGGCCCAACAATCTTGAGTGTCATGTCCAAGTGCTCCAGCATGATAATCACACTTCCGAGTAGCATTAAAACCCCTCCCATTAGGGTTGGCTGGTGGAAGAAGACGTGTGATTTTCTTCTGAGTAGTCAGATGAGCAGGAATATTCTTGAGCGAGTCCCCTAAGGGTGTGAACGTTCGATGGCGCTTTACTTATCCACTTTTAGGCAATGGAGGGTTTGAAGACTGTGCTTGGAAAGGGAAGTAGTTTCTCCTCTGTATAGGCATGCTCTGACTGCCTTTCTGACCTTGTAGTATCAAGGAAACATCCTCCTCTTTCTTTTTATGGACTCTCTGGGGGTTTTTTCCATAAGATCCAGACTGGATGTACTTAGCAACTGCTTTAAGAGTGGCTAGGTCTTGAATCTTACCTGACTTCAATCCCATCTCAGCCATCTCTCCGTGTTTGATCATTTTAGAGAATGGTTTTCCAATACCAGCTAAGACTCGCTCATAGAAAGGAGCTTCCTGTATGTCTATGAAAGTCATGACCATTTCTGGTTCTGTCATGGAAGGAATAACTTGAGCAGCAAGGCGCCTCCACCTTTTAGCATACTATCTGAAAAGACTCATTACATCGCTTTCGACCTTGGTAATCTGATACCGGCCAGAGCCATCTCGAGATTGAAAATCGAGTGAGTGAGGAAGGCGTGAGCTAGCTCTTCCCAGCTATGGATCTTTGAGTTGGTATACCACGAACGGGCTTCTCTAGTCAGACTTTTCTGGAACATCTGCATTCTGAGCTTCTCGTTTTCCGCATAAGATCCAAGTTCTCCAATGAACACCTCCCAATGTGTATAAGGATCCCCTAAACCATCATACTTTTTGAATTCAGGGGTTTTGAATTTCTCTGGATAATGAACACCAGGAAATATGCAATGGTCAGCATATAAAACACTTCCATGTGTTTCAATTCTTTTGAGAGCACAAATAGTTTCCTCCATTTGAAGGACCTTCTTCCTGATATCACCGGTGTCTGGATATCCTTTGAGATGGGTGTTTTTAGTGTCTTTGTTGGTCGTATCCAACGGAGGTTCTAGAAATGTTTTTTCCAAACCTTGAGCTCCTCCTTGTGTAGAGGTTTCTGTATGTGTAGGTATCTTTGTACCCTGAGTAGACTGAGGCAATTCTTTCAGTAAAATAGCCAAATCTGTAATTTGTTTACTTAATCCACAAATTCTTCTCGAAAACAGATTAGATTGGTCGAAGAAGACATGATCGGTCAGAGGCTCGTTGGCATTTTTGGATTTTGAGCGGGTAACCGGCCCAATGATTTCCCTACAAAAGACTTTTGTAGTTTAGTCTTAGGGATAATGTAAATGCTATCATAATGTGTCCATTTTAGGAATATCATCCTACAAAAACGGGTGTTAATTGATAACAAGTCATATATGCACAGATATTCATCATTTTTCCATTACATAAAGATGAACATGGAATAAAATTACAAGTAAATGCTTTTACAAGTAATTTAAAAATGGAAAGCATGAAGAGACTTTCCTCTGCGTTTGGTTTATTAGAGGTTGACCTATCTTAGGGTTACCCTCGTGGCTTTTTGGCATGAAGGTTCCCAGATCTTCGCAATGTACTTGACGGGAAGTTAATCCGATCTTTCAATTGGAGCGAATCTGGGTGGTGCCTTTCCTGAGCCTCGTTGGAATTAGTCTCCCTACGAGTCCAGTAATCAAACACCGATAGGATAGCCTCCTAGTGGAGGAACCACACAACATACATTAACATACAACGTGTCTCACCGTTTATGAAAATGATGACATGTGCGAAGCACTAATATCACAGATAGATATTTTGCAGTGCAGTAAGTAAAATGCATTCACACATTCATCATAAATGTAAATGCAACATTCACACACAAGCATATAACAGTTTTGAAAAGCTTGTATAGCAGCTTAAGCCCTCTTAATGGGGTTTCCCCAGCAGAGTCGCCACGTGTCGATGTCTGGATTTTCCCTTTTCGTGACTTGTTCTTTGGTGTTCTCATGTTATGTGAGATTTGTTTGAAAAAATAAGTGAAAAAGGTCCGACATGTGTAATGTCGATGATGGACTGTTAAGAGTCGCCAGTTGGTGTTTTTAACTGGTTGCACCAACGCAACCGAAAAAGGTTTGCACATTGACCCAGTGACGTGACACTGCTAAACGGGTCTGTGAAACCGAGATTCACTATTGGTTTGGGGGCTTGATTATGCGGAGGGAAGGTGTTAGGCACCCCCCGACATCCGTGTTGCCACGGTGACTGCCACTTTTCAAGAAACTGTTATATGAATGTGTGTGTGTGTGTGTGGATCAATTTGCAATTATCTGAAAGTAGTGCGAGGCCTCATTCGCACCTATATACAAAGGGTTTGAATTTATAGAAAAATTCAGTTTTAAACAGAATATAGCAATGAAGTTTTGTAAAAGAGGTTTTTCAAACCTTGTGCTCAATAAGAATTGAGACCTTTTCATACTTCCATTTTATTATTAAATGCTCGGCTTGATTGCTTTTATTTTTGAGATGTGAGGCATCTTCGAGAAAATAATATACAGCAGTGCCGAACTCCTCATGGGCATGAAAGCCATCCAAGGAAATTCGTACACCCTAAATAATGTACAAGCTGCTTACAACTGAAAATGTCCATCACGGGAACCGAATCTAGATCCAGTAGACTGAATCTGTGATCACATGATTCCTAGGCTAACATGATACCACAGTTTATATGAAAAGTAGTAAACAGTTATATATATAAAAGCTATATATATATATATATATACACATGATCTACCACCACGAAGCACCTCCATGGGGGATCAGAAATGTATATATATAAAAGCGGTAAATATATATATATGGACATGATCAACCACCACGAAGCAACTCCATGGAGGATCATAAATGTAAATAAAGCAAGAAAGATTTATCAACCTCCACGAAATAAACTCCAAAGGGACTAAATGTAAATAAAGTAGTAAAAGGCCTCAAGTAAAAACTCAAGCCCGACGAAAAAATGTAATATATATATATATATATATATATATATATATATATATATATATATATATATATATATATATATATAAAGCAAGTAAACGCTCCTATGTAAAATCTAGGTTCATCGATAAAGTCTCGACAACAGTTTATATATAAGTATATATATATATATAAACAAGTAAACGCTCCAGACATAAGTCTAGGCTCAATCGAGGCATAACTCGATAATGTTAGTCCATATATAAATATATTCATATATAAGTATATATATACAGACAGAAATGAAAACCACGAACCGAAGTCCGGGCATACACACGCAACACGACTCTCAATGTGTTGAATAGTGTGTGCAAAGATGAAGAGAAAGGCTTTATAGAGTGTGAGAAGGCTTACAGTGAGCTGCCAATGCAGGCTTCTATAACCCTAGATAGATAAACACTCAGCTCCCGCCAGAAAAAATATTGCTATATGTGAGCTAACATGTGTTTAAAATGAGAAAGCACTCAATATGGGGTGTGTACAGAGCAAATTTGACAGGGCTTCCTCGCCTTTTTTCTTTCTTCAAATGGCCACCCCAAGCCCTCTATTTATAGAGGGGGGGAGCCGCAGGTGCATCTGCGGCAGCCGCAGATACACCTGCGGCAGTCGCAGATACACATGCGGCTTCCCGGGGTGCCCCGGGCTCCGCGGGTCTCGTCGTCTCGAATTACGTGCACTCGTGCATTATAATGTCCGCTCAAACTTGCAGAACTTCAATTTGAGCATCCGAACGAGGTATACAAGACCATCTTCGAACTTCATTTTTCTAGAGTTACACAATGACATGGGATTAGAGGTTGTACGAAGTCAGGAAGAGGGGACCATGCCCATGGTCTTCAAGCTTCAAATTCTATTCGGTGTGCTTCCACGCATAATAGTCACTCCGGATTGGAACTCCTTGGTTCTTGTAGGACATTATCATATGTATATATGTATGAAGTATTGAGATGACGCGCATGTGTTGAGGTGGCAAGATGACGTTTGACTCCTCGCCGGGGTTATCTCTGGTTTGAGTTGAAAGCAGACGTTGCTCAGGGTTACATCTGAGATTGGACTACTACAAGTGTTTGAATGCCGCAAGGTCATCTGTAAGTGTGCCTGTCTGCCCAGTAATGAGTGCCTTGGCAGGTGGTCTGAGATTGAAGCTGATCACATGCATTTGAAACAAGCATTTCCAGAGTTATCATCGGAACTGCAATAATATTCCTTGGGATTATCTCCAAGGACGAAACTCGGGGTTATCTTCGAGGTTGGAAATGATACTCCCGGTGTGTGTTCCGGGGTTGAGACCGAACTTCTGGTAGTATTCGGAATGGATGTGAGCTGTCTTCCAGGGTTATATCTGAAAGACGAATCTGCCCTCCTGCAATGTTAGTAACAGCTGTGTAGAAAATTTTGAGTGTCTACAAACCTCAACAATCGTTGTCCTCCCAAAGACTACACGAACTTAGGAGGAGCTGAGGGAAAATAAGTATTTTCCACACAAGTTAAAATTGTGGAGCCAAGCAAAACTCGACACATGTCTTACTACGCAGATCGAGTGGATGGAAGTTCCAAGTATAGTTTAAAAAGGGGTTTTTGAAAACCCACCTCAAAAGTTCAAAAAGCTTATTTCTCTCTCTCTACAAAGTAGAAACCCTAGTCGTCCAAAAATCTTAATCAACTTCAGTGCAAAGAAATTAATGGCAGCTTCAAGTATTATCACTGGTTACATACTCTGTTTCAACGAATTCAAGACAGCTGACTCTCAATTCCACAAGATTCTGTCTCTGGTAAAGAAAGCTGGTCTTGAAGAGGCTCTAGGTACCAGCACATGGATTTACCCAAAGCTAATAAAGGAATTTTATAGCAATGGAGTTTTTGAGAACAACATCATCACCACAAAAGTCAAGGGAGTACAACTCAAGCTCAAGGCTGAAGACATAAACCCGACCCTAGGTTTTAAGTAAAAGGAACTCCTATCGATAGAGGTCATCGATTTCCATGATGGACTGAAGAAAATGCATCACAAGAAGAATCAGACTGTCAAGGGGTATAAGAAGAAGGAGTTTCCCCAAAAATATGAGTTTTTGGCTGACATTGTTGGAAAGTGCATATGTTACAAAAGCTTTGGCCATGACTCAGTAAATGAAGTACAACTTAAGCTTATGATAGCAATCTGTTATGGAATCCGACTCAACTTTGGAGCCCTACTCATCGATTAGATTGGGAAGTGGATGCTTAATTCAAAGAAATCAAAGAGCTTTGGTAAGATGCTCTACGGGCAGTTTATAAGCATCATCCTGCAATCAGCACTGGGTGAAAAAATTAAAGATAATGAAGGAGAATCCATTAATCCCAACAGGAAGATGACCCAGCATCTGTTTGAGAATTGGAAAAGAAATCGAGTAGAAAATGTATGGATGATGTCTGAGTTAAGTGGAAGAACTGGTGATGCAAAGGAATTTGGGATTCCAGGAAACATGTCAGTTGTAAAGGAGACTGAAGAAGAAGAAGAAGAAGAAATCAACAAGGAAGAACCCATTGCTTTAGTCAGAAAGAGAAAGGGTAAAAGAAAAATGAAGGCTCAACTGGCAGAGGAGCCTCAAGGCTCGGCTACTGAGGCACCTCAAGAGAGTTCAAGCACCAAAACTCTAAAGAAATTGAAAAGAAAAGAACAGCAGTCTAAGGAAGAAGAAGACAGAGCTACCATCTCTCAGCTGCTCAAGAAAGGAAAACGAAGTCATAAGTCTAAGAAGTCCTCTTTCTCTTTGATAATAGAGCTTCTACCGATCGTAGAATCTAGATTGGACATCACTCTCGAAGAGGATGCAGCAATAGCTTCTCATCTTGATCAACCATTCCGGGCTAAAGCTGAAGAAAATGCTAAGGCTATGGCTCAGCCAAAAAGATCAAGAAGAAAACTTGTCAAGAAATACATTCTTGTCAATGAAAAAGCCTTAAAGGAGGAAGATAAAAGGATAGCTGTAGAAAAGAGGCTATCCGAAGCAAGTTAGAAGAACACAACTCAAATTGAGGGGGAGCTGTCTGAAGTTCCCACTCTAGAGCATGCTCCAGCTGAGGGGGAGCTGTTTGAAATATAGATGGATGATATAGCTAAGGGGGAGCATCATGATGTCCTCATGACAGAAGAAGCTTCTCCTGAGGAGGAACTGCCAAGAGATCATCAGGAATCTCCCTCAGTTCCTCAAGAAATTTTGGCTTCAGAAACTGCAAAAATAGACAGAAGTGAAGCAATAGAAGGTGAGAGAGAAGAAAAGCAAGGAAGAGGAGTGGAGGTAATTCTTGAAGTGGAATCATCACATGAGGACAGAGAAGAAGAAGAGGATGATGAGGTTGAGATTATAGCTGTGGGCTGTGATGGTTATAGAAGGGCCAACTATAATCAATTATTCTCCTACCTACCTATGATGCCCTTTCACAGAGCCCAAATTCTCAACTCTTGGGATCACATGTTTTGGACCTTTAAAGCTTATCCAGCAATCTCGGTGCTAGCTCGTGGATTCCCAGGCAACCTCAACTTTTCCCAAAAGCTGATCACAAATGGTCCTTTTTCAGTAAACAGGCATAAGGTACAAACTATTCCCATCTCTTTCAGGGTTAATCACTGTCCATCATCATGTTTAAACCAATTCTATGAATTACCAAGATGGTTGGAAGTGATTCTTCATTCTCTTAATAAATTTCCAATTACAAAATCCCAACATTCTATAACTGATGAACCAAATATACCAAAGTTTATGTTAATTCAATCTCCTATCATCCCTCCCTCTACGATTATTGAGCCACATCAAATCGTAGAGTCACCTGCACAAGTCGCCAAGCCACCTGGCAAGATCGTAGACTCCATCCAATTTGAAGATCAAGTCACACACCTGCCCCTCCATCGGATATACCATCTTCCTCAACAAACGAATATTTCAGCCTTGATCTTGCTCTCTACCAAATGCAAGGTCCACATTCAAGAGCATCTCCTCCAAATAGTTTGGAACTCCTTGAACTCATATCAGATCTTCCTACCAAAACAGAGTTGTCTGAAGCATCCCAAAAAGTAACCAAAGACATACAGCAAGAACTTGAAGTTCACTCAGACCTTGTTCAACTAAGGCTGACTCATCTGATTGATGCTGCCAACTCTCTCCCAAGCACTCTAAGTTCTGAGCTCATAAAGAAGCTTAGGGAGATCATAAAGGAGATGATTCAGAGCATAAATAAAAGGGATCAAATCCACTTTCAAGCTGCTAAGAAACACAGGGATGGTGTTCTTATATTACAAACCACTCAAGAGTCCTAGAACAACCTTATGATACAAAGTATCATGAATCTATAAACTGCAGTGAAAGACTTTCAAGAATTCTCCATGAGTCAAATGAAACAGACGGAAAATGTACTGGCCATTCTCCAAAAGTGGGAAGCTCGTTTTGATTCTCTAAGTAAAGAGAATCGTGAAGACATTACTCAATCCCAGCATCAGCTCAACGAGCTTATCTAAGGCATGACTCACATATCTGAAGACATTCGAGCCCTTTATGCTGACATAAAGGGGGACAATATAGGGAAAGGAGAAAAAGGCAGAGGCAGAGGCACATTCACAACTCAATCATCAAAAAGTCTTCATACAAGACAACCTTACCATCAAACTCCACGATCTAAACAAAGGCAGATTATCATGGCACAACCACTAAGGAGTCAAGGGCCTTCTCCCAGCTCACACAAGGTGACCACCACAGGCCTAAGAATTCTTATTGGAGATCCTGCATTCATGAATAGGCACGATCATAATGAGATACTAAGTCAAAGAGAGCTGGAAGAAATAGCACGGAGAGACGAAGCGAGCAGGAGAAGAAGAGCTGAGGAATATGCAAATCCCCCAAGAAGCAAAAGGCAAAAGAAATAGAGATAAGTTGAAACTCAAATTCTTATTGATGTAACTAAGCTTAATTGTAATATCTATCTTCACAAACATCAATAAATTCATTCTTATTCTCTAGAAGTTTCAGCTGCTCACTGAAACACTAAGTCATATTTACTTTATAGCAACTACATCTAGAAATTAATAATCATGATATAAATCTCCTTGGTTATGTCAACATCAAATAGAGGGAGATTATTGGGAGATTGCATATTTTAATTTGATTTTGAAAATAAATATTCATGATTATATCCTTAAAAGGATGCATGTACAAGGACTTAGTGATAGATCAAATTTGTTAGGTTGATCTGGTCTTTAATGTTTATCATTTTGTAAATGAATGTATAGAAGAAAAGATCAAAGCTGTTAGGTTGATCTATATCTTGAGATGTAATAGATAGGGTTCAATTGAATCATAGTCTATCGAGCTGATCAAAGAAATTACAGAAGCTAAGGCAGAATTGTAGAGCATCGAGGATCGTAGTGTATCTGCTTTGAAGGGCCTCTCCTAAAATCATAGAGTGGTCCAAACGTTTGATGATCCAACTTGGAGATCATAGTATGCTCTTGGAAGCGTAGAGTGTGCAAAGATAAGCAAGTAAAGATCGTAGTGTGCCAGTCCTTAAGAGAAATCGTAGTGTTCTCATTTGCCAGTATCAGATCAAGCACCAAGGTGGCAAGACACCACGATCAACATCGTAGAGCATCATCTACCTGTGTCAGAAGCATCGAGCCTTGTCCATTTGTTTAAGAATAAATCCCAATAAATGTGGAACAGATTATAAACGTTGAAATCCTTGGGAGTCCCAATACCACAACAGTCATCCTTAGTATGTAACAAAGAAGTGTATTGAAGAAGCTAAGGAAAGTACAATGGGTCAGCAGAAAACACCTTTTTAGGTATTAGGTGAGATGTCAGTCTGTTGTGTCAGTGGGCCAGTCTGCTAATTAGAAACTGTGCAAAAAGTCTCCATCAAAGCTCAAAAATGCCAAATGCATTTAATGCTTCAACGGATGTCTTCAACGGATACATTTTAAAGACATCTTATATACACAGATTCAGCAGATGAAGAAGATCAAGCAAGCACTGAACAAAAAGAAAAAGAACACTCAACGATCAAACTCTATGATCCGAAAAGAGAAAGCTTGCTCAGCTATTCAATTCTTTCGAATAAGAGCTTAATGACAACTAAATAGCACTATTCAAGAACTCATCAACTACTATCAAGTGAAGTAAGAAGTTCCAAGTCAAAAGGACTTGAAGAGTTCTAAGTGAACTATGAAGAACCAAGTCTGCTGGACTTGAAGAGTTCAAAAGTGAACTGAGAAGTGCCAAGACTCTTGGTCTTGAAGGAATCTGTGAGATTCAAAAGTTGTAAAGATATCCTTAGTGGATTTCCTACTCAAGGAGTAGAAAAGTGGACTAGGAGCTTTGAATGCTCTGAACCACTTAAAATCTTTGTGTCTCTTCTATAACTGCTATAACTGTTATAACTGCCTCACTCTCATTAACTCACTATATCTTAAAGGGAAAACAAACAAATCTTAATTCCGTTGTGCTTAGATCATTCTCAACATTAACAAGTATTTTGAAATAAAAGAATTTAAAATATCTATTCAACCCCCCCCCCCTTCTAGATAACTATTGTGCCTCTAGAAACTAACATATTTAATAAAAAAGTATGTGTGATCCACTGTACTAAATTATTTAACCACCTTAAATAATTATACCCTATGAAATTGTAAACATGACATCCTTATTTAAAACAATCATTTTCCTTAAAATAATTAGTGTGTACAATACCAATGTAATATAATTCCTCAAATTTTTTTCTTCCATAAATTGTCCCAAAATAATTCCGTTAGCCACATCCGAATATATTACTTAATATATCCATCTCCAACAAATATTTAATATAAACATATTGGTCCTCTACTCTTATTAAACACTTATTATCCATTACATCTTTCAACTATCAAATCCTTTCATATATTACCATACCATGTAATATATTAAGAAAATAACGTATTCATTTCATTTTCTTTATGTTAAACACGTATATTAATTCACCATCTTATGTAAGTGAATTAATCCTTTTTATTCAATTTACTATCATGCCACTGCCACACAAAGCTTTATAATATAATAGTCCATAATATCACTTAATTAACCAATATTTATTCTAAGTTAATTAATTAACTTTCATTCAAATCATGTTTTACTAACTTAATCCATTAATGGACAACTTAATCATCAATTATGACTTTTATTACACATATGAACCCTTAATATACATATCTTGATATTCAAATTTCACAAACTTACTCAAATACTTCTACAGACCGGCGCAGCTGTGCTAACCTTAGGCTTGGAAATGGCGCAGCTGCGCCACCTCAAGTTCAGATGCAGACAAGTTCTACTTTGGTAGAAATAGAATCTAAATTCCTAAATACTTTGCACATACTTCATAAATGTTAACTCGTCTAAAATCAATCTCCTCTTTCATTTCACAACATCGATTACTACTTTCATCAATAATTTAGAGATTAAACTTCCCAGTTCAAACACTATTTTCTTTAATAGTCTAATCAACTATAAATAATCTCATATACATTTCTAGTTTCTTTCCACCAAACTACAAAATTCAAAATATATAACACATATATATTCTTATCCAAACCCGACATATTTTATAATAATAATTCTATTTACTAAATTCTTATTTTAATAATTTTTAAAAATTCATGTTATTACAACTATTAAGCTATTTATTACGCCGTACTTAGAGAAACGTGCAAAAATAAAGGGTATGAAATTTCAAAACCCCCATGCCTAAAATTACAACCACTTTTCAAATCTGAGATTTCAAAAGCACTTTACCTTCTGCAATTACTTTTTCTGTTAAAACCCACCTAACTTCCTACAGTCTCCTATTAACAATGACCGATAACGCCCCTCCCACCACCGTTGTTTCTATTTCTAAGGTTATTCCTTCTAGAACTGTAACGACTCCAAAATTCATACAATATAATTCTCAACTTCGGTCGTTAATAACACATCTACCTTTTGATTTTACATCATTATTCGATGTTAAACTTTATAAAATGCGGAATAATTTAAACTTTTATGTATTTTACTTTAATTCCCTAAATCAAAACCTTTATCATCTACATGTAATTAAATCATATAAAATCAATGATTCACTTCATCACATTTATTATATAAAATTTTACATTTCAATTCGATAACCTTTGAATATCAGATAACTCAAACTTTAACTTTACAACTCAACATAAAACTATACATCATATAACATTTCTCATGAATCTTAATCATGGTTTAAAGAAATAAAAACTTTAGCTAAAATATTAATCTTCGTGTACTATTTCTGTTCCACATCATTCAAGTAGCACATAGTGTTACCTTCAATCCTTAACCTGCAAAAATAGTTATTTGCAAGGTTGAGCTCGATAGCCTAGTAAATCTAACAGTTTTCATGCATCACGTAGCACATAATAACATGCTCAACATATATCTCATAAACATTGGACTAACATAACATAAACGCTACAGTTCATTTAACAAGTATAAAGATTGAGTTCATTACTCAATTAGCAAGCTTCACTCAATCAACGTAGTCATAAATTGACTTTAATGTTTCATACATTCAACATATATATAACACATCATGCTCTTTGCAATAAAGATTTAAAACAGTTAATCATCAAGTTCACATAGCAAATAGGAACTGGAAGGCTTGCCTTGATCGTTGTTTACCAATAACAGTTTAACAGCTTATAGATATCTGCACTTCACGTGCCCTACACAATTATATAATCATTCACATTAACTATTAGTCACATAGCAATGCATAGTAGTTGTACTGTAAACTTTACTCTACATCTCATAACCCTTCCTATTACATATACATAATGTTCAATTTTATTGTGTTAACTTTCGACTTATAACTCACTATATTTCGTACTCGAAGTTCATTCAAGTGCTTAAGTCTTGCTAGGACTATTTATTGGTTTTATATTAACTCTATTCAATATCTTATAATATTCATTTCATTTGATTTAAAATACTTTTTACGTTCATTAACACTTATCACGGCGTTTCAACGTTTATTCGTCACACGCCCAATTTGTCTCTCATGTGTGTGCTTAGTATGTGTATACAACTTATCTAATATATCATTTATTAATGTTAATCATCATTGTACTTCATAATATTTATGTTTTATAACCTAGAACAACATCTTTTATCATCAAGAGCACTACACTTGCATATATGCATGCCCGACGCCCTCCAATTGCCTTCGAAAACACAACAGTCCTAAAGATGATCATTTTGACACCTTTTCCCCAAACTCAAATTGAAAACCTTAAAGAATGAAAGTTGTATGTCTATTCGCCCTCATTCCGGATCATCTTCAATCACCTCAATCGGAGTTCATATGAAATGGTTATGCCTATTTTACTAAAATAGGCCAAAATAGTCACACCTGACATACTTTGGGCACAACTGCACCCAATTAAGCCTTGGGCACAGCAACAGCAATTTCTCCTCAATCGACTTAGGCACACCCAACATTGTACTGCGCTAAGGCTAGCGACAAAACAGGACCTGAAGCTACTGTTCTCGCGATTTTTAACCCTTTTTCTCCTACTAATCTTCATAACTTGAGTTATATACATCCAAATTAGTCCGTTTTCGATTCTATGGATTCGTAATTCATAGAACTACAACATAGTAGAATTCTAACAATTTATAAAAACATTAACCAACCTAAAATTTGACCCAAAACACATGTTCATACTCTATTTTCATGTTTTAAACACATTTAGCGAATTCAATCGTCACGACTTCGTTTCTTAACCAAATTGATTCATTCAACTTACGTTATTTTCGCTTCTTATCTTATTAACACAATCAATCACCAATTTTACAATTATAACATAAACTCCTAACCAATTTTAGTCTCAAAACAGACCCAAAATACATATATTAAACAAAACTCATATTATTCATCTTTAACATGTTCTCATGAGTTTGATTACTCTAAAACCACTTTTAAATGATATAGAATGGATTATACAAACCCATTAACATCTACAACCAAATCCTTAAGAAATCTATTTATCAATAAAGAACTCAAGAAATAAAACTTAAGGGTTTAGAATTGATTCTTACCTCTTGATTCTTCCTAATCTTAGTTTGGTGATGAAGAATAATTGCTTAATCTCCTCCTTACTTCTCCTTGACTCTTCATCCTTCTTCTCCAATTCTCTCTAAACTCTCTCTTTCCCTATGTATTTTCAGTGATATCTAACCTTAGGGAAAGACATAATATGCGTAGAAATAAACTTATATGGATATTACGTCTGCATCAGTTACAATAAGCCAAAGGCCACAAGGCCTTGTTTGGCTACACACAATTCCCCTCATTCCAATTTATTTTGATAAGATTATATTATATAGCTTTTATTTGTCACACCTGTAACCATTTTACATAACTTACAATAATAATTATAATAATTATATTTTATTATAATTCTTCTGATGATTAATAAATAATCATATATCTAATTTAATTAATAAATTAGATTTAAACAACGCTTTATTTAATTTACTTATTTTCTTTAATATTAAACAACTCATTTAATTTACTTAATTCATTAAATTAAATCTTCAAAGAATAAAATTTATCTTTGCTTTAATTTAATTATCATACACATGTAACTAAATTATTATACCACAATTTCATAAATTATTTATTTTTCTCAATAAATACATTATTTAAAATATTTATTTAATTCAATAAATATTTAAAATTAATTACCAAATTCATTTAATTTCTTCAATAGTTAACTTAACTATTGAACCTAACTTTCCCAATATATGAATATATATTTCTCTTCACACCGTATCATCAAATATTTCATATATATATATATATATATATATATATATATATATATATATATATATATATATATCTCATAATAAGAATTTTAATTATTAAATTCCTATTTTAATAACTTAAAAAAATTCTACATCCTTCCCACCTTATAAGGATTTCGTCCTTGGAATCACCAAAACCCTACCTTACAAAGGTTTTCACAAAATCTCTTTCACAATTATCATTGAATAACTTCACCACATTAACTTAGCAAAAAGTTTTACATATATATATATATATATACTTCATTCATTTCTTTAACAACTTTTAGGTTTTATTACATAACCTTCAATTAAACACAATCATATATCAAATATTATATATTCTTTAACCCATTCATTTCCTTTTCTATGGATCGTTATCATAAACACTCGGGATATTACATTCACCCTTTCTTTTAAGAATTTCGTCCCCAAAATTTTGACTTACTAGTATTCGTTCATTCCATTTATCAAAATAGATTTTATGTTAATATCTATTTATTCATTAGGTTCTACAACCAAATTCTTTCTCTAAGGATCTTTCTAAGATCATCATATTCCTCACCTCTTCCTCTTCTAAGAGTTTCACATTTCTCTTCTTTCTGGAGTTTCAATTCTTTCTTGAAATTATTATGTTTTACTTAATTTTCTCATCCTTTCCACTTTCACCTTTCAGAGTAAAAAGAATCTTCCACAATTGCTCAATAATTGGGAAGCGATATGAATAACAGGAATTTAAAAGATTCCAAATTATGTTGAGGGTCATAAGACCTTAAACTACGTCCATGGTTATAAGTACTCTTTCAACTTAAACCTTAATGATCATTAGACTATAGGGACTCCGTGCATTTAGGGGTGTTAAGCCCTTTCAGACGATGCATTATGCACTCTACCCACGGTTATAAGTACTCTTTCAACTTAAACCTTAATAAATATTGCATCAGTAGAGACTCCGCATTTTAGGGTGATCACCCTTCTGTACATGTATGTATTGTGCACAAACATCTAAATGCTTCCACGTAATCCCCTATAAAAGGGTTGTCCATCTCAGCTTTTCAACATCTGAATCCTCACCAAAGCAATTTGGTTTGGCATAACTTCTCAAGAAACATTTAAATTTTATGAACATCTTTCAATATTCGTCTAGCTAAATCAAATAGCATAGACTTTTACAACAATTAGGACATCAATCGAAATATATATATACCTATATATATATATATTCTCATATCTTAAAGAAATCTCAAAAATATTTTTATGACGTTATGATACCGCACTGTATTTACAGTCCGTTTGAGGATTCTGCCATTTAGTGATTTTATCATACTACATCATACCATAGTGGGCTGACGATCCTTAGATCACATCCAACACTAAGTAATACTGCATTGATGACTCCATCATTTTTATCATTTCTGCACCAGGTTCCATGATGCATTGATGATATAAAAATACATTTTGATATATTTCAAATCATTTTTGTCTAGCCGAAGGAATTAACATAGACATACGAATAACGACATTGTTTTTAAAACTCATTGGTTTGATCATTTGATCCAATGTTTTTCAAGAAAATAGAAGTGCAAACATCAGCACGAAGTCAATAAATTTCGAAAGTCTAGCATAGCTAGTAAATTTAGAATCTCCAGGTATCCATAAACTTCAATCTTTACTCCATTACTTCATTACTTAACCAATTCTTTTTTTTTCTAGCACCACTAATGCTCTTATACTAAATATTCTTGTATTTCAACTTACAATCTTCCTATACCCCCAAAGATAGTTCAATCAAACTTACCGCACATTGGAAGTTCAGGAACTTGCCACAATAATATGAGTTTAAGAACTTATCCTAGTCAGACCATAGGCGTCCATTCGCTGAGGGGTTGAAAACATACTATATTATTATGAGTCATGAACTTACTATATGCATTAGTTTTAAGAACCGCACCTAATCCTAATAATATCTTACTAATCTTAATAGTTTCTAACTATTAAATATACACATGAGAAAAGAATCACCTTTTCACCACATATACATTGATAGCGCGGCACCAACATTCCAATGATTATCAATATGATAAACTGAGTACAAGCCCAAAACCCTCGCCCATACAAAGATTTTTACAACTCAACCATCACATGAGTCCTCAATTGAAATCCCACCTAACTCTATCTAGCTTATAACTTGCTCTTTGCTCGATACGAATTCCTCGTATCACATCATCTATAACTCCTCATGAGTTATCTCGTACTATTTCATAGTACATCATCTTCATAGCATCAAGCTATAATTATTCAAACATTATAGACCATCATTCCTTTATAACTTAAACAGATCACGTCGTGATCTTATTCTATAATCATCTCCCTTCAAATTCTTTTTTTAACTCGTGATCATTTTGTTTTATGATCCTCTTTTTTTCCTTTTTCATCATTTACGACATTATTTGTTATCTTGGCTATTGGAGTTAGGCAACTCCCATTTCTTATCTTTACATCTCTTCAAGATTCTTCTCTGAATTTTCTTGTTTATATAGCAATTCTTCCTTTAAGAATTTCTAACTTCATTTACATTGCTCAACATTTCATTTGAGTTCCACATTTTCTATACTTGGTACACATCGAGTCTAACAGTTTCAATATGGTACGCTGAGTGGTTTCCCACAAACAACCAATAAACTAGGTTCTGAGTTGCTAGTTCGTATATACCTCCGCTCTATGAAGGAATCATTTAGCCCAAATACCATACATCAACTATTAAAGAGTACGATTGTACCATACTTAGATACAACTTTTTATTCTTAACATCTTTATCATTCTCTTCTTATAGACATTGTCTATTTATTATCACCTTACATCCTTATTATTGGAGTTGGGTAACCCCACATTCATATTTCTTATAACTCTACGAGATTCTTCTTTGAATCCTTTCACGCATGTTTTAATCCCTTCTTTATAAATTTCTTAAATTATTTCTTATTCTTCAAACTCCATTTGAGCGTATTCTTACATTATCTTCATCTTCCTTCTCTAAGGTTATAGCCTACGGTACTCCTACCTAAGGTTTATAACCTACAGCTTTGATACCAACTGTAATGACCCCAAAATTCATACACTATAATTCTCAACTTCGGTCGTTAATAACACATCTACCTTTTGATTTTACATCATTATTCGATGTTAAACTTTCTAAAATGCGGAATAATTTAAACTTTTATGTCTTTTACTTTAATTCCCTGAATCAAAACCTTAATCATCTACATGTCTTTGAATCATATATAATCCATGATTCACTTCATCACGGTTATTATATAAAATTTTACATTTCAATTCAATAACCTTTGAATATCAGATAACTCAAACTTTAACTTTACAACTCAACATAAAACTATACATCATAAAACATTTCTCATAAATCTTAATCATGGTTTAAAGAAATAACAACTTTAGCTAAAATATTAATCTTCGTGTACTATATCTTTTCCACATTATTCAAGTAGCACATAGTGTTACCTTCAATCCTTAACCTGCAAAAATGGTTATTTGCAAGGTTGAGCTCGACAGCCCAGCAAATCTAACAGTTTTCATGCATCACGTAGCACATAATAACATGATCAACATATATCTCATAAATATTGGACTAACATAACATACACGCTACAGTTCATATAACAAGTATAAAGATTGAGTTCCTTACTCAATCAGCATGCTTTACTCAATCAACGTAGTCATAAATTGACTTTAATGTTTTATACTTTCAACATATATATAACACATCATGCTCTTTGCAATAAAGATTTAAAATAGTTAATCATCAAGTTCACATAGCAAATAGGAACTGGAAGACTTGCCTTGATCGTTGTTTACCAATAACAGTTTAACAACTTACAGATATCTGCACTTCACGTGCCCTAAACAATTATATAATCATTCACATTAACTATTAGTCACATAGCAATGCATAGTAGTTGTAATGTAAACTTTACTCTACGTCTCATAACCCTTCCTATTACATATACACAATGTTCAATTTTATTGTGTTAACTTTTGACTTATAACTTACTATATTTCGTACTCGAAGTTCATTTATGTGGTTAAGTCTTGCTAGGACTATTTATTGGTTTTATATTAACTCTATTCAATATCTTATAATATTCATTTTATTTGATTTAAAACACTTTTTAGGTTCATTAACACTTATCACGACGTTTCAACGATTATTCGTCACATGCCCAATTTGTCTCTCTTGTGTGTGCTTAGTATGCGTATACAACTTATGTAATATATCCTTTAATAATGTGAATCATCATTATACTTCATAATATTCATGTTCAATAACTTAGAACAATATCTTTTATCATCAAGAGCACTACACTTGCATATGTGCATGCCCGACGCCCTCCAATTGCCTTCGAAAACACAATAGTTGTAAAGATGACCATTTTGACACCTGTTACCGAACTCAAATTGAAAACCTTAAAAATGAAAGTTGTATGTCTATTCGTCCTCATTTCGGATCATCTAAATCACCTCAATCGGAGTTTGTATGAAAACGTTATGCCTATTTTACAAAAATAGGTCAAAACAAATCACTGACATACTTTAGGCAATTTGCACCCAATTAAGCCTTGGTATGCACAAGTAGCGCGCCTACAACAAAGTAGGTGCACCCTACAACGCAGCTGCGCCCCTAATGACTTAAGGCATAGCGCAACTGTGCCCATTAGCAGAAACAGGACCTGAAGCTACTGTTCCCGCGATTTTTGACCCTTATTCTCCTACTAATCTTCATAACTTAAGTTATATACATCCAAATTAGTCCGTTTTTGATTCTATGGGTTCGTAATTCACAGAACTACAACATACTAGAATTCTAATAATTTATAAAAACATTAACCAACCTAAAATTTGACCCAAAACACATTGTAATACCCCAACTTTTATGAATAAAGATGAATTTTCTATAAATATCATTTTTGAATATTATGGAGTGAATTTGATATAATGTTGTAGTTGTGGGTAATACTTATAAATTTTGCACAGTACGCAAGTTGTTATATAATATTCGATTGGTCGGGGAATATTTGTTTTAACAGAGAATATTCGTACGACGTCACAATCATTTGTGGGACCATAACAGAAAAACTGTCGGATGAAGAAAACGACAAGTTTGAGTTTTATAAATAACGGCGTAGTGGTTACCGTTAATACTGTTGGAATACCTAGTGGTTAAACTACAGTAATACGCATTGTTGCATAGTAGCACACGATATTGCACAGTATTTTTGAATTATTGATTCTTACGTAAGAAGGCACTACTCAATAATTGTTACAGTAATTACTGTTTAATATTTTATTTTATTAATTCAATAATTGCTGCGTTGATATTTTATATTATTGTTGTTTCAATAATTGTCACTGCATAGTATTTTGCATTATCAAATCAATAATTCATATTATTTGAATAATATTATTAGATAACATTATTGGCAATGTCTAGAAAGTTCTGTCAAGGAGAGGTTTGGTCACCTAATTGAACGCCAGTAAGGAGAAATCCTTATCGGAAAGCCCCCTCTTTCCTAGGAATGGCCTGATTGTCATTATTGTGATTCTATAATATTATTTGTGAATAATTAATTATTAATTTATATGATAAGG
This sequence comes from Panax quinquefolius, assembly GCA_020205615.1. NCBI lineage: Eukaryota > Viridiplantae > Streptophyta > Magnoliopsida > Apiales > Araliaceae > Panax > Panax quinquefolius. The sequence goes on along the minus strand of CM035168.1, from coordinate 48,439,291 downwards.
AAATATTAATTTTATGTGGACATAAATGATGGATAGTAAAATATTTATTTTATGTGGTTATAAATGGAGGAATTAATGTTGAGGTGTTTTATCAGTATTTTGTCGGATTAGAGGTATTAAAAAATCAAATCGGTGTTCTTAAAGCTATATTGCGTGAGTGATAATTTTGATCTGACCGTTGGATCGTTGTGATTTTTGGATATGTTATACACATATAAGTTGAGTATGTGTCCACAAATTTTGAACCGTTAAAAATTAACGTATGATTTGTTATGAATTTTAAGAGATGTTGAAAATCGTCCGTTTGTGAATTTCGGATATTTTCTGTTTGGAATTTGGAAAAACTTAAGGCTACAAAGTTATAGAAAATTCAATTTCGTGTGGAATGGACATAAAATTCGTATTTTTCTAATAAAAGGGCTATTTATTATGAATTGTTGAAGTTTCAGAAATTAAAATCTTTTTATTAAAATTATGGGTGGGACCCACTTTTGTTTTTGTCAAAACATGTGCTAAGATTTTTCAAGAATGACATGCTTTGATAGTCTTAGTCTTGGCATGCGTAAAGAAAAAAATAATAATAATATTTTATTAATTTAGTCTCATATGGCGTTCTAGCATTTTCCTATAAATAGGCGCTTAAGTTAGAATTAAAAATCACACCAGAATCAAAGAATTCTTCTTCTATAATATTGAGCGTATTTCTTTAGAGTTTTAGAAAACTTTGAGCATAGAAAACAGTGAAAGTTTTATTCAAGAATATCCCCGCTATACCAGTTGTAATACTCTTCTTTTCAAGGTAAGGGATGTTATTTTTGTTCAATATTCGCTTGAAATAATATTTTTTTCCATACTCTGTAGTATGTAAGTAATATTATTTCGTTTCAGATTCCGAATTCTATACTCGTTTTGTTAAAATTTTAGCTTCTATACTCCATGAAATTAGTAGAATATCCTTGATATTTGCGCTTCATCCAGTATCTTTTCATGAAAATATTATTCTAAGCATTCTTGATAAGTTTTAACTTTTCATGCCGGAGTACTATTCATGGGGTTACTATTCTTGAAGTACTATTCACGGGGTACTATTCACTCGAGTACTATTCACCCGGGGTACTATTCATGATAAAAATTTATTCGTTTTCGGTCCAAATTATTTTTGGTACAATGTTATTCTTGAATTTTACTCCACAAAGCAAAGATCATGTCGATAATTTGACGTTATTGATTTATGGATAAATTAAATTATAAATCTTTAAAAATTTATCCTTGAACTTGTTTTATTGAAATCTTATATCATTGTCATCATCCTCATGTTTATATTATGTTGAAAGTCATCTGTGGCCTGTAGTGCATAGATGGACTTGGTATGATTATTACGACTGGATTATTCTTGTATAATCATGGCCGTAATGTTACAAATGATGTGGTAAAAGTCCTCATTGGCTGTGAGTGCATTGATGGACAGTTGTTGGCATGATCATGACCAATGATGAATACACGAATATCCTTGGCCCGTAGTGCATGGATAATTTATGGTCGTGATACTAAAAAATATCCTTGGCCGTAGTGCAGGGGTGATTTGATGATGTGAATTATTTATTAAGCTGAGTCTCAGCAATAAAAGGGATGAAAAACCTTTTAAATCATAAAAGATAGTAGATTTTATGCTCTACTTGACTCTTATAATGGATTGCTTGTTCCGCTGCAGTTAAACTTGATGTTTGTTATATTTTATCAGTTTAACACTGTTGAAGGCTAACGATAAATTATTCTGCATTATCTTAGTAATAATATTTCTTACTAGGCTAGTTGAGCTCACCCTTTTGTTTTCATTGTCCTCTTTAGGAAATGAGAACGTAGCCGGGACTAGTCGGGGAACGGAGTGACGGTCCAGATGATAACATTAGTAGTCCTCACTATTCTATGAAATAATGAGATAATAAATGTATTGAGGACTCTATTTGAGTTGAATACTGTCTAGAAGATAATATTCGTATTAAAACTCTCAATTTATGTTTTGTCGTATTTTACACGACTGTTGTATTATTAACTTGTATTTGAATTTTGAACCATGTATTTGGCAACTCAAGATGGGTCATGTATACCTATTTTGGGGGCATCACAGTTGGTATCAAAACTTAGGGATATGATCCCTAGCTGAGATGTGAGACAAGAACTAGGAGGGGAGAGGCGAGGAATTCCTTCGCTAATATGACCTACCTAAGTTTATTTGGTATTTAATATTTCGGTCAGAGTATAGGGATAATACGTGACATGTCAATTAACCCTTGTTTTGTGGCAGTATTTGAAAATGACATCTGAGAATGTTGAGAATAGCAATGGAGCACAGGATACCGTTGAGTCTCCACAGATCAACAATCAGGATAATGTGCATCAGGAAGGAAACAATCCTCATGCAAACAACAACACTGACCAAATGATGAACGATGGAATGTTTATATGCTTTTTGCAATTCATGCAACATCAGGAAAGAGAGACTCCTGTCCGAAATGCAGGTGGAAACACTGGCAACTCTCGACGGCCATCGTTAAACAGCCAAAGAGTCGGGACCACCGAGTTTTTGGAGAGCCAAAACCACTTAAAAGTGAGACGTGGATAAAGAAGATCAACAAGATATTTGATGTCTTGGGATGCTCGAGGAGCAAAAGATTCCTTTTGCCACCTTCATGTTAAGTGCGTAAGTGGTAATCGATGGGAATCAGAAAGCGTACTAAACCTCGCCGCATCAAGATGTCTTGGGAGAAGTTCCAAGAACTGTTCAACGACAAGTACTTTCCCGAAATTATTCGTCACATGAAAGAGGTAGAATTCATTAAACTGGAGCAAAACAACATGACTGTGTCGCAGTACGAAGCCAAGTTTGTCGAGTTGTCCCGGTTTGCGTCCCATTTGGTTGATAATGAGGAGAGAATGACGCGAATGTTTCTAAGAGGTTTGAAACCCAAGATACGTCTGTAAGACCCCAACTTATTATAAATAAAATTAAATTTTCTCTATTTATTATCTTGAAATATTAAGGAGTTAATTTGATATAATGCTTTGGTTATGGGTGAAATGTGCAAATTTTACAAAATAAGCAAGCGGTTATAAAATATTCCTTTTGTTGCGGAATATTCATTTGGTCGTGGAATATTCTTTTTGTCGGGAATATCCGTACGACGGCGCAGTCATTCATGGGCCCCATAACAGGATAATTGTCAGATTAAGAAAACGACAAAGTATGAGTTTTTATAATTAACGACGTAATGGTTACCGTTAACACTATTGGAATACCTGGTGGTTAAAATACAGTAATACGCGTAGTTGCACAGTAGCACGCGGTATTGCATAGTATAGTTAAATTATTGATTCTTACGTAAGAAGGCACTACTCAATAATTGTTATAGTAATTACTTTTCAATATTTTATTTTATTGTTTCAATAATTGTCAAGGTTGATATTTTATATTATTGTTGTTTCAATAATTATCACGCATGATATTTCCCATTATCGATCAATAATTCATATTATTTGAATAATATTATTAGATAGCATTATTGGCAATGTCTAGAAAGTTCTCGCTCTAAGGAGAGGTTTGGTCACCTAATTGTGCGCCAAGAAGGAGAAATCCTTTATCTGAAAGCCCCTCTTTCCTCGAACTACTACTGGTTGTCATAATTGTGATTCTCAGAATATTATTTGTGAATAATTAATTATTAATTTATATGATAAGAAAATATTTATTTTATAATTGATGGTTATATTTATTTTATGCGGTTATAATTGAAGGAATTAAGGTTGATGTGTTTTTGTCGAATGGAGGTATTAAAAATTAAATCAACGTTTCTTAAGATATATTATGTGAGTTATAATTTTTAATCGTACTCATTGGATCGTTGTGATTTTTGGATATGTTATACATATATAAGTTGAGTATATATCCACAAATTTTGAACCGTTAAAATGAACGAATGATTTGTTATGAATTTTAAGAGGTGTCTCTGATTCTAAATTAGGGTTATAATTGATTTTGGTGGAAAATTCTAGAATTGAGTGGGCCCCACTTGTGGTTGGTGAAAAAATGTGCTGAATTTTATTTCAAATGTGGTGGGTGGCAATATTAGCGGTGTAAAGCCATCAGTAAAGTGTCAAGTCTGCTTCTACGAGCTAACATTTTCCTATAAATAGAGGGCTAAGTTAGAATTGAAAATCACACCGAAACATAAGCTTTCTCTCTTCTCTATATATATTATCGGCGTATTTTGTGAGTATTTAGATACTTTGAGAGTTGCTATTCAAGACAAGTTTCATTCAAAGATCACTTGAACCTTCCTTCCGGAAATCGATTCTTTGAGGTAAGGGATGTTATTTTCTTCTTAAATGATATTATTTTCTTCAATATCATTATGCTGAGATATTGTTATGAATTTTATTGTGGAATTTCTACCTTTTTGTGTCGGGGTTACTATTCACGTATACGACACTATTCACAAATACGACACTATTTACCAAAAAATGATATTTTCTCTTTTTCGTTCCAGATGTCTTTTATGGTTACTATCTTTGATTGTATCCATGTTTTGATCTTTATTCTACTTCACACTTGGTTATTATGGAGTATTATTGAATTTGGATAAACCGAAATACGAATTCCTAATAATTGCCCTTCTATTTCACTAGATTCGTTCTCTAAAATGTTTTTCATCATCCTCAGTCCTTAATGGTGATACTTAGTGAATATCTTTGGCCTGTAGTGCAAAGATGTATGATTACCTGATGAATATCTTTGGCCCATAGTGCATAAATGAACAGGTGTTGAGATGAACATGACCAACTGGTGATACAAATGAATATCTTTGGCCCGTAGTGCAAAGAGGAATATTTGATGCAAGATGTATATTGATTGATGTTACATGGATAAAATATTGATGATGGACTTTTAAATTCATAGATGACAGTAGATTGCATTCTCTACTTAACTCTTCTAATGAATTGTTATTTTCGCTGCAATTGTTGATCTAAAACTTGTTGTCTATTATATTCTATCAGATTTTTCCCTATTGATGACTAAGGATAATTTGTTGTATATTATCTTAGTCATAATATTCTTTACTGGGCTAGTTGAGCTCACCCTTTTCCTTTTTGTTCCATTTTTCTTCTCGTAGTCGCGAGAACATAGCGGAAGTAAAAAGGGTGTGGAATGATGGTTCTAGACAGTTGTTTAGAAGTCCTCACTATTTTGTAAAATAGTGTGTCAATAATTGTAATGAGGACTTTATTTGGGTGTGGATATTGTCTAGAAGACAATATTTGTATTTAAACTCACAGTATGTGTTGTCGTATTTTGCACGACAATTGTAATAATAAAGTTGTAGTTGTTTTTCTGTACCATGTATTTGGCAACTCAGAATGGGTGTTGTATACCTATTTTGCGGGCGTCACAACGTCAATACCTTATCTCTCATAAACTGTGTTTGTATTCAGATGTTGTGAATAGGGCTCAGTTATTGGAGCGCAATAATGAGTCAACCCAACCAAGAGAGAGCAACCGGCAAAATGATAATACCAGTGGTAGCAGTCATCGAAGTGGTGACAACAAGCGTGGAGGGAATCAACAGGCCAGAAATGGTAACCACTTCGGTGGTAATCATAGCCAAGACAATAAGAGTGGACATTTCAAGAAGAGGAGATTCAACAATGATGGAAAGACGTCAGCACCAGCACCCGTTGTTAAGGAAGGAGAACGACCACCTATCATATGCTTCAAATGCGGAGGGGAGGGACACATCAGTCCAAATTGCGTGATGTAGTCCAAAGCATATTATAATTGTGGAAGATAAGTCTGATTTTATCGTGCATCGAAGACAAGTCCAGCTGGGATGGAGGCACCAAAGGCCATCCCAAACAAGTCAAAGCCGGTAGTTCAAGGGAGAGCGTTTGTCGTGACCTCCCAGAAAGCATGGAACCCGAATGAAGTCATCACGGATAAGCTTATCATAAACTCTAACGAAGTTTATACCTTATTTGATACCGGTTCTACCCATTCTTTTATTTCCCCTACTTGCGCTCAACGTTTAAATTTGACTCTGGAGAAATTAGACTTTGACTTATCTGTTGAAACTCCGTTGGGAGAAACCTTCATTACATCCACTGTTTATAAGTCTTGTTTGGTTCAAATCGGTACCCTCACATTACCTGTCGATCTTATTTCATTGAAAATACTTGCATTTGACGTAATTCTAGGGATTGATTGGTTAACTACTCATCATGCAAAAATTGATTATTTTCGTAAGGTTGTTAGCTTTCATCTTCCTAACCAACCTATTATGTGAATTCAAGCAACTAAACCTTTAAAATCAATCACTGTCATCTCAAGCCATAAAGCTATTCGTTTATTGAAAAATGGATGTCAAGCTTTCTTAGCTCATGTCACATATTTAAACAAAAATACGTCAGTTTTGAATGTTATTTCTATTGTTAATAAATTTCCTGACGTATTCCTTGAAGAACTTCCTGGCCTACCCTCAGAGCGTGAAATTGAATTTTGTATCAACCTTGAACCCAGTATAAAACCCATTTCCAAAGCCCCATATCGAATGGCTCCTATTGAACTTCAGGAGTTAAAGACCCAATTGCAGGAATTGTTAGACATCGGTTTCATTCATCCTAGTACGTCTCCTTGGGGTCCTCCTATTCTATTTGTGAAAAAGAAAGACGGGAGTATGCGACTTTGTATTGATTATCGGGAGTTGAACCATGTCACCATCAAAAATAGGTACTCATTTCCACGTATTGATGACCAGTTGACCAATTTGCAAAGCACCAAATTCTTTTCAAAATCGATCTTCGCTCCAGATATCATCGCTTAAAGATTAGAACTGGATGACATTCCAAAGACGGCTTTGAACCTCGATGACGAGCATTATGAATTCCTAGTTATGTCTTTTGGATTGACTAATGCTCCTGCTGCCTTCATGGACATGATGAACCGAGTATTCAAGGAATATTTGGATCACTTTGTGGTCGTCTTTATTGATGACATCATCATATATTCCAAAAGCCGTGAAGATCATGAACAACACTTGAGGCTGATACTCCAAAAGCTTCATGAAAACAAGATTTATGCCAAGTTAAAGAAATGCGAGTTCTGGCTTGAGGAAGTAGCATTCCTTGGGTACGTAGTATCAAGTCATGGAATATCTGTTGACTCGGCAAAGATTGAAGCTATTCAAATCTGGGAGCAACCTAAATCAATGACCGAAGTACGTAGCTTTCTCGGCTTAGCTAGTTATTATCGGAGATTCGTAGAAGGGTTTTCTCGAATCGTTACTCCATTAACTCAACTAACTCGGAAAGATACAAAATTCGGTTGGAGCATGGAATGTGAGAAGAGTTTTCAAGAACTCAAGAGGAGACTCATTTCAAAGACCGCCTCCCGACAATACCATCCGCTCTTGAGGATTTGTCATCTACATTGATGCTTCGTGGTGCGAGGTGATTCGATGATGTGGATTATTTATTGTCGAGTCTCGTGATAAAAGTGATGAAAACCTTTTAAATCATAGAAGATAGTAGATTTTATGCTCTACTTGACTCTTCTAATAGATTGCTTGTTCCAATCGCAGCTAAACTTGATGTTTGTTATATTTTATCGCTTTAACAACGCTGAAGGCTAACGATAAATTATTTTGCATTATCTTAGTCATAATATTTCTTACTGGGCTAATTGAGCTCACCCTTTTGCTTTCATTGTCCTCTTCAGGAAATAAAAATGTAGCCGGGACTAGTCAGGGAACGGAGTGATGGTCCAGATGATAGCATTAGTATTCCTCACTATTCTATGAAATAGTGTGATAATAAATGTATTGAGGACTCCATTTGAGTTGAATACTGTCTAGAAGACAATATTCGTATTAAAACTCTCAGTTTATGTTTTGTCGTATTTTACACGACAGTTGTATTATTAAGTTGTATTTGAATTTTGTACCATGTATTTGGCGACTCAAGATGGGTGATGTATACCTGTTTTGGGGGCGTCACACACATGTTCATACTCTATTTTCATGTTTTAAACACATTTAGCGAATTCAATCGCCACGACTTCGTTTCTTAACCAAATTGATTCATTCAACTTCCGTTCTTTTTTGCTTCTTATCTTATTAACACAATCAATCACCAATTTTACAATTATAACATAAACTCCTAACCAATTTTAGTCTCAAAACAGACCTAAAATACATATATTAACCAAAACTCATAATATTCATCTTTAACATGTTCTCATGAGTTTGATTACTCTAAAACCACTTTTAGATGATATAGAATGGATTATACAAACCCATTAACATCTACAACCAATTCCTTAAGAAATCCAATTTATCAATAAAAAACTCAAGAAATAAAACTTAAGGGTTTAGAATTGATTCTTACCTCTTGATTCTTCCTAATGTTAGTTTGGTGATGAAGAACAATTGCTTAATCTCCTCCTTACTTCTCCTTGAATCTTCATCCTTCTTCTCCAATTCTCTCTAAACTCTCTCTTTCCCTCTGTATTTTCATTAATATCTAACCTTAGGGAAAGAAATAATATGCGTAGAAATAAACTGATATGGCTTTTACGTCTACATCAGTTACAATAAGCCAATGACCACAAGGCCTTATTTGGCTACACACAATTCCCCTCATTCCAATTTATTTTGATAAGATTATACTATATAGCTTTTATTTGTCACACCTGTAACCATTTTACATAACTTACAATAATAATTATAATAATTATAATTTTTATTATAATTCTTCTAACGATTAATAAATAATCATATATCTAATTTAATTAATAAATTAGATTTAAACAACGCTTTATTTAATTTACTTATTTTCTTTAATATTAAACAACTCATTTAATTTAATCAATTCATTAAATTAAATCTTCAAAGAATAAAATTTACCTTTGCTTTAATTTAATTATCATACACACGTAACTAAATTATTATACCACAATTTCATAAATTATTTATTTTTATCAATAAATATATTATTTAAAATATTTATTTAATTCAATAAATATTTAAAATTAATTACCAAATTTATTTAATTTCTTCAATAGTTAACTTAACTATTGAACCTCACTTTTCCAATATATGAATATATATTTCTTTTCACACAAAATCACATATTTCAAAATATATAGCACGTATATATATACTCAAACTCAAAACATCTCATAATAAGAATTTTAATTATTAAATTTCTATTTTAATAACTTATAAAATTTCGGGTTGTCACAGGAACCACCGGTATCACTGATGAGATCATCTCCACCAACGTTACTACTGTACCCACTACCATCCCTTCTACCGTAATCTTTCTCGTCTCCACCACTGTAATCTCCACACCAGTCACTACCGTTATCGTCACCCCCATCTCGACCACCTCTTCATCTACCACCGAAGAGGCCCCTTCCCCATCCGTACCGAGCCAAACTTGGCATCTTGAAAATGCAAGAGGAATGTTCCTAAAAAAAAGCTTATTCGCACATCAACACTCAATCCACCACCACCACTTACTGTTAGGTTTGTATATAGTGCAGATATACAATCAAATTGCAAACATAGTGTGGAAGCGCGATAAAATTAGATTTTAAAATTTTTTATAGAAATCATCACCATGATCATCCTTGTGCACAATTATCAATTAAACTAAAGAGACGGAGATATAAAATCATACCCTCGTAGATCAAAGCTTACTTGAGTACAAGTTCACCTCCAATTCCTTCGCGTTCTCCTTGAATTCCACTGATGAGATTCCTTTTTTAGATCAATGCAACTCACCCAAGTGTTTGGCCTTTAGAGATGATGCACTAAAAAATAATATGTATTCAAGAAGTTGGGTGTTTGGCAAAACTATAGTTTTCTCTTTCCAAATAATATGTTAGTACTCTCCCAACTATTAGAAGTACTATGAGTAACTGTTTAACCTTAATCACAATAAAACTTCTCCTATTTATAGATATAGGCATCCCTCCAGAACTATTTAGGAATAATATTTTATTTAATTAAACTCTTTTAATTAAATTAAATTCGTAATTCAATTAGGAACTTATGAGAGTACTTTTATTAATTAATTCCTAAACCATTTAGAAATTAAATAATAATAATAGTAATAATATTAATAAGACTCCTCTTATTAATTTATATTTAATATTTTCAAAATATTAAATAATAAATATTAAGCTATTTAATGTATTCTATCGGCATAGCATAAATTAAATATACTTAATATATTTATTACGAGTGTGTCATTTACTTCTTAAATAAATATTTTTCTTTTACTATGTGACCCTTTAAGTTTTCTATATTAAATCTTGTGAATAAATTAATTAAAAAAATCTAATCTAACTTAAATAAATAAATTAAACTATTTAATTTATTTAAATAGATATAAAATATTTATTTTAAAATAAGTGTAAGACCCCAACTTATTATAAATGAAATTAAATTTCCTCTATTTATTATTTTGAAATAATAAGTGTTGATTTGATTAATGTGGTTAGTTATGGGTAAAATGTGCAAATATTTCAAATAAGGAAGTGGTTATAAAATATTCATTGTTGTCGGGAAATATTAGTTTGGTCGTGGAATATTCTTCTTTGTCGGGAATATTCGATGACACTACAACTTCTCAATAATGGGACCCATAATTGAAAGCGATTGGATGAAGCAAATGACAAATATAAGTTGTTTATAAATAACGGCGTAGTTGTTACCGTTAATACTGTTGGAATACCTGGTGGTTAAAACACAGTAGCACACGATATTGCACCAATTATTGATTCTTACGTAAGAAGACACTACTCAATAATTGTTACAGTAATTACTCTTCAATATTTTATTTTATTGATTCAATAATTGCTACATTGATATTTTATATTATTGTTGTTTCAATAATTGTCATTACACAGTATTTTCCTTGATCGAATCAATAATTCATATTATTTGAATAATATTATTAGATAGCATTATTGGCAATGTCTAGAAAGTTCTGTCTAAGGAGAGGTTTGGTCACCTAATTGCGCGCCAGTAAGGAGAAATCTTTATTAAAAGCCCTCTTTCCAGAACTACCGATTATCGATATTGTGATTCTGTAATATTATTTGTGAATAATTAGCTATTGATTTATATGATAAGGAAAATATTTATTTTTTTGTGGATATAGATGGAGAAAATTTTAAAGTAACAATTGTTGAAAAATTGATATTTTATCTTTTCTAATAAAATAATTCATTTAAATATATTATTATATTTTAATAATATAATAATGGTGATATTTTTACAATGAATGTGGGATATATGAATATATGAGGAGGAAGAATATTTTTGTTGCAAAGGTTGTTTAAAACATGTTAAACATGTATGTGGGCCCATTTCTTGACTGAAATTTGATTATAGCCTATAAAATCGTCCATATGTGGATTTCGGTCAATTTCTGTTTGGAATTTGGAAAAACATTCTTCTGCAAAGTTGTAGAGAATGAAATTTCCTATGGAAAGGACATAAGGTTTAATTTTTTCTGATAAAAGAGCGATTTATTGTGAATTATTGATGTTCCGTAGTTCCGAAATAATTGATTTTTGAAAGTTTTCATTATTTTTAATAACAAAAATGTTTTTTTTTTGTTTTTGTCATTAGTGGTGGCTGAATTCAGATGGTCAAGGTGGGCGTAAGAATTTAATTAAATAATATTAATATTTTATTAAATTTTCTGCTTTGGTGTTCTAAGCAATTTCCTATAAATAAGGTGCTTAAGTTAGAATTGAAAATCACACCGTAAATCAAGTTTTCTCTCTATATTATCGAAATGTATTCTTGTGAGTATTTTCATACTTTGAGTGTTGCTATACGATTGCAAGTTCCTTCAAAGATATATATTACAAAGATCGGAAATCTAAGTAATCTGCTTTTTCAAGGTAAGGGATATTATTTTTTTTATAAATGATATTATTTCCTTCAATATCATTATGATGGAATATTGGAAAGATTTTTCTTGTGAAATTCTTGTCTTTTAGCGTCGAGGTTACTATTCACGTATACGACACTATTCACGAATACGACACTATTCAGAGAAAAATTAAATTTTTGTTTTTTGTCCAAGATATCTATAATGGATACTAGCTTTGATTGTATCCATGTTTTGATCATTCTTGAATTTTACTTCACTATGAGTATTTATGAAGTATTTAATTTAATAATTAAATTAGAGAGTTGATAAAGATTAAATGAATTACAACAATAATATTTTAATTTAAATTAGTAATTTAGTAATGTACTAATTTATTAAATAAAATTATAATTTTGTGGCAATGTAATTATGTGACAAAATGATTTAATAAGTTGTTGTTAGTTTTAATTTAATTAAATTTGAATATGGAAATTTAATTAAATAAAGTGTGACAATTGAACTATATTTTATAAGTAATATAAAAATAAATTAAAAGAGTTTTAAAAGGTTTTACTAAACAAGGCTTAGGGTTTATTAATCCTCGTTTTAAAAGTGTTTTTCCAAATAAGGCCTTATGGCTTTTGAATTTTAAAACTGATAAAATTTATTTCCTAGTTGTGTAAATGATGGTTAATAATGCGTATTATGTTTTATCAGTTTTATTTCTTTATGTGTTATACTTGGCCTAGCTATTTGCAAAGAATACAGAGAAAATAGAGAGTTCTAGAGAGAGTGTGAGAGAGAAATTGTGAGAAGAAGTTCTGTAAGAACAAGAAGGAGCAACAATTAAAGTCTTGTAATCATCTTCTAGCTAATCTAAACAAGAAAGCAAAGGTAAAATTCTTATTTTTAAAGTTTTTATTTTTAATTTATAAAAAGTTCTCTGTAATTGAGTTTTTGTGAATGATTATTGAAAATATGGTGTTTTATGTGTTAATAGAATATTATAAACTATTTTATACCATTTACTCATAATGTAGAGTAATCAAATTCGTAGAAATATGTTTAGTATTGAAGAACTTGAATTACAGTGGTATAAATATGATATTGCTTATTTTAGAATTAAAATTGATGTTCAATTCATGTGTTAAACTGTAAATTATTTGTTGATTGTGAAAATACATGAGGAAATGAAAATAATATGATTTAAATGGAATGTTTTGGTTGTAAAACGAATTCACAGTGAATTGTTTCGCTAAAAATGTCTAAAAGTGAAGAAATAGTAACAACAGTGAATTTAAAGGTTGTAATTTTAATGTTTATGTTGTTTATATGGTTAGGAACATGTTTGGATCATTAGTTTATGTTTCTGTAAAATTATTATAACTTGGCTAAGTTGGAATGGTTGTTAGAAAGGATCTTTTAGGCCTAATTTGGCTTTCTGCTTGTTGTTTGTGAGTGAACTGAAGTCTTATCGGTACCCTTTTCATTCCTGGGCTTAGTAGTGTTTTTTATGTCCCGCCCTAGCGAGGGCCCGCCCCGACAATCTTTTTTAGCACAAAAACCCCCGGCCCGGCGGGGGGTAGCAGACTTTCCAAATGTTAGACTAAATCTATCCGTACATGTTTTAATAAAATGGGCATAATATTTTTATACGAACTCCAATTGATGCAATTCAAAATGATCCGAAATGAGGAAGAGTAGAACTACAACTTTTTTATTTAAGTTTTTCAATTTGATATCGTTAGCAGGGGTCAAAATGGCCATCTTTAGGACTGTTGTGCACCTGGAGACAATCAGAGGGTGTTGGGTATGCACGTATGCAAGTGTAGTCCTTCTGACGATAAAAGATTCTATTCTAAGTTATAATACATGAATATTAGTAAATATAATGATGCTTAACATTAATAAATGATGTATTAGATAAGTTGTGTAAGTATACTAAGCATACACAAGAGAGACGATTCAGGCAAGTGATGAATGAACGTCGAAACACCGTGATAAGTGTTAATGAACTTAAAAAGTGTTTCAATTCAATTGAAGTGAACATTATAAGATATGGAATGGGGTTAATATAAAACTAATAAGGAGTCCTCATAAGACTTAAACACTTGAATGAATTTCGAGTATAACTAAGAAGAAATATAAAATTGATTAATAAGTTATATTAGATTGAAACTCAACGTAGTAAGAGTTGAGAATGTGATTTGGATGCTAAAAGTCTTATGTTATATTTTAGTGAGTTTTCAGATTCGTGTTATGTGGTTGATTAATATGATTAAACCTTAAGGTAAATGTTATAACTTAACTAAGATGAGAATTGAATCTATGAGGATAATGTGTATGTAGCTAATTGATGTGATAATTCTAATGGTAAGTGTAGAATATTGGATTACGTGAGTTGTAATTGTATAGCTTACACAAGAGACAAGTTTCCTAACCTTTGCTACTTTATTATTCAGCAAGGTTTTCTTTTCACTGTCATGTTGTACTTATTCAAGTTCTCTATCTCTAAGCTCTTATTAAGCAGTTAAGTTGTTATTGTTAAACAAGTTTCCTAACCCTACTTTTACCATTATGCAAGTTTCTTGAAGTTATTATTCAATTAAGTAGTTCTCTAACTTTAATCTTTCATTATGCAAGTTCTTGTTCCTAACTTGTTATTGTTATGCATATTCTTTAACTCTTAATTATTGTTGAGTAAGTTTCTAAACAACACTTTTCATTGAGCTAGTTAATTAATCTTTACTCCTTCATTACAAGCGATGTTATTTTGTTTATTCAAAGTCTTTACTATTGTTTAAAACTTGATCTTTTTGAAAAACATTTGTTCAGCTAAAATTAATTATTGTTCAATCTCTGATCACCAATGTCATTGCACTATCATACATTCTTGTACCGAACTCTTAGTTGACTAGCGATTCTTTATTTATTCAACTAATCCTTAGTTGATGAATGTTCTAAAGTCTAAATTACCCTTAAAGTCATTCCAAACCAAACTTCCTTTGGTTTGCTTATAAATCTATATAGTTTTAAGAGCGTATAGTCGATGACTAATACTTGTTCAGCTGATAAACCATTGATATCCTATCTCTTATTTATACATTGGCATAATTCAATTGTAACCATACTCTTGAATAGTTATTGATCCCTATTTGATTCAACCAATAATTGGTTGATGAGCGTTCTAAAGATCTAGAATACCTTTGAAGTTAATTCTAAACCAAACTTCCTTTGGTACAAAACCTGATGATCTAAGCTGAGATGAACAACCCTATATCAGGGGATTATTTTAGAGCTACACAATAGCGTTAAAATGTTTGCGTAGTACATAGTACAAAGGGCTGATCACCTGGAGTACGGGACGATGGTCCATATAGTTGTTTAGACTATTAAAGGTTACAGTAGAAACGTTTGTTAACCTAGGACATAAATGATGATTATGGTATTTTAGACCGTTAAAGGTTAAAGTAGAAATACTTGACAACCTATAGCATAAGTCATGGTGTTGTGACCCTCAGTGTATTCCTTTGATATTGATATCTGTTATTTGATTTTAAAGTTCGTTATTCCTTGAACTCACAGTATTCAAACTAGAACTTATTGTTTTTGGTAAAAATACATAACCATTAAAAGCTCAGTTAATTGTCATTCATAGAATGTTATTGTATATTATCCTTCTTGTGGGCAATTATTTGCTCACTCTTACACAAAACAATGCAGATGAAGTTAAAAAGTTTGAAGAGCTTTCTACAAGTAAGGGGCAAGGGCAAAGTGCTTGATTAGACGACATTTAATTTAATTTCTATTTATAAAGCTTATGTAATAGACTTGATTATGATTATGATTTAATAATATTCCGCTGATAATTGTAATAATAAAGGTTAGATGACCTGAGATTTATCTTGAGATTATGTAACCCTATAATGGGAGATTTATTGTTTAAACTTTTGAGTTTAATTATATCCTTTGTTTATGGGTAGTTAGTTATGATTTAATTGGACAGTGAACACAAAATCTGTGGGATTGAAGTACCCGGATTTTGGGGTGTCACATAAACAGATATAAAGATGAGTTTGGATAATAGCTTAAATCACATATATAATGCAACAAGTAATTTATGAATAAGAATGTTTGTATATAAAATACTTGTGATTACAGTTATCAAATATAATAGATTAATCAATTAAATAATACTTGATATATCAAATAAATTCATTTCACTCAAAGATATATATATTTTTGTATATTTGATCTGCGTTGTGAAAATTTGGCCTCTTAGGATTTCAAAGACCGTTCAAATAATATTCTTTGTTAAGAAATATCTTCGAATATCGGTATCTAAGTACTAACTAAATTGTTCATTTCACAATCCGATAATTATATAAATATTATGTAATATTTATATAATGTATCTATATAAATAAAAAGCCACTTATGATTTTTAAAGACCGTTCAGAGAATTTCAGAGAAATTACTTCCAAATTATATCGGTATCTAAGTACAAACTTTTTACTTGATATATATATATATATATATATATATATATATATATATATATATAAAGTATGAGATAATATAAGCAATAATAAATTAATAACTTATCTCAAATACTTTGACCAATTTTTCTCTTCTTGGCAGATTAGAACTTTGTTTAGAAGAGAGAGTGAAAGCATTATTTTACAGAATGTAGGCAAGGAGAGTAAGCTTTTATGATTTGTAAATTGGTAAATTAAAATGAATGAAAAGCTTCCTATTTATAAAATTTTGATGTTTAGGGCAAAAAGGTAATTTGGTAAACTGATTTTGAAATTAATGGTCCGAATTGCATGATGAGATTTTAAAGGGTCCAGATTCATTTCAGACACACAGATTGGCTAAAGAAGAAGTAAGCTGATGATAACTTCCATTTTTGACAAACCAACCACATTCCCATTATCACACGCAAAGACTTGGCCTTTATTAATCTGCACACGCGACTTTTTAGCCCTCACGCACACACATGGACATTTGATTCACTTGCACACACAACATATGCACATATATTTAGTGCACGACACACACACACATATATTATATATACTTAACATATATATATATATATATATATATATATGTTTAGAATAATTCTTTTTGCCCATAGAGATTTTCAAAATTCATTTTGAAAAAAGAAATAGGAATCTCCTTGCCTTGGGAAATTTTACTTTGTGAATCAATTTATTTAACACTTGATATTAGATTTATCAAGGTCAATAAAATAAATTCAATAGGAGTTACAAAAATATTTTGGTCAAGATAAATAAGATAATTAAAATCATTTTAATATTTTAATCCTATGGAGATGATTCTACCCATTTGACCAATTTACCTAATTTGTTATCATCAAAATAAATTATAAGATTTGGAGACCTATCAATCTCTCCCTTTTTGATGATGACAATAAGTAAAAATAATTTTGTTTTAGAACTCCTCCCCCCTTAATTCATGAAGCTCCTCCTCTAACCATGAATCGATTTTTAAAAGAAATTTCAAAATTTTGAAAAACTATCAGACAATAAGATTTAGTAGTTATAGCAGTTTATATCCATCATATTCATTATTGTCCATCTCATCAGCTGTAACGACCAAGAATTTTATACGATTCTATATGTATATTTTTACGAATAATTTTTTTTAAGCATATAAGTGAATATGTGAATTAAGTGAGTTAGTTAATTTAATTATTTTAAGTTAACTATGATGAATACTTAATCAAATTGATTAAGAAAAAGTACGATAAGTTATGTTGAGAATTAACATAACTTGAATGTTAACCTTGAATGTTAAATTAAAAAGATTTATAATCTTTAAGTGATTAAATTGATATGACTAATATAAAGTGATTATATGATTATGTAATAACTTATTAAGCTAATTAGGGCTAATTAAGTTTATAAATTAGTGGAACAAAGAGGAAAGCTAAGAAAGGAGTATATTAAATTTCTTATTAATGTATTGAATATTTTGTGATATATATTAAATAGATATGTGGAAAAATAGATATTATAATTATTTATCAATAATGATAAATATGTTATGACATATGTGGGATATGTATGTGTCTAAATAAATATATATATTATAAATATGTATATGTATTTATTTATTAAATGTAATTAAAAAGGAAAAGTTATATAACCTAATTATACATTAGGTATGATAATTAAATAACCTAAGGGTTTTGCTATTGAAGAATGATAGTATCTAAAATTTATACTACCCCAAGAGATTTATTTTATATATCTCAACTAATTAATTATATAACTTAATTAAAGCAAGTCTAATTGGGTTATAGAATTAAATGTACACGAGTAATTATTTAAAATTCAAAGTAGTGAACTAGAAATCCTAATTAAATAACTAGGGTAATGTAAAATTAATGTGTTGGACCTATGTTAATTTATGTGGCCCAAACAATTTAAATGTTAGCCCAAATAATTAAATAGAGTGACCCAAACCCTAGTCCATTTAAAGTGGACCTTCTAGATAAATAAATAAGCAAATAAACATTAAAACAAAAACCAAAAATTGGGTCAAAATAAGGGATATGGCCAGATTTGGAAAGAGGAATTGGCACATGGTTATTTTTAATTTTTCAACACCTCGTTTAACAACTCACCTAGTCTAAAATAAAAGAAAATCTTAGGTTAAGATATGAGAGATTTGCTAGAGATTTATGTATACTTATATATGTTATATGTATATATTTTTCAAGCTATAAATAGAACCCATTCCTTTTGCTAGCAAAAAGTTTACTACACTTCACATTTCTTATGTTCTAGATGGAGAAACAGAGAGCAAAATATTTAAGAAAGAGAGAGGGGGGGGGTCTTCCATAGCATAGAGGAAAAAGAGGAAGTTTGTGTATCATCAAGATTCATATTTTGGAAGGAGAAGAAGAAGAGCTACTAGATCAAAGGTATAAAACCTTAAAGCTCAAACCCTAGTCAGTAAAGATGTGATTATTGTGGTTATTTTTGATAAGAACATGAGCTTATATTTCCAAACTCAAAAACCTTAGGTATACATGTTAATAAGTGTTTTATATTTAGATCTAACCATTTTGGGTTTTTAAATGTTGACCAAAAGGAAGAAAATAAAAATAGGTTTTCTAATTTAGAAAACTCTAATCTTTCTTCACTTTGAAAATCCACCGTTTAAAATCTACACCTTCTTTTTGTGATCCGTCAAAGAGGATTACTAGATATACAAGTTAACTGTTAAACCCAAGTGGTAGCACTCAAAACTGTTGATTTTACAAGCCTTGGCATCCATTTTAGTACAAACAGTCCAGTTAAAAGAAAAACTGTTCAAGGGCAGTTTTTGTCCTTTTCTTGTAGGGGTAATTTCGTCCATTTTTTGTACATTCAAAATTCTGATAAACTTTGGTATGTTAATATGATGAGTTATCTAGATCCTGTCCAAAGATGGCTATTTTTGGATTTGTAGAATGAGAGTTATGAATTTTACAAGAAATGACTATTTTAAAAGTAAACCTAAATAACTTTTTCCGTGTAACTCCAAAAATTGTGAAATTTTTACTGAATGTACATATACATAATAGGAACATCTCCTGTAAATTTCGTAATTTTCGGACTTGAGAACTGTTCATGATAATTGTTTCAAGATCTGACTATTTTGGTTATTTTAAAAATAGTAAATTAAATTCAAAAATTCCAGAAATATTATATGTTCATCATGATACCATGTACTAAAATTTTCCAGTAAATAAGAATTTTCAAAACTGTTTTAGTATTTTTCATGGATGTGTTTGAGTTATGAATAAGTAAGAATAATAAGTTATATGATGTCATAAATGACAAAAATATAATTTTATGACTTAGAGACCCTAAATATGATGTGTCCAGATTTTTTGAGGGTATTTTTGTCATTTTGATTAGATTTTATATTTATGGCATAATAGGTTTGTTAAATAAAGTAATTAGTAAAGGGTAAACACTTAAAATAAATTATTTATTAGTATAATAAATGATTAAAATATTATTAAGAGATTAATAATATTAGATTATGATATTATTAAGTAATTAATAATATTTAGATGAGAATTAAATTAAAATATTATTAATTGATTAATAATATTTGATTAAAGTTAAATTAAAATATTATTAAATAATTAATAATATTAGATAATGATTTAAAATATTATTAAATGATTAATAATATTAGATTAAAAGTAAACTTAAAATATTATTAAATAATTAAAAATATTATATAATGATTTAAAATATTATTAAATGATTAAAAATATTAGATTAAAGTTAAATTAAAATATTATTAAATAATTAATAATATTAGATTAAAGTTAAATTAAAATATTATTAAATGATTAATAATATTAGATTAAAGTTAAATTAAAATATTATTAAATGATTAATAATATTAAATTAAATTTTAAATATTATTAAATGATTAATAATATTAGATAATGATTTAAAATATTATTAAATGATTAATAATATTAGATTAAAATTAAATAATAATATTATTAAATGATTAATTGATTAAAATATTATTAAATTGTTAATAATATTTATGAATGGTTAAAATATTAAATATTGATTAAGATATTATTAATTGATTAATAATATTAGTAATTGGATAAGATGTGATTAATGTACGGAATATTATTAAGTTTTTAATAATATTATCAAGTGACTAAAATATTATTAAATAATTAATAATATTAATAAGGGATTAAAATATTATTAAATGTTTAATAATATTAGAAGGCGAATAAAATATTATTAAATGATTAATGATATTAGACAATAGTTTAAGACAATGGGTATATGATAATAATATTATCAAGGGATGATAATATTCCTAATGAGTAAGGTATTATTGAATGTTTGACTTCATGATTATATGTTAGATAATTTATTACAAGAATAGTAGTGTTATGAGTTATAATATGTTATGCTAATTGAGAGATCAATATTATTAATGATAGGTTTTTCAAACGAAGTTAAATTAAATTGTGTAGCAGTAGTCAACGACCAAGACAAGTTTCCTAACTCAACTTGAGTTATTAATTTCAAAGCATGATTAGTGGATAATTATTATTGGTTATTCACATCTATAATGATCATTGTTATTCGCACATAGTGCATTTTATTTCCTGTTTTATTACTTGAACTATGAAATAATTTAAAGTTCTTTTATTTATAAACTGTTTATGAGCCATGTCTCAACTATTCGTTTTGGCTAGACTAATAATTGATGAATCGTTCTATTATTTGAACTAAGTTGTTATTGAAAGATTTATGCCTTTTATTTCGGCTAGATCAATATTGATATTATATGTTGAAATCATAACATTTTTTGAAAGTAATCCAAACCATATAGTTGTGGTATGGACTCATGATGTAAGACTAAGATGAACAACCCTTATAAAAAAGGGGAACTTTATTGTCGGACATCCGACCCTTGCTCTATTTTTGAGTATTATGCATAATATAGGGTACAATGAGGCTGATCACTTCATGTACTCATAGAAGAGTATGATTTAATATTTATGGTTAACTAATACTCATGAGGTAATTCAGTATTAATTAACTGATAATTTCTCTATTAGTTCTTGATCCATTTGTCATCACTCAACATGAAATCTGGGAATATCCCACTTTATTGAATATTGTTGCATTATTACTAATTGTTCCTAATGCAATGACTATTATTGAATCTTCGAACGCATTTAACTCTTTCATTCTTGAAATGTTATTTATTCTGCAGTTCAAGAAAATTCTTGTTATTGAAAATGAGTTATTGTTCAGTTACCTCGAAATCTTTTGAACATTTTTGACATTCTAGAAAGTTAGATTCTTCTATATCTTTTATTGTATGATTTTACTTGCTGAGCAAACTCTTTGCTCACTCTTCCTTAAATAAAATATTTCAGCTAAGGACGAGGAAGTTATTATAAGGTTAGTTAACCTGGGATGATGATGATATAATTATGTTTTAAGATATGTTTTTATTAAGGACATGTCATGAATGATGTATTTCATCAATGAATGGGTAGTTGGAGGTGATATGCATAATGGATCGTGATCACCAAACCCGAGGTTAGGGAACCCGGATTTGAGGGCGTCACATGTTGGTATCAAAGCTGTAGGTTATAAACCTTAGGTGGAGAAAAAAACCTTAGGAATATAACCTTAAGAAAGATAGAGAAAACTCATTTAGAGTTCTAAGTGATGAGATTAAGGGATAACATGAGATAAAACTCATGTAGAGTTTTCTTGGAGAATTAAGAAATATATTTTCATTCCATACAATTAATTTATATTTTATTGAGAGATGTTAATGGAATTTGTTTTTCTTTTTGTGTTATGATTGTAGGATGTCAGGAAATGAAGAGATTAGAGAAACCGAAATGGTAATTGAGATGTTAACAGCTTCACCAATGCCAATAGCCAAGGTGTCAGCTCAGAGTGAGACAGTTGAGAACGTCCTAAAAGAAGAACCTGCGGTAAATCTAGGAAGCGATCATGATGAGTACCCCGAGATGGAACTAAAAGAAGAGGACGACGTAGATTCCAAGGAAACTAAAGTAGAACCAGAAATAGAGACAGAAGATAGGGAAACATGCAATGTATTAGCTGAAGATGGCTAAGCATAAGTGGAAGTTCAAGATTTAAGGAATAAGGTGTTTTTTCTAGAGGAAATGTGGAATGCAGAATGATTATTAAATGATCAATTGGTAAGGGCATTGAGTAAGATGACAAAAGAACGAGATGAGCTGAAGGCACAAGTCGATGGTATGAGAGCCGAGTGCAATGTATCGTCTGAAGCTTTAAGTAAGAAGGAGAAGAAGAAGAATAATAAAAGGAAATGGAACAACGACAATGACAGTTACTTAGGGAATCCATAATATAAGAAGAAAGCATGTGTTGATTGCGTAAAGAAACATTTTGGGGAATGTATGAAGGGTAGAAATGTGTGTTATAATTGTGGGCAAAGAGGGCATATATCACTAAATTGTCCTAAGCCAAAGAGAGGAGGATGTTTTTCGTGTGGTGGAACGGGTCATTGGTTTAAAAATTTTCCTAAGAAGAAGACAAGTGAAAGAAGTGGACATAAGAAAGATTAAGTATGAGAGGTAGTACCTTTTTGAAGTAAGATAATATGCTAGTAATGAAGTATCATAGACGATACATATGAATGTAATCCTCGCTTTCGTATGAATATCAAGATAAATTTTGTAAGTTTCAAATTTTTATATAAGTTGTAGCAGTAAATCCCAACTTTTGTCATAAAGGGATAGTAGATGTTATAACAATATGCGCTATATGATGTAAATTACTATAAACTAGTTGAATGAATATGAATATTTATTTAATTAAGTATATAAGTTTTGAGAATAAAGATAGTAAGCTAACTATCTGATAAATTATTAATTCAGCAAACTGAATTTGTTAATCCAGCAAGCTGAGTTGAAAAATAAATAAATAAATAAACTGAATTATGGTTTGAGTTTAAATTACGAGTTAAATTTTTAAGACACCACTAATAAGATGTGGCATAAAGGTGTAAAAGATGATGTAATAATTTAAGGTATTGTATAACCAAATAATGCCGCTAAGAAGAGAACCACGAAATCGAAGGGTGGAAGACTGTGTTAATAATGCAAGAGGTCAAGCAAACTCTATGCAAGACTTTGTGAATATGTTAGCTGAGGCTATGAAAAATCGAGAACTAGCCGCAGGAAATCCTCCAGGGAATCAATTGACGAACTTTAAAGACTTTAAGGCAGTAGGACTGTGACGCCTCCAAATCCAGGTACTTGAAACCCGAACTCAATGCTTCACGATACTATTTCTATTAGCGGAATAATACTAATAATAATAAAAATAATATAGATTATCAAATTTAATTTACATATTATCATAATTTTCAATCCCAAGTACGAAACCTTTAAACATTTGTTACATTATATGATAATTAATATATATCATCATTATCCAAATAAAGTCTAGTTATTACAAAAGATAGCATTATCATTCATTCAGCGACCTTCCTTTTCCCTTTGTTCTTGGCAGAGCCTTCAGGTTGTTCACACTTAGCTGAAAACATTTAAATTAAGCAAGGATGAGCATTTGAGTGCCCAGCAAGTAATAACAACAATAACAGTTAGCTGAATTAATTAAATGTTTTCTTTGAATGATACTTTTACAACGAATCAACAGTTGTGAAGTAAGCTGGACCAATAATAAAAAACATATCATTTCGATTTCAAATTTTTTTGAAACTACGTACTCACTATAAATGAGGATCAGTTGATAGACTATGAACATTATTTTCTATTTCTGAAAACGTTAAAAAAAACTTCATCTGTAAACCGTCATAACTTACGAGCACGGGGGTGATCAACCCGTTATACCCTGTATTGATCAATACTACATTCAAGGACGATATTTTTGTCCAGCATATCCGCCTTAGGCGCATAAAAGTTTCCCATATTTGGGATGTTCATACCAGTCTAGAATCTGAACCAAAATAATTCGGTTGGATAATAATAAAGCTTTATCTTGTTCAACAATAATTTTAAGTTTGTGTCTCACCGGATCAAATAGCTTAGATGGCTTTCAATTCAACGTATACATACTGGACACCGATAAGTATGTATTAACATGTGATAAAATATAATGATTATCCAAGTGAGGACACTTGTATAACCAAGTTTAGAAATTAACGAACAAAATATATTTCTTGATCTACAATAACAAAATAAAGGAACTTATACAACAATTATAATTTAATAGCTTACTTATACAGAATCATTGCATAACTACATACAGAGGTTGGAATATTTGAACAATGGAAAAGAATAGTTCAGATATTATCTTACGCATGTCCATTGCATAAAGTAAATGCAAAGGGTTAGATACTTGTCTTGTCTGCTACTTACACAACTTAGATTTATCTTTTATATCAAGCTCTATCATTAAATAGATAATTCGTTCGATTAGAATAATATATCATATCATATTGTACTATTATTTGCAGTCAGCACATAACCTAATCACATTGTCATGTAAGTTTAACAACCATTGAATCGCAAATAAAACATTTTTTAAGTCAACCTATCTAAGTCCAGATCAATTTTTGAAATATGTCGATGTACTGACAACTTTATCGGGTATTTATCGAGTATAAGACTCTATACAGTAGTTCAATATCCATTTAGATAACTTAAACACCAGTCGCATTATTTTTCATGGCCTTATAATAATTTTTAAATAATTATTACAATTTATCATAATTTTTGAAATACCGGAATCAATGTTAAATAATTTAAAATTAAATAATTCCATTATCATTAATATTTAATTAATATTAAAATATTAATGAAACCATCGCTAAAATATTAAGTTATTTAAAATAACTTAAAATATTTTTAAAGCATTTATATTACCTTTAGATGATTTTAAAACAATAAAATCATTTTTAAACTATTTATTTAATAGAATTATTAAATAAATTAATATCATTAATATGAAATTATTAATAAAATCTACCTTTAAATATTAAAAGTTATATTTTATAACTTCAACTATTTTATAACACTTAAATAATTTTTATACTATTTTTAAATCATTAATTCTATTTTTCCATAATTTATTTAATATATTTATTAAATAAAATAATTATCATTAATATTAATTTATTAATGAAATTCATCACATAATATTAAAAGTTATTAAAAATAACTTAAAATATTTTCTTATATCATAATATATTTTTAAATGATTTTTCATGTATTAAAATTATTTTAAAATAATTTATTTAATATTATAATTAAATAAATTAAATACCTTTAATATTCCAAAAATAGTAAATATTTATGAAATATATTCAAAATTATTAAAATATAATTTTGGGACTTTAAAATAATTTTTAATAATTAATTTTGTATTTTTAATAATTAAAAACTAATTTTCTATAATTATTTAATAAAAATAATAATTTTATAAATAAAGTGTCGCTGAAGACTGCCTATAGCGACAAAACCGTCGCTATAGGTGTTCTTCATGTTTTTTATGAAACCTAGATCTTCAAAGATAGTGACCGAGGAACCCTGTTTGACCAGGTTTAATTTAGTGTGTAATGTGTTTCTAGGCAAGTTGTTGATCAGATAATGTAGAGCTAATGCAAGACTACAAGATCCAACAACAAACATACTCATACAACACATAACCAAAGAGATCTGAGCCATCAAAGTAGCTGTCAGAGGTTGTTCTTCATTTTCTGGGTTACCCAGAAATGAAGAACAGTTCGACCAGCCACTTTTGGGCTTCCACAACTTGCTAATCTTGTGTTCGTTATGTGATCTAAGAGTTGCAGTGTCTAGCCAACATGTCAAGGAAGAGATCCATCCCAAAACATAAACAAAACAACAACAGAATCACAAGATCCATGCTGGTCAAACCCTGTCAGAGATCACGTTCTTGAGTTTTCTGGGTTACCCAGAAACTCAGTTCGTGATCATCTGGCCTGCTTTGACCAGCCACTGACTTCCATCCATATGATGTTTATGAGATTATAAGGCATAAACATGTAGTAAAAATATCAAACTATAGACTAGATACAACAACAAACATAAATCAACCAACACAAGAAAGATCCGGGAGCTTGAATATGTTGTCAGACCCTTTCTGGGCAGTTTCTAGGTTACCCAGAAATGACCAGTCATGGTCGGTCAACGTGGTTTGACCACGAGTATCTTACAACTTAGGTCAGATCTAAGCATGATTTCAACTCCAGATTAAATACCATACTCCTAACTATAAGTACAAACTTTCAAAACACCAAAACATTACACTAAATGAAATCTATAGGGTCTGACATTCATTGTCAGACCACTTTTTAAAGATTTTCCAGATTATGAAAAACTTCAAATATGAGCCTATAGATATTATGGATCTAACATCTATCAACCCAGATCATCATTTTATACCATAAACAACATGTTTTAACACTAAAACACAAGATCTAACATACAGATCAAGATCAGATTTGCAATTAGGGTTTATACCTTCTATGAACAAATCTTAATTCTATGCTTATGATCTGATAGAGGAGTGAGTGGGGCTTGATTCAAGGACTGATATGCTAAGAGAATTCGTGAGTTTAGAGAGAGATGGTCTTGGTGAAGTGTATGAGCACAAATGAGCAAATATGTGCACTTTTCTCTCTCCTAACCTATTTATAATTCTTAGATGCAATGAATCTAACTTCCAAGGTGTCAAAGAGGATAAGCTTGGATGAGTTTTAGGGCATGTGCTATAATCTAGGGTGGTGACTTTGCAAGTTATTTCATTAAAATAAATCCAAAAAGGCTATTTTAGTAAACTAACAAAATATTTTAAGGGTATTCTTGTCCATGATGCTTGAATCTAGTTTAAAATCAATATATCTTAAACCTTAAGGTTTCCCTAATAATTTCTAGGGTTTAAAAATTTAAGTTTAAAGTTTAATAAAATTTTAATTAAAACTTACTAATTAAAATTAGGGTTTTAAATAATTAGGGTTTACTAATTAACATTATAATTTAGTAAAATAATAATTAAGATTACCATTTTAGCACTTAGGGTTTTAAATTAAAATTAGGGTTTCAAATTTATAATTGTGGTTTCTAGACAATAATTAGGATTTACCTAATTAGCGTTTATATTTATAATATCCTCGATGGTGATCACAATCTCAATGATTACTAACAATCTTGAACTCTAATTTGTATTTTAAATTAGGGTTTCACACAAAGAATACTAGGGTTTGACATAATACACCATAATTGACCAACCATTATCATCCACATACATACAAAGACATATTTATAACACTGAAAAATCAAAATATAATTAATATTATATTATTATTATTATTCTCCGATAAAAATCCAAAATTAGGGTTTGGATTCCATATCCGATTTATCTTGCATAAAACAACATTATTAATTAAGTTAAAATACTTAACTTATTAATCTAAGCTAAAATTCATATAAATAAATAATAATTATAATAATTACAATAATCATTCCATATATTATTTAAATAATATAATATCATATTTTCTTTGAAAAATAAATAATAAAATATTTCTATAATAAAATTAATTATTATAAAATATAATTTATAATGATCATTAATTCTAAAATAAAATTATTTGTAATTATTCATGTAATAAATATATATTTATTTATCACATAAATACATGTACTTTACTTATACATGTTTCCCCATATTTATTTGAATAAAATAAAAAAAAATTATACGCAAAATTTATGATTTATTTATATTGAAAATATCGGGTTATTATAAGGACCGCCGGAGTTTAAGGGGACAATAGACCCTATAGAAGCTCAGATTTGGGTGAAAGAAATAGAGAATGCTTTTGTTATTACTAGAGTAGCAGAGGAGCAAAAGACAACTTTTGCTACCTATTTGATGAAGGGTGAGGCGAATTTTTTGTAGGAGTCAAACCAGAACAGAGCTGGAGCACGAGTTGTAACATGGACAAGATTCAAAGAACTGTTTCTTGAAAATTATTTTTCGCCAAGTATGCAAGCAAGAATGGAGTTCAAATTTTTAGAACTAGATCAAGAAAATATGTTGGTTTTAGAACACACCGCCAAGTTCAACGAATTAGCTAGATTCGATCCACATCAAGTGGACACTGAGGCACAAAAAGCGCAAAGGTTTAAGAATGGACTGAATCCATGAATATTTAGCAAAGTAGCTGTGTTGCAGATCAATTCATTTTCAACCCTGTTGGAAAAAGCCATCATTGCTGAGGGAGGCAGTGAAGCAGTGTTAAAGTACCACCCAGAGCAAAAGAAGAAAAATACGAATGAAGGAAGTAGCAGTGGAGGGAGTAACTCCAATAAGCGTAAGTGGATTGATAACATTCAATCGGGAAATAAGTCTGGAGAGAGTAGGAAGAGAGGTAAGCCATGTGCAGTTTGCGGGAAGAACCCTCAAGGAGTCTGCTTGAAGGGAAAAGGCGTGTGCTTTAACTGTGGTCAAGAAGGACACATTTCTCCCAACTGTCCCAGCCCGAAGAAAATACAAGGTTATTTTTCGTGTGGATCACCAGACCATCAAATCCGAAACTGTCCAAAGAAGAATGCAGAGAAGGGAGGTAACAACAAACGGAACAGCAGTGGGACGCTAATGATCAAGGGACCAGTTCAGCCAGGAAGAACAATGACACGCACGTTTAACATGACTGTCCAAGATGTGGTAGCGACAAAGGAAATAGTGATAGGTAAAATTCCAATTAGTAATATAATTATTTATGTTTTTTTTTGATAGATATCGTTATGAGGTGCTATTCATATACAAATATGAATCACAACTTAGTGTCACACACGCGTGTGGAAATGAAGGAATTGATGATACAACTTTAAAAAGTTATTAGAGAACAAATATTGTTATGAGCCATAACAAGTCAAATGAGACTTTAGTTAAGTAAAGATTTTTCCACTCTTGAATAGGATGGAAAAAAGTAAATGTAATCAGAAATGAAGTAACACCTATATTAGGGTAATAAATTGATTTATTAAAAAAGTTCTAAGAATAAACATAATTTGAATGTAAGGTAATAGTGATTCTAGGGACAATCCTTGTGACGCCCCCAAAATAGGTATACATCATCTATTCTGAGTCGCCAAATACATGGTACAGAATACAAATACAATCTTTAATATACACAAGAGAGCTGTGAGTTTTAATACAATTATTGTCTTCTAGACAATATCCACTCTCAGAATAAGTCCTCATTACATTTATTGTCACACTATTTAATAGAATAGTGAGGACTACTAATACTATCATCTGGACCGTCACTCCATTCCCCGACTAGTCCCGGCTACGTTCTCATTTCCTGAAGAGAACAATGAAAGAAAGGGTGAACTCAACTAGCCAAGTAAGAAATATTATGACTAAGATAAAGCAAAATAAATTATCATTAGTCTTCAACAATGTTAAACTGATAAAATATAATAGACATCAAGTTTAACTGTAGCGGAACAAGCAATCCATTAAAAGAGTCAAGTAGAGAATAAAATCTACTATCTTTTATGATTTAAAAGGTTTTTTATAACTTTTATCGCTGGGACTCAGCTTAATAAATAATCCACATCATCCACAAGCACTACTACCAATGATATTCATTAGTATCACAACCACAAATTATCTATGCACTCACGCCACGATGATATTTGTGTATTCATCAATGGTCATGATCATGCCAACAACTGTCCATCAATGCACTACGGGCCAATGAGGACTTTTACCACATCATTTGTAACATTACGGTCATGATTACACCGAATAATCCCTGGTCATAATCATACCAAGTCCATCTATGCACTACAGGCCACAGATGACTTTCAAAAAAAAAAATATAAACATGGGGATGATGACAATGATATAAGAATTCAATAAAACTAGTTTAAGAATTAATTTATTCAGGAACTAATAACGTCCAAATTGTCAACATGATACTTCTTTGTAGAGAAAAATTCAAGAATGCTCAGAAGAATATTTTCATGAAAAGATACTGGATGAAGCGCAAATATCAAGGATATTCCACTACTTTCATGGAGTATAGAAGTCAAAACTTTAACCAACTGAATATAATAAAGAATGGAATAACAAAAGAAATCATCAGGCTCATGATAGACCATGACAAAAGAGTTATTCCAACGTAATAATAAATAACGGAACTAGTCCCAGAAAAAAATGCATGTGAGGATATTCCAACGAGTAATAATAAAGATTTTAAACCCAGTCCGCGAAAAACGACCTTATGACAGGATATTCCAATGTAATAATAAAGATTTTAACCAGTCCGAAGACGTAAAAGCATGCATGATATATTCCAAATGTAATAATAAAGATTTTATTGTGTCCCACAAGAAAACGCATGACATGTGATATTCCAAATGTAATAGTAAAGAATGGAATAATGTAAGAATTTCACCAAGTATAGGGTAGTCCTCGTCGATACCTGCTTATTCCAAAAGAATAATAAAGAATGGAATAACAGAAGAATTTTACCAAGTATAGGGTAGTCCTCTTATACCGATTATTCCAACAGAATAATAAAGAATGGAATAACAGAAGTTCTCTTCATGATTATGAAAAAAAATAATACCCCTTACCGTAAAAAAAGAGTATTTCGACTGGTAGGGCGAGGATATTCCTGAAGAAAACTTGCACTACGCTCAAAGCTTCTTAAAACTCTAAAGAAATACACTCAAGATTATAGAAGAATTCTCCGAAATTCTGGTGTGGTTTTCAATTCTAACTAAACATCCTATTTATAGGAAAATAGAAAGGATACTATGTTGCACTATGCAATAAAATATAATATATTCTATTTTTCATAAAAAACAAAACTTATACTAATATATTATATATATAAAACCACCCACCATTCTGCCAACTTTTTCTTCTTCAATACCCGTGACAAACAAACTGAGCAACAATAACACAACATGATGAATTTTGTTTTGAATTACATAATATATATATATATATATATATATATATATATATATGTAATCCATGACTTTCTTACACCACCCCTGACAATTATGTCACCCCCCCACCTCCTGACAACTTTTCAAACATAGATATTTATACATAATATATATAATACTTATATATATATATATATATATATATATATATATAATCGAGATAACTTTCTACCGGTAGTTTTGAAAAATAGGTAAGTGGGGGTTCATATAATAATCAAAATTTACAACAAATACTTCATAAAAATCCTATAAATATTTTTAACAACATTTATTATTATTATTATAATTCATAATATTAATCGACCAGGTCGTTCCCAGGAAAGAGGAGGCTTTCCAATAAGGATTTCTCCATATTGACGCGCAATTAGGTGACCAAACCTCTCCTTGACAGAACTTCTAGACATCGTTAATATTGTAAATAATAATATTAAAAACTTTGTCATCTCAATTATTGATTTAATAATATATAAAATATCGACAATAATTGAATCAATTAACGTGAGATACTATGCAACAATTACTGAAGCAATAATTGAACAAAACTGAGTGACTTCTGACGTAAGCATCAATAATCAATACCGTGTGCTACTATGCAACCACGCTTATTACTGTACTTTTACTACCGAGTATTTCAACAGTATTAACGGTAAATCTTCCACCGTTATTTTCATAAAAATATTTTTGTCGTTTTCTCAACCCGATAATAATTCTGTTGTGGGGTCCACCAATGATTATTACATTGTTATGCGAATATTCCCTCTTTAAAACGAATATTCCCTAATTAATCGAATATAATATAACAACTTGCATACTTTGCGAATTTATAAATACCACCCACAACTATAACATTATAACAAATTCATTCCATAATATTCAAAAATGATAATTATAGAAAAATTATCTTTATTCATAAAAGTTGGGGTCTTACAATCCTAATAAGATGGGGAGAATGTAAGGACTAAGAATTTTATACCATTATATATGTATATTTTTACGAATAAATTCTTTTTAAGCATATAAGTGAATATGTGAATTAAGTGAGTTAGTTAATTTAAATACCCTTTTACTTAGTTTTTAAGTACTGTGAGGATCCGAAATTTTTCAAATAATTTTATTTTTATTTTTATTATTTAATATTGATATTGATTACCAATATTGTGCTAAGTATCTGTGATACAAGTTTAGAGAAGTGGTCAATTTGTGCATTGACTAAGAAATATGAGTAGAGTTGTGCTTAGTAAAGAATAGAAACCCTAACCCTAGATATGGATAGGGATTCAATATAAAATACATGAGTTATAATAAATGTAACTGTGAGTATGTGTTTGTATGACATAAAATAAATGATTAATGATTGATCAGATAGGGAACAAACTTAGTTAACCCTAATGAGGGATAAGAAGCCCTAATATGTGATTGATAAACCCCAACATACAGTTAGAAACCCTAATCGAATGCTGGAAAATCCTAATTTTCAATTCAGGAAACCTAAACCCTGATAAACAAATCCTAACTCTAATTAGGGTTATCAATAGGAAGTTGTGATACTGAATATTATAATAGGTATGTGGATGTAGGATAAATAATAAAATTCTATTAGAGAATTTTAATTAGGATTAAGAAACCCTAACCTGGATTATAAAACCCTAATTGGTAAACCCTGATTTTTATTTTGAAACCCTAAAATCTAACTAGGGAACCCTAATACTTATTGTCAAAACTTAAGGAGTAAAAATATTAGGGAATTATTTGAAATGACTAAAATAACCCTATGGATAATATGGAAATTACTAAAATACCCTTAGTAGGGGTAAAAAGACCAAAATAACCTCGAGCTTATCTTTTAACAAAAGATAAATACAAATCTTGGTGACTCATCACCAAGATTTTCCATGTGTCTAAATCCATAACATAAATGACTAAATTACCCTCAAATTTGAATGGGAAATTACAAAAGTACCCTTAATGGGGGCGAAATGACGAAAATACCCTTTACTTACTTTTTAAGTAAAAGATTTGCCAAATCTTTGGTGACTCATCACTCGGGTATTCACATGTGCAAGTAATCCAAGGCTATCAAGTAAACTAATGGGTAGATACATTCCTTGCATTATTACACTAAACAAAAATAAAATTCTTCACTTTTCTCTCTCTTTCCAAGTTGCTAAGAAAAGAAAAACAAAATAAAACAATAGAGAGAGAAAGGGGGCTGCAGATTTTGGTAGTTATAGGGAGTCTAGGAGGGGTCTTGGATCTTTATACAACTTAAACTCATAAGCTACTTTGAAGGATCAAGAAGGCTTGCAAGAAGAAAAAGGTATGAAATTGAAAATTTTCAATTTTTGTGCTCTCTTTTGTTAGATCTTTATGAACCAAGTAAATTTTGTTTTTGATCTTTAAAAACTCATGATTTATATGAGTATTGGTATTTTATATGTGCATCAAAGTATTTTTGAAAACAAAAGTTAGATCCAAAGTGAGAAAATCAAGTTTTGTACCAAAAGGTTTAAGAAAAAGCTTTTCTTTGTATGCTATAAATATTTTTATGTTAGATTCTTTGGGTTCTTATGGTAAATGGTTTAAAACATATTATCATGCTAGATACATGAGTTAAGGGCAAAACCCTTTTAGAATCACTCAAATACGTTAAGAAATGAACAAGTTATGAATTAAATCCTAAACTACCCTAACTGTTGAACATAAGCTACTGATCAGTCACTTATGTCCCTTTTTCCGTGACCAAAAAAGAACCAAAATGGATGTTTGATACATGGAAACTATATTTTGGGAAAGTAAAAATCCAACGATACCTATTGGACCTAAATCCGATTTGTAGATTTCATTTTATAAGCGTTTCCGTTAAAGACCCCAAATCATAAAAATAAACCAACTGTTGAAAACAAAAACTTACTGACCAGTCCCTTTGGGCCTGATTTCCAGAACTTAGATAGATTGGAATTTGGTGTTTGATAAATGAAAACTGTATTTCAAGGAGATAAAAATCCAATGAGTCCAATTGGTTCTCAATCGGAGTTGTGGATCTCATAATATAAGTGTTTCTATAAAAGACTCCAAAACTAAAAATATTTACAAGGCATGTAATGGTCAGTCGGTAGTGGCCTGTTTTTAGGGTGCTGTACTGGGCCAAATGGACTGTTTCTTGAGCCTAAAACGTAGCTCGGGAAGTCACGGTTTAACGATACTAAGTGAGCCCAAATCAGACTTGTAGATTTTCATCTACAAACGTTTCCGTGGAGGAACCCAACTTTAGACAAAAATTATGGAATACATAGAAAATAAATATTAGAAATTCATAATAAAGTTTTTTTATATATATTAAAAAATTGTTATAAAACTTTAGCAAAAGTGTATAAAGATACTCTTATAATTGCTACATAAATTTAGAGAGAATAAGTAAGAGATAAAGAGAGAGAAAACTTTCTGAGAAGTTAATATATTTCCTTCGGTTTCCTTTCCTTATATAGGCAATGTAAGGGAGAAGAAGACAAGGGAAAGGGGAGAGTCACTAGGAAAAGAATAAGAAATGGAAGTCACGGGAGAAGAGAAGGAATGAGGGGAAGAGAGAGTCACAGAAAGAGAAACCCTCCTGAGGAGGGAATAACTTTTCAACAAAAATATTATTTTAAGTTATAATAAATAATTTTTAATATTTTGATATGAATAACGTTAATATTTTAATATTAATGGTAATTATTTAAAAATAATTTTAATACTTTAAAATCATTTGAAATTATATTAAAGTGTCAGGAAATATTTTAAGTTATTGTTTAATGACTTTCAATATTTTGTGATGAATTTCATTAATAAATTAATATTAATGATAATTTTAATAAATATATTAAATAAATTATGGAAAATTAGTTTTAATGATTTACAAATCATATAAAATGATTTAAGGGTTATAAAAATATTCTAAGTTATAAAATATAACTTTTAATATTTTGTCATGAAATACATTAATATTTAATATTAATGGCGCTTAATTGATAATGGATTTAAATGTTTAAAACTTATTTAAATATGATTTTAGGTTATTAAAAATACTTTGAGATATTATAATTAAATAGTAATGATAAAGGAATTATGTGGTATTTAAATCATATAAATATAATATTAATGATTGAAAAATCATGATAAATAGTAATAATTATTTAAAAAATATTATGAGTTATGGAGAAGTATTTTAACTAAATAATAAATTATCTAAGATAATTATGAACCAGTTTAAGTAGAGTCTTAAGAAAAATAGGCTCTAGAATTATCCGACTAGGACGTCGGGATGTCAGATTTGTACCGGACTCAACTCAGGCTGAAATAGTTTGACTTGATACCGAGTCTTAGGTTGTTTGTGAACTGATAAGGATATGTGATAATGAGATTAAGTTATTTTATAACAGTAATTCACAGTGATATATTGTAATGATATTATTCTGACTTGAAGATCAATATTGTTCGTCGACGTCGGGATTTTTTTAGTGTCCCTTTTTGTTACTTATTCTTAGGTGCTCTCATGTTAATGTGAGATTTGTTTGAAAAAACAAGTGAAAAAGGTCCGACATGTATAATGTCGACTTTTTGACTTTAAGAGTCGCCAGTTGGTGTATTTAACTGGTTGCACCAACGCAACCAAAAAGGTTTGCACATTGACCCAGTGATATGACACTACTAAACGGGTTTGTGAAACCGAGATTCATTTGAGTTCGGGGGCTTGATTATGTGGAGGGAAGGTGTTAGGCACCCCCCGACATCCGTGTTGCCACGATGACTGCCACTTTTCAAAGAAACTGTTATATGAATGTGTGTGTGTGTGTGTGTGGATCAATGTGCAATTATTTGAAAGTAGTGCTATGCCTCGTTCGCACCTATATACAAAGAGTTTGAATTTATAGAAAAATTCAGTTTTAACCAGATATAGCAATGAAGTTTTGTAAAAATAGTAATTGAGGCCTTTGATACTTCCATTTTATTAGTAAATGTTCTGCTTGTTTGTTTTTATTTTCGAGATGCGAAGCATCTTCGAGAAAATAATATCTGTTGATGCTTAAACTCCTCATGGGCACGATGTGACCATCCAAGGAAATTTATACATCGCAAATAATGTACAAGCTACTTACAAATGAAAAATGTCCATCACGAACGAATCTAGATTCATGAGATCAATCAGTGATCACATGATTCCTAGGCTCACATGATACTACAAATTGTATGGAAAGCGATGGCGATTATATATATAAAAAGTCAGAAATATATATATACGAGACATGATCAACCACCACGAAAGCAACTCTATGGGGATCGGAAATGTAAATATATAAAAGCGGTAAATATATATATATATATATATATATATATATATATATATATGATATGATCAACCACCACGTAAGTAAACTCGTGTGGGACGAAATGTAAATAAAGTCAGTAAAAAAGCCACGGAGTAAACTCCAAGCTTGATGTAAATGTAAATATATATATATATATATATATATATATATATATATATATATATATAATGTAAATGTAACAAAAATCCAGGCTCATCGGATATATATATATATATATATATATATATATATATATATATATATATATATATATATATATATATATAAAAGCAAGTAAACGCTCCAGACATAAGTCTAGTCTCAATCGAGGCATAACTCGATAATGTTAGTCCATATATGAAATATATACATATATAAGTATATATATACATGAAATAAAATCACGAATCGAAGTTCGCAAACGACATAAATGCGACTCTCAATGTGTATAACATTGTGTGCTAATATGAAAAGAAAGGCTTTATAGAATGTGAGAAGGCTTACAGTGGGCTGCCAAAGTAGACTTCTATGACTCTATGTGGATAAATACTCAGCTCCCGCCGGATAAAAATATAGCTAACAGATGGGGAAACACTCAATATGGGTGTGTACAGAGTAAATTAGACAGGGCTTCCTCGCCTTTCTTTCTCATTCTCTCTCTCAAATGGCTGACCTCAAGGTCTATATTTATAGATCATTGTTGTACAGTGTACTACAGCAGCACCCGCAGATTATACTGCGCTACCGGTCGAGGTGTCCTCGAACTCATGGTCCCGTCGTCTTGAAGTACGTGTACTCGTGCACTGTAATGTTCGTTCAAACTTGCCGAACTTCAATCCGAGCATCCGAACAAGGTATGTGTGACCTTCTTCTGACCGCTTGTGTCAAGAGTTATGCAATGACATGGATTAGAGGTTGTACAAAGAAGTCAGGAAGAGGGGACCATGCCCATAGTCTTCAAGCTTCAAATTCTATCTGGTGTACTGCCACGTGTAATAGTCACTCGGGATTGTAACTCCTCGGTTCTTGTGGTACATTTTTATATGTATGTATGTATGAAGTGTTGAGACGACGCGCAGGTGTTGATGTGGCAAGATGACGTTTGACTCTTCGCCGGGGTTATCGCCGGTTTGAGTTGAAAGAAGACGTTGCTCAAGGTTACATCTGAGATTGGACTGCTGCAAGTATTTGAATGCCACAAGGTCATCTTGTGAGTGTGTCTGTCTACCCGTTGTTAGCTCCGGGTCTGAGGGATGAGTGCTTCGGCAGGAGATCTGAGCTTGAAGCTGATAGCATGTATTTGACACAAACATTTCTGGAATTATCGCCAGAACTGAAACAGTATTCCTTGGGGTTATCGCCAAGGACGAAACTCGGGGTTATCTCTGAGGTTGGAAATGATCCTTCCGGTGTGTGTTTCGGGGTTGGAAATGATGTTCCCAGTGTGTGTCTCGGGTTTTGAGATTGACTTCTGGTAGTATCCGGAATGGATGTAAGCTGTCTTCCAAGGTTATCTCCGAAAGACGAATCTGTCCTCCTGCAATGTTAGTAACAGGTGTGCAGAAAATTTCGAGTGTCTACATTGTTAATATTAGGTCTTCAGTTGAAGCTAAAATAGACTGTGTAGCAGTAGTCAATGATACATATAAGTTTTTCTACACTTTGTGCAACCCTCCTATTTTAAATGCCAGTTTCATTTAAATTATTTTATTAAATGAAAATGTTATATTTATCAATTATAATCTGGTGATATACAGTGTTTATGATTTCTGTTATTCAAAGGTTATGATTTCTTGTTCAAACATAACAAAGTCGTATGAGCTATTATTGTGGTAAAATGCTTTTGATTTGATATCAAAGCACAGTTTGATAGAAACAAATTTTGTTCAGTACTGAGATATATACTGAAAGTATTGGAAAAATGGAAATCAGGGACTGTCGTGGGAAGCAACGACTGTCCTGGGCAGTAGTAAGTGTAGACACTCAAAATTTTCTGCACACCTGTTACTAACATTGCAGGAGGGCAGATTCGTCTTTTGGAGATAACCCTGGAAGACAGCTCACATCCATTTCGGATACTACCAAAAGTTCAGTCTCAACCCCTGAACACACATTGGGAGTATCGTTTCCAACCTCGGAGATAACCCCAAGTTTCGTCCTTGGAGATAACCCCAAGGAATGTTGTTGCGATTCCGGCGATAACTCCGAAAATGCTTGTTTCAAATGCAATCAGCTTCAATCTCAGACCTCCTGCCGAGGCACTCATACCTCAGACCCGGAGCTAACACCCGGTAGACAGGCACACTTATAGATGACTTTACGGCATTCAAACACTTGCAGCAGTCCAATCTCAAATATAACCCTGAGCAACGTTTGCTTTTAACTCAAACCGGTGATAACCCTGGTGAGGAGTCAAACGTCATCTTGCCACCTCAACACCTATGTGTCTTCTCAACACTTCATACATACATACATACAACAATGTCCTACAAGAACCAAGGAGTTCCAATCTTAAGTGACTATTATGCGTGGCAGCATACCAGATAGAATTTGAAGCTTAAAGATCGTGGGCATGGTCCCCTTTTCCTGACTTCTTACAACCTGTAATCCCATGTCATTGCGTAACTCTCGATACAAGAGGTCCGAAGAAGGTCTTATATACCTCGTTCGGATGCTCGGATTAAAGTTCTGTAAGTTCGAAAGTGACATTACAAAGGCACGAGTGAACGATTTTGAGACGATGGGACCCACGGAGCCCGGGGCACCTCTGCAGTAACAGTGCATCTCGCAGCGACCAAGTGCATCATCATGGGTGCCGCCGCAGTACACTCATGGCTCCCCTCTATAAATAGAGGGCTTGGGGTGGCCATTTTAAAAAATAGAAGAAGCGAGGAAGCCTCCGTCCAATTTGCTCAGACACACCCCATATTGAGTGTTTCCTCATTTTAAACACCAAGTAGCTCACATATATAGCTATATTTTACTGCATGGAGCTGAGTGTTTATCCATCTAGAGTCATAGAAGCCTACTTTGGCAGCCCACTGTAGCCTTCTCACACTCTATAAAGCCTTTCTCTTCATCTTTGCACACACTATTCTACACATTGAGAGTCGTGTCGTATGCGTATGCTCAGACTTCGATCTGTGGTTTTCATTTCTGTCTGTATATATATATACTTATATATGTATATATTTATATATGGACTAACACTATCGAGTTATGCCTCGATTGAGCCTGCACTTATATGTCGAGCGTTTATTTGCTTATATATATATATATATACTATATATATAAATCATTGTCGATTATCATTATGCGATGAGCCTAGATTTTACATTTGGAGCGTTTATTGCTTATATATATATATATATATATATATATATATATATATATATATATAATTGTTGTCGAGCATATCTCGATGAGCTCGGATTTTACATTCTAGCGTTTATTGCTTATATATATATATATATTGTTGTTTTACATATCCGATGAGCCCGGATTTTATATTTGGTGCATTTATCGCTTATATATATATATATATATATATATATATTTATTTCATCAAACCTGAGAGTTTACTTTAGGCCTTTTCTTTTTATTTACATTTAGTCACTTTTGAGTTTACTTCGTGGCGGTTGATCGCGATTCTTCGTTTTATTTTACATTTCGATACCCCGTGGAGGTGCTTCGTGTGGTTGATCATGTCCATATATATATATATATATATATATATATATATATATATATATATATATATATATATTTTTACGATATTTACATTTTCGATCCCCCATGGTTTGCTTCGTGGTGGTTGATCATGTTTATATATATATATATATATATATATATATATATATATATATATATATATATATATATATATATATATATATATATATATATATATAACTCGCTTCGCTTTTCATACAAACTGCGGTATCATGTGAGTATAGGAATCATGTGATCACAGATTCAGTCTATTGAATCTAGATTCGGTTCCCGTGATGGACATTTTCAGCTGTAAGCAGCTTGTACATTATTTACAGTGTACAAATTTCATTAGATGGCTATCATGCCCATGAGGAGTTTGACACTACTGTATATTATTTTCTCGAAGATGCCTTGCATCTTGAAAATAAAAGCAAACAAGTCGAACATTTAACAATAAAATGGAATTATTAAAAGGTCTCACTTCCTATTGAGCACAGGGTTTGAAAAACTTCTTTTACAAAACTTCATTGCTATATTCTGTTTAAAACTGAATTTTTCTATAAATTTAAACCCTTTGTATATAGGTGCGAACGAGGCCTCGTGCTGCTTTCAAATAATTGCACATTGATCCACACACACACACACACATTTATATAACAGTTTCTTTGAAATGTGGCGGTCAACGTGGCAACACAAATGTCGGGGGGTGTCTAACACCTTTCCTCCGCATAATTAAGCCCCCGGACTCAAATGAATCTCGGTTTCACAGACCCGTTTAGTAGTGTCACATCACTGGGTCAATGTGCAAACCTTTTTTGGTTGTGTTGGTGCAACCAGTTAAAAACACCAACTGGCGACTCTTACAGTCAAATCTTCGACATTATACATGTCAGACCTTTTTCACTTGTTTTTTCAAACAAATCTCACCTAACATGAGAACACTAAAGAACAAGTAACGAAAAGGGACAATTAAAAATCCTGACGTCGACAGTAAGATGTCAACCGACATTTATAGCAATGATCGGACAATATTTAGAGGATGATATGCATACTCCTAGTTTTGTTTGGTTGAGCGGATCAACCCAGATTTCTAAGTTTACAGAACTGACAAAAATTTGAAATGGGCAGGGTTTGGCTGACAAACCTCAGTATATATGTGTGGCACTACTCTGAACTTTATGTTCATTCAATACAGGTTTGGTGTGTGTGGAAAAACTATGAACTTTATATTTATTTAGTCCAGATTTGGTATATGTATAACTTCTTTTATTGTTCAAAACTTGCTGAGCTTTCTGTAGCTTATCCTTGCAAATATTTTCTTCATTTGTAGATAGAAAGAATGTATTCCAACCTTGGTTATATCTTTATGAACCAAGAAGAAAAAGGTAAGAAATTGAAATTTTTTAATTTTTGTGCTCTCTTTGGTTAGATCTTTATGAACCAAGCAACTTTTGATTTTGATCTTTAAAAACTCATAATTTACATGAGTATTGGTATTTTATATGTGTATCAAAGTATTTTTGAAAACAAAAGTTAGATCCATAGTGAGAAAATCAAGTTTTGTACAAAAAGTTTTAAGAAAAAGCTTTTCTTTGTATGCTATAAATGTTTTTATGTTAGATTCTTTGGGTTCTTGTGGTAAATGGTTTAAAACATTTTAGGATGCTAGATACATGAGTTAAGGGAAAAACCCCTTTGGAATCACTCAAATATGTTAAGAAATGAACAAGTTATGAATTAAATCCCAAACTACTCTAACTGTTGAACACAAGCTACTGATCAGTCACTTTTGTCCATTTTTCTGGGACCAAAACAGAACCAAAATGGATGTTTGATACATGAAAACTGTATTTCAGGAAAGTACAAATCCAACAATACCTATTGGACCTAAATCCGATTTTTAGCTTTCGTTTTATAAGCGTTTCCGTTAAGGACCCCAAATCTGAAAAATAAACCAATTGTTGAAAAAAAAAACTTACTGATCAGTCACTTTGTGCCTGATTTCGGGGATCTAGATAGATTGGAATTTTGTGTTTGATATATGAAAAATATATTTCAAGAAGATACAAATCCAACGAGTCTGGTTGGTTCTCAATCGGAGTTGTGGATCTCATAATACAAGCGTTTCTATAAAAGACTCCAAAACTAAAAATATTTACAAGGAATGTAATGGTCAGTCGGCAGTGGCCTATTTTCAAGGTACTATACTATGCCAAATGGACTGTTTCCTGAGCCTAAAACATAGCTCACGAAGTCACGGTTCTAACGATACTAAGTGGGCCCAAATCGGACTTGTAGATTTTTGTCTACAAACGTTTCCGTGGAGGACCCCAACTTTAGACGAAAATTATGGAATAAATAGAAAATAAATATTAGAAATTCATAATAAAGTTTATATATATATATATAAATATTATTTTAAGTTATAATAAATAACTTTTAATATTTTGATATGAATAACGTTAATAT
This sequence comes from Panax quinquefolius, assembly GCA_020205615.1. Lineage (NCBI taxonomy): Eukaryota > Viridiplantae > Streptophyta > Magnoliopsida > Apiales > Araliaceae > Panax > Panax quinquefolius. Next base: position 48,396,214 of record CM035168.1, on the reverse strand, counting down.
TTTAATATTAATGGTAATTATTTAAAAATGATTTTAATACTTTAAAAATCATTTGAAATTATATTAAAGTGTCAGGAAATATTTTAAGTTATTGTTTAATGACTTTCAATATTTTGTGATGAATTTCATTAATAAATTAATATTAATGATAATTTTAATAAATGTATTAAATAAATTATGGAAAATTAGTTTTAATGATTTAAAAATCATATAAATATGATTTAAAGGTTATAAAATATTCTAAGTTATAAAATATAACTTTTAATATTTTTTCATGAAATACATTAATATTTAATATTAATGGCGCTTAATTGATAATGGATTTAAATGTTTAAAAATTATTTAAATATGATTTTAGGTTATTAAAAATACTTTGAGATATTATAATTAAATATTAATGATAAAGGAATTATGTGGTATTTAAATCATATAAATATGATATTAATGATTGAAAAGTTATGATAAATAGTAATAATTATTTAAAAAATATTATGAGCTATAGAAAAATATTTTGACTAAATAATAAATTATCTAAGATAATTATGAACCAGTTTAAGTAGAGTCTTAAGAAAAATAGGCTCTAATTATCCGATCAGGGCGTCGGGATGTCGAGTTATCATTTGATTCAACTTAGACTGAAATAGTTTGACTTGATACCGAGTCTTAGGTTGTTTGTGAACTGATAGGGATATGTGATAATGAGATTAGGTTATTTTATAACAAAAATTCACAATGATATATTGTAATGATATTATTCTGACTTAAAGATCAATATTGTTAATATTAGGTCTTCAGATTAAGCTAAAATAGACTGTGTAGCAGTAGTCAATGATACAGACAAGTTTTTCTGAACTTTGTACAACCCTCCTATTTCAAATGCCAGTTTCATTTAAATTATTTTATTAAATAAAAATTTTATATTTATCAATTATAATCTGGTGATATATAGTGTTTATGATTTCTGTTATTCAAAGGGTATGATTTCTTGTTCAAACATTACCAAGTCTTATGAGCTATTGTTGTGGTAAAATACTTTTGATTTTATATCAAAGCACAGTTTGTGAGAAAACCAATTTTGTTTGGTACCGATATATATATATATACCGTCAAGATTGGAAAATTCGGCGATAAAGGACCTGTCGTGGGCGAATTAGATCCCAGCGATAGTAAGTCACAACCGACATTTATAGCAATGATCAGACAATATTTAGAGGATGATATGCATACTCCTAGTTTTGTTTGGTTGAGCGGATCAACCCAAATTTCTAAGTTTACAGAACTGACAAAAATTCAAAATAGGCAGGGTTTGGCTGACAAACCTCAGTATATATGTGTGGCACTACTCTGAACTTTATGTTCATTCAATCTAGGTTTGGTGTGTGTGGAAAAACTCTGAACTTTATATTTATTTAGTCTAGACTTGGTATATGTATAACTTCGTTTATTGTTCAAAACTGTATATGTATAACTTCGTTTATTGTTCAAAACTTGCTGAGCTTTATGTAGCTCATCCTTGCAAATATTTTCTTCATTTGCAGATAGAAAGAATATAATCCAACAATTCCGATATTGTGGATAAAAAGGCTTAAGACGTGGATATATGTTGAGAACTATAGTGTAATAATAACAACCTTTTGAATCAATGTATTGGTATATTATTTGTTTAATGTATTATTAGTTTGTAGTATTTAGTTGTCATTCTAATGGAATTAGAAAAGAGTAGAGTATCTATATGAACTATATATCTGAATGATAGTGTTAATAGACATTGGGCTTCTCTGATGCACTGAGGTAGTGCTTCTCAGTTCCAAGAACCCAACTATTGATACTACGGAGGTCAGATAGATAAGAATTATAGATATGGAAGAAATATCTATAAGATACTAAACCTGTACATCCAAGTGAGGGTACTCAGTTACAATAATTGTTCTGACGAGAACTACTATTTACTATGAGTACTGTGAATCCAAGATTTATAGGAATTATTATCTTATAAAATTTTTACGTGAGCACCAAATTGTCTACAGTGAATGTAGAAAATTTGGGGGCATCACAGGTACAATGAGGCTGATCACTTCATATACTCGCAGAAGAGTATGATTTAATCTTTATGGTTAACTGATACTCTTGAGGTAATTTAGTATTAAATAACTGATAATTCCTCTATTAGTTCTTGATCTATTTGTGATCACTCAACATGAAATCTGGGAATATCCCACTTTATTGAATATTGTTGCATTACTGCTAATTGTTCCTAATCAAATGAATATCGTTGAATCTTCGAACTCATTTAACTCTTTCATTCTTGAAATGTTATTTATTCTGGAGTTCAAAAAAATTCTTGTTATTGAAAATGAGTTATTGTTTAGTTACTTCGAAATCTTTTGAACATTGTTGACATTCTAGAAAGTTAGATTCTTCTATATTTTTTATTGTATGCTTTAACTTGCTAAGCAAACTCGTTGCTCACTCTTACTTAAATAAAAAAATTCAGCTAAGGACGAGGTAGCCAAGGGGTCAAAGAAAGACAAGGGCAAAGACAAAGTTCAAGAGTAGTTATTGTGAACTTTACTTATTATGTTACTTTATGTAAATTAATTATGTAAACCTTTTGAGTATCTAAGGGTATGTAAGTTATTTTAAGGTTAGTTAACCTGGGATGATGATGATATAATTATGTTTTAAGTTATGTTTTTATTAAGGACGTGTAATGAATGATGTATTTCTTCAATGAATGGGTAGTTGGAGGTGATATGTATAATGGATTGTGAAAACCAAACATGAGGTTAGGGAACCCGGATTTGGGGGCGTCACATCAGCAGTTATAATAGTTTATATATACATGTGAATTTGATATTTTTCTTCTCCCCGTTTGTCATTAACAAAAATGAGAGGGGTAACAGAACACTGTTTCTAAATACTTGCAGCAACAGTTACTTAAACCATAAATTATACTTCTTGTAGAGTCAGAATAAGAAGCAAACAAAATAGATAAAGCCTGAGGGATAGTGGTTAGGTTAATATATATGGGTACATTCATCCCAAATAGTTAGTGAATATATATAAGATATTTTATAATAATTATATGTATATGAATAATAACATTAATAATATATATATATATATATATATATAAATGAAGAAAATTATATTTATACTGTAAAAGTAATGATATTTTTTTTTTGTTTTTATAATATGTAGAAAGAGAAATTGTAGAATATTTATGAGATAATATCTAACATTTCTAAATCGAAGCGTAATTTACAAAATCTATCAGAACTTAATGGTTTAGTAAATATATCAGCAATATTTAATTCTGTGTCAATATGTTCTAGCTTAATAATGCCACTGTTTACATGATCACATAAGAAATGATGTCTAACATCTATGTGTTTTGATCTAGCATGTAATACAATATTTTTACTCAAGTTTATAGCACTTGTATTATCACATAAGATTGAGACACAATTAAATTTTATATTGTAATTAGCGAGGGTCTGTTTCATCCATAATATATGTGCACAACAACGTGCAACAACTATATATTCGACTTCGGTGGTTGAAATAGATACTGAGTTTTGTTTCTTAGAGAACCAAGAAACTAAACAACAACCTAAAAACTGACAGGTGCCACTTGTACTTTTTCGATCAACATGATGACCGACATAGTCAAAGTCTAAAAAATAAACAAGATCAAATGGTTGACCTTTAGGATAACATAAAACTATGTCTGTAGTTCCTTTAAGAAATTGAAATATTATTTTTACTGCAACCAAATGTGATTCCTTAGGGTTTGATTGAAATCTGACACATTTGCAGACACTGAACATAATGTCTGATCGACTAGCTGTGACGTATAGAAGACTACCAATCATTCATCTGTATTTCTTTGTGTTAACACTTTTTTTATTTTCATCAGCTGTTAGTTTATTAGTGGTTGACATATGAGTATTATGAGGTTTGATAGAGTCTAAACTAAATTTCTTAATCATTTTTATAGTATTTTGATTGAGAAATATGAATACCTTTTTCTCCTTTCTTGATTTGTAGTGATAAAAAAAATTTAATTCTCCCATCATACTCATTTCAAATTTCTTACTCATGCTTTCAGTGAAATCATTACACATTGTCATGTTAGTAGAGCCAAAATGATGTCATCAAATTGTGGAATTTAATTCCAATTTCAAATCAATTTCCTGGATTCTAGAAGATTAATTTTTACAATTCTATTATAATTAGGATTTCTTTTAGACTAAGATTTATTTCAAATCAATTCTATTTCTTTATGGAAATTAGTGTAATTTGTAATTCCTTTAGGATTTGGATTTCTACTTCCTATAGATTTAGGACTTTGTTTAGCACTATAAATAGAGGATGAGAGTCAAGGTTTTATTCATTCAATTATTCAACTATCATCTATCGGAGTGCAACTATCATCAAGAGCATGTCGTCGCTAGTTCTTTTCATTCAGCTTCTAAAGGGAGGTGAATCCTTGTTACAAGTAATTGATTAATCGAGTATTATTATTTATTCTTTCTTGTGTGAAATTTCTTCCGATAATCTATTTTCATTGATTGCATGCTAATTGATCTAATTAATTTAATATGGCCAATCGAAAGTTAATTTGATCATTATCATCTGCTAGATTAAGATTGGTATTACGTAATTGATATCTCGCCTTCATCACAAGTAGCAACTTGGTAATAATAATTGTGGACAAGCTTTTGTTTATTGCTAAGATTATCGTAAAAACAAGTTAAACAAATCGAGCTTATGTGTTTGTTGCTTGATTAGCCTAATTTCTCTATTTCTTAATGCTTCTATCATATTAAATCTAGAGAGCTTATTCTAGGTCAGATGCTAGTTAGAATCGTGAAGAGCTTGTTTCATACAAAGGATAATCTAAGGAGAATTTCTTGATAAAGCAGAGCTTATTGTTATCTAGGGCTAATAATTTCATCAAGGAAAAATAATAATTACTTGATTAATTGATTGTCAGTATTTGGTGAAATCGAATCATAGAATCAAGTTTTTACATATTTGGTTAATTTCATCATTAATTTTTGTTCTCTTAGTTTAAAAAATAATTTTCAAAAACCCCCATCTTTATTTTCTCAAAAATAGTAGAATAATTCTAAAACAACTTTACTCTCTCGTGGATCGATCCTTACTTGCTACATGTACAATTATTATAAATTGTGAAGTGAAAGTGAGGTTAATTTAGAGTGTCAACGATACCCCCAAATTTTGGCGCCACTGTCGGGGAGTAATTTGCGCTTTTGTTTTTATTCTATTATTTGTTTTGTTCTTGTTTTATGACTCGATCTTCTCAAAGCTACTATATTAGATTTTGATCCGTAGATTGAGAAAACCGCAAGGAGGCTAAAGAAGGAAAAACTTAAAGTTCAACAAATTTTCATAGAGATATAGACGAGGCTTCAGATCATCACTGCCTCAACTTAGCTTTGGAATTATTATCCAACAAATCATCCAATCGAATCCGAAAAGAAGAAGAGATGGCGATTCCAAACAACAATAGAACTCTCGTGGAGTCAGCAACTCCTAATTTAAATCAACAACCTCTGTGCATCAATATCCTAATTTAGATGTCGATTTGAACTTAAATCCGACTAATCCATTTATCGCCTACTTTTCGTGGTCTTACAGTGAGGACCCCTACAAACATCTCAAGGAATTTCATGTGGTGTGCTCCACTATGAAACCACACTAATCACCACCAAGAGCAAATCAAGTCGAGAGCATTCCCATTCTCCCTAGCAGATTTGGCAAAGGATTGGTCAGACTACCTACCCTCGTGTTCAATACATATTTGAAATGACATGAAGCAGCTTGTTCTTGGAGAGATACTTTCCAAATTCAAGAGTAGCCAACATAAGGAAAGAGATCTGTGGGATTAGACAATTCAAAGGGGGAGACACTATACGAGTATTGGGAAAGATTCAAAAGCTTTGTTCCAAATTGCCCACCGCATCAAATAGATGAACAACACCGATCCAAAGATTTCTACGAAGGGTTGGTACCGATGGATGGGAAGCACGATCGATGCAAATGAAGCGAGGAGGAGCACTAGTTGACAAGACCCCAGAGGCTGTAAGGAATTTAATTGCAAACATGGCAAAGAAACTCAAATAATAATACGGCACTAGAACAAATCATGCACCAAAGAAGGGTAAAAGCGAGGTAAGCACTTGTGATTATGGTCAACAAATTTCAATTAATCACTATGGTTAGACAATTAGCTATGTGTCAACTCGCCAATTGCAAAGGTTTGTGGAATATGTCTACAACCAAATCACAATACGTATGAATGCCCAACATTACAAGATGACGAGGTCAGGCAACAAGCTAATGCAATGGGAAATTATCACCACCACCTCGTAAAAAGTATGATCCAGACTCAAACACATATAACCTGTGATGGAGGGATCATCCAAATCTGAAAGTTATGGGAGCAAGCAAGTGCACACCACCACCGATTTCCACTCTAGCAAAGGGCTTCCAACCAAATTTCAACCTCAATATCAACCGAAGCAAGCAAGCAAATCCTCGCACCTACACTGGAACATCATCGAGGATATGTTCAAAGCATTCATGGGACAAACACAACAATTCAGCTTCATGAATCGCATACACGTAGCCCAAAGAAGAGACAAAAACTTCTGCTCAAGATTCGAGGAACCAAGTAGACAACTGCTACAATCTGTGGGGATATTGGAATCCAGAGGCTCAGAAAATTACCATCTCAAACAAAGAGTCAACCCAAGGGAGAATGCAAGTGCCATAACTTTGTGGAATGGAACACAATTGGATACACCACCGAATTTCAGAGAGTTCGAGAGAAGGAAGCAAATAAGGAGGAAACAGAAAAATCCAAGGTACAACCTAAACCTCCTAATCACCTTAAAACATTCCTCTTCCCTTTCCTCCCGTAAATTCTAAAACTTCAAAGAAAGATGAAAAAAAAGAAAAGAAATTTTGAAACTTTTAGAAAAGTAGAAGTGAACATCCTCTTCTTGATGCAATTAAACAAGTGCCACTAGATGCTAAATTTTAAAAAGAATTATGCACTAATAAAAGAAAATTGCAAAATGATGAAAGAGTCACAATTGAGAAAATGTATCTCGTTGTTCTTCAAAGAAAAATGCCTCCTAAATGTAAAGATCCAGTGAATGTTCACAATCCCATGCAAAATAGGAAACACCAGATTTGAAAAAGCCATGCTAGATTTAGAGCTTCAATTAATGTTATGCCTTTATCTGCTTATGCTTCCTTAAATCTAGGCCCTTTGAAAAATACCGTGTGATTATCCAATCGGGCGATCAGATTAACACCTACCCCCGAGGGGTAATTGAAGATGTCTTAGTGCAGTGAACGAACTAATCTTTTCCCGCAGATTTTTACATCAGGATATGGAAGATGATACATCACCAAACCCTTCCCACATCTTGTTAGGAAGACCTTTCCTAAAAACAAAGAAAAACCATGATCGATGTGCATAATGGGACCTCGACTATGGAGTTTGATGGCGAGAAAATTCAGCTTTAACATCTATGATGCCACGAGGTACCCTAGTGATATAGATGTGTTTTTGCTATCGATGTGAGAGACTCGGTGCATGTAGCTTTTGAACAACTACATAGGGACAATTTGAAATTGCAATCACCAATAGCTTTGGACATGGACAGGGAAGAAGAGATCACAAGAAACCCAGAATCAAAGAGAATGTAGTCGATTACATTCATCACCAAAATTCTCAAATAAGTCAACAGTACATTCTATTCAATTTCCTGTTTCTCATCAAAAGTTATTACCTTCTGTTATACAAGCCCCAACTCTAGAATTGAAACAATTACCTGCTCATTTGAAATATGCATATTTGGGGACTAATGACACTTTGCCTGTAATTATTGCTAGTAATCTAACCAAGGTGCAGGAAGAAAAATTGCTGAGAGTCCTAAGGGACCATGTTACAATTTTTGGATGGACAATAGCGGATATCAAGGGTATTAGTCCTGCCATGTGCATGCATCGGATATTGTTAGAGGATGGAGCTAAACCTACAAGAGATGCACAAAGGAGATTGAATCCACCCATGATGGAGGTGGTGAAAAAAGAAGTGCTCAAATTGCTTGATGCCGGTATCATCTATCCCATCTCCGATAAATCAATGGGTGAGTCCAAAGGTGTAGTCCCAAAGAAATCCTAAATCACCGCTGTCAAGAACGATGATAATGAGTCGGTGCCCACACTAATGCAAACAAACAGGTGGAGAGTGTGTATAGATTATAGAAAATTGAATGTCAGAACAAGAAAAGATCACTTTCCTCTTCCTTTTATCGATCAAATGTTGAGAGATTAGTCAAGCACACTTATTATTGTTTTCTAGATGGTTTTTCAGGAATAACCAGATTGTGATTGCACCCGAGGACCAAGAGAAGACCACATTCACATGTCCCTTTGGTACTTTTGCCTATCGACGGATGTCTTTTGGACTGTGTAATGCCCCAGGTACTTTTCAACGATGCATGGTAAGCATTTTTTCGGATCTTTTAGAAGAATGCATCGAGGTTTTTATGGATGATTTCACAATTCATGGTGATTCTTTGGATGCATGCTTAGATAATTTAAATCGTGTTCTAGATAGATGCATGGAAACTAATCTTGTTTTAAATTGGGAAAATGTCATTTCATGGTAGAACAGGAATAGTACTTGGTCATGTCAGGTCATCTAAAGGTCTTGAAGTTGATAAAGCTAAGATAGATGTTATATCTGCTTTGCTTTACCCCGCCGCCAAGTGAGGAGATTCGCTTTTTTTTGGTCACGCAGATTTTATCAAAGATTTATCAAGGACTTCTCAAGATGGCATTACCCTTATAAGTTGTCATCAAAAAAAGATGTGGACTTTCAATTGATGATGAATGCAAGGAGGCTTTTGACACTTTAAAGAAATTATTAACTTCGCTTCCCGCTATTCAACCGCCAAATTGGAAGTTGCCATTTGAGATCATGCAGACGCAAAGCAACTATGCAATTGGGGGTTTTTGGGACAAAGGATCGACAAAGCCGCTCATGCCATCTACTATGCTTCTCAGGACTTTGAATGAGGCTCGATAAACTATTCCACAACCGAAAAAGAACTTTTATCCGTGGTTTTTGCTTAGATAAATTTCGATCATATTTGCTTGGTACTAAAGTTATAGTTTATTCTCGACCATGCCGCCTTCGTGTATTTGCTCACCAAGAAAGATTCTAAACCAAGGATTATTCGATGGATTCTCGCTACTACAAGAATTCGACTTAGAGATCAAGGATAAGAAAGGTGCGACAACTTAGTAATGGATCACTTGAGTAGGTTATCGAGAGACGAAGAGAGAGCTACTACTACATGATTCTTTCCCTGATGAGCAAGCATTTTCCATCCATGCCGAGATTCCCCGTATGCAAATATATAGAATTATTTGGTAAGTGCATATTTTCCTAAAGAATTTTCTAAATCCCAAAAGGAAAAGTTGAAAAGTGATGCTAGACACATGTTTGGGATGATCCATACTTATGGAAATTTTGTGGTCAACCAGAGATAGTTAGACGATGTGTGCCTAATGTTGAATTTCAATCTATTCTTTCTTTTTGTCATTCTTATGCTTGTGGAGGACATTTTGGTCCAAAAAGAACTCGCTAATAAAGTTTTGGAAAGTGGTTTTATCGCCATCGCTTTTAAAGATTCCTATCTGCTTTGTAAAACATGTGTTAATTGCCAAAGGATTCGGAATATTTCTCAACGAAATCAAATGCCCCAAACTCCTATCCTATTTAGTTGTTGAAATTTTTGATGTTTGGGGTATAGATTTTATGGGACCTTTTCTTCATCCTTTGGGAATTTATATATTCTTTTCGGTCATTGATTATGTCTCAAAATGGGTGGAAGCTAAAGCCACTAGGACCGATTTATTCTAAAGTTGTTGCAGATTTTGTTAGACTAACATATTTGTCAAGTTCGGAACACACCACGAGCCATCATTAGTGATCGCGAACCCACTTTTTGCAACAGGTGTTAGCGGCTTTTGTTCAAGAAATACAATGTTCTCGCATAAGGTTTCTACATCCTACCATCCGCAGAGTAATGGTCAAGTCGAGGTGTCTAACCGAGAGATCAAATCCATTTTGGAGAAGGTAGTCAACCCGAAGCGTAAAGGATTGGAGTCCGAGATTAGATGATGCACTTTGGGGCCTATAGAATCGCTGCATAAAAACACCTATCGGGATGTCACCATACAGATCAGGTTTGGAAAACCATGCCACTTACCCGCTGAATTGAGCATAGGGCTTTTTGGGCAATCAAGCAAAGGTAACACGAGTTTGAGGCACCGAGTACACAGAAATTGCAATTACAAGAGTTAGAAGAATCGAGGAATGAAGCCTATGAAAGTTCAAAGATTTACAAGGAAAAGACCAAAGCTTTTCATGATAAGCAGATTGTGCGGAAAAACCTTTATCAGGGGACAAAAGTTTTGCTATATCATTCTCGCTTAAGTTATTTCCGTAAATCGAGATCTAGATGGGTCGGTCCTTTGTTATCACTAATGTGTTTCCTCATGGTGCGCTTGAGATTCAAAGTCCTAGCACAAACAAGATCTTTAAGGTGAATGGACATAGATTAAAGCCTTTCTACGAGGGGCATCAGTGGAAAAAATATCGAGATGGTGGAGCTAGACGATCCGATCTATGAAAGTCGAGAAGAGAGGCATGACGTCGAGCCAAAGACGTTAAACACGGCAAAAACTGGGAGGCAAACCCAAGATCTCGATTTGATTTTTCTATCCCTTTACTTTTTTAGTTTTTTTTTTATTATCATGTTTGCTAAGTAGTATTTTCTTCTTTGCAGATGATTTTCTTACATCGGGGACAATGTAAGGTTTGAGTGTGGGGGGGGGGGATTTAGGTTTTATTTTATGTAGGAATAATAATCCAATTTTGATGGGAAGTTGAAAAAAAAATGAACAAAAAAAAACTAAAAACTTGGGTTCCATGATTCTATTTGCCTATGTGTTCAAGGTTAAAGTCAAAGATTGAAAATTGATGCTAAAATTCAGAATCTGTTGATGCTTAATTTGTTAATGAATAATGACAACTAAGCCATGATCCATAGTAATTGATTTGAATTGAATTTGTGATACATTAGTACTTGAATATGAGAAACATGTTTATTTGGCTAAGTTATTTGTGGAGTTGTCTATGTGCAATCGATTTCACGACTTAGAACCTGCTTAACTTGCTTATGTTGTTGCAGTAACCATGTGAAAAAAAAAAAAAAAAAAAAAAAAAAAAAAAAAAAAAAAAAATTGAAAATTGAAAATCGCTTCAATGTCCATCAGTATGAAATAACTCGGTATCTAAGCCTCTGAAGCACTCCAGATTCATGCCGAAAAGTGCGATGGATAAAAGCAACTTGACTAGTCGACTTTTTTGTGGCCTTTGTTACTTGAATAAGTAAGCCTTAGGGGTGTCTCTACACCCAGCGCCCTAAGATCATCCGGGTTGGGGAGTCGCTGGTGGAAAGTTCGCTAATGGGTAACTCAAAAAGCCTAAGAAAAGGAGACATCGCACATGTCAAGAAAAAAAAATACTAAAAAAAAGAAGCATGAAAATACATTCATCTCTGTAAGCAAAAAAGGTTCTATGAAAAAAAAAGCAAGAAAAATTTGTTCTCGGTCAGGAGTCACAGTACACGCTTTTTTTTGTTCCATGGTAACTAAGTTGAGTAAGTATGATGATTTTGGGAAAGTTACTTATGTGGCTACAATTTGATTTAATGAAATTCATCGGTGAAATGGTAAGGTTGGTAATTGTGAGTTAATTGATAAAGGCATTGATTAGATTTTTGCAAATTTAGTGTCGATAATCATGATTTGTATCTTTGAAATCTTTTGACACTATGGTTGAATAGAATTTTTTTCGAAATCAAATTTTTGGTTTACACGAGGACGGTAAAAAGATAAGTGTGGGGAATTTGATGAGTATGAAATATGTTATATTTTTATTCCTTAATACTTAATCTTTTATATTTATTTTGTGCCTAAATAAACTCATTATTCTTATATTTTATTTTAGGTACAATTGATGGGCTTTGTGATTTTGGAAAATAATTTGAAGACAAATTGAGCATTATTGATCAAGGGAGCTAAAATTTCAAACGGTTACAATTATTTAATGGAGGAATATCAAGTATATATCATATGGGCTTTTTAATACAATATGAATTTTGGGTATATTAATATAATGGGTTCAGAAGCTATTACAAGGATGTAAATAAAATGTCAAGGCCAATAATCATGTGGCCCACTTCAATTATATTATTGCATGTATATAAGTCAATCATCATTGGGCCACATATTAATGTTCAACATAACAAGTAATAAGCAACATATTTTTAATTGAGCATTAATCAAAGATATATATATAGTGGGCCACATTACAATGTCCATGCAAGGAATATTCCATATCATGGGGAGTTCATCAATTGACTAAAAAATGACTTATTCATCACGCACGCGAAATTGAAGAATTCAAGCGCAAAGAAGAAGGACTTTGACCACACGCAAATTATGGAATTTAATTCCAATTTCAAATCTGATTTTTGGATTCTAGAAGATTAATTTTTACAATTCTATTGTAATTAGGATTTCTTTTAGAATAAGATTTATTTCCAAATTGAATTCTATTTCTTTATGGAAATTAGTATAATTTGTAATTCTTTTTAGATTTGGATTTCTACTTCCTATAGATTTAGGACTTTGTCTAGCACTATAAATAGAGGATGAGAGTCAAGGTTTTATTCATTCAATTATCAACTATCATCTATTGGAGTGAAGGCTCAAGAGCATGTCGCCAGTTCTTTTTCATTCATTTAAAGGAGGTGAATCCTTGTTACAAGTAATTGATTAATCGAGTATTATTATTTATTCTTTCTTGTGTGAAATTTCTTCCGATAATCTGCTTTTCATTGATTGCATGCTAATTGATCTAATTGATTTAATATGGCCAATCGAAAGTTAATTTGATCATTATCATCCGCTAGATTAAGATTGGTATTACGTAAATCGATATCTTCTTCATCACAAGTAGCAACTTGGTAATAATAATTGTGGACAAGCTTTTGTTTATTGCTAAGATTATCGTAAAACAAGTTAAACAAATCGAGCTTATGTGTTTGTTGCTTGATTAGCCTAATTTCTATTTCTTAATGCTTCTATCATATTAAATCTAGAGAGCTTATTCTAGGTTGTATGCTAGTTAGAATCGTGAAGAGCTTGTTTTATACAAAGATAATCTAAGGAGAATTTTGATAGCAGTAGCTTATTGTTATCTAGGGCTAATAATTTCATCAAGGGAAAATAATAATTACTTGATTAATTGATTGTTGTACTTGGTGAAAAACTGAATCACAGAATCAAGTTTTTACATATTTGGTTAATTTCATCATTAATTTTTGTTCTCTTAGTTTTAAAAATAATTTTCAAAAACCCCCATCTTTATTTTCTTTCAATGAAATAGTAGAATAATTATAAAACAACTTTACTCTCTGTGGGATCGATCCTTACTTGCTTATCGTAAGCTAATTATTATAAATTGTGAAGTGAAAGTGAGGTTAATTTAGGAGATGATAGATCATGAGCACTGAATCTGAAGTTAGAGAACCTGGATTTGGAGGCATCATAATGGCTATCAAACGGATTCTGGTGCCTCAAAACTCGTTTTCCACCGGTTAAAATTTAATATGTTATAGTATATATGTATATGAGTATTTACAAATAAGTTTTATAGAAATCGGAGTAAGATACAAGCTCTGTCTAGATATCCAAACCTCTTTCTTTCTCTCTTAAGACTTTTCCTGCTCTCTTTCTCTATCTAAATGAGCTGGGGGAGGGTCTATTTATAGACTCGATCAGCCGCAGGTCAACTTGTGGCAGCCACAGGTGTGGCTGGGCCTGGTGGGCTCGTTATCTCGAAGTACGTGCATTTTGACCAATGTGTAGTCTGCTTAAACCTTCATAACTTGCAATTCGGGAATCCGATGGAGGCGTGCCATACCTTTTCGGAAAGCTTTTTCCAAGAGCTACCCAATGACATAGGGCTTGACCTTTTCTAAATCTGAGAAGATGGGTCCGTGACCAGATCTTCAAGTCTTTGCAGTTAGTCCGTTGAGCTGTCTGGCGCAATTTTCACTCGGGATTGCTGTGATTGTTCTATATGACGTTATTCATAGTAGTTTGATCAATTTTGATGTTAAATGGCAAAATTACCCTTTCGCCTTTCTGAGTTGGTTTCCAAACTTGACGCAGCTGCAGCTGTCTTCCCTCATGGTTATGTCCGTGGTTTGACAGCTATTGACTTATGTTTATCCTCAGGGTTGTCTCTGAGGTTAATTTGATGATTTTCTAGTGTAACGACCCCAAAATTCATAGAATATAATTCTCGACTTCGGTCGTTAATAATACATTCAACCTCTAATTTGACATCATTAACGATAATACAACCATTGAAATTTGTGGAATAATTAAAATTTTCTATTACAAACTATCCTCGTTCCCAAAACCTTCAACCTTTACATCTAAATATCTCAGAATCATTTTAATATTACAATAGTTTACATCGCAAAACGATATTACGATTCAACATTAATACATTATTCGGAACCTTAAACATGGTTCAAATAATAATAACACAACCAAAGTGTAAAAATCTTCAAGTATCACAATTGATTTATGTCTTTCAAGTAACACATAACTTTACATTTAATCTTGAACCTGCAAAAATGATTATTTGCAAGGTTGAGCTCGACAGCCCAGCAAAATCTAACAGTTTTCATGCATCACATAGCACATAATAACATGCTCAACATATAACATACATGCTATAGTTCATATAACAGGTATAAAGATTGAGTCCTTACTCAATCAGCATGCTTTAATCAGTCAACATAGTCATAAATTGACTTTAACATTTCATACTTTCAACATATACATATAACACATCATGCTCTTTGTAATAAAGATTTAAATCAGTTAATCATCAAATTCACATAGAAAATAGGAACTGAAAGACTTGTCTTGATCGTTGTTTACCAATAACAGTTTAACAACTTACAGTTATCTGCACTTCACGTGTCCTACACAATTATATAATCATACACATCAACTATTAGTAACATAGCAACGCATAGTAATTGTAATATAAACTTTACGCTATATCTCATAAGTCCGATGACATCCAACTTTGGATATGCTATAAACATCATATTAACCTATTTTTTAAAAGTTATTGGATACCCATTTCGGATAAGATAGACAGTCCAAAATAGTATTCAAAAAGGGGCATTCAAAACTGTTTTTCATTCTTTCTCAGCTTTACCCTCTCTCGCTAAAACAGTCATAACTAATTCGTTTCAAAACATTTTTGAGCGATTCTTGAGCCCACGGGAAGCTAACTTCCGAGGCTACAACTTTCATTCTTTGACCATTTCCAAATTAGAAACACAGAATTCCGAAAAATTCGTTCAAGGTGGCTGCCCCGAGTTGGTTAGACAATTTTGACACGACTACTTTGAATGGTCATAACTCTTTGCTCCGAAGTTGGAATTAGTCCGTTCTAGAGTCTATGGAAAGTTAATTCAGTGTACTATAACATAGAAAAAGCTCAGAAATATTTGGAAACATTAACTGATCGAAACAGTGTCCCGAATAGCACATCTTGCTGCTGACTTTCAGTTTGACAAATTCGACACATTTCCGTCCAATCACCGTAACTCCCTCATCCGAGGTCGGAATGAGGTCATTCAAAAGCCTATGGCTTCCTAACTCAGTGAACTACAACTACCCAAAAACTCAGAATTTTTCAGGCAACATAGCTATTCCAGAATTTGACACTATAGTCATTGTTCATTCAGTTTTAATTTCTAGACATGGTTTACTAAAATCTTCACCACGGATTCATTTTAACTCCGTTTTGGTTCATTCAAGTTAGGAAATCTTCAGAACTTAGAGGGATATAACATACAATCATCAAATTAAGATTTTAGACATAAATCAAAAGCGTAAATGGTCCTCAAGCTCAGTCCAAAAAAATGACCAACATGGTTCTTTGTAAATCTTTTATTTTGTGAGTTTTGGTTACACTTGGATGATGTTAAGGATTCATATCTCGTATTACAATCATTAGAACTCATTTACATAATCAATTATAAGACAAAACAAACATAGTAAACTAACTAGTTTATTAACAAAACTAACTAAACTTTCAAAATTTAAACTTTAACTAACAAACTAAATACAATATTTAAAATAATAACATTACTAAAAATTAAATAAGAAACATACCCGAAAATACGAGTTTCACAAACTGAATACGCACTTCCACGCCAAAATTTAACTAAGGAGGTCTTTATAAAAAGTCCTCCCACAATAAAGCCTTTCTAAAAAATTGGAGGCCTTATTGTTGGTGAATGAAACAAAGGATCAATCCCATCTGTTTGTAGGTTTAGCAAAGGATAAAGTTCTCAATTTAGTTGATGCGGGACTTGGTTTATACTAATTCTAATTTGTTTATACTAATTTTTCCTATTTTCAACATGCTAATTGTATTCATTCATCACGAATTCGTTTCTTAACCAATTCGATCCGTTCAAGTTGCGTTGTTTTCGTTTTATAGAGGAGAACAACAATCATCCATTAATTTAAATTTTCATCACGAATTCATCATCAACTTTAGTCCCAAAGTACACCAAAATACACATTACAATCGAAACCCAAACTCCTCTTCTTTAATATAAATACATGAATTTGATTTTTTGAAAATTTATTTCTAGATGACCATTATCAAATTATAAATATCTAATAACATATATCACATCGTAACCCACAAATTCATTAACCAAAAATCCAATTTTAAAAGAAACTCAAGAACACATAAACTAGAAATATAAAACTAGATTATGTACCTTTAATTCCTTAAGAAATAAAATTAACTTTATCAAGAAAAATTATAATTTCTATTCAACCATTATAATCATAACATTATTAAAAAAATTCTCACTCATCTAATTTAATTATTTAATTAAATGAGAATATCACTATTATACTCAAGTAATAAAATACGTATAAATCTCATCTATTTTATCACACTTAAATAAACTATCCCATAATAATTTTTATCAAATATTTAATTAATACCATAAATATTTATTTTATTCCATAAAGTTTCCAACAAAAATATTTAATGTACTTAATAAATATTTTACTCGCATTATACTAACATTTACATTTTCATGCAATATATTACCTTCTCACTTTATTAAATCAATTATACTTGTATTAATTCACTATTTTAATTAAGTGAATTATTCACACTATTTATGAAACTTAACTCATAATAATTTTCATTGCCCATAAGGCATAATAATTAAAATTATATTATCTCATAACATAATTTCAACTTAATTAAATAAACTAATATTATTTAATTTCTTTAATAGTTTAATTAACTATTAAATCTCACATTCTCGAACATATGAATATATAATTCTCTTCACACCAAATCACATAATTCAAAATATATACACCTCATAATAAGAATTTTAATTATTAAATTCTTATTTTAATAACTTTTGAAAATTTGGGTTGTCACATCCTTCCCTCCTTATAAGGATTGCGTCCTCGGAATCAAATAAACCTCCCTTACTCGGTTTTCACCAAATCTCTTTTCAAAATTTACTCGGGATATTACATTCACTCATTTCTTCTTAGAATTTCGTCCTCCAAATTTTATCTATTAATCTTTATTCATTCAATCTATCAAAATAGATTTTACGTTAATACTTTATTCAGTCATTGGGTTCTACAACCAAATTCTTTCTCTAAGGATCTTTCTAAGATCATCATATTCCTCACCTCTTCCTCTTCTAAGAGTTTCACATTTCTCTTCTTTCTGGAATTTTATTTCTTTCTTGAAATTATTAAGTTTTGCTTAATTTTCTCATCATTTTCACTTTCACCTTTCAGAATAATAAGAATCTTCCACAATTGCTCAAAATTTGGGATGCGGTATGAATAACAAGAATTTAAAAGATTCCAAATCATGTTGAGGGGTCACAAGACCGTGAACTCTATTTCCGGTTTACTAATGCTTCAACTCAATCCTTCACACTGCAAACCATAGTGTTTATCAATCACAAAGACTGAAAACACCCTCCACACGTACACTAGGTGGCCTGCCTATTGTACCACTACGTTGGGCCGCAACGTAGTGTTTTGTAACAACTATAAGCGTTACGCTCGGAACCATTGTCCCCGAAAACATGTCCCCTTATAGGGTTGTTCACCTCAGCTTTTCAACATTTGAATCCGCACCAAAACAATTTGGTTTGGCATAACTTTTCAATAAACACTTGAATTTCATGAACATCTTTCAATAATCGTCTAGCTGGATCAAATAACATAGACTTCTACAACAATTCGAACATCAATCGAAATATACATATACATATATATATATATATATATATATATTCTCACATCTTAAAGAAGCCTCAAAAATCTTTTTATGACGTCATGATACCGCACTGTATTTACAGTCCGTTTGAGGATTCCGTCATTTTGTGACTTTGTTATACTACATCATCTTATAGTGGGCTGACGATCCTTAGAATCCATCCAACACTAAGTAATTCTTCATTGATAACTCCATCATTTTTATCATCTCTGCACCAGGTTACATGATGCATTAATGATATAAAAATACATTTTGATAATTCAAATCATTTTCTTCTAACCGAATCAATTAGCATAGATTCTTCTTTAAACCGTTCAAAAATATTTGAAAATCATGTTTGGTGTCATCATGCCACAACAGGTAATGATGTGTTAGTGGCCCAAAGTCCACACCTACACACTTGTCACCATGTGTTGAGGATAATAAAAATTCATTTTTAAAGGCACATCAGTGCGAATTTAGCTTGATGTCAAAAATATCGAAGTCTAGCATATCCAGAAGATTTCGAATACCTATGCTTCCACCATCAAATTCACTTTCTCTAATGATCCATTGCTTAATAAATCTATCTATTCTTATAATCCTCAATGCTCCATTCACAACTTAATTATACCGCAGTTCATCAAACTTACCGCACATTGGAAGTTCAGGACTTGCCACAATAATATGAGTTTAAGAACTTATCCTAGTCAGACCATAGGCGTCCATTTGCTGAGGGGTTCAAAACATACCATATTATTATGATTCACGAACTTACCATATGTATTAGTTTTAAGAACCGCACCTAATCCTAATATTATCTGACTAATCTTAATAGTTTCTAACTATCAAACATACCAATGAGAAAAGAATCACCTTTTCGCCACATATACATTGATAGCGCGACACCAACATTCCAATGATTATCAATATGATAAACTGAGTGCAAGCACAAAACCCTCGCCCATACAAAGATTTGTACAACTCAACCATCACATGATTCCTCAATTGAAATCCCACCTAACTCTATCTTACTCTTAACTTGCTCTTTGCTCGATACGAATTCCTCGTATCACATTATCTATAACTCCTCGTGAGTTTATCTCATACTATATCATAGTACATTAACTTCATAGCGTCAAGCAATAATTATTCAAACATTACAGACCATCTTTTTTTTATAAGTTAAACAGATCACGTCGTAATCTTATTCTATAATCATCTCCCTTAAAATTCTTTTCTTAACTCATGATTGTTTTGCTTTACGATCCTCTTTCATTCCCTTTTTCATCATTTATGATATTATTCGTTATCTTGGCTATTGCCATTTCTTATCTTTATATCTCTTCAAAATTCTTCTTTGAATTTTCTTGTTTATATAATAATTCCTGCTTTAAGAATTTTCAACTTCATTTATATTGTTCAACATTTCATTCAAGTTCTACATTTTCATCATACGTATCCATTTTCTAGACTTGGTACACATCGACTCTCTACCAGTTTCAATATGGTACGCTGAGTGGTTTCCCATAAACAACCAACAAACTAGGTTCCGAGTTACTAGTTCATATATACCTCCGCTCTATGAAGGAATCGTTTAGCCCAGATACCATACCTCAACTACTAAAGAGTACAATTGTACCATACTTTACTATAACTTTTTATTCTTAACTTCCTTACCAATCTCTTCTTATAGACATTGTCTATTTATTATAACCTTATATCCTTATTATTGGAGTTGGGTAACCCCACATTCATACTCCTTATAACTCTGCGAGATTCTTCTTTGAATCCTTTCACGCGTGTTTTAGTTTGTTCTTTATAAATTTCTTAAATTATTTCTTATTGTTCAAACTCTATTTGAGCTAATTCTTTCATTATATTCACATTCCTTCTCTAAGATTATAGCCTACGGTACTCCTACCTAAGGTTTATAACCTACAGCTTTGATACCAACTGTAACGACCCCAAAATCATACAATTTAATTCTCGACTTCGGTCGTTAATAATACATTCAACCTCTAATTTTACATCATTAAACGATAATAAAACAATTGAAATTTGCGGAATAATTAAAATTTTCTATTACAAACTATCATCGTTCCCAAAACCTTCAACCTTTACATCTAAATATCTCAGAATCATTTTAATACTACAATAGTTTACATCGCAAAACGATATTACGATTCAACATTAATACATTATTCGGAACCTTAAACATGGTTCAAATAATAATAACACAACCAAAGTGTAAAAATCTTCAAGTATCACATTTGATTTATGTCTTTCAAGTAACACATAACATTACCTTGAATTTTGAACCTGCAAAAATGGTTATTTGCAAGGTTGAGCTCGACAGCCCAGCAAAATCTAACAGTTTTCATGCATCGCATAGCACATAATAACATGCTCAACATATAACATACATGCTATAGTTCATATAACATGTATAAAGATTAAGTCCTTACTCAATCAGCATGCTTTAATCAATCAACATAGTCATAAATTGACTTTAACATTTCATACTTTCAACATATACATATAACACATCATGCTCTTTGCAATAAAGATTTAAAACAGTTAAGCATCAAATTCACATAGCAAATAGGAACTGAAAGACTTGTCTTGATCGTTGTTTACCAATAACAGTTTAACAACTTACAATTATCTGCACTTCACGTGCCCTACACAATTATATAATCATACACATCAACTATTAGTAACATAGCAACACATAATAATTGTAATATAAACTTTACGCTATATCTCACAAGTCCGATGACATCCAACTTTGGATATGCTATAAACATCATATTAACCTATTTTTAAAAGTTATTGGACACCCATTTCAGATAAGATAGACTGTCCAAAATAGTGTTCAAAAAGGGGCGTTCAAAACTGTTTTTCATTCTTTCTCAGCTTTACCCTCTCTCGCTAAAACAGTCATAACTAATTCGTTTCAAAACATTTTTAAGCGATTCTTGAGCCCACACGAAGCTAACTTCCGAGGCTACAACTTTCTTTCTTTGACCATTTCCAAATTCAAAACACAGAATTCCGGAAAATTCGTTCAAGTTGACTGCCCCGAGTTGGTTGGACAGTTTTGACACGACTACTTTGAATGGTCATAACTCTTTGCTCCGAAGTCGGAATTAGTCCGTTCAAGAGTCTATGGAAAGCTAATTTAGTGTACTATAACATACCAAATACCCAGAAGTTTCTGGAAATAATAACTGATCGAAATAGTGTCCCGAATAGCACATCCTGCTGCTGACTTTGAGTTTGACAAATTCGACACATTTCCGTCCAATCACCGTAACTCCCTCATCCGATGTCGGAATGAGGTCATTCAAAAGCCTATGGCTTCCTAACTCAGTGCACTACAACTACCCAGAAACTCAGAATTTTTTAGGCAACATAGCTATTCCAGAATTTGACACTATAGTCACTGTTCATTCAGTTTTAATTTATAGACATGGTTTACTAAAATCTTCACCACGGATTCATTTTAACTCCGTTTTGGTTCATTCAAGTTAGGAAATCTTCAGAACTTAGAGGGATATAAAATACAATCATCAAATTAAGCTTTTAGACATAAATCAAAAGCACAAATGGTCCTCAAGCTCAGTCCCAAAAACTGACCAACATGGTTCTTTGTAAATCTTTTATTTTGTGAGTTTTGGTTACACTTGGATGATATTAAGGATTCATATCTCTAATTACAATCATTAGAACTCAGTTACATAATCAATTACAAGCCAAAATAAACATAGTAAACTAACTAGTTTACTAACAAAACTAACTAAACTTCCAAAATTTAAACTTTAACTAACAAACTAAATACAATATTTACAATAATAACATTACTAAAAATTAAATAAGAAACATACCCGAAAATACGAGTTTCACAAACTGAATACGCACTTCCACGCCAAAATTTAACTAAGGAGGTCTTTATAAAAAGTCCTCCCACAACAAAGCCTTTCTCAAAAATTGTAGACCTTATTGTTGGTAAATGAAACAAAGGATCAAGCCCTTCTATTTATAGGTTTAGAAAATGGTAAAGTTCTCAATTTAGTTGATGTGGGACTTGGTTTATACTAATTCTAATTTGTTTATACTAATTTTTCCTATTTTTAACATGCTAAGTGTATTCATTCATCACAAATTCGTTTCTTAACCAATTCGGTCCGTTTAAGTTGCGTTGTTTTCATTTTATAGAGGAGAACAACAATCATCCATTAATTTAAAGTTTTCATCACGAATTCATCATCAACTTTAGTCCCAAAGTACACCAAAACACACATTACAATCGAAACCCAAACTCCTTTTCTTTAGTATAAATACATGAATTTGATTTTCTAAAAATTTATTTCTAGATGACCATTATCAAATTATAAATATCTAATAACATATATAACATCGCAACCCACAAATTCATTAGCCAAAACTCTAATTTTAAAAGAAACTCAAGAACACATAAACTAGAAATATAAAACTAGATTATGTACCTTTAATTCCTTAAGAAATAAAATTAACCTTATCAAGAAAAATTATAATTTCTATTCAACCATTATAATCATAACATTATTTAACAAATTCTCACTCATCTAATTTAATTATTTAATTAAATTAAAATATCATAATTATACTCAAGCGTAATAAAATACGTATAAATCTCATCTATTTTATCACACTTAAATAAACTATCCCATAATAATTTTCATCAAATATTTAATTAATACCATAAATATTCATTTTATTCCATAAAGTTTCCAACTAAAATATTTAATGTACTTAATAAATATTTTACTCGCATTATACTAACATTTACATTTTCATGCAATATATTATCTTCTCACTTTATTAAATCAATTATACTTGTATTAATTCACTATTTTAATTAGGTGAATTATCCACACTATTTATGAAACTTAACTCATAATAATTTCCATTGCCCACAAAGCATAATAATTAAAATTATATTATCTCATAACATAATTTCAACTTAATTAAATAAACTAATATTATTTAATTTTTTTAATAGTTTAATTAACTATTAAATCTCACATTCTCCAATATATGAATATATAATTCTCTTCACACCAAATCACATAATTCAAAATATATACACCTCATAATAAGAATTTTAATTATTAAATTCTTATTTTAATAACTTATGAAAATTTGGGTTGTCACACCTGGTGCTGTCTCCGGGGATTGATTTGATATCCCACGGGGTTTTCTCCGGGGGTCTAGTTTGATGATTTCCCGGGGTTGTCTCCAGGGGTTTGGTTTGATGATTTCTCGGGGTTGTCTTCGGAAGGTAACGGACTATTTTGCCCTCGTAGATGGTTAATAGCAAGAATGCAAAATTTTGAGTGTCTACAAATGTCCCTCTTTATCATATTCATGTAATGCAATGGAATAAACAGGATAATGATTATTAGACAGTAGAAATATGAGCAATGCAAATGTAATGCAATGCATGGTATGGCATGCTATGAATGTTATATGCCTATATGGGGTTAGCTACCACAGTTTGTATCAATGACCATTCTTTATTCTCTACTGGAGATATGCTTGGCAAAATATGGTTATGGGTTGGTTTTGGTTTTCAAAATATGGTTATGGTTCCATTTAAGAACTAAAACCATATTAACCATTTTTAATATGGATTGTGTGGGTTGGAACTATATGGTTATGATTCAAAACTATATTAACCATATTTACCATATTAACCATTTTAAGATATTTTGACTTTTAAACAGAATTTAAAAAAAAATGAAATTGTGACCGTCACAATTAAATTAATTAAGTAATAATATGATATAAAAATTATTAATATAAATAATAAATTGCTAAAAAACTATACTAATAAAATTTTAAATTGAAATTATTAATACCCTTCCATATTTAAAATTCTTAATGATGAGAAGGGAATAATATTTGTTTGGAAATTGTTAAATCCATAACAGAAAATGTTATTTCTACAACAAAAATGTCGCTATACATCTACAGCGATACTTTTGTTGTGAAAATAATAAAAAATATTGTGAATTTAACAATTCCCTATTTATTTCTACTGCCCCAATCCTCGCCTCCAAATAATTATATACAAATTAAATTAATATTTATATTATTATATATTACATAATTAAAATTTTATGACTTGTATGTATATATTATTATTATTATTTGCTTTTTTTAATTTTATCATGTATTTATTAAAATATAATTACTTTACATATATATATATATATATATATATATATATTATTGTAAAAATAATTAAAATTAATTTTTATTATGATGATATAAATTTCACGTGGGGATTTAAATTCCCTGTGAATATAAAAATAGTTATTAATTTTAATCTATGTGTAAAATGAGGCGAGCATAGAGAATTTTTAATAGAATTAAAATGTGTACTCAATTCCCACCCTCGGTTAGTTAGTTACGAAGACTTTCCGGTTAAAAAAATATTTATTTATTTATAGTTTTAGTACGTACCTCATTTTAAAATGTCTCTAGCAATAATAGTAGTAATTAATATTCCATTTTTAAACAATCTCTAAACAAATATTAAATAGAAACATGACATTGACCCCCTGCACATGCCACATGGTATGGTATGGAATATGGGTTGAAAAATGGTTAACCAGTTCAGAACTATATGTTTTTTAAAAATATGGGTCCAAACTTTAACCAACCTGAATAAATAAAAATGGTTAACCAACCCATTTGGTTCTAGTTAATATGGTTTGACCCAACAGTTAACTAACTATATTGTCAGGTCTAACTGGGGATAACTTTCATGGCTGATACCATCGGACTTTCCCGAAGTTCACATTAGAGTTGTTACCAATGCTCTTTTTTCTAGATACACATTCTTGTTTTACCTTCGCTGGGGATATTCTTCTTTTTTCGAATAACCTCCACTACAAAAAAATAGGACATTACCGACGGAATTAATACCGACGGCAGAAACGCCGTCATGAATGACCATAATGTTGACTACATGGCCGTCGATAATGTGTGTCATCGCCAATATGTACTTGTTCCTTTTCCGCACTCATTTTTCGTCTATGCGCGCATGCCAAAAATATAGGTCGATAGACTCAGATCATAGGCGACGGGAACTGCCATCGAGATTAACATTAGTATCGACGGGCGTATTAACGGCGGTACTGCCGTCGAGAATAAGTCTGTATTTAATTAGAGTCAGTTTAATTTTTCATTTTTCTCTTTCATTTTTTTCTTCCCTCGCGATTCTACTTTCCCCTCGCGTCGTCGCCCTCTTCCTTGTTATCGTCGCCCTCTGGTTGGTTCTTTCCATCGCCACCGTCCTCTCTGTCTCTCTCGAGCAAGGTATGTTTTTCCAAATCTATTTTTTCCCCAAATGTAACCTAATAATCTATGTTTCTACAATTTCACTCTATTTCCCCCCAAATATCAGTTGTTGTGTATTACAAATTTATAGTTTGCAAGTTTTCATGAAAATTTTAATGTGACATGAGATACCCAATTGTAGTGTATTACTTCATTCTTTCCGTTTGGTGCTGAACTGGGGTTTTCATGGCTTAAAGAATTTAGTTATTTCTTGAATCAAAGTTCAGTATGCTATGATTTTACATTAATTTAGAAATTTTCGGAGGGTGTATGCGCTGATTTAGTTCCCTTGCGTGGTATAATAGGTAGTAATTAATTTTTTTTTAGCTATATTTTTCTGTGTGTTTCTTAGTATGGCCATTACTATAGTTCTAGTTTGAAATTATTAATTTATAGACATATGTTTATTGAAAAGAAGTGGGAGAATTTTATCTATAAGGTCAAATTTATGTTTTTGTGGGGTGGGGGTGGGGGTAGGTTTTAAAAAATTTCAATTTATAAATGGTTGTGTGAAAGGAAACACTTGATTAATTGGCTGTGATGCCCCCAAAATAGGTATACATCACCCATCTTGAGTCGCCAAATACATGGTACAAAATTTAAATGCAAACTTAATTTATACAAGTGTTAAGTGTCGTGCAGAATACGACAAAACATGAGCTATGAGTTTTAATTCAAATATTTTCTCCTAGATAATATCCAAACTCAAATTCAACCCTCATTACATTTATCATCACACTAAATAATGAGGACTACTAAAATAATTATCTCAGACCGTCACTCCATTCCCAAACTAGTCCCGGCTACGTTCTCATTTCCTGAAGAGAACAATGAAAGCAAAAGGGTGAGCTCAACTTGTGAGACCCCAAATTTTATGAATAAAGATTTAAATTGCTCGAAATATTTTTTTGAATATTATGGTGTGGATTTGATATAATGTTATAGTTGTGGGTAATATTTATAAATTTTGCAAAGTATGCAAGTTGTTATATAATAATCGATTGGTCGGAGAATATTCTTTTGCTTGGAAATATCCGTACGATGGCACAATCATTGGTGGACCCCAAAACGAAAGTATTGTCGTAGTAAGAAAACGACAGAATTATCTTTTTATAAAAATAACGGCGAAAGTGTTACCGTTAAAACTGTTGAACTACCCGGTAGTAAAAGTACAGTAATACACGTGGTTGCATAGTAGCACACGGTATTGATTATTGATGCTTACGCAAGAAGTCACTCAGTTATACTCAATTATTGCTACAAGATAATTCTTGCATCATATCTCTCATATTATTGATTTAATTATTGTCACAAGATCATCATCGTATAATATGTTATATTATTAAATCAATAATTGAGATGACAAATTATTCATATTATTATTTGCAATATTGACAATGTCTAGAAGTTCTGTTAAGGAGAGGTTTGGTCACCTAATTGCGCTCCAATAAGGAGAAATCCTTATCGTAAAGCTCCTCTTTCCTGGGAATGACCTGGTTGTTAAATATTATGAATTATAATATTAATGATGAATAAGTTCGTGTTGATTAAAGATAAAATTGATAGTTCCATTGTGTGGAAATTATTAGTGTTAGTGGAAATCGACATTTATTTCGATAATAATTGATGTCTAGAGGTTATATTGACCAATCGGGTAATTAATCGGATAAATTAGCAATTAATTACTATTGATTCACATGATTATAACTATTTGTTCACATGTGTGTACTATTGATTCACATTCATTTACTATTATGGGAGTTGGTGCAAGATTGATAATACTTGCATGACTAAGTTAAAAATAGAGGTATAGATGGAGGTACTATACTGTAATTCGTATTTTCACATGTCCAGAACTATTGATTCACATGATTTACTATTAGGGGAGGTGGTGCAAGTTTGATAATACTTGCAGGACTAAATTAAAAATAAAAGAAAAGAGGAAGGTATTATACTGTAATATTCTGAGCCCCAAAACGTGCAATTATCAAAACTATATTTTCCTATAAATAGTAGCTCATTCCTTCCTTATTTTTTTACCAATTCACTAAATCTATAGAGCAATTATTATAGAGAAAAATTATACAGTCTTCTTTTGAGGTAAGGGGTATTATTCTTTCGTATCCATGAAGAGAGTTATTTTCTTTCAATACTCGTAAGGGTTGTTATTCCATTCTTTATTATTATATTGGAATAACCTGTCTATGCGAAGTATCACATACATGGTGAAATTCTTCTGTTATTCCATTCTTTATTATTCTTTTGGAATAACTTTATCTATATGCCGCTATCGCATACCCGTGAATTCTCGTTATTATTCCATTCTTTATAATTACATTGGAATATCACATGCATGCGGATTATTACGCATGACTGGTTCCGTTCTTTAATATTCTATTGAATATATCACATGCGTGCGGATTACGCATGACCTTGTTCCATTTTTTATTATTTTATTGGAATATCACATGCATGCGGATTACGCATTTAATTCAGTTATATTCTTTATTATTACATTGGAATAACTTATTTAGATGCGATCTATTGCATGCACGATGAATTCTTTTGTTATTCCATTCTTTATTATTCGGTTGGAATAACTTGTCATGTGGATTATCGCATGCATGGTGAATGATCCTTCGTATTCATTCTTTATTAAATTGTGGAAATGATCCATCTCACGTGGATTACTGCATGGCGGTGAAAATCCATTTGCGCTTTAGTATATTCTATTATACTACTTTGAAATATCATTTCTTTTGTACTCGTCATGGAATATCATTTTCTTTGGTATTTTTACGAGTTACTATTCACGAGGTTACTATTCACCCAGTTACTATTCACTCTAGTATTATTCACTCGGGTATTCGGGGTACTTTTTGTGTCGAAATACTATTCACGAGTTACTATTCACGGGTTACTATTCACCCGATTACTATTCACTCTAGTATCATTCACTCAGATATTTGGGACACTTTTCGTGTCGGGGTACTATTCACGGGATACTATTCCCGAACTACTATTCATGGGGTACTATTCATCCAAAAAATATATTTCTTTTCTGTCCAAATTATTTTTGGTACATGAATATTATTCTTAAATTTTACTCTACAAAGCAGTATCATGTTGACAATTTGGACTTTATTGATTTCTGGATAAATTAAATTATAAACCTTTAAAGTTTATCCTTGAACTTGTTTTATTGAATTATTTTGTCATTGTCATCATCTTCATGCTTATATTGTGATTAAAGTCATCTTTGGCTTACGTGCATAGATGGACTTAGTATGATTAGGACCAGGGATTATTCGGTATATTCATGACCGTAATGTAATGAATGATGTGGTAAAAGTCCTCATTGGCCTGTAGTTCATTGATGGATAGTTGTTGGTATGATTATGACCAGGGATTATTCGGTATAATCATGACCATTGATGATTACATGAATATCCTTGGCCGTGGTGCAGGGATGATTCGATTTTATTTATTAAGCTGAGTCTCAGCAATAAAGTTGATGAAAAACTTTTTAAATCATAAAAGATAGTAGATTTTATGCTCTACTTGACTCTTCTAATGGATTTCTTATTCCGCTGCAGTTGTTGATCTAAAACTTGTTGTCTATTGTATTCTATCAATTGTTATACTGTTGAAGGATAAGGATAATTTATTCTGCATTATCTTAGTCATAATATTTCTTACTAGGCTAGTTGAGCTCAACCTTTCTTTTATTGTTCTCTTCAGGAAATGAGAATATAGCTGGGACGAGTCGGGGAATGGAGCGATGGTCCAGGATAAATGGCTTTAGTAGTCCTCACTATTCCACGGAATAATGTGATAATAATTGTAAATAGGACACCATTGAGTGTGGATATTGTCTAGATGACAATATTCTTGTTTAAACTCTCAACTATGTTTTGTCGTATTTTACACGACTGTTGTATAATTAAGTTGTATTTGAATTTATGTACCACGTATCTGGCGACTCAAGATGTGTGATGTATACCTGTTTTGGGGGCATCACACAACTAACCCAATAAGAAATATTATGACTAAGATAATGCAAAATAAATTATCGTTAGCCTTCAACAGTGTTAAACTGATAAAATACAATAAACATCAAGTTTAACTATAGCGGAACAAGCAATTCATTAAAAGAGTCAAGTAGAGAATGAAATCTACTATCTTCTATGATTTAAAAAGTTTATCATCAATTTTATCGCTGAGACTGTGACAACCCGAGAATTTAAAAAATTATTAGAATCTTAAATGATGGATTAAAGGTTAAATATTAGACCTAGACAGAAAATAAGTGAATGGATTTGACATTTCCGGGAAGAAATTTTACGTATTTAAAATTTTTGTGGTGAATTATTAAGGATTAAGGGTATAAGTGTATATGTTCTATGTATATGGTTGTATATGTGTTCAGTATGTGGTTAAGGGTCAAGGGTTGACCAGATACATCATATCAATATCAAACCCTAATATTATATTAAGAACGTCAGCGTTCAGTTAGAAAACCCTAGCGATTGATAAGAAACCCTAATACCGGCTCTAAAAACCCTAATTTCAGATTCCGGGAATTTGAAACCCCAATTCAGATTAAGAAAACCCTAACTTGGGATCTTAGAGATTTAAGGGTATTGATTACGAGATTAATTAGGGTAAAGCCTAACGAATTAGTTAGAAAACCCTAATTTTAAAATTTGAAACCCTAATTATTCTGTTAAAAACCCTAATGTATAATTATGGAACCTAATTGCTAAATTAGCAATTTTAATTAGGAAATATCAATCCTAGTTATTGAGCTTGAAGGTGGTTAGTAAATTTTAGTATAATTAAAAATACTATTTATAAATTAGAAAGCTTAATTTTTCATTTTAAAAACCCTAATTTGGAAATCCTAGAGTTAATTTTTAAAACCTTAGGATTAAACCCTAAGGGTCAAACCCTAAGGGTTATAGCAAATGTCATTTGTGCAATTAAAATTGGAAGGAAAATGTCTAAAATGCCTCTTTGCAATTCTTTAATGTGTTGGAGTGTAGATCTAGCCCTATTCTTGGTTGTTTACCAACCCTAGCCCTAACATGTGACTTATATCTCACATATCAGTCAACATTATCAGCAACATGCATTGAAATATAAGTCCAAACTTAAAAAGTAAGTAAAGTTACTTACTTTATTTTTCAAGCTAGCCAACTCATTCTCTCTTAAAAAATTCGAAAATGTTGAGTGAGAGTGTGTAAAAAGTTAAGCTAAGATCATGTGTTAGCTCTCCAAGAACAAACATCAAGGATCAGATTCAAGATCAAGCATTAGAAAGGTATAAAAACCCTAAACTTAAAAATCATGTGATTTTATGTTAGATGTTAGGATTTGTTGTTTTAAGTTGTGTTTAAGGGTGTTATTTAGTGATCCGAGTTGTTAGATAATAGATCTATAACACTTAGTTGCACAAAAATAACATTTTTAGAACTGACTGATGATCCCTAATTTGTTGCCTGACAAGCGAATGTCAGAGGCCTTAGATCTTTTCCTGTTTTTGGTTTGTTGTGTTTTATGTTATGGATCTGTTCTATGTCATGTAGACTATGATCTGGAACTGGAAATAGGGTCAGATCATGTCTAGATCTTAAGATATAAGCAGTCAAACCTCATTGACCGTTCATGAAAATTGAGTTTCTGGGCAACCCAGAAACCCAGATTTCGTTTGACAACGTTTTCTGAGCCTCAGATCTTGCAGTATGTTAGTGTTTAGGCTATGTTGTTGTTTGATCTTTGTAGCCTATCGAGAGAACTACACAACCAAGTCCTTAGAACAACCAGATCTCTCACAAGTTCAAAGATATTGCAGGTCAAACTATAGTTGACCATCAGCCGGATGAACAATCTGGAAAACCCAGATTGTTCATGAACTATTTTTCTGTCAGACTTTGACCAGCCTTAATCTCTCATGTGTGATGTTATTAAACTGGTTTGGTGCATGAAACTTGTACCTTAACATGCATATTACATATGTGAACTCTTAGATCACACAAATATTTCCTAGAATCAAAGTTACAGAGCACGAAAGTAGGTACCCTGCAACTGTTCTTCATTTATGGAAAACCAAGAAATGAAGAACAACTCTTACAAGTATTTCAGGAGTTTAGATCTTGCTGATTTGTTGTTGTATGACCATGAACTTAATTGATATTGGTAGTATTACATAAATACTACATGATTAACACCATTAGCTGCCCAGATAACATCAAGAACATGAGCATTTAAGTGGTCAAACTAGATACCTTGACAACTGACTTGAAGGTTCTGGGTTTGGCCAAGAACACCTTCAGCGACGGTTTTGTCGCCTAAAGCCCCTTTAGCGACAGTTTAATTATAAAATGAATTATTTTATTTAATAAATAGAAAAAAATAGTTTTTTCTTATTAAAAATATATAATAAATTCTTAAAAATTATTTTAAAGCCTAAAAATGGGTTTTTAATAATTTTGAATATATTTCATAAATATTTAATATTTTTGGAATAATAATGGTATTTAATTTATTTAATTATAATATTAAATAAATTATTTAAAAATGATTTTAATACATGAAAAATCATTTAAAATATATTATGGTATAAGAAAATATTTTAAGTTATTTTCAATAACTTTTAATATTATGTGATGAATTTCATTAATTAATTAATATCATTAGTAATTAATTTATTTAATAAATGTATTAAATAAATTATTGAAAAAAAAAATTAATGATTTAAAAATTATATAAAAATGATTTAAATGTTATAAAAATATTTTTAGTTATAAAATATAACTTTTGATATTTTGTCATGAAAACATTAATTTTTAATATTAATGGTAATTATCGGATAATAGATTTATCTGTTTAAAAATCATATAAATATAATTTTAAAGTATTAAAAATATTTTGAAATATTATAAATATATTATATTCATTATTTCATTAATATTTGATATTAAATAAAAATTAATGATAATAAAATATTGCGGTATTTATATCATATAAATACGATATTAATGATTGAAAAATCATGATAAATGGTAATAATTATCTGAAAATTATTACGAGCTTATGAAAAATATTTTGATTGATAATAAAATATCTAAAATATCTGTGAACTAGTTTAGACAGAGTCTTATGGATAATAGGCTCGTGAATTATCCGATTAAGACGTCGGGATGTCAGAACTATACCAAATTCAACTCTGACTGAATAAGTTTGACTTGATACTAGGTCTTATGTGCTGTATAGACTGATAGTGTTATGTGTTATGTCTTTAGGTTATTTTATGTTTATATATAATAGTATTATAATGTGATGATATTATTCTAATATTTGGAGATAGTGACATTCCCAAATCCGGGTCCTAAATCACCACGGATCTGGTACATTCATTAAATAACTATTGCGGAAGATGTAAACATAAATTATTTATACAATATACTTTACACACTATTTCCAAAGGTCGAGTAACCTTAACTTATACAGACTTCATAACTTATTTGACTTACAACAACATTAATATACAATACTTATAAAAATTTAACTACACACATAAACTTAAATCTGGAACTGTCTTTAACCTTTCCTTGTATCCGACGTATTCGCCTTAATCTGTAATGTTTATCATGATATAGTAAGGGTGAGCATGAAGGTTTCCCAGAAAGTTTAAATTTATTTAAGTATATATCATGATTAAAAGAGTCTGAATAATAAGCTGGCTATAATTCAATAATATAGTTGTGAATTAGCACGAACAAACTTTTGACTGAACAAGTATTGAACATGAACAAATATATCTGGACCGAATGGTAATGAAGGTGATCAGCCTTTTATACCTAACTTGTACATGCAATATGTACAAAGTATAATTCTACAATTCTTAAACATGGAAATCAACAATGATTAACTATAAGCATATTCGAATGAAACAACTCTAACTAGAGTTAAGAAAAACTTGCCTGAACCGTTGATTACCACTATGCAATTTAATAAGCTTTTTCTGAAGACCTATTATTAATAATGTTTATTTCTAAGTTAGGATAATATCATCCCAGTATTTAAAATAACCTAAACACATTATCACATAATCATATCTGTCTATAACACACATAAGACTTAACCTCAAGTCAAACTTTTGCAGTTTGAGTTGAGTTCGGTACAATTCTAACATCCCGATTGTCTAATTGGACAAATATCGAGTTTAAGTTCAATTAAACTTTGTCTAACACTTAACCACCATCCTAAATAATTTTATTATCAGTCAGAATAATTTTCATAGACTTGTAATAATTTTCGAGATAATTATTAATATTTATCATGATTTTTCAATCATTTATATCGTATTTATATAATATAAATACCACAATATTCTAATATCATTAATATTTATTTAATATTAAATACTAATAAAATACATATGTCATAATATTATAACATATTTATAATATCTCAATGTATTTTTAATACTTTATTAGTTCCTTTAAATGTTTTTAAAGTAATTAAAAACATTATTCAATAATTGTTATTAATATAAATACCACATTATTCTCTTTATCATTAATATTTATTTAATATCAAATATTAATGAAAACATAACATAATATTTTATATTATATCAAAGTATTTTTAATACCTTAAAATCATATTTATATGATTTTTAAACACATAAATCCATTATCCAATGATTGATATTAATATTAAAATATTAATATTTTTATGGAAAAATATCAAAAGTTATATTTTATAACTTAAAATATTTTTTATAACACTTAAATCATTTTTATATGATTTTTAAATAATTAATTCTATTTCCCCATAATTTATTTAATATATTCATTAAATAAATTAATCACCATTAATATAAATTTATTGATGAAATTCATCACAAAATATCAAAAGTTATTAAAAATAACCTAAAATATTTTCTAACACCATAAAATAATTTTTCATGATTTTCAAGTATTAAAATCATTTTAACTAATTTATTTAATATTATAATTAAATAAATTAAATACCATTATATTTCAAAAATATTAAATATTTATGAAATATACTCAAAATAATTAAAAACTAATTTTAGGACTTTAAAATAATTTTTCATAATTTATTATGTATTTTTAATAATTAAAACTATTTATTTCAATTTATTTAATAAAATAATTATTTTCTAAGAAACTGTCATTAAAGGGCCTATATAGCAATGCAGAATCTGCTGCTATAGGTGTTCTTGGGCCCCCTGAATCTTCATAGCCTTGAGATAACGGTACCTTTACTTTGACCAAGTCTAAAACTTTGTTGTTTATGATTCTGGGCGGTTTGATGTGTTACACATGTAGTATCAATGTAATACTACACTAACAAACAAATTTCAGGTCCAAATAACAACACATCACTGAGATATTAGCCGATTAAAACCTTGTCAGAAGTTGTTCTTCATTTCTGGGTTTTTCCCAGAAATGAAGAACAATTCAAGAGGGGTACTTTGAATCCTTGTCGTTTGCATCCTGGGTCTAGTTTGTGAGATCTAATGGTTCCTACATGTAGTCATGATGTCAGATTACAAGTATACAACCTTATATCAGTCTAAAAACAACACATGTGCAAGATCAAAGCAGGTCAAACTAGGGGTCAAGAAATGGTTCTTGAAGATCTAAGTTTCCCAGAAATCTTCATCCGGCATGATGGTCAACCATACCTTGACCACCACTAATTTCCATTTTGTGTATGATATGAGGGTTTCTAGAGGCATTTATAGACTGTTCATATACTATTCTACAAGATCTAACTAACAACAGGATCTAAACATTAGCATACATCAAGATCAAAAGCTCAGAATATGTTGTCAGATGAGATCTGTGTTTCTAGGTTGCCTAGAAACTCAGTCTCCATGATCGGTCAACGCAGTTTGACTGCTCATATCTCTCAATCTACTCATAATCTGGCCATGTTTCTAGTTTCAGATAACAATCCTCATGACATAGAACACATTTATAACATAAAACAACAAATATCAAAAACAGAGAAAGATCTAGGGCCTCTGACATATAACTATCAGGCCACATTTTGAACTTTTTCCAGATTTCAAAAAATGCTAGTTTTGAGCACTTTGAAGTTATGGATCTGAGATTTAACAACCCAAATCACAAAATAACATCTTATTACATAACTTTAACCAATAAACAACAACATATTACATCAGATCATAAGATTTTGAAGATTAGGGTTTATACCACTTTCTAGCTTCGATCTTTGAATCTGATCTTTGATTCCTGTTATTTTAAGGCTATGAATTGATCTTAGCTTGGTTTCTCACTCTCTCTCTCTAGATTTCAAAAATTGTGGAGAGAGAAAGTCTTGGAGAAAAATGAGAAATAATGTATGAATTTCCTCTCCCCTAATCTATATAATTGATATGATACAATGTATATGACTGATCCAAGGGGCAAGATGGCTAGTATTTGTCACATGGCTAGGGCTAGGGTGGTTCACCAAACAATTATATGGTAAGATATACAATTAACCTAATAAATAATGCAAGAAGGCTAGTTTGGTCATTTAGAATTTAATTTTAATGGCATGAAGGTCAATTGATACAATCCTTCGGGTTTAGGTTTTAACCCTTAGGGTTTAGGATTTAACCCTAAGGTTTTACATTTTAATTTCTAAAATTTCCAAATTAGACTTAAAAATAGAAATTTAATATTTCTAAATTATAATTAGGATTCTATAATTATACTAAAATTTCCAAATCATGAAATTCAATCTTGCCAGTTAGGATTATTATTTCCTAATTAAAATTACTAATTTAACAATTAGGGTTAAATTGTATATTAGGGTTTATAACCCAAGAATTAGGGTTTTAAATAGAAAAATAATCTTTGTAATTTAGAAATTAGGTTTCCTAATTAGATTAGGATTTTTAATTACTTATAACTTGAAAATTAGGATTAATGTTTCCTAATTAACATTAAAATTATTAAACTAACAATCAGGTTTTCCCTAATTATAAATTAGGGTTTCTAATCCAGAAATTAGGGTTTTCTAAAATCAATTAGGGTTGTCCCTAATCAGGTTATCATTAATAATATTTAAACCTTATACCAGCATTTGCATTCCCAAACTAGGGTTTTCAATTTCTAAATTAGGGTTTCGAATACCTGGAACTGAAATTAGGGTTTCCGAACCAGCTTCCAGGGTTTCTTAACAGTCACTAGGGTTTTCTAAATGAACGTCGACATTCGACAATAATATTAGGGTTTGACACTGATAAAATTTATCTAGTCAACCCTTGACCCTTAACTACATACTATACACATATAATACCATATTTACTGAACATAAACACATATACACTTAATCCTGAATAATTCACCAAAATCCTTCACAGAATTTTGAAATCCTCAAAATTCTTTCTCAACAATATCAAACGCATACACTAATTTTCTGTCTAGGTTCTAATATTGAACCTTAAATCAATCAATTATGATATTATTTTTTTTTAAATTCTCGGGTTGTCACATTCACCCATTCTTTTAAGAATTTTGTCCCCGAAATTCACCTTACAACTTACACCATACAGCTTACAACATTCATACACATCATTACATGCTACCCAATACACCACTCACAAGAGTAAATTTTTTTTAAATTATGCTGAGTAGTCATATAGACTATTTGTTTGTCATTTTTGCAAAGGTTTTATGGAAATTCATCCACAAACCGTCATAACTTACGGACACAAAGGGTGATTAACCCGATATGCCCTGTACTGGCCAAGTACTGATTTTATCTATTTCTCGTCACTGCCATAGGCACAAAATTTTACCTCAGTCTTATTAGATTCTACACCAAAATAATTTGGTTCGGGAAATTTTTTTCAATGAACACTTGGAGTTTTCATAAACATTAGTCTAGCTGAATCGAATAACATAGACTTATATCAATAATTCAATTCAATCGAATTATTTAGGTGTAGCCAAACCCCGTTGGCAAATTAAAATTTTTGAAAATATTTTTGAGAATGACGTTATGATGATGTATTGTATTAACAGTCCATTTGAGGATGCCGTCATCGTATGACTTTGTCATAACACGTCATACAATAGTGGAATAGTGACTTTAGATCAAGTTCACACTAAGTATTTCTGTATTTACAACTCCATCAACTTTTTATCATCTCTGCACCAGGTTACATGGTACATGAGTGATAAATAAAATATATTTTGATATTTCAAATCATTTACGTCTAGCCGAAATAAGTAGCATAGACTATACTTTAAACCGTTTTAAAAATGATTACGAGTCTACATTTGTTTTTAAAAGCACATAGTGCGTATTTAGCTTTATGTCAAAATTTCAAAGTCTAGCATAGCTAGGAGTTTTGGAAAACTTATGTATCCACTAATAATCATTTGCTTAACAATCTACCTATTCCTATAATCCTCAATTCTCCATTCACACACAACTATACCCAGTTCGTCAAACCACACTTATGAGTTCATAAACTTGCCATAATCATATGATTTTAAGAACTCACCCTAGTCAGACCTTTGGCGTCCATTCATTGAGGGGTTCATAAATATTTCATATAACTATGAGTCAAGAATGTCACATAAGTATAAGTTTTAAGAACTAGTACTTAACCTTATATTCTCTACCTATAACCTATTTATTTGTTATACACATGAGAAAGGAATCACCCTCTTAACATGTATATCGCAAATAGCGCGACATAAACATTTCAATAATTATCAATGCCAGAAACTAAGTGGTTTTTACACCAAGTACAATTCCCCGCCCATACAAGGAATCATACA
This sequence comes from Panax quinquefolius, assembly GCA_020205615.1. Lineage (NCBI taxonomy): Eukaryota > Viridiplantae > Streptophyta > Magnoliopsida > Apiales > Araliaceae > Panax > Panax quinquefolius. Next base: position 48,357,436 of record CM035168.1, on the reverse strand, counting down.
ACTCAGCTGCTGACATGAGTTCTCAATTGAAATCCCCACCTAATACTAACTCCCTTCTCAATACGAATTTCATTTAATCCGTATTCATAATCCTTTTCTGATTCTGTACCAATTCACACAACAATTTTGCTATAAACTTTCCAATCATCAGATTGATTCTTTTCCCTGCTATGTCCTTATCAGATCACAGGGTGATCTCATCGTATATATTACGATTCATTTCTATATCTTGATCATTTTGTTTTACGATCTCCTATCCCTGTACTTTTAGTCTTTTAGACTCTATCTATTCACCACTACTATTCAACTTTATTATCAGAGTTAGGGAACTCCGTATCTTTACAACTCGCCGAGATTCATCTTTGAATCTTATCGACCAACTAACTCTATGTGAGTTAGATATTATCCTAATCACTACGGTTATTGGTCTCAGGTATTCCTACCTAAGGTTCATAACCTACAACTTTGATACCAACTATGACGTCCCCAAATCTGGGTCCCAAATCACCACGGATCTGGTACAATCATTCTATAACTATTGCGGAAGATATAAACATAAATTGTTTATACAATATACTTTACACACTATTCCCCAAGGTCGAGTAACCTTAACTTATACACACTTCATAACTTATTTGACTTACAACAATATTAATATACAATACTATACAAATTTAACTGCACACATAAACTTAAATCTGGAACTGTCTTTAACCTTTCCTTGTATCCGACGTATTCGACTTAATTTGCAATGTTTATCATGATATAGTAAGGGTGAGCATGAAGGTTGCCCAACAAGTTTAAATTCATTTAATGATATATCATGATTGAAAGAGTCTGAATAATAAGCTGGCTATAATTTAACAATATAGTTTTGAATTAGCACAAACAAACTTTTGACTGAACAAGTATTGAACATGAACAAATATATCTGGACTGAATGGTAATGAAGGTGATCAGCCTTTCATACCTGACTTATACATGCAATATGTAGAGAGTACAATTCTATAATTCTTAAACATGGAAATTAGCTATGATTAACCATAAGCATATCTGAATGAAACAACTCTAAGTAGAGTTAAGAAAAACTTGTCTGAACCGTTGATTAACGCTATGCAATTTAATAAGCTTTGTCTGAAGACCTATTATTAATAATATTTATTTCTAAGTTAGAATAATATCATCACAGTATTTAAAATAACCTAAACATATTGTCACATAATCCTATATGTCTATAACACACATAAGACTTAACCTCAAGTCAAACTTTTGCAGTCCGAGTTGAGTTTGGTACAATTCTAACATCCCGATTGTCTAATCGGACAAATATCGAGTTTAAGTTCAATTAAACTATGTCTAATACTTAACCACCATCCTAGATAATTTTATTATCAGTCATAATAATTTTCATAGACTTGTAATAATTTTCAGATAAGTATTACCATTTGTCATGATTTTTCAATCATTTATATCGTATTTATATAATATAAATACCAGAATATTCTAATATCATTAATATTTATTTAATATTAAATACTAATAAAATACATGTCATAATATTATAACATATTTATAATATCTCAAAGTATTTTTAATACTTTATTATTTCCTTTAAATGTTTTTAAGGTAATTAAAAACATTATTAAATAATTATTATTAATATAAATACCACATTATTCTCTTTATCATTAATATTTATTTAATATCAAATATTAATTAAAAACATAACATAATATTTTATATTATATCAAAGTATTTTTAATACCTTAAAATCATATTTATATAATTTTAAACACTTAAATCCATTATCCGATAATTGATATTAATATTAAAATATTAATATTTTTATGGTAAAATATCAAAAGTTATATTTTATAACTTAAAATATTTTTTATAACACTTAAATCATTTTTATATGATTTTTAAATCATTAATTCTATTTTCCCATAATTTATTTAATATATTCATTAAATAAATTAATCACCATTAATATAAATTTATTAATGAAATTCATCACAAATTATCAAAAGTTATTAAAAATAACTTAAAATATTTTCTCGACACCATAAAATAATTTTTCATGATTTTTCAAGTATTAAAATCATTTTAAACTAATTTATTTAATATTATAATTAAATAAATTAAATACCATTTATATTCCAAAAATATTAAATATTTATGAAATATACTCAAAATAATTAAAAACTAATTTTCAGACTTTAAAATATTTTTTCATAATTTAGTATGTATTTTTAATAATTAAAAACTATTTATTTTAATTTATTTAATAAAAATAATTATTTTTCTAAGAAACTGTCGCTAAAGGGCCCTATAGCGACAGACCCGTTGCTATTGGTGTTCTTGGGCCTTCCCAGATCTTCATAGCCAGATAATTGGGTACCTACTTTGACCAAGTCAAAAACTTTGTTGTTTATGATTCTGGGCGGTTTGATGTGTTACACATGTAGTATCAATGTAATACTACACTAACAAATAAATTTCAGGTCCAAATAACAACACATCACTGCGATATTAGCCGATTAAAACCTTGTCAGAAGCTGTTCTTCATTTCTGGGTTTTCCAAAAATGAAGAACAGTTTAAGAGGGGTACTTTGAATCCTTGTCGTTTGCATCCTGGGTCTAGTTTGTAAGATCTAATGGTTCCTACATGTAGTCCTGATGTCAGAGTACAAGTATACAACCTTATATCAGTCTAAAAACAACATATGTGCAAGATCAAGGCTGGTCAAACTAGGGGTCAAGAAACGGTTCTTGAAGATCTGGGTTTCCCAGAAATCTTCATCCGGCATGATGGTCAACCATACTTTGACCACCACTAATTTCCATTCTTTGTATGATCTGAGGTTTCTAGAGGCATTTATAGATAGTTCATATACCAATCTACAAGATCTAACTAACAACAAGATCTAAACATTAGCATACATCAAGATCTGAAGCTCAGAATATGTTGTCAGACGAGATCTGGGTTTCTGGGTTGCCCAGAAACTCAGTCTCCATGACCGGTCAACGCAGTTTAACTATTCATATCTCTTAATCTGCTCATGATCTATCCATGTTTCTAGTTTCAGATCAAAGTCCTCATGACATAGAACACATTTATAACATAAAACAACAAATATCAAAACAGAGAATGATCTAGGGCCTCTGACATATGACTGTCAGGCCACTTTTTGAATTTTTTCCAGATTTCAAAAAATGCTAGTTTCGAGCACTTTGATGTTATGGATATGAGATTTAACAACTTAGATCACTAAATAACATCTTATTACATAACTGTAACAAATAAACAACAACATATTACATCAGATCATAAGATTTTGAAGATTAGGGTTTATACCACTTTCTAGCTTTGATCTTTGAATCCGATCTTTGATTCCTATTATTGAAAGGCTATGAACTGATCTCAGCTTGGTTTCTCTCTCTCTCTCTCTAGATTTCAAAAATTGTGGAGAGAGAAAGTCTTGGAGAAAAATGAGAAATAATGTATGCATTTCCTCTCTCCTAATCTATATAATTGATATGATACAATGTATATGACTGATCCAAGGGGCAAGATGGCTAGTATTTGTCACATGGCTAGGGCTAGGGTGGTTCACCAAACAATTATATGGTAAGATATACAATTAACCTAATAAATAATGCAAGCAGGCTAGTTTGGTCATTTAGAATTTAATTTTAATGGCATGAAGGTCAATTGATACAACCCTTACGGTTTAGGTTTTAACCCTTAGGTTTTAGGGTTTAACCCTAAGGTTTTACATTTTAGTTTCTAAAATTTCCAAATTAGGCTTAAAAATAGAAATTTAATATTTCTAAATTATAATTAGGATTCTATAATTATACTAAAATTTCCAAATCATGAAATTCAATCTTGCCAGTTAGGATTATTATTTCCTAATTAAAATTACTAATTTAGCAATTAGGGTTAAATTGTATATTAGGGTTTATAATCCAAGAATTAGGGTTTTAAATAGAAAAATAATCTTTCTAATTTAGAAATTAGGTTTCCTAATTAGATTAGGGTTTTGTAATTACTTATAAGTTGAAAATTAGGATTAATGTTTCCTAATTAACATTAAAATTATTAAACTAACAATCAGGTTTTCCCTAATTATAAATTAGGGTTTCTAATCCAAAAATTAGGGTTTTCTAAAATCAATTAGGGTTATCCCTAATTAGGTTATCATTAATAACGTTTAAACCTTATACCAACATTTGCATTCCCAAACTAGGGTTTTTAATTTCTGAATTAGGGTTTGAATACCCGAAACCTAAATTAGGGGTTTCGAACCCGCTTTTCTAGGTTTCTTAACAGTCACTAGGGTTTTTTAAATGAACGTCGACATTCGACAATAATATTAGGGTTTGACACTGATAAAATTTATCTAGTCAACCCTTGACACTTAACTACATACTGTACACATATAATACCATATTTACAGAACATAAATACATATACACTTAATCTTGAATAATTCACCAAAATCCTTCACAGAATTTTGAAATCCTCAAAATTCCTTCGCAACAATATCAAACGCATACACTAATTTTTTGTCTAGGTTCTAATATTTAACCTTAAATCAATCAATTATGATTTTAAATTTTTTTTAAAATTCTCGGGTTGTCACAGGTATTATCAATATTAGGTTCTTCGAATAAAGTTAAATAAATTGCGTAACGATAATCAACGGATCATACAAGTTTTCCTTAACTCAACTTCGAGTTGTTTATTCAAATATGCTTATGGATAATCATTGATGATAACCATGTCTATGAATTATTGAATCGTACTCTGTGCATATTGCATGTAATCATCGGGTTTGAAAGGCTGATCACCTTCATTACCATTCAGTTCAGATATAATTGATATGTTCATGTTCAATGTTTGTTCAGCTATGAAAATTTTGTTCATGCTAGATCACAATTATATTGTTGAATGTTAGCCAGCTTATTGTTCAATTCTTTCTATCATGATATATCCTTAATTTATTGAACTTAAACTTGCTGGGAAAATTTGTTGCTCACCCTTGCTATATCATGATAAACACTTGCAGATTAGGCGAATACTTCAGATACAAGGAAAGGTCAAAGACAAGTACGACTTGGGAACTATTTGTGAAGTTAGATTTGTAACAGTAATGTATGATAATAATTTTGTTTGTTAGATAGAGTATTGATTCAGGTATTATGTGAAGGTTCTCGACTTTGGGGTTAATGAGTAATGTTTAATGTATAAACAATTTATGTTTATATATTCCACAATAGTTATAGAAATAGTATACCAGATCCTTGCTGATTAGGACCGGGATTTGAGGATACTACAGAGACTCAGCTTAATAATCCACATCATCGAATCATCCCTGCACTACGGCTAAGGATACTCATTAGTATCACGACCACGAATTATCTATGCACTACGGGCCAAGGATATTCGTGTTTTCATCAATAGCCATGATCATGCCAACAACTGTCCATCGATGCACTACGGGCCAATGAGGACTTTTACCACATCATTTGTAACATTATGGTCATTATTATACCGAATGATCCATGGTCATAATCATACCAATCAACAGTCCATGTATGCATGTAAGCCAAAGATGACTTTCAGCACAATATAAGCATGATGATGATGACAATGATATAAGAATTCATTTAAAAGAAAGCAAAGGATAAATTTTAATGATTTATAATATAATTTATCCAGAATTCAATAATGTCCAAATTATCAACATGATACTGCTTTGTGGAGTAAAATTCAAGAATAATATTGTATCAAAAATGATTTGGATCGAAAAGAAATCAATTTTTGTCATGAATAGTAACCTAGGTGAATAGTAACCAAGTGAATAGTACCCCATGAATAGTACTTTGGGAATAGTACCCCGTGAATAGTACTCCGACATGAAAAAGTTAAAACTTATCAAGAATGCTCAAAATAATATTTCCATGAAAAGATATTGGATGAAGTGCAAATTTCAAGGATATTCTACTAATTTCATGGAGTATAAAAGCCAAAACTTAACAAATTTAGTATAGAATTCGGAATCTGAAATTAAATAATATTACTTACATACTATAGAGTATGAAAGAAAATATTATTTCTTACGAGTACTGAACAAAAATAATATCCCTTACCTTAAAAAGAAGAGTATTACAACTGGTATAGTGGGGATATTCTTGAAGAAAACTTTAATTATTTTCTACGCTCAAAGCTTCTTAAAATTCTAAAGAAATACGCTCAATATTATAGAAGAAGAATTCTCTGATTCTGGTGTGATTTTCAATTCTAAATAAACATCCTATTTATAGGAGAATGGAAAGGATACTATTTGAATTTTTAGAATCACGGACTACATAGTGACGATCACATGCGCGTAGAAAAATCGGCTGAAAAATTTTATTCTCTACTATGCAAACACTATGCATAATAAAATATAATATATTCTAGTTTTCATAAATAATAATAATAATAATAATCCAACACCCTCCATCCCGGGAAAAATCCTTCCCCCCTGTGAACCACTTCATTTTATCACACATGGCCCCCACATGTGGCCCCACCTTTATTATATAAAAATATACTGAATAACTTTCTACCGATTATTTTGAAAAATGGGTAAATGGGGGTCTATAAAATAAACAAAATTTATAACAAATACTTCATAAAAATCCTCTTAATATTTTTAACAAAATTTATTCATCATTATTATAACCCGCAATATTAACAACTAGATCGTTCCCAGGAAAGAGGGGGCTTTCCGATAAGGATTTCTCCCAATTGGCGCGATATTAGGTGACCAAATCCCTTTCCTCGACAGAACTGTCTAGACATTGTTAATTATACAAATAATAATATGAATAACTTGTCGTCTCAATTATTAATTTAATAATATAAAATATTGACAATAGTTGAATCAAATAACGTGAGATACTATGCAGTAATTACTGTAGCAATAATTGAATAAAATTAAGTGACTTCTCACGTAAGCATTAATAATTAATACTGTGTGCTACTATGCAGCCACGCGTATTACTTTACTTTTACCAACGTGTATTTCAACAGTTAACTGTTAAAACTTTTGCCGTTATTTTTATAAAAAGATATTTCTGTCGTTTTCTCATTCTGACAATAATTCCGTTGTGGGGTCTACCAATGATTGTGCCGTTGTACGAATATTCCCTGTTAAAACGAATATTCCCCGAGCAATCGAATATTATATAACAACTTGCTTACTTTGCAGAATTTATAAATATTACCCACGACTATAACACTATAACAAATTCACACCTTAATATTCAAAAATGATATTTATAGAAAATTTCATCTTTATTCATAGAAATAGTATACCAGATCCTTGCTGATTAGGACCGGGATTTGGGGATACTACAGAGACTTAGCTTAATAATCTACATCATCGAACCATCCTTGCACTAAGGCTAAGGATATTCATTAGTATCATGACCACGAATTATCTATGCACTACGGGCCAATGATATTCGTGTTTTTATCAATGGTCATAATCATGCCAACAACTGTCCATCAATGCACTACGGGCCAATAAGGGCTTTTACCACATCATTTGTAACATTACAATCATGATTATACCGAATGATCCATGGTCATAATCATACCAATCAACAGTCCATCTATGCATGTAAGCCAAAGATGACTTTCAGCACAATATAAGCATGAGGATGATGATAATGATATAAGAATTCATTTAAAAGAAAGCAAAGGATAAATTTTAATGATTTATAATATAATTTATCCAAAATTCAATAATGTCCAAATTATCAACATGATACTGCTTTATGGAGTAAAATTCAAGAATAATATTGTATCAAAAATGATTTGGATCGAAAAGAAATTAATTTTTGTCATGAATAGTAACCTAGGTGAATAGTAACCAAGTGAATAGTACACCGTGAATAGTACTTTGGGAATAGTACCCCGTGAATAGTACTTCGATATGAAAAAGTTAAAACTTATCAAGAATGCTCAGAATAATATTTCCCATGAAAAGATACTGGATGAAGCGCAAATTTTAAGGATTATCTACTAATTTTATGGAGTATAAAAGCCAAAACTTAACAAATTTAGTATAGAATTCGGAATCTGAAACGAAATAATATTACTTACATACTACAGAGTATGAAAGAAAATATTATTTCTTACGAGTAATGAACAAAAATAATATCCCTTACCTTAAAAAGAAGAGTATTCCAACTGGTATAGCGGTGATATTCTTGGAGAAAACTTTCACTATTTTCTACGCTCAAAACTTTGTAAAACTTTAAAGAAATATGCTTAATATTATAGAAGAAGAATTCTCTGATTCTAGTGTGATTTTCAATTCTAACTAAGCATCCTATTTATAGGAGAATGAAAATGATACTATTTGAATTTTAGAATCACTTGATTTGCATAAAGGATTTATCACTTCGCACGTAGAAAAATTAATGAAATTTTTTATTCTTTACTATGCAAACATTATGCAGACACTATGCATAATAAAATATAATATATTCTATTTTTCATAAATAATAATAATAATAATAATAATAATAATAATAATAATAATAATAATAATAATAATAATAATAATAATAACAATAACAATAATAATAATAATCCAACACCCTCCATCCCAGGCAAAATACTTCCCCCCCGTGAGCCACTTCATTTTATCACATGTGGCCCCACCTTTATTATATAAAAATATACTGAATAACTTTCTACTAATTATTTTGAAAAATGGGTAAATGGGGATCTATAAAATAAGCAAAATTTACAACAAATACTTCATAAAAAAATCCCCTCAATATTTTTAACAACATTTATTCATCATTATTATAACCTGTAATATTAACAACTAGATCGTTCCTAGGAAACATAGGGCTTTCTGATAAAGATTTCTCCCTATTGACGCGCAATTAGGTGACCAAACCCCTTTCATCGACAAAACTTTCTAGATATTGTTAATTATGCAAATAATAATATAAATAACTTGTCATCTCAAATATTGATTTAATAATATAAAATATTGACAATAATTGAATCAAATAATGTGAGATACTATGCAGCAATTACTGTAGCAATAATTGAATAAAACTGAGTGACTTCTCACGTAAGCATAAATAATCAATATCGTGTGCTACTATGCAACAACGCGTATTACTGTACTTTTACCTTCGGGTATTTCAACAGTTAAACGGTTAAAAATTTTGCCGTTATTTTTATAAAAAGATATATCTATCGTTTTCTCATTCCGACAATAATTCTGTTGTGGGGTCCACCAATGATTGTGTCGTCGTACGAATATTTTCTATTAAAATGAATATTCCCCAACCAATCGAATATTATATAACTACTTTCTTACTTTGCAGAATTTATAAATATTACCCACAACTATAACATTATAACAAATTCACACCATAATATTCAAAATTGATATTTATAGAAAAATTCATCTTTATTCATAAAAGTTGGGGTCTTACAGTGGTATTCTCTCCGTACTATTTTAGAGAAATGTATCTCTTTTATTAATTTTACATATATAAAGAGCATTTGAACATCAATCAAAGTTTGAAAATACAACACTTTAGGCTGTATGTAATGTATGGTCTGGCTCTGGTAGCATAATATGTATATAGTGTCATTCTAGAGTAGTTAGGAACCACATATTCCCTTTTTCATCGTTAAGTTGTCTTTACATTACATCATCTGTTATCTTAATACGTTTTGTACTACTAATATATTTACAATAAAAAATTTATAGCAGAATGAGTTGATACTAAACAGATTTTCCCACTTACTCTATAATAATCATTCATTTCATAATTAAATATACACACACATAAATACTTGTGTGTTTCTATATTCTATAATACATATATATATATGTATATATATTGAGAGAGAAAGAGAGAGAGGAGTAAATCTGCTGGGATCTAAGAAAACTTGTGCCTTGGGTGATCCAAGAAGGCAACCATTTACCACGTGTCTTTTCTTTATTAATTACTCCTACACCAGTGGAATTTACTACCATATTTTGGTTATTTTTAATTTTAATACCAATGTATGAAATAAGGCTTTTCCATTCTGAATTTGAAATATGGTTTGTTTATTGGGTTATTGAAGATTGCTCAACTTGGTAAATATAGTGATTATAATATCATTTGGGAGTCTAAGAAAGTGATCTTCTTTGTGTTTCTTTGATTTCTTATTCATCCGTGAAGAACTTTGCCTTTTTTTCTTCAGCAATCACTATGATCAAATGCATGTATATATATGGGGGAGATTTAGGGGAAATTAAAGGGTCGTTTGAAATTTGGATAGCTTTTTTGAATTTATTTTCAAAAAATTAGTTGGCATTAAAAACAACAAAACAAAATTGGCATTGAAAACACAAAAGAGTATTGGGATTGAGGAGAAAAAAATGTAACACATTTGTTTATGGTTGTCAAGTGTTTGTGAGTATGTTGCTAAGAAAATATGAGTAAGGGTAAAAATAACAGTTATTCCACGTGACTTGACATGTGCATATTTTCATATAGTTTAGGAAGCTTAGAAAACCCGTTTGAGATTCACTTAGTAAGAGTGAATCTCAAATAGTCCCCGTTTTGGGACTGTTCTTGTATGTTTCGATCTCACTTAGGTCGGTGTAAACGATTTGAGCACGTCTTTATATTTTTTGAATTTTCAGTCAGTATATATCTCTTGATGTTCTTCGGGTGCATATTTAGTCTACGATGTGTTAGTCTATTTCGTGTACTTGATGACCATGGGGAGGTGCTGCCAAAATTTCTAAAAACTTCTAAGATGTGTTCAAGTTGTTGGCATTAGTGAAGCGACACATCTGAGAATGGGATAAAAGCCTGACCCATTAGAGTGGGAGATGAAGTTAGGAAACTCTTAAGCTTGCATATACATTAACCTGGAGACTTGATTGTGTTTGTCTAACTTTCCATATATATAGCAGATAGTTGTCCAAGATGTCTGTTGATCAAAGTTGGATGGAACGTAGGGTAGCCACTGATAAGAGTGAGTTTAGCTCTGAGTACTGTAGTGGGGTTGAACAGTTTCACAATTTCACATTTGAGCAAGTTAGCGGCGATGAGATCAGATGATTTTGTAAGAGGTGTGTGAGTGAAGTGTGGAAGGAAAGGAGTGATGCCATGTGCGACTTATTTGCGTATGGGTTCAAGCAGGGTTTTACGACATGAATCTATCATGGGGAAACCTGGTTGGATGAGCATGAATCAGAACCTGAATCTAGAGGTGACGAAACCTTTGACTGTACAAACATGATAGTTGAAGCTGCTGGTTCATACTTCCAATGGAATACAGATAGGGATGGCAGTAACGTCAAGTAAGAGCTGAAAGACGGGGCTAAGGGTTTCTATGAGTTATTACATGAAGCAGCGAGGCCACTGTATGACGGGCACGAAAAGCACACCATCTTATCTATCGTGACTAAGTTATTACACTTCAAGAACGAGCATGACTTTAGCGAGAGAGGTTTTAATGAACTGCTAAACATTGTGAAGGAGGGCTTGCCTGCAGGCAATAAGTTATCGGATTCGTACTATGATGTGAAGAAAGTGGTCAAAAGGCTCAATCTAGGGTATGAGATGATTGATGCTTGTGAGAATGACTATATGTTGTATTACGGGGATGTCAATAAAGATAAAAGGTCATGTGATATTTACGGTACAAGTAGATACTGTGAACATTGCAAGAAAAAGGGAAAAGACGTGCCGAGAAAGATCTTACTTTACTTTCCCATTGCGCTGAGGCTTCAGCGGTTGTTCATGTTAACACATACCGTCGAGTTTATGAGATGGCACTCTACACGGGACCTAGTTGAAGGTCAGTTGACGCACCCGGCAGATGGGCTTGAGTTGAATTTTTTTGATAAAAGCACCCCTTATTTGCTGAAGAGGTTCGCAATGTTAGGCTTGGACTTGCTACGGATGGGTTTAATCCATTTAATGAGCCTTACACCAAGCCCTACTCAACTTAGCCGGTGATTATTTTTGTGTATAACCTCCTGCCTTCGAAGTGCATGAAAGATCCCTACATGTTCATGCCTTTACTGATTCCGGGTGATAAGAGTCCGAGTAAAGACATCAATGTATACCTCAGTCTGTTAGTTCATGAATAGAAGATGTTGTGGGATAAAGGGGTTTAAACTTATGATGTATCTCTTAAACAAAACTTTGACATGAGGGCAACTTTACTGTGGACCACAAATAACTTCCCAGTGTTAGGAATGATTAGTGGATGGTCGACTCACAGGGCCTTGTCATGTCCCGTGTGCATGAGGTCAGTTAAAGCGATGCGACTCAAACATGGGGGGAAAATGAGTTTATTTGCAACATCCAAACAGTTTTTAACAATTGAATATCGTTATCGACGGATGAGTAGATAATTAAATTGAAAAACAGAGAAACGTCAAGTACCTGGATGTCTTTCTGGGACAACGGTGTTGAGTTGTATTACTCACTTAAAATTTCCAACTCCAAGGAAGGATCACATATTAGAGTGAGCTTATGATTATGACAAGGTTCATAACTGGACATATAGATCCATGTTCTTTAACCTTCCTTATTGGGCTACACTATGCATCCGTCATTATTTAGATCCAATGCATATTGAGAAGAATGTATTTGATAATATTTTTTATACAGTCTTAAATGAAAGTGGTAGAACAAAGGACAACAATAAGTCGAGGCTTGATTTGGTAGAAATGAACATTAGGGAACATCTTTGGCTGTATCAGGAGGGTAGTAAGACGGTAACGTCTAAAGCTGATTATACTTTGACCAGGGAACATTTGTTATTGATATGCAATTAGATCAGTGGACTGAAGCTCCCAGATGGATATTCATAGAATATAACAAGGTGTTGTAAAGTCAAAGAGCTGAAGTTTCAGGGTCTCAAAAGTCTAATTGTCATGTATTCATGCAGAAGTTAATCCCCGTGGCATTTATTGACTTGTTACCAAAACGTGTGGTTGAAGCACTGACGTAACTTTCTAATTTCTTCAGAGATCTATGCTTAACTGAGCTCCAACTCAAAGACATAGACAAAATAGAAATACAGATAGTGGAAATAATGTGCAAGTTAGAAATGATCTTCCCTCCATCATTTTTTGATTCAATGGAGCTTTTTCCTATTCACTTGTCATACTAAGCTAAGTTTGGTGGTCCCGTGCAATATAGATGGATGTATCCATTCGAGAGGTAATGACAATAATGTTTTTAATATGCTGAATTGTGCATTCTTGTTTACTAATTTATACATGCATATATAAGACATAGGTATATGCGACGTCTAAAACAAAAGGTGAAGAACAGAGCCCGTGTAGAGGGGTCAATTGCCGAGAGTTATGTTATGGAGGAACTTGTTAATTTCTGCTCGTTGTACTTTCAGTCGAATGTTCAGATGAGGCACAATCACTTACATTGGAATGAGACTGTCACACACGAGGAAAATGGAGAATTCACGGCCTTTAGTCATCCTGTACAACCATTTAGCGAACAAAAGACGATTCTTGAATGATAGTGAGTATGCAGCTGCCACATTGTATGCACTTATAAACATAAATGAAGTAGCACCATACATTAAGTAAGTAGCCATAACTATATATGTTTTGTGTTACTGCGCTTATAAGTTCCTTCCATACATATTTAATTATATAACTGTATTGAAGTCAATATAATGCTGAGGTACGTGAAGCGAATTCGATTATATCAAACGGGGATTTATAAAATATGAGGGATAGAGAATTTGTGTAATGGTTTAAAGATCATTTAAGTCTAACCGATTTGCATTTCAATGAATCTACCATCATAGACATAATCTTATGATGTAATTAACTTTATAATATGTTATGTTCATGTACATTAGGTCCTCACAGATGAGTTAGCTGACATTCAACTAAAGCTTATAGCCGACGACCTTGAAAGATCTGTAGATACTTATACATGCTGCATTGTCAACGGTTATAGATTTAAGTTCTGCGATATTAGGGCAGTCGCATCTTTTGATTCTGGTGTTGTGGTTAAAGGTAGCTGCTACGATAATCTCTGGGATGACTGACATGTACGATTGCTAGAAGTTATCGTTCTCAAATATTGGGGTCAGAAAGAGTTAGTTTGCTTTAATTGTCATTGGTTAGATGTTGAGAATTGATTTAGAGTAAATAAAAATTCAGGACTGGTGACTGTTAATGTTAAGTAAGAACTAAACTCAAACGAGCCTTTTTTTTTAGCAAGTAAAGTAACACAGGTGTACTACGTGTGAGAGTGTTAAGACTCCTGCAAGCCCATGTTATGCTGTTATAACCACCAAAGCCTTTGTTTTCAAGGCACAAATCCTCGTCTAGATGATGAACCTTTACAAGTTGAGTCTACTAGTGTCACACCTGCTAATGTGACAATTATTATTGAGTCTAGTGAAGAAGATGATAATGTCATCACTGTCGAACCTCAAGATGACGTTCTTGAGGAGGTAGATATAATTAAAGAAATCATTGAGGATGATGAAGATGGTGATGAAAACGATATTGAAGATCTACTACTCGAAGATGATGATTCTGATGTTGATGGCTTTGACGATATAAATGATTAGGAGTGTGTACTTTTGTGTCCTTATAGTTGTATTCAAATGTAACAGTATGTCGTAGTGCAATCATTATTTTCAACTTATATTAATCTATTAAATCTGGTGTTAGTTATTTTAGGTTACTATTTATGTTGTATCCTTTTAGGATGACTATTTATGTTGTATTCTTTTAGTTGTATCTGTATGTTATCCTCTTTGTTATTGTTCAAAAATATTGTGCAATCATCTAATAATGTTTTTTTGATGATTTGACAGACGGTGATCGTGGTGGGCGTTCAAGTCATGGGGGCCGTGGAGGTAGTGGGGGTGATGATCATGCCAGATTGTCAGGTATAATTACATGTTTTGTTGGGATACATCTTATTATTTTTTTTATATAGTTGTCGACGTCGGGATTTTTATTGTCCCTTTTCTATTCTTGTCTTTTGGTGTTCTCATATTAGGTGATATTTGTTTGAAAAAATAAGTTGTGAAAAGGTCCGATATGTATATGTCTAAGATTGGACTGTAAGCGTCGTCATTTGGTATTTTTAAATGGTTGCACCAACTCAACCGAGAAAAGGTTTACACATTGACCCAATGATGTGACACTGTGTAACAGGTTTGTGAAACCGAGATTCGTAAAGGTCCAGGGGTTTGATTATGCAGAGGGAAGGTGTTAGGCACCCCCCGACATCTCTATTACCACGGTGACCGCCACTTTTCAATTAAACTGTTATATGAATGTGTGTGTGTGTGGGTCAATGTGAAGTTATTTGGAAGTAGTGTTATGCCTCATTCGCACCTATATACAAAGGGTTTGAGTTTATGTAAAAATTCAGTTTTAACAAGATATAGCAGTGATGTTTTGTAAAGAGGTTTTTCAAACCCTTATGCTCAATAGTAATTGAGGCCTTTGATACTTCTATGTTACTAAGTGTTCGGCTTGATTGCTTTTATTTTTGAGATGCGAGGCATCTTCGAGAAAATAATATACATAGCAATGCCGAATTCCTTGTGGGCATGGGAGCCATCTAAGGAAATTCAAACACTATAAATAAATAATGTACAAGCTGCTTACAACCAAAAATGTCCATCACGGGAAACGAATCTAGATTCAGGAGACAGAACCTGTGATCACATGATTCCTAGGCTCACATGATGTAGCAGTTTATATAAAAGCTGTAAACAGTTATATATATAAAGCTATATATATATATATATATATATATATATATATATATATATATATATATCTGATCATGAACCACCACAAAGCGAACTTCATGGGGGACTAGAAATGTAAATATATAAAAGCGGTAAATATATATATAGAGACAAGATCAACCACCACGAAGCACCTCCATGAGGCATCAGGAATGTAAATAAATATGAAAAGACGAAATGTAAATAAAGTAGTAAAAGGCCACGAAGTAAACACCAGGCCTGACAGAAATGTATATATATATATATATATATATATATATATATATATATATATACAAAACAAAATAAAAAGCCACGAACCGAAGTCCGATCATACACACGCAACATGACTCTCAACGTGAAGAACGGTGTGTGCAAAATGTGGAAAAAATGCTTTAAGAAAGGTATGAAGGCTTATAGTGGACTCGTAAAGAAAACTTCAATAGCTTTAAATGGATGAACCCTCGGTTCCCACCGGTAAAAAATAGCAATATATGAGCTTAGAAGTGTTTAAAATGAGAAAACACTCAATTTATAATGTGTATAGAGCAAATTGAATTGGGCTTCCTTGCCATTTTCTCTTATAAAATGGCCACCCGAAGCCCTCTATTTATAAAGGGGGAGACGCAGGTGCACCTGCAGCTGCTCGGGGTACCCCGGGCTCCACAGGTCTCGTAGTCTCAAAGTACGTGAACTCATACAACATGTTGTCTGCTTAAACTTTTAGAACTACAATCCAGGCCTCCGATTGAGTTGTATAAGACATTTTACGGAGTGCTGTTCTTGAAAGCTACACAAATGACATGGGATTAGAGATTTTACGAAGTCAGGAAGACGGGACCATGCCCTTGGTCTTCAAGTCTTCAAATTATATCCGATGTGTTGTCTTGTGTAGTAGTCACTCAGGATTAAAATTATTAGTTCTTGTAGGACACTGCTATGTAAAGTGTATGTTGAAAGGTGTTGAGACGGCGCACATGTGTGATTAAGGTGGCAAAATGATGATTTTGCCCCTCACTAGGGTTATCTCCTGTTTGGGCTGATATAGCAGTTGTTACTCAGAGTTATCTCTGAGATTGGGCTACAGTAAGTGCTGAATGTCATCAGAGTTGTCTCTGAGGTGTGCCTGACCTCCCGGTGGTTGTCTCTGGGTTTGAGACTAAGTGCCTCGGGGTTATCTCCGAGGTTGAAGCTGACTGCAAAGTTTGAAATGAGCTTTTCCAGGGTTATCTCTGGAACCGTAACTGCACTCTTGGGGTCATCTCCAAAGTAATGCTGAAACTCCCAGTGTGATTTTTGGGACTAGAACTTAGTATCTCGGGGTTGTCTTCGAGATTGAACTACCTTTTCTGGTGTTATTTCCAAAACTGGAATTGTATTCCTCAGTGTTGTTTCCGAGGTTGGAACTAAAACTCCCGGTGTTGTTTCTGGGACTGGAACTGAGTATCTCGGGGTAATCTCCGAGATGGAAAACTGAGGATTTTGGGGTTATCTCTAGAATTGAGTTGATTTAACTCCTAGGGTTATTGGAAGACGGTTCTGCTCTCCTACCATGTTAGTAACAAAAATGCAAAATCTTGAGTTTTTACAGATGCCCCTCTTTATCATATTCATGCAATGCAATGGCATGGATAAAATAAAGAATACTAGACACTTGAAATGTGATAATATAATCATGATGTAATGCAAAACAACATTATACAAATGTATGATGCATGTGGTTGGTCGGACCGTTTTCCAACGGGATGTGATGTCTGTTTGTTCCCACAACTTCTGATGGGGTTGGAGTTATCACTGACGATTCTGATGAACTGCTTGGACGTGTTATCCAAAGTTCTCAAAAACATCCAGGATGTTGACGTTGGGGCTTATCACCAAAGTCCTTAATCCTTGGTACATATTTTCCATCGAGGATGTATCTCTCATGGAAAAGAAACTGTAGGGGATAAAGCTTTGTCTATTGAGGATGTGTATAACATATTCCATCATCTATCTTCCCCGATGAGGATGGTCCTTCCTGGGTTGTATTTCCAGGTCTTTCCACTGCCCTATCGGAGTTACTGCCAATAGTCTCTATTGTCAAGGTTGCTTGACCTTCGCTGAAATGTACATCAACAAATGAGATCCCTGGTGGGATAAAGCATCAAGGCTGCTTGACCTTCGTTGACATGTGCATCAACGGATGAGATCGTCAGATGGTTCATGACGTTTTGTTGGGTTTAACTTCCAATAACTGATGATGTTAAGGCTGTTTGACCTTCATTGATAGGTGCATTAACAGATGAAGGGGAGCATTTTTTTGGAGTTACGACTCCGAACTGACGACATGTGACCCTTGTGAGGTATTGTCGAGTGTAGTGTGCAACAGCTATGATCATTGATATAATAAGCCCTGTGTTTGGGTGAATACCAATGTGTGATATGTAGACCCGTAACTTGGTCTATAAAAACCATGATTTCAAGCTCTTTCGCTTAATTGCGTAGCATTTCTCTTCCTAATTTGGCCTTTTCACCTTGTGAGACCTCCTTTACAACTCGAACTGGACTGAACCGGAAGGGTGGGCCCCAGCCAGGGGAGCCGCAGGTACACCTACGGCCAACCGTAGGTGGGTTTAAGTGGCTTGGAGTTTTCACAAGTCATTTTCAACTTGCGCCGTATAGAAAATCTGAGAGCTTTTCTTCAGATCTGCTGATTTCAGGCGTCTTTCTGCAAATTTTGTCACTGTACAAGTGTTCTACACTGTCTTGGTAACGTATGCATGTCTTCTTTTCCAGTTTTTATCCGTTGGAAAATGAATTATCATATGAAATGCTTCTAAATACATAATAACGAATATGCATGCTCATAAGACTTGATAAAAAATATTAAACATAGTAAATGTTAGTATTTAACCATGCTGAACATAATGATGTGAAAAATTTTGACTTTTGAAATAGTCAAATTGTCACCTTTTTTATGCTATTTCTTATCCTAAATGAGCAAAGGTGGTAAAGCAAAGTAATCCTGGTAATTAGGCTACCCTTACAGATTGTGACTTTGATAGTGTAATGCATATAGGATGTTAATGACTGTGGCCAGGTGTGCTACTGACTGGCCACCTAGTTATGCCTATATGCATGTGGATAGTTCTGTTTACAAAGGAGACTATGTAATTTTTTTCCCAAAATAAAGGTATTGGATAGTCATGCATTTTTAACTCTAGTATAGGTGTATGATAAAATAATGTATGAATGCATGCATGTAGTCATAAAAATGCATTTTGAAAAAGCTCCAAGTTAGAGTTTACCACACCCTTTCTGAGGTGATTTGGAGACTTGTGTCCAGATATATGGATCCAGATCAGCCGAGTAGTTCCCATAGGACCACTTCAGGTGTGTGAAGGAGGGCTTTTGATGTGCCTCAACTACCGTTAGAACCTTGTTAGGAGTCCCGGCTGAGGCGCTCAAGGGAAAGATAACTTGTACAGGTCCTTTGAACGTAGATGCTATGCGCGGGCTATTGAGTGATCCCATACTCGATGACATGACAGTCAAGGATCGCATTCTTCGGTGATTGTTCCTGATGATCATTAGGGGTTGCTTCATAGTGGATAACTCTTCCACGGTATCATTTGCTTTGATCAGCGCTACACGAGATGTAGATTGTATTGGAGAGTATGATTGGGGCTCCTATACCTTTGACTATTTCCTCAGGGCATGCGCATACGTTCGCAAGGCTTGACGGAGGCTTTGTTAGGACTCTACTCATTTCTGCTGGTGAGTATTTCTCTTGTAATTTCCCATGTACAGGTTAAGAGTGTTGACTGACAATAGATGTTTGCCTTTGTGTTGGAAGTTCTGGGCCTACAAGAGGCTCTCATGTTTGCATCTTGTGAGTGTGCTAGGTTTGGAGACGTATCAACGAGGAAAATGATGGCATCACTCTATACTTGCGGAGGTTCTTATAGCTGAGGGTTTCACCCATTTTCGTCTACAGTTAGAGTTGTTGACAACTGATTCTATCACATGGATTTCCTACTCTGAGGAACACTTACCCGTTGGGTTTAAGGATGGGTACCCGACTGGTGTTGAGTACGTGATATCCACTCGTAGGATTCCTCTTTTCACAGATGGAGGATGGGAGCTCTATTTAGGAGAGCGTGCTATTAGGAGCACTACAGAAAAGATTCGTGTGCCGATCTTGCCTCCTTCCAGGCGTTATTGGCCTGTTTCACAGTCACCCATTAGTAATATCCCATTGATGGGCGTTGATGGCTTTGCACTGTCAAAGGGTCCATATACTCAGGAGATGTTTCATCACTGGTGGTCCCCTCATATCATTGGAGCCTAGACCTACGCCACTCAATTTATGGGGGATATGGGTTCTGGATCCGTGATGATGACAGATTGGATGGCCTGTGTCCGATATCCAATTCATTTGACACAGATTGACAGTTTGACCCGACAGTTGGATCGGGCACATTTCTTTATCCGGTACTTGGGCAGAGATCCTTCAGAGGTAGATACTTTTGATCTTTCCAACTCTGGCATTGGCCCCTCAGATGACCCATATGGCTTTTCCAGTGACGATCCTTTATTATATAGGCATGACATCCCCGTTGATGGAGATCTAGTGACTCAGGAGGAGTTACATCAGGTGGACAGGATTGATGATGTAGACATTGACACCATTGTTTTCTTCTGATGTGTATTCTCATTATATCTTTTGATAGGCCTCTGTTAGATACTGGGTGGTTGTGCCCCATTCTCGCTATATCTTTTGATAGGCCTCTGTTAGTTGTTGGGCATATGTGCCCCATTTCCCTGTATTTTTAACTGTATAGAGATTATATATTAGATGATGATGTACTCAGGAATGTATGTAATGTTATTCCCTACATCATATTGCCATCTATTATTTATCATGCATATATTATGTTATGCATATATATGTATATCCAGAGATATTCAACATTGACCCCTAGATGGTCTTATGATACGGCCCACACTGATGTCTTCCTCGACAGTTAGCCGCATTGATCACACCCCACCAGTGTTGGTAGCCTCCCGTCTAAGGTCATGTAATAATAGTTTATCACCTCCAGATAGGGTGATCGTAGATTAATTTTTATAGTATTCCATGACCCTCCTGATCTTCCAAGTTCCTGTGGGCTTTGTGGATAGTATGCTGGAGCATTGGGTACTAGAGAGGAAGATTTTCTGATTCGAGAGCCAGGATTTGACTCCCACCTTAGAGGAGTACGAGCGATTGATGGCTCTGTCCTTAGACAGACCTTGTGCTTGGATGGCCATTGGAGATATAAGCCGGTAGTTCATGACCCTCACCGGGTTACGGCTTAAAGTAGTACAGGATGAGATTACATCAGGTCATGTGGTGTCCCAGAGTTTTTTAATAGACAGATTTGGCTCGTTAGACAGTTATGCACGACATTTTGGGGATTTAACCGCGCCAGAGGATCATTGGCGTGTAGCCAGAGTAAACGTATTCCTGATGTGAGTATTATCAAACGTATACATGCCATGATATATGGATGAGCTGGACATTGGCGTGATTATGGTAGTGAGAGCTCTCAACGAGGGTCATACCATTGTACCTATGATCGTGATAGAGACATTGAGATCAACCACGTATTGTGGTACCTACCCTATATGGGTATTTATAGGCATCTCAATCATATTGTATATGTGGTTCATGTCACAACTGAGACTGATTGGCCCCTTGATGATGACATGTATACTATTTTCCCCATGAGATAGCCATGTCTTACTTCTTTCAGCCAGCAGAGTGTACAGTCGCTGTATCCTGGTCAGTGTTCTTAGTAGGGGTAGGAGATACATTCGGCATTTTGCCGTGTACAGGGCTCAGTTCACCCTACAGCTTCATTACTCATGCACCTGACATGGATTATCTCCCTGTGGCTGGTTTGAGGGGCATGCCCACTTACCACCCACTGGCTGTGATGTCACAATTCAACCAGTTTTAGGATTTCCATCCTTTTGAGGGGGCATTAGGTCAGCGTTTGGCTTCTCGCCACTTATCAGCAGAGGATAAATCCATTGTGTATGCCCATTGGGATCAGCGTGAGCTAGCTGCATTTTCTGTTAGCCATCCGGGCTGTTCGAAAGAGTATTCTGCATGGATGGAGACAGAGATGACATTGGCTGCGGTTGTATCCACAGTGCCGGGGATTAGTTCTAATAGTGGAGAGCCCATGGAGGACACTGATTCTCTCACTGAGGAGGAGCTATTTGTTGGGTTGCCAGTAGCTGTGATAGATTCTATGAGTACTTCTACAGCTGTGACTCCTCCTTCAGAGTATTTAGCGCAGAGTTTGCATTTGATGACATTTGAGAGGGATCAGGCAAGAGCCTTGATGTTGAAAGCTCTTAATGGGAGAGATGCCGCTCTATTGGAGATATATGATGCTCTAGCTCGTAGAGACATTGGTATTAGTGAGCGGGATGAGGCTAGATCATCCGGAGATGCATTGATTGTTGAGTGGGATGTTGCCATATCTTCCTGGGATGTAGTCGTTACAGATAGTACTACCGTGCGATCCCTTATTACTTGCATGATTGCCGAGATGATTGCATATATTAATGAACATCATGCCACCATACAGTTTGCTATGGATCTGTTAGCTCGTGTAGATACCCTTGGGTAAGAGCTCATAGCGTTACCTCTTTCTTTGGAGAGAGATGCCATGTTGGACTTGATATCTCGTATATTCACGAGATTGTAGATAGGCTTTTATTTTCCTGCACAAACTAGCTTAGCCATTTTGTCATGTATAATACATATTGTATACATTAAACATCATTATATATGGTAGCGAACTATATTTTGATCTACTTCCCTTTTAGTTGTGCCTTGTTACTTGCTTGATATTTTCCCGCTTCTTCAGGACCTGTGATCTTGATGTATTCTGAACTCATCCTTGATGGGTGGACATTGAGATGTCTTAGGATCTTTCAGAATGGATCGTTGATCTGTGTGTATCTCCTACCTTCTTTCGTGTCTTGGGACTGGTTTCTGTATATAGATATGGAAAGGAGTGTGGCTTTCCTATCTGAGATTGACTGCACCACAGATGGTTGTCGGTACTCCTATTGAAGAGGAGATCCCAAGTAGTTCCATCTCTTATGGATTGGTGTTGCTCTTCGAGGACTCAACCGCAGCTTAGATGGTCACCAACACTCCCATTTATGGGGAGGTTAGGTAGTTCCATCCCTTTGGTCTGAAGCTGATGAAATGTGATGGATTAAAGTTTGATCCCAGTATCGTGTGACAAGTATTTGTGTTTTGGTAGGGGTAAGACCGAACCATAAATGGTTGCCTACGTAATCCTATTGAAGAGGAGATCAGGTTTGCGTAGTTCGAACCTGGTATAAGAGGTTCAACGCTGTTTGTGTAGAAGGGTGTAGAAGTGTGTTTTTGTTTTGTTTTGTTATTTTTTTATTGCAATCGGGCCATTAAAAAATGGTTGCCTATGTACTCCCAGGTATCGGGGAGATTAGGTCGACGTACTTTGCCCCATGTGCAGGATGATTTGCAACCGAAAAGTTTGATCCCATGTTTAGGACAAACTGCAAGAGGAAAAAGTTTGATCCCGTGTGCAAGACAAACTGCAGGTGTGAAAAATTTATCCCTAGCGGGACAAAACTGCAGGTGTGAAAGGTTCAATCCCTGGTGGGATAACCTAAAAGGTTTGAAACGAAGTGGAGTGAAAGATCTGATGATCTGAAATTGAAGTTGTTAGTCTTGAAGAGTGTGTTTGTCCCTGATGGGGTAAATGGGTTTGAAGAAAGGGTTAGAAAACTTGAAATAACTGACAATCTGGTGATCCAAAACCAAAATGTGTGCTTGATGGTAACTTCAGACATAGTACTGTTTCATGGTGTCTGAGTTGATGAAGCTGCGAAAATTCTTCTTCGTCCATTTCCTGTAATCTGAGAGCACCTCCTGTCAATACCTCTTTGACAATAAATAGGCCTTCCCAGTTTGGAGTGAATTTTCCCTTAGACTGATTTTGATTGTCAATGACCTTCTTCAAAACCAAGTCGTGTTGTAAGACCCCGAATTTTGTGAATAAAGATTAATTTTCTCAAAATATTTTTGTAAGTATTATGGTGTGGATTTGATATAATATTATAGTTGTGGGTAGTATTTGAAAATTTTGCAAAGTAAACAAATTGATATAAAATATTCGCTGTGTCATGGAATATTCATTTTAATAGGGAATATTCCTACGACGACACAATCATTGGTGGACCCCACAACGGAAGTATTGTCGTATTTAGAAAATGACAGAATTATCTTTTTATAAAAGTAACGGCGAAAGTTTTACCGTTAAACCGTTGAACCACCCGGTAGTAAAACTATAGTAATATGCGTGGTTGCATAGTAGGACACGGTATTGATTATTGATGCTTACGTAAGGAGTCACTCAGTTATACTCAATTATTGCTACAGTAATTGCTGCATCATATCTCTCATATTATTGATTCAATTATTGTCACAATATCATCTGCATAATATTTTATATTATTAAATCAATAATTGAGACGAAAATGTTATTCATATTATTATTTGTAATATTGACAATGTCTAAAAGTTTTGTCAATGAGAGGATTGGTCACCTAATTGCGCGCTAATAATGAGAAATCCTTATCAGAAAGCCCCTTCTTTCCTGGAAACGACCTGGTTGTTAAATATTGTGAGTTATAATATTAATGATGAATAAGTTTGTGTTGATTAAAGATGAAATTGATAGTTCCATTGTGTTGGGATTATTAGTATTAGTGGAAATCGACATTTATTTCAATAATAACTGATGTCTGGAAGTTATATTGACCAATCGGGTAATTAATCTGATAAATGAGCAATTAATTGCTATTAATTAACATGCTTATAACTATGTGTTCACATATGTATACTATTGATTCACATGTATGTACTATTAGGGGAGGTGGTGCAAGATTGATAATACATGCATGACTAAATTAAAAATGAAGGTATAGATGAAGGTACTATACTGTAATTATTTTTTTCACATGTATAGAACTATTGAGTCACATGATTGTACTATTGATTCACATGATATACTATTAGGGGAGGTGGTGCAAGTTTAATAATACTTGCAGGACTAAATTAAAAATGAAAGAAAAGATGAAGGTATTATACTGTAATATTTCGAGCCCCAAAATGTGAAATTATCAAAACTATATTTTCCTATAAATAGAAGCTCATTCTTCCTTCATTCTCACCAAATCCCTAAGACTCACAAGATAAATTATAAAGAGAAAAGCTATAGAGAGAAAGAAGAAGAGAAGTCTGCTACTTCACTATTCTAGTATCTAGTCTTCTTCTGAGGTAAGGGGTATTATTTTTTCGTATTCATGAAGAGAGTTATTTCTTTCAATACTCGTAAGAGTTTTTATTCCATTCTTTATTATTCTGTTGGAATAACCTGTCTACACGGACTACCGCATGCATGGTGAAATTTTTCTGTTATTCCATTCTTTATTATTCTGTTGGAATAACCTGTCTACGCGGACTACCGCATGCATGGTGAAATTCTTCTGTTATTTCGTTCTTTATTATTCTATTGGAATAACCTGTTTATGCGGACTACCGCATGCATGGTGAATGACCCTTAATATTTATTCTTTATTAAATTATGGAAATGATCTGTCTACGTGGATTACCGCATTGCGGATGAAAATTCATTTGCAGTTTCGTATATTCTATTATACTCGTATGAGATATTCTTTCTTTTGTACTCGTCATGGAATATTGTTTTCTTTTGTATTTTCCTTTTATGAGTACTATTCACGGACTACTATTCATGGGTACTATTTACGTATACGAAACTATTCACAAAGTACTATTCACGAGTACTATTCATAAAATACTATTCACAGGGTACTATTCTCGAATTACTATTCACGAGGTACTATTCACTTGGGTATTATTCACCCGGAGTACTATTCATGAAAAAATTGATTTCTTTTCGGTCCAAATCATTTTTGATACAATATCATTCTTGAATTTTACTCCACAAAGCAGTATCATGTTGACAATTTGGATATTTTTAAACTCTGGATAATTTTAAAGTCTTTAGTATTTATCCTTGATTTCGTTTGATTAATGCTTATATTATTGTCATCGTCATCATGCTTATATTGTGATGAAAGTCATTTTTGGCTTACGTGCATAGATGGACTGTTGATTGGTATGATTATGATCAAGGATCATTCGGTATAATCATGACCCATAATATTACAAATGATGTGGTAAAAGTCCTCATTGGCCCGTAGTGCATTGATGGACATTAGTTGGTATGATTATGACCAGTGATTTTTCGGTATAATCATGACCATTGATGATTACATGAATATCATTGGTTGTGGTACAGGGATGATTCGATGATGTGGTTTATTTTTTAAGCTGAGTCTCAGCGTTAAAGTTGATGAAAAACTTTTTAAATCATAGAAGATAGTAGATATCATGCTCTACTTGACTCTTCTAATGGATTGCTTATTCCGCTGTAGTTGTTGATCTAAAATGTGTTGTCTATGTATTCTATCAGTTGTTATACTGTTGAAGGCTAAGGATAATTTATTCTGCATTATCTTAGTCATAATATTTCTTACTGGGCTAGTTGAGCTCACCCTTTTCTTTCACTGTTCTCTTCAGGAAATGAGAATATAACTGGGATTGGTCGGGGAACGGATTAACGGTCCATATGGTTGTTTTAGTAGTCCTCACTATTCTGTGAAATAGTGTGATAATAATTGTAATGAGGACTCTATTGAGAGTGGATATTGTCTAGAAGGAAATATTCTTGTTTAAACTCTCAACTATGTTTTGTCATATTACACACGACAGTTGTATAATTAAGTTGTATTTGAATTTTGTACCATGTATTTGGCGACCCAAGATGGGTGATGTATACCTATTTTCGGGGCGTCATATATGTTGTTTAAACTGTCGTAGTCGGACTTTTTTGTTGTAGGATCTGGCGATCCTTTGTTGGTATAATTGACCATGGAAGATAGCATCACTTCGCTTTTCATCTATTAGAGATAATTGGTGATATCTGTCTTGTAACCATTGGGCTTCATCCAGCTGAGCGTCGATCAACACTTTGAGGGATTCCATTTCTACCTCTACGGGAAGTACTGCTTCCATCCCATAGGTTAATGAGTAGGGGGTTGCCCCAGTGGAAGTACGCATTGAATTTCTATAGACTAATAGAGTTAGAGACAAGAGGTCAGGCCATCCTTTGTGATTGGCGGACATCTTTTGCATGATTTTCTTGATGTTCTTATTAGCTACTTCAACAACACCATTCATCTTTGGACGGTAGATGACGAAGTTAAGGTGTTTGATGTGGAATTTACTACACAACTCTTCCATCATTTTGTTGTTGAGGTTGTTAGCATTATCTGACACAATCACCTCTGGTTGTCCATATCGATAAATGACATTGTTTTTTATGAAAGCAATGACAACGTCTTTGGTAACCCTGGGGAAGGAGGCTGCTTCTACCCACTTGGTGAAGTAGTCGATCATTGTGAAGATAAATCGATGCCCGTTACTGTCTTTGGGCTCGATGTGCTCGATCACGTCCATTCCCCACATTGAGAAGGGCCAAGGTGAACTCATATTGTGGAGTTCCCTCGGAGGGACGTGGATAACATTCCCATGAATTTGACATTGGTAGCATCTCTTGACATGACCATCACAGTCAGCCTTGAGGGAGAGCCAATAATGCACTGTTCTCAAGATCTTTTTAACAATTACAAGGCCACTCATGTGTGGGCCACATACTCCACCATGGATTTCATCCATGAGCCTCTAAGCTTGGTCCTTGTCTAGACATCTGAGGAGACCTAGTCTTGTATCTCTTTTGTAGAGTGCATCTTCGCTCATGTAGAATTTTATAGCCAGTCAATGGATCTACCTTCTTTCAGTCGGGCTCACCTCAGTGGGTGTAGATCCATCTCGTAGATATTCCTTGATGTACTGATACCAAGGGTGCTGGATGAGAGGTAGCTTATCCGATACTTCTCCAAAGTAATTCCCATAGGCTGGAGCCTTTTGTAGGGCAAATGTGATGCTTGGCATGTTTTCCTTGTCAGGTATGTTGATCAAGGAGGCCAAAGTTTCTACCGCATTTCCAAAGTCATTCCTATTCCTAGGAATGTGGAGGAAGTTTATTTCTTCAAACTTCGAAGCCAGCTGTAAAACTTGCCAATGGTAAGGCAGCAAATGTAGTTCTTTGGTGTGATAGATTCTCGTGGTTTGTCTGATCACCAATTCGGAATCTCCAAAGACAGTTAACCGCCTGATTCCCATTGATTGGGAAAGTTTTAGCCCCATGATACGACCTTCATACTCAGTTGTGTTGTTGGTGTTGACAAACTTTAATTTGATGGTGACGAGATACTGCTCCCCCCATACCTGATAGTAGAACTGCTCCAGCCACAAAACCTTCCATATTAATAGCTCTATCAAAATTCATTTTCCATGATTGGTGTGTATCGTACTGATGGTGTTGTTGCACCGTCATTACCCCTTCATCGGGGAAGTATGTTTCCAAGGGTTTGAAATCCCCTGAAGGGGCGGTGACCAGTTGATCCTCAATTCCTTGACCTTTGATAGACTTTTGCGTCACGTAGATGATGTCAAATTGCTGTAAGATCAACTGCCATCTGGACAGCCGATAATTTAACATGGGTTTACTGAACACGTACTTGAGAGGATCCATGCGGGATATGAGATGGGTTGTGTGACCATGGAGGTAATGTTGTAACCTCATGGAAGCCCATACTAAAGCACAACAAGTCTTCTTAATCAGAGTGTACTTGTGTTCACTGCTGCTGAATCTTTTGCTGAGGTAGTAGATAGCTCGCTCTCGGCCTCTATCGTCCTTCTGTCCTAGCATGCAGCCCATGGCATTGTCATTGATGGACATGTACATGAACAGGGGAACGCCATCCCTGGGTCGTACCAAAACACGAGCTTTGACTAGCTGCTCTTTGATTTCAAGGAAGGCTTTTTGAAACTCATCATTCCATTTCATGGAGGAGTTCTTCTTTAACAGCTTGAAGATAGGCTCACACATTGCTATGAGTTGGGAGATGAACCTGCTAATGAAGTTGATTCTTCCCAAAATCCCTGTATTTCTTTCTCTGTTTGAGGAATGGGCATTTCTGTAATGACCTGGATTTTAATGGGATTTAGCGCAATCCCTTTATGGCTGACTAGGAAACCTAGCAACTTGTCTGATTTAAAGCCAAAGGCGCACTCGGCTAGATTCAACTTCAAGTTGTACTTTTGCAACCTGTTAAAGAGCTTTCTGAGATGGTCTAGGTGCTCTTCTTCCCTTTGAAACTTGACAATAATGTGATCAACAAAGATCTCTTTCTCTTTGTGCATTAAGTCATGAAAAAGAGCCATCATGGCTCGCTGGTAGGTAGCTCCGGCATTGATGAGGCCGAATGACAACCATCTATATTAAAAGGTTCCCCAAGGCATGATGAATGCAGTTTTCTCACGATCCTCTTCAGCAACCATAATTTGTTGATACCCCGCAAGACAATTAGCAAAGGAGTACATGTCGTATTGAGCAGTATTGTCAATGAGAATGTGGATAAATGGCACGTGAAAGCTATCCTTAAGGCAAGATTTATTCAGATCCCGATAATCCATGTAAACTCGCACCTTTCCTCCTGGTTTAGGCACGGGGACTATGTTGGATAGCCATTTAGGGTATGTTGACACCATGATGACGCCTGCTTAATATTGTTTCACAATTTCTTCTTTAACTTTTAAACTCCACTTAGGTTTTAATCGCCTGAGCTTCTGCCTGACTGGCTTGAATCCCTCTTTAATGGGAAGGCAATGAATGACAATGTTAGTGGATAAACTGACCATGTCTTTGTGAGACCATGCAAACACATCCTGGAATTGGGTTAATAGCGTAACCATGTCATTCATTTGGTTTAAAGTTAGGTTCGTACCAATCTATATTTGCTTGGGGTTTTCTAAGGTTCCGAGGTTGAATGAGGTGGTTTGATTAAGATTTGGTTTGGGTTTATCCTCGACCCATTCCTTGATCTCCTGAGGTATCTCAGTGTCCTATTGTATTTATATCAAGTCTGAGTTCAACTTTTCATCGAAGTTACAGTCTTTGTGGAGAAAAGGCACCTCATCAGAAAGTATAGGCACATCTAAATTCAGAGTCCTAAAACAAAATATGCTTTCACTTAATATATGAATTTGTTAAATCATACAAAGTGTTAGCATGTACAGACAAAACAACTACTAATAATGTACAGAAAAGTATGCAGTTACTGATAAGTGGGTTTTATACCCACGAATTGGCTCCTAATTTTAGCTTAATCGGTGTTAATTCTTTGATTTTATGTTTTGTTTTTACTTGTTTAGTATTATTTTGTGTTTAGGTAAGGTGGAGTGGCAAATGGGCTAAATGGGTGGAAGTATAGCATCATTTGGCAAGAAAAGGAGCATACATGGACCAACTAACAGAAGTCATGCCCGCCAGGGCAGGGGGTCTTAAACTCAGAAATCAGTTCACATGCCCGACGGGGCGGGTCATTTTCAAGGTAACACCTACGCCGGGGCGGGGGTACGTGGCAGAGCAGTCTTTTATTTGGTTTCAAATGCTACAGTAACATGAGTTTAAATGTTTGGGATGAGTTGGGACTCATATTGGCATTGAATTGTAATTAGAATGCATATCTTAGCGATATATCTGACATCAAATAACAAGATTTTGAGATGACATACAATGAAAGATAATTAAAAAGATTGAAGGCAGATTTTGGAGCAAGAGCATTGGAGAGGAGATTTTGAAGGATTTTCGTATCAATTGCAAATTGGGCTAAAGAAAAGGGTGGTTCTAGATTTATTCTTTTCTTTTAGTTTTATATTTGTAATTGAGAGGATGTTTTCTTTAATTACTTCAGTTTTTATTTCATTAATGATGAACTAAATTACTTTTTAGGCTTATGATAGATCTTTAAGTGGAACAATGATTATGTAACTTTGATTTTCAGTTTAATAAGCTATTCTTCAGTTTATCTATATTAATTTGTGTTTGAATTTATGAATTGCCTGATCACCAATTCTTTGTGGACTTGTATGGATTTGAGAGAGGAAATACGAGTCTAGACTTAGTTAATATAACATGTGTTCTTGAATTCTGTGAATGAGTGGAATCTTGATGAATGTTAGGGTTGAGATATGCTTAATTTCACATGTAATCGGATAGAGAACTTGGACTTAAACTTTCTTTAATTGTAATTCACATAGGGATATAGTGAGTTAGTTAATTAAGGTGTTTAACTTAATTCTAACTAAATTGTGGATTTAAGTTAATATGGTGTTAGTGCATCGAGAGGTGGCTAATTCTACTTTCGTGTTCTTGATTAATAAACTGGGATAGTGAAATAAACTGGAATGAAGAGAAATAATCAGAGTGAAGCTTAGGGTGAAGTTTTAAGCCTAATTCTCCGATACTTGTTTGAAATTTTAGTTTTTAAAGATTTGTGATTGTTTTGTGATCTTAATATTTTTCATAATTTTAGTTTTTAATAATTTTAATTATTAAATTGGATAGTTTAATAATATTGGGATTAATAGGAAGCTGGTAATTATGAGGTTTAAATTCATACTAATTTATCTATGGGAACGATACTCTACTTACTGTTATATTACTTGTTGACCACATATACTTGCGTGTTGTGCGTATATAGAAAATACCTAACAAGTTTTTGGCGCCGTTGTCAGGGATTATTAGTACATATTTTAATATTTTGCGATATCATTATAATTAGTCCAGTTTTACTTAAATATTTTTTTTTATTTTTGTTTTGTTCGTTCTTATTTCAGGTTTTTGAAGTTGGTTTATGCAAACTCAATCCAAAAATCCAAACTTGCTTCCTTTTGAGGACAACATTGAGAGACGGTTTCAAAGGCTAAGGAAGTGGATTAAGGAGGCAAGGGAAGACTTCGAAAATTCTGAAAAAAAAGAAGCAATGGCTGCCGAAGACTAGAAAGCGTTAAGGGATTTTGCTATACCCAAGGTGATTGAGCTTCAGCCGAGTATCATCAGGCCTGCTATAGCTGCGAACACATTTGAGATTAAGCCTGGGATTATTCAGATAATCCAAAACTCGGTTCAGTTTGGGGGACTAGCGAATGATGATCCGAACAAACATTTGGTCAACTTTTTGGAAATTTGTGACACCTTTAGGTATAATGGGGTGTCGGATGATGCATTTAGACTTCGCTTGTTCCCATTCACTCTGTGAGACAAGGTGAAGAGTTGGCTACACTCTATACTGTTGGGATCACTAACTACATGGGAAGACCTTGCTCAAAAATTTCTAGCAAAATTCTTCCCACCAGCGAAGACTGCAAAAATGAGGAATGAGATAACTATGTTTGAACAACAACATGGGGAATCACTTTATGAGGCATGGGAAAAATACAAGGAATTTGTTAAAAAGTGCCCGCATCACGGATTGCCTAAGTGGTTGCAAATGAACACATTCTACAACGGATTACATGGTAATCTCAGGACCAGTATTGATGCAGCCTCAGGTGGAGCATTTATGGCAAAACGTTATGAGGGATCGTATGAATTGATAGAGACAATGGCAGCTAACAGCTACTAGTGGCCCACGACAAGAATGACACAAGCTAAGGTAGCTGGAATGTTAGAAGTAGATGGGGTGACAGTACTAGCAGCGAAGATTTCAGCGTTGTTAAAAAAAGTAGATGCTTTGTCAGGGGTACAAACACAGCAGGTGGAAGTTATTTGTGAATTGTGCGCGGGTGAACATCCTATAGAACAGTGTGCAATCAACCCAATGTTAGTGAAATTTATGGGTAGCTACACTAGAATTCCATAGAACATGTACTAGAATGCATACAATCCGGGGAATAGGAATCATCCTAATTTTTCATGGAGCAACAATCAGAATTAGCAAGCCCCATGACAAACTTATCCCCCAGGATTTCAGAATCAACATCAACAACCAGCTCAACATCAAGAGAGAAAAATAGATTTAGAGGAGTTGTTGTCGAAGCATATAACGAGCAACGAAGCATTGATAAAATCACAAGCTGTAGCCATCAAGAACCTAGAGAATCAGATGGGACAGCTTGCCTTAGCATTGAACAATAGACCACAAGGGACTCTACCGAGTGACACCGAAAGAAATCCTAAAGGAAATCACGAGCAGTGTCAGGTAATCACTTTGAGAAGAGAAAAACATCTAGATGGGAAAAGTGTAGAAAATTCAGTTAGAACGGATGACAAAGTTGATGAGAACAAACTGGTTGAAGAAAAAAAGGATGAGGAAAAGCAAGTTGAACAAACAAAGTTAGATGACAAGCCAGTTGTGTATCCTCCACCGCCATTTCAGCAGAGAGTCCAAAAACAAAAATTGGATAAAAATTCAGATTAACACCCCTTTCGCAGAAGCGCTAGAGAAGATGCCAAGTTATGCTAAATTTATGAAGGGTATTTTGTCTAGGAAAAAGAAGTTGGAAGATTTTTGAAACGGTGGCATTACCAGAGGAGTGTATTGCAGTTTTACAGCGAAAGTTACCACCTAAGTTGAAAGATCCGGGAAGTTTTACCATTCCGTGCACAATTGGGAACACGATGTTCAACAAGTGTTTTTGTGATTTAGGAGCAAATGTAAACCTTATGCCATTATAAGTTTATACAGAATTAGGCTTACCAGCTCCAAAACCTGCGAACATCTCGTTGCAGTTGGCAGATAGGTCAGTTACGTACCCAAGAGGTATTGTGGATGATATTTTAGTTAAAGTAGATAATTTTATATTTCCCGCGGATTTCATAATTTTGGATTTTGAAGAAGATAAGAATATCCCAATCATCTTAATTAATATGATTTATCATGATTTTTCAATCATTAAACTCGTATTTATATGAATTAAATACCACATAATTCCTTAATCATTAATATTTATTTATCATTAAATATTAATGAAAATCATAACATAATATTATAATATAATTATACTATATTAGAGTATTTTTTAATACCTTAAAATCATATTTATGTGATTTTAAACACTTAAATCCATTATCCGATAATTAACATTAATATTAAAATATTAATATTTTCATGACAAAATATCAAAAGTTATATTTTATAACATAAAATATTTTTATAACACTTAAATCATTTTTATATAATTTTTAAATCATTATTTTTATTTTTTCATAATTTATTTAATATATTTATTAAATAAATTAATTACCATTAATAGTAAATTATTAATGAAATTCATCACAAAATATTAAAAGTCATCAAAAATAACTTAAATTATTTTCTAACACCATAATATAATTTTTCATGAATTAAAACCATTTTTAAATAATTTATTTAATATTATAATTAAATAAATAAATACCTTTTATATTTCAAAATATTAAATATTTTAAAAATATACTCAAAATAATTAAAAACAATTTTTCAGGATTTAAATTTTTTTTTCATAATTTATATGTTTTTAATAATTAAAACCATTTTTCTCAAATTTTTAAATAAAATAATTAATTTTCTAATTAAATTGTTACTATAGGGACCTTAGGCGACGAATCCATCGCTGATTGTGTTCTTGTGATGTTCTTGAGCCTACCCAGATCTTCATGTCAGTCCTCGTGGGGCTTACTTTGACCACTGATAAATTTGTGATCTTTATGTTTCTGGGTAATCTAAGACATTTATTATGTAGCTGATATGCAATACTACAGTTATCAATTTTTATGTCATTCAAATAACACTTCATCAAAGAGATCTGTGCCTTTAAACTTTCTGACAACATTGTTCTTGAGTTTTTGGGTTTTCCGAAACTCTCAGGCGGTGTAGGGTCCGTCCGTGGTTTGCATCCTCGAATCTTAGCATTCGGGCTTGTTTGGTGTGATCTAGTGGTTCAAAACGGTAGTATGTATGCCAGTGAACAATTATATAACATCAGATCATAATACAAACATCTCACATAATAGATTTAGGTCAGTCAATCTCTGACAGAAAACTCGACTGATGAGGATCTGGGTTTCCCAGAAATCTTCATCAGGTCAGTTGGTCAATGGTGATTTGACCATGATTCACTACTATTCTATTCAAGATCTGAGGGATCTAAGAACTTAGATATGTAGTTCACATGGCAGGTTACAAATATCAATCAACAACTTGGTCAAAACATTAATATACAGCACGATCAGAGGTTTTAAAATCTTGTCAGACAACATAGAAAACAATCTGGGTTACCCAGATTTAACTTTTCGTGCTTGTTCAACGAACTTTCACCGCTTGTATCTTAAGATCTAGACATGCTATGAGGTTGATTCAAGTCTCAGATTAAAGCCCTATCAAAAAAGAAGAGATCTATAACATCAAATACATGAAACATCAAACACACACAGATCTAAGGCCTCTGACATTCGACTGTCAGGCCACTTTTCAAACTTTTCCCAGATTTCTAAAAATGCTAGATTCGTGCATCTAAATGTTATAGATCTATGCTCTATCAACCCAGATCACTTAAAGACACCTTAATACACAACTTTAATCAATCAACAACAACATTTAACATAGAATCATAGGATTTCTAAGATTTAGGGTTTTTATACCTTTAAGTGAGCAAATCTTTGATTCCTTGACTGCTGATTTGTTATGTGAGTTGGTGGGGCTGATTTTAAAGACTGAAATGCTATAAGAATTCGTGGGTTTGAGCTTAGAGAGAGTATGGCTAAGTGTGGGTTGCATAAATGAAGTAAAAATAAACTTTCTCTCTCTTAATCTTTGCAATTAATTGATGCAATGAACTTGTATGCTAATAGCTGATGTGTTGGTGTTGTAGCCCATATCTAGGTTAGGGAAATGATGACTTGCAAGATATGGTAGGATTTTCTAGCAATAATTCACCAAATGGGACAAAAAGGGTAAATTAGGCTTTTAGTTTCCTAAATTTAAGGGCATATTAGACATTGGCTACAACCCTTAGGGTTTAACCCTTACGGTTAAAACCTAAGGTTCCCAAAGATCAATTTTCTAATATTTTCAATTTAGGTTTTCTAAATAGAAAATTAATATCTCTAAATTATAATTAGGATTTCTAATTATATTCTAATTTATAAATCAATCTTGACAATTAGGATTAAAAATTCCTAATTAAAATTGCTAATTTAGCAATTTAGTCCATTAGGGTTTCAAACAG
Source organism: Panax quinquefolius (assembly GCA_020205615.1). Taxonomy (NCBI): domain Eukaryota; kingdom Viridiplantae; phylum Streptophyta; class Magnoliopsida; order Apiales; family Araliaceae; genus Panax; species Panax quinquefolius. The sequence goes on along the minus strand of CM035168.1, from coordinate 48,321,299 downwards.
AACGATTAGGGTTTTAAACTTTAAAATTAGGGTTTCCCAAATAGTCAATTAAGGTTATCCCTAATTATATTTATAATCAAAAATACTAATACCATTACATTTAGCCTTTAAATTCTCAAATTAGGGTTTCATATTCTGAATTAGGGTTTTTGATCTCCAGAACTGAATTTAGGGTTTCTAGAACCTACTTCTAGGGTTTTCTTATAAACTATAAGAATTTTCTAACTGAACGTGGACGTTATAAATATATACATAGGGTTTGGACACTGATAAAATTTATCTGGTCAACCCTTGACCTGTAACCACATTCTGTACATATATAATACTATATTCACAGAACATATACACATATACCCTTAATCCTGAATAATTCACCATAAAAATTTTAAATTCACAAAATTCCTTACTAGAAAACTCAAATCCATTCACTTATTTTCTGTCTAAGTTTATTATTTAACTTAAATTTTAGATTTAATAATTTTCTAAATTATCGGGTCATCACATTCACCCCTTCTAAGAATTTCGTCCCCGAAATTCAACTTACACTGTATACCATACTGCTTACACCATTCATACACATCATCACATGTTACCCAATACACCACTCACAAGAGTAATATTTTAAAATTGTGCTGAGGAGTTACATAGACTATTTGTCTGTCATTTTCGCAAAGGTTTTATGGAAATTCATTCCCAAACCGTCATAACTTACTTTTATTAGAGGGTAATTAGCTTTGGTATGCCTGTCTTGGCCAAGCAATCGCTAGTCCGATCTGCTTTCATCATTGCCATAGGCACAAAATTTTACCTCAGTCTTATTATAGGATTCCGTACCAAAACAATTTGGTTCGGGAAATTTTTCTCAATGAACACTTAGAGTTTTCATAACATTAGTCTAGCTGAATCGAATAGCGTAGACTCATATCAATAATTCAATTCAATCGAATTATTTAAGTGTAGCCAAACCCCGTTGGCAAATTAAAATTTTTGAAAACATTTTCAAGAATGACATCATGATGCCGTAGTGTATTAACAGACCGTTTAAGGATGCCGTAATCGTATGACTTTGTCATAACACATCATACAATAATGGAATAACGATTTTAGATCAAATTCACACTATATATTCCTGTATTTATAACTCCATCACCTTTTTATCATCTCTGCACCAGGTTACATGGTACATAAGTGATAAATAAAAATTTATTTTGATATTTCAAATCATTTGTGTCTAGCTAAAATAAGTAGCATAGACTATACTTTAAACCGTTTCAAAAATGATTACGAGTCTACATTTTTTTTAAAAGCACATAGTGCGAATTTAGCTTGATGTCAAAATTTTAAAATCTAGCATAGCTAGGACTTTTGAAAAACTTATGTCTCCACTAATAATCATTTGCTTAGTAATCTATCTATTCCTATTATCCTCAATACTCCATTCACACAAAACTATACCCAGTTCGTCAAACTTACCACACTTATGAGTTCAGGAACTTGCCAGAATCATATGAGTTTAAGAACTTGTCCTAGTCAGACCTTTCGCGTCCATTCGCTGAGGGGTTCATAAACATTTCATATAATCATGAGTCACGAATGTACCATAAGTATAAGTTTTAAGAACTCATACTTAACCTAATATTCTCTACTCAGAACCTATCTATCTGTTATACACCTGAGAAAGGAATCACCCTCTCAACATGCATATAACAAATAGCGCGACACAAACATTTCAATGAGTATCAGTGCCAGAAACTAAGTGGTTGTTACACCAAGTACAATTCAACTCCCATACGAAGAATCATACAACTTAGCTGCTAACATGAGTCCTCAATTGAAATCCCCACCTAATACTAACTCCCTTCTCAATACTAGTTTCATTCAACTCATATTCATAAACCTTTCCTGAATCTGTACCAATTCATAGTACCACTGACACACAGAAATCTTGCTGTAAACTTTTCAATCATTCGATTGATCCACATCAGATCACGGGGTGATCTCATCGTATACATTACAATTCATTTCTATACTATGATCGTTTTGTTTGACGATCTCCTATCCCTGTACCTTTAGTCTTTTAGACTCTATCTATTCATCACTACTGTTCAATTTTATTATCAGAGTTAGGAAACTCTGTATCTTATAACTCGTCGAGATTCATCTTTAAATATTATCGACACACTAACTCTATTTGAGTTAGTACTTATCTTAATCACTGCGATTATTAGACTAAGGTATCACTACTCTAGGTTTATAACCAACAACTTTGATACCAACTGTAGCATCCCCAAATCAAGGTCCCAAATCACTGCGGATCTGGTATTCTAAATCTATAACTATTGCAGAAGATATAAACATAAATTGTTTATACACTAAACATACACATTTTTCCCCAAGCTCGAGTAACCTTAACTTATTACACAATTCATAACCTGTCTAACATCTAACGTTACTATCACATTATACAATTACAATTAAGCTGCACATTTTATCCTAAGCTGAACTTGGCATTATCCTTTTCCTGTATCCGAGCGCATTCGCCTTATCTGCAATATTTATCATGATATAGCAAGGGTGAGCATAAAAGTTGCCCAACAAGTTTAAATTTATTAAGATATATCATGATTGAAAGAGTCTGAATAATAAGCTGGCTATAATTCATCAATATAGTTATGAATTAGCGTGAACAAAATTTTGACTGAAAAAGTATTGAACATGAACAAATATATCTGTATCAACTGGTAATGAAGATGATCGGCCTTTCATACCTGACTTATACATGCAATATATACTGAGTACAATTCTACAGTGGCAATCAGCAATGATTAACCATAAGCATATCTGAATGAAACAACTCTTAGTAGAGTTAAGTAAAAACACGCCTGAACCGTTGATTACCGCAACATAATTTATAACGGTTTATCCGAAGACCTACTATTAGTAATATAGATCTCTAATATTAGAATAATATCATCACAGTATAATACTGTTATATATATATATATATATAGAATAACCTAAACACATAGCACATAATCCTATCAGTCTATTACACACATAAGACTTAGCATCAAGTCAGACTATTTAAGTCCGAGTTGAAACCGACACAATTCTATCATCCCGACGGTCTAGTCGGACAAATAACGAGTTTAAGTTCAATTAAACTCTGCCTGAACACTTAACAATATCATAGATAATCATATTATCAGTCAAAACATTATTCATAGGCTTGTAATAATTTTCAGATAATTAATATCAATTATCATAATTTTTGAATCATTAAACTCGTATTTATATGAATTAAATACCACATAATTCCTTAATCATTAATATTTATTTATCATTAAATATTAATGAAAATCATAACATAATATTATAATATAATTATAATATATCAAAGTATTTTAATACCTTAAAATCATATTTATGAGATTTTTAAACACTTAAATCCATTATCCGATAATTAATATTAATATTAAAATATTAATATTTTCATGAAAAAATATCAAAAGTTATATTTTATAACTTAAAATATTTTTATAACACTTAAATCATTATTTCTATTTTTCCATAATTTATTTTATATATTTATTAAATAAATTAATTACCATTATTAGTAAATTATTAATGAAATTCATCACAAAATATTAAAAGTCATCAAAAATAACTTCAAATATTTTCTAACACCATAATATAATTTTTCATGAATTAAAACCATTTTAAATAATTTATTTAATATTATAATTAAATAAATAAATACCTTTTATATTCAAAAAAAATTAAATATTTTTGAAATATACTCAAAATAATTTGAAACTATTTTTCAGGCTTTAAAATAATTTTTCATAATTTATTATGTATTTTTAATAATTAAAAACCATTTTTCTCAAATTTTTAAATAAAATAATTAATTTTCTAATTAAACTGTCGCTATATGGACCTTAGGCGACGAATCCGTCGCTGATTGTATTTTTGGAATGTTCTTGAGCTTGCCCAGATCTTCATGTCAGTCCTCGTGGGGCTTACTTTGATCACTGATAAATTTGTGATCTTCATGTTTCTGGGTAATCTAAGACATTTATTATGTAGCTGACATGCAATACTGCAGTTATCAATTTTATGTCATTCAAACAACACTTCATCAAAGAGATCTGTGCCTTTAAACTTTCTGACAACGCTGTTCTTGAGTTTTTGGGTTTTCTAGAAACTCGAGCAGTGTGAGGGTCCGTAGTTTGTATCCTTGAATCTTAGCATTCTGGGCTTGTTTGGTGTGATCTAGTGGTTCAAAACGGTAGTATGGATGTTAGTGAACAATTATATAACATCAGATCATAATACAAACATTTCACATAATAGATTTAGGCCGGTCAATCTCTGACAGAAAACTCGACTGATGAAGATCTGGGTTTCCCAGAAATCTTCATCAAGTCAGTTGGTCAATGGTGATTTGACCATGATTCACTACTATTCTGTTCAAGATTTGAGGGATCTAAGGACTTAGATATGTAGTTCACATGGCAGGTTATAAATATCAATCAACAACTTGGTCAAAACATTAATATACAGCATGATCAGAGGTTTTAAAATCTTGTCAGACAACATAGAAAACAATCTGGGTTACCCAGATTCAACTTTTTGTGCTTGGTCAAAGAACTTTCACCGCTTGTATCTTACGATATAGACATGCTATGAGGTTGATTCAAGTCTCAGATTAAAGCCCTATCAACAAAGAACCGATCTATAACATAAAATACACGAAACATCAAACACACACAGATCTAAGGCCTCTGACATTCGACTGTCAGGCCATTTTTCAAACTTTTCCCAGATTTCTAAAAATGCTAGATTCGTGCATCTAAATGTTATAGATCTATGCTATATCAACCCAGATCACTTAAAGACACCTTAATACACAACTTTAACCAATCAACAACAACATTTAATGTAGAATCATAGGATTTCTAAGATTTAGGGTTTTTATACCTTTAAGTGAGCAAATCTTTGATTCCTTGACTGCTGATTTGTTATGTGAGTTGGTGGGGCTGATTTTAAAGACCGAAATGCTATAAGAATTCGTGGGTTTGAGCTTAGAGAGAGTATGGCTAAGTGTGGGTTGCACAAATGAAGTAAAAATACACTTTCTCTCTCTTAATCTTTGCAATTAATTGATGCAATGAACTTTTATGCTAATAGCTGATGTGTTGGTGTTGTAGCCCATATCTAGGTTAGGGAAATGATGACTTGCAAGATATGGTAGGATTTTCTAGCAATAATTCACCAAATGGGATAAAAAGCGTAAATCAGACTTTTAGCTTCCTAAATTTAAGGGCATATTAGACATTGGCTACAACCCTTAGGGTTTGACCCTTAGGGTTAAAACCTAAGGTTCCCAAAGATCAATTTTCTAATATTTTCAATTTAGGTTTTCTAAATAGAAAATTAATATCTCTAAATTATAATTAGGATTTCTAATTATATTCTAATTTATAAATCAATCTTGATAATTAGGATTAAAAATTCCTAATTAAAATTGCTAATTTAGCAATTTAGTTCATTAGTGTTTCAAACAGAACAATTAGGGTTTTAAACTTTAAAATTAGGGTTTCCCAAATAGTCAATTAGGGTTATCCCTAATTATATTTACAATCGAAAATACTAATACCATTATATTTAGCCTTTAAATTCTCAAATTAGGGTTTCATATTCTGAATTAGGGTTTTAGATTCCTAAAACTGAATTTAGGGTTTCCAGAACCGACTTCTAGGGTTTTCTTATAAATTATAAGAATTTTCTAACTGAACGTGGACGTTCTAAATATATACATAGGGTTTGGACATCGATAAAATTTATCCGTCAACCTTGACCCTTAACCACATTCGATCGTATATATATAATACCATATTCACAGAACATATACACATATACCCTTAATCCTGAATAATTCACCACAAAAATTTTAAATTCACAAAATTCCTTACCAGAAAACTCAAATCCATTCACTTATTTTCTGTCTAATTTTATTATTTAACTTAAATTTAAGATTTAATAATTTTCTAAATTCTCGGGTCGTCACACTTTCTCCCCATACAGGTAATGCCTCCAGATTTTAAGTGCGAAAACGACAACAGCCAACTCTAGATCATGAGTAGGATAATTCCTCTCATATTCTTTGAGTTGTCGTGAGGCATAGGCTATGACTTTCCCATGTTGCATGGGAATACATCCTAACCCTCTGCTTGAAGCATAACTGTAGATTACGAATCCTTCCGAGCCAGATGGTATTGTAAGAACAGGTGCTGAAATGAGCCTCCCCTTGAGTTCTTGAAAACGCTTCTCACATTCCTCACTCCAACCGAATTTTATATCTTTTCGAGTCAGCTGAGTTAATGGAGTAGCAATTCGAGAAAATCCTTCCACGAATCTCCGATAATAACCAGCAAGCTACGTACTTCGGTCACTGACTTAGGTTGCTCCCAACTTTGTATTGCTTCAATCTTTGATGGGTCAATAGATATTTTGTGATTTGATATCACGTGCCCAAGGAATGCTACTTCCTCAAGCCAGAACTCACATTTCTTCAACTTGGCATATAGCTTGTTTTCACGAAGCTTTTGGAGTATCAGCCTCAAGTGTTGCTCATGATTTTTACGGCTTTTGGAGTATTTGAGAATGTCATCAATAAAGACGACCAAAAAATGATCCAAATATTCCTTAAATACTCGGTTCATCATATCCATAAAAGGCAGCAAGAGCATTAGTCAATCCAAAAGACATGACTAGGAATTCGTAATGCCCGTACCAAATTCTAAAAGCAGTCTTTGGAATGACAACGGTTTTAATCTTTAACTGATGATATCCGGAACAAAGATCGATCTTTGAAAAGAATTTGGCACCTTGCAACTGGTCAAAAAGGTCATCAATGCGAGGTAAAGAGTACCTATTTTTGATTATGACATGATTCAACTCCCGATAGTCAATACAAAGTCGCATACTTCCATCTTTCTTCTTCACAAATAGAACAGGAGCACCCCAAGGGGACGTACTGGGACAAATGAAATCGATATATAACAATTCCTATAGTTGGCTTTTTAACTCCTAAAGTTTAATAGGAGCCATTCGATATGGGGCTTTAGAAATGTGTTTTGTACCGGGTTCAAGGTCAATACCAAACTCGATTTCACGCTCTGGGGAAGGCCAGGAAGTTTTTCAGGGAATACGTCAGGAAATTTATTAACAATAGAAATATCATTTAAATCTGACCAATTTTTGTTTAAATCCGTGACATGGGCTAAGAAATCTTGATATCCGTTTTTTAATAAACGAATAGCTTTATGGCTTGAAATGACAGTGATTGACTTTAGTGGTTTAGTTGCTTGAATTCGTATAATATGTTGGTTAGGAATATGAAAACTAACAACCTTACGAAAATAATCAATTTTAGCATGATGAGTGATCAACCAATTAACCCCTAAAATCACATAAAATGCAAGTATTTTCAAAGAGATAAGATCGACAGGTATCGTACGGTTGCCCATTTGAATCAAATAAGACTTATAAACAGTGGATGTAATGAATGTTTCTCCCAACGGAGTTTCAACAGATAAATCAAAGGTTAATTTCTCCGGAGTTAAATTTAAACGTTAAGCGCAAGTAGGAAAAATAAAAGAATGGGTAGAACCGGTATCAAATAAGATATAAACTTTGCTAGAGTTTATGATTAGCTTACCCGTGATCACCTCGTTAAGATTCCTCGCTTTTTGGGAGATTACGACAAATGCTCTCCCTTGAACTAACAGTTTTGTCTTGTTTGGGATGACCTTTGATGCCTCCATCCCAACTGTACTTAACTTCGGTGCATGAAAAAATTGGGATAAGTGACATTCTCTTCAACAATTGTAACATGCTTTGGACTACTGCTTACAGTTTGGACTAATGTATCATTCCCCTCCGCATTTGTAACATACGACCGACGGTCGTTCTCTTTCCTTAACAATAGGTGCAGGTGTCGACGTCTTTCCATCATTGTTGAACCATCTCTTCTTGAAATTTCCACTTCTATTGTCATAGCCATGATTACCACCGAAGTGATTACCATTTCTGGCATGTTGATTCCCCCCACGTTTGTTGTCACCGCTTCGATGACTGCTACCACTGGTATTATCATTTTGCCTGCTGCTCTTTCTTGGTTGGGTTGACTCATTATCATGCTCAAATAACTGAGCCCTATTCACAACATCTGAAAACAAGAAAAGTTTGTGAGAAATGAGATATTGATGTATCTCGGGTTTCAAACCTCTTAGAAACATCTGCGTCATTCTCTCCTCATTATCAACCAAGTGGGATGCAAACCGGGACAATTCAGAAAACTTAGCTTCGTACTGTGACACGGTCATATTATTTTGCTCCAGCTTGATGAACTCTACCTCTTTCATGTGACGAATACTTTTGAGAAAGTACTTGTCGTTGAACAGTTCTTAGAACTTTTCCCAAGACATTTTGAGTGCGGCAGGCTGAGTACGTTTTATTGATTCCCACCAGTAATCTGCCTCTACTCTCAACATAAAGGTGGCAAAGGGAACCTTTTGCTCCTCGGAGCATCCCAAGACATCAAATATCTTGGTGATCTTCTTTATCCACGTCTCCGCCTTAAATGGTTTTGGCTCTCCAAAAAACTCCGATGGTCCCAGCTACTTGAACTTCTTAGCAGTGACCTTCCGAGAGTTGCCAGTGTTTCCACCTGCATTTTGAACAGGAGTCTCTCTCACCTGATGTTTCATGAATTACATAAAGCCTCTCAACATCCCATCGTTCATCATCTAGTCGGTGTTGTTGTTTTCCTGAGGATTATTGCCTTCCTGATGCACATTATCTTGGGTATTGATCATTGGTGACTCAACGGTCTCATGTGCTTCATTGCTTATCTCGACATTTTCAGATGCAATTTTCAAACACTACCACAAAACAAGGATTAATTGACATGCCACATATTATCCCTATACTCTGACCGACCGATTAAATAACAAATAAGCTTAGGTAGGTCATACTAGCGAAGGAATTACTCGTCTCTCCCCTCCTAGTTCTAGTCTCACATCTCAGCCAGGGATCATATCCCTAAGCTTTGATACCAACTGTGACGCCCCCAAAATAGGTATACATCACCTGTTCTGAGACGCCAAATACGAGAAAGGTAAATAAACACCAATTGCTCCAGCAACTAAGCTTGACAAATATGAGAAAGGTAAAAGTATTGACATTACTCAATACCTAGAGGTATGATAGGCTCTCTTCTATATCTTACTGCCAGTAGACCAAACATAATATTTGCAACATGCATATGTGAGATGCCCCCAAAATAGGTATACATCACCCATTCTGAGTTGTCAAATACTTGGTACATAAATCAAATACAAACTTCTTTTATACAATACGACAAAAGCGTAGCTGAGAGTTTTTACATGAATATTGTCTTCTAGACAATATCCAAACTCAAATGTAGTCCTCATTACATTTATTATCACACTATTTCATAGAATAGTGAGGACTACTATAGCCAACATCTTGGACCATCACTCCGTTCCCAGGCTAGTCCCGGCTATATTCTCATTTTCTGAAGAGAACAATGAAAGCAAAAGGGTGAGCTCAACTAGCCCAGTAAGAAATATTATGACTACGATAATGCAGAATAAATTATCATTAGCCTTCAACAGTGTTAAAGTAATAAACAATAAGTTTAACTGCAGCGAAACAATCAATCCATTAGAAGAGTCATGTAGAGCATGATATCTACTATCTTCTATTATTTAAAAAGTTTTTCATCAAATTTATTATTGAGACTTAGCTTAATAAATAAACCACATCGAATCATCCCTGCACTACGGGCCAAGGATATTCATGTAATCATCAATGGTCAGGATCATGCCAACCACTGTCCATCAATGCACTACGGGCGAATGAGGACTTTTACCACATCATTTGTAACATTACGGTCATGATTATACCGAATGATCCCTAGTTATAATCATACCAATCAACAATCCATCTATGCACGTAAGCCAAAGATGAATTTCATCACAATATAAGCATGAGGATGATGACAATGATATAAGAATTCAATTAAAAGAAAACAAAGGATAAATTTTTAAAGATTTATAAATTAATTTATCCAGAATTTAATAATATCCAAATTGTCAACATGATACTGCTTTGTGGAGTAAAATTCAAGAATAATATTGTAACAAAAATGATTTGAACAGAAAAGAAATTAATTTTGTCATGAATAGTACCCTGGGTGAATAGTACTTTGTGAATAGTACCCCATGAATAGTACTTTGTGAATAGTACCTACGAATAGTACTTATGAATAGTACTTTGTGAATAGTATTTCGTGAACAGTACTCCAGCATGAAAAGCTTAAAATTTAACAAGAATGTTCAGAAAAATATCCTTGTGAAACGATACTAGATGAAGTACAAATTTCAAGGATATTCTACTAATTTCACGGAGTATAAAAGCAATACTTTAACATAATGAGTGTAGAATTAGGAATACAAACGAAATAATATTAATCATGTAAGACCCCAACTTTTATGGATAAAGATTAAATTTTCTCAAAATATGATATAATGTTATAGTTGTGGGTAATATTTACAAATTTTGCAAAGTAAGTAAGTTGTTATATAATATTCGATTGGTCAAGGAATATTCGTTTTAACAGGGAATATTCGTACGACGAAACAATCATTGATGGACCCCACAACGGAAGTATTGTCGTAGTTAGAAAATGACAGAATTATCTTTTTATAAAAATAATGGCGAAAGTTTTACCGTTAAAAAATTGTTGAACTACCAGTAGTAAAAGAACAGTAATACACGTGGTTATATAGTAGCACACGGTATTGATTATTGATGCTTACGTGAGAAGTCACTCAATTATACTCAATTATTGCTACAGTAATTGCTGCATCATATCTCTTATATTATTGATTCAATTATTGTCACAGTATCATCTACATAATATTTTATATTATTAAATCAATAATTGAGACAACAAAGTTATTTATATTATTATTTGCAATATTGACAATGTCTAGAAGTTTTGTCAATGAGAGGTTTGGTCATCTAATTACGCGCCAATAAGGAGAAATCCTTATCGGAAAGCCCCCGCTTTCCTGGGAACGGCCTGATTGTTAAATATTGTGAGTTATAATATTAATGTTGAATAAGTTTATTTTGATTAAAGATGAAATTGATAGCTCTATGGTGTTGGGATTATTGGTGTTAGTGGAAATCGACATCTATTTTGATAATAATGGATGTCTGGAGGATATATTGACCAATCGGGTAATTAATTGGATAAATAAGCAATTAATTGCTATTAATTCACATGCTTATAACTATTTGTTCACATGTGTGTACTATTAATTCACATGCATGTACTATTAGGGGATGTGGTACAAGATTGGTAATACTTGCGTGACTAAATTAAAAATGAAGGTATAGATGAAGGTACTATACTATAATTATTTTTTTCATATGATTGATCTATTGATTCACATGAATGTACTATTAATTCACATAATATACTATTAGGGGAGGTGGTGCAAGTTTGATAATACTTGCAGGACTAAATTAAAAATGAAGGAAAGGATAAAAGTATTATACTGTAATATTTCGAGCCCCAAAATGTGCAATTATCGAAAATATATTTTCCTATAAATAGAAGCTCATTCTACCTTCATTCTCACCAATTCACTAAGACTCACAAGAGCATTTATAGAGAGAGAAGCTATAGAGAGAAAGAAGAAGAGAAGTCTGCTACCTCACTATTCTAATATCCAATCTTCTTCTGAGGTAAGGGATATTATTTTGTTCAGTATTCATAGGACTAATATTTTCTTTCATACTCTGTAGTATATGAGTAATATTATTTCATCTCGTATTCCTGATTATACCCTCATCTTGTTAAAGTATTGCTTCTATACTCCGTGAAATTAGTAGAATATCCTTGAAATTTGCGCTTCATCTAGTATCGTTTCACAAGGATATTTTCTGCATATTCTTGTTAAATTTTAAGCTTTTCATGCCGGAGTACTGTCCATGAGTACTATTCACTTATACGGTTCTATTCACAAAAGTACTATTCAGGAGTACTATTCACAAAGTACTATTCATGAGGTACTATTCATGAGTACTATTCAAAAAGTACTATTCATGGGGTACTATTCTCGAAGTACTATTCATGGGGTACTATTCATCTAGGTACTATTCACCTAAAGTACTATTCATAACAAAAATTGATTTCTTTTCGGTCCAAATCATTTTTTATACAATATCATTCTTGAATTTTACTCCACAAAGTAGTATTATGTTGGCAATTTGAACACTATTGAATTCTAGATAAATTAAATTATAAATCTTTAAAAATTTATCCTTTATTTCTTTTAATTGAATTCTTATATCAGTGTCATCATCCTCATGCTTATATTGTGATGAAAGTCATCTTTGGCTTACGTGCATAAATGAACTGTTGATTGGTATGAATATGACCAGGGATCATTCGGTATAATCATGACCCATAATGTTACAAATGATGTGATAAAAGTCCTCATTGGCCTGTAGTTCATTGATGGACAGTTGTTGGTATGATTATGACCAGGTATTATTCGATATAGTCATGAACAATGATGATTACATGAATATCCTTGGGCGTGGTGTAGGGATGACTCGTTGATGTGGTTTATTTATTAAGCTGAGTCTCAACGATAAAGTTGATGAAAATCTTTTTAAATCATAGAAGATAGTAGATATCATGCTCTACTTGACTCTTCTAATGGATTGCTTGTTCCACTGCAGTTAAACTTGTTGTCTATTATATTCTATTAGTTTAACATTATTGAAGGCTAATGATAACTTATTCTGCATTATCTTAGTCATAATATTTCTTACTAGGCTAGTTGAGCTCACCCCTTGCTTTCATTGTTCTTTTCAGGAAATGAGAATATAGCTGGGACTAGTCGGGGAACGGAGTGACGATCCAGATGATAACATTAGTAGTCCTCACTATTCTGTTAAATAGTGTGATAATAAATGTAATGAGGACTCCATTTGAGTTTGAATACTGTCTAGAAGACAATATTCGTATTAAAACTCTCAATTTATGTTTTGTCGTATTTTACACGACAGTTGTATTTATATTTTGTACCATGTATTTGGCGACTCAAGATGGGTGATGTATACCTATTTTGGGGGCGTCACAGTTGGTATCAAAGCTTAGGGATATGATCCCTGGCTGAGATGTGAGACAAGAACTAGGAGGGGAGAGACGGGGAATTCCTTCGCTAGTATGACCTACCTAAGTTTATTTGGTATTTATTTGGTCGGTCAGAGTATAGGGATAATATGTGACATGTCAATTACCCCTTGTTTTGTGGCAGCATTTGAAAATGGCATCCGAAAATGTTGAGATAAGCAATGAAGCACATGAGACAGTTGAGTCACAAACAATCAATACCCAAGATAATGTGCAATAGGAAGACAATAATCCTAAGGTAAACAATAACACCGATTAAATGGTGAACGATGGGGTGTTCAGAGGCTTTATGCAATTCATGCAACATCAGGAGAGAGCGCTCCTGTTCAAAATGCAGGTGGAATCACTGGCAACTCTCGAATGGTCATCGCTAAACAGTTCAAGGAGCTGGAACCACCAAAGTTTTTTGGAGAGCGAAAACCACTTAAGGCGGAGATGTGGATAAAATAGATCACCAAGATATTTGATGTCTTGGGATGCTCCGAGGAGCAAAAGGTTCCCTTTGCCACCTTCATGTTGTGAGAAGAGGCAGATTACTGGTGGGAATCTGTAAAGCGTACTCAACCTGCCGCACTAAAGATGTCTTGGGAGAAGTTCCAAGAACTATTCAACAAGAAGTACTCTCCCGAAAGTATTCGTCACATGAAGGAGGTAGAGTTTATCAAGCTGGAGCAAAACAATATAACCGTGTCACTGTACAAAGATAAGTTTGCCGAGTTGTCCTGTTTTGCATCTCATTTGGTTGATAATGAGGAGAAAATGACGCGGATGTTTCTAAGAGGTTTAAAACTTGAGATACGTCAATACCTCATTTCTCACAAACTTTGCTTGTATTCAGATGTTGTAAATAGGGCTCAGTTATTGGAGCACGATAATGAGTCAACCCAACCAAGAGAGAGCAGCCGACAAATCGATAATACCAGTGGTAGCAGTCATCAAAATGGTGACAACAAGAGTGGAGGTAATCAACAGGCCAAAATTGGTAACCACTTTGGTGGTAATCATGGCCAAGACAATAAGAGTGGACATTTCAAGAAGAGGAGATTCAACAATGATGGAAAGACGTTAGCATTAGCACCCGTTGTTAAGGAAGGAGAATGACCGCCAGTCGTATGTTACAAATGCGGAGGGGAGGGACATATCAGTCAAAACTGCATGATGCAGTCCAAACCATGTTACAATTGTGGAAGAGAAGGTCACCTAGCCCAATTTTGTCATGCACCAAAGTCAAGTACAGCTGGAATGAAGACATCAAAGGCCATACCAGAAAAGACAAAACTGGTAGTTCAAGGGAGAGCGTTTGTCGTAACCTCCCAAAAAGCGAGGAATCTAAACGAGGTGATCACGGGTAAGCTAATCATAAACTCTAGCGAGTATATATCTTATTTGATACTGGTTCTACCCATTCTTTTATTTTTCCTACATGCGCTAAATGTTTAAATTTGACTCCGAAGAAATTAGACTTTGACTTATTTGTTGAAACTCCGTTGGGAGAAACCTTCATTACATCCATTATTTATAAGTCTTGTTTGATTCAAATCGGTAATCGCACGTTACCTGTCGATCTTATTTCTTTGAAAATACTTGCATTTGATGTGATTTTAGGTATTGATTGGTTAACTACTCATCATTTCGTAAGGTTGTTAGCTTTCATATTCCTAACCAACCTATTATACGAATTCAAGTAACCAAACCACTAAAGTCAATCACTATCATATCAAGCCATAAAGCTATTGATTTATTAAAAAATGGATGTCAAGCTTTCTTAGCCCATGTTACAGATTTAAATAAAAATACGTCAGATTTGAATTATATTTCTATTGTTAATAAATTTCCTGACGTATTCTCTGAAGAACTTCCTGGCCTACTTCCAGAGCGTGAAATTGAATTTTGTATCGACCTTGAATCCGGTACAAAACCCATTTCCAAAGCCCCATATCGAATGGATCCTATTGAACTTTAGGAGTTAAAAATCCAACTATAGGAATTGTTAGACATCAGTTTCATTCGTCCTAGTATGTCTCCTTGGGGTGCTCCTGTTTTATTTATGAAGAAGAAAGATGGAAGTATGCGACTTTGTATTGATTATCGGGAGTTGAATCATGTCGCCATAAAAAATAAGTGCATGTTACCTCGTATTAATGATCTGTTTGACCAGTTGCAAGGCGCCAAATTATTTTCAAAGATCGATCTTCGTTCCGGATATCATCGTTAAAGATTAAAACCGATGACATTCCAAAAATGGCTTTCAGAACTCGGTACGGGCATTATGAATTCCTAGTCATGTCTTTTGGATTGACTAATGCTCCTACTGCCTTCATGGATACGATGAACCGAGTATTGAAGGAATATTTGGATCACTTTGTGGTCGTCTTTATTGATGACATCCTCATATACTCCAAAACCCGTGAATACCATGAGCAACACTTGAGGCTGATACTCCAAAAGCTTCGTGAAAACAATCTATATGCCAAGTTGAAGAAATACGAGTTCTGGCTTGAGGAAGTTGCATTCTTTGAGCATGTGATATCAAATCACGGAATATCTGTTGACCTAGCAAAGATTGAAGCAATTCAAAGCTAGGAGCAACCTACGTCAGTGACCAAAGTGAAAGTAGTATGCACACAAGCCAATCATGTTTGATGATAAAGCATATACTTTGTAACAATCTTATTCATTTATTAATAAAAAGTATTAATTTATTAAAGGCTTTTAATTATCTACATGATGCTGTTTTATAATATGTGATAAACCCATAGTTTTAAGCAATGCTTTTAGAATAATGATGATGATCATTCTAATGAGATCTAAATTCTTAGAAAGCTTAAAACTAAAATAGTTCCCAATCGTTGGATTACTAAATTGGGGATTAGTAAATCCGAATAGATTGGTACATACGTTAACTTGCTCATTGGATGAGGATGATTGATCTCATGATCATTTGTGTGGAGACACTAAAGCAAGTATGTAGGTGCTTATTAGAGAATAAGTTCATTTGAACGTTGGCTCGCTAAGGAATACCTAATGGAGTTTTACTTGCTTGTCAATAGGAATTCTGTAGTGATAGTAGTCAAGTGATCCTTGGACTTGAGATCATCATAGTATCTTGTGTATGATGAGTTATACTTTGACTTATTCCTTAAGACCCTTAGGGTATATCAAAGGGTATGCTTGGGTATAATAAGTTGTACATGGAGATAATGTATGATCAATAAAGAATCTACCACTTCTATTAAAAGAAGAGAAATGTCCTATGTGATTCGATAAATGACAACCTAGTAGTCCTTGGCCAAGGCAGAATGAAATTAGAAAGGAGTTTCTAATTTGCATTATTTGAGTTGTGCATTTAAGGATCGAAATACATATAATTAAATAAAATAAGACTTGATGATAATTCCATGCCTTATATTTAATTGGGACATTGTATGGTGGAAGGATTGAATTGGACGGTAACTATTTACTCAAAGGTTCTTTTATGATTAATGTTGAAATCTATATTATCTAGAAAGTGGTTGATCGCTAGGAGGCTTATCCCTATTGTAGAATAAATATTATTTATTTAAATAAATTAATTGTTTAATTTATTTATTTAAATAAGATTAGAATTGTTCTAATTGATTTATTCACAATCGGTTTAATATGGAGAACCTAAAGGGTCACACCATAAAAGGAAGAATAATTATTTAAGAAGTTAATGGCATAATAGTAATAATATATGTTAAGTATATTTAATTTAATCTATGGTGATAGAATAAATTAAATAGCTTAATATTATTATTTAATATTTTAGAAATATTAAATATAAATTAATAAGAGGAGTCTTATTAATATTATTACAATTATTATTATTATTTTAATTTTAAAAGAGTTTAGGAATTAATTTAATATAAGTACTCTCATTTATTCCTAATAAGATTAGGAGGAAAATTAATTAAAGAAGTTTAATTAATTATCCCTAATAAGATTAGGGAGTCCATTTAATTAAAAGAGTTTAATTAAATAATACCTTATTTTAATAGGGTTACTTGATATCTTTATAAGAGGAGTCTTATATCAGATATTAAGAATATGTAATTATTCCAATTGTTGGAGAGTACGCTCTTTTTCTATAGAGATAGAAAAACTAGGGTTTAGCCAAATACCCATCTTTTTAAATCCTTCTTCTTCCTTGGTGGATCACCTCTAGAGGCCAAACACTTGGGTGGCTAACGTTGATCAAAGGAAGGAACCAAACCCGTAGATTCAAGTTGAGCGAAAAGGATTGGAGGTGAACTTGTGCAGGAAGCTTCGGATCTTCAAGGGTATGTTTCTTATTCATCTTTTTCGTTTAATTAATAATTGTGCATAAAGGGTGATCCGGATATATGGTTTGTAAAAATTTTAAACTCTGATTTTTTACACGTTTCCGCTTATTTTTGCAATTTGATTGCGTTCATGAATATTACAAACCTAACAGTGGCATCAGAGCCAAACCTTTATGCAAATTATTAATTGTTTTAATTTGATATGTATATTGATATGTGTTTTGAACAATTTAATTGGACATAATTTTATTGTATAAAATTTAATAAAAAAAAAACAATATATATTATATATATAAAGTATATATAATATATTATAAAATAACCGAATATATGTATATATATATATATATATATATATACATATATATTTATTTTGATTAAAGATTTTGATTAAAATAAAATAGTTTATTTTATTCAAAAATTAGATAAATTAAAATAAAATAGTTTTATTTTGATTTAAATTTGGATTAAAATAAAGGAGTTTATTTTGATTCAAAATTAGATTTTATACTAACTAAATTTGCCCATTAAATGATATCAATATATATATTGAATGTTTATTATTCATAAGATGAATGTTATTTATTGATGCATATGGTGATGTGTATGATAATAAATGGGATTGATTATGGACTATTGACCAATATGATTGGATTTTATTTTAGTTGGATGCATGAATGTATGAGTTTTATTAAATGGGGTCTGCGTACCTCGTCTTCTTTAATTTTTTCTTAATGTAAATTCTAACTCCCTCCTATGTACTTCCCCTTGACTGCTGATCAAGGTTTCTATTTATTTTTAAATAATTTTGTAATAGGGATAGTTAGAATTAATTTTGAAGAATTAGAGATCAAGGAGCAAGGAGCGCTTGAAGACCCGTTTGTAATGGAGCCCCGGGTTTAAATGTAATAGTTATATTTAAATGTTATTTCTTGCACCCCTAGGGTTTGACCTTTTGGTTCACTTGGTGGCTCTAGTGAACCAAACTAGAATAAAGTCCATAATCAATTCGGGTAGAATATAGTATTCTATATGTGCATGCGTGCTAAACAAGATGAGACAAATTAATAACAAACCCCTCAAATTTTATATTAAGTCCTAAGCGTTCAAAGATATTTGGAATATCGAACGTCGCCTTCTAGCATGATAAAATTAATAGAGTATTAAATATTTAATATGAGTTTGTTGTGTCACCACAAGGCAAGTATTAAGTATTTAAGATGTTAATTTATCACATTTGATGCTTATAAAGAAAATTGAACAATATTGTTTTGTTGTGTCACAACAAGGATGATATTTTCTTTTGAATATATGGAGTGCTAGGTCGGACTTAACTTGGATAATTTTGATTCGGATGTGCCACCACTTGATCAAAATAATCTAAGAGGCAAAAGAAAAGGAGTTGCATAGTTGATGTAATTGACAAAAGTTGTCTACCTATTTATTTATATATAGTTTGTTGTGTCACCACAAGGCTATATACATTTGAAATGGGATCCTTATTCTCACTAGCAAATCTTTAATTAGATTTTGCGAACTATATAAGTGAGGGTAATATAGTTTGAAGAAAAAGCGATTAGGAGATACCAATTTAAAACAAGACCTAGTTTATTTTGGTAATTAATAAAAGAATGTATGTTAAAATGTTGTTAATTACAAATTCATTTACGAAATTTTACAATGTCTAAAATTACTATCAACTGCGAAGCATATTAGATGCTAAATTAATCGGGGCCAATTAAGCGGATTGGTTAAGGAAATTGAGAAAAGTTCTCATGGTGAAAAGCTATCTTATGTCCTTAATCGCTATATCCTGCAATGGTTGCGAATAATGCCTCTAAGGAATAGATTGCTACTTTTAGAAAATGGCAAGATGATGCACAATTGGCTCAATGCATCATGCTAGCATCCATGAAAGTAACGAGCTTCAAATACAAGATGAAACTATGGATGCTCCTACTATATTCACGCACATCAAGTAGTTGATGGTGAGGAAAGTAGGGGCCGATAGATATCGAGATATCTAAGGAGCTCTTCCGATCTAGAATGACCAGATGACACTACAATGATGGATAAAAGTCCTTAACATTATCAATTTGATTGATCAATTAGGACAACGAGTTTTGTCATGGATGGAGAGTTGAGCCAAGATTTGATCTTGCACTCACTCCCGGACTCCTTTCACAATTGTTGTGAATTTTTCATATAAACAAGCTAGATATCAGCTTCGTTGATTTGCTTAACATGTTGAAAATGTTGAGAGTGACTTTCCAACCAAGAAAGATCATGTCTTACTCGTAGGGGCCAAAGGATCTTCTGAAAAGAAGAACGATTCAAAGAAGGTAAATAGAAAGGCATAAACAAAGGATAATAAGAACAAAACTGATATGGATAGCAAAGGAGTTTGCTTCCACTGCAATAAGCCTGGACACTGGAAAGAAACTGCGAGAAGTATCTTGTAGAGGTTAACAAAAGAAGCTTAGTGAAGTTTCGGTTATAAATACAAATTTGTTCATGATTTAAAATAAAATTTTCTTTAAGTCAAGGTTCTACTTGGGTATTGGATACCGACTTTGGTTATCATAAATATAGATTTATGAAGGGACCAAGCAGAAGTAAAAAGCTAAACAAATATAAGTAATCATATGTGTGGGAAATGAAGCAAAGGTTGCTGCATTAACCATAGAAACTTATAGTTTAGCATTGCCTATGGGGAAATCTATTAAGTCAATAAGTTGTTATTGTATTCTAGTTCTTGCTAAAAATATTATTTCCATTTTATTGTTGGACAATGAAATCTTTGGTATTATAATTAAGAACAATTGTTGTTCTATTTATAATAATAATGTTTTGTATAGAACTGGAATATTACTTAATAAATTTTGTATACTTGACTTACATGAAAATAATTTTGCATATTGAACAAATTAGTATAAGAAAAGGAGATGATCATTCAAAGAGTTGAATGCGTGTATTTGCTAAAATACAAGTGTGAATTATTTGAAAGGTTCAAAGAATTCAGAAGTGAAACAAATTGGCAATGTATTAAGATTCTTTGATTAGATCAAGGAATAAATACTTGTGCAATAAGTTTCTAGATCATCTCAAATGGTTTTCTCATAATGGACACATCCTGATACGCAATAATTGATTGATGTATCTGAATGAAAAATCGTACCTTGTTGGACATGGTGCGGTCCATAATGATTTTACCGACATTCTAGTATCCTTCTGGGATAATGTCCTAGAAATGGCTGCATATCTATGAAAATGGTAACCTCAAAATCCGCCCCCAAGACTCCATAAAAGTTATGGACAGGGAGGATTCCTAATCTTAAGTATGTTAAGATAAGGGGTTGTCCAACTTATGTGAAAATGTTTTAAAGGATAAGCTTGGGACAAGATTTGACAAGTACAATTTGTGGGACATCCTAAAGTAAGTTTAGGGTATATGTTCTATAATCCTACTTAGCAAAAGGTGTTTGTTGCGAAACACGCTGCCTTCTAAGATAAATGTGTTTATTATTTAAGGGGCTAGTGGGAGGATAATAGATCTTGAAGAGTTCAAGAACCACAAAACACTATAAGTCAAATAAGAGGAACTCATGAGATAGACCTATTGTACCACAAATAGAATCGTAAATCGGAATAGTCACAGAAGATACCTAGGAGGTATGGATTCATCATGGATGATGATGATGAGGTACACATCATAGAAGATGATGATCCAGTTACATACGATGAGGTAAGAGTTCTAGTGTGTACAAAAGGGTCAGTGAGAGCGTCGTGAAATTTCTAGTATTATATGTTGATATACTACGGATGAGGAATTACATACCAATGCTACAATCAGTAAAGATAAAGTTGTCTAAACAATCCTCCATGAATGATTTGGGAAGAGTATCATTATTGGGGATGCAAATCTATATAGATAGATTTAAAAGGATGCTCAACTTAACCCAAGGAACGTATATTCATTTGATGCTAAAGTCGTTTAGCATGGCAAACTCAAGAGATGTCTCATGTCGATGAGCTATGGAGTGTATCTCTCTAATAGTCCCCACGACTCCACGAAAAGAGAGGTCGCATGAGTGATCATGTATGCAATGAAATGTACGAGATCTAATGTTGATCAGTCATATTATGGAGAAGTTCACTATGAGTCAGTGAAAAACATCTTAAAGTGCTTAACCGGCACTAAGGATGTGATCATATTCATGGTGGGTCTAAATTAAAACTAGAGGGCTTAACGGACTCAAGTTTTTCGAGACGGACCAAGATGACGAGAAAAATCCACTTTAAGGTAAAGCGTTATCTTGAACAAAGGGTGCGATTGAATTTAAAAGGTTCCAAACAAAGAAAGAGTTGCCGATTTAGTGATAAAGACAAAGTATATAACTATAAATGAAGTCTGCAAGTTGATTGTTTGGATTAAAAGTTCATTCTGAGAACTAGGAATAGTTCTAAAGTCTCATCTTTGATCTAAACATGTGTTGTGCCACTTTCATTTGATTATTAGAATCATTGAAAGATGGGAAATCACTATAGAGATAGTGGACTCTCATGAACAACATTACATATCCATTAACTAAAGCTTATCCAATGGCGGGATAATCGTCACTTAGAGAAGAAGAGTATGAGATACCATGACGATTGGCTTTAGTGCAAGTGGGAGATTGAAAGTAGTATGCACACAAGCCAATCATGTTTGATGATAAAGCATATACTTTGTAACAATCTTATTCATTTATTAATAAAAAGTATTAATTTATTAAAGGCTTTTAATTATCTACATGATCTTTGTTTTATAATATGTGATAAACCCATAGTTTTAAGCAATGCTTTTAGAATAATGATGATGATCATTCTAATGAGATCTAAATTCTCGAAAGCTTAAAACTAAAATAGTTCCCAATCGTTGGATTACTAAATTGGGGATTAGTAAATCCGGATAGATTGGTACATACATCGTTCTTGCTCATTGGATGAGGATGATTGATCTCATGATCATTTGTGTGGAGACACTAAAGCAAGTATGTAGGTGCTTATTAGAGAATAAGTTCACTAAGCGTTGGCTCGCTAAGGAATACCTAATGGAGTTTTACTTGCTTTGTCAATAGGAATTCTGTAGTGATGAGTAGTAGATAAGTGATCCTTGGACTTGAGATCATCATAGTATCTTGTGTATGATGAGTTATACTTTGACTTATTCCTTAAGACCCTTAGGGTATATCAAAGGGTATGCTTGGGTATAATAAGTTGTACATGGAGATAATGTATGATCAATAAATAATCTACCACTTCTATTAAAAGAAGAGAAATGTCCTATGTGATTCGATAAATGACAACCCAGTAGTCCTTGGCCAAGGCCGAATGAAATTAGAAAGGAGTTTCTAATTTGCATTATTTGGAGTTGTGCATTTAAGGATCGAAATATATATAATTAAATAAAATAAGACTTGACAGTAATTCCATGTCTTATATTTAATTGGGACATTGTATGGTGGAAGGATTGAATTGTATAGTAACTATTTACTCAAAGGTTCTTTTATGATTAATGTTGAAATCTATATTATCTGGAAAGTTGTTGATCGATAGGGAGGCTTATCCCTATTGTAGAATAAATATTATTTATTTAAATAAATTAATTGTTTAATTTATTTATTTAAATAAGATTAGAATTGTTCTAATTGATTTATTCACAACCGGTTTAATATGAAGAACCTAAAGGGTCACACCATAAAAGGAAGAATAATTATTTAAGAAGTTAATGGCATAATCGTAATAATATGTTAAGTATATTTAATTTAATCTATGGTGATAGAATAAATTAAATAGCTTAATATTTATTATTTAATATTTTAGAAATATTAAATATCAATTAATAAGAGGAGTCTTATTAATATTATTACAATTATTATTATTATTTTAATTTCTAAAAGAGTTTAGGAATTAATTTAATATAAGTACTCTTATTTATTCCTAATAAGATTAGGAGGAAAAATTAATTAAAGAAGTTTAATTAATTATCCCTAATAAGATTAGGGAGCCCATTTAATTAAAAGAGTTTAATTAAATAATACCTTATTTTAATAGGGTTACTTGATATCTTTATAAGAGGAGTCTTATATCAGATATTAAGAATATGTAATTATTCCAATGGTTGGAGAGTACGCTCTTTTTCTATAGAGATAGAAAAACTAGGGTTTAGCCAAATACCCATCTTCTTAAATCCTTCTTCTTCCTTGGTGGATCACCTCTACAGGCCAAACACTTGGGTGGCTAACGTTGATCAAAGGAAGGAACCAAACCCGGTGGATTCAAGTTGAACGCGAAAAGGATTGGAGGTGAACTTGTACCTGAGGAAGCTCGGATCTTCAAGGGTATGTTTTTTATTCATCTTTTTCGTTTAATTAATAATTGTGCATAAAGGGTGATCCGGGTATATAGTTTTTAAAAATTTTAAACTCTGATTTTTTACACGTTTCCACTTATTTTTGCATTTTGATTGTGTTCATGAATATTACAAACCTAACACAAAGTACGTAGCTTTCTCGTCTTAGCTAGTTATTATCGAAGATTCGTAGAAGGGTTTTCTCGAATCGCTACTCCATTAACTCGATTGACTCGAAAAGACACAAAATTTAGTTGGAGTGAGGAATGTGAGAAGAGTTTTCAAGAACTCAAGAGGAGACTCATTTCAGCACCTGTTCTGACAATACCATCTGGTTCGGAGTGATTTATCATATACAGCGATGCTTTATGCAAAGGGTTAGGATGTGTTCTCATGTAACATGGGAAAGTCATAGCCTATGCCTCACGACAACTCAAAGAATATGAGAGGAATTATCCTACTCATGATCTTGGCAGTTTCCGTTTTTGCGCTTAAGATTTGGAGGCATTACCTGTATGGAGACAAGGTGGAGATCTATACGGATCATAAAAGCCTCAAATATTTCTTTACTCAAAAGGAATTCAACATGCGGCAACAACGATGGCTTGAGCTGTTGAAAGATTATGATCATACTATCCAATACCATCTTGGAAAAGCGAACGTGGTAGCTAACGCATTGAGTAGAAGATCATATGCGGGCACGAGTGCGATATTGTGAACGTAAAGACCCATTTTGTATGACTTGCAAAGGATGGAGATAGAGTTAAAGACTCCAGGGACCCATGTGATGATGGTGAATATATGAGTAGAACCGACTTTAATCGATAAAGTTAAAGCTGCTCAAGCTACAGACCTGGAGCTGATGCGTATGAGGAAGAAAGTGCAAGAAAGTGCTATTTCGGAAGCAAGAATCGATGAAGAAGGAATACTTCGAGTCAACTCCAGACTTTGTGTTCTTAACGATTCTAACTTGAAGTATAGAATCATGATGGAGGCGCACAACACAATGTTTGCAATCAATCCTTGGAGTACCAAAATATATCGTGATCTTTGACATACATTTTGGTGGAGAAATATGAAGAGAGAGATAGCGGTGTTTATCTCAAGGTGTCTAACTTGTCAACGAGTCAAGGCGGAGCATCAAGTGCCAAAAGGTCCATTACAACCACTTAAAATTCCAAAATGGAAGTGGGAGCACATTACCATGAATTTTGTTACTTGTCTTTGTGACGCCTCCAAATCTGGGTATCTTCCAAACCGACAGATGGTGCTACACGGTACTACCATTCACACATACATCCAATTGAAATGTCTCAAAAGAATGAATATGTCTTATATATATTCAAAATAATATTAACATTTCCCCAGGTTCTTTATAACCATTACATTGTTCTTGTCATAATATCAAATATATTACAATCATTCACCCTATACTAATACATAATTATACTACGGGTTCATCTTCGCCTTGCCTTTATCCTTGCTGAAGCCTTCGGTCCGTTCGATCTTAGCTGTGTTCATATGGTTCAAGCAAGAGTGAGCATGACTCGCTCAGCAAGTACAACAATTCTAATAAACCACATGCTTAAAACATAGAACTTGTATATCTTCAATAACTGAACAATAGTTACGAAGTACTATCGATAATTCAAAATAGCACTTCTTTTCATTCAGAACGTTTTACAACAATAATATTCAGTAAAACACCAATTCCGGTCCAAGACCTTGAGCATTTCATAAGTTCTTTTGAAAAGGACATCCCGTCACTAAGTCCGTATGTCCGACATTACTTACGAGCACGTCTAGGTGATCAGCCTATAGTACTCTATGTTGATCAACACTACATTCATTAAACATGTATACGTTTAATTTGTGGCAACCTCACATGCCTGTTGTTAAACAACAAAAACATTTTTAGCATACTCAGTCTTTGTTTGAAAACCACACCAATATAACTTGGTAAACATTAACCATGCTTGATAAAAACATAATATAAGTCTAGCCGAAAGAATTGGCTTTGACTTCATCATACAATACTTCATGTGTAAGAATACATGAATTACAAAGCTTATCTAGATTGAACTAGAACAAGAGTTAGAATACTTGTCTTTAGTGTCTGCTACAATTATAACACGTTCTCAGTTAAGTCCTTAAGTCTCTACTGTAATTGATAACATTACATAACACATTAGGTCATGAATAACATACTAGGTTCCTAATGTATCTTACCCTTCTTCTCAATCTAATTATGACTTAGATTTGTTATTATTAGTTTCGGACTTTTTTCAGTATGGTTCTTACATTCTCATTCCGTTCATATTCAATTGATTATCAACCTTTAATCATCGTACATTAACTGCCTAACAATGCCTTAACAATGCCTTAACAATGTTATAATTAAGCCTTAGTTCGTTACTAATGAGTTACCATTCATATTACACTTGTAAACTTTCTTCTTTGTCTAAATCCTAGAATTTGGCCCATTTGCGGCCTTGCGGTCATGTAATTCTCTAACTTCATCTTCAAAGCGCTGATTAGCGATGCGACATCCGAACTTGGCGCTGCGGCTCCAAACTTTACTCTCTCGGCCACACTACTGTGACGACTCTGATGAGTGTGTGCCTACTCAGTATATATGGCGCTTCAATACCACCAATACTCTGTTTGGTTGGCGCCGGTACCAACTCTGTCTGCCAAAAATTTTGATGAGACTTTTTTTTTTTGCGAATTTCCCGGGCACATAACTTCTTCGTTATAAGTCCGAATTGGCTCGTTCAAAAGCCTACGTTTCACAAATTACATACTCTATGCGTTCATGCAATAATTTTATCTATTTGACTTCATTTGCTAAAATTTCACCTATTAGTTCATTTTTAACGAAAACGATAAATGTTCATGAACGTTCAATACTCGTTTCTTCGTTCTAAGTCATAATCCGGTCATTTTCGAGTCCGCAACTCTATAATGCCAAATATGACTTGTCTTCATCGAAACCAACGTTTCTGAGTTCAAACACAAAATACGACTTCCATTCTGAGAATTTTACGAATTTCGGGGAATCTTCATTACTAACAATTTGATTAACGTTCTAAATGGATTCTAACCATCACATGAACATTTTCAACTACTTATTACATCAACTTATATTCAAGTTAGGTTTTGACTTATTCTTCATAAGTTAATGACTTAATCAACTTATAAACTATGAATTCCATTTCTTATGACTTAATATGGACATAAGTCCTTTACTCAATGTTCTCATACCATTTTGAACATACTAACATCATATGACAAGATCATCATAAGTTATCACCTTATTTAGGTTCAAGTTGCTTATTCACAACTTATTCGACTTAAGTCCATTCATTAATCACTTCTTATATGTTCTTAGCATACATGTTCATTAAATTACACTTCTCTTATCACCCTACAATGATAGAGATGAAAATGAATTAAACTAGAGTCTTACCCTTGAAGACTAGTACTTATCGTCTCTTTAAAAATCTAGCAAAGGATGTTTTGGCTTATTCTTGACTTATTCTCTCTAACACTTAAGCACTTATCTGTGACAGAAGTTGAATGAAATTAAACAAGAAACAAATGAATTGTGAGCTCTCTATTTATAGGCTTGACAATGTGAGGGTACTATGGTCATTATAACCTTTGCACCTCCTCAATTAACCTCCTTAATCCACCTCCTTACTATTCATTGCTTTATCTCTAAGTTAACTTGCTAGCCACATCTATAACTTGATCATCACAACACTTAATCATTACACAAAGTTCTTGCCCATCAAGTCTACCCATATTACTCTTGGTTTGCTCCGTGGATCATGGCTAACTAATTGGGCTTACTTAATTAACCTAACTTATTTCTTATTGGGCTTACATTACATTAGTTTGGACTCATGATTAACAAACACTTGGGCTAGCATATCATTTTCTATTGGACTTCTACCGATATGGTAATAATCCTACAAGTCCATTCCATTTAATTAAACACCTTGGCATATATACAATATGTATAATTCTCGTATGCTAGCTCGTATACTAATTCATAACATACATTATTCCATTCTTCATACATACTCGTATAATACATCATATCATACTTGCTTTCAATAACTCATATAATGCATACACATCATACGATCATTATAATTCCTTCTTAACGCTTAATATTCCTAACGTTCTCTAAATACGTCCGCATTCGAAATATGTTTTCCATTCTTAGATTATTATTACATAATCCATCTCACCTTGATATTATAACATTGCGTATTTCTCGAAAGTTCAAGAATAATTTCCGAGCAGAAATAGATGTATAGTGTTTTTCAGAAAATTTCTCGGAAAGCTTTTATTTTCATCTTAGAAATTCAAACACTTTAATTCATTCACATAGTTAAAATACTACGACATTCCGATGTTTCTAGGTTATAGAACGACATTCATCTTATCAACACCTAATAATAATAAATAATATTATTTTATTCATTATTAAAAGTATTTATAAAAGGTTCAATTTTCTGGGGCTTTACACTCTCTCCCCCTTATAAGGATTTTGTCCCCAGAATCTCGCTATATATAAAAAAATTACACAAACAAATGAGGGTAATTCTTTTTCATCTTTTCTTCCAATTCCCACATTACTTCTTCTGCATCGTGGTTCTTCCATAACACCTTCATGGAAGGTATGACTTTATTCCGTAGAACTTGTTATTTTCTATCGAAAATTTGAATCGGCATTTCTTCGTACGTTAAGTGCTTCTCGATATGAATAAGCTCATATTCTATCACGTGCTTATAATCCGATTTATAAGGACGTAACACAGATACGTGAAATACATTATGTATGTGTTCTAGGTCTGGAGGTAATGCTATCATATAAGCTACCACACCTACCCGTTTTAATACCTCAAAAGGTCCTATAAACCTTAGACTTAACTTTCCCTTCTTTCCAAAGCGTATCTTTCCTTTTTAGGGAGATACCTTCAGAAATACGTAAGAGCCTACTTCAAATTCTCTATTTTCTCGATGTGAATCTATAAATTTCTTATGTCGGTCTTGAGCTACTAAGAGACGCATTTGTACTATCTTGACAATGCCCGTTGTTTACTGCACCAATTCTGGTCCCAACATCCGGTGTTCTCTTACTTCATCCCAGTACAGTTGTGTTCTGTATTTCCTCCCATACAAAGCTTCATAAGGCGGCATACCTATGCTTGCATGATAACTATTGTTATACGCAAACTCTACTAATGGTAGATGATCATCCCAACTACCCTTGAAATTTATGACGCAAGATCTTAGCATATCTTCTAATGTCTGAATTGTTCTCTCTCTCTGTCCATCAGTTTGTGGATGATACGTCATACTTAGCTTTAACTGTGTTCCCATCTACTCTTGTAGACTCCTCCAAAAGTTCGATGTGAATCTTGGATCACGATCTAACACAATCGATACAGGTACTCCATGTCTGGAAATTATCTCCTTAACATAGAGTCTAGCTAACTGATCTAAGTTATACTTGACCCTAATTGGCAAAAAGTAAGCTGACTTTGTCAACCGGTCTACTATTACCAAAATCGCATCATACCCTTTCGTTGTAGTTGGAAGTCCCACCACCAAATCCATCGTGATATTCTCCCACTTCCACTCCGGAATTTCCAATGATTGTAGCAAGCCACTTGGTCGTTGATGTTCGGCCTTAACTTTATGGCACGTCAAGCACCTACTCACGTACTCTGCTATTTCTCTTTTCATGTTAGGCCACCAAAAACTCTGTCGAAGATCTTGATACAGCTTAGTACGACCAGGATGAATCAAAAACCTCGAACTGTGAGCCTCTTGTAACACCTTCTCCTTTAATTCTGTCTCATCTAGAACCCAAATTCTTCCTTCAAATCTTAATAATCCCTCATTATCAAGACTGTACTTAATATCTTTTTCATTGGCTAGCCGCTCCTTTATCCGGTCGCACTCATCAGTTTTGAGTTGCACCTCCTTAACTCTCTCTACGATGGTAGATTGCATCTCCGTCGCAAATAGTATTAGTCCTGCTTCACTCGACAACTTCACTTCCAATTCCATCCTAGCCATCTCTATTATTAACTCATTTTGAGCCGTTAACAAAGATAACTTCTCCCGACCCTTCCTACTTAAGGTGTCGACAACTACATTAGCTTTTCCAGGGTGATACAGGATTTCATAGTCGTAATCCTTTATCAACTCCAGCCATCTCCTCTGCCTCATATTCAACTCCTTCTGTGTGAAGATATATTTTAGACTCTTGTGGTCCGTGTATATCTCACAATTTTCTCCATAAAGATAATGTCTCCATATCTTTAGAGCAAAAACTACTGCAGCCAGTTCCAGATCATGAGTAGGGTAAACTTTCTCATAATCTTTCAACTGCCTAGATGCATACGCAATGACCTTGCCATGCTGCATGAGCACACAACCAAGTCCTCTATGCGAAGAATCACTATAAACTACAAAAATTTCCTATATCATCAGGTAATGACAAAACAGGCGCTTCACTCAACCGCTTCTTCAATTCTTGAAAACTATCCTCACACTTATCATTCCACACGTATTTCACCGTCTTCCTTATTAAATTATTCAATGGAGTAGCTATCTTCGAAAAATCCTGAATGAATCTCCGATGAGTAGTAACTTGCTAACCCTAGGAAACTCACTTTCCTCGATTGGCATTTTCGGTTGTTCCCAATTCATCATGGCTTCCACCTTCGCTGGATCTACTGAAATCCCCTCATGGTCAATGACATGACCTAAAAATTGTACCTTCTCTAACCAAAATTCAAACTTAGTGAATTTCGCATACAACTTCTCCTTTCTTAGTGTCTCCAACACTAATCTTAGGTGTTCAGCATGATCTTCTGATGTCTTAGAATAGACTAGAATATCATCGATAAACACCACGATGAACTTGTCCAAATATTGTTTGAACACTATGTTCATCATACCCATAAATGCAGCTGGTGCATTAGTCAACACAAATGACATCACCAGAAAATTGTAATGACCATAACGATTCCTGAATATTGTATTTGGTACATCCTCCTTCTTAACCTTTAACTGGTGATACCCCGTTCTTAAATCTATTTTATAAAAATACTTAGCTCTTTTTAACTAATCAAAGAGATCATCGATCCAGGGCAGTGGGTATTTATTCTTTATCTTTAACTTGTTCAACTCTCGGTAGTCTATACAAAGTCTTAACGATCTGTCCTTCTTCTTGACAAACAGTACCGGTACTCCCCATGGAGAAACACTCGGTTGAATGTACTTCCGGTCCAACAGTTCTTGTAACTGCACCATTAATTCCTTCATCTCCACTAGCGCCATACGATACGGTGCCCTGGAAACTGGTGCCGCTCTTGGCATGATGACAATTACAAATTCTGTCTCCCTATCTGGCAGAAGACCCGGTAATTCACTCAAAAATAAATCGGCGAATTCTCTCACTATAGGTATTTGTTCCATGGTTGCTACCACTCTCTGGGTATCAACAACATGACACAGATAACTTACACACCCCTTCCTCAATAATTTCCTAGTTTGTGTCATGGTTAGACAACACGAACGTCCTGGCGATTTATTCCCGTAAAATACTACCTGAGGTTGTCTTAACGTTTTAAGGTTCTCACATTTCTTTTGACAATCTATAATTGCCCCATGGTTAACTAACCAATCCATTCCGAGAATTACGTCGAATTCTCCTAACTTTATCGGTATTAGATCTACCGATAATTTACAACCCCATATGTCTACGCAACAACTCCTATGAACAACTTCAACATAAATTATTTCTTATTTGCTACCTTAATATTTAAAGGTATAGGCAACTTTTAGGGAAGTAATCCTAATCGTCTAGGAAAATCGTATGCTATAAACGAACAAATAGCACCCGAATTAAACAGCACGTAAGCATTTATGTCATTGATCGGAATAATACCTGCGACGACGTCCACTGATGCAACTGCATCTTGGACTGTCATGTTAAAGGTACGACCCGTCGGCCTACCCGACTATGATGGACCACTAATAGCTAACTTACCGCCATTAGTGCCCCGATTCCCGTCCGTCCCCTTCTTCGGGAAATTCTTTGCCATGTGGTCAGTTGACCCACACACAAAGCATCCGTGATTCTTTTTTGGGCTTGGACAGTTAGGCGCAATATGCCCTTCCTGTCCACAGTTGTAACAAACGGCCTTCCCCTTGAGATAGACTCCGAAATGAGTCTTCCCACAGGTCTTGTAGGCCTCCATCCTCCTCTTTAGGTCGCCCTGCTTCACTCCGATATTCCCAAAGCTGAACGCCTTCCTCTTCTGTCCCTCGCCACTACCGCTGGCTCCTTCAACCTTTACTCCCCCATCCACTTTCCCCTTGCTCTTCTTGTCATTGTGGTATTGACTCAGAGCCTCACAACCACCTTCGGTGATTATCGCCTTCTCTAAAATGGTTCCAAATGAAGTACTTTGAAACACCAAAATACGGTTATAGAGCCAGGGTTTCAAGCCCTACTCGAACCGTCGCACCTTCCTCACCTCGGTATCCACTTGGTGTGGAGCAAACCTCGCCAGTTCATTAAACTTGGTGGCGTAATGGGGAACCGTCATGTCCCCTTATTTCAACTCAAGAAACCGCATCTCCATCCTTACCTGCATGCTTGTGGGAAAGTAGTTCTCGAAGAATATCTCCTTGAACCTCACTCACGTTAGATTCTCGATTCCAACCCTAGCTTGATTGGCTTCCCACCAAAAGTTGGCCTCTGCTTTCATCATATAGGTTGCAAAGGCAACCTTCTGGGCCTCGTCGACATTTGCTATCACAAATGCCTTCTCTATTTCTTTCACTCACATTTGGGCTTCGATAGGGTCCGTAGTTCCTTTGAACTCCGGCGGACCCACGCTCTTAAAATCCTTAAAGGTAGTAGCTCGTGCTACTCCTTGATTTACGGGGATATTACCCCATGTTTTATTAAAGGCAGCTGTTAAAAGATTAACAAACTCCTGCATCGGGTTAACTGGACCTCCCTCTAATTGATTCACATTAGCTCCTTGGTTACTTTGCACTCTTCTCGGTGGCATTTTGCTGATACAATAAACAACACATTTCGTTATTATTCCTTTATTTATTAGTTATCATTCAATATTAAACAATAACTTCAATCATCCATTGCTCATTATTTTCCATACAAAGGCTTATATTCATTCTTTGTAGTATAATACTACATTGTTTACATTACACAGCCTAAGCTGATTACATTACTTTCCCGCTATTGCTTTCCAAAAATTGGGATTTACAAAAGACTACCCTTTGCTATACAAAAGAGGGTTTTACGTCACTTACTAAATACAAAATATTACATACCTAAACTACTCTAGCTACTACTAGATCACATCTGCCTCAAGGCATTCTCAAAATCTGCTTTCGCAAGACCGACAATAATATCACGGCTGATAGTATGCCGCGTCTGCCCCACCTCTCAGGATAACCAGCTACCTGTTGCTTTGGAAATCTGTGTGAGAACTCCTATGAATATAGGACATTCTCCTTATCTTCTGCTGTTTGATCTTTAGCTCTTCCTTGAGCTCAAAGACCTCATGCATCAACTCGTGGACTTTGTCCTTCACCAAAATCCTCTCATCATGTTCCTGCTCCCACGCGGACTCCACGTTTGTCTTATCCTCTATAACCATCTGGAGCTCTGCCTTCAGCACCTTAACTTCCTGACAGTAATGGATATTTCTATCCAACACTGACATGAATAATGACATCATTGACTCCCCAGGAGCCATCTCCGCTGCTATAGCTACTGAGTTGAAGGACACTACCTCCACCTCTTCCTCCATTATACCATCGAATACTGACATGAGGTTAGGATCCTCTGAGTCTCCAAACTCAATGACAACTATCTCTGGTTCTGCCGCTATGGGGTTCGGTATAACCTCTATTTGGTTCACCGATTCTTCACTAATAGCTTGTACATCTAACTGCATCCCATTTACTCCTGACATCTACACAAACAATTAAGTTGATTAATATACGTCAGTAGAAAAATAAAAACACATAACATAATCATAATTCAATTTTATAAGGTTATTTTCTTCTTTTACTTCATTGACTTCTCTTAAGGTTATGACTTAAGGATTTAAATCCCCCCCTTAAGTTTTATAACCTAACTCTTTGATACCAAACTGTGACGCCCCCAAATCTGGGTAACTTCCAACCCGACAGATGGTGCTACACGGTACTACCATTCACACATACATCCAATTGAAAAGTCTCAAAAGAACGAATATGTCTTCTATATATTCAAAATAATATTAACATTTCCCCAAGTTCTTTATAACCATTACATTGTTCTTCTCATAATATCAAATATATTACAATCATTCACCCTATACTATTACATAAGTATACTACGGGTTCATCTTCGCCTTGCCTTTATCCTTGCCGGAGCCTTCGGTCCGTTCGATCTTAGCTGCGTTCATATTGTTCAAGAAAGAGTGAGCATGACTAGCTCAGCAAGTACAACAATTCTAATAAACCACATACTTAAAACATAGAACTTTTATATCTTCAATAACTGAACAATAGTTACGAAGTACTGTCGATAATTCAAAATAGCACTTCTTTTCATTTAAAATGTTTTACAACAACAATATTCAGTAAAACATCAATTCCGGTCCAAGACCTTGAGCATTTCATAAGTTCTTTTGAAAAGGACATCCCGGCACTAAGTCCATAAGTCTGACATTACTTACGAGCACGTCTAGGTGATCAGCCTATAGTACTCTATGTTGATCAACACTACATTCATTAAACGTGTATACGTTTAATTTGTGGCAACTTCACGTGCTTGCCGTTAAACGACAAAAACATTTTTAGCATACTCAGTCTTCGTTTGAAAACCACACCAATATAACTTGGTAAACATTAACCATGCTTGATAAAAACATAATATAAGTCTAGCCGAAAGAATTGGCCTTGACTTCATCATACAATATTTCATGTGTAAGAATACATGAATTACAAAGCTTGTCTAGATTGAACTAGAACAAGGGTTAGAATACTTGCCTTTAGCGTCTACTACAGTTATAACACGTTCTAAATTAAGTCCTTAAGTCTCTACTGTAACTGATAACATCACATAACACATTAGGTCATGAATAACATACTAGGTTCCTAATATATCTTACCATTCTTCTCAAACTAATTATGACTTAGATTTGTTATTATTGGTTCCGGCTTTTCAGTATGGTTCTTAAATTCTCATTCCGTTCATATTCAATTGATTATCAACCTTTAATCATCATACATTAAGTGCCTAACAATGCCTTAACAATGTTATAATTAAACCTTAGTTTGTTACTAATGAGTTACCATTCATATTACACTTGTAAACTTTCTTCACTGTCTAAACCCTAGGATGGCAATGACTGCGACATGGGTCATAGTTCTCTCACTTTCATATGACATGGCCACTGATTAGCATGATACCATACATCTAGACTTGGCCCTGTGGCGCCAAACTTTACACTCTCAACCGCATCATGCACGCGACTCTGCAGTAGGTGTGTGCAGAGTATATATATATGCAATGGCCACCAATATATACCTTGGGTTGGCCATACGGCTGACTCTGTCTTAAAAAATTTGGCAGACTTTTTACTTTGCAAATTTCCCGGACGCATAACTTCGTTATAAGTCCGAATTTGTTCGTTCAAAAGCCTACGGTTCACAAATTACATACTCTACGCATTCATGCAAGAATTTTATCTATTCGACTTCGTTTGCTAAAATTTCACCTATTAGTTCATTTTTAACGAAAACGATAAACGTTCGTAAACGTTCAACACTAGTTTCTTCGTTCTAAGTCAAAATCCGGTCATTTTCGAGTCCGCAACTCTATAATGCAAAATATGACTTGTCTTCATCGAAACCAATGTTTTTGAGTTCAAACACAAAATACGACTTCCATTACGAGAATTTCAAAAATTCGACGATTATTGTCCAATCATGTGAATTCCAGCGAATCTTCATTACTAACGATTTGATTAACGTTCTAAATGGATTCTAACCATCACATGAACATTTTAAATTACTTATTACATCAACTTATTTTCAAGTTAGGTTTTGACTTATTCTTCATAAGTTAGTGACTTAATCAACTTATAAACTACGAAATCCATTTCTTATGACTTAGTATGGACTTAAGTCCTTTACTCAATGTTCTCATACCATTTTGAACATACTAACATCATATGACAAGTTCATCATAAGTTATCACCTTATTTAGGTTCAAGTTGCTTATTCACAACTTATTCGGCTTAAGTCCATTCATTAATCACTTCTTATATGTTCTTAGCATACATGTTCATTAAATTACACTTCTCTTATCACCCTACAATGATAGTGATGAAGATGAATTAGACTAGAGTCTTACCCTTGAAGACTAGTACTTCTCTTCTCTTTGAAAATCTAGCAAAGGATGTTTTGGCTTATTCTTGACTTATTCTATCTAACACTTAAGCACTTATCATTGATAGAAGTTGAATGAAATTAAACAAGCAACAAATGAATTGTGAGCTCTCTATTTTTAGGCTTGGCAAGGTGAGGGTACTATGGTCATTATAACCTTTGTACCTCCTCAACTAACCTCCTTAATCCACCTCCTTACTATTCATTGCTTTGTCTCTAAGTTAACTTGCTAGCCACATCTATTACTTGATCATCACAACAGTTGATCATCACACAAAGTTCTTGCCCATCAAGTCTACCCATATTACTTTTGGTTTGCTCCATGGATCATGGCTAACCAATTGGGCTTACTTAATTAACCTAGCTTATTTCTTATTGGGCTTACATGACATTAGTTTGGACTCATGATTAACAAACACTTGGGCTTGCATATAATTTTCTATTGGACTTCTACCGATATGGTAATAATCCTACAAGTCCATTCCATTTAATTAAACACCTTGGCATATATACAATACGTATAATTCTCGTATGCTAGCTCGTATACTAATTTATAACATACATTATTTCATTCTTCATACATACTCGTATAATACATCATATCATACTTGCTTTCAATACCTCATATAATGCATACACATCATACAATCATTATAATTCCTTCTTAACGCTTAATATTCCTAACGTTCTCTAAATACGTCCGCATATGAAATATTGCATTTTCTATACTTAGATTATTATTACATAATCTATCTCACCTTGATATTATAACATTACCTATTTCTCGGAAGTTCAAAAATAATTTCCGAGCAGAAATTGATGAATAGTGTTTTTCAGAAAATTTCTCGGAAAGCTTTTATTTTTGTCTTAGAAATTCAAACACTTTAATTAATTCACATAGTTAAAATACTACGACATTCTGATGTTTCTAGGTTATAGAACGACATTCATCTTATCAACACGTAATAATAATAATTAATATTATTTTATTCATTATTAAAAGTATTTACAAAAGGTTTGATTTTCTAGGGCGTTACAGTCTTCCCAACGTTTCTCAAGGCATTGGTGCGATTTGGGTCATTATTGATAGATTGACCAAGTCTGTTCATTTCTTTCCGATACGAGAAACTTATACACTAGAACGTCTTGCTAGTATGTACATAAAACGAGATTGTAAGATTGCATGGTATGTCAGTATCCATAGTTTCTTATCGAGACCCAAGATTCACTTCAAGATTTTGGGTTAGTTTGCAAAAAGCTATGGGCACAGATTTACGATTTAGTTCGGCATATCATCCTCAAATGGACGAGTAATCGGAAAGGACTATTCAAACTCTTGAAGATTTATTAAGACTCTGTGTCCTTGACTTCAAGGGAAGTTGGGACAAGTTCTTACCATTGGTGGAGTTTTCCTACAATATCAGTTATCAAGCAAGTGTTGGCATGGCTCCATTTGAGGCGTTATATGGAAGAAAGTGTCGTTCTCCAGTATGCTAGGATGAGGTGGGTGAAACAACATTGTTGGGACCGGAGTTGGTACGTATAACTACGGAAAAGATTCAAATGATCTGACAACATATAAAAACCTCACAAGATCGACAAAGATTTATGCTGATCTTCATCGAAAGGACGTGGAATTCAATATTGGAGATCATATGTTTTTACGTGTTGCACCATGGAAAGGAGTTACGAGATTTGGAAAGAGAGGAAAGCTCAATCCTCGATTTATTGGCCCATTTATAATCCTCAAACGAGTAGGAACTGTGGCCTATAGACTCGCCTTACCGCAAAGTATGTCTTATGTTCATAACGTTTTCCACATATCTATGTTACGTAAATTTGTGAAAGACCCGAACCACATTATTGAATTAGAACCAGATGATGTAACAACCCGATATTTTCTATACAAATAAATTAGAAATTTTGCGTATAATTTTTTATTTTTTTTTATTTACGGGGAATATGTGCCAAGATAATGTGTGTATGTATTCATGTGATATATTTATTACATGAATGATTTTAAATAATTTTATTTTAGAATTATTGATCATTATAAATTATATTCTTATAATAATTAATTTTATAGCAGAAATGTTTTTATTACTTATTTTCCATGAAAATATAATCATGTATTATTTATATAATATATGAAATGATTTTTAAATTATTATAATAATTATTTTATTATATGAATTTTGTTCAGATTATTAAGTTAATTATCTTAACTTAATTAATAATGTTAAGTATGATGAGATAAATCGGATATGAAATCCAAACCCTAATTTTGGATTTTGATCAAGTAATGAGAATAATAATATAATATTATTTACATTTTGATTTTCAAGTGCTATAGCTATATTCTGTATGTATGTGGACTGACAATAATTGGTCAGTTATGGTATATTATGTCAAACCCTAGTTTTACTGTGGGAAACCCTAATTTGAAACTCAATTGTGAGTTCAAGACTATTATATAATTGTGTTGTATAATTTTGCGATTAACTAGGTCAACCCTAATTAGCATATATATATATATATATATATATATATATATATATATATATATATATATCCTAATTATTAAAATATAAAGTATAAACCTAATTGCTAAATTAGCAAGGATAATTATAATTACTATATAATAAACCCTAATGTTTATGTAGGATTAGAACCCTAATCAAATTAAGAAAACCCTAATTATAAATTTTACAACTAATTATATTTTATTTTAAACCCTAAATAAACAATTTGGGAAACATATATTAAAATTGTTAGACTATGATTATTACATGACCCAAACAATTATGGGAGAAGCCCAAAAGAAATCAAATTCAAGCCCAAACTTAGCCCACATAATTAAGGGTATTCTAGACCTTTGATTTATCTAATTTATGCATTAAATTAAAAGCTAAATAAAGGAATTAGTGGCATATATATAGCTGGCCACAATAGGCCTTTCAAGGCAACAAATAAAGTTAATCAAGTTCCTTAAAATGTTAACTCTTACATCAAGTACATGTGTGTCAATTTCCCATTGGTTGAAAATCTACTTAGCACTCTTAATCACATGATTAGGCTTAATTGGAAGAGATAAGGAGTTTTGGCTAATGGACAACAAAAGTATGGGGGATAATAGTAAGTCACACACTTACAAGACTTCTATAAATAGACTTAAGGGAGAGAAATAATCATTTGTTAGGCCATTTTATGCACAACACCCATCTTAACTCTCTCAAGCTCTCACCTCCGAAAATAACAAGATATATCAGTCATAAACCAAGCCCCACTAACACCACAATCAAATCAGAAAGCTAGAAACAAGAATTGATCAAAGAAGGTATAAAACCCTAGCTTGAAATCTGACCATAAATCTGTTGTTAGATGTTATGATTCTGTGTTTTAATATGTTGTTAGTAGTGTATAATGATGATCTGGGTTGCTAGATGTTAGATCCATAACATCTAGAGGCTCGGATTTGAGTTTTTGCAAAATCTGGAAAAAAATCAAACTGTGGTCTGACAACAAATGTCAGTGGCCACAGATCTTTGGTCGTTTATGATTTTTGTTGTTTTTAAGTTGTTATGTGTAGTCTGGTATGTGGTCTTTAATATGCAAAAAGAATCAGAGTCATTTGATGTATAGATTGGTAGTTATTAACGGTCAAAAACCGTTGACCGGCATTGACCGGGCCTTTTCTAGGCAGCCCAGAATCCATGAACACGCGTCTGACAAGTTTTGATGGCTCTTGATCTGTCAGTTGGTTAATGTTTTGGTTATGTTGTTGAAACCGTATTGTAGTATGTTATGTAAGCTTTCGATATATGCTAATATTACATCTAGATATCAAACACACTAGATTTAATGGATGGTCAAAGTTGGTCATCTGGTCACGCTTTCTGTTTCTGGGAATTTTCCAGAAACTGATTGCACCTTATTTCTGACAGGGGTTGACCAGCTTGTATCTTCTTGTTGTATTGATGTTTTGATGATTTTATGTTTTGGATATGTAGTTCTACATGTTGTCTATACACTAAAGTTGTTAGATCACAAAAACATTGCTCTATCATCATGTAGTGGAAGCTCAAAGTGAACAGGTCGAGATGTTCTTCATTTTCTGGGTAACCCAAAAAATGAAGAACAGGTCTGACAGTTTCTTTGAGGGCTTAGATCTCGTTGCTTTTATGCTTGATTGCCATGTATGTTGTTAGGTCTTGTAGACGTGCACTAATACTACACGTTCTAAGTCATAGTTTGTCCAGAAACTAATTGATCAGTGTTTAATCATTAGTCAAAGTAGCCCACTCAGTCTCTGCACTTGAGTTTCTGGGTTTGGCCAAGAACGCGAAGAACACCTACAGCGACGGTTTTGTCGCTATAGGTGGTCTTTAGCGACAGTTTATTTATAAAAATTATCTTTTCATTAAATAATTATAGAAAATTAGTTTTTAATTATTAAAAATATAAAATAAATTACTAAAAATTATTTTAGAGTCCGAAAATTATATTTTAATTATTTTGGATATATTTCACAAATGTTTAATATTTTTGGAATATTAAAGGTATTTAATTTATTTAATAATTATATTAAATAAATTATTTAAAAATGATTTTAATACTTGAAAAATCATTTAAAATTATTTTATGGAATAAGAAAAGATTTTAAGTTATTCTTAATGACCTTTAATATTTTATGATGAATTTCATTAATTAATTAATATTAATGATAATTTAGTTATTTAATAAATGAATTAAATAAATAGATTAAGAATGATTTTATTATATTTAAAATCATTTTAAATAATAATAAGGTATTTAAGAAAATTTGAAGTTATAAAATACAACTTTCAATATTTAAAGGTGAATTTCATTAATTAATTGTTATTAATGATATTAATGTTATTTAATAATTATATTAAATACATTAGTTTAAAAATTATTTTAATATTATAAAAATCATTTTAAATAAAAATAAATTGTTGAAAGATATTTTAAGTTATAAAATATAACTTTTAATATTTAAAGATAATTTCATTAATAATTTAATATTAATGATATTTATTTAATATTAATGATATTAAATTTATTTAATAATTATATTAAATAAATAGTTTAAAATGGTTTTATTGATTTAAAAATCATTAAAAAGGATATAAATGAATTAAAAATATTTTAAGCTATACTTAATGACTTTTAATATTTGGATAGATAGTACATTAATATCTAAATATTAATGGTAATTATTTGTAAACGATTTTAAATATTTTAAATTTTTAATACTTGAAAAATATTCTAAGTTATTATAAATAACTTTAATATTTTGGCGATGGTTTCATTAATAGTTTAATATTAATTAAATATTAATGATAGTAGAATTGTTTGATATTTAAATCATTTAATAATGATTACGGTGTTTGAAAATTTATGATAAATTATAATGAATGTTTATTGGTCATTTTAAATAATATAGGTGATATTTACGGATATTGAGTTCTGAATATCGAGTCTTAGACTCGATAATTACAAATAAAGTCGCAGTCGATTTTTGCAAACGTATTTGAAGAATTGATCTGGACTTAGATATTTTGACTGTATTAATGTTTGTTTGTGATGCAATGACTGTTGAACATGTGTGATAATGTGATTAGGTTATGTGTTGACTGCGAAATGCAGTACTATATGTTATAGTATATTGTTCTAATCAAACGAATGATCTGATTAATGATAGGCCGTGATATAAAAGATAAAACTAAGTTGCGTGTTATGGCGGTAGCATCGGTAGTATCCTACCTTTGCATTTCCTTCATGCAATGGACATGAGTAAGAAGGTTTCAGAATTATATTATTACTGTACAGATTATTAACCCTATATTATATATGCTCATTGATTATCAACATGTTAGTATTGTTAGGTTTGTAATATTCATGAACGCAATCAAATTGCAAAAAAATGCGGAAGCGTGTAAAAATCAGAGTTTAAAAATTTACAAACCATATACCCGGATCACCCTTTATGCATAATTATTAATTAAGCGAAAAGATAAAGAATAAAATCATACCCTTGAAGATCGAGCTTCCTCGGTACAAGTTCACCTCCAAATCCTTTTCGCGTTCAACTTGAATCCACCGGGTTTTGTTCCTTCCTTTGATCAACGTTAGCCACCCATATGTTTGGCCTCTGGGGTGATCCACCAAGGAATAATAATGATTCAAGAAAAAAGTGGTTGGCTAAACCCTAGTTTTTCTATCTCTATAGAAAAGGAGTACTCTCTCAACTAATTGGAATTATTACGTGGTTGTAAAATCAACAACACCCCATCACCCATAATAAGACTCCTCTTATTAATAGATGTGGGCAACCCTCCTTAACAATTAAGAAATTGGGTTTTATTTAATTAATTAAATTCTTTTAATTAATTAGGCTCCTAATCTTATTAGGGATAATTAATTAAACTCTTTTAATTAATTTAACCTCCTAATCTTATTAGGAATAAATGAGAGTACTTATATTAAATTAATTCCTAAACTCTTTTAGAAATTAAAATAATAATAATTGTAATAATATTAATAAGACTCCTCTTATTAATTTATATTTAATATTTCTAAAATATTAAATAATAAATATTAAGCTATTTAATTTATTCTATCACCATAGATTAAATTAAATATACATAACTTATATATTATTACGATTATGCCATTAACTTCTTAAATAATTATTCTTCCTTTTATGGTGTGACCCTTTAGGTTCTCCATATTAAACCTAGGTTGTGAATAAATCAATTAGAACAATTCTAATCTTATTTAAATAAATAAATTAAACAATTAATTTATTTAAATAATATTTATTCTCTGATAGGGATAAGCCTCCCCTAGCGATCAACGACTTTCCGGATAATATAGATTTCAACATTAATCATTAAAGAACCTTTGAGTAAATAGTTCTGAATACAATTTAATCCTTCCACCATACATGTCCCAATTAAATATAAGACATGGAATTCTTTATCAAGTCTTATTTTATTTAATTATATGTATTTCGACTCTTAAATGCACAACTCCAAATAATGCAAATTAGAAACTCCTTTCTAATTTCATTACGCCTTAACCAAGGACTCTTTGGGTTGTCATTTATCGAATCACATAGGACATTTCTCTTCTTTTATTAGAAGTGGTAGATTCTTTATTGATCATACATTATCTCCATGTACAACTTATTATACCCAAGCATACCCTTTGATATACCCTAAGGGTCTTAAGGAATAAGTCAAAGTATAACTCATCATACACAAGATACTATGATGATCTCAAGTCCAAGGATCACTTGTCTTACTATCACTCTGAGAATTCCTATTGATAGGCAAATAAAACTCCATTAGGTATTCCTTAGCGAGCCACGTTCGATGAACTTATTCTCTAATAAGCACCTACATACTTGCTTTAGTGTCTCCACACAAATGATCATGAGATCAATCATCCTCATCCAA
The DNA here is from genome assembly GCA_020205615.1 of Panax quinquefolius. Lineage (NCBI taxonomy): Eukaryota > Viridiplantae > Streptophyta > Magnoliopsida > Apiales > Araliaceae > Panax > Panax quinquefolius. Next base: position 48,277,298 of record CM035168.1, on the reverse strand, counting down.
TGAGCAAGCAGCGTATGTACCAATCTATCCGGATTCACTAATCCCCAATTTAGTAATCCAATGATTGGGAACTATTTTAGTTTTAAGCTTTCTAAGAATTTAGATCTCATTAGAATGATCATCATCATTATTCTAAAAGCATTGCTTAAAACTATGGGTTTATCACATATTATAAAAACGACATCATGTAGATAATTAAAAGCCTTTAATAAATTAATACTTTTTATTAATAAATGAATAAGATTGTTACTGAAGTATATGCTTTATCATCAAACATGATTGGCTTGTGTGCATACTTACTTTCAATCTCCCACTTGCACTAAAGCCAATCGTCATGGTAACTCATACTCTTCTTCTCTAAGTGGCGATTATCCTGTTTGTTGGATAAGCTTTAGTTAATGGATATGTAATGTTGTTCTTGAGAGTCCACAATCTCTATAGTGATTTCCCATCTTTCAATGATTCTAATAATCAAATGAAAGTGCCACAACACATGTTTAGATCGAAGATGAGACTTAGGAACTATTCCTAGTTACGTAATGAACTTTTAATCCAAACAATCAACTTGCGACTTCATTTATAGCTATATACTTTGTCTTTATCACTAAACCAAACAACTCTTTCTTTGTTTGGAACCTTTCAATTCAACTTTGCCACAGATTCAAGGTAACACTTTACCTTAAAGTGGATTTTACGTCGTCTTGAGTGCATACGAAAAACTTGAGTCGTAAATCCTATAGTTTTAATTCGGACCCACCATGTATGCTCACATCCTTAGTACCGGTTAAGAACTTTAAGATGTTTTCAACGACTCATAGTGAACTTCTCCAAATATATGACCGATCAACATCGGGTCTCGTATATTTCATTGCATACATGATTGTCACTCATGCGACTCTCTCTTTTTCGAGAGTCTGTGGGGACTATTAAGAGAGATACACTCCATAGCTCATCAACATGAGACAACTCTTGGAGCTTGCCATGCTAAACGACTTTAGCATCAAATGAATATACGTTCTTTGGGTTAAGTTGAGCATCCTCTTAAATCTATCTATATAGATTTATATCCCCAATTAAGATACTCTTCCAAATCATTCATGGAGGAATGTTTGAGACAACTTTATCTTTCTTTGATTGTAGCATTGTTATGTCATTCCTTATTAAGTAGTATATCAACATATAATACTAGGAATGTCACGACGCTCCCACTGTCCCTTTTGTACACACTAGAACTCTTACCTCATCGTATGTAACTGGATCATCATCTTCTATGATGTGTACCTCATCATCATTATCCATGATGAATCCATACCTCCTAGGTATCTTTCGTACTATTCAGATTTACGATTCGGTTGTGGTACAATAGGTCTATCTACAAGTTCCTCTTATTTGACTTATAGTGTTTTGTGGTTCTTGAACTTTTCAAGATCTATTATCCTCCCACTAGCCCCTTTAATGATAAACACCTTTATCTTATAAGGAAGCGTGTTTAATACAAACACCTTTTTGCTAAGTAGGATTATAGAATATATACCTAAACTTACTTTAGGATGTCCCACAAATCGACACTTGTCAAATCTTGTCCCAAGCTTATCCTTTGAAACCTTTTCACATAAGTTGGACAACCCCTTATCTTAACATACTTAAGATTAGGAATCCTCCACATCCATAACTTTTATGGAGTCTTGGGGTAGGATTTTGAGGTTACCATTTTGTAGATATGCACCCATTTCTAGGACATGACCTGAGGATCTTTGAAATATCGGTAAAATCATTATGGACCACACCATGTCCAACAAGGTACGATTTTTCCTTTTAGATACATCAATCAATTATTGCATATCAGGAGGCGTCCATTGTGAGAAAACCATTTGAGATGATCTAAGTACTTATTGCACAAGTATTTATTCCTTGATCTAATCAAAGAATCTTAATACTTTGCCAATTTATTTCACTTCTGAATTCTTTGAACCTTTCAAATAATTCACACTTGTATTCAACAAATACATACATTCAACTCTTTGAATGATCATCTCCTTTTCTTATACTAGTTTGTTCAATTTGCAAAATTATTTTTTTCATATAAGTCAGTATACAAAATCCATTAAGTAATATTCGATTTCTATACAAAACATTATTATTATAAATAGAACAACAATTGTTCTTAATTATAATACCAAAAATTTTATTGTCCAACAACAAAATAGAAATAATATTTTTAACAAGAACTGGAATACAATAACAACTTATTGACTTAATAGATTTGCCCGTAGGCATTTCTAAACTATAAGTTTCTATGGCTAATATGACAACCTTTGCTACATTTCCCACACATAGGATTACTTATATTTGTTTAGCTTTCCATACTTGCTTGGTCCTTCATAAATCTATATTTATGATAACCAAAGTCGGTATCCAATACCCAGTAGAACCTTGACTTAAAGAAAAATTTATTTCAATCATGAACAAAAAAAAGCGTATTATGTAAAACTTCACTAAGCTTCTTTGGTTAGCCTCTGCAAGACGCTTCTCATGATTTCTTTCCGAGTGTCGGGCTTATTGCGGTGGAAGCAAGCTCCTTTGCTATCCGTGTCGATTTTGTTCTTATTATCCTTTGTTTACGCCTTTCTATTTACCTTCTTTGAATCGTTCTTCTTTTGGAAGATCATTTGGCTCCTACCGATAAGACTTGATCTTTCTTGGTTGGAAAGTGACTCTCAACATTTTTCAATATGTTAAGCAAATCGTGAGGTGATATCTAGCTTGTTCATATGAAAAATTCACAACAATTAATGAAAGGAGTCCGGGGTGAGTGCAAGATCAAATCTTGGCTCAACTCTCCATCCATAACAAAACCGATTGTCCTAATTGATCAATCAAATTGATTATGTTAAGAACTTTTTATGCATACTATAGTGTCATTGGCCATTCTAGATCGGAAGAGCTCCTTAGATATCGATATCTATCGGTCCTACTTTCCTCACCATCAAGTACTTGATGTGCGAGAATATAGTAGGAGCATCCATAGTTTCATCTTGTGGCTTTGAAGCTCGTTACTCGTGGATCTGAGCATGATGCATTGAGCCAATTGTGCATCATCTTGCCACTTTCTAAAAGTAGCAATCTCTTCCTCAAAGGCATTATGCGCAACCATTGCGAGGATATAGCGTATTAAGGACATAAGATAGCTTTTTCACCATGAGAACTATTCTCAAATTCCTTAACCAATCCATTTAATTGATTACCCAGTTAATTTAGCATTTAATATGCTTCAGCATGATGATAGTAATTTTAGACATTGTAAAATTCATAAATGAATTTGTAATTAACAACATTTTAACATACATTCTTTTATTAATTACCAAAATAATTTAGGTCTTGTTTTAATTTGGTATCTCCCACTATTTTCTTCAAACTATATTACCCTCACTTATATAGTTCGGCAAAATCTAATTAAAGATTTGCTAGTGAGAATAAGGATCCCATTTCAAATGTATATAGCCTTGTGGTGACACAACAAACTATATATAAATAAATAGGTAGACAACTTTTGTCAATTACATCAACTATCTGCAACTCCTTTTATTTTGCCTCTTAGATTATTTTGATCAGTGGTGGCACATCCAGAATCAAAATTATCCAAGTTAAGTCAAACCTAGCACTCCATATATTCAAAAAGAAAAATATCATCCTTGTGGTGACACAACAAAACAATATTGTTCAATTTTCTTTATAAGCATCAAATGTGATAAATTAACATCTTAAATACTTAATACTTGCCTTGTGGTGACACAACAAACTCATATTAAATATTTAATACTCTATTAATTTTATCATGCTAGAAGGCGACGTTCGATATTCCAAATATCTTTGAGCGCTTAGGACTTAATATAAAAAATTGAGGGGTTTGTTATTAATTTGTCTCATCTTGTTTAGCGGCGCACACATATATATATAAAATACGCGTCGTATTAATGAACATGTACGAAGCATGTTTGCATAATATATAATATATATAGTATAAGCATGCACATATAGAATACTATATTCTACCTGAATTGATTATGGACTTTTATTCTAGTTTGGTTCACTAGAGCCACCAAGTGAACCAAAAGGTCAAACCTAGGGGTGCAAGAATTAATATTTAAATATAACTATTACATTTAAACCCGGGCTCCATTACAAACGGGTCTTCAAGCGCTCCTTGTTCCTTGATCTCCAATTTTTCAAAAAAATTAATTCTAACTATTCCTATTACAAAACTATTTAAAATAAATAGAAACCTTGATCGTGATCGAGGGAAGTACATAGGAGGAGATAGAATTTACATTGAAAAATTAGAGAAGGCAGTCTGTGAACCCCATTTAATAAAACCCATACATTCATGCATCCAACTAAAATAAAATCCAATCGCATTGGTCGATAGTCCATAATCAATCCCATTTATTATCATACATATCACCATATGTATCGATAAATAACATTCATCTCATGAATAATAAACATTTAATATATATATTGATATCATTTAATGGGCAAAATTAGTTAGTATAAAATCTAATTTTGAATCAAAATAAACTCCTTTATTTTAATCCAAATTTAAATCAAAATAAAACTATTTTATTTTAATTTATCCAATTTTAAATAAAATAAACTATTTTATTTTAATCAAAATCTTTAATCAAAATAAACTCCTTTATTTTAATTAATTATGGAATCCAATTCCATGTAATAAAAAAAATTTAATTAAAATAAACATTTTATTTTAATTAATTATGGAATCGAATTCCATGTAAAAAAAAATCTTTTATTAAAGGAAACACGGATATTCATTCTATTCACAAATAAACTCCTTTATTTTGAATAATATGAAATCTTATTTCATATTTAAATAAACTCCTTTATTTAAGGAATCTACGGATTCTCTTTCCTATTCACAAATAAACTCTTTTATTTTGAATAATATGAAATCCTATTTCATATCTAAATAAACTCCTTTATTTAAGGAAAGATGGATTTACTTTCCTATTCACAAATAAACTCCTTTATTTTAGGAAAAATAAAATCCAATTTCAACTCCAATTAGTTATCATGGAATCCAATTCCAACTCTAATTAGTTAGCATGAAATTCTAATTTTAAAATTAAAATAAACCTTTTTATTTTAATATTAAAATAAACTTTTTATTTTAAAATTAAAATAAACTTTTATTTTAATTATAAAATAATTAATAATAATATATATATATAACTATATATATATATATATATATATATATAAAAACCGTATATATATATTTCATATATATATATATATATACTAGTATATTACATTCGAAAAAAAAAAAAATTGGCGAAAATTGATTTCTCGATTTAGTGCATATTAAATATATATATATGTAATCATTATATAATCATTAGATTATCATGTTCATGCAATGATTGATAATGATTAATCATTCCTTGTTTTCCGTGTATAACAAAATTCCAATGCATGATTGGTGATGATGAAGGGCGCGGAAATCATAACTAATGATTGGCTAATAATTATCTAATGATTGGTAAAGCAAATCACGGAAATCATGAGCCACCGGTTAGTACGGAAATTAAGGGGCATGATTGGTTAATGATTGGTAAAGCACAGCACGGAAATCGAGGCAAGTTTTTTTTAAAAAACATTAGCAGGATCTGCCTTTTTAAAAAATTGGCCAGACTTGAGGCTTGAAAACATTAGGTTTTTCGGTTTTTTTTTTTTTTTTTTTAATTTTATACAATAAAATTATGCCCAATTAAATTGTTCTAAACACATATCAATTTATATATCAAATTAAAACAATTAATAATTAGCATAAAGATTTGGCTCACGATGCCTTTGTTAGGTTTGTAATATTCATGAACCTTGATCAAATTGCAAAAAATGCGGAAACATGTAAAAATCGAGTTTAAAATTTACAAACCATATACGGATCACCCTTTATGCATAATTATTAATTAAACGAAAAGATAAAGAATAAAATCATACCCTTGAAGATCGAGCTTCCTCAGGTACAAGTTCACCTCCAAATCCTTTCGCGTTCAACTTGAATCCACCGGGGTTTTGTTCCTTCCTTTGATCAACGTTAGTCACCCATATGTTTGGTCTCCAGAGGTGATCCACCAAGGAATAATAATGATTCAAGAAAAAGGGTGGTTGGCTAAACCCTAGTTTTTCTATCTCTATAGAAAAGGAGTACTCTCCAACTAATTGGAATTATTACGTAGTTGTAAAATCAACCACACCCACACCCATAATAAGACTCCTCTTATTAATAGATGTGGGCAACCCTCCTTAACAATTAAGAAATTGGGTTTTATTTAATTAATTAAATTCTTTTAATTAATTAGGCTCCCTAATCTTATTAGGGATAATTAATTAATCTCTTTTAATTAATTTAACCTCCTAATCTTATTAGGAATAAATGAGAGTACTTATATTAAATTAATTCCTAAACTCTTTTAGAAATTAAAATAATAATAATTGTAATAACATTAATAAGACTCCTCTTATTAATTTATATTTAATATTTCTAAAATATTAAATAATAAATATTAAGCTATTTAATTTATTCTATCACCATAGATTAAATTAAATATACATAACTTTATATTATTACGATTATGCCATTAACTTCTTAAATAATTATTCTTCCTTTTATGGTGTGACCCTTTATGTTCTCCATATTAAACGGTTGTGAATAAATCAATTAGAACAATTCTAATCTTATTTAAATAAATAAATTAAACAATTAATTTATTTAAATAATATTTATTCTTCTGATAGGGATAAGCCTCCCTAGCGATCAACGACTTTCCGGATAATATAGATTTCAACATTAATCATTAAAGAACCTTTGAGTAAATAGTTCTTAAATGCAATTTAATCCTTCCACCATCTGATGTCCCAATTAAATATAAGGCATGGAATTCTTCATCAAGTCTTATTTTATTTAATTATATGTATTTCGACTCTTAAATGCACAACTCCAAATAATGCAAATTAGAAACTCCTTTCTAATTTCATTACGCCTTAACCAAGACTCTCTTGGGTTGTCATTTATCGAATCACATAGGACATTTCTCTTCTTTTATTAGAAGTGGTAGATTCTTTATTGATCATACATTATCTCCATGTATGACAACTTATTATACCCAAGCATACCCTTTGATATACCCTAAGGGTCTTAAGGAATAAGTCAAAGTATAACTCATCATACACAAGATACTATGATGATCTCAAGTCCATGGATCACTTGTCTTACTATCACTCTGAAATTCCTATTGATAGGCGAATAAAACTCCATTAGGTATTCCTTAGCGAGCCACGTTCAGTGAACTTATTCTCTAATAAGCACCTACATACTTGCTTTAGTGTCTCCACACAAATGATCATGAGATCAATCATCCTCATCCAATGAGCAAGCAGCGTATGTACCAATCTATCCGGATTCACTAATCCCCAATTTAGTAATCCAATGATTGGGAACTATTTTAGTTTTAAGCTTTCTAAGAATTTAGATCTCATTAGAATGATCATCATCATTATTCTAAAAGCATTGCTTAAAACTATGGGTTTATCACATATTATAAAACAGCATCATGTAGATAATTAAAAGCCTTTAATAAATTAATACTTTTTATTAATAAATGAATAAGATTGTTACAAAGTATATGCTTTATCATCAAACATGATTGGCTTGTGTGCATACTACTTTCAAGTATATGGTAATTCAGATATATATTCTGTTTGTAAAATTCTATAAACGGTTATACAAGTGTTCCCACTTGGATAATCATTGCATTTGATCACATGTTGATACACCTTTGTAAATTACCCATATATATATATATGTTGAATTATTTGATTATTATTGAACAAGATAAAACCTACCATTATCCAACCGAATTGCTTTGGTTTGGAACCCCGACAGGTATGAACATCCCATTCATGGGAAAAATTTTATGTGCCCAAGGCAGCCAGAGTGAACGATAATATCGTTCTTGTTATGTAGTATTGATCAATACAGGGTCCATGGGATGTACACCCTCGTGCGTGTAAGTTATGACGGTTTACAGATGAAGTTCTGTTAAACCTTTTCGAAAATGAAAACAATATTCATAGTATGTCCCCTTAACCCTATTTATAGTCAGTACGTAGTTTCCAAAAATTTAGAAGAGGGTTGTTATGTTATTATTATTGGTTCAGAATTAAATCACAACTATTGATTCGTTGTAGAAGGGTAGTATAAAGAAAACATTTAAATTCTTTCAGCTTATATATATAATTGCTATTACTTGCTGGGCACTCAAATGCTCATCCTTGCTTAATTTAAATGTTTTCAATTAAGTGTGGTCAAGTAGAAGGTTCGGCTAAGAATAAATGAAAAGAGAAGGTTCCTGATTGAGTTTTTATGATATGTTATGTAATAGTTTCGTTTATTATGATAAGGATGATATATATTATTATTATCATGTAATGAATGTATTAGAGGTTGCGTACTTGGGAATAGACTCTGATAACTATGTAAATTAAGTTTAATAATTATATTATTAGTATTATTCTGCTCATAGAAATAGTATCGTGAAGCACTGAATTCGGGTTTCAAGTACCCGAGTTTGGGAGCTTTACAGATGAGATAGAGGAAGATTTAATGTATGAAGAGTTACCTGTTAAAATCTTAGATAAGAAGGATCATATTCTACGCTCCAAGGTTATACCTCAAGTCAAAGTTTTGTAGAGAAACCACGACGTGGAGGAAATGACCTAAGAGTTAGAATCTGAGATGAAGTCAAGGTATCCACACCTCTTCGACATACCAGGTACGCACCCTAATTTCGAGGACGAAATTTCATAAGAAGGGGAGGTTGTAAGACCCTAACTTTTATGAATACAGATTAAATTTTCTTGAAATATATATTATGGTATGGATATGATATAATGTTATAGTTGTGGGTAATATTTACAAATTTTGCAAAGTAAGTTGTTATAAATAATTCGATTGGTCAGGGAATATTCGTTTTAACATAGAATATTCGTATGACGACACAATCATTGGTGGACTCTACAACGGAAGTATTGTCTTAGTTAGAAAACGACAAAATTATCTTTTTATAAAAATAACAACGAAAGTTTTACCATTAAACTGTTGAACTGCTCGGTAGTAAAAGAACAGTAATACATGTGGTTGCATAGTAGCATATAGTATTGATTATTGATGCTTACGTGAGAAGTCACTCAGTTATACTCAAATATTGCTACAGTAATTGATGCATCATATCTCTCATATTATTGATTCAATTATTGTCACAGTATCATCTGCATAATATTTTATATTATTAAATCAATAATTGAGACGACAAAGTTATTTATATTATTATTTGCAATATTGACAATGTCTAGAATTCTGTCAAGGAGAGGTTTGGTCACCTAATTACGCGCCAATAAGGAGAAATCCTTATCTGTAAGCCCCTTCTTTCTTGGGAATGACCTGGTTGTTAAATATTATTAGTTATAATATTAATGATGAATAAGTTTATGTTGATTAAAGATGAAATTGATAGCTCTATTGTGTTGGGATTATTAGTGTTAGTGGAAATCGACATCTATTTCGATAATAATGGATGTCTAGAGGATATATTGACCAATCAGGTAATTAATCGGATAAATGAGCAATTAATTGCTATTAATTAACATGCTTATAACTATTTGTTCACATGTGTGTACTATTGATTCACATGCATGTACTATTAGGGGAGGTGGTGCAAGATTGATAATACTTGCATAACTAAATTAAAAATGGAGGTATAGATGAATGTACTATATTGTAATTATCTTTTTCACATGATTGAACTATTAATTCACATGAATGTACTATTATTTCACATGATATACTATTAGGGGAGGTGGTGCAAGTTTGATAATACTTGCAGGACTAAATTAAAAATGAAGGAAAAGATGAAGGTATTATACTGTAATATTTCGAGCCCCAAAACGTGCAATTATCGAGACTATATTTTTCTATAAATAGAAGCTCATTCTTCCTTCATTCTCACCAATTCACTAAGACTCACAAGAGCATTTATAGAGAGAGAAGCTATAGAGAGAAAGAAAAAGAGAAGTCTGCTACCTCACTATTCCAGTATCCAACCTTCTTATGAGGTAAGAGATATTATTTTGTTCAGTATTTGTAGGAATAATATTTTCTTCAATACTCTATAGTATGTGAGTAATATTATTTCATCTCGTATTCCTGATTATACCCTCATATTGTTAAAGTATTGCTTCTATACTCCGTGAAATTAGTAGAATATCCTTAAAATTTGCACTTCATCTAGTATCGTTTCACAAGGATATTTTCTGCACATTCTTGTTAAATTTTAAGCTTTTCATGCTGGAGTACTGTCCATGAGTACTATTCATTTATACGATACTATTCACAAATGTACTATTCATGAGTACTATTCATAAAGTACTATGTATAAAGTATTATTCACGAGGTACTATTCATGAGTACTATTCACAAAGTACTATTCACGGGGTACTATTCCTAAAGTACTATTCATGGGGTACTATTCATCTGGGTACTATTCATGACAAAAATTGATTTCTATTCGGTCCAAATAATTTTTGATACAATATCATTCTTGAATTTTACTCCACAAAGCAGTATCATGCTGGCAATTTGAACATTATTGAATTCTGGATAAATTAAATTATAAATCTTTAAAAATTTATCCATTGTTTCTTTTAATTGAATTCTTATATCATTGTCATCATCTTCATGCTTATATTGTGATGAATGTCATCTTTGGCTTACGTGCATAGATGAATTATTGATTGGTATGATTATGACCAAGGATCATTCGGTATAATCATGACACCTAATGTTACAAATGATGTGGTAAAAGTCCTCCTTGGCCTGTAGTTTATTGATGGACAATTGTTGGTATGATTATGACTAGGGATTATTCGGTAAAGTCATGACCATTGATGATTACATGAATATCCTTGGTCATGGTGCAGGGATGATTCGACGATGTGGTTTATTTATTAAGCTGAGTCTCAACGATAAAGTTGATGAAAATCTTTTTAAATCATAGAAGATAGTAGATATCATGCTCTACTTGTCTCTTCTAATGGATTGTTTGTTCATTTTGCGATTAAACTTGTTGTCTATTATATTCTATCAGTTTAACATTGTTGAAGGCTAACGATAACTTATTCTGCATTATCTCAGTCATAATATTTCTTACTGGGCTAGTTGAGCTCACCCTTTGCTTTCATTGTTCTCTTCAGGAAATGAGAATATAGTTGGGACTAGTCGGGGAACGGTGTGACGGTCCAGATGATAACATTAGTATTCCTCACTATTCTGTTAAATAGTGTGATAATAAATATAATGAGGACTCCATTTGATTTTGAATACTGTATAGAATACAATATTCGTACTAAAACTCTCAGTTTATGTTTTGTCGTATTTTTCACGACAGTTGTATTATTAAGTTGTATTTGAATTTTGTACCATGTATTTGGCGACTCAAGATGGGTGATGTATACCTATTTTGGGGGCGTCACAACTCATATACTACAGAGTATGGAAGAAAATATTATTTCTTACGATTACTAAAAAAAGTAATATCCCTTACCTTAGAAGAAGACTGGATATTGGAATAGTGCAGTAGTTGAATACTCTTCTTCTTTCTCACTATAGCTTCTCTCTCTATAATTGCTCTTGTGAGTCTTAGTGAATTTGTGAGAATGAAAGAAGAATGAGCTTCTATTTATAGGAAAATATAGTTTCGATAATTGTACGTTTTGGGGCCCAAAATATTACAGTATAATACCTTCATCTTTTTCTTCATTTTTAATTTAGTCCTGCAAGTATTATCAAACTTGCACCACCTCCTCTAATATTACATGCATGTGAATCAATAGTTCTATACATATGAAAAAAGTAGTTATAGTATAGTACCTTCATCTATACCTCTATTTTTAATTTAGTCATGCAAGTATTATCAATCTTGCACCACCTCCCCTAATAGTACATGGATGTGAATCAATAGTACATACATGTGAACAAATAGTTATAAGCATGTGAATTAATAGTAATTAAATTCTTATTTATCCGATTAATTACCCGATTAGTCACTTTAACCTCCAGAAATCAATTATTATCGAAATAACTGTCAATTTCCATTAACACTAATAATCCCAACACAATGGAATTATCAATTTCATCTTTAATCAACACGAACTTATTCATCATTAATATTATAACTCACAATATTTAACAACCAGATCATTCCCAAGAAAGAGGGGGCTTTCCGATAAGGATTTCTCCTTATTGGCGCGCAATTAGTTGACCAAACCTCTCCTTGACATAACTTTCTAGACATCGTCAATATTGCAAATAAGAATATGAATAATTTTGTCATCTCAATTATAGATTTAATAATATAAAATATTATGCAGATGATAATGTGACAATAATTGAATCAATAATATGAGAGATATTATGCAGCAATTACTGTAGCAATAATTGAGTATAACTGAGTGACTTCTCACGTAAACATCAATAATCAAAGATACTGTACAATACCATGTGCTACTATGAAACCACGCGTATTATTGTACTTTTACTGTTGGGTAGTTCAACAGTTTAACTGTAAAACTTTCGCCATTATTTTTATAAAAGATATTTCTGTCATTTTCTAACTCCAACAATACTTCCGTTATGGGGTCCACCAATGATTGTGCCATCGTACGAATATTCCTTGTTAAAACGAATATTCTCCGACCAATCAAATATTTTATAACCACTTGCTTAATTTGCAAAATTTATAAATATTACACATAACTATAACATTATATCAAATCCACAGCATACTATTTAAAAATATATTTTGAGAAAAATTAATCTTTATTCATAAAAGTTAGGATATTACAATATGTGCTAGATTTCAAGCTAATCCTAAGGAAGCACACTTAATTGCTGTAAAGAGAATTTTCAGTTATCTCAAAGGCACACCTCACTTGGGACTTTCAGAGAATTTTCAGTTAAGGAATCACACTTAACTCAAAGCCAAAGTCCCAAGTGAGGTGTGCCTTTGTGATACCTGAAAATTCTCTTTACAACAGTTAAGTGTGATTCCTTAGGATTAGCTTGAAATCTAGCACATATTGTAAGACCCCAACTTTTATGAATAAAGATTAATTTTTCTTGAAATATATTTTTAAATATTATGGTGTGGATTTAATATAATGTTATAGTTATGGGTAATCTTTATAAATTTTGCAAAGTAAGCAAGTGGTTATAAAATATTCGTTTGGTCGGGGAATATTCGTTTTAACAAGGAATATTCTTACGACAACACAATCATTGGTGGACCTCACAACGGAAGTATTGCCAGAGTTAGAAAATGACAGAAATATCTTTTATAAAAATAACGGCGAAAGTTTTACCGTTAAACTGTTGAACTACCCGATATTAAAAGTACAGTAATACGCGTGATTGCATAGTAACACACAGTATTGTACAATATCTTTGATTATTGATGCTTACGTGAGAAGTCACTTTGTTATACTCAATTATTGCTACAATAATTGCTACATAATATCTCTCATATTATTGATTCAATTATTGTCACAGTGTCATCTTCATAATATTTTATATTATTAAATCAATAATTAAGACGACAAAGTTATTCATATTATTATTTGGAATATTGACGATGTCTAAAAAGTTCTGTCCAGGAGAGGTTTGGTCTCCTAATTGCATGCCAATACAGAGAAATCCTTATCGGAAAGCCCCCTATTTCCTGGGAATGATCCGGTTGTTAAATATTGTGAGTTATAGTATTAATGATGAATAAGTTCGTGTTGATTAAAGAAGAAATTGATATTTCCATTGTATTGTGATTATTTGTGTTAGTGGAAATCGACATTTATTTCGATAATAATTAATTTCTGGAGGTTAAAGTGACCAATCGGGTAATTAATCAAATAAATGAGTAATTAACTACTATTAATTCACATGCTTATAACTATTAGTTCACATGTATGTACTATTGATTCACATGCATATACTATTAGGGGAGGTGGTGCAAGATTGATAATACTTGCATGAATAAATTAAAAATAGAGGTATAGATGAATGTACTATACTGTAACTATTTTTTTCACATGTATAGAACTATTGATTCACATGAATGTACTATTGATTCACATGCATGTACAATTAGGGGAGGTGATGCAAGTTTGATAATACTTGCAGGACTAAATTAAAAATGAAGGAAAAGATTAAAGTATTATACTGTAATATTTCGAGCTCCAAAACGTGCAATTATCAAAACTATATTTTCCTATAAATCGAAGCTCATTCTTCTTTCATTCTCACCAATTCACTAAGACTCACAAGAGCAATTATAGAGACAGAAGCTATAGTGAGAAAGAGGAAGAGTATTTTGCTACTTCACTATTTTAGTATCCAGTCTTCTTCTAAGGTAAGGGATATTTTTTTGAACATTCTTGTTAAATTTTAAGCTTTTCATGTCAGAGTACTGTTCACAAAATACTATTCTCAAAGTACTATTCACAGGGTACTATTCATGAAGTACTATTTATGGGTACTATTCACAAAGCACTATTCATAGATACTATTCATAAAGTACTATTCACGGGTACTATTTATGAAGTACTATTCACGGGGTACTATTCACAAAGTACTATTCATCCGGGGTACTATTCATGACAAAAATTAGTTTCTTTTCTGTTCAAATATTTTTTTTTACAATATTATTCTTGAATTTTACTCCACAAAGCAGTATCATGTTGACAATTTGGACATTATTGAATTCTAGATAAATTAATTTATAAATCTTTAAAAATTTATCTTTTGTTTTCTTTTAATTGAATTCTTATATCATTGTCATCATCCTCATGCTTATATTGTGATGAAAGTCATCTTTGGCTTACGTGCATAGATGGACTGTTGATTGGTAAGATTATGACCAGGGATCATTCGGTACAATCATGACCTGTAATGTTTTAAATGATGTGGTAAAAGTCCTCATTGGTCCGTAGTGCATTGATGGACAGTTGTTGGTATGATCATGACCATTGATTATTACATGAATATCCTTGGCCCGTAGTGCAGGGATGATTCGATGATGTGATTTATTTATTAAGTTGAGTTTCTGCGATAAAATTGATGAATTTTTTTTTAAATCATAGAAGATAGTAGATATCATGCTCTACTTGACTCTTCTAATGGATTTCTTGTTCCACTATAGTTAAACTTGTTGTGTATTACTTTAACACTATTGAAGGCTAATGATAATTTATTTTGCATTATCTTAGTCATAATATTTTTTACTGGACTAGTTGAGCTCACCCTTTTGCTTTCATTGTTCTCTTCAGGAAATGAGAACGTAGCCGGGACTAGTCGGGGAACGGAGTAATAGTCCGAGATGGTGGCTATAGTAATCCTCACTATTCTATGAAATAGTGTGATAATAAATGTAATGAGGACTCCATTTGAGTTTTGATATTGTCTAGAAGACAATATTCGTGTAAAAACTCTCAGCTACGCTTTTGTCGTATTGTATAAAAGAAGTTTGTATTTGATTTATGTACCAAGTATTTGGAGACTCAGAATGGGTGATGTATACCTATTTTGGGGGCGTCATAGTTGGTATCAGAGCTTAGGGATATGATCCCTGGCTGAGATGTGAGACTCGAACTAGGAGGGTAGAGACGGGTAATTCCTTCACTAGTATGACCTACCTAAGCTTATTTGTTATTTAATTGGTTGGTCAGTGTATAAGGATAATATTTGGCATGTCAATTAACCCTTGTTTTGTGGCAGTGTTTGAAAATGACATATGAAAATGTCTAGATAAGCAATGAAGCACATGAGACCGTTGAGTCAGAAACGATCAATACCCAGGATAATGTGCATCAGGAAGGCAATAATCCTCAAGAAAACAATAACACCGACTAGATGATGAACGAAAGGATGTTGAGAGGCTTTATGCAATTTATGAAACATCAAGCGAGAGAGACTCCTATTCAAAATGCAGGTGGAAACACTGGAAACTATCAGATAGTCACTACTAAGCAGTTCAAGGAACTAGGACCACCAAAGTTTTTGGGAGAGCCAAAACAACTTAAGGCGGAGACGTGGATAAAGCAGATCACCAAGATATTTGATATCTTGGGATGCTCTAAGGAGCAAAAGGTTCCCTTTGCCACCTTCATGTTGAGAGGAGAGGCAGATTACTGGTGGGAATCAGTAAAACGTACTCAGCCTGCCGCACTCATAATGTCTTGGGAAAAGTTCCAAGAATTGTTTAACGACAAGTACTTTCCCAAAAGTATTTGTCACATGAAAGAGGTGGATTTCATCAAGTTGGAGCAAAATAATATGACCATGTCATAGTACGAAGCTAAGTTTGTCGAGTTGTCTCGGTTTGCGTCCCACTTAGTTGATAAATAAGGAGAGAATGACACGGATTTTCTAAGAGGTTTGAAACCCGAGATACGTCAATATCTCATTTCTCACAAACTTTGTTTGTATTCAGATGTTGTGAGTATGGCTCAGTTATTGGAGCGCGTTAATGAGTCAACCCAACCAAGAAAGAGCAGCCGACAAAATGATAATACCAGTGGTAGCAGTCATCGAAGCGGTGAAAACAAACGTGGAGGGAATCAACATGCCAGAAATGGTAACCACTATAGTCATAATCATGGACAAGATAATAGAAGTGAAAATTTCAAGAAGAGAAGGTTCAACAATGATGGAAAGATGTCAGCACCAACACCTGTTGTTAAGGAAGGAGAATGAACATCTGTCGTATGTTACAAATGTAGAGGGGAAGGTCACATCAGTCCAAATTGTACGTAGCAGTCCAAAGCATATTACAATTGTGGAAGAGAATGTCACCTAGCCCTATTTTTTAGTACACTGAAGTCAAGTCCAGCTGCGATAGAGGCATCAATGGTGGTCCCAAACAAGACAAAACCAGTAGTTTAAGGTAGAGCATTTGTCGTAACCTCTCAAAAAGTGAGGAATCCGAACGAGGTGATCACGGGTAAGCTAATCATAAACTCTTGTGAAGTCCATACCTTATTTGATACCGGTTCTACCCATTCTTTTAATTCTCCTACTTGCGCTCAACGTTTAAATTTAACTCTAGAAAAATTAGACTTTGACTTATCTATTGAAACTCTATTGGGAGAAACCTTCATTACATCCACTGTTTATAAGTCTTGTTTGATTCAAATCGGCAACTGCATGTTCCCTGTCGATCTTATCTCTTTGAAAATACTTGCATTTGATGTGATTTTAGGGATTGATTGGTTGATCACTCATCATGCTAAAATTGATTATTTTTGTAAGGTTGTTAGTTTTCATATACCTAACAAACCTATTATGCGAATTCAAGAAACCAAACCACTAAAGTCAATCACTGTAATATCAAGCCATAAAGCTATTCGTTTATTAAAAAATGGATATCAAGCTTTCTTAGCTCATGTCACTTATTTAAACAAAAATACGTCAGATTTGAATGATATTTCTATTGTTAATAAATTTCCTGACGTATTCCCTGAAGAACTTCTTGGACTTCCCTTGGAGCATGAAATTGAGTTTGGTATTGACCTTGAACCTGGTACAAAAAGCCCCATATCGAATGACTCCTATTTAACTTCAGGAGTTAAAAACCCAACTACATAAATTGTTAGATATCGGTTTCATTTTTCCTAGTACGTCCCCTTAGGGTGCTCCTATTCTATTTATGAAGAAGAAAGATAGAAGTATGCGACTTTGTATTGACTATCGGGAGTTGAATCATGTCACCATCAAAAATAGGTACCCGTTGCCTCGCATTGATGACCTTTTTAACCAATTGCAAGGCACCAAATTCTTTTCAAAGATCGATCTTTGTTTCGAATATCATCAGTTAAAGATTAAAACCGATGACATTCCAAAGACTGCTTTCAGAACTCAGTACGGGCATTACGAATTCCTAGTCATATCTTTTGGATTGACTAATGCTCCTGCTGCCTTCATAGATATGATGAACCGAGTATTCAAGGAATATTTGGATCATTTTATGGTCATTTTTATTGATGACATCCTGATATACTTCAAAAGTCGTGAAGATCATGAGCAACACTTGAGGCTAATACTCCAAAAGCTTCGTGAAAATAAGTTATATGCCAAGTTGAAGAAATATGAGTTCTGACTTGATGAAGTAACATTCCCTGGGCACGTGATATCAAATCACGGAATATTTGTTGACCCAACAAAGATTGAAGCAATACAAAGCTGGGAGAAACCTAAGTTAGTTACTGAAGTACGTAGCTTTTTGGGCTTAGCTGGTTATTATCGGAGATTCGTGGAAGAATTTTCTCAAATTGCTACTCCATTAAATTAGCTGACTCAAAAAGATACAAAATTTGGTTGGAGTGAGGAATGTAAGAAGAGTTTTCAAGAACTTAAGAGGAGGCTCATTTCAGCACTTGTTCTGACAATACCATCTGGTTCGGAGGGAATAGTCATCTACAGTGATGCTTCAGGAAGAGGGTTAGGATGTGTTCTCATGCAACATGGGAAAGTCATAGCCTATGCCTCATAACAACTCAAAGAATATGAGAGGAATTATCCTACTCATGATCTAGAGTTGGCAGCTGTCGTTTTCGCACTTAAAATCTGGAGGCATTACCTGTATGGCGAGAAAGTGAAGATCTATACAGATCATAAAAGCCTTAAATATTTCTTCACCCAATAGGAGCTCAACATGTGGCAACGACATTGGCTTGAACTGTTGAAAGATTATGATCATACAATTCAATACCATCATGGAAAAGCGAACGTAGTAGCTGACACATTGAGTAGAAGATCATATGCGGGTACGAGTGAGATATTGTCAACGTAAAGGCCCATTTTGTATAACTTACAAAGGATGGAGATAGAGTTAAAGACTCCAGGGACACATGTGATGATGGAAAATATACGAGTAGACCCGACTTTAACCGATAAAGTTAAAGTTGCTCAAGCTACAGACCTGGAGCTGATGCGTATGAAGAAGAAAGTGCAAGGAGGTGTTATTCTAGAAGCAAGAATCGATGAAGGGGGAATACTTCAAGCCAACTCCAGACTTTGTGTTCCTAAAGACCCTGATTTAAAGTATAAAATCATGATGGAGGCGCACAACAGACCGTTTGCAATCTATCGTGGGAGTACCAAAATGTATCGTGATCTTTGACATACATTTTGGTGGAGCAATATGAAAAGAGAGATCACATAGTTTATCTCAAGGTGTTTAACTTGTTAATGAGTGAAGGTGGAGCATCAATTGCCAAAAGGTCTATTGCAACCCCTTAAAATTCTAGAATAGAAGTGGGAGCACATTACCATGGATTTCGTTACTGCTCTTCCCATGGTTTCTCAAGGCATAGATGCAATTTGGGTCATTGTTGATAGATTAACCAAGTCTGCTCATTACTTACCTATATAAGAAACTTATTCATTTGAACGTCCTGCTCGTATGTACATAAATAAGATTTTAAGACTGCATGGTATGCAAGTATCCATATTTTTCAATCAAGACCCAAGATTCACTTCACGATTTTGGGTTAGTTTGCAAAAAGCTATGGGGGCAGATTTACGATTCAGTTTGGCATACCATCCTCAAATGGACGGGCAGTCGGAGAGGACTATTCAAACTCTTAAAGATTTATTAAGACTCTGTGTCCTTGACTTCAAAGGAAGTTGGGACAAGTTCTTACCATTAGTGGAATTATCCTACAATAACTGTTATCAAGCAAGTATTGGCATGGCTCAATTTGAGGCGTTCTATGGATGCAAGTGTCGTTCTCTAGTATGCTGGGATGAGGTGGGTGAAGAAACGTTGTTGGGACCAGAATTGGTATGCATGACTACGAAAAAGATTCAAATGATCCGATAACGTATAAAAATCTCACAAGATCGACAAAAAAGTTATGATGATCTTCATCAAAAGGACGTGGAATTCAATGTTGGAGATCATGTGTTGTTACGTGTTGCTCCATGAAAAAGAGTTGCAAGATTTGAAAAAAGAGGAAAGGTCAATCCTCGATTTATTGGGCCATTCGAAATCCTCGATCGAGTAGGAACTATGGTCTATATACTCGCTTTACCGCCAAGTATGTCTCGTGTTCATAACATTTTTCACATATTTATGTTACGTAAATATGTGAAAGACCCGAACCACATTATTGAATTAGAACCGGGCGAGATAGCGGAAGATTTAACATATGAAGAGGTACCTGTTAAAATCTTGGATAAGAAAGATCATTATGAGATCACGAATTTTATGAAATGAAAGTATTCAATTTTCTTATAATTATTATTCTATTTAGTAAATGGTTAAATTGATAAAAGGTCAAAGTTAATGGTGATATATGATTTTTTTTGCAAGTATAAGCAAATTGTTATAAAATATTCGATTGGTTGTGGATTATTCGTTTTAACAGGGAATATTCGTACGACGACACAATCATTGGTAGACTCCACAACGGAAGTATTGTCGTAGTTAGAAAACGACAAAAATATCTTTTTATAAAATAACGACGAAAGTTTTACCATTAAACTGTTAAAATACCTGATGGTAAAAGTACAATAATATGCGTGGTTGCAGAGTAGCACACATTATTTATTATTGATGCTTATGTGAAAAGTCACTCAGTTATACTCAATTATTGCTACAGTAATTGCTGCATAATATCTCTCATATTATTAATTCATTTATTGTCACAATATCATATGTATAATATTTATTATTATTAAATCAATAATTAAGATGACAAAGTTATTCATATTATTATTTGGAATATTGACGATGTCTAAAAAGTTCTGTCCAGGAGAGGTTTGGTCACCTAATTGCATGCCAATAGGGAGAAATCCTTATCGGAAAGCCACCTATTTCCTGGGAATGATGTGGTTGTTAAATATTGTGAGTTATAATATTAATGATGAATAAGTTCGTGTTAATTAAAGATGAAATTGATAGTTCCATTGTGTTTGGATTATTAGTATTTGTGGGAATCGACATTTATTTCGATAATAATTAATTTCTGGAGGTTATATTAACCAATCGGGTAATTAATCGGAGAAATGAGCAATTAATTACTATTAATTCACATGCTTATAAATATTTGTTCACATGCATGTACTATTGATTCACATGCATGTACTATTAGGGGAGGTGGTGCAATATTGATAATACTTGCATGACTAAATTAAAAATAGAGGTATATATAAAGGTACTATACTGTAACTATTTTTTTCACATGTATGGAACTATTGATTCACATGACTAAACTATTGATTCACATGATGTACTATTAGGGGAGGTGGTGCAAGTTTGATAATACTTGTAGGACTAAATTAAAAATGCAGGAAAAGATAAAGGTATTATACTGTAATATTTTGAGCCCCAAAATGTGCAATTGTCAAAACTATGTTTTCCTATAAATAGAAGCTCATTCTTCTTTCATTCTCACCAATTCACTAAGACTCACAAGAACTATTATAAAGAGAGAAGCTATAGATAGAAAGAAGAAGAGAAGTCTGCTACTTCACTATTCTAGTATCCAGTCTTCTTCTGAGGCAAGGGGTATTATTTATTTCATATTCTCCTACGATATTATTTTTAGTATTTGTAAGAAATTTTATTCTTGTTCAATATTTATATGGAATATTATTTTCGTTCAACAATTGTAAGGGATATTATTTTTGTTCAGTATTCATAAGGAATAATATTTTCTTCCATACTCTGTAGTATGTGAGTAATATTATTTCGTCTCATATTCCTGATTATACCCTCATTCTGTTAAAGTATTGCTTCTATACTCCGTGAAATTAGTAGAATATCCTTGATATTTGCGCTTCATCCAGTATCGTTTCATAGAAATATTATTCTGAGCTTTCTTGATAATTATTTATCTTTTCATGCCGGAATACTATTTATGAGTTACTATTTATGGGTTACTATTCACCCAGTTACTATTTACTCGAATATTATTCACTCGAGTATTCGGGGCACATTCATGCTTGAGTACTATTCACGAGTTACTATTTATAAGTTACTATTCACCCAATTACTATTCACTCAAATATTATTCACTCGGGTATTCGAGGCACTTTTCATGCCGGGGTACTATTCACGAGGTACTATTCTCAAAGTACTATTCACAGGGTACTATTAACGGGGTACTATTCACCCAAAAAATATATTTCTTTTCTGTCGAAATTATTTTTTATACATGAATATTATTCTTGAATCTATTCCACAAAGCAGTATCATGTTGACAATTTGGATATTTTAAACTTTGGATAAATTTAAAGTCTTTAATATTTTTCCTTAATTTCGTTTGATTAATGCTTATATCATTGTCATCACCCTCATGCTTATATTGTGATGAAAATCATCTGTGGCTTACATGCATAGATGGACTGTTGATTGGTATGATTATGACCAGGGATTATTCGGTATAATCATAACCGTATTGTTACAAATGATGTGGTAAAAGTCCTCATTGGCCCGTAGTGCATTGATGGACAGAGGTTGGTATGATCATAACCATATGTTCTCTTCGGCCAAGGGTGCAAAGATGAATTGTTGTCTGGCATGATCATGACCATTGGTGAAAACACGAATATCCTTGGCCTGTAGTGCATGGATAATTCGTGGTTGTGATACTAATGAATATCCTTAGCCCGTAGTGCATGTATAATTCGGTGATGTGGATTATTTATTGAGTTGAGTCCCAGCGATAAAATATTGATAATAAACTTTTAATTCGTAGAAGATAGTGGATATCATGCTCTACTTGACTCTTCTAAAATATAGTTGTATGTCTTTGACCTGTAGTGCAAAGATGAACTACTAATGAATATCTTTTGTGACGCCCCCAAATCCGGGTATCTTCCAACCCCACATATAGTGCTACACGATAGTACCATTCACACATACATTCAATTGAAAAGTCTCAAAAGAACGAATATGTCTTCTATATATTAGAAATAATATTACATTCCCCCAGGTTCTTTATAACCCATACATTTGTTCTTGTCATAATATCAAATATATTACAATCGTTCACCTATACTATTATATAAGAACTCTAAGGGTTCGTCTTCGCCTTGCCTTTATCCTTGCCGGAGCCTTCAGTCCATTCGATCTTAGCTGTGTTCATATGGTTCAAGCAAGAGTGAACATGACTAGCTCAGCAAGTACTACAATTCTAATAAAGAACATGATTGAAACATAGAACTCTTATATCTTCAATAACTTAACAATAGTTACGAAGTACTATCAATAATTCAAAATAGTAGTTCTTTTCATTTAAAACGTATTACAACAACAATATTCAGTAAAACATCAGTTCCGATCCAAGACCTTGAGCATTTCATAAGTTCTTTTGAAAAGGACGTCCTGGCACTAAGTTCGTAAGTTCGACATTACTTACGAGCACGTCTAAGTGATCAGCCTATAGTACTCTATGTTGATCAACACTACATTCATTAAACGTGTATACGTTTAAGTTGTGGCCACCTCACGTGCCTATCGTTAAACGACGAAAACATTTTAGCATACTCAGTCTTTGTTTGAAAACCACACCAATATAGCTCGATAAACATTAATCATGCTTGATAGAATCATAACATAAGTCTAGCCGTAAGAATTGGCTTTGACGTCATCATACAAGACTTCATGTGAAAGAATACATGAATTTCAAAGCTTGTCCAGACTGAACTGAAACAAGGGTTAGAATACTTGCCTTTAGCGTCTGCTTACTGATTAACACACGTACACTTTATGTCTCTAAGTCTCTACAATACATGATCATATAACGTACCACATTAGATCACATATAATCAAGTATGCATACTATTATATCTTACCCTTCATCTCAATCTAAATTCTGACTTAGATTTGTTATTTACTGGTTCTGGCTTTTCATTACGTCATTCTCATTACGTTCATCTTCAGTTGATTATTAACCTTTAATCATCATACATTAAGTGTCTAACAATGCCTTAACAATGTTAATGAGTTATCTTTCATTCTATACTTGTAAACATTCTTGTCTATCGAAACCCTAGGATTGGCGCCGCGGCACCATATAGCTCTCCTTCTCGTCTTGTGACGACGAGTTTGCGATAAGCAATGACATTTGTGCCCGTGACTGCGCCGCACAGCCGCTTATTTGGCCTTGGGTTGGTCTTGCCAAGCCTTGACTCTGTGCCTTAGAAAATTTACAGCTTTTACAAATTTGGCAAAACTCCCGGACGCATAACTTCTTCATTATAAGTCCGAATTGGCTCGTTCAAAAGCCTACGGTTCACAAATTACATACTCTATGCGTTCATGCAAGAATTTTATCTATTTGACTTTGTTTGCTAAAATTTCACCTATTAGTTCATTTTTAACGAAAATGATAAACGTTCGTGAATGTTCAATGCTCGTTTCTTCGTTCTAATTCAAAATTCGGTCATTTTTGAGTACGCAACTCTATAATGCCAAATACGACGTGTCTCCATCATTTCTGACTTCAAACACAAAATACGACTTCCATTCCTAAAATTTCACAAATTCGACGATTATCGTCTAATCATGTGAATTCCGGCAAAACCTCATTACTAATGATTCAAAATGGATTTTAATCTTCACACGAACATTTCAAGTTACTTATTACACAAACTTATCATCAAAGTAGGTTTTGACTTATCCTCATAAGTCAATGACTTATTTAACTTATGAACTACTATTCTCATACTTATGATTTACTATGAACTTAAGTCCATCAATCAATGTTCTCATACTATATTGAACATACTAACATCATATGACAAACATATGATAAGTTTTGTACAAGTTTATCAACTTATTTAGGTTCAAGTTGCTTATTCAACTTATTCGGCTTAAGTTCATTCATCAATGACTTCTTATAGGTTCTTAGCATACAATCACACTTCTCAATCAATCTTATTATGGTAAAGATAGACTAATAGATCATAAGATCATTTACCTTTGATGACCAAAGTCTTCTTCTTTGAAATCTAGCAAAATATTGATTTGGCTTTAAAAGTACTTATTCTGTCTAACCAATAAGTTACTTTGCTTGAGAGGAGTTAAGAGGAATTTTAATCAAGCAATCAAATGAATTGAGAGCTCTCTAATTATAGGCAACCCAAAGTTAGGGTAGAATGGTCAATTAAGCATTGCACCTCCTCAACTAACCTCCTTAATCCCACCTCCTTACTATTCATTACTTTACAACTAAGTTAACTTGTCTAGCACTCACTTTTCTTGCTCATCACAACACTTGATCACCACACAAAAAGATTGCCCATCAAGACTACCCATATTAACAAGGTTTGCTCCATGGATCATGGCTAATTCATTGGGCTTGCTAATTAATCTAGCTAATTCCTTGTTAGGCTTATACTACAATAGTTTGGACTCATGACATATCAAACAATTGGGCTTGAGTATCACTTTCTATTGGACTTCTACCATTATGCTAATAATCCTACAAGTCCATTCCCTTTAATTAAGAACATTGACATAAATATACCACATATAATTCTCGTATGCTAGCTCGTATACTAATTCGTAATATACGTTATTCCATTCTTTATACATACTCGTATAATACATCGTATCATACTTACGTTCAATAACTCGCACAATGCCTACGCATTATACGATTAACACAATCTTTTCTTAACGCTTAATATTTCTAATGTTCTCCAATTAAGTTTGCATGCGAAATATTATGTATTCCATACTTAGATTATTATTACATAATCCATCTCATATTGATATTATAACATTACTTATTTCTCAGAAGTTCAAAAATAATTTCGAGCATAAATCGATGAATAGTGTTTTTTGGAAAATTTCTCGGAAAGCCTTTATTTTCGTCTTAGAAATTCAAACACTTTTGTAGACACTCAAAATTTTTTGCACGCCTGTTACTGACATTGCAGGAGGGCAGATTCGTCTTTCAGAGATAACCCTGGAAGACAACTGACATCCATTCTGGATACTACCGGAAGTTCAGTTCCAACCTGGAACACAAACTGGGAACATCAGTTCCAACCCGGAACACAAACCGGGAGTGTCATTTCCAATCTCGGAGATAAACCCGAGGTATGCAGATCAAAAGACTGGCAACAACACTGGAGAGGACAGTTCTGTCTCGGCGATAACACTGTGACATTCAGTTCCAGTCCCAGAACCAACACTGGGAGTAGCGACTCCATCCTTGGTGATAGCCCCAAGGGATGCTTTTGCAGTTCCGACGATAACTCTGAAATTATTTGTTTTAAACACATGCGATCAGCTTCTAGCTCATACCTATTGCCGAGGCACTCATACCTCAGACCCAGAGCTAACAACGGGTAGACAGGCACACCCACTGATGACAGTGAGGCATACAAACAAGCAGTCCAATCTTAGATGTAACCCTGAGCAACGTCTACTTTTCGCTCAAACCGACGATAACCCCGGTGAGGAGTCAAAATGTTGTCTTACCCCCTCAACGTTTTCTCTCACAAGATGATATCGCGACATACCAACAAGTAGTCCAATCTCAGAAGTAATCCTGAGCAACGTCTACTTTCAACTCAAACCGGCGATAACCCCGGCGAAGAGTCAAACGTCATCTTGTCTCTTCAACACCTGTTCGTCATCTCAACACTTCATACATATATACATCCAACAATGTCCCATAAGAACCGATGAGTAACAATCCCGAGTGACTATTACACGTGGCAGTACTTTGGATAAAATTAGAAGCTTGAAGACCATGGGCATAGACCCATCTTCTTTACTTCGTACAACCTCTAATCCATGTCATTGCGTAACTCTTGACACAAGCTGTCCGAAGAAGGTAAGATATACCTCGTTCAGATTCTTTGATTGAAGTTCTACAAGTTCGAGCGGATATTACAGTGCATGAGTGAACGTACTTCGAGACGACGGGACCCGCGAGGCTCAGATGCACCATGACCATCCGCAGTACAATCATGCGGTATCGTAGTGTACTACTATGACCATCGATCTATAAATATGAGCCTTAGGGTCAGCCATTTGAAGAGGAAAAGGAGAGGAAAAGGCGAGGAAGCCCTGTCCATTTTACTCTATATACACATCTTTTGAGTGTTTCCTCATCTTTAAACACTTGTTAGCTCATATATAGCTATCTTTTATCCGGCGGGAGCTGAGTGTTTATCCATTTAAAGTCATAGAAGTCTACATTGGCAGCCCACTGTAAGCCTTCTCACATTATATAAAGCCTTCTTCTCATATTAGCACACACTGTTATACACATTGAGAGTCGTGTTGTTGTGTGCGTTTGCACATTTCAATGCCGATTCGTGGTTTTCATCTCTGTACTATATATATATATATATTTCATATATATGGACTAACATTATCGAGTTATGCCTCGATTGACCCTGAACTTGATGCGAGAGTTTATTGCTTTTATATATATATATATATATATATATATATATATATATATATATATATATTATATATATAATTGTTGTCGACGTGTCGATGAGCCAAGATTTTACATCCAGAGTGCATTTAGTAAACTTATATATATATATATATAAATGTTATCGGACATATCCAGATGAGCCCGGATTTTCCATCCGGTTGCATTTACTATTATATATATATGTATATAATTGTTGTCGGACATATCCGATGAGCACAGATTCACATCCGGTCGTTCTTTATTTATATATATATATATATATATATATATATATACATTCTGTCAGCACTGGAGTTTACTTATTGGCCATTTATAGCTTTATTTACATTTAATCACACTTTGAGTTTACTTACGTGGCGATTGATCGCTTCTGACTTTTTATTTACATTTTGTCCCACCTGGAGTTTACTTCGTGGTGGTTGATCATGTCCATATATATATATTTTTCGCTTTTATATATTTACATTTCCAATCCCCCATAGAGTTTCTTCGTGGTGGTTGATCATATCTGTATATATATATTTACAACTTTTATATATATAACTGCTTACTGCTTTCCATACAAATTGCAGTATCATGTGAGCCTAGGAATCATGTGATCATAGATTCAGTCTACTGAATCTAGATTCGGTTCCCATGATGGACATTTTTCAGCTGTAAGCAGCTTGTACATTATTTTACAGTGTCTAAATTTCCTTGGATGGCTGTCATGCCCATGAGGAGTTCGACACAGCTGTATATTATTTTCTCGAGAATGCTTCGCATCTCGAAAATAAAAGCAAACAAGCCGAACATTTAATAATAAAATGGAAGTATCAAAGGCCTCAATTACTATTGAGCACATGGTTTAAAATAACCTCTTTTATAAAACGTCATTGCTATATCTTGTTTAAAATGAATTTTTCTATAAATTCAAACCCTATGTATATAGGTGCGAACGAGGTACATCATTACTTCCAAATAATTGCACATTGATCCACACACACACACACACACACACACAGATTCATATAACAGTTTCTTTGAAAAGTGGCGGTCACCGTGGTAACACTGATGTCGGGGGGTGCCTAACACCTTCCCTCCGCATAATCAAGCCCCCGGACCCAAAATGAATCTTGGTTTCATAAAGCCGTCTAGCCGTGTTAAATCACTGGGTCAATGTGCAAACCTTTTCGGTTGCGTTGGTGCAACCAGTTAAATACACCAACTGGCGACTCTTAAAGTCAAATCGTCGACATTATACATGTCGGACCTTTTTCACTTGTTTTTTCAAACAAATCTCACATTAACACGAGAACACCAAAGAACAAGTAACGAAAAGGGACGCTAAAAAATCCCGACGTTGACTGGTGGTGACTCTGCTGAGGACTCCAGTAAGAGGGCTTAAGCCGCTATTACAAGCTTTTCAAAATTGTTCTATGCTTGTGTGTGAATGTTGCATTTACATTTCTGATGAATGTGTATGAATGAATTTTTATTTACTGCACTGCTAAATATCTATCTGCGATATTAGTGTTTTGCATATGTCATCATTTTGCATAAACGGTAAGACATGTTGTATGTGAATGTATATTGTGTGGTTCCTCCATCAGCATGCTATCCTGTCGGGGTTTGATTACTGGACTCGCAGGAAGAATAATTCCAGCGAGGCTCAGGAAAGGAACCACCCAGATTCGCTCCAATTGAAAGACCGGATTAACTTCCCGTCAAGTAAATTGCGATGATCTGGGAACCTTCATGCCAAAAAGCCGCGAGAGTAACCCTAAGATAGGTCAACCTTTGATAAACCAAATGCGGAGGAAAGTCTCTTCATACTTTCCATTTTCAATTACTTGTAAAAGCATTTACTTGTAATTTTATTCCATGTTCATCCATATATAATGGAAAATATGAAGAATATCTGTGCATGCATGACATGATATCAATTAACAACCAGTTTTGCAGGACAAAAATTCCTTAAACGGACATGTTATGATAACATTTACATTACCCTAAGACTAAACTACGTAAGTCTTTTGCAGGGAAGCAATTGGGCCTGTTACCCGCTCAAAATCCAAAAAGGCCACGAACTTCTGACCACTAATGTCTTCTTGACCACCATCTAATCTTTGTTTCCGAGAAGAATTTGACGGTTTGAGTAAAAAAATTACAGACTTGGGCGTTTCTACTAAAAAAAGAATTGCACAGTCCACTCGATGGTAATGAAGATACCTACACATACAGAATCCTCTACACAAGGAGGAGTTCAAGGTCTGGAAAAGACAATTCCAGATCCTCAGTTGGATACGACCAATAAAGACCCTAAAAACACCCATCTCAAAGGAGATCCAGACACCGGTAATATTAGGAAGAAGGTCCTTCAAATGGAGGAAACTATTCGTGTTCTCAAAGGGATTGGAACACATGGCAGTGTTTCATATGCAGACCATTGCATATTTCCTGGTGTGCATTATCTAGAGAAATTGAAGACCCCTGATTTTGAGAAATATGACGGGTTAGGGAATCCTTATACATATTTAAAGGTTTTCATTGGAGAACTCGGATCTTATGCGGAAAATGAAAAGCTCAGAATGCAGCTGTTTCAGAAAAGTCTGACTGGAGAAGCCCATTCATTATATACCAGATTAGACAACTCAAAGATCCATAGCTGGGAAGAGCTAGCCCACGCCTTCCTCACTCAATACAGTTTTCAATCTCAGATGGCTCCTGATCGGTATCAAATCACCAAGGTCAAGAAACAGTCTAATGAGTCATTTAGAGAGTACGCTCAAAGGTGGAGGCGCCTTACTGCTCAAGTTATTCCTTCCATAACAGAATCAGAAATGGTTATGACTTTCATAGATGTACAGGAAGCTCCTTTCTATGAAAGAGTTCTAGCTGGTATTGGCAAACCATTCTCTGAAATGATCAAGCACGAAGAGATGTCTGAGATGGGATTGAAGTCCAGTAAAATTCAAGACCTAGTCGCTCTTAAAACTGTTGCTGAGCACATCCGGTCCTGATCTTATGGAAACAACCCCCGGAGGGTCCATAAGAAGAAAGAGGAGGATGTTTCCTTGATACTACAAGGACAAAAAGGAAGTCAAAGTATGCCTATGCAGAGGAGAAACTACTCCCCTTTTTCATCACAATCTTCAAATCCTCCATTACCTAAAGGTAGAGATGCAAAGTGACCTCGAACGTTCACACCCTTAGGGGACTCGCTCGAGAATATTCTTGCTCTTCTGACTGCTAGGAAGAAAATTACACATCTTCTTCCACCAGCCAACTCTAATGGGAGGGGTTTTAATGCTACTCAGAAGTGTGCTTATCATGTCGGAGCACCTGGACATGATACTCAGGATTGTTGGGCCTTGAAACACAAGATTCAAGATCTAATAGACAACGGTGAGATCGTGGTCACCAAACCAGATCAACCTCATGTGCATGACAACCCTCTTCCTCAACTCAAAGTAGAAGAGGTCAACATGATCAATTGGAGCACTGGACAAGGTTCCAATTCTAATGACGAATCATCCCAACCCATAAAAGATGGTGTTGACAAATGGGTTTATGCAAAGTTCCAGTTTACCATGGAACGAAAGATAAAAGATCTTTACAAACAAATTGAGCAATTGGTAGAACTGGTGACCCACCATCATCAAGTCACACACCAATTAATCAGGCAGGAGCATGACTATCTCCTTCCTTTTGTTATGAATGCTT
Organism: Panax quinquefolius; assembly: GCA_020205615.1. Taxonomy (NCBI): domain Eukaryota; kingdom Viridiplantae; phylum Streptophyta; class Magnoliopsida; order Apiales; family Araliaceae; genus Panax; species Panax quinquefolius. Next base: position 48,245,993 of record CM035168.1, on the reverse strand, counting down.
CCTCACCACCTTCAGAAAGAGAAGCTATGGAGGATAAGGTTGCGAAGAGAGCAAATGCTAAAGCCCATCGAGATTTTGCCAATCAGAGGGGGTTCACCTATTTGGGCTAATCTATGGAGGAGATACTACAGATGTTGATTAACGAAGGAAGAATTACCTTCCTTCTCCCTCCAATCAATCCTCGTTCAGGACGGTTTAATTCTGATGAAGTGTGTCAATATCATTCACATTCTCGCTGGCATAACACAAAAGAATGTTGGGCACTCCGCCATCTCATTCAGAATCTTATTGGTAGTGGTGTCCTACAAATAGAAAATGATTACACTGTGCAAGTCAAGGGTGGGAATGCATGTCCTACCAAATGGAAGGGATCAGTGGCAGTTATATCCAAAGTGGATGATGAGACTGTCAAAGTATTTCCCATACAACCAATTCAACTTGAAGGAGCTAACAATCCTTTGAAAGTGGCCGCACCAAAGCCAATTTCTTTATCTTTCAGACCATAATATCTTGTTGTCAGCTTACACAAAGTTCCATGGAATTATGGAGAAGCTGAAGGATCCACGTCTCATACTATCGCTATTTATTATCGAAGGAAAATCCACTGTATCTTCCTCAACGGGTTATTAAACCTACTTGCGAAGCAAAGGGGAAGTTTCCCATGGAGAATATTGAAAATTTCCTCTGCACTATGGGCCACAATGAAGCCAAAGTGGTTTTAAGCTTGCGTGAAGCTCCACAACAGATATCAATACTGGACTTGGTTTTCTCTTCTGAGGATCATCGGAAGATCTTACTGAAGGTTTTGGAAGAAGCCTACTTTACAAAATTCGTGGATGTGGAAAAATTTCAACATTTGGTTGATCACATTTTCAACAACAATGTGATATCCTTCACTGATGACGACATACCTCCCGAAGGGACCTGTCATTGTAAGCCTCTACATATTGCAGTTTTGTCTTCCGGGTACATGCTAGCTGGAGTTTTGATAGATGGAGGCTCATCTCTAAATATTTATCCTTATGCCACCTTGGTAAAGATGAATATCAATCTCAAGCGAATCCAAAGCAGCCATAGGGTCATCAGAGCTTTTGATGGATCCCGATGAAATTATGTTGGAAAGATTGAATTTCCAATTGAGATTGGTCCAAATACATTCAATGTATCTTTCCACATCCTCAAGATAGACTCTGGATACAACCTGTTATTGGGGAGGCCATGGATACACATGGCTGGAGCTGTTCCCTCAAACTTACATCAACAACTCAAATACATTATCAACAATAGTCTAGTCACTGTCAACGCTGAGCCGGAATGTCCTGAACAAGGAACTCTACCAATTATCAGCTTCAATTCAGAAGTTGAACCGGCAAGTTTCCATACTCTGGAAGTGAAAACACGCAATACCATTCTATTGGAGCGCCACTTCCCGTACCCAAGATTTCTGACGAGGTTATGTTGGCCACTCAAGAAATGATGTCATTGGGTCATCAACCTAGACAAGGGCTTGGTAAAGAGAAGCAGGGTATTAAGCACCCTATCAAAATGTCCAGTCAAATTGGAATAGTCGTACTAGGATATGCTGCCAGTTCCAGACACAGGAATCCTCATAAGCACAAACAGGTTCCTCAAGCTTCCGCTGCACGGCGATTTTCTATCCCTTTACCTCATGAGTTGATGCAATCTCCAATAAAGGTTCCAGCCCATGTTGTGGCTATGCTGTTTCCAAAACCAATGCCAATCAAAGCAAAAGAGGTGCTGATTCCTGATTTCGAGGTGGAAGAAAAGGAACGAAAACGTAAACATGACCTTGCCTTGATGATAGCAGGCATACGCGTCATTGTTCATGATGAACATACAAACGGATACACCCCAGACGATGATTGCCCAGATGTCATGGTTATCATTCGGGAAAAGGAGGACAATGATGATCCTTCCATCACTGAAGTCCTTCAGGACTTTGCCCTCGACAATTGGAGCAGCACTCCATGCATTGGTCGACAAGGGTAAAATGGGAAGAAAATCCCTCTGCCTTGTAGATAACTTTAATTGGTTGATATCCTTTACAGTACTAGCAGTTATTTTATCAAGTACATGTTAACACTTTTGTATGATCGAACAATTACATATATTAAGTGAAATAATCTTTTGTTTCAGGACTCTAAATTTAGATGTGCCTGTACTTGCTGATGAGGTGCATTCTCTCCACAATGGCTGTAACTTTGATGCAAAGTTGGACTTAGACTTGATGGACATCCAAAAGGACATTGAGACACCTCAAGAGATTAAGGAATGGGTCATAGACAAACCCAAACCCAATCTTGATCAAACCACTTCTTTCAATATTGGAACCTTAGACAACCCTAAGCTAATCCAAATTGGTTCAGACCTTACCACAAATCAGCGGAATGACATGGTTGCACTATTAACCCAATTCCAGGATATGTTTGCACGGTCTCATGAAGACATGGTGGGTTTGTCCACTGACATTGTTCTTCATTGCCTTCCCATTAAAGAAGGATTCAAGCCAATTAGGCAAAAGCTCAGGCGATTGAAACCTGATTGGAGTTTAAAGGTTAAAGAAGAAATTGTGAAATAATTTCAAGCTAGCATTATCACGGTGTCTACATATCCGGAGGGGATATCCAACATTGTTCCCATGCCTAAACCAGGAGGAAAGGTGCGAGTCTGCGTGGTTTACCGGGATTTGAACAAAGCTTGCCTTAAAGATAGCTTTCCCGTGCCCTTTATCCATATTCTTATTGACAATATTGCTCAATACGGCATGTACTCCTTTGCTAATTTCTTTACGGGGTACCATCAAATTATGGTCGCTGAGGAAGATCGTGAGAAAACTGCTTTCATCACGCCTTGGGGAATGTTTTGCTACAAACGGTTGTCATTCAGCCTCATCAATGCCGGGGCAACCTATCAGCGAGCTATGATGGCTCTTTTCCATAATTTAATGCATAAAGAGATAGAGATCTACCTGGATGACATCATTGTCAAATCCCAAAAGGAGGAATACCACTTAGACCATCTCAGAAAACTTTTCAATAGGTTGCGCAAGTACAACTTGAAGTTGAATTCCTCCAAGTGCGCCTTTGGTGTTAAGTCAGGCAAGTTGCTAGGTTTTCTAGTCAGCCATAAAGGTATTGAACTGGATCCTACCAAAATCCAGGCTATCAAGGAAATGCCCATTCCTCAGACAGAGAAGGAAATAAAAGGATTTTTGGGAAGGATCAACTTCATTAGCAGATTCATTTCTCAACTCACAGCAACCTGTGAGCCAATCTCCAAGTTCTTAAGGAAAAACTCCTCCATGAAATGGAATGATGAGTGCCAGAAAGCCTTCCTTACCATTAAAGAGCAACTGATTAACGCTCCTGTTTTGGTACATCCTAGGGATGATGTTCCCCTGTTCATGTACCTCTCCATAAATGACAATGCCATGGGCTGTATGCTGGGGCAAAAAGATGATAGAGGCAAAGAACGAGCTATCTATTACCTCAGCAAAAGATTTAGCATCAGTGAACACAAGTACACTCTGATTAAGAAGACTTGTTGTGCTTTAGCATGGGCTTCCATGAGGTTACAGCATTACCTCCATGGTCATACAACCCAACTCATATCCCGCGAGGATCCTCTCAAGTACGTGTTCAGTAAGCCCATACTGAATTGTCGACTGTCCAGATGGCAGTTAATCCTATAACAATTTGACATCGTCTACGCGACGTAAAAGTCTGTCAAAGGTCAAGGAATTGTGGGTCAACTGGCCGTCACACCTGCAGGGGACTACAAACCCTTTGAAACATACTTTCACGATGAAGGGATAATGACCGTTCAGCTACAACATCAGTACGATACATGTCGTACATGGAAAATGTATTTTGATGGAGCTGTTAACGCAGAAGGCTCTAGAGCTGGAGCAGTTCTAATATTCGGTACGGGGGAACAGTATCCCGTCGCCGCCAAATTATAGTTTGTCAGCACCAACAACACAGCTGAGTATGAAGGCTGTATCATGGGGCTAAAACTTGCCCGTTCAATGGGCATCAGGCGATTAACTGCCTTTGGGGATTCTGAATTGGTAATCAGACAATCCACAGGAATGTATCAAACCAAAGAATTACATTTGCTGCCTTACCATCGGTAAGTTTTATAGATGGCTTTGGAGTTCGAAGAAGTCTCCTTTCTACACATTCCTCGTAATAGGAATGATTTTGTAGCTGCATTAGCAACGTTGGCCTCCTTGGTTTACATACCTGACCAGGAAAACATGCCTCACGTTTACTCTACAAAAAGCCCCAGTCTATAGGAATTACGTTGGAGAAGTATCGGATGAGCTACCTCCCATCCACAACCCTTGGTATTAGCACATCATGGAGTATCGACGAGATGGATCTATACCCGCTGAGGCAAGCCTAACTGAGAAGAGGCGGATTCATCGACTTGCTATGAAATTCTACCTGAGCGGAGATGCACTCTACAAAAGAGATGCTAGATTAGGTCTCCTCATATGTCTAGGTAAAGACCAAGCTCAAAGACTCATAGATGAGATCCATGGTGGAGTATGTGGCCCTCACATGAGCGGACCCCTACTTTTCAAGAAGATTCTCCGAATGGGGCATTATTGGCTTACATTCAAAGTTGACTATGATGATCACGCCAAGAGGTGCTATCAATGCCAGATTCATGGGAATGCTATCCACGCCCCTCCAAGGGAACTCCAAAATATGAGTTCGCCATGGCCCTTCTCAATGTGGGGAATGGACGTGATCGGGCCCATCGAGCCCAAAGCCAGTAATGGACATCGATTTATATTCACCATGATCGACTACTTCACCAAATGGGTAGAAGCAGCCTCTTTCCCCAGGGTTACTAAAGAAGTCATCATTGCTTTCATCAGAAACAATGTTGTTTGTCGATATGGACAACCAAAGGTCATTGTGTTAGACAATGCTAAAAACCTCAACAGCAAAATGATGGAGGAGTTATGCAGAAAATTCCACATCAAACACCTCAATTCCGTCATCTACTGTTAAAAGATGAATGGTGTTGTTGAAGTGGCTAATAAAAACATCAAAAGGATCATGCAGAAAATGTCCGCCAATCACAAAGGATGGTCTGACCTCTTGCCTCTGACTTTATTAGCCTAAAGAACTTCCATGCGTGCTTCCATTGGGGCAACCCCCTACTCATTAGTCTATGGGATGGAAGCAGTGCTCCCCATAGAGGTGGAAATGGAATCTCTCAGAGTATTGATGGATGCTCAGTTGGGTGAAGACCAATGGGTATAAGACAGGTATCACCAATTTTCTCTAATAGATGAAAGGCGATCCGCGACTATCCTCCATGGTCAGTTATATCAGTAAAGGATCGCACGATCCTACAACAGAAAAGTTCGACTAAGGCAATTCAAACAACATGTCTTGGTTTTGAAGAAGATCATTGACAACCAAGATCATTCTAAGGGAAAATTCGCTCCTAACTGGGAAGGCCCGTTTGTTGTCAAGGAGGTATTGACAGGAGGTGCTCTCAGATTGCAGGAAATGGATGGCGATGAATTTCCATAGCTTATCAACTCGGACATCGTGAAACGATACTATGTCTGAGGTTACCATCAAACAAACATCCTGGTTTTGATCATCAAATCACCAGTCATTCCGGTTTTGAACCCTTTCTTTTTTACATAATCTTACGCCCTCGTGAAACATACACTTCAAACCAAACAACTTTGGTTTCACTTCATTCCAAACCTTTCATACAACTTCAGTTATCCTGAAGACGGGATTGAACCTTTCACACTTGCAGTTTATCCTGAAGACGGGATTAAACTTTTCTACGCTTGCAGTTTGTCCTGAAGACTGGATCAACCTTTTTCCACACGTGCAGTTTATCCCCATTATGGGATCAAACTTTTGTTTCCCCGCAGTATAGCCTGCACATGGGATTTACACTTCTCTTTGGCTGCAATTCGTCCTGAGGGGCGAACTACGTCGACATGATCTCCCTGATACCCGTGGGTATGAAGGCAACCATATTTTATATGGCCCGGTCGCAATAAAGATTAACAACAAAAACATTTATGCCCTTTCTATACAAAAAACAACAAAAACATCTCTACATCCATCTGCCTTTCACATTCAGCGTTGAACCTCTTACACCAGGATCGAACTACGCAGACTTGATCTCCTCTTCAATTGAAGTACGTATGCAGCCATTTATGGTTCGGTCCTAACCCCTACCGAACAAAATTCTTGTCACACTGATGCTTTGGGATCAACCTTCAATTCGCCACATTTCATCGGTTTCAGATCAAAGCGATGGAATTACCCAACCTCTTCTCACAAATAGAAGATTCGGTGACCATCTAAGCTGCGATCGTGCCTCAAAGAGTAATACCAACCCATAAGAGATGGAATTAACTAGGCTTCTCACAAATAGAAGTACTGGCGACCATCTGTGGTGCGGTCAATCTCAGAGAGGAAGAAACTACCCTCCTCTCAACTTTTCCATACAGATACCATTCCCAAGAAGCCAAAGATGGTAGGAATTTATAAAAATCAATGATCCGTTCAGAGAGATCTTGCGACGTCTCAATGTCCATCTATCAAGGATATGTCCAGAATGCATCAAGATCATAAGGCCCTAAAGAAACAGGCAACTATCAAGCAAGTATCAAGGCATAACTAAAAGGGAAGTGAATCAAAATATATTTCCCTGCCATACATAATACTGTTTGATATATACATATGTGCTGTACATGACAAAATGGCTAAGCTAGTCTGTGCATGAAAATACAAAGCTATCTACATATCTGTGTGTATGCAGACTATCAAATCTAACATGGCATCCCTTTCTGAAGACGGAGATAACACTGCAAGAGCCTGCCCAAGGGTATCTACACGAGCTAGCAGATCAGAAGCTAACTGCATGGTGGCATAACGGTCATCAATGAAAGCACTCATGTCGACAAGACTAACAGTCATCTGGGATCTAACGGAAGTACTGTCTGCAATGGCCACATCCCTAGAAGATAAGGCGGCATCTCGCTCCCCAATTAATGCATCCCTGGCTTATATAGCCTCATCCCTCTCTAATAGAGTGGAGTCTCTCTCATCAAGAGCTGTCAACATCGCTGCCCTAGCCTGATCTCTATCATAGGTCATCAGATGTAAGCTCTGCTCCAAATGCTATGTCGAATACTGAGTAACAATGGCACTTGGGGTGGGAGAATCCATTACAAATGCTGGCAGCCCATCAGTCAAATCATCGATGGGAATAATAGCCTCCTCTATAGGCTCCTCATCGTCAGAGTCAATCCCCTGCACTATGGATACTCTGCAAATTGATGCGATCTCTGTCTCCATCCATGCGAATCTTGTGCGAAACAACTTTGGATGACCGACAAAACTCACCGACCTTCACGATCCAAACAGTCATAAAACCTGGATCAGTCCTCCGCTGATAAACGTTGTGAAGCGAAGCGCTGACTCACTGCCCCCTCATACGGATGAAAATCCTGAAACTGGTCAAACTGACACATAACGGCCAATGGGTGGTAAGTGATCATGCCCCTCAAACCAGCTAGAGGGAGATAATCCATTCCTGGAGCATGAGTAATGAAGCTGTAGGGTGAGCTAAGCCCGAAACACGGCAATATAGCAAATGGATCTCTAATCCCTGCCGAAAAAGCTAACTACGATGCAACATCTGTACACTCAGCAGGTTGGAAGGAGTACGACATGGTTATATCATAGGTGAAACAAAACCCCTTCCATCTAAATGTGCCAATCGGTCTCAAGTGTGACATAAACCACACATATAGCATGACCGAGTTACCTGTAAACACTCCTGTCGGATAAGTGCAACAGTATGTAGCTGACCTCGGAGTCTCTGCAATGATCATCAGAACAATGGTATGACCCTCCTTGAGAGCTCTCACTGCCATAATGACGCCGATATCCAGCTCATCCATGTACCGCGACATGAAGACGTATGATAATACGCATAGAAGCAGTACATCTACTCTGGCTGAATGCCAATGCTCCTTCGGTGTGGTGAAATCCCCGGAATGTCATACATAGCCATCCTCAGAGCCAAACCTGTCAAAAAGGAAATGCTGAGATATCACATGGCCGGATGTAATCTCATCTTGAACAACTCTATACCTTAATCCGGTGAGGTTCATGAACTGTTTTCTCATGTCTCCGATAGCCATATACATGCAAGGTCTGTCCAGCGGTAGCATCGTCAACCGTGCATACTCCTCCAAAGTAGGAGTCAACTCCTTGGTCCTAAATCAGAAAACATGCCTCTCCGATACCCAGTGCTCTAGCCTACCCTCTACAAATCCTGTGGGAACCTGAAACATCAATAGGGTCATAGTATTTTGCAGCAAATCATCTACGATCACCATGTCTGATGGTGATATACTATCATACCATGAGCGTATACCAGATACCACCAAAAATGGTGGGGTATGATCAATACGGCTAACTGTCAAAGAAGACATCTGTACTGGCCGTGTTATAAGACCATCCAGGGGTCAATACTGAATATCTTTGGACATACATACATATGCATAACATAATAATATACATGATATAATAGATGGCAATATGATATAGGGAATGGAAAACTGTGCATACATTCCTAAGTATATCATCATCTAATACATCTTTGTACAGCTAAAATACAGGGAAATGGGGCGAAGCTACCCAACTTCTAACAGAGGCCTATCAAAAGATATAACGAGAATGGGGCGAAGCTACCCAGCAGCTAACAGAGGCCTATCAAAAGAGATAGCAAGAAATACATCAGAAAAAATCAATGGTGTCGATGTCTACATCATCGATAATGTCCACCTGATGTAACTCCTCCTGAGTCACTTGATCTCTATCTACAGGGATGTCAGGTTGATACAATGGTGGATCTACACCGGCAAAGCTATATGGGTCACCTGATGGGCCAGTGCCAAAGTTGGAAGGATCAAAAGTATCTGCCTCTAAAGGATCTCTGCCTAAAAGCCGAATGAAAAGATGTGACCGGTCCAACTGCCGGGTCAATCTGTGTCACGTGAGTTGGATCTCTGACACAGGCTAGCCAATCCGTCATCATCACAGATCCTAGAACCATATCCCCCATAAACTGTGTGGCGCGGGTCTGACTCCAAGTACGAGGGATCCACCAATGCTGGAACATCTCCTGAGACCAGGGGCCCTCTAATAATGTAAAATCGTCAATCCCCATCAATGGGATGTCAATGATGGGTGACTGCAAAACAGGCCAATAATGCCTGATTTGAGGCAAGATCGGCATACAGATATCTCCTGTAGTGCTCCTAATAGTACGTTCTCCGAAATAGAGCTCCCATCCTCCATCTGTGAAGAGAGGAATCCTGCGGGTAGAAATGACGTACTTTACTCCAGTCGGGTACCCATCCTCAAAACCAACTCCCAAATGCTCTCTAGAGTAGGGAATCCATGTGATGACATCTATTATCAATAACTCCAGCTGTAAGCGAGAATGAGTGAAACCCTCAGCAACAGGGACCTTTCGTCAGTATGGAATAATGCCATCTCCGTCCTCGTGGATAGGTATATAAACCTAACACGCTCACAGGACGCAACAAGGAAGCCTCTCATAGGCCCAAAACTTCCAACACAAAGGCAAACATCAGCTGTTACTCAACACTTTTAACCTATACATGGGAAAAGACAAGAGAAACACTCACTAGCAGAAATGGGTAGAATCCTAACCACGCCTCGGTTAAGCCCTGCGATTGTATGTGCATTCCCCTGAGGAAATAGGCAAAGGTGTAGGAACCCCAATCATACTCTCCTATACGGTCCACGTGTCGAGTGGCGCTGATCAAAGCGAAGGACACCGTAAAAGAGTTATCTGCTATGAAGTAGCCCCTAATGATCATTAGGAACAATCGCCGAAGAATGCGATCCCTGACTCTCACATCATCTGGTATGGGCTCACTCAACAGCCCGCTCATAGTATCTACACTCAAAGGGGCCGTACGAACAGTCCTGCCCTTAAGTGCCTCCGCGAGAACTCCCAACAAGGATCTGACGGAAGTAGGGGTGATATCCGTCGTGCAAGGCACCGACTCCCCTCCAAACTCCATACCTGTGATAAACCGCCAATCCATCGACGTCATCATCACCTCACAGTTCAGTAAATGGAGTGAATGAGTCTGCTAAAACCACCGTTCAGATAATGCCCTGAGGTAACCCTAGGGACAGCGACGGGGTAGAATGGAGAAGAACATCCCAAATCCCCAGCCATGGGACGATCGCTCTATAGTTATCATGTAAAGCCTGATACATAGAGTGGATGCTAAACCAGTTCCCTCGAGGCTGTGTGAAGCCGAGAACCTACTTCAAATGCAGATCAACATCAGAATCCTTGACTCCTCATCAATAGGAAATAAGGAAGATTAAAGATCTAACTTCATACCTCGTTTGTGTGCAGGTATACTGAAGGATGCCTACTCAAGTCACCCAGAAGATCTGGGTTTGCCACTTAAATACTTGGCAATTCCCTATGGGGAACACGTACAACAGGAGCAGGAACCTCGATTGGTACATCCTCCTCCTCATCCTCAACATTCGGTACTTCAACCCGAATAGGACGTATCACCCCCTCCACTAAAGGACGAGGCTGTCAGACAGAACAACGTTGAGGCTCTTCAGAAGCTCTTCTCTATACACCAAAAGTGGTCCTGTAGGTACTACTCGGCTGATCCAGATCCATAATATCTGGACAACAAGTCTCCAAATTACCTCAGAAAGGGTGTGGTAAATTCTTACCTGGAGCTTTTCAAAATGCATTGTTTTAACATACATCTACAGTAGAGTTAAAAATGCATGACTACCCAATACCTACATTTTGGGAAACTTTTGCCATAGCCCCCTTTGTAAATGGGACTATCCACATGTACATAGGCATAACTAGGTGACCATTTAGTAGCACACCTATACATAAGTGTAGTCTAATTACTAGGATTATTTTGCTTTTCTACCTTTACTCATTTGTCCTTAGATAGGATAAGAAATGACAATAAAAGGTGCCAATTTGATTGTTTCAAAAGTCAAATTTTTTCACATCATTAAGTTCAGCATGGTTTAATACTAACATTTGCTATATTGAATATTTTTTATCAAGTCATCTCAGCATGCATATTCACTACTATGTGTCTAAATGTATTTCATATGATAAGTGATTTTCCAACGGATAGAAACAGGAAAAAATACATGCATACGTTACCAGGACAGTGAAGAACGCTTGCACGGTGGCAGAATATGCAGAAAGTTTCCCGAACTCAGCAGATCTGAAGAAGAACTCTTAGATTTCCTTCGCTGCGCAACTTGAAAATGACTTATGAAAGCAACCATTCGCCTATACATAGGTACGGTTAGCCGCAGGCTCACATGCGGCTCTTGCAAGAGTACCTGTGGCATTTCTAAATGGGTCCCACACCTCCAGCTCACTCCAATTAGAGTTGCAAAGGAGGTCTCACAAGCTAAAAAGGCCAAATCAGGAATAAAAATGTTATGCGATTGAGCGGAATAACCTGAAATCCTGGTTTCTTGTCGGTCAGTGTTAAACTCCCGTCGTCTCAATGGTATTCGCCTGAATGCAGGGTATACTATACCAATGAGCTCAGCCTTCATAGATCATGCTCGGCAATACCCCACAAAGGTCCGATGTCGTCATTTGCAGGGTCACAACCCTAAACTTCCCCGGCGGGGGTTACAACGCAAAACCATGAAATACCAAACCTACCCTATGGGGGTTACAATGCCGAAGTTACAAACTGATAAAGTATTCCTGGCAGGGGTCACAACACACATCTTTCAAGCATCTAATTATCCTTGGCGGGGGTTATAATGCAATGCAACCATTGATACACACATCAATGAAGGTCAAGCAATCTTGACGTCATGTCAGCCGATGGCAAGTAAACCCATCGAAGCAACTCATCTACGTATCCCCGACGGGGGTTACAACATAATGCTACCATTGACACATACATCAATGAAGGTCAAGCAATCTTGACAATGCACCTAGTAGGGATCTATCCGGTGATACACACATCAACGAAGGTCGGGAAACCCTGACGACGACAAACTGTTGGCAGTAACTCTGACAGAATGAGGGAATATGTTATACACATCCTCAAACAGATAAAGCCTTATCCCCACAAATCTCTTACACAGAAGAATTACCTCTATGGAATATAAGCCAGTGCCTAGGATTCAAGACTTTGGTGATAGCCCCAACGTCAACATCCTTGGAGACTTGGTTCGCATGTCCAAGCCATCACTGATTGTCATCCCAACAGGATTACCTGACAATCATGCATCATACATTTGCATCATGTTGCTGCATATAGCATCATATTTATCTTGCTTGCATTTCAAGTGCCTAGGATTCTTTATCCTATCCATGCCTTGCATTGCATGAATATGATAAAGAGGGGCATCTGTAGACACTCAAAATTTTTTGCACGCCTATTACTGACATTGCAGGAGGGCAGATTCGTTATTCAGAGATAACCCTGGAAGAGAGCTAACATCAATTCTGGATACTATTAGAAGTTTAGTTCTAACCCGTAACACAAATCGGGAACATCAGATCCAACCCAGAACACAAAATGGGAACATCAGTTCCAACCCGGAACATAAACCGGGAGTGTCATTTCCAATCTCGGAGATAACCCCGAGGTATGCAAATCAAAAGACCGGCAACAACACCGGAGAGGACAGTTTTATCTCGGCGATAACACCATGACATTCATTTCTAGTCCCAGAACCAACACTGGGAGTAGTGACTCCAACCTTGGTGATAGCCCTAAGGGATGCTTTTGCAGTTCTGACGATAACTCCGGAATTGTTTGTTTCAAAAACATGCGATCAACTTCAAGCTCATACCTCCTGCCGAGGCACTCATACCTTAGACCCGGAGCTAACAACGGGCAGACATGCACACCCACAGATGACAGTGAGGCATATAAACAAGCAGTCCAATCTCAGATGTAACCCTGAGCAACGTCTGCTTTCTGCTCAAACCGGCGATAACCCCGGTGAGGAGTCAAAACTTCGTCTTACTGCCTCAACATTTTCTCTCACAAGATGATATCGCAGCATACCAACAAGTAGTCCAATCTCAGATGTAACCTTAAGCAACGTCTACTTTTTACTCAAATCGACGATAACCCCAGCGAAGAGTCAATCATCATCTTGTCTCTTCAACACCTGCGCGTCGTCTCAACACTTCATACAAACATACATCCAACAATGTCCCACAAGAATCGAGGAGTAATAATCCCTAGTGACTATTATGTGTGGCAGTACTTTGGATAGAATGTGAAGCTTGAAGACCATGGGCATAGACCCCTCTTCCTGACTTCGTACAACCTCTAATCCATGTCATTATGTAACTCTCGACACAAGCTGTCCGAAGAATGTCAGTTATACCTCGTTTGGATGCTAGGATTGAAGTTCTGCAAGTTCGAGAGAAACATTATTGTGCATGAGTGCACGTACTTTGAGACAACGGGACCCGCGAGGCTCGGATGCACCACGACCAGCCGCAAGTACAACCGCGGCTGCCGCAGGTGTACCTACAACCATCAGTCTATAAATATGAGCCTTGGGGTCAGCCATTTGAAGAGGAAAAAGAGAAGAAAAGGCGAGGAAGCCCTGTCCATTATACTCTGTATACACATCTTTTGAGTGTTTCCTCATCTTTAAACACTTGTTAGCTCATATATAGCTATCTTTTATCTGGCGGGAGCTGAGTGTTTATCCATTTAAAGTCATAAAAGTCTACATTGGCAGCCCACTGTAAGCCTTCTCACATTATATAAAGCCTTCTTCTCATATTAGCACACACTGTTATATATATAATTTTTATCGGACATATCCGATGAGCCTGAATTCACATCCAGTGCGTTTACTGCTTTTATATATATATATCTGTGTGTGTGTGTATATATATATATATATATATATATATATATATTTCTGTCAAGCTTGGAGTTTACTTCGTGGTAGTTGATCATTTTTTACATCTTTATTTACATTTCGTCCTGCCTGGAGTTTACTTCGTGGTGGTTGATCATGTCCATATATATATATATATTTACCGCTTTTATATATTTACATTTTTGATCCCCCATGGAGTTTCTTCGTGGTGGTTGATCATGTCTATATATATATATTTACAGCTTATATATATATAACTGCTTACTACTTTCCATACAAATTGCAGTATCATGTGAGCCTAGGAATCATGTGATCATAGATTCAGTCTACTGAATATAGATTCGGTTCCTATGATGGACATTTTTCAGCTGTAAGCAGCTTGTACATTATTTTAAAGTGTCTGAATTTCCTCGGATGGCTGTCATGCCCATGAGGAGTTCAGCACTGCTGCATATTATATTCTCGAGAATACTTCGCATCTCGAAAAAAAAAGCAAACAAGCCAAATATTTAAGAATAAAATTGAAGTATCAAAGGCCTCAATTACTATTGCGCACAGGGTTTAAAAAACCTATTTTACAAAACGTCATTGTTATATCTTGTTTAAAACTGAATTTTTCTATAAATTCAAACCCTATGTATATAGGTGCGAACGAGGTATAACACTACTTCCAAATAATTGCACATTGATCCACACACACACACACACACATTCATTCATATAACAGTTTCTTTGAAAAGTGGCGGTCACCGTGGTAACACGGATGTCGGGGGGTGCCTAACACCTTCCCTCCGCATAATCAAGCCCCCGGACCCAAAATGAATCTTGGTTTCATAGACCCGTCTAGCAGTGTCAAATTATAGGGTCAATGTGCAAACCTTTTCGGTTGCGTTGGTGCAACCAGTTAAATACACCAACTGGCGACTCTTAAAGTCAAATCGTCGACATTATACATGTCGGACCTTTTTCACTTGTTTTTTCAAACAAATCTCACATTAACATGAGAACACCAAAGAACAAGTAACGAAAATGGACACTCTAAAATCCTGACGTCGACAACTTTAATTCTCCCATGTATTTAAAATACTACGACATTCCAACGTTTCTAGGTTATAGAACGACATTCATCTTATCAACACGTAGAAATAATAAATAATATTATTTTATTCATTATTAAAAGTATTTACAAAGGTTCGATTTTCTGGGGCATTACACTCTTTCCCCCTTATAAGGATTCTGTCCCCAGAATCTTGCTAAAAAAAAATTGCACAAATAACTAAGGGTAATTCTTTTTCATCTTTTCTTCAAGTTCCCACGTTGCTTCTTCTGCATCATGGTTCTTCCATAACACCTTTACCGAAGGTATAACTTTATTACGCAGAACTTGTTCCTTTCTATCGATGATTTGAATTGGAAACTCTTCATACGTTAAGTCCTTCTCGATATGAATAGGCTCATATTCAATCACGTGCTTATAATCTAGCTTATAAGGATGTAATACGGATACGTAAAACACATTATGTATTCGTTCTAGGTCTGGAGGTAATGCTATCATATATGTTACCTCACCCACCTGTTTTAATACCTCAAAAGGTCCTATAAACCTCGAACTTAACTTTCCCTTCTTTCCAAAATGTATCTTTCCTTTCCAGGGAGATACTTTTAGAAATACGTACGAACCTACTTCAAATTCTCTATTCTCTCTATGCGAATCCATAAACTTCTTCTGTCTATTTTGAGCTGCTACCAAATGCATCTTTATCAGTTTAATAATGTTTGCTGTTTATTGCACCAATTCTGGTCCCAGCATTCGGCATTCTCTTACCTCATCCCAATACAGTGGCGTTCTGCATTTCCTCCCATACAAATCTTCGTAAGGCGACATACTTATGCTTGCATGATAGCTATTTTTATACTCAAACTCCACTAATGGTAGATGATCATCCCAACTACCCTTGAAATCCATGCGCAAGATCGTAGCATATCTTCTAAAGTCTGAATTGTTCTCTTGCCCTGTCCATCCGTTTGTGGATGATACACCGTACTCAGCTTCAACTGTGTTCCTAACTGCTCTTTTAGACTCCTCCAAAAGTTCAAAGTGAATCGTGGATCATAATCTGACATAATCGATACTGGTACTTCATGTCTGGAAATTATTTCCTTAATATAGAGTCTAGCTAACTGGTCTAAGTTATACTTAACCATAATTGGCAAAAAAGTGAGCCGGGTTTGTCAATCGGTCTACTATTAACAAAATCGCATCATACCCTTTTTTTGTAGTCGGAAGTCCCACAACAAAATCCATCATGATATTTTCCCACTTCTACTCCAGAATTTCCAATGACTATACCAAGCCACTTGGTCGTTGATATTCGACTTTAACTTTCTGACAAGTCAAGCACCTACTCACGTACTCTGCTATCTCTTTCTTCATGTTCGGCCACCAAAAACTCTGTCGGAGGTCTTGATACATCTTAGTGCTACCAGGATGAATCAAAAACCTTGAACTATGAGCCTTTTATAATACCTGCTCCTTTAATTCCGTCTAATTCGGAACCCAAATTCTTCCTTCAAATCTTAATAATCCCTCATTATCAAGACTATACTTAGTATCATTTTCAATAGCTAATCGCTCCATCATCCGATCACACTGATCAGTTTTGAGTTGCACCTCCTTAACTCTCTCTACGATGGTAGATTGCATCTCCGTCGTAAACAATATTTGTCTTTCTTCACTTGGCAGCTTCACTTCCAACTCCATCCTAGCCATCCCTGTTATTAACTCATTTTGAGCCGTTAACAAAGACAACTTTTCCTGACCCTTCCTACTTAAGGTGTCGGCAACTATATTGGCTTTTCCAGGGTGATACAGGATTTCACAGTCGTAATCCTTTATCAACTCCAACCATCTCTTCTGCCTCATATTTAACTCCTTATGTGTAAAGATATATTTTAGACTCTTGTGGTCAGTGTATATCTCACATTTTTCTCCATAAAGATAATGTCTCTATATCTTTAGAGCAAAAACTACTGCGGCTAGTTCTAGATCATGAGTAGGATAAACTTTCTCATAATCCTTCAACTACCTAGATGCATACGCAATGACCTTGCCATACTGCATGAGCACGCAACCAAGTCCTCTATACGAAGCATCGCTATAAACTACGAAATTTCCTGTGTTATCGAGCAATGACAAAACAGGCGCTTCACTCAACCTATTCTTCAGTTCATGAAAACTATCCTCACACTTATCAGTCCATGCGTATTTCACTGTCTTCCTTGTCATGTTAGTCAACGGAGTAGCTATCTTCGAAAAATCCTTGATAAATCTCCGATAGTAACCCGCTAACCCTAGGAAAGTCCGCACCTCAGTCGGCGTTTTCGGTTGTTCCCAATTCATCACGGCTTCCACCTTCGCTGGATCTACCAAAATTCCCTCATGATCAATGACATGACCTAAAAATTGAACCTTCTCTAACCAAAATTCACACTTTTTGAATTTTGCATACAACTTCTCCTTCCTTAGTGTCTCCAACACTAATCTTAGGTGTTCAGCATGATCTTCTGGCATCTTAGAATAGACTAGAATATCATCAATAAACACCACGACGAACTTGTTCAAATATTGTTTGAACACTCTGTTCATCATATCCATAAATGCAGCCGGTGCATTAGTTAACCCAAATGACATCCCCAGAAACTCGTAATGACCATAACGAGTTCTGAATGCTGTCTTTAGTACATCCTCCTTCCTAACCTTCAACTAGTGATACCCCATTCTTAAATCTATTTTTAAAAAATACTTAGCCCCTTTCAACTGATCAAAGAGATCATTGATCCTGGGCAATGGATATTTATTCTTTATCGTTAACTTTTTCAACTCTCGGTAGTCGATACATAGTCTTAACGATCCATCCTACTTCTTGACAAATAGTACCGGTGCTCCCCATGGAGAAAAACTCGGTTGAATGTACGTTCTGTCCAATAGTTCTTGCAACTGCACCATCAACTCCATCTCCACTAGCGCCATGAAATACGGTGCCCTGGAAACTGGTGCCGCTCCTGGCACAATGTCTATTACAAACTCTGTCTCCCTATCCGGCGGAAGACCCGACAATTCACTCAAAAATACATCGGCGAATTCTCTCACTATAGGAATTTGTTCTATGGTTGCTACCACTCTCTAGGTATCAACAACATGACATAAATAACCTATGCATCCCTTCCTCAATAATTTCCTAGTTTGTGTCATGGTTAGACAACACGAATGTCCGGGTGATCTATTCCCGTAAAATACTACTCGAGGTTGTCTTAACGTTTTAATGTTCACACATTTCTTTTGACAATCTATAATTACCCCATGGTTAACTAACCAATCCATTCCGAGAATTACGTCGAATTCTCCTAACTTTATCGGTATTAGATCTACCGATAATTTACAACCCCATATATCTACGCAACAACTCCTATGAACAACTTCAACATGAATTATTTCTTCATTTGCTACCTTAATATTTAAAGGTATAGGCAACTTTTCGGGAAGTAATCCTAATCGTCTAGCAAAATCACATGCTATAAACGAATAAGTAGCACCCGTATCAAACAACACGTAAGCATTTATGTGTCGTTGATCAGAATAATACCTGCGACGACGTCCCCTGATGCAACTGCATCTTGGACTGTCATGTTAATGGTACGACCCATCGGCCTACCCGGCTGCGCTGGTCCACTAATAGCTAATTTACCGCTATTAGTTCTTCGATTCCCGTCTGTCCCCTTCATCGGGCAGTTCTTTGTCATGTGGTCAGTTGACCCACACACAAAGATTCGTGATTCTTCTTCGGACTTGGACAGTTAGGCGCAATGTGCCCCTCCTGTCCACAGTTGTAACAGATGGCCTTCCCCTTGCGACAAACTCCTAAATGAGTCTTCCCACAGGTCTTGCAAGCCTCCATTCTCCTCTTCAGATCTCTTAACCTAACTTCCGTATTCCTAGAGCTGAATGTCTTCCTCTTTTTCCTTTTCCACTACCACTAGCTCCTTCGACCTTCACTCCCCCATCCACTTTCCCCTTATTTTTCTTATCTTTGTGGTACTGGCTCAACGCCTCGCTACCACCTTTGGCGATTATCGCCTTCTCTAAAATGGTTCCAAAAAAAGTACTTTGAAATACTAAAATACGGTTATAGAGCCAGGGTTTCAAGCCCTGCTCGAACCATCGCGCCTTCTTAATCTCGGTATCCACTTAGTATGGAGTGAACCATGCCAGTTCATTGAACTTGGTGGTGTATTGGGGAACCGACATGTTCCCTTGTTTCAACTCTAGAAACTGCATCTCCATCCTCCCTTGCATGCTCGTGGAAAAGTTGTTCTCGAAGAATATCTCCTTAAACCTCTCCCACATCAGATTCGCTATCCCAGCCCTAGCCTGATTAGCTTCCCACCAAAAGTTGGGCTCTCCCTTCATCATATAGGTCGCAAAGGCAACCTTCTGGGCCTCGTCGACATTTGCTCACAAATGCCCTCTCTATCTCCTTAACCCACGTTTGGGCTTCAATAGGGTCCGTAGTTCCTTTGTACTCCGGCGGACCCACGCTCTTGAAATCTTTAAAGGTCGTAGCTCGTGCTACTCCAGGATTTACGGGGAAATTAGCCCCTGTTCTATTAAAGATAGCTGTTAATAAATTAACAAACTCCTGCATTGGGTAAACCGGACCTCCCTCCGGTTGATTCACGTTAGCACCTTGATTACGTTGCACTCTTCTCGGCGGCATTTTGCATATTCCTTTTCTTTATTAGTTATCATTTTGATTACGTTACACATTTCGTTATTATTCCTTTTCTTTATTAGTTATCATTTAATATTAAACAATAACTCCAACATCCATTACTCATTACTTTCCATAAAAAGGACTTATATTCATTCTTTCTAGTATAATACTACATTAGTTACATTACACAGCGTGAGTTGATTACATTACTTTACCGCCATCGCTTCAAAAAATTGGGATTTACAAACGACTACCCTTCGCTATACAAAGAGGGCTTTACGTCACTACTAATTATTGAAACTACTCTAGCTACTACTAGTCTACATCTGCCTTAAGACATTATTGAAATTTGCCTTGGCAAGACCGACAATAATATCACGGCCGATAGTATGCCGTGTTTGCCCCACCTCTACAGGATAACCACCTACCCGCTGCTGGAAATCTATGTGAGAACTCTTATAGATACAGGACATGCTCCTTATCTTCTGACGTTTGGTCTTTAGCTCCTCTTTGAGCTCAAAGACCTCATATTTCAGCTCGTGGAATTTGTCCTTAGACAAAATCCTCTCATCATGTTCTTGCTCCCACAAGGACTCGACATCAGTCTTGTCCTCTATAACAGTTTGGAGCTCTGCCTTCAGCTCCTTGACCTCTTAATAGTAATGAATATTTCTATCCAATACTGACATAAACAGAGACATCATCAACCCCCTAGGAGCTATCTCTGATGTTATAGCTACTGTATTAAAAGACATTGTCTCCACTTCCTCCTCTATCATCCCATCGAATACTGATATGTAGTCAGCAACATCTGAGCCTCTAGACTCAATAATCACTACATCCAGATCTGCTGCTATGGGGTTCGGTAAAACCTCTATTTGGTTCACCGATTCTTCACTAATGGCTTGACCATCTACATACATTCTGTTTACTCCTAACATCTACACAAAACAATCATGTTGATTAGTACACGTCAGTAGAATAATAAAAACACATAACATAATCAGAATGCATTTTTATAAGGTTATTTTCTTCTTTTAATTCTTTGACTTTTCTTAAGGTTATGACTTAAGGTTTTGTTTCCCCCCCCCCCTTAAGTTTTATAACCTAATACTCTGATACCAACCTGTGAAGCCCCCAAATTCGGGTATCTTCTAACTCGACAGATGGTGCTACACGGTATTACCATTCACATATACATTCAATTGAAAAGTCTCAAAAGAATGAATATGTCTTCTATATATTAGAAATAGTATTACATTCCCCCAAGTTCTTTATAACCCATACATTTGTTCTTGTCATAATATCAAATATATTACAATCGTTCACCTATACTATTACATAAGAACTCTAAGGTTAAATCTTCAGCATTGCCTTTATCCTTACGAGGACCTTGACTTCAATCTTAAATTTGTGTTCATATGGTTCAAGCAAGAGTGAGCATGACTAGCTTCGACAAGTACTACAATTCTAATAAACAACATGCTTGAAACATAGAACTCTTATATCTTCAATAACTGAACAATAGTTACGAAGTACTATCGATAATTCAAAATAGCACTTCTTTTCATTCAAAACGTATTACAACAACAATATTCAGTAAAACATCAGTTCTGGTCCAAGACCTTGAGCATTTTATAAGTTCTTTTGAAAAGGACGTCTTGGCACTAAGTCCGTAAGTCTGACATTACTTACGAGCACATCTAGGTGATCAACCTATAGTACTCTATGTTGATCAACACTACATTCATTAAATGTTTATACATTTAAGTTGTGGCAACCTCACGTTCCTGTCGTTAAATGATGAAAACATTTTAGCATACTCAATCTTCGTTTGAAAACCTCACCAATATAGCTCGGTAAACATTAATCATGCTTGATAGAATCATAACATAAGTCTAGCTGAAAGAATTGGCTTTGACTTCGTCATACAAGACTTCATGTGAAAGAATACATGAATTTCAAAGCTTGTCCAGACTAAACTGAAACAAGGGTTACAATACTTGCCTTTAGCATCTGCTTACTGATTATCACACGTACACTTTATGTCTCTAAGTCTCTACAATACATGATCATATAACGTATCACATTAGATCACATATAATCAAGTATGCATACTATTATATCTTACCCTTCATCTCAATCTAAATTCTGACTTAGATTTGTTATTTAGTGGTTTCTGCTTTTCATTACGTTCATCTTCAATTGATTATTAACCTTTAATCATCATACAATAAGTGTCTAACAATGCCTTAACAATGTTATATTTATACCTTAGTTCATTGCTAATGAGTTATCTTTCATTCTGTACTTGTAAACATTCTTGTCTGTCAAAACCCTAGGACTGGCGCCGCGGCACCACACATAGCTCTCTTTCTCGTGTCGTGGCGTGAGTTTACAGTAGGCAATGACACTGTGCCACCATTTGGCCTTGGGTTGGCGTCGCGGCGCCAACTCTGTGCCTTAGAAAATTTACAGCTTTTGCAAATTTGGCGAACTCCCGGATGCATAACTTCTTCGTTAGAAGTCCGAATTGGCCCGTTCAAAAGCCTACGGTTCACAAATTACATACTCAATGTGTTCATGCAAGAATTTTATCTATTTGACTTCGCTTGCTAAAATTTCACCTATTAGTTCATTTTTAACGAAAATGATAAACGTTCGTGAACGTTCAACGCTCATTTCTTCGTTCTAATTTGTAATTCGGTCATTTTCGAGTCTTCTACTCAATAATGCCAAATATGACGTGTCTCTATCAAAAACCAACATTTCCAACTTCAAACACAAAATATGACTTCCATTCCGAGAATTTCACGAATTCGACGATTATCGTCTAATCGTGTGAATTCCGACAAAACCTCATTACTAATGATTCAAAATGGATTTTAGTCTTCACATGAACATTTCAAGTTACTTATTACACCAACTTATCATCAAAGTAGGTTTTGACTTATCCTCATAAGTCAATGACTTATATAACTTATGAACTACTATTCTCATGCTCATGACTTACTATGAACTTAAGTCCATCAATCAGTGTTCTCAAACTATAATGAACATACTAACATCATATGACAAACATATGACAAGTTTTGTATAAGTTTATTAACTTATTTAGGTTCACGTTGCTTATTCAACTTATTCGGCTTAAGTTCATTCATCAATGACTTCTTATAGGTTCTTAGCATACAATCACACTTCTCTATCAATCTTATTATAGTAGAGATAGACTAATAGATCCTAAGATCATTTACCTTTGATGAATAAAGTCTTCTTCTTTGAAATCTAACAAAATGTTGATTTGGCTTTAAAAGTGTTTATTCTCTCTAACCAATAAGTTACTTTTCTTGAGAGTAGTTGAGAGGAATTTTAATCAAGCAATCAAATGAATAGAGAGCTCTCTATTTATAGGTAACACAAAGTTAGGGTAGAATGGTCAATTAAGCATTGCACCTCCTCAACTAACCTCCTTAATCCCACCTCCTTACTATTCATTACTTTATAACTAAGTTAACTTGTCTAGCACTCACTTTTCTTGCTCATCACAACACTTGATCACCACACAAAAAGCTTGCCCATTAAGACTACCCACATTAACATGGTTTTCTCCATGGATCATGGCTAATTCATTGGGCTTGCTAATTAATCTAGCTAATTCCTTGTTAGGCTTATACTACAATAGTTTGGACTCATGACATATCAAACACTTGGGCTTGAGTGTCACTTTCTATTGGACTTCTACAATTATGGTAATAATCCTACAAGTCCATTCCCTTTAATTAAGAACCTTGACATAAATATACCACGTATAATTCTCGTATGCTAACTCGTATACTAATTCATAATATACGTTATTCCATTCTTCATACATACTCGTATAATCCGTTGTATCATACTTACGTTCAATAACTCGCACAATGCCTACGCATTATACGATTAACACATTCTTTTCTTAACGCTTAATATTTCTAACGTTCTCCAATTAAGTCCACATGCGAAATATTACGTTTTCCATACTTAGATTATTATTACATAATCCATCTCATATTTATATTATAACATTACGTATTTCTCGGAAGTTCAAAAATAATTTTCGAGCATAAATCGATGAAGAGTGTTTTTTGGAAAATTTCTCGGAAAGCCTTTATTTTCGTCTTAGAAATTCAAACACTTTAATTCTCCTACATAGTTAAAATACTACGACATTCCAATGTTTCTAAGTTATAGAACGACATTTATCTTATCAACACGTAGAAATAATAAATAATATTATTTTATTCATTATTAAAAGTATTTACAAATGTTCGATTTTTCGGGGAGTTACATCTTTGGCCCGTATTGCAAAGATGAATTTATTAGTATGATTATGAACATGAACTGTGATTTGGTATAACCATGATCTTTGATGTTCCAGGTAAAGTCAGGTGATAAAAGTTATCTTCGTCGTGGGTGCAAAGAGGAATTTAGAATCACAATTATAATTATGAGTTATTCATATGATTGTGGACAAGAATTGTTGATTGATGTTACAGGGATAAAACATTATTGGTGGACTTTTAATGTGGAGAAGATATAGACTTTATGGTCTATTTGACTCTTCTAATGGATTGCTCGTTCCGCTGCCAGTAAAGACTTTATGTTCTAAATCTTTGATTTATTACTGGGCTAGTTGTGCCTACCCTTTTGCTTCACAATTCCTTTTATGTAATAAGAGTGTAGCTAGGTTGAGCGGGGGTAACAGGGGAATAGAATGATGGTCTATAGCTGTTGAGATTTGCCCTAAAATAGTATGGAAATAATTTTATTGAGAATTTTAGATAGGTGTGTCGTATTTTATACATCATTTTAACCGTTTATTTTAGTGAACCGAATAGGGTGAGGTGAACCCAATTTCGGAAGAGTGTTTTTCCACTATCATACAAGATAGAGTTGTGCACAAGAACTTGCTAATTATATCTACGAGCACTACCTATATAATCTCGAAGTTTAGTTGAAATGTAATTCTCAATTAGAGATAATGGAGATAAATATATGTCAAGAGAAGACTCACCATTAGAAAGAACATGATAGTAATCTTCTCATTTTTCTTTGGGGTCTATTGGGTCAACCAAGGATAATTCTCGGGTCATATGATATCTATCATAACTTATATTCATGGCATTTAATGTACGAAGGTTTCTTTGAGCATTTTCCAAAGATTTTAATTTCTAAAATAATTATTGACTGTACTTTTATGTAAAGTGCCATTGTAAGGTGTTGTGGTTGAGACACCATGAAAGTTACATATATTTGTATTAAAATTCACAGTTTAACTGTGGTCGTATTATGTACGACAATTTAAAAGTTAGAATTTAAAGATTTATATTTGGAAATTATGTTGATGTATTTTGTGGCGACCTAGAATAGGTTGGGTGGATTGGACCTATTTTGGGGGTGTTATATTTTGGTATCAGAGCTTAGGGATATGGTCGCTGACGGAGATAAGAGTCTAAAACTAGGAGGGGAGAGACGAGTAATATACTTCGCAAGTGTGTAACTTACCTAGGCTAAAATTTTTACTTGATAAGTTGATAAATTGTGATATGCCAATTAACCTTTGTTTTGAAGATATATTCTAGAATGATATCTGAAATACAGGAGATGAGCAATGGGAAAATCATGATATAGAGGAAATAACTGGGAAGGTACAATCCGAAAAGAAAGCAACGTATTCTCATCTCTTCGAATTACCAGGTATGTAAATTTTTAGGGCGAAATTTCATAAGAAGGGGAGATTGTGAGATCCCGAATTTTATGAAATGAAAGTATTCAATTTTCTTATAATTATTATTCTATTTAGTAAATGGTTAAACTGATAAAAGATTAAATTTAAGGGTGATATGTGAAATTTTTTGCAAAGTAAGCTAGTTGTTATAAAATATTCGATTGGTCGGGGAATATTCGTTTTAACAGAGAATATTTGTATGATGACAGAATCATTGGTGGACCCCACAATGAAATTATTGTCATAGTTAGAAAATGACAAAAATATCTTTTTATAATATAACGGCAAAAGTTTTACCGTTAAACTGTTGAAATACTCAGTGGTAAAAGTACAGTAATACGCGCGGTTGCATAGTAGCACACGGTATTGATTATTGATGCTTACGTGAGAGGTCACTCAGTTATACTTAATTATTACTACAGTAATTGCTGCATAATATATCTCATATTATTGATTTAATTATTGTCACAATATCATCTGCATAATATTTATTATTATTAAATCAATAATTGAGACGACAAAGTTATTCATATTATTATTTGCAATATCGACGATTATGTATCCTTGGTGGCGGATAAAAGTCACTTGTATAAGATGTAAAGAATAATGTAATTATCATTATTTGGAATGAAAGAGGTTTTAAGATTTTAGAACCTGGGATTTGAGGATGTATGTTGTTATATTTAGCTATATAATGATGTATGTTTGGAAGAAGATGGCATCGTGACGTACGGAATTCGGATGTAAAAAGAGACCGGATTTCGGGGCGTTACAGGTTGGTATCAGAGTTGATAGGTTATAAATCTTAGGTATGAGTACCTAAGATTATAATCGTAGAGAGAAGGATAAGAAGATCACCACGTGATCATAGTAAATCTTAGTAACTGGCGAGCTGTTAAACGATGAATGATTTATAGCTAATGCTATGAATGAATGGTACTATGAAGTAGTACGGGAAGAAGAACTCAAATTGAGTTGTAAAAGATAACATACGAATTAAAGAAAATTTGTATTAAGTAAGAGAAAGTTAGAAGTAGTAAAATTTCAATTGAGGACTCATATGATAGCTGAGTTGTATGAACCTTTTTATGGGCAGAGGTTTATGCTTGGTGTAACAACTGCTCAGTTTATTATAGTGATAATCATTGAAATTGGTCGCGCTATCAAGATGTATATGACGAGAAGGTGAATCTTTTCTCATGTATATACTTGATAGGTAGAGAATGATAAGGTAGGTGTGAGTTCTTGAAACTCATACTTATGGTAAGTTCGTGACTCATAATTATATGGTATGTTTTTGAACTTCTTAGTGAATGGACGCCTATGGTCTATCTGGGATAGTTCTTAAACTCATATTATTGTGGAAAGTTCCTGAACTCATAATGTGTGGTAAGTTGATGGACTGTACTAAGGTATACGAATGTTTAGACTGAAATGAGTTATTTTCAGTAGACTTAGCATTGAAGGTGCTAGAGAAGATTAAGTATTGTCACAAGTAAGACAATGAAGGAAGATGAAGGATAAGATATTCCAAGTCATCTAGCTATACTAGATTTCAAAGTTTCTTGAATTCGTGCTGAATTGCGCGTTTTGGAAAATGAAAGAGTTGGTTCAATTTTTGGAACCAATGGATTTTAACAGAACTATTCTTGATATGTCTATGCTAGTTGATTCGGCTAGACAGAAATTGATTTAAAATATTAAAATGAATTTTATATCATCAGTGCATTTGATGCAAAGATGGAAAAAAGATGGAGTTATTTATGCAACTGAACCTAGTGTTGGAAGTGATCTTAGGATCGAAAACCCGCTATGGTATGATGTATAATGACGAAGTCATAAACTGATGAAGTCCTCAACGTACTGTGAAAAGTGCGGTATCATGACATCATGAAATGTTTTGATGTATTGCAAAAGAATTTAAAGAATTGGTCGATGTCAACTGAGTTGACTAGACGAATGTTTCAAGTTGATGTCCAATTTATTGGTATGGTCTAAACTACTTAATTTGGCTAAGACGAATGGTATGTCATGATTAAAAGAAAATCGAGCTTTCTTTGAAGAGCCATGTTGAACCAAATTATTTTGGTGCGGAATCCAATGATTAAGTCTGAGGTGAACATACCCTGAAATGGGGTTATACGATAGGTTGATCACCTACGTATGGAAGAGGTGGTTTAACTTCTTTGTGATTGTAAAATTACCGTGTAAGAAAGGTTTATGGCGAAAGGTTGTTTAACCTAGTAAGAGTTCATGGTCAATTTGACCCCTCAACAAAAGAATGAAATGTTTTAAAGGAATCTTTATATTCCTAGTTATTCCTTTCACTTCATAATTCTTGATAAGTTATGAAGGGTAGGGAATGTATGAAAGATAAGAACTTCTTTGAAGAGAAGTTGAGAAGAAGGGTAAGCTAAAATTTCGAGGACAAAATTCTTTGAAGAAGGAGAGAATGTGAGGACCCGGGTAAGGGTTTGGTTTTAAGAAATTCCGAGGATGGAATTTTTTCAAGGAGGGAAGAATGTGACAACCCAAAAAATCGGATTGTCTAGAATTTAAGTTTAAAGAATTATTTATTAATAAAATGAATTTTTATTAATACTATTACGTGCTATGTGTTTATTAATCGTTTTATAACCTAGGATGATTATTAATCAGGAGGATTCTGGCTACAAGCTAGACTGAACGAGTAAGAATTTTTAAAATGAAAATAAAAGTATTCCGGGAACAAAATATTTTTTAGGGAAAAAGACGAAATAGGCACTATTCATCCGTTTCTGCTCAAAGATTTATTTTGAATTTCTGAGAAACGCGTAATGATAGAATTTTGAGACGAGATGGAATATTCAATAATATTTCAGTTATGGCAAAAATGAAGTTTTCGCCTGCGGACTTAAAACCTAAGGGTTAGGAAAAGTGAGTTCCGAGAATTTTATGATTTCGTATAATAATTAGAGTTATTATGCGTTAGAAATACGAGTGTAATACTAGTTATTATACGAGTATAGTACGAAGATTAGTACGACGTATAATACGAATATCGTACGAACGATATACGAAGAGAATACGAGGATACGAGAATGGAATGCGTAGAATACGATTAGTCAAAATGGACTTTGAGTTCATGGACTTTGAAGAATTCAATTGGACTTGGATTATATCAAGCCCAAAGGGATGTGTAATCAAGCCCAGAGTAGGCCCAGTAAAAATTAATGTAAGGTCCAATGTTAGATTTAATTAAGCCCGATCAAAGAAAATTAACCGCGGATCGAACCGATGGGTCACGGATGGGTAAAACCCATGGAGCAACCCATGGGGAAGACCCATGGGGAAGACCCATGGGCATAAGGGGCGGCCAATTGGCCACCAAGTAAGGGTGGTGGCCAAGTAAACTTGGTGGCTAAGCTTGGAATAGTAAGGAGGTGGGGGGGAAATGACCAAAATACCCCTAGCCTTGGTTTTCTATAAATAGAAATCTTAAGTTCATTATTTTGAGCTTTTGAAAATCTTACTCTTTGAGAGAGAGAGAGAGAGGCTTCAGATGGGAGAAGAGATGAAGAGGAATGAGGAAAAGTTAGCTCAAATACACGCTTTGTCCGACGGAAGGAGATTAAAGAAGAACGGTAATCCGAACCCTAGTTTCTTCTAATTTTCTTTAAGTTTAATATGTTCAAAAACATAACTTAATGAAGATAAGGAGTAGATGAAGTTAAGAATGATTTCATATGGTTGAAATCATGAGAAAATGAAGAAATAAGAACTTGGAATTTAGTTTATAAATTTCTTAAGGAAGTGTAAGATTCGTAAGGATTTTGAGCGATCCGAATGAATCTTATGAATGAGTAGGTCAAATAAGTAAGGAATGATGTTCTATAACATCAAATTCCAAGAAAAAGTAAATTCGTAATCCAAAATATCGATTAAAAATGAAGAACACGCGAAGAACGCAAAGAACACGCGAAGAACGTTGTTGATGGACAAATTTAAAACCATCGTAGGATAATTGTTGTTGATGGAAAAGTTTAAAACCATCACGTATAAGTTAGTTGCTTATTCTCTTGTTAGGAACGTTAGAAACGTTTATGAAGAATGGATTAAAACTGAGCTATAACGAAGTTATGACGAAATTTTCGTAAAAGATAAACGAGAATTAGAAAGTTAGTAAATGAACCCGAACATGTAGGGTTTCATAAGAATGTAAGAGAACATAGAAAACATGAGTCGTGGACTCAAGAAAGAATGAATTCTGAGTTCGGATGACCGAATTACGGACGAACGAACGAAGAACGTTAAAAACGTAAAACGAACGAAGGGCGAAGATTAAGCCAATTGAATGGCATGTTAACAAATTTAGAATGAAGTTCTGTCTAAGGGTAATCAAATTACGTAAGATAAGGGAGAGAATAGCTTTGGAACGTCCTCGTTCTGAGTTATAACGAAGAAGTTATGAGATTTTAAAATCAGCATCTTAAGCTTATAAAAGACTTAGAAAATTTTTCTAGGTTTCATGCTCGGCGCCGCAGCGCGAGTCGTGCCTTGGGGGCCGACACCGCAGCGTGAGCTTGGGCCATTAGCTACTGCTAATTGGCGCCTCAACGCAAAAGAAAGAGAAGGGCACGGCACCGCGGCGCCAGTGTAGGGCAATACCTAGAAATGAGATTTTTACTGCTCGATTACTGGGGGATGTGCAAGAAAGAAATATGAATATGTAATTCAACTAATTTAACACTTAAGCATGTGTATTAAGCCTTTGATGAAGGTTGAATGAAAAGATTAAATGAAATTAAAAGACGAAGCATGTAGACGCGGGTTACATAACCAATATCTGGGCACCGTAGTCGCGATAAATGAACGTGGGGAATTACTTCAATTGTGATTCCTTAGACGTTGAGTGATGAAAGTAATGTATAACATTTTGATGTTATGACCTGGTAATGACAGATGAACGTAAAGCATTTAGACGTTGTGAATGCAACGCTGTTTCGATGAACGATCGGTCTTAGCATACAACAAACTGTATGCCTTTGACATTAAGAAAGAATAATGAATATAGGGTTCATGGGATGAATAACGATTGAAAGTGATTAAAACTTTGAGTAAAGGTTGAATGAGAGATTAAGAGACGAGCAACATAAACGTTGAATACGTAAACGATTCTCGTGACTCGTATGTATGTCGGGCGAACGTTCTAAGTATACATTGGTTGTATGACTTAGACGTTGTCGAAGGTAGTAAATAAGATACGATTGGTATCTAGAAAGCCGTTGAGAACGGTAAGAAGTTTAACGAAAGTCGAATGTGAGTCGGAGGAGAATGTTAGAATGAAATGTAAGAGTTGGACACTTGAACCGGCGTAAAGGTTAAGTGTACGCGAATATTAAACGGGTAGGACCTACACTCCGTGTATGGTTTGACCGTAGAGTAATGAAGAACAGTGATTAAACCTTTGATCGATGAAGAATCAGAATCAAAGACAAGTACGTATAACGTAAAGAAGCCGAGTTAATGTTTATAACTTGGATGACGTTCTGAGTCGAATGAACCAGACGTTGTGAGATAAGAATAAGGTAATGTAAAATAGTTAACTCTATTAAAGCGTAGAATAAATATTGAATGATTGTTCTGAGTATACAAAAGATTGTATGACTTAGACAATGATGAATGAATCCTGAGGTATGGCATTTAGTTGCTAGAAAGCCATAAGGAATAAGAAATTGACTTAATGAACATTATAGTTTAATAGTTTGGGTAAGTTAAGATGAATTTAGGTTCTAGTACAATCGTAACCTTTGATGGTTGACGTATTAGAGCTGGGCTAAACAATTCCTTCAGAGAGCGAAGGTATATATAAAATTGACAACCGATCTAACTCACTATTATGGGCACGCAGCATTTAAGTAGCGGTAGCGTAGCGTTGTCGTCTTGGTATGCCGATAACCCGATATATTACTCATGCGATCGCGTGAGTAGCCAATCATGATAAAGAAGTCTCACTTTAATTTACGTGGCATTATAATGGAATTATGTTAGCTAAGTAAGCATGTTAATGATGTTAAAACATGATATAAACAATAATAACAGATGTCAAAGTGTTGTAATACAAAGTGTAAAAGAGTTTTAAGGGATTGTAAATTGAGTTATGTAATGAACCAAATGTGATGTTTTCAAAGGTTAGAGATGAACGGTTAGGCTGTGTTGGCTCGTAATGAGATTTCATATTCGTTAAGTATGTTAACCAACATGGTTAGATGCTAAGTTAAGGTTATGACCTAAATGATGGGTTAAACCCATAAAGCTAAAGTTCAAACAATTAATTGTTGTTGCGATTTCAATGATACGTGTGGGGTAATTGGAGATTATTTTACGTTTGTTTAGCTTACAAGCAAGGCAAGTTTCTAAACCTTAACTCTTTACATTTATCAAGCTTTCGAACTTCATTCTTTTCATATTGAATGGAAGTTTCCATTCCTATATTATTATTGTTCAAAATTGAGTAAGCCTAATCTATCTTGAATATGTTTGTACAAGCTCTTATAACCTAATTCGTTAAACCGAGTGATTTTTACTTTCCTAATTATTATTCAAAGCACATATTGCTCTAATACATTGATTCAAATGAGATTGTTCTAACTCTTTTGGTTATAGCATTTTGATTGTATATCATGTTTATTCAATTATATATATTGTTGATATCCGATCTTTGACTTGGATAGCCTTGTACAGTTACACATTCTCGTGTTAAACCATTATGGATGGAAATTGAATAATGTTCTAAAATTCTAGAAACACTGATAAGCTAGTTCCAAACTAAACTTTCTTTAGTGCAAAAATTCTAAATTCAAACTGAGACGAACAACTCTAATATAGGGGATTTTTGTACGTGTAACGTTTAGATGTTTGTGCACAATATATGGTACAAAGGGCTGATCCCCCTAAGTACGCTAAGAAGGGTCTGTACAGTCTAATGACTATTAAGGTTAAGGTAATAGTACCTATATACCAGAGATATAGTTCGTGGTCTTAAGACCCTCATACATTGATTTCGAATTTGTGTTCTATTCTTAATTCTCATAACAAGTTCATTATTGTTCAGTATTCGTTGTTCACTCTTATATTGTTATCATTATTACTTTCTATATCAGTGAGCAATTGTTTGCTCACTCTTGCAATTAACATTGCGGCTAAGGTTGAAAGAGTCGATAAGCCTTCTACCAGCAAAGGGAAGGGCAAGATGCCTAAGTGCTGAAGAATTAATGAAGTTAATTTAAATGTTTCATGTTACAAGACTTGTTTTAATATATGATGTTTTTCGCAATGTAATACTTTTAAGGTTAGATTACCTGGGATTTATTTTGAGAAGATGATGTAACCCTTTAATGTGGAAGATTATTGTTTAAGTTATTTAAATTATGTCTTTATCCTTTATTGATAGGTAGTTAGATGTAATAGTTTTGATAAGTGAGCACCAAATCCTGTGGGAATGAAGTACCTGGATTTGGGGGTGTCACTCCTGCGATCTTCCCTAAAAGAATTCCAAGAATACTCTATGATTCAGATGCAACAACAGACACTGTCTTGGCTATTTTACAAAAACACAAGTCTCAAACTGATTCTCTGGTTGAAGAAAATCATGAAGACATTGCTCAATCCTGGAATTAGCTCCATGAACTTGTCCAAGGCATGAATCATCTGTCTGTAGATATTTGAACCCTTGATGCTGACATAAAAGGGGAGAATAAAGGGGAAGGAGAGAAAGGAAGAGGGAAATAAATTGCTCAATCTTTAAGAAGCCCTCCCTTAAGACAGCCTCGACATCATACTCAACGATCTAAACAACCCAGCCAATTCTCATAGCGCAACCACTAAGGAGTCGAGGTTTATCTCCTAACTCACAAGGGGTAACCACTACTAGCTTGAACATGCCGATTGGAGACCCTGTCTTTATGAATAGACATGACCATTGTTACACCCAAAAATCCGGTCTATCTTTACACCCGGACTCCGTGCGTCACAAGTACATCTTCTTTCCAAACCTACATCACTATATAGTGAAATATAACAACATACATTCTCAATTCCCAGGTTCTAATACCTTGTAACCTCATTCATTACAAAAATGATAATTACATTAATCTTTACATCTTACACGAGTGACTTTCATCTGCCACCAAGGATACATAACAGTTCATTAAACTAAACTGTAGTTTAATTAAACTATTCTACATTACAAGTCTTCACTTGATCTTCACGCCCATTCATCTAATGAATGACACTTCTTCTGGATTTCGATCAGCATGATCTTCATGGGATCCATAAGTTCTTCTAACATCGTTCGCTGAAAATATTTTTCATTTAAAGCAAGTGTGAGCATTCAATTGCTCAGCAAGTCATAACAGTTGAACAAACAACTTCAAGACTTTAAACATTCATTTAGAACTTCTATAACCAAACAAAGGTTATAAAGTAGCTTGAATAATAGGAATAAACTCTGATTCCTATCATTTTAAAACATTAGTCACATTCACTTTGAAATATTTTCATTCTTCTACTCTTTTGCATACACATCCTGTCTGGCTAGAATCTTTAGCACATACTTAACAATAACGGTTCATGTATAAACAAAACACTCTCATATTGAACAGTTCAATCACATGACAGTTCGTCTCATAGAAACACCGAAGTGTTCAAATTATGGCACAAGGCCTCATATGTTCTACCACCTTGTACAAATATCACACATTCGCACATAGATAAACTTCTCAAGTTTAACATCTGAGAAAGTTTAAGAAACTAGCGTTCATTTAGAATATGAATGAAGTTAGGAAACTTGCCTTACACATAGCTACAACTTACAGTTTATGCTGAACTGCTCATTCCAATTCCTATATAGCACATAAGGAAATAACACATACACTAATTAGCCACATATTTGACTTACACATTAGTTTACTTAACTTTACTTCTTAGGGTTCTCGTTCTTGCAATCTAAGTTTACGCAATAACTTTCTTTACCGCTTTATTGCTTTATGACATACGGAGATGTTTTAACTCATACGATCATCATCTTTGATGATTTACATTCTTATCTTCTTTTTATAACTCTTCGAGGACTCAGCACACATCGTGTCTTTACTAGTAGTCCATATGGTACCCTGAGTGGTTTCCCATAAATAACCAACGAATAAGTTCTCGTCTCATCTACATTGTCTTTTATAGTGAGTTAGATCGGTTTCCAGTTTCGTATATACCTCCGCTCTATGAAGGAATTGTTTAGCCTAGCTCCCATATGTCAACCATCAAAGATTACGATTGTACGACAACCTAAACTTAACTTATTCAAACCATTAATACTATAATGTTCGTAAGTTGATTTCTCATTCCTTTTGGCTTTCTGGAAACTAAATGTCATACCTTAGGATTCATTCTTTATCTTCTAGTCATTTTACATTACCTTATTCTTATCTTACAACGTCCGGTTCATTCGACTCGGAACGTCATCCAAGTTATTAACATTAACTGGCTTCTTTATGTTATGCGTACTTGTCTTTAATTCAGTTCTTCACCATTCATAGGTTTAATCATTGGTATTCATTACCCTATGGTCAAACCATACATGGGGTATAGGTTCTGTCCGTTTAATATTCGCGTACACCCAACCTTCACGTCGGTTAAAGTGTTTAACGTTTATATTTCATTCTAATATTCTCTATTCGACTCACATTCGGCTTTCATTAATCTTATTATCGTTCGTTACGGCATTCTTGATAATTCATATCTTACTTACTACTTTTGTTATCCATTACATGAACGCCACATTCATTACTCTTTCTTAATGTCGAAGTCATACTTTTCGTGGTATGCTAAGACCGATCATTCATCGCAACTGCGTTGCGTTTACACTTTCTATCTTTTAATCTCGTTAAATCTTTCTATTTAACCTTTACTAAAGGTTTAATTCACATTATTAAGTTTTACTTTAGGTGAACAATATGTTCTTTATCTTCCCTTACACTTTCCCCAAGAGTTGAGAAGTTAAAAGCTCTTCTTTGGGCCTTGCCTTGCATCGGCACTGCGGTGCCAGTTCCCATCTTTCTCCTCGCGCTGTAGAGCCACTTAGCAGTATGTTCCTTCCTGCCTCAGTAAGATCATGCAAGGCCGCCACCCAAAACATGGTCATGGTTGGTATTGCGGCTCCAAGCCTAAAACATGGAAAAATTTTCTAAGTGTTGTAGTATTTTGAGAAGCTTACTTCACAATCTCTTAAATTATTTGTTATAACTTGGAACAAGGTCATTCCAAAGCCATTCCATTCCTTATCTTACGTACTTCAACTTCCCCCAGACAGAAATTCATTCTGAATACGTTAACATGCCATTCGATTGGCTTAATCTTCATCCTTCATTCATTTTATATTTTTAATGTTCTTCGTTCGTTCGTCTGTAATTCGGTCATCCGAACTCGGAAAATGTTCATTCTTGAGTCCATGACTCACGTTTTCTACATTCTTTTACATTCTTATGAAACCCTACATCTTTAGTTTCATTTTACATACTTTCTAGTTCTCCTTCATCTTTTACGAAATTTTTACCATAACTTCGTTATAGCGAAGTTTAATCCGTTCTTCATAAGCGTTTCTACCACTCCTAACCAAGAAATAAGCAACTAACTTATACACGATGGTTTTAAACTTGTCCATCAACAACAAATTATACTACGATGGTTTTAAATTTGTCCATCAACAACGTTCTTTGTGTTCTTCGTGTGTTCTTCGCGTTCTTCATTTGTTCTGCATTTTTAATCGATATTCTGATTACGATTTCACTTTTTCTTGGAATTCGGTGTTATAAAATACCATTCCTTATTTATATCACTGAATCATTCATATGATTAATTCGGATCGCTCAAATTCATTACGAAACTTATACATCCTTAACAAATTTATAAACTAAACTTCTAATTATTATTTCTTCTTTTTCTTATGATTTCAACCTTATGAAAATCATTCTTAACATCTTTTACTTCTATTCTCATTAAGTTATACTTTGAACATATAAAACTTAAAAAAAATTTATATAGAAGTTAGGTTTCAGATTACCTTTCTTCTTTAATCTTCTCTTGTTGGACAAAGTTTTCTCACGAGCTAACTTTTCCTCTTCCTTTTCCTTCCCATTCAAATCTCTCTCTCTCTCTCTCTCTCTCTCTCTCAAGTGTTGGTGATTTTCAAAATCACCAACAAATGAATTAAGGCTTCCTTTTATAGAAAACCAAAGTTAGGGGTAAAAAAGTCATTTTGCCCCTAAAGTCACTATTCCCACCTCCTTAACTAACCTCCTTACTATTCACGAAGCTTCTCCTGGAAGCTTCGTGGTTCCGTCTTTCGGGATTTGTCCGACAATTTTAAAAATTATGATTCTCGGAATCTAAATATTTTTGAATATTTTGTCTTTCCTTTACCGATTAACTATTACGTATTCTTCGGATCTTTAAAAAATTGATAAATACTTTTTGATGTTAAGCATTTTTCTTCACGTTTTCCCCTAACTTAGTTAAACGAATTAAAAGTACATAAAAGTACTTTTCGTCATTTTTATTTCGTCTGATTTCTGCACTTTTTTTCGAGAAAAACTTTTATCGGCTTACTTAACTTTTCACGATATATTATCATCAAATCTTTCGACAGAATGTCATTTCGACATACCGAACTCTCGGAAAGGCTTAGGTTATTCAAACCCTAACCCTTAGAGTTTTGTTTGGTGAATAGTGCATCTTTCATCTTTTTCCTTGGAAATATTTTTGTTCCCAAAAAAATTTTATTTTTGTCTTGAAAATTCTTACTCGTTCAGTCTAGCTCATAGCCAGAATCCTCCCATATTATAATCATCCTAGGTTGTAGAACGATTAATAAACACATAACATAGAATATTATTAATAAAAATTCATTTTATTAATAACTAATACTTTAAATCTTTAATTCTGGACAATCCGATTTTCAGGGTTGTCACATTCTTCCTCCCTTATAAAAATTCCATCCTCGGAATTTTTTAAAACCACACCCATACCCGGGTCATCACATTCACCCCTTCTTCACAAAATTTCGTCCTCAAAATTTTAACATACCCTTCTTCTCAACTTCTCTTCAAAGAAGTTCTTATCTTTCAAACATTCCTTAAACTTCGTAACTTATCAAGAATTATGAAGTAAAAGGAATACATAGGAATATAAAGATTCCTTTACAACATTTTATACTTTTGTTGAGGGGTCAAATTGACCATGAACTCTTACTAGGTTTAACAACATTTCGTCGTAACCTTTCTTTCAGGGTCAGTTTACAATCACAAAGAAAGTAAACTACCTTCTTCATACGTAGCTGATCTACCCATTGTATAACCCCATTTTGGGGTATGTTCACCTCAGACTTAATCATTAGATTCCACACTAAAATAATTTAGTTTGGCACAATTCTTAAAAGAAAGCTCGATTTTCTTATAACATAACATACCATTTTTCTTAGCCGAATCAAATAGCTTAGACCATACCAATAAATTAGATATCAACTTGAAACATTCGTCTAGTCAAATCAATTGACATCGACTACCCTTTAAATTTTTTTACTATACATCAAAACGTTTTATGACATCATGATACCGTACTTTTCATAGTACGTTGAGGACTTCGTCAGTTTATGACTTCGTCATTATACATCATACCATAGTGGGTTGTTGATCCTAAAATCACATCCAAGACTAGGTTCAATTGCATTAATAACTCCATCATTTTACCATCCTTGCATTAAATGCACCGATGATATGAAATTCATTTTGATATTTCAAATCAATTTCTGTCTAGCCGAAACAATTAGCATAGACATACCAAGAATAGTTCTTTTAAAAATCATTGGTTCCAAAAATTAAACCAATTCTTTCATTTCAAAAATGCGCACACATAAGCATAATTTCAATAAACTTTGAAATCTAGCATAGCTAGATGACTTGGAATATCCTATTTCTCCATCTTC
The DNA here is from genome assembly GCA_020205615.1 of Panax quinquefolius. Lineage (NCBI taxonomy): Eukaryota > Viridiplantae > Streptophyta > Magnoliopsida > Apiales > Araliaceae > Panax > Panax quinquefolius. Next base: position 48,207,437 of record CM035168.1, on the reverse strand, counting down.
CTTCATTGTCTTACCTGTGACAATACTTAATCTTCTCTAGCACCTTCAATGCTAAGTCTACTGAAAATAACTCATTTTTAGTCTAAACGTTCCTATACCTTAGTATAGTTCATCAACTTACCACACTTTATGTGTTTAGGAACTTTCCATAGCCATATGTGTTTAAGAACTTATCTTCACAATATGTAATCCAAGAACAAATCAAGGACTATCCATATTCTTAAGGCTCAGAAACATAGCATATAACTATGAGTCACAAACTTTTCATAAGTATGAGTTTCAAGAACTCGCACCTAACTTATCATTCTCTACCTATCAAGCATATACATGAGAAAAGATTCACCTTCTCGTCATATACATATTCCAATGATTATCACTGTAATAAGCTAAGCAGTTGTTACACCAAAGCACAAACCTCCAATCCATAACAGAGGTTCATAAAACTCAGCTATCACATAAGTTCTCAATTGAAATCTTATAACTTCTAAGTTTCTCTTTACTTAATATGAGTTTTCTTTAATTCGTATGCTATCCTTCACAAATTAATCTGAGTTCTTCTTCGCGTACTACTTCATAGTACCATTCATTTATAACATTAGCTATAAATCATCCATCGTTTAATAGATCATCTATTATTACGATTCACTATGTTCACGTGGTGATCTTCTTCCTTAATCGTTGAACTCAATGATCTTCTTATCCTTCTCTCTACGATTATAGCCTTAGGTACTCATACCTAAGGTTTATAACCTATCAGCTCTAATACCAACTTGTTACGCCCCAAAATTTGGTCTATCTTCACACCCGGACACTTCGTGCATCACGAGTACATCTTATTTCCAAACATACATCATTATATAGTGAAATATAACAACATACATTCTCAATAACCAGGTTCTAATACCTTATAACCTCGTTCATTAAAAATAATGATAATTACATTATTCTTTACATATTACATGAGTGGCTTTCTTCCGCCACCAAGGATACATAACAGTTCATTAATCTAGTCTATAATTTAATTAAACTATTCTACATTGCAAGTCTTCACTTGATCTTCACGCTCATTCATCTAATGAATAACACTTCTTCTGGATACCTATCAGCTTGATATTTACGGGATCCTAAGTTCTTCTACTCATACGCTGAAAATATTTTTCATTTAAAGCAAGTGTGAGTATTCAATTGCTCAGCAAGTCATAACAGTTGAACAAACAACTTCAAGAATTCCAACATTCCATAGAACTTCGGTAACCGAACAAAGGTTATGAAGAAACTTGAATAATAGGAATAAAATCTGATTCCTATCATTTTAAAACATTAGCAATATTCTGTAATACCCGAGAATTTCAGCGTATTATTAATTAAATATATTAATGAAAATGAATATTTATTTGAATATGAACAATTTTGTGTTGTGAAATAAGATAACTCAATTATATTGAATAATTAAATAGTTGAGAATACGTGGAGTTTGTGGTAAACTCGTTGAAGGCCTTGTGTGGCATAGTGATGGGAAATACTAATAGTAATGTTAATCGGCAAATAGATTATAAAATGAGCAATTAGGTACTATTAATTATCAATTGTTGTTGTAGTATACTATTAGTGTCAATTGATGTGTGGTATATTAATTATTTGATAATGAGGATTATTTAATGATTATTAATTGTTATATTATTTAATTGATAATGGTTATGGTGGAATATTGATTTCTTGGTAATCAATTAATAATAGGTGATTATTATATAGATAAGTAATGGTTATGAAAATTCACAAATATATTGGTCAACGATTAATTGATGTTGGTGATAATTAATTAAGGAAGTGCATGATTTAATTACTTCTCATAATTAAGTAAGTCCAGAAGATAATAATATTATATTGACAATTATGTGCATATGAGCATATACAACCATACTATATGGTGCGAAGGTGACATTTATGTGGCAATATATATTAAGTCCTATAAAACTATATTGCATGGGCATTATGATTAAATATATTGGAACTATATGTTATAAATACATTATCTATGTGACAATATGTATGTGGGTAGGTATTAAAATAATATACCATGAGCATACCAGAAACTAGTATTTTAATAAATGTATTAGTGTGATAAAATGTACATGAATTATATGTATATTACATTTTCATATTTCATCTACTACATTGAAACCTTGTTTATTAATTGGGACATTTAGTTATAATATATGGTTAATATGTATATATAATATATAACATAAGAATAGGAGATTGAATTAGTATAACAAGCATACTAAGTTAATTTATTTGTCCCAAAATGAGTGTCCAATTGCCTCATTTCTCAATCACGTGAGTTTCATAAAGGCTAAGGCCTATAATCCTTTCTTTCTTCCAAGCTTTTCTAGACTATGATCATGGTAGAGAGTGGTGGTTATGATGAGTTTCAACTACCATCCAACCACTCGTCCATAACCTTCATGCAATCCTAAAATCTCTTGGTTTAATTTCTTGGATAATGGCTTGGCATGGTTAGTAAGTTCTCTATAAATTGAGCACTCTACTTCTTCATTTCTTGTTGCTGAGAATTATCTGTAAAGTCCAAGTTGAGAGGGAGAATTGCTTGTTAGTTAAGAGAGGGTCTGCGATTTGTAAGGAGTTCAATTGAGCTTCAAGACGTATAAAATTTTACTTCTATGTTCTCAATTCTTAAGTTTGTCAAAATTATTGAATTTTTTGAATTCTCTGTTAATTGATGTAGGATAGCATGCTATTGTGTTATTTGAGTGGATACACATGTTTTGGAACCTGGTAGCTGGTCTAATAGCAGGTGAAACATCTTTTGTGTCAAGGCTCTGTTTCTGCAGAAGCCATTTTTTTTCTAACTACTCGAAGTGGCGCAGCCGCGCCACTTCCATAGGCCAATACCGCCCGGCCGCGCGTGGTGTAGTTCTGAGATAATGAATTGAAGTTTCAGATTTGTTTTGAGCATGCTATGATAGTTAGGTTAAGCCTATAAATGACCCTATCATGTGGTTAGATATTGTTTTGAACATGTTATGTTGTTTTAGCATGATTTGAGCTAAGTTTTCAAAAAAACTTCAAGTTTTGGAAAAGCTAGAAATGGTAAACTAGAATAATGCATATTCTGATCTTGCAAGTATGTTAGTATGGTTTTGAAATGCATGTTGGACATACTAACTTAAGTATATGAATTTCATATTGAGGCATGATCATGTTGCAATTAGTAATAAGCTTTGCCAATGCGAACTTTGGACGTGAATGTTGATGTGCTACTTTGAAAGTTAGAATCTGATGATTATGAGCATGTTAGATGACACCCTTAGATGCACTCAAGTATCATAAATGTATATATACCATGCTTAGGTATCTTAATTCAAGGAAATCATAAACGAAGCATATTTCAAATATAAACTTGATAACTATGTACATTGAGTTAAGATTGTGAGCATGCGTATGTAGTTTAATTTGTGCATATGAGATATCACGATTAGATGTGTTATGCATGTAGTTATGATTGATATAAATGTCTAGTGAGCCTTATGCATAGTAAAACTAGTTAAATGGGACTTAGAACAATCATGGATGAACTAGAACGCCATAACTTGTAATACATGACTAATCTAATGCAAACATGAGTTGTTGACCTATGAATTACATAGTTATTGGTTCAACGATCAGACATAAGAAAATTATGAATTTAGCCTTTAAAGTCTTGAGTAAATGAGAATAGATGGTGACCTATGATAATGTTATGATATGAGGTTAAACTTGGTTATCCACCTACTAACATGTGTATATTGCATGATTATTTATGAACGTACCAGCCGTGTATGCACTGAACTTCTGCAGGAGCAGCCAACTTGGGTTTGAACTGGGAGCTGCGCGACTGTGACGCCCCCAAAATAGGTATACATCACCTATTTTGAGTTGTCAATACATGGTACAGAAACAACTACAACTTTATTATTACAACAGTAAAACTGTGAGTTTGAATACAAATATTATCTTCTAGACAATATCTATACTAAAATAAATCCTCATCACATTTATTAATACATTATTTTACAAAAATGGTGAGGACTACTAAACAATTCTTTCTAAAACCTTCATTCCATACCCCACTTGCGTACTCGCTTATATTCTCGCCTCCCGAGAAGAAAAATGGAACAAAAAGGAAAAGGGTGAGCTCAACTAGCCCAGTAAAGAATATTATGACTAAGATAATATACAACAAATTACCGTTAGTCTTCAACAGGGAAAAATCTAATAGAATACAAAAGACAACAAATTTTAAATCAATATTCGCAGCGGAAATAATAATTTATTAGAAGAGTTAAGTAGAGAATGCAAACTACTATCTTCTATGTATGAATTTAAAAGTTCATCGTCTATTTTTTATCCCTGTAACATCAATCAATATACATTTGGAATCAAATATTCATCTTTGCACTATAGGCCAAAGATATTCATCAGTTGGTCATGTTCATCTAAACACCTGTTCATCTTTGCACTACTGCCAAAGATATTCTTCAGAAATCATTCATCTTTGCACTACAGGCCAAAGATATTCAATAATATCATCATTTAAGACTGAGGATGATGAAAAATATTTTTAAAGAAACGAATCCAGTGAAACAAAATGACAAGGATTAAGGATTAAGGATTAAGGATTCGTATTTTGTTTTATCCATGTCCAAAAATACCTCAAAAATAATCATAGTGGTGTAAAATTCAAGAATGATCAAAACATGGATACAATCAAAGCTAGTATCCATAATAGATATTTTGGACAAAAAGAAGAAATTTTATTTTTCTATGAATAGTGCCGATATCGTGAATAGTGCCGAGATACGTGAATAGTAACTCCAACACCAAAAGATAGAAATTTCCAAAAACATCTTCACGCTTCATGAATAAGATACTCGTGAATAAGACTCGTGAATAAGAACTCATGAATAGTAACTCGTGAATAGTAACTCATGAATAAGAACTCATGAATAGTAACTCAACATGAAAAAGTTCCAAATTTGATAAAAATTTCAACCAATATTTCAGCATAATGATATTGAAGAAATAATATCATTTGAGAAGAAAATAACATCCCTTACCTCGAAAGATTAGTACTTCTAGCTAGAATACCGGGTATATAGTGCTGAAGGGAACTTGCACCGTCTAACAATACTCAAAGTATACTCAAAATACTCACAAGAATACGCTCGATAATATAGAGAAAGAAAACTTCAGTTTCTGGTGTGATTTTCAATTCTAACCTAAGCACCCTATTTATAGGAAATTGCTTAGAACACCAAAGCAAAAAATTTAATAAATTAATAATATAATTATATAAATTTCCTACGCATGCCTAGAATCTGATTTCAGCCATCAAACACATGCCACATTCTAGAAAAAGTAAGAAAAAACGTTTTTCTAATTTAAAATAATTTAAACTTCCAAAAATCAATTATTTCGGAGCTTTGGAACTTCAATAATTCATAATAAATAGCCCTTTCATCAAAAAATTCGAATCTCGCGAGTTTTTATAGGAAATTCAATTCTCTACAACTTTGCTGAAGAAAGTTTTTCCAAATTCCAAATAGAAATTGACCAAATCCACAAACCAAGGCGATTTTACAAGCTATAATCAAATTTCACCAATAAATGGGGTCCAATTTACATGTTTAACATGTTTTAAACATTTATTGCAACAAAATACTCTTTCCTCCTTGTATACTCATATATCCCACATTCGTTGTAAAATATCACCATTATTATATTATTAAAATATAATAATACCTTTAAATGAATTATCTTATCGTAAAAGATAAAATTTTAATTTTCAACAATTGTCACATTAAAAATTTTCTCCATCTATATCCACATAAAATCAATATTTTCCTCATCATATGAATCAATAATTAATTATTCACAAATAATATTACAGTAATCACAATATTGACAATCGTGCGCTTCCTACGAAAGAGGGGCTTTCCAATAAGAATTTCTCCTCATCGGGCGCCGCAATTAGGTGACCAAACCTCTCCTTAGATGTAACTTTCTAGACATTGCCAATAATGTTATCTAATAATATTATTCGGATAATATGAATTATTGCTTCGATAATGAAAAATACGTATAATGACAATTATCAAACAACAAAGAATATAAAATATCAACGCAAAGAATTATTAAATCAATAAAATAAAATAATCGATCAAGAATTATCGTAACCATTATCGAGTAGTGCCTTCTTACGTAAGAATCAATAATTGGTGCAATACCGCAAAGCATCGTGTTTTTTTAACCAAGGATTTTAACAAGATAATCTGTAATAACTACGCCGCTATTTTTTTAAACAACTTATATTTGTCGCTTTCTTCATCCAATCGCTTTTCACATGGGGCCCACACATGGTTTAAGGCTACGTCGCATTTAATATTCCCCGACAAATTTAATATACCACGACCAAAACGAATATTCCTCACAACAATGAATATTTTATAACCACTTGCTTTATTTTGAAATATTTCATGATTTTACCCCTAACTATCCACATTAATCAAATCAACCCTTACTATTTCAAAATAATAAATAGAGAAAATTAAATTTCATTAATAATAAGTTGGGGTCTTACAACCTCCCTCCTTATGAAATTTCGTCCTCGAAATCGACGTGACGATTCGTGTTTCAAAAGGTGAGGATACCTCGCTTTCATTTCCGCTTCCAATTCCCAGTGTCATTTCCTCTATAAAGATGATTCCTCCACAAAACTTTAACTTGTGGTATGACCTTTCATGCGTAGGGACATGCTCCTTCCTATCCAAAATCTTGACAGTACCTCCTCATACGTTAGTCTTCTTGCTATCTCGTCCTGGGTCTAACTCTATAACGTGGTTCGGGTCTTTCACATATTTATTTAAGCATGATATGTGAAACACATTATGAACACGAGACATACTCGGAGGTAACGCGAGTCTATAGGCTACATTTCCTACTTCCACAAGAATTTGAAATGGACCAATAAATCATGGATTGAGCTTTCCTCTCTTCCCAAATCTTGTAACTCCTTCCATGAAGCAACTCGCAATAATACATGATCCCCACACTAAATTCCACGCCCTTTTGATGAAGATCCGCATAACTCTTTTGTCGATCTTGTGCCGCTTTATATACGTTGTCGAATCATTTGGATCTTTTCCGTAGTCATATCGTACTCAACGGGTCCCAACAATGTTGCTTCACCCACCTCGTCCCAACATACTCGAGAGAGCGACACTTTCGTCCCTTATAATGCTTCAAATGGAGCTACACCTATACTTGCTCGATAATCGTTGTTGTAGGAGAATTCCACCAATGGTAAATACTTATCCCAACCGCCTTTGAAGTCTAGGACACGAGTCTTAATAAATCTTCAAGAGTTTGAATAGTCCTTTCGATTGTCCGTCTGCTTGAGGATGGTATGCCAATCAATCAGAATCTGCGCTCCATAGCTTTTTGCAAGCTAACCCAAAATCTTGAAGTGAATCTTGGGTCACGATCCAAAACTATGGATACAGTATGCCATGCAACCTCACAATCTCATTCACATACATACTAGCAAGACGCTCAAGTGAATAAGTCTCCGATTTCGGCAAGAAATGAGTAGACTTGGTTAATCTATCAACAATAACCCAAATAGCATTGATGCCCGAGAAACCGTAGGAAGACCCGTGAACGAAATCCATGGTAATGTGTTCCCACTTCCATTTCGAATCTCAAGTGGTTGCAACGGACCCTTAGGTACTAGATGCTCCGCCTTTACATGTTGACAAGTTAAACACATCGAGATAAACTTTGCAATCTCTCTCTTCATATTGTTCCACCAAAATGTATGTCAAGATCACGATACATTTTTGTACTTCCAGTGATGGATTGCAAATGGTGTATCAGGTGCCTCCATCATAATCTTGTACTTCAAATCGTAGTCGTTAGGAACACAAAGTCTAGAGTGGACTCAAGTATTCCTTCTTCATCAATTCTCGCCCTAATAACTCCTTCTTGTACTTTCTTCTTCATATGCATCACCCGGGGTTGGTGGCTTGAGCAACCTTAACTTTTTCTATTAAAGTTGGCTCTATCGATACTTGACATCATCGCACTCGCTTCTCGCATATGATCTTCTACTCAACGCGTCACCTACCACGTCGCTTTTGTGATGGTATTGAATAGTGTGGTCGTAGTCTTTCAATAGCTCGAGCCAACGTCATTGCCGCATGTTGAGTTCTTTTTTGAGTGAAGAAATATTTAAGGCTTTTATGGTCCGAATATATCTCCACTTTCTCCCCATATAGATAGTGCCTCCATATCTTTAAGCTGAAAACGATCACCGCTAACTCTAGATCATGAGTAGGATAATTCCTCTCATACTCTTTTAAGTTGTCGCGAGACATAGGCTATGACTTTCCCACGCCAGATGAGAACACATCCTAACCCTTTGCTCAAGCATCATCAGAGATAACAAATCCATCCGAACCAGATGGTATTGTTAGAACAAAAATTAAATGAGTCTCCTCTTGAGCTCTTGGAAACTCTTCTCGCATTCTTCGCTCCAAACGAATTTTATATCTTTCCGAGTTAATCGAAGTTAATGGAGTAGTGATTCGAGAAAACCCTTCCACGAATCTCCGATAATAACCAAATAAGCTCAAAAAGCTACGTGATTTCAATCACCGACTTCTTGCTTGTTCCCAACTTTGTATTGCTTCAATCTTTGCGGATCAAAGATACTCCATGTTTCGACACCACGTGCCCAAGGAATGCTACTTCCTCAAGCCGAACTCGCATTTCTTTTCAATTTGGCATATAGTTTATTTTCACGGGCCTTTGAGTACCAAATTTCAAATGGTGCTCATGATCTTCACGACTTTTGAATATATAAGGATGTCATCAATAAAGACAACAACAAACCGATCCAAATATTCCTTGAATACTTGGTTCATCATATCCATGAAAGTCATAGAGAGCATTAGTCATCCGAAAGACATGACTAAGAATTCATAATGCCCGCATCGAGTTCTAAAGGCGCTTTTGAATATCCTCGCCTCTAATCTTCAAATTGATGATATCCGTAATCGAAGATCGATTTTTGAAAAGAATTGTGCCCTTTGCAATCGGGTCAAACAAGTCATCAATACGAGGTAGAGGATACCTATTCTTGATGGTGACATGGTTCAATTCCCCGATAGTCAATACAAAAAGTCGCATACTCCCGCCTTTCTTCTTTACAAATAAAACAGAGCACCCCAAGGAGATGTACTAGATTTAATGAAACCGATGTCCAACAATTCCTGCAGCTTGGACCTTTAACTCCTCAAGTTCAATAGGAGCCATTCGATATGGGGTTTTAGAAATGGGCTTTGTACCAGTTCAAGATCAATAAAGAATTCAACTTCACGCTCGGGGTAGACCGGAAGTTCTTCAAGAAATACGCCAGAAAGTCAATAACAACAGAATATTATTCAAATTTGACGTGTCTTTATTCAAATCCATAACATGGGCTAAGAAAGCTTGACATCCGCTTTTCAATAAACGAATAGCTTTATGATTAGATATGATGTTGATTGATTTTAATGGTTTAGTTGTTGAATTGCATAACAAAAAGTTGGTTAGAATATGAAAACTAACAACCTTACGAAAATAATCAATTTTGGCATGATGAGTAGTTAACTAATCAATCCCTAAAATCACATCAAAAGCAAGTATCTTTAAAGAGATAAGGTCAATGTGTAAGGTAATGGTGCCAACTTGAATCAAACAAGATTTATAAACAAAGGGATGTGATGAAAGTTTCTCCTAACTGAGTTTCCACAGATAGGTCAAAGTCTAATTTCTCCTGAGTAAAATTTAAACGCTGAGCACATGCAGAGAGATAAATGAATGGGTAGCACCCCATCAAGTAAGGTATAAACTTCGCAAGAATTTATAAATAGCTTACCCGTGATCACCTCGTTTGGGTTCCTCGATTATGACCAAATACAACAAACGCCTTTCCCTAATCGCTGACTTTGGCTTTTCGGGATGTTTTTGAGTCACCGTCCCCACTTGAACTAGGTTTCGCTATCGCATAATCTCGAGCGATATGTCCTTCCTTTCCACAATTATAGCATACCTTGAATCATTAGGGCGCTTTGACCGATATGTCCTCTTTTCCGTGATTTGTAACATATGACCGGTGGTCGTTCTCCTCCCTTAGAACCATTCTTTCACCAAGACCGCTGCCTTCACATGGTCATTGTTAAATCTCCTCTTTTAAAATCTCCTCCCCGACTCGCTTTTCTATTTTCATGGCTATGATTACCACCAGAGTGGTTACCATTTTTGTCCGTCTGCTTTCTTTCTCCACGGTTATTATCATTATTCATTGATCGCTATCTCTGTACGATCCTCGTTGTGGTCCCTCAATTGACCGTACTCGTTATCTCGCTTCTAATAATTGATCCTCATTTACAACATCCTCGAATAGAGAGAAAATTTATGAGAAATGAGATACCGACGTATCGCCGGTTTCAAACCTCTAAGAAACATCCGCGTCATGCTCCTCATTCTCCACCAAATGAGGTGCAAACTCGATAACTCGCAAACTTTTGCCTCGTGATCGAGACACCGCCATGTTGTTCTCTCCGTCTAATAAACTCCACTTCCTTATACGACGAACACTTTCGTGAAAGTATTTGTCATTAAATAGTTTCAAACGCTCCCAAAACATGCCGAAAAGTACCGGATGGGTACGCTTCACGCACTCTCACCAAAGAGTCTCGCCTCGCCACTTTTACATAAAGGTGGCGAATGGAACCTTCTGTTCTCCGCATCCCAAGACATCGAATATCTTGGTAATTTGCTTGACCCATGTTTCCGCCATGATCGATCCGCTTTCCTTAAATTCGTGGTCCCAACTTTTGAATCGCTTTCTGTGACAACCCGTGAATTGCTATCATTTCCTCCTCAGATTTTGAACACGAAGTCTCCTCGTTCGATTTTGCATGAACTGCAAAAGCTTCTAAACATCCCCTCGCTCATCATCTCGCCAAAGGTTTTGTTCACAGGAGGAACATTGCCACTGTCAGCACGCTTCCTCGCTGGTGAGTACAAAGCGCTCCACTAGTCTCATTTCCATTGTTAATATTCTCACGACATTCTCAAATACCGCCATAAAACAAGGGTTAATTAAGGAAATCAATATATCACATAATATCCTTATATACTTGACCAACTAAAAAAAAAAGCTTAGTAGGACACACTAGCGAAGGATTTACTCGCCTCTCCCTCCTAGTTCTATTCCCCGATCTCCGCCAGAGATCATATCCTTAAGCTCTAATACCAACCGTGACGCCCCCAAAATAGGTATACATCACCTATTCCGAAGTTGTCAATACATGGTACGTAAAACAACTACAACTTTATTATTACAACAAGAAATCTGTGAGTTTGAATACAAATATTATCTTCTAGACAATATCTATACTCAAATAAATTCTCATCACATTTATTGATACATTATTTTACAAAAATGGTGAGGACTACTAAACAATTCTTTCTAAAACCTTCATTCCATACCCCAACTGTACTCGCTATATTCTCGCCTCCCGAGAAGAAAAATGGAACAAAAGGAAAAGGGTGAGCTCAACTAGCCCAAGAAAGAATATTATGACTAAGATAATATACAACAAATTATCGTTAGTCTTCAACAGGAAAAAATCTAATAGAATACAATAGACAACAAATTTTAAATCAATATTCGCAGCTGAAATAATAATTCATTAGAAGAGTTAAGTAGAGAATGCAAACTACTATCTTCTATGTATGAATTTAAAAGTTCATCGCCTATTTTTTATCCTCGTAACATCAATCAATATACATCTAGAATCAAATATTCATCTTTGCACTGTGCCAAAGATATTCATCACCGGGTCATGTTCATCTAAACACTGCTCATCTTTGCACTACTACCAAAGATATTCTTCGAAATCATTCATCTTTGACTACACAGCCAAAGATATTCAATAATATCATCATTTAAGACCGAGGATGATGAAAATATTTTTAAAGAAACGAATCCAAAGAAACAAAATGACAAGGATTAAGGATTAAGGATTCGTGACTTTGTTTTATCCATGTCCAAAAATACCTCAAAAATAATCATAGTGGTGTAAAATTCAAGAATGATCAAAACATGGATACAATCAAAGCTAGTATCCGTAATAGATATTTTGGACAAAAAAGAAGAAATTTTATTTTTTTCTATGAATAAAGGTCAGATACGTGAATAAAGCCATATACGTGAATAGTAACTCACACACCAAAAGATAGAAATTTCCAAAAAAAACATCTTCACGCTTCATGAATAGTACTTTCGTGAATAGTTACTCGTGAATAAGAACTCATGAATAGTAACTCGTGAATAGTAACTCATGAATAGTAACTCATGAATAGTAACCCCGATATGAAAAAGTTCCAAATTTGATAAAAATTTCAACCAATATTTCAAAGATAATGATATTGAAGAAATAATATCATTTGAGAAGAAAATAACATCCCTTACCTCGAAAGATTAGTACTTTCTAAATGGAATACCGAGATAAAGTCTTCAAGGAACTTGCACCAATCTAACAATACTCAAAGTATACTCAAAATACTCACAAGAATACGCTTCGATAATATAGAGAAAGAAAACTTCAGTTTCAGTGTGATTTTCAATTCTAACTAAGACCCTATTTATAGAAATTGCTTAAATACACCAAAGCGTAAAATTTAATAAATTTATAATATAATTATATAAATTTCCTACGCATGCCTAGAATCTGATTTCAGCCATCAAACACATGCCACATTCTAGAAAAAGTAAGAAAAAAAACGTTTTTCTAATTTAAAATAATTTAAACTTCCAAAAATCAATTATTTTGAGCTTTGGAACTTCAATAATTCATAATAAATAGCCCTTTCATCAAAAAATTGAATCCATGCAAGTTTTTATAGGAAATTCAATTCTCTACAACTTTGTAGAAGAAAGTTTTTCCAAATTCCAAATAGAAATTGACCAAATCCACAAACCAAGCGATTTTACAAGCTATAATCAAATTTCAACCAATAAATGGGGTCCACCGACATGTTTAACATGTTTTAAACATTTATTGCAACAAAAATACTCTTCCTCCTCAGATACTCATATATCCCACATTCGTTGTAAAAATATCACCATTATTATATTATTAAAATATAATAATACCTTTAAATGAATTATCTTATCGTAAAAAGATAAAATTTTAATTTTCAACAATTGTCACATTAAAAATTTTCTCCATCTATATCCACATAAAATCAATATTTTCTCATCATATGAATCAATAATTAATTATTCACAAATAATATTACAGTAATCACAATATCGACAACCAGCGCTTCTCGTGAAAGAGGGGCTTTCCAATAAGAATTTCTCCATCATGCGCCGCAATTAGATAACCAAACCTCTCCTTAGACGTAACTTTCCAGACATTGCCAATAATGTTATCTAATAATATTATTCAGATAATATGAATTATTGCTTCGATAATGAAAAATACCGTATAATGACAATTATCAAAACAACAAAGAATATAAAATATCAACCCAAAGAATTATTAAATCAATAAAATAAAATATCGATCAAGAATTACTATAACCATTATTGAGTAGTGCCTTCACGTAAGAATCAATAATTGGTGCAATACCGCAAAGCACGTGTTTTAACCACCAAGGATTTTAACAAGATAATCTGTGAATAACTACGCCGTTATTTTTAAACAACTTATATTTGTCGCTTTCTTCATCCAATCGCTTTCATGGGGCCCACATACATGGTCGCTATGCGCCGCATTTAATATTCCCCCCGACACAAAGATTTAATATTCCACGACCAAACGAATATTCCCCAACAACAATGAATATTTTATAACCACTTGCTTATTTTGAAATATTTATGATTTTTACCCCTAACTATCCACATTAATCAAATCAACCCTTACTATTTCAAAATAATAAATAGAGAAAATTAAATTTCATTAATAATAAGTTGAGTCTTAAGCCACAAGCGTCCTTAGTACAAATCGTGCACCGCCTCTCGATATCATATGATCAATTTCTTATTTTTTTGTAGCAAATATACTACTTGCTATTACTCTAGCATGTATTATATGACCAGTACATATCCAATGTGTTAAGAAGCAAGCTAGATAATATGAGTGAATGTTTAATGATGTGATTAAAGACTTTCAAGTGATAAGTCCAAAAAGTATTTTCAAACTATAGAGCAACGATTAAAAAAATATGTAATTGATTTTCATGGTAACTTACAAACTGATTTTGTGTTATATGTACGTAAGGTATGAAATGTAGTATGTGATGAGTATACAACTAAGTTAGATGTTTAAGTATGCATATCAAGCATGAGCACAATTTGCTAATGAATATCTTACGTTCATATTACTTTATGTTAGGATTTGAAAGAGTATTGTTAAGCGGTATTTTGGTAAACTACGCTTGAGGCAAGTTCCCTAAACTTACTCTAATTATTATTGAGCAAGTTTCCTTGAACCTTACTTTTATTGTGCAAGTATCCAAACCCTATTATTATTGTTGTGCTCTATCATTGCAATATTTTATTCGACAAATACCGTAAGCTTATCCCTTTGAATACAAGTTAGATTACTTTCTCATTCAAAAGAGCTAATATGCTTAAACCCTTGTGAAAGTTATTATTCATGTTAAACTTAGTATTGATCTTGAATATTGTGAAAGAGTCGATGCCATTTGTTTCGGCTAGACTATATGCATGTTTATAAAAGCTGTCCAAACCAATTGATTGGTGCGGAAATCTTGAAAACTGAGTTGGACAACCCTTTTGGTAAGGAGAGTGTATGTTGTTGGAAACCCCAACACACGAATAAATATTATTGTAGAGTTATGCATAACATGAAGTATTGTAGACTGATCATCTATAGTACTTGATATTTTTGGTTATCAGTTTAATATTGGTAACCCTAGTAAAAGTTCAATGGTCCTTAGTGACTGCTCAATATAAATTGCTTATCAAGTTGGATACTTATTAGTCGTTGAATTCATATATATCTGTTGATTTATATTGAATTGTCATATCCCTTATTCATGATATTATTCTATTACTTTGAACTATCCTAGAAATAACCCTTCGATATTTCAAACCTTGTGATATTATATGTGATAACCCGGGATTTCGAATAATCCAAATTTCACGAATAATTTTTTTTTTATATATAAAATATTGACATTGACTATTAACATTGTACTGTGTATCTATAATACGAGTATCGAGAAGTAGTCAATTTATGTATTGATTGAGAAATTTGAGTAGAGTTGTGCTTAACGAGAAAAGAAACCCTAACCCTAAGTCCGGATATAGATTCGATTGAAAATATAATAATTATACTAATGAGTACGTGTTTGTACTGTATAAAATGTTGATCAATGATTGGTAGGGTAGGGTACAATATTTATAAACCCTAATAAGGGATTGGAAACTCTAATATCAAGATTTGAAAACCCTAACGCGTAGTTAGGAACCCTAATTGAAAGCCGAAAAATCCTAATTTTTAATTCGGGAATCCTAAACCCTAATTAGGAAACCTTAATCCTAATTATTAAGCTCTGAAGTGATTAGTATACTTTAATGTGATTAGTTACCTTTAATGTAATTAGGGAACACTAATTATATTTTTTAGAATCTTAATTTTCTATTTTAAAGATCCTAATTCAGAAAATCCTAGAAACTAAAGTTGTAAAACTTTAGGGTTAGAGCCTTAGGGTTAAACCCTAAAGGTTTTGTAAATTCCATGTATGCCATTAAAATTTAATGTACAAAGTCCAAAGTACCCCTGTACTTAGATATTTAGTTAGAAGATTTGCAAGATCTAGTGAGTCATCACTTGAGATTATCCCATGTGCTTAAATTCTATATCAAATCTTTTCCATATCTTGCCAACTTGCACACTTAGATTCATTACATCTAAGATATAAGAGATCTAGAGAGAGAAATTTCATGAAACATGCTCATTTTCAACTTTGCTCTCACCAACTCTTATTCTCTCTCATACCTCCAAAATTCCAAGGTAGACCAGTCTTAAATACAGCCCCTAGATCAACCAATAATAGATTGGAGAGTATAGACCAAGGATTGGAAAGCTAGAAGGTATAAACCCAAATTGATTTTTGATCTTTGTTGCTAAGAAAATTTTTATGTTTATGTGTTTATATTTATGTTAGAAGTTGTTTTTAGTTGATCTATGTTGATCCATCATGGATATATAGCATCAAAGTGGGTAAAAATGCAAGTTTTCAAAATCTGTTCTAAAAATGCAAGTCATAGATCTGTTTATGTTGGTGATATTTGTTGTTTTAAAGTTGTTATTTGTATTTTGGTAGGTGGTCTTTCGTCTGGAATTGAAATCGTAACATTTGAATGGCTAGATTCCATTGTATACTCGGTCAATGTCAGTTGATCGACCATGACCGAGTACAATATGGGCAGCCCAGAAAGATAGAAACCACGTCTGACAACATTTTTAACAGCTCGAATCTGACAGATTTTGGTTTGTTTGATGTTGTTGTTGTATCATAAACGTAGCTGGTTATGTGGACAATAGATTCATGCTTTAAGATCGCTTAAATAATAAACATATGGAATGTAATGGATGGTCAAACCTAGTCATTTGATCACGAACACAGTTTCTGGGAAAAAACCCAGAAACTTTTTGAGCAGTCTTTCTGGCCTGGTTTGACCGTGTCTCAGATCGAGATGTTGTTGTTTTTGGACTGAGATCTTGACATCTCGTTGTTCCTTGTCATGAATACTACATGTATGAATCATAGAACCATCAAAACAATGATTAGAACCTAGATTAATTTGTATTGGAAAGTGACCAGTCGATGTTCTGGGTTTCTGGAGAAACCCAGGTAATGTCTGACAGTATCTTTACAAGTCCATATCTTCTTGACATGTTGATATATGACTTAGATATTGGTTGTTTGTTGTAGTGTGGTGTACTGTCTACAAGACCATGGTGATAGATTACCTAGAAACATTTGGTATTAAGATTTATTGTCGGTTAAAGTTGACCTCTTGATACTGCCAGCTGTCAGTGTTCTTGAGCTCAAGAATACCAACAGCGACGCTTTGTGTCACTAAAGCCCTATAGCGACGGTTTTTATTTTATTTAATTTCTGATATTTTCGGAAAATGATTAAAAAATAAATAAATTATAGAAATTACCAAAAATGGTTTTAAAAATTATTTTAAATTATGAAAAATAATTTTTGACCAATTGGAATATTTTTCTTTAATATTTATAATTATTTAAATATTAAAGGTCTTTATTTTATTTAATTAGTGTATTAAATAAATTAGAGAAAATGATTAAATATTATGAAAATTATTTTAAATAAGAATAATGTATTTAAAATATTTTGAGTAATAAAATGTAACTTTTAATATTTTTAGCGAATTTTCATTAATAATTTAATATTAAGGATATTAAATTTATTTAATTATTATATTAAATAAATGAATTAAAAATGATTTTATTGATTTAAAATGAGAAAAATGATTTAAAATATATTTTAATTTATAATTAATGTCTTTTAATATTTTAATGATAATTTCATTAATATTTGATTATTAATGGTGATGATTTAAAAATATTGAAAGTTATTAAAAATAATTTTAATATTTTGACAAGTATGTTATTAATATTTTTATATTATTAAATATTAATAATAATAAGATTATTTAATAATTAAATCATTTAAAAATGATTCCGATGTTTGAAAAATTATTATAAATTATAATAATTACTTATGAATTAGTAAAGGCTTCTGAAAAATATTATAAATGATATTTGACTTATCTAAATTAATATTGAAGCATAGAGACCAAGTGTAATTGACAATAATTGTGTTAATTGTCAGATAGGGTGACCAAAATGCCAAGAATGGACCGAAGTCCAACCAGACCGAAAATAGTTAGACTTGTTATGTGTTTATATAGGTTATAAACACTGATGTGGCTATGTGGTAATGTGCTTAGGAGAAGTTTAACTGTGAATTACAGTGTTATATGTTATAAATTATAGTGCTAATTGTGAGACCGATATTATTGGTTATAGGTCTTACGAACGCAGATAAGTTTATTTGTGTAGCTGTAATCAGCGGAAGAGGCAAGTCCCCTAACTCAACCTTGAGTTAATATTGTTTAATTATTATTGGTGGTTAATTATTGCTAATTAGACCACGTCTAGGGATTTATTGTTGATTATTCACAGTTAGTGCATGTTTAATAATTCAAAATGAATTACTGATTCGGAATATTCACATTCGTAGAATAACTGTTGTTGGCTATATATATCCGTAGAAGCTAGAATTGACAGTACATATAATTCCTGTTTATTGTCGAATTATGTTAAGAAATGTCTTAGCCAATTATTCAGTTGTATTTAACATTTGTTAGAACTTGATAGGTTCGAGAAGAGAATTAAATTATTATTGATGATCGATGCCAATTATTTCAAATGATCGAGAAGTATATAGAATTTAAAATCACGATTTTTTGTTGTAAAATCAAAATCTTGATTCTAAGACCGAGAAGAACAACCTTTATATAAAGGGAATATTTTATCTATTTAGTATTCTACTTTTGCGCCGATTATTAAGTATTATGCATAATATAGGGTATACTAAAGCTGATCACTTTATATACTTGCAGAGGGGTATGATTTAATCTTTATGGTTATCTGATACACCTAGGCATATCAAAGTTTAACTTTGATAGTTACTCGAGAAGAGAATTTCAAGATCCAATGGATCGCTCAGCATAAATCTGACAAACATTCCACTTTGCTATTTCGTAGAATTAATTCCTAATTATTCATTTGAATATCGTAGAAAACCTTAAAAGCGTTGTACTCTTTCATTATCGAATTATTGTTGCATAGAATGTGAGAAGGTTTGATATTGATTTCTATATTTTTATTGTATCTCTTAACTTACGGAGCAAACTTGTTGCTCACCCTTGCTATAAATACAACTTTTCAGCTAGGGACGAAGTTGCAGAAGGTGCTGCGAAGAAGAACATAGGAAAAGGAATAGTTATAAATTAGTTATGATGAACAATATTATTATTATGTTGTATTGTATTGTAAACCCTTTTTGTATATCTAAAGGGGTATGTCTGTAATGTTAAGGTTAGTAGACCTGGGACTTATGTATTAATAATCTATGTTAATGAGTTATGTATTCCTATTTATATTAAAATGAGTAGTTAGATGGTATTATATTGTTGATCATGAGCACCAAACTCGGGGGTCAGGTAACCTGGATTTGGGGGTGTCACAGGTTGGTATCAAAGGTGTAGGTTATAAACCTTAGGTGGGGTGGGGAAAACCCTAGGATTATAACCCTGAGCGAGATAGAGAATACTCATTTAGAGTACTAAGTGAGGGATTGCAGAAACCTATCAATAGTGAGATAAGTGGACACATAGTGTGAGGAGTGTGTACTGGTGAAGTACTAATCAAGGTGTTTAAACTGATTGTAGGATCTCGGGAGAAGATAAAATGAGTACGGAGATGCCAGTGGCTGTCGCACCAGTGCTAGTAGCCGAGGTGCCAGCGTAGAGCGAGTCAGTGGAAGAAGTGGAGAAAGATGAACCAATGATCAATCTCGGGAGTGATCATGATGATTATCCTGAGATATATCTGTGTGGTGATAAGGAGGTGGAGTCTGAAGAAGCTAAGGTGGAGTTGAAGAATAAGACCAAAGTTGGAGAACAAGATCAGCTAACTGTAGAAGTCCAGGAACTCTAGAGTAAGGTATTTCTCTTGGAGGAGTTGTGGAAGACAGAGCGGGCGTTACGCGAAATGACTAAAGAATGGAATGAGCTGAAGGCGCAGGTGGAGAGGATGAAGACTGAAGGTGGTGGAACATCTGAAGGAACTAGCAAGAAAGATAAGAAGAAGAGAAAGAGGGCCAACAACAACAACAACTCTGAAAATTCAAACCCGAAGAAGAGGCAAGCTTGCAGCAAGTGTGGAAAGACTCACGCGGGAGAATGCATGATGTGGAAGAACATCTGCTTCAATTCTAAGCAGGAAGGACATATTTCTTTGCATTGTCCTAAGCCGAATATGAGGAAGTGTTTCTCATGTGGAAGATCGGGTCACGGATTTAACATGTGTCCCAATAAGAAGAAGACTAGTGAAGGGAGTAGTCGGTAGACAACTTAGATATATGTAATAGTATTTTTTGCTTGAAACTTATGATAGTAAGTGTTATAATATCGAGAATGATTTTTAAGCATATGTATATATATATATATATATATTTTGAATGAATGAAATCTTTATTTTCTATATGAATATAAGATTAAGATTAAGTTGTGTGTTCTTAGAACTCATACTTATGGTAAGCTCATGACTCATGATTATATGAAATATTTTGAACCCCTCAGCAAATGGATGCCAAAGGTCTAACTAGGATAAGTTCATACACTCATATAATTGTGGCAAGTTACTGAACTCCTAAGTATGGTAAATTTGATGAACGGGGAATAGATTTGTGAATTTGGTAAATAGAAACTTTTTGTGTAAAGTTGGATAATTGTAGCTTCCTATGTGAAGTTGAGTATGTTAATCCTAGAATTATTTTAAAAGGGATAGTAATATGAGTTAAGTACTATATGTACTATGTGCTATTTAAATAAATATGTGACTACATGAGAACTATGTGTTGAATTCTTATTATGTTAAGAATTTATATAGAGAAAGAAAATTAATATAATATTTTTATCAGATCATGCCGCCTGGATGACAAAATCGAAACCAACGAGAAGAGCATTCGATGAATAACGAAGGAGGTCAAGCTGACCCAATGCAAAACTTTGCAAATATGATAGCCGAAGCTATGGAGAATAGAGCTTCTTCTGCAAGAGGAAGAGCGAGGAATCAGCCTGCTGACAGATTGGCTATCTTCAAGGACTTTAAAGCAGTAGGACCGCCTGAATTCAAGGGAACCATGGATCCGATTGAAGCCCAAACTTGGGTAAAGGAGATAGAGAAAGCGTTCGTCATTGTGCGAGTGGCAGAAGAGCAAAAGAAGGCTTTTGCAACATACTTAATGAAGGGAGAAGTTAACTACTGGTGGGAGACTAATCAGGAAAGAGCTGGTACAGCGGTGGTAGCGTGGACAAGATTTAAGGAGTTGTTCTTTGAGAATTACTTCTCACCGAGTATGCATGCTCAGATGGAAGTTAAGTTCTTGGAACTTAAGCAGGAGAACATGTCGGTATCGGAGTATGCTGCCAAATTCAATGAGTTAGCAAGATTTGCACCTCATCAGGTGGACACAGAAGCAAGGAAAGCAAGAAGATTTTAGAACGAATTGAAGCCAGGGATATTCAATAAGGTAGCGGTATTGCAGATCAACACGTTCACGGCTTTGTTGGAAAAAACATTAATTGCTGAAGGAGGAAGCGAGGCTGCATCTCGATTTCATCAGGAGAAGAAGAAGAAGACCAATGATGGTGGAAGCAGTGGTGGTAGTAATTAGAATAAGAGGAAGTGGAGTGAGAATACCCAATCGGGTAGCAAGACTGAAGAGAATAGGAAAGGAAGGGAACCATGCGCGACCTATGGAAAGAACCATTCTGGAGTCTGTTACAACTGCAGGCAAGAGGGGCACATGTCACCCAATTGTCCCAGTCCAAAGAAAATTCAAGGTTGTTTTGCCTATGGATCAACTGATCATATAGTACTGAACTATTCGAAAAGGAATACAGAGAAGGAAAGTGTCAACAACGGACCCGGTGGTGGAACCTTGGCAATTCGAGGACCTGCACAACCAGGAAGACCAATGGCCCGAACTTTCAACATGACGACGCAAGATGTAGTGACTACTCAGGAGGTGGCAGGTAACAATTTCGTTTAAAAATTTAATTACGCGAGTAATCTTGGTTAGTTATTGTTGTGAATTGTTTTCTTTTATAGATTCAAGTCACAGGTTAGAATTTGAAACACAAATTAATTTTCTGTTGTTAAAAATGAATTGATGATACAACTTTAAAAGATTGTAGAGAATAAGAAAGCGATGATTCCGAGGATGGAATCCTTTTAAGGAGGGGTGGATGTGATAACCCGGGATTTCGAATAATCCAAATTTCACGAATTTTTTTTTTTATTAAATATTGACATTGACTGTTAATATTGTACTGTATATCTGTGATACGAGTATCGAGAAGTAGCCAATTTGTGTATTGACTGAGAAATTAGAGTAGAATTGTGCTTAACGGAGAATAGAAACCCAAACCCTAAGTTCGGATCTAGATTCGATTGAAAATATAATAATTATACTGATGAGTACGTGTTTGTACTGTATAGAATGTTGATCAATGATTGGTCGGGTAGGGTACAATATTTATAAACCCTAATAAGGGATTGGAAACTCTAATTTTAAGATTTGAAACCCTAACGCGTAGTTAGGAAACCTAATCGAAAGCCGAGAAACCCTAATTTTTAATTCGAGAATCCTAAATCCTAATTAGGAAACCCTAATCCTAATTATTATGCTCTAAAGTGATTAGTATACTTTAATGTGATTAGTTACCTTTAATGTAATTAGGGAACACTAATTATATTTTTGAGAATCTTAATTTTCTATTTCAAAGATCCTAATTTAGAAAATCCTAGAAGCTAAACTTGTAAAACTTTAGGGTTAGAGCCTTAGGGTTAAACTCTAAGGGTTAAACCCTAAGGGTTTGGTAAATTCCATGTATGCCATTAAAATTTCATGTACAAAGTCCAAAGTACCCCTTTACTTAGAAATTTAGTTAGAAGATTTGCAAGATCTAGTGAGCCATCACTTGAGATTATCCCATGTGCTTAAATTCAATATAAAATCTTATCCATATCTTGCCAACTTGAACACTTGGATTCATTACATCTAGGATATAAGAGATCTAGAGAGAGAAAGATCATGAAACTTGCTCATTTTCAACATAGCTCTCACCAACTCTTATTCTCTCTTATACCTCCGAAATTCTAAGGTAGACCAGTCCTAAATACAACCCCTAAATCAACTAATAAAAGATTGGAGAGTATAGATCAAGGATTGGAAAGCTAGAAGGTATAAATCCAAATTAATTTTTGATCTTTGTTGCTAAGAAAAATTTTATGTTTATGTGTTTATATTTATGTTAGAAGTTGTTTTTAGTTTATCTATGTTGATCCATCATGGATCCATAACATCAAAGTGGGTAAAAATTCAAGTTTTCAAAATCTGTTCCTGAGAAATTTTTGTGGTCTGACAAGATATGTCAGTGGTCATAGATCTGTCTATGTTGGTGATATTTGTTGTTTTAAAGTTGTTATTTGTATTGTGGTAGGTGGTCTTTCATTTGGAATTGAAATCGTAACAATTGAATGGCTAGATTCCATTTTATACTCGGTCAAAGTCGGTTGACCGACGCCGACCGAGTAGTACAATCTGGGCAAATGTAAAGATAGAAACCACTTTGATGACCTTTTTAACAAAATTCGAATCGATGATTTAGGTTTGTTTGATGTTGTTGTTGTATCATAAATGTAGTTGGTTATGTGGACAATAGATCCATGCTTTAAGATCGCTTAAATAATAAACATATGGAATGTAATGGGTGGTCAAACCTAGCCATTTGATCACGAAACACAGTTTCTCAGAAAAAACCCTGAAACTTTTTGAGCAGTCGTTCTGGCCTGGTTTGACGGTGTCTTAGATCGAGATGTTGTGGTTTTTGGACTGAGATCTTGACATCTCGTTGTTCCTTGTCATGAACACTACATGTATGAATCATAGAACCACCAAAACAATGGTTAGAACCTAGATTAATTTGTAATGGAAAGTGACTAGTCGATGTTATGGGTTTTTGGAGAAACCCAGGTAATGTCTGACAGTATCTTTACAAGTCCAGATCTTCATGACATGTTGATATATGACTTAGATATTGGTTGTTTGATGTAGTGTGGTGTACTGTCTACACGACCATGGTGATAGATTACCAGAAACATTTGGTATTAAGATTTATTGTCGGTCAAAGTTAACCTCTTGATACTGTCGGATGTCAGTGTTCTTGAGCTCAAGAACACCAACAGCGACGCTTTGTGTCGCTAAAGCCCTATAGCGACGGTTTTTTTTTTATTTTTGATATTTCCGGAAAATGATTAAAAATAAAAATAAATTATAGAAATTTTAAAAATTATTTTAAATTATGAAAAATAATTTTTGACCAATTGAAATATTTTTCTTTAATATTTATAATTATTTAAATATTAAATGTATTTATTTTATTTAATTAGTGTATTAAATAAATTAGAGAAAAATGATTTAATATTATAAAAAATCATTTTAAATAAGAATAATGTATTTAAAATATTTTGTGTAATAAAATGTAACTTTTAATATTTTTAGAGATTTTTCATTAATAATTTAATATTAAGGATATTAGATTTATTTAATTATTATATTAAATAAATGAATTAAAATAATTTTATTGATTTAAAAATTATTTAAAAATGAGAAAAATGATTTAAAAATATTTGAAGTAATAATTAATGACTTTTAATATTTTAATGATAATTTCATTAATATTTGATTATTAATGGTGATGATTTAAAAATAATTTTAATTACTTTAAAAATCATTTAAGTAGAATATTGATGATTTAAAATATTGAAAGTTATTAAAATAACTTTAATATTTTGACAAGTATGTTATTAATATTTTTATATTATTAAATACTAATAATGATAAGATTATTTGATAATTAAATCATTTAAAAATGATTTCGATGTTTGAAAAATTATTATAAATTATAATAATTACTTATGAATTAGTAAAGTCTTCTGAAAAATATTATAAATGATATTTGACTTATCTAAATTAATATTGAAGCTTAGAGAACAAGTATAATTGACAATAATTGTGTTCATTGTCATATAGGGTGACCAGAACTCCAAGAATGGACCGAAGTCCAACCATACAAAAATAGTTAGACTTTTTATGTGCCTAGGAGAAGTTTGACTGTGAATTACAGTGTTATATGTTATAAATTATTGTGCTAATTGTGAGACCGATATTATTGGTTATAGGTCTTACGAACGCAGATAAGTTTATTGTGTATCTGTAATCAGCAGAAGAGGCAAGTTCCCTAACTCAACCTTGAGTTAATATTGTTAAATTATTATTGGTGGTTAATTATTGCTAATTAGATCACGTCCAGGGATTTATTGTGGATTATTTGCAGTTAGTTCATGTTTAATAATTTAAAATAAATTACAAATTCAGAATATATACATTCGTAGAATAACTGTTGTTGGATATACATATCCGTAGAAGCTAGAATTGACAGTACAGATAATTCCTATTTATTATCGAATTATGTTGAGAAATATCTTAGCCAATTATTTTGGTTAGACAAACATTTGTTAGAACTTGGTAGGTTCGAGAAGAGAATTAAATTATTATTGGCAGATCGATGCCAATTATTTCAGCTAGAACGAGAAGTATATAGAATTTGAAATCACAGTATTTCATTGTAAAATCAAAATCTTGATTCTAAGACTGAGAAGAACAATCTTTTATATAAAGGGAATATTTTATCAGTCGAGTATTCGGCCTTTGCGCGCGATTAAGTATTATGCATAATATAGGGTATACTAAAGCTAATCACTTTATATACTTGCAGAGGGGTATGATTTAATCTTTATGGTTGTCTGATACACCTGGGTATATCAAAGTTTAACTTTGATAGTTACTCGAGAAGAGAAGTTCAAGATCCAATGGATCGCTCAGCATAAATCTGGAAAACATTCCACTTTGCTATTTTGTAGAATTAATTCTTGACTATTCATTTGAATATCGTAGAAAACCTTGAAAGCATTGTACTCTTTCATTATCAAATTATTGTTGCGTAGAATGTTAGAAGGTTTGATATTGATTTCTATATATTTATTGTATCTCTTAACTTGCGGAGCAAACTTGTTGCTCACCCTTGCTATAAATAAAACTTTTTAGTTAGGGGCGAAGTTGTAGAAGGTGTTGCGAAGAAGAACAAAGGAAAAGGAATAGTTATAAATTAGTTATGATGAACACTATTATTATTATGTTGTATTGTATTGTAAACCCTTTTTTTATATCTAAAGGGGTATGTCTGTAATGTTAAGGTTAGTAGACCTAGGACTTATGTATTAACAATCTATGTTAATGAGTTATGTATTCCTATTTATATTAAAATGGGTAGTTAGATGGTATTATATTGTGGATCGTGAACACCAAACTCGGGGGTCAGGTAACCTTGATTTGGGGGTGTCACATTATATCCTACACCCTTGTTGTATATTACTTGCTGGGCAATTTGTGCTCATCCTTGCATATTTAAAACCTTTCAGTTAAGGAAGAACAAGGAGGTGTCTCTAGAGCAGACAGGGGCAAGGGCAAGGATACCGACTAGCTTGTTCTTTATGTTTTAAAATTATTATGTTATGTTAAGACTATTTGCAGACTATGTTTAAACTTAAGTAAGATTATGTAATAGGTCTTTATTCGATATTATTACGTAATCTATTAAGTATTGTAGGTTACGAGACTTGGGGGAATAATTATAATAAATTATTGTATATTATTCTAAAGTAGATTTTCCGTTGTGTATGCGTTATTTTAGTTATTATGGTTTTTCCATAAGAACGCGATGAACCGAATTCGAGTGACCAAGTGGAGGTCCGAATTTGGAGGCGTCACACATTCACTTTGAAATATTTTCATTCTTCTACTCTTTTTCATACACATCCTGTCTGGCTAGAATCTTTAGTACAAACTTAACAATAAAGGTTCATGTATAAACAGAACATTCTCACATTGAACAGTTCAATCACAAAACAGTTCATCTCATAGAAACACCAAAGTGTTCAAATTGTCGCACAAGGCCTCATACGTTCTACCACCTTGTACAAATATTACACATTTGCACATAGATAAATATTCTCAAGTTCAACATATGAGAAAGTTTAAGAAACTAGCATTCATTTAGAATATGAATGAAGTTAGGAAACTTTCCTTACACACAGCTACAGCTTACAATTTTCGCTGAACTGCTCATTCCAAATCCTATATAGCACATTAGGAAATAACACATACACCAATTAGCCAAATATTTCACTTGCACATTGGTTTACTTAACTTTATTTCTTAGGGCTCGCGATCTTGCAATCTAAGTTTACACCATAACTTTTTTTATCGCTTTATGGATTCATGACATACGGAGATGTCTTAACTCATACGATCATCATCTTTGATGATTTACATTCTTATCTTCTTCTTATAACTCTTCTAGGACTCAGCATACATCGTGTCTCTGCTAGTAGTCCATATGGTACTCTAAGTGGTTTCCCACAAACAACCAACAAACAAGTTTCTGTCTCATCTACACTGTCTTTCACAGTGAGTTAGATCGGTTTCCAGTTTCGTATATTCCTCCGCTCTCAGAAGGAATTGTTTAGCCCAGCTCTCATATGTCAACCATCAAAGATTACGATTGTACCACAACCTAAACTTAACTTATCCGAACCATTAATACTACAACGTTTGGTAAGTTGATTTCTCATTCCTTTTGGCTTTCTAGAAACTAAATGTCATACCTCAGGATTCATTCTTTATCGTCTAATCATTTTACATTACCCTATTCTTATCTTACAACATGTGGTTCATTCGACTTGGAACATCATCCAAGTTATTAACATTAACTCGACTTCTTTACGTTATGCATACTTGTCTTTAATTCAGTTCTTCACTATTCACAGGTTTAATCATTGGTCTTCATTACCCTACGGTTAAACCATACACGGAGTATAGGTTTTGTCCGTTTAATATTCACGTACACCCAACCTTCACGTCAGTTAAAGTGTTTAACCCTTACATTTTATTCTAATATTCTCTATTCAACTCATATTCGGCTTTCATTAATCTTATTACCGTTCATTACGGCTTTCTTGATAATTCATATCTTACTTACTACTTTCGTTATCCATTACATGAACCCCACGTTCATTACTCTTTCTTAATATCGAAGACATACTATTCGTGGTATGCTAAGACCGATCGTTAATTGCAACTGGGTTGCGTTTACACATTTTAACTTTTAATCTCGTTTAATCTTTCCGTTCAACCTTTACTAAAGGTTTAATTCACTTTCTTAAGTATTACTTTAGGTGAACAATATGTTCTTTATCTTCCCTTACACTTTCCCCAAGAGTTGAGTAGTTAAAAGCTCTTCTCTAGGCCTTGCCCTGCACCGGCGCTGCGGTGCCAGTTCCCTTCTTTCTTTTCACGATGCAGCGCCACTCAGTAGTATGTTCCTTCTCGGGTTTGCGCTATGCCGCTGCCTCCCAAAGCATGGCTGGCGCTGCGCCGCCAAGCCTAAAACATGGAAAAATTTTCCAAGTGTTGCACTGTTTTGAGATGCTTACTTCACAATCTCATAACTTATTTGTTATAACTCAGAACGAGGTCGTTCCAAAGCCATTCTCTTCCTTATTTGACATACTTCAACATCCCCTAGAAAGAAATTCATTTTGAATCCATTAACATGGAATTCAATTGGCTTAATCTTAATTATTTTACATTTTTAACGTTCTTCATTCCTTCATTCGTAATTCGATCATCCGAACTCGGAACCGATTCGTTCTTGAGTCCACGACTCACGTTTTTTATGTTCTCTTACATTCTTATTAAACCCTACAACTTCGGTTTCATTTATACACTTTTTAGTTCTCATTCATCTTTTATGAAAATTTCACCATAACTTCGTTGTAGCTAAGTTTAATTCGTTCTTCATGAATGTTTCTACCGTTCCTAACTAATCAATAAGCAACTAACTTATACGTGATGGTTTTAAACTTTTCCATCAACAAAAAATTATACTACGATGGTTTTAAATTTGTCCGTCAAAAACTTTCTTTGTGTTCTTCGCGTGTTCTTCGCGTTCTTCG
Organism: Panax quinquefolius; assembly: GCA_020205615.1. Lineage (NCBI taxonomy): Eukaryota > Viridiplantae > Streptophyta > Magnoliopsida > Apiales > Araliaceae > Panax > Panax quinquefolius. The sequence continues at coordinate 48,178,323 of CM035168.1, read as the reverse complement.
TTAGTTCTTCATTTTTAATCAATATTTTGATTATGCTTTCACTTTTCCTTGGAATTCGGTGTTATAAAACACCATACCTTACTTATTTTACCGAATCGTTTATATAATTCATTCAGATTGCTCAAATTCATTACAAAACTCATACATCCTTAAGAAATTTATAAACTAAATTTTTAATTCTTATTTCTTCTTTTTCTCATGATTTTAACCATATGAAAATCATTCTTAACATCTTTTACTTCTATTCTCGTTAATTTATGTTTTGAACATATAAAACATAAAGAAAATTTATATAGAAGTTAGGTTTTGGATTACCTTTCTTCTTTAATCTCCTCCCGTTGGAGAAAGTTTACTCACGAGCTAACTTTTCCACTTCCTTTTCCTTCCCATCCGAAATCTCTCTCTCTCTCAAGTGTTGGTGATTTTCAAAATCACCAACAAATGGATTAAGGCTTCCTTTTATAGAAAACCAAAGCTAGGGGCCAAACAGTCATTTCACCCCTAAAGTCACTATTCCCACCTCCTTAACTAGCCTCCTTACTATTCACGAAGCTTATCCTGAAAACTTTGTGGTTTTGTCTTTCGGGATTCGTCCGACAATTTTAGAAACTGCGATTCTCGGAATGTAAATATTTTTGGATATTTCGTCTTTCCTTTACCGATTAACTTTTACATATTCTTCGGATATTTGAAAAACTAAAAAACACTTTTTGATGTTAAGCATTTTCCTTCACATTTTTTCCTAACGTAGTTAAACGAATGAAAAGTACATAATAGTACTTTTTCATCATTTTTATTTCGTCCAATTTCTACACTTTTTTCGAGAAAAACTTTTATCAGCTTACTTAACTTTTCACGATATATTATAGTCAAATCTTTTGACGGAATGTCATTTCGACATATCGAACTCTTAAAAAGGCTTAGGTTATTCAAACACTAACCCATTGGGTTTTGTCAAGTGAATAATGCATATTTCGTCTTTTTCCCCGGAATTATTTTTGTTCCCGAAATTTTTTTATTTTCGTCTTGAAAATTCTTAATAGTTCAGTCTAGCTCGTAGCCAGAATCCTCTCGTATTATAATCATCTTAAGTTATAGAATGATTAATAAACATATAGCACATAATTTTATAATAAAATATTCATTTTATTAACAAGTAATTCTTTAAATCTTAAATTCTGGACAATTCGATTTTCCGGGTTGTCACAACCATGGAGAATGGCTAAGTCAAAGCGAGATGGAAGACATTGCATGGAGAGATGAAGCTAATAAGTTGAAATTTATTTCTTATTGATGTAACTATGCTTTATTGTAATATTTGTCTTTACAAACATCAATAAATTCATGCTTATTCTTTAGAGATTTCAGCTGCTCACTGAAACACTAAGTCATATTTACTTTCTAGCAACTGCATCTAGAAATTGATGATTATGATACAAATCTCCTTGGTTATGTCAACATCAAATAGGGGGAGATTGTTGGGTATTGCATATTTAAATTTGATGTTGAAAGTAAATAATTATGCTTATATGTAAAGTCCTTCAAAGAACATACGTATAAGGACTTAGATGATAGATCAAAATTATAGGTTGATCTATGCTTTATGTTTATCATTCTGTAAATGAATGTATAGAAGAAAAGATCAAAGTTGTTAGGTTGATCTATTTTGAGATGTAATAGATAGGCATCAACAGAATCGTAGTCTATCGAGCCAGCCGAGGGATTGCAGAAGTCAAGGTAGAATCGTAGAGTATCAAGAAAGTTGCTACAAATTCGTAGTCTTCCTTGGAGGGCCTGTGACACCCCCGAATCCAGGTCCTATGACCCTAGTTCGGTCATCACAATAAAATACAAACATCCACCTCTAAACAACATACAATAACTAAAATACAGAATATAATAAACGTACGTCGTTTATTCAAAAGGTGTTACTAGTCCCAAGATACGATAACCTTAATATCATCTTACAATCATACCCTAAAATAAATATTAGGGTCCACATTACATAATTGTAATTTAAACTAAGCATAAGATAAATTCTGCTTCTTGTAATTATCCTACATCTTCCCTTTACCCTTGTCCTTTCTTGAGGTCTCGGGCTTAGCTGTAATATAATTCATGATATAGCAAGGATGAACAACAATTTTGCTTAACAAGCTTAAATACAACAATAAGGATATATCATGATGAATGAAAAAATATCTAGCAATGGATTCAATAATATGAATATTTGAAGGATTCAATTATATGAATATTATAACCAAAGACAATGATTGCTTTTAGAATAACTGCTAGTCAAGTAGACTTTGAACTATAACACTCCAATGGAATCAATAGCTAATTGACCCTTTTGTTACTGGCTACAGAATAAGTACTTGAGGGGATCAGCCTCACGTACTCTATGTATATGCATAACATTTAAATCTGCTTTGTTGTATCTTATATTAGATACCTGGGGTACTCCCCTATCATAAGAGGGGTGTTCTTTCAGTCTAAGAATCCTTACCATCAATTGGTTTGGATAGCTTTTATAAAACTTCATACGTTTATCTGACCGAACAAAGGTTCAGACTCAATCTGACACAGTTCAAGAATTATTGAACTTTAATGATGTACAAGTCCAAGACTGTACGAACTCAAGTACACTAAATGCGAATATCAATAATATCGATGTGGGATAATTGTAAAGTAATTAAACCACTTTATAACGTGCTTGGAAACAAGATTTCAAGCTTAAATGAATAACTTTCAATTCAACAATATCCTGCTCAATGCAATATGAGAAGGATAGGAAAACTTTCACAAACTCAAAGTTATGTAAGTTTGGAAACTTGCAACACAATAAATTCGGATACTTGCTCAATATAATTTAGGGTGTGTTTGGGGAAACTTGCTTAACAAAAATAGGGTTCAAGGAACTTCCACAATCAAGGAGTGAAGTTCAAAGAAAACTTGCTTACGATATGCGTCGAATAGAGTAATGCAAGGGTTTAGGATACTTGTCTACTTGCTTAGCTACAATATAATTCTAGCTTTAATTACTTGTGTTGAAACGACCTAATATTAACAAGTCGGTCTTTTTAATTAGTATGTGTAAAATAGTACTAGTCTACACTTAAAGAATCAAATCATCACATAGCATGCTTCTATACATGTATTATTACATTACTCGATTAGTTTCTAACTATGTCATAGTTGAAATCACCATTTGCTAATTCATCATAAGATTCTTTCAATACATGCTTATTATCATATGACTACTATACTGGACATGTATTACATATTAGAGCAACCATATAAGCATGCATCAGTTCTCAATTTATTAACAAAACTCAGACCTCACTATAGACTGGCGCGACCGCGCATTATTTATGCTATGGAGTGGCGCTGCTGCTACCGCTTCCCTGTGCAAACCAAGACATGGTCGCTTTTTTTGATGAAGCCGGTCATACAACTTTGTACATAAACAAAAAATCATGCATAACACACATGTTATTATATGAATAACTAATTTTTAACCCTTCATCAAACATATCAAAGGTCATTATTCATTTTCACTTAATCAAGACTTCACATGTTAAGCTAACAAGGTCAATCATGTCAAGTCATTATACATATGCTAAATGGTCCTTTGGCCTCAACTATACATTCATATGCTAGATATCAAAAGCATACTTACAAGTTCTCAACTTATAGTTTATCAAATTTATTTTCAAAACTTTAAGTCTCCATAGTAAATTCATTCAATTATGCAAGGTGAGTTTGCATAGTCTAAATCATGCTTTTATAATTACATAATAAAACACATTAACATCTCTTTTAAGTTCAAAAACTTAGTGTATACATAGTTCATTTATAAATAGCCAATATAGTCCTTATTCTTGAAATTCCTATCTTAATCATGCTTGAATATCTTATAATATCTTCAAACATGTAACTAACATATTGACCCATGTCAAGACATATCAGAACGTAATACACTTGCATCCAAGGTTAGAACTTGTTTTGCAAAAAGAGTTTATTAAAACTATTTTCCAACTCTTTAAGTCCTCTTTGAATAATCAAATTAAAATCAACTAACATGGCTTACTATGTACATAATGATCTCAGTTCACATGTTAAGGTTTTTCATAAGTATCTAATAACCAAAATAGCATTCTCAGAATGGAACACGATCACAAAATTACTATACATGACTAGCGACTAGCGCTGCGGTTATATAGTATAGAGTATGGCGGTGGCAGCGCCACCACTTCTAACGAGAATGAAAAATAAGGACTCTGCTTCAGCAGAGTTCCAACATAATCAACATCAAGCCTCAGTTTAAACCCATAATACAATTCTTAGAAATGCAAACAAACCCATATAACACAATAACATGGTATTTTATATCATTTAACAGAGAATTCTTGAGAATTGTAAGAATTTGCCAAAAACCCAATTCAAGAACATAAATTAGATTTTATACCTCTTTGAAGCTAAATGAACTTAGTTTCTTCCCTCTGTGATTGCTAACCTCTTCTTTGGACCACAACTCACTTACTCTAAAATTATCAGAGTTTTCAAGAACTAAAACAAGGCAACGTGAATTGAAGATTATGTCTGTCATTTATAGAAGAAACTTGGACTGGGCAATCACATTGCACTGAGGTTGAATTCATGGTGTATTAACAGGAAACATTGGTTAATAAGGAGTGGGTTTACAACCCACCACCAACCATCACCATAGCTAATGATCACAGTCTTGTAAATTACGTATATAGGTGATAGATTATTGTTCATGTACTGATATTGGACTGTCAATTTGGGACAAGCTCATCAACTAGTTATTTATGGCTTATTTTGGATACTAAAATTCCCAAAATGTAATATAAATGTGTTAATGCTACTACACAATGGAAAGTTGGGAATTATTTATGTACTCATATGAATGAAAATACCTCTTACTATATAATCTATATATATAATATATAGATATATTAATGTGCCACCTTGTACTATATAAAATATATTGTTGACTACCATATAATAAAGGTTTACTCTATTATATGTTTTCACAAATTAACCAAGAAAATATATCATCACATTATACTCATTAATTATTATTTATTCATAATAATTATTAATTAACACATTATCAATTAATTACTCATAATTGCAATTAACCAATATGTTCAACTCTTGCTACTATATTTTAATAGATTGAATATTTAATTAATACTCTTATCAAGTCTTTGATATTAGAAACTTAGGGTTAATCCACTAATTTAAATCAACTATTAGTGAGTCCCTTTAATCCTTTCGTAAATTCACATAACCACTTAAGGTTTAAATAAACTCACAAAACTAACTCATTAAAATTAAATCACATATTTAATTAATAAGGAGTTTAAAATTCGTGGATGTTACATCCCTCCCCCTTTATAAAAATTACATCCTCGGAATTGTAAAAATAAGGTTACTCAAATAAAAACGGATAATTCACTATCATTTTCTCTTCTAATTCCAACGTAGCTTCTTCTACGACGTGATTCCTCTAGAGAATCTTAACGAAATGAATAATCTTATTCCTTAACTTCTGTTCCTTCCTATCAAGTATCTGGATAGGAACTTCATCTTATGATAAGTCTCTCGACTTGAATTGGCTCATAGGAGATAACGTGCTTATAGTCTGGTTTATACGGTCACATCACTGACACGTGAAACACGTTGTGAATGTGCTCAAGTTCACGAGGTAACGCTACCTCGTACGCCACTTCACCGACTCGCCTCAGAATCTCAAATGGTCCTATGAACCTAGAGCTCAACTTACCCTTCTTCCCAAAACGAATCTTCCCTTTCCAGGGAGATACTTTCAGAAACGCATAGCTTCCTACTTCAAAATCTCTCTTCTTGCGATGCAAGTCCGCATACTTCTTCTGGCGATCTTGAGCTGCTACTAATCATGCTCTTATCACCTTGATGATTTCTACCATCTGTTATACCAACTCTGGTCCCAACAGTCAACGTTCTCCAACTTCGTCCCAGCATAAGGGCATTCTACATTTCCTACCATACAGTGCTTCGTACGGCGGTATTCCAATACTGGCGTGATAACTATTGTTATACGCGAACTCTACTAATGGAAGGTGATCCTCCCAACTACCCTTGAAGTCCATCACACAAGCTCGGAGCATGTCTTTAAGTGTGTGAATCATCCTCTCGCTTTGTCCATCTGTCTGCGGATGATACGTGGTACTCATCTGTAGTTGTGTCCCCATTCTTTCTTGAAGACTCTTCCAGAAGTTTGACGTGAATCGCGGATCTCTATCTGATACAATAGATACCGGAACCCCAAGGATCGAGATAATTTCCTTGACATACAATTTAGCTAACTGGTCCAAACTATACGTAATCTTAATTGGCAAAAAGTGAGCTGACTTAGTAAGACGATCTACAATCACCCATATGGCGTCATGCCCTTTCTACGTTTCCGGAAGTCCCACCATAAAATCCATTGTGATGTGTTCCCATTTCCATTCTGGAATTTCTAATGGTTGTAATAACCCGCTTGGTCGTTGGTGCTCTGCCCTGTCTCTCTGACAAGGTAGGCATCTACTCACGGATTTTGTAACCTCTCTCTTCGTGTTTGGCCACCAGAAGTGGTGACGCAAATCTTGGTACATCTTCATGCTTCCTAGGTGTATCGAGTATCTCGTACTATGCACTTCTTGTAAAATCTCCTCTCTAAGTTCTAGTACTAGCGGTACCCAAATTTGTCCTTCAAATCTTAGCAGTCTAGTGCTATCAATCTTAAATTTCAACTCATCACCTTCAGTCAATCGCTTCTTGTTGTAAATGCAATCTTCATCTTTTTCTTGTGCTTCTCTAACCTTATCCAATAAAGTAGGACTCACTGTCATTGTAAATAATTATTCGTTGGTCTCCATCGGATACTTAATCTCCAAGTCTAATTGTTCAAAATCTTTCACCAATTCATCTTGAATGGTCAATTTCAATAACTTCTCTCCGCCATTTCTACTCAAGGCATCTGCTATTACATTTGCTTTGCCTGGATGGTATAGAATCTCACAATCATAATCTTTGATCAATTCTAGCCATCGACGCTGCCTCATGTTTAATTCCTTCTGCATGAAGATATACTTCAGACTCTTGTGGTCCGTATATATCTCACACTTTTCGCCATACAAATAATGCCTCCAAATCATTGAGGCAAAAACTACTGCTGCTAACTCCAGGTCATGAGTCGGATATCCCTTCTCATAATCTTTTAGCTGACGTGAAGCGTACGCAATGACCCTACCGTGTTGCATTAGTACACAGCCAAGTCCCTTGTCTGACGCATCACTATACACTATAAACACTCCCGTTTTTTCTGGTAAGGCCAACACAGGTGATTGACTAAGCCTCTTCTTCAATTCTAGGAAACTTTCTTCACACTTCTCCGTCCAAATGAACTTAACTGTCTTCCTGGTAAGATTGGTCAACGGTGATACTAATTTCAAAAAATCCCAAATAAATCTTCGATAGTATCCCGACAATCCTAAGAAACTCCTAATTTCTGTCGGCGTCTTAGGCTGCTCCTAATTGATAATCGCTTCTACCTTCGCTGGATCCACCAAAACACCATTCTTGTCGATAATGTGCCTTAAAAATTGCATTCTTTGCAACCAAAACTCACATTTTGAGAATTTTGCATACAACTTCTCCCTCATTAATGTCTCCAAAACTATCCAAAGATGCTCGGTGTGTTCTTCCACCATTTCTGAATATACGAGAATGTTATCAATGAATACAACAACAAACTTATCCAAATACTATTTGAACACTCTGCTCATCAAATCCATAAAGGCTGCTGGCGTGTTTATCAAACCATATGACATTACCAAAAATTCAAAGTGTCCATACCGAGTTCTGAATGTCATCTTTGGAATATCCTCCGGCCTCACTTTTAGTTGGTGATAACCGGTCCTCAAGTCAATCTTCGATAAGTACTTTTCCCCCTTCAACTGATCAAACAAATCGTCTATCCTGGGCAATGGGTACTTGTTCTTAATGGTGACCTTGTTCAACTCTCGCTAGTCGATACAAAACCTTAGCGACCCATCTTTCTTCTTTACGAATAAGACTGGTGCTCCCCAATGTGATATGCTAGGTCGAATGTATCCCTTATCTAACAACTCTTGTAATTGAGCCATCAGTTCTTTCATTTCTATCGGTGCCATACAACACGACGCTTTGTATACCGGTCATGTCCCTGGTGCCAAATCAATGTCAAACTTAATCTCTTTATTCGATGGCAATCCCGGAGTCTTATATGGGAAGACATCAATAAAATCCCTTACAATAGGTATCTGACTCAGTTCACTCTCGACTCGTCGAGTATCAACCACGTGAGCCAATTAACCTATACAACCCTTCCTAAGCAATCTTTATGCTTGCACCATCGTTAGACAATGAGATTGTCTCGACGATTTACTACCATAAAATACCACCTTTGACTTATTCGGAGTCTTAAGGTGCACACACTTCTTCTTACAATCTATAACTGCTCTGTCAACTAGTAACCAATCTATTCCAAGGATTACATCGAACTCCCCCAAACGAATCGGTATCAAATCCACATTGAGCTTAAATCCTCATAATTCGGTATAACAATTCTTATGAATGTATTCTACGAGGATAATTTCCTTGTTTGTTACTTCTACGTTCATAGGATGTTCTAATCTCTCACTGGGGTAAGTCTAACTGTCTAGCAAAATCTTTGGAAATAAAAGAGCAGGTAGCACCCGAATCAAATAACACGAATGCATCTATATCATTGATCAGAATGATACCCGACACCACATCCTTAGACTCCGCCGTATCTTGTACGGTCATATTGAACATTCGTGCCGTTGGTCTTTTGGCTTGACTGGCTGGCCCTCCAATGTTTAGCCCTTTGTTGTTGTTGTTGCGGTTGCTGCTAGCTGCATCTCCCTTTCTCTTTGGGCAGTCCTTAATTTGATGGTTTGTGGCTCCACATGAGAAACATCCTCCCTTCTGCTTATTCGAACACTGAGGAGCCATGTGCCCCAGTTGTCCACAACTATAACAAACATTTTTTCCCTTCATGCACTCTCCCGAGTGGTTCCTCCCACAGTTGTTGCACTTCATACTTTTCTTGACCTCCCCTCCGGACTTATTGCCTCTAGAGGATTGGCTCTCCATCCATTTACGCTTGTTGGGGTTGTTGCCTCCGATGCTTACCCCTTTCTGCCCTTTTTGACCGGTCTTCTTTTCTTATTTGAATCGAGCGATGGATTCATTGCCTCCTTCGGCAATAATAGCCCTTTCTAAAAGATCAGAGTAAGTCTTGATCTTCAACACAGCCACTACCTTCTGCCTCCTTGTTTTTCTAGCCTCCGTGTCAACCTGATGCGGAGCGAATCGGGCTAACTCATTAAATCTTGTCGCATACTCTGCGATAGACATACCACCTTGCTTCAACTCTAGAAACTTAACTTCCATATCCTGTTGTGTATTCTCCGAGAAGTAATTCTCGAGGAATAGCTCCATAAATCACTCCCAAGGAATAACTCCCTATTGGCTTTCCACCAATAGTTAGCTTCGCCCTTCATCATGAAAGTGGCAAAACTCGTCTTCTATTCTTCCGCCACTCGTGCGACCTCAAACACCTTCTCCATCTCTTCTATCCATGTCTGGGATTCAATTGGATCCAAGGTTCCCCGAAATTCCGGTGGTCCTTGTAAAAACCCAAAACCCTAATAAGACTCGTATGTGTAAAATCCAGTTATATAAATAACATTTCTCTGTTCTGAATGTGTTATGTGTTAATATATACTTTGGTTGACAAATTTGACCAAATAAATTTTTGTCCGAAAAAAGTCGTGCTTGACACCTCGTGCTTAAATTTTTTTTCCCGTAATCGGACTTTTCGGTAAAATTATTTTGATAAGTTGTTTTGTCATGCATAAACTGACAAAATGCTTTGTCGTGCTTGTTAGGATTAGTGAGAAATTTAGGTTAACAACCCTAGATTAACAAACCCTAACCCTAATTAGCAAAACCCTAATCCTAATTTTTAAGCCTAACCCTAATTAGCTAAACTAACTCTATTTAGCTTATGTTAACATGTAATCATGGTTAGTAAACTTCAATTAGGTACTAATAAACAACACTTAATAATCCAAATCAATAGAAATGAAACCCTAATCAAGATTAGTGATGATTAAAGCCTAATTAAGCTACTAAACAAACCTAACTAGCTCACAAGTAGGTTAGGAGTCACCATTTCAAGTTCCTAGGCTGTACATGACATGCTTGTAACTCCCAAGCATGACAATAGTCATCAGATCAGATATTTATAGAGGCAAGTTGCACAAAAATGACCAAAGAGCCAAGTTAAAGAATTTTATATATAGGAACCTTAGGGCTAAGCAAAGTCATGAAATTCCTAAGCCTAGATACACTTATAAACTTACCAAATCAAGCCTGGGTGATAGCAGCAACAAAATCAGAAGCTAGAATAAAAAATCATTCAAGAAAAGGTACAAACCCTAGTTCATAATTAGCTCTATGATCCTATGTTAGATTTGTTGTTTAGACGTTTTGAATTATGTATTAGTATGTTAGAAAGTATGTTAGATTGGTAGGACACGTTTTCATAACATCTAGATGCCTTAATTAAGTGTTTTAAGAAATCTAAAATTTTTGAAAAATAAGTCTGACAGTCGAATGTCAGGGCCTATAGATTCATATGTGTTTATGTTTTTAGTTAGTTAATTGTTTGGTATTTGTAGCCTGTTAGTAGGTCTTTAATCTAGAAAAGAAAACAGGTTCATTTTTGCCATAGATTTCAAGTTATAAGCAGTCAATGTGGATTGACCGTTCACGGATTGCAGTTTTCTGGGTTACCCAGAAAACTCAAGAACAGTTGAACCGGCTATTCTGACCAATCTGTTTAATCATCTTCTATTTATTATTTTTGTAAGTTTTTGTTATAGATTAATACCCTGTTATATATACTACATATCTATGATCTTAAACTGAACAAACATCGTATAGGTTTACTGGAATTAATGGTCAAAATCCATTGATTTAAAGCTTCGACTAAGTTTTTCGGGTTCTCCGAAAACCGAAGAACATGAAGAATGTGGTTTGGTCATTACTTTGACCAAAGATAATTAGAGACCTTAGATTTATGATTTGTTCATGTTAATGTTATATATATGTACCCTGACATATATACTACACATTACAACAAATACAACACCCATCTAATACACATAATTGAAGATATTTAAGCCACAAAACCGTTGACCGACCATGACTACTGTTCTGGGTTACCCAGAAACTCAAGAATAGCTCTGACAGTGACTTTGAGCCTCTATAACTTCTTGTTATATGTAGGTTAAAGCCTAAAATTTGTTTCATATTACACTACTATATTAGTACTACAACATCAACTCTTAAACAAACCAAAAATTATTATCAGTAGCATTTTAATTAGTGGTCAAACTAGTCACTCGACCATGACCAAACTGCTGCCCAGAAACTCAAGAACACCTTCAACAATACTTTCTGTAAGACCCCAACTTATTATAAATAAAATTGAGTTTTCTCTATTCATTATTCTAAATTAATACGGTGTAAATTTGATATAATACTTGGATTATGGGTGAAATGTTCAAATTTTGAAAGATTAGCAAGTGGTTATAAAATATTCATTATTGTCGGGGAATATTCATTTGGTCGTGGAATATTCTTATTATCGGGGAATATTCGTTCGACGGCGCATCCATTCGTGGGCCCCATAACAGGATAATTGTCGGATGAAGAAAACGACAAAATATGAGTTTTTATAAATAATCTGCAGTAATTATTACCAATTAACAATTGTTGGGTCACTGGTGGTTAAAATACGAAGAATACGCGTGGTGGTGCAAGAGATACACGGTATTGCACGCGATTGTTGAATTATTGATTAAATGCGTGAAGAAGGCACTACTCAATAATTGTTACGATGAGTTCTTTGCTCCATATTTTATTTTATTGATTCAATAATAAATTGCGTTGATATTTTATATTATTGTTGTTTCAATAATTGTCACTGCATAATATTTCCCATTATCAGATCAATAATTCATATTATTTGAATAATATTATTAGATAGCATTATTGGCAATGTCTAGAAAGTTATGTCAAGGAGAGGTTTGGTCACCTAATTGAGCGCTAGTAAGGAGAAATCCTTATTGGAAAGCCCCCTCTTTCCTGGGAACTGTCTAGTTGTCATAATTGTGATTTTGTAATATTATTTGTGAATAATTAATTATTAATTTATATGATAAGGAAATATGTATTTTATGTGGATATAAATGATGCATTTATTTACTTATGAGATTATAAATGAAGGAATTAATGCTAAGGTGTTTTATCAGTATTTTGTCGGAGTGGAGGTATTAAAAATCACCCGTTTGTGGATTTCGGATATTTTTTGTTTGGAATTTGGAAAAACTCAAAGCTACAAAGTTGTAGAGAATTCGATTTCGTGTGGAATAGACATAAAATTTGTATTTTTCTGATAAACGGGGCTATTTTCTATGAATTATTGAAGTTTCAGAAAATAAAATGATTTTTATTAATTTATGGGTGGGACCCACTTTTGTTTTAACACATGAGGGCTGCTGATCTTGGTTCAAAGAAGGCTGCCTAATTGTTCAAAAGGGGTGGCGTAGGAAGTTAGAAAAGAAAAAATAATATTCTATTATTTTAATCTCATTTGGCGTTCTAGCATTTTCCTATAAATAAACGCTTAGGTTAGAATTGAAAATCACACCAGAAACAAGTTTTCTTTCACTCTAGATTATCGAGGGTATTTTTGTGAGTATTTTGATACTTTGAGAGTTGTTGTTCGGTACAAGTTTCCTTCGGCTTTATATCCGATATTCCGGTTATTTTGAGGTAAGGGATGTTATTTTCTTCTTAACTGATATTATTTTCTTCAATATCATTATGCCGAAATATTGGTTTGAAATTTTTAATCAAATTTGGAACTTTTTGTGTCGGGGTTACTATTCACGTATACGGCACTATTCAGGTATATGGCACTCTTCATGAATACGGCATTATTCATTGAAAAATGAAATTTTCTTCTTTTTGTCCAAGATGTCTATTATGGTTACTATCTTTGATTGTATCCATGTTTTGATCTTTATTTTGAATTCTGCTTCACAATTGGTTATTATAAAGTATTATTGATCTTGGATAAACTGTTATACGAATCCCTAATATTTGTCCTTCTGTCTCACTGGATTCGTTTTCTTTAAAATATTTTTCATCATCCTCAGTCCTAAATGATGATATTACTGAATATCTTTGTCCTGTAGTGCAAAGATGAATGATTAACTGATGAATATCTTTGGCCCGTAGTGCAAAGATGAACAGGTGTTGAGATGAACATGACCAACTGGTGATACAAATGAATATCTTTGGTCTGTAGTGCAAAGATGAATATTGATTAAAGATGTATATTGATTGATGTTACAGGGATAAAATATTGATGATGAACTTTTAAATCTTAGAAGATAGTAGAATTCATTCTCTACGTGACTCTTCTAATGGATTGCTATTTTTGCTGCATTTGTTGATCTAAAACTTGATGTCTATTATATTTTATCAGATTTTTCCCTGTTGAAGACTAATGATAAGTTGTTGTATATTATCTTAGTCATAATATTCTTTACTGGGCTAATTGAGCTCACCCTTTTCCTTTTTGTTCCATTTTTCTTCTCAGGATGTGAGAACATAGCAGGATCTAGTCGGGGTATGGAGTGATGGTTCTAGAAAGATGTTTTAGCAGTCCTCACTATTTCTGTAAAATAGTGTATGAATAATTGTAATGAGGACTTACTTGAGTGTGGATATTGTCTAGAAGACAATATTTTTATTTAAACTCACGGTATATGTTGTTGTATTTTGCACGACAATTGTATTTTTGAAGTTGTAGTTTTCATTCTGTACCATGTATTTGGCGACTCGGAATGGGTGTTGTATACCTATTTTGGGGTCGTCACAGCTGTTTCAAAGCTTAGGGATATGGTCTCTGGCGGAGATCGGGGAATAGAACTAGGAGGGGAGAGATGGGTAAATCCTTCGCTAGTGTGTCCTATCTAAGCTTATTTGTTGGTCGGTCATAATATAGGGATATTATGTGATATGTTAATTTGTTTAATTAACCCTTGTTTTATGGCAGTATTTAAGAATGGCTGCTGAGAACATTAACAATGGAGTGTATGAGACTGTGGAATAACCTTTAGTCACAAACCAGGAGAATGTGCAACATGAAGGCAATATTCCTCCTGTAAACAACGCTACCGAGCAAACAATGAATGATGGAATGTTTAGGAGCTTTTTACAGTTCATACAAAATCAGACGAGGGAGACTCATGTACAAAATACGGGTGGAAGTGATAGCAACGCGCGGTCTATCACAGCCAAGCAGTTCAAGGAGTTGGGACCACCAGATTTCTGGAGAAAACCCGATTCGATTAAGGCAGAAACGTGGGTCAAGAAAATTACCAAGATATTCGATGTCTTGGGATGCACAGAGGAACAGAAGGTTCCATTCGCCACCTTTATGTTCCATGGAGAGGCAGATTACTGATGGAAATCCGTGAAGCGTACCCAGCCAGCCACACTCAACATGTCTTGGGAAAGATTTCAGAAATTGTTCAATGACAAGTACTTTCCTGAAAGTATTGATCATATGAAAGAGGTAGAGTTTATTAGACTATGACAGAACAACATGACGGTGCCTCAGTACAAGGCGAAGTTCGCAGAGTTATCCAGGTTTGCACCTCATTTGGTAGAGAATGAGGAAAGTATGACGCGGATGTTTCTGAGAGGTCTAAAACCCGAGATTCGTCAATACCTTATCTCTCATAAATTTTCTCTATATTCAGATGTTGTCAACATGGCTTAATTATTAGAGCGAGATAGTGAGTATGTTCAACCGAGGGACCACAACCAGGGTCATACCGGTGACAACAGTCAGCAGAGCGATGATAACCAGCGAGGAAGGAAAAATACGGACAAAGGCGGTAACCACTCGGGGGGTAATCGTGGCCATGATAATAGGAGAGGTGAGTCAAGTGGAAATTTCAGAAAGAGGAGATTCAACAATGATAGGAAGACATCAGCAGCAGCACCAACACCAACACCAACAACAAATTCTAGGGGAGGAGAACGACCGCCAGTTAGGTGTTATAAATGCAGGAAAGAGGGACATATCAGCCCAAACTGCCCACAACAATCCAAGGTATGTTATAACTGTAGAAAGGAGGGCCATATAGCTCGAGACTGCTCTGTAGCAAAACCAAGTTCAGCAGGGATGGTGACTCCAAAGGCTATCTTGGATAAGTCAAAATCAACGGTTCCTGGAAGAGCGTTTGTCGTAACTGGCCAAAACACAAGGAACCCAAACGAGGTGATCACGGGTAAGCTAATCTTGAATTCTTACGAAGTTTATTCCATACTAGATACCGATTCTACCCATTCTTTTATCTCTCCTGCTTGTGCTCAATGTTTAAACTTAACTCCGGAGAAATTGGACTTTAACTTATCTGTTGAAACTCCGTTGGGGAAACCTTCATTACATCTAAAGTTTATAAATCTTGCTTGATCCAAGTTGGCACTATCACATTACCTGTTAATCTTATCTCTTTAAAGATACTTGCTTTTGATGTGATTTTAGGAATTGATTGGTTAACCACTAATCATGCCAAAATTGATTGTTTTCGTAAGGTTGTTAGTTTTCATATTCCTAACCAACCTGTTATCCGAATTCAAGCAACTAAACCACTAAAATCAGTTACTGTCATATCAAGCCAAAAAGCTATTCGTTTATTGAAAAATGGATGTCAAGCTTTCTTAGCCCATGTTATGGATTTGAATAGAGATAAGTCAGATTTGAATAATATTTCTATTGTTAGAGAATTTCCTGATGTATTATCTGAAGAACTTCCAGGTCTACCCCCAGAGCGTGATGTTAAATTCTTTATTAACCTTGAACCGGGTACAAAACCCATTTCTAAAACCCCATATCGAATGGCTCCTATTGAACTTCAGCAGTTAAAAGTCCAACTACAAGAGTTATTAGACATTGGTTTCATTCATCCTAGTACATCTCCTTGGGATGCTCCTGTTTTATTTGTAAAGAAGAAAGACGAGGAGTATATGACTTTGTATTGACTACCGAGAATTGAACCATGTCACCATTAAGAATAGGTATCCGCTACCTCACATTGATGACATGTTCAACCAGTTGCAAGGAGCACAAATCTTTTCAAAGATCTATCTTTGTTCTGGATATCATCAGCTGAAGATTAAAACTGAGGATATTCCAAAGACTGCCTTCAGAACTCGGTACGGGCATTATGAATTTGTAGTCATGTCTTTTGGATTGACTAATGCTCCTACTGCTTTCATGGATATGATGAACCGTGTATTCAAGGAATATTTAGATCAGTTTGTTGTTGTCTTTATTGATGACATCCTCATCTGTTCCAAAAGCCGTGAAGATCATGAGCACCATTTAAAGCTGATACTTGAAAGGCTTCCTGAAAACAAGCTTTATGCCAAGCTGAAGAAATGCGATTCTGGCTTGAGGAAGTAGCATTCCTTGGGCACGTCGTGTCAAAACATGGAGTATCTGTTGACCCGGCGAAGATTGAAGCAATACAAATTTGGGAGCAACCCAAGTCTGTGACCGAAGTACGCAGCTCTCTAGGCTTAGCTGGTTATTATCGGAGATTCGTGGAAGGATTTTCTCGAATTGCTACTCTATTAACTCAGCTGACTCGAAAAGATACAAAATTCATATGGAGCGAGGAATGCGAGAAAAGTTTCTAAGAGCTCAAGATGAGACTCATTTCGGCACCTATTCTGGAAATACCATCTAGTTCGGATGGATTTGTTATCTACAACGATGCTTCAGGCAAAGGGTTAGGATTTGTTCTCATGTAACATGGGAAAGTCTAAGCCTATACCTCGCGACAACTCAAAGAATATGAGAGGAAATATCCTACTCATGATCTGGAGTTGGCAGCAGTTGTATTCGCGTTGAAAATTTGGAGACACTACATGTATGGGGAGAAAGTGGAGATCTATACGGATCATAAAAGCCTCAAATATTTCTTCACCCAAAAAGAACTCAATATGCGGGAACGACGTTGGCTTCAGCTGTTGAAAGATTACTATCACACTATTTAATATCATCCTAGAAAAGCGAACGTAGTAGCTAACGTATTGAGTAGAAGATCATATGCGAGTACGAGTGCGATATTTTCAACGCAAAGGCCCATTTTGTATGACTTGCAAAGGATGGAGATAGAATTAAAGACTCCAGGGACCCATATGATGATGGTGAATATACTAGTAGAACCGACATTAATCGATAAAGTTAAAGCTGCTCAAGCTACGGACCTGGGGATGATGCGTATGAAGAAGAAAGTGCAAGAAGGTGCTATTCCAGAAGCAAGAATCGATGAAGAAGGAATGCTTCGAGTCAACTCTAGACTTTTTGTTCCTAACGATTCAGACTTGAAGCATAGAATCATAATGGAGGCACACAACACACCGTTTGCAATCCATCTTGGGAGTACCAAAATGTATCATGATATTCGACACACATTTTGGTGGAACAATATGAAGAGAGACCGCGAAGTTTATCTCGAGGTGTTTAACTTGTCAACGAGTAAAAGCGGAGCATCAAGTGCCAAAAGGTCCATTGCAACGACTTGAGATTCTAGAATGGAAGTGGGAACACATTACCATGGATTTCGTTCATGTGTCTTCCCAAAGTTTCAAGGCACGATCACGATTTGGGTTATTGTTGATAGATTAACCAAGTCTGCTCATTTCTTGCCGATACGTGAGCCTTATTCCCTTGAACGACTTGCTCGTATGTACGTGAGTGAGATTGTGAGATTGCATGGCATGCTAGTATCCATAGTTTCGGATCGTGACCCAAGATTCACTTTAAGATTTTGGGTTAGCCTGCAGAAAGCTATGGGTACGGATTTACGATTCAGTTCAGCATAACATCCTCAAACGGACGGGCAATCGCAAAGGACTATTTAAACCCTTAAAGATCTATTAAGACTTTGTGCCCTAGATTTTAAAGGAAGTTGGGATAAGTACTTGCCACTGGTATAATTCTCCTATAACAACAGTTATCAAGCAAGTATAGGCATGGCTCCATTCGAGGTGTTGTATGGACAAAAGTGTCATTCTTCAGTATGATGGGACGAGGTAGGAGAAGCAACGTTGTTGGGACCAGAATTAGTACGCATGACTACAGAAAAGATCCAAATTCGACAACATATTCAAACCTCACAAGATCGATAAAAGAGTTATGTTGATCTTCATCGAAAGGACGTGGAATTTAATATTGGGGATCATGTATTGTTACGTGTTGCTCCATGGAAGAGAGTTACAAGATTTGGAAAGAGAGGAAAGCTCAATCCAAGATTTGTTGGTCCATTTGAGATTCTTGACCGAATAGGAAATGTGGCATATAAACTCGCATTACCTCCAAACATGTATCATGTTCATAATGTTTTTCATATATCTATGCTTCGTAAATATGTGAAAGACCCAAAAAATTCATTATTGAGCTAGAACCAGGTGAGATAGCCGAAGATTTAATGTACGAGGAGGTACCTGATAAGATCTTGGATAGGAAAGAGCGTGTCCTACGCACCAAGGTTATACCACAAGTTAAGGTTTTGTGGAGGAACCATGCTATTGAAGAAATGACCTGGGAGTTGGAATCTGAAATGAAAGCGAGGTACCCTCACTTGTTCAAAACACTAGGTACGTACGTCAATTTTGAGGATGAAATGTTATAAGGATGGGAGGTTGTAAGACCCCAACTTATTATAAATAAAATTGAATTTTCTCTATTCATTATTCTAAATTAATAAGGTGTTAATTTGATATAATACTTTTATTATGGGTGAAATATGCAAATTTTGCAAAATAAGCAAGTGGTTATAAAATATTCATTATTGTCGGGGAATATTCATTAGGTCGTGGAATATTCTTGTTGTCGGGAAATATTCGTACGACGACGCAGCCATTCGTGGGCCCCATATCAGGATAATTATCGGATGAAAAAAAGGATAAATTATGAGTTTTTATAAATAACGGCGTAATTGTTACAGTTAACATTGTTGGTTTACCTGGTGGTTAAAATACAGTAATATGCGTGGTGGCACAAGAGCACACCCAGTATTACTGCAAGATTGTTGAATTATTGATTAAATGCGTAAGAAGGCACTACTCAATAATTATTACGATGAGTTACTTGCTTAATATTTTATTTTATGGATTCAATAATTGCTTGCGTTGATATTTTATATTATTGTTGTTTCAATAATTGTCATTTGAAAAGATTTCCCATTATCAGATCAATAAATCATATTATTTAAATAATATTATTAGATAGCATTATTGGCAATCTCTAGAAAGTTCTGTCAATGAGAGGTTTGTTCACCTAATTACGCCATGATAGGAGAAATCCTTATTGAAAGCCCCTCTTCCTGAACTGCACGGTTGTCATAATTATGATTACGTAATATTATTTATGAATAATTAATTATTGATTTATATGATAAGGAAATATGTATTTGATGTGGATATAAATGATGCATTTATTTACTTATGAGGTTATAAATGAAGGAATTAATGCTAAGGTGTTTTATCGATTATTTTGTGAAGGAGGTATTAAAAAATCACCCGTTTGTGGATTTCTTTATATTTTTGTTTGGAATTTGGAAAACTCAAAGCTACAAAGTTGTAGAGAATTCAATTTCGTGTGGAATGGACATAAAATTCGTATTTTTCTGATAAACGGGGCTATTTTCTATGAATTATTGAAGTTTCAAAAAATAAAATGATTTTTATTAATTTATGGGTGGGACACACTTTTGTTTTAACACATGAGGGCTGTTGATTTTGGTTCAAAGAAGGCTGCCTAATTTTTCATAAGGGGTGGCGTAGGAAGTTAGAAAAGAAAAAATAATATTATATTATTTTAGTCTCCTTTGGCTTTCTAGCATTTTCCTATAAATAGACGCTTAAGTTAGAATTGAAAATCACACTAGAAACAAGTTTTCTTTCTCTCTAGATTATCAAGCATATTTTTGTGAGTATTTTGATACTTTGAGGGATGTTATTTTCTTCTTAAATGATATTATTTTCTTCAATATCATTATGCCGAAATATTTGTTTGAACTTTTTAATCAAATTTGGAACTTTTTGTGTTGGGGTTACTATTCACGTATACGACACTATTCACGAATATGACACTATTCACCGAAAAATAAAATTTTCTTCTTTTTGTCCAAGATGTCTATTATGGTTACTATCTTTGATTTTATCTATGTTTTGATCTTTATTTTGAATTCTGCTTCACAATTGGTTATTATGAAGTATTATTGATATTGGACAAACTGTTATACGAATCCCTAATATTTGTCCTTCTGTCTCACTGGATTTGTTTTCTTTAAAATATTTTTCATGATACTCAGTCCTAAATGATGATATTACTGAATATCTTTGGCCTACAGTGCAAAGATGAATATTGATTAAAGATGTATATTGATTGATGTTACAGGGATAAAATATTGATGATGAACTTTTAAATCTTAGAAGATAGTAGAATTCATTCTCTACGTGACTTTTCTAATGGTTTGATATTTCCGCTGCATTTGTTGATCTAAAACTTGTTGTCTATTATATTTTATCAGAGCTACAAAGTTGTAGAGAATTCGATTTCATGTGCAATGGACATAAAATTTGTATTTTTCTGATAAACGAGACTATTTTCTATGAATTATTAAAGTTTCAGAAAATAAAATGATTTTTATTAATTTATGGGTGGGACCCACTTTTGTTTTAACACATGAGGGCTACTGATCTTGGTTCAAAGAAGGCTGCCTAATTGTTCAAAAGGGGTGGCGTAAGAAGTTAGAAAAGAAAAAATAATATTCTATTATTTTAGTCTTATTTGGCGTTCTAGCAATTTCCTATAAATAGACGCTTAGGTTAGAATTGAAAATCACACCAGAAACAAGTTTTCTTTCACTCTAGATTATCAAGCGTATTTTTGTGAGTATTTTGATACTTTGAGAGTTGTTGTTCGGTACAAGTTTCCTTCGGCTTTATATCCGATATTCCGATCAGAAGTACAGTTATTTTGAGATAAGGGATGTTATTTTCTTCTTAACTGATATTATTTTCTTCAATATCATTATGCCAAAATATTGGTTTGAACTTTTTAATCAAATTTGGAACTTTTTGTGTTGGGGTTAGTATTCACGTATACGGCACTATTCACGTATACGGCACTATTCACTGAAAAATGAAATTTTCTTCTTTTTGTCCAAGATGTCTATTATGGTTACTATCTTTGATTGTATCCATGTTTTGATCTTTATTTTGAATTCTGCTTCACAATTGGTTATTATGAAGTATTATTGATCTTGGATAAACTGTTATACGAATCCTAATATTTGTCATTCTGTCTCAACTGGATTCGTTTTCTTTAAAATATTTTTCATCATCCTCAGTCCTAAATGATGATATTACTGAATATCTTTGGACTGTAGTGCAAAGATGAATGATTAACTGATGAATATCTTTGGCCCGTAGTGCAAAGATGAACAGGTGTTGAGATGAACATGACCAACTGGTGATACAAATGAATATCTTTGGTCTGTAGTGCAAAGATGAATATTGATTAAAGATGTATATTGATTGTGTTACAGGGATAAAATATTGATGATGAACTTTTAAATCTTAGAAGATAGTAAAATTCATTCTCTACGTGACTTTTTTAATGGATTGATATTTCCGCTGCATTTGTTGATCTAAAACTTGTTGTCTATTATATTTTATCAGATTTTTCCCTGTTGAAGACTAATGATAATTTGTTGTATATTATCTTAGTCATAATATTCTTTACTGGGCTAGTTGAACTCACCCTTTTCCTTATTGTTCCATTTTTCTTCTCAGGGGGTGAGAACATAGCAGGATCTAGTCGGGGGTATAGAGTTATGGTTCTAGAAAGATGTTTTAGCATTCCTCACTATTTTTGTAATGAGGACTTATTTGAGTGTGGATATTTTCTAGAAGAAAATATTTGTATTTAAACTCATAAAGATGTGTTGTCGATATTTTTACAATTATATTATTAAAGTTGTAGTTTGCTTTCTGTACCATGTATTTGGTGACTCATAATGGGTGTTGTATACCTATTTTGGGGGAGTCACACTTTCTGTCACTGAAGAGCTTTAGCGACAGACAAAAATTATTTTTCTAAATATAAATTATAAAAAATCAGAATTAATTAGTAAATAAATATAAATAAATATAAAAATAGTTTTAAAAATTATATTAAATTATTATAAATAAATTCTGATATTTTGTCATAAATTCAATAATTATTTTATATTATTTTGGTATTATTAATAATTAACTTATTAATAAAGAAATTAGAATAATTATTTATAAATACTAAATAATTAGGGAAAAATATTATTATTGATATAAAAAGTACAATAAATTAATATAAATTATTTAATAATAATAATCAATGTTTTATAAAATTTTAAGTAAATATTAATTACTTATAAATAAAATAAATGATTTAAAAATCATTTAAAAGATAAATAAATGTTTTAAATACTTTAAATTATTATTAAGGATAATTAAATTTTTCATAAATAAAACTTAGTCTATTTATCAAAAGTATTAAACACCAAACCCTATTAATGTAACCCGATATTTTATAACAATTATAATTGAGTATTGTTATCAATACTAACGTGTTAGATTTATATATATGAACATCCTAGGTATTTATTAACGATTGAATAGCATAACTTGACTGATCTACGCTCAGGCAAGTTTCCTAAACCCTTAACTTATTTGTTTTCATTACGCAAATTTCTTAAACACATTTATTTCATTAAACAAGATTTTTATCTTGTTATGCTGTTGATATAATATACTACACCGATAATTGAATTACCTTTTTATTGTACAGTTATTGTTATAGCTTCAGCATAACTAAAAAAATGAATATTCATATGATATTGTTTATTGAGCATAAACTGTCGTGTTAAACCAAATTATTTTGGTAAGTCATCTTATGCTGAAGTTGGGTATCCCGTAAGGGATTGAAATTTAGTCAATAATATATTGACATTTAGTGTATTCTGAGCACTGGTAGGATGGTATGCATACTCCTAAGATGTTAAATGGGCTGATCCAATATCTCACATCTGAAATTTCTAAGTCTGTGTGATTGACAAAAATAAAGAAAAATTCCAGAAATGGTTGAAATAAATAGAAATCCAAAAATGGTAACAACTATCAGTCGAAATTTGAATTGTTATATTTCTTCAAATCCTATATTGTTATAAAATACAAAACTTGCTGAGCATGTCATAGCTCACCCTTGCAAATTATTCCCTTTGCAGTTTTAGATGGTAATCGTGGAACATCTGGTGTAGATAAAGGGAAGCGTCCCTACATAGATTAGATTATATTCTTGTCTGTTTGAATACCTTGTAATAAGAACTTGTTATGAGAATCATGTAATCGAATCTTAATATTATGATATATATATATATATATATAACATCTTTTATTTCCGCAATCGTGTTTTCTTACATATATAGATGTAAAATTAGACTTCTTCGAATCTAGTTGAGATCCTTGGGATCTATTATCTGAGTGAGGGTATTAATAGCATGGACTGTTCATGTTGGTATTGATACTCTGGATTTCAGATAGATAGTTATTATCGATACGATAGTATAAATTCATTTGGCATAGACTATACATCTGGGTGAGGGTATTAGTAATATGGACTTTTCATGTTATTACTGATACTCTGAATTTTGGATAAGTAGACTCTAGTCAGAGATACAGTTCATATATCCAAGTGAGAGTATCCAAACACAGTAATAGTTCTCTTGAGAATTTACATCTGTTATGGGATAATGTGAATTTTGGATCTATCGGAATTATATCTGATAGTCCCTCTATTTAATGTAATCTTATAATCAGATACCATGGGTGTATAGATTTAAATGAATTATATCGATTCATAGTAAGCACCATATCAGATACCGTGGGAGTATAGATATAGGGGTGTTACAATTTTGGTATCAAAGCTATAAGCGCAATGCGTGAAGAACCCCGAGCCTTTTGTTGGTGACATCCCTTTAAGGGAATGCACCGAAGCAAGACTTTTTGTAGGGGACGCCGAGCGTGGCGGTGGCAAATTGATAGATACCTTTGTAAGGTGCTATGGTTGAAAGTACCATGAGTGTTACAATTTTGGTATCATAGCTTTAAGGCTATAGATATAAGGAAGAGAAATCTTATTATATAGTCTTCGAGTCAGTAAAAATTTTAAAAGTACATATAAAATATAGCATTAAAATTATTATGTTGTGTAAAATTTTATACCAGTATTAAAGGAGTTTTCTTTTATAGATGGCCAACTCCAATGCTGAAGAAATGGTAATAGCCAATAATCCACCACAAATAGAGTCATACATAGCCAATGATGCAGAAGATGAGGAATTGCTTTATGATCAAAAACTGTTAGATGCTGAGGAAGAGGAGGATCCAGTAGCAGGATAGTTAATGAGAATTGATGAGCATGATGAGGCAATGGCATCACTGCTGAAGATAACATAATATGAGGGTAATAGGATGAGGTTTAGGGCTGATATAGTTAAGGGAATGCTATAGCATGAGAGGAGACATAGTCAACGACTAAAAGTACAACTGCACCGTGCACAGAGGGGCAGAAAGGAAATTCAGTCAAGGCTTATTAAAACATCTCTAGGTGTTCGAGATACTTTTAACGATTTGCAGCGCCATGTAGTTTGATATCCGGTAGAGGAGAAGAAGACGGCTTATCTCATCGATCGATCTGTGATTTGTCACATGATTCAGGATTCCTTTGATGATATCAATGAATTCTAGAGAGTACCATAGGTGGTTGAATGCTTTGTATTAGTACAATAAAGAAGCATTCAAAGTTTGTAATGTAATCAATACTTTCTAAGATAGTAGTATGTTCAATTATAAAGTTGTTGTGTAATACCATTGTGATATATAAAATAAACAATATGTTGTGTTACTCAAATTCTTATTTGAATTTTATTGGTTTATATAGAATCATGTCACCAACCAGAAGACCCCAAAGTGAAATGAATGATGATAATTCTACCCAGCAGTTAGTAGACCTTATGCTAGGAGTTGTAAATAGGCCTGTGAACCAAAACACAACTTTTAAAGACTTTAAATTAGTTGGACCACCTGAGTTTAAAGGTACATCAGAACCTGTAGATGCACAAATTTGGATTTCTGAGATAGATAAATTTTTCCTAGTAACCAATGTTAATAATAACCAAAAGACAACTTTTGCATCCTTTTTCTTGAAGGGTGAGGCTAATTATTGGTGGGAATCAAACAAAGATCGGGTAAAAACTGAAATTATTCCTTGGGATAGATTTAAAGAGTTGTTCTTTGAAAATTATTTTTCCCAATCCCTGAAAGACAGAATGGAAATAAAATTTCTGGACTTGAAACAAAGAGATCTTACTGTAACCCAGTATACAGCCAAGTTTAATGAACTGTCCAGGTTTGCTCCTCATCAAGTAACCACTGAACTTAGAAAGACTCGTAGGTTTCAGGAAGGTTTAAAACCTCAGATTCGGAGTAGATTATCAGTACTTCAAATAAAAATTTTCTCTGAGATACTAGAGAAGGCCACTATAGCTGAAAGTGAGAATGAAAGTCTTGCTAAGTTTCATCAGGACAAGGGAAGTCAGAATGAAAAAGGAAAAATTAGGACAGAACCCAGTTCAGGTGGGTTTAATAACAAACGTAAATGGGATAATATTTTTTCTAACAACCCAGGGAAAAAGATAGGAAATACTAATAACAACTTTAGTAATAATATTATTAAACCTTGTCCTAATTGTGGTAAGAAACATAGAGGAGAATGCCTTCATAACAAATGCTTTAATTGTGGACAATCGGGACATTTTTATCCACAGTGTCCTCTTCCAAGGAAAAATAAATGTTTTAATTGTGGTTCATCGGACCATTTTTCAAAGAACTGTCCCAAACCTAAGAATCTAGGAGGAAAAGGGGTTATAATACCAAAGAATAATCAATCAACAGTAGCTGCATTTGGGGTTCAGAATTGACCTACCACGAGAACATTTAATATGTTGTTGAGGCATGTTATTGCTTCATAGGACGCGGTGACAGGTATCATTCCTATCAACACTTTAAATGCATATATGTTATTCGATTCTGGTGCTACATGTTCATTTGTGTCTAGAAATTTCTCTACAAACTTGAATACGCCTTGTGATAATTTAGACAAACCATTTTGCGTAGAAATTGTTAATAATGAAAGAATTTCGGTTAAGACCATATACAGAAATTGTAGTGTGGTAATATAAGGTCATAATTTTAAGGTAGATTTGATACCAATTCAGTTGGGAGAATTTGATGTAATTCTAGGAATGGATTAGTTAGTTAATCACAATGTGATTATTGATTGTCATCAAAAACGTATAAACCATTTGACTGCTTCGAAGTCAAAGGTAGTGTTCAACGGTAGTTGTTCACCTAAGCAATCTCGATGTTTGACTATAGTTTAGGCAGAAAGATTACTTAGAAAGGGTTGTTTAGGATATTTGGCCTATATAGTTGATACTCGACAGGAAGGAGTAAAACTAGATGAAATACCTATAGTTAAGGATTTTCCCGATGTATTTCCGGATGACTTACTAGGTTTTGCCTCCAGATAGGGAAATTGAGTTCGTCACTGATCTTGCACCAGGAACGACACCAGTTTCTAAGGAACCGTATAGAATGGCACCTATAGAACTGAAAGAGTTACTTATACAATTACAGGAACTCTTAGATAAAAAATACATACAACCTAGTGTTTCACCCTGGGGAGCACCAATTTTGTTTGTAAAGAAGAAGGATGGAACTATGAGACTATGTATAGACTATAGGGAGCTAATTAAGTTAACTATTAAAAATAAATGTCCTTTACCAAGAATTGATGATTTGTTTGATCAATTAAAAGGGGCTGAACATTTTTCAAAAATTGACCTTAGAACAGGTTATCATCAATTAAAGGTAAGAAAGGAGGATGTGCCGAAAACAGCGTTTAGGACACGCTATGGACATTATGAGTTTCTTTTAATGTCTTTTTGATTAACAAATGCACCGGCAACATTTATGTATTTAATGAATCGAGTGTTTAAAACATGCTTGGACAAATTTGTTGTATTATTTATCAACGATATTCAGGTATACTAGAAAACACGGGAAGAGCATACTGAACATTTGAGAGTCATTTCGGAGATATTACGAAAGGAACAACTTTATGCAAAGTTTTCCAAGTGTGAATTCTGGTTGAAGAGAGTTCAATTTTTAGGTCACGTAATTGATAAGAATGGAATATCTGTAGATCCAGCTAAGATCGAAACGGTTGTGAATTGGGAACAACTAACAACTCCAATAGAAGTACGAAGTTTTCTCGGTTTAGCGGGTTATTATAGACGGTTTAGGACATAACCCAGTTCAGGTGGGTTTAATAACAAACGTAAATGGGATAATTCTCTTTCTAACAACCCAAGGAAAAAGATAGGAAATACTAACAATAACTTTAATAATAATAATATTAAACCTTATCCTAATTGTGGTAAGAAACATATAGGAGAATACCATCATAACAAATGTTTTAATTGTGGACAGTCGGGACATTATTATCCACAGTGTCTTCTTCCAAGGAAAAATAAATGTTTTAATTGTGGTTCCTTAGACCATTTTTCAAAGAACTGTCCTAAACCTAGGAATCAAAGAGGAAAAGGGGTTAGAATACCAGAGAATAATCAATCAACAGTAGCTGCAGTTGGGGTTCAGAATCGACTTACCACGAGAACATTTAATATGTCGGTGAGGGATGCTGTTGCTTCACAGGACGTGGTGATAGGTATCATCTCTATCAACACTTTAAATGCATATATGTTATTCGATTCTGGTGCTACATGTTCATTTGTGTCTAGAAATTTCTCTACAAACTTAAATATACCTTGTGAAAATCTAGACAAACCATTTTGCGTAGAAATTGCTAATAATGAAATGATTCCGGTTGAGACCATATATAAAAACTGTAGTGTAATAATAAAAGGACATAATTTTAAGGTAGATTTAATAGCAATTCAGTTGGGAGAATTTGATGTAATTCTAGGAATGGATTGGTTAGTTAATCACAACGCGATGATTGATTGTCATCAGAAACGTATAAATCTTTTGACTACTTCGAAGTCAAAGGTAGTGTTCACGGTAGTTGTTCACCTAAGCAATCTCGATGTTTGACTATAGTTCAAGTAGAAAGATTACTTAGAAAGGGTTGTTTAGGTTATTTGGCCTATATAGTTGATACTCGACAGGAAGTAGTAAAACTAGATCAAATACCTATAGTTAAGGAATTTCATGATGTGTTTCCAGATGACTTACCAGGTTTGCCTCCAGATAGGGAAATTGAGTTCGTCACTGATCTTGAACCAGGAACGACACTAGTTTCTAAGGCACCGTACAGAATGGCACCTTTAGAACTGAAAGAGTTACTTATACAATTACAGGAACTCTTAGATTAAAAGTACATACAACCTAGTGTTTCACCCTGGGGAGAACCAATTTTGTTTGTAAAGAAGAAGGATGGAACTATGAGACTATGTATAGACTATAGGGAGCTAAATAAGTTAACTATTAAAAATAAATGTCCTTTACCAAGAATTGATGATTTGTTCGACCAATTAAAAGGGGCTAAACATTTTTCAAAAATTGACCTTAGAACAGGTTATCATCAATTAAAGGTAAGAAAGGAGGATGTGCCGAAAATAGCGTTTAGGACACGCTATGGACATTATGAGTTTCTTGTAATGTCTTTTGGATTAACAAATGCACCGACAGCATTTATGGATTTAATGAATCGAGTGTTTAAATCATGCTTGGACAAATTTGTTGTAGTGTTTATCGACGATATTCTGGTATACTCGAAAACACGGGAAGAGCATATTGAACATTTGAGAGTCGTTTTGGAGATATTACGAAAGGAACAACTTTATGCAAAGTTTTCCAAGTGTGAATTATGGTTGAAGAGAGTTCAATTTTTAGGTCACGTAATTGATAGGAATGGAATATCTGTAGATCCAGCTAAGATTGAAATGGTTGTGAATTGGGAACAACCAACAACTCCAACAGAAGTACGAAGTTTTCTCGGATTAGCGGGTTATTTTAGATGGTTTATAAAAGATTTTTCAAAAATAGGAACCCCATTAACCAATTTAACTCGAAACACGTTGAAATTTGTCTGGACAGATAAATGTGAGGAAAGCTTCCAAGAGTTGAAGAAGCGACTGAGCATGACTCTAGTGTTATCCTTACCAGATGATACAGGAGGCCTTGTAGTATATAGTGACGCATCACACAAAGGTTTAGGGTGTGTGGTTATGCAACATGGGAAAGTGATAGCTTATGCATCACGACAACTCAAAGATTATGAGAAGAGGTATCCTACTCATTACCTAGAGTTAGCCACAGTAGTTTTTGCTCTAAAAATTTGGAGACATTACTTGTACGGGGAGAAATGCGTGATATATATAGATCATAAAAGTCTGAAATATATTTTTACACAAAAGGAATTAAATTTATGACAGAGACGATGGTTAGAACTGATAAAGGATTTTGACTGTGAAATCTTATATCATCCCGGTAAAGCCAATGTTGTAGCTGATGCGTTAAGTAGAAAGAATCGGAAAAAATTGAATGTATTAACCACCAATGATAGGTTAATAAAAGACTTTGAAAATTTAGAAATTGAGGTAGAATGTCCAACTACCTCTACCCAAAAATTGTATATTTTAGAAGGAGTTTCATCTCTGCTTAATAAAGTTAAAGAGATACAGAAGAAGGATGAAGAATGTCAGAATTTTAAATCTAATTCAACAAATTATAAGTATAATAAATTTAGAATAGATACGGATGGAATAATAAGATATGAAAATTGAAATAGGGTTCCGTTAGACCAAGATTTAAAAGATGAAATTTTAAACAAAGCTCATAATTCTAAATTTGCCATACATCCTGGCAGTACAAAAATGTATAAGGATTTAAGTCGACACTTTTGGTGGTCGAACATGAAAAGAGAAATAGCTGAATGGGTAAGTAAATGTCTCACGTGTCAAAGGGTTAAGGCTGAGCATCCAAAGCCGAGTGGTTTACTTCAACCCTTACCAATTCCTGAGTGGAAGTGGGAACATATAACTATTGATTTTGTTGTTGGTCTTCCAGCTACACAAAAGGGCCATAATGCCATTTGGGTAATAGTTGACCGTTTAACAAAATTACCTCACTTTTTACCTATTAAGATTACTCATAACCTAGATCACCTTGCCAAACTGTACATCAATGAAATTATCTCTAGGCATGAAGTACCTGTTTCCATAGTATCAGATCGAGATCCAAGATTTACTTCTAATTTTTGGAAAAGCCTTCAGGAACACTTAGGAACACAACTAAGATTGAGTACAACTTATCATCCTCAGACTGATGGACAGAGTGAGAGAACCATACAAACATTAGAGGATATGCTGAGAACTTGTATTATAGACTTCAAAGGAAGTTGGGAAGATCAGTTACCCTAAGTTGAATTTACCTATAACAATAGTTATCATGCTAGCATAGTTATGCCACCCTATGAAGCTTTATGAGGGCGTAAGTGTAGAACATATTTATGTTGGGATGAAGTTGGGGAAAGACAAATGTTAGGACCTGAGATAATTCAACAAACAACTGAAACTATCAGAATTATTCGTCAACAATTACAAGCATCTCAAGATCGATAAAGAAAATACGCTGATCCACATCATAAACAACGAAACTTTAACATAGGAAATCACGTATTCTTGAAAGTATCTCCTCGGAAAGGCAAGATACGTTTTCGCAAGAAAGGAAAATTAAGTCCGAGATTCATTAGACCTTTTGAAATTTTGAGAAGGGTTTGTGAAGTTGCTTATGAAATAGCACTACCTCCTGAGTTGAATCATATTCATAATGTGTTTCATGTGTCCGTATTACGACCATATAAACCTGATTATAAACACGTTATTTAATATGAGCCAATCCAAATAGAAGAATATCTTTCTTATGTAGAAGAACCTGTGCAGATCGTCGACCGTAAAGAGCAAGTCCTAAGAAATAAAGTGATAGCATCGATCAAAGTAATTTGGAGGAATCAAAACGTTGAAGAAGCTATATGGGAACTTGAAGATAAAATGTGCAAGAATTATCATCAATTATTTACTTAAACTTGTACTGCAATTTTGAGGACAAAATTCTTATTAGTGGGGGTGAATATAAAACCCAAAACCCTAATAAGACTCGTATGTGTAAAATCCCGTTATATAAATAAAATTTCTCCATTCTGAATGTGTTATGTGTTAATATATACTTTGTTTGAAAAATTTAACCAAATAAATTTTTGTCCAAAAAAC
Source organism: Panax quinquefolius (assembly GCA_020205615.1). NCBI lineage: Eukaryota > Viridiplantae > Streptophyta > Magnoliopsida > Apiales > Araliaceae > Panax > Panax quinquefolius. The sequence goes on along the minus strand of CM035168.1, from coordinate 48,146,644 downwards.
GTAGTGCTTGACACCTCTTGCTTAAATTTCTTTTCCCGTAATCGGACTTTTTAGTAAATTTATTTTGACAAGTTTCTTTGTCGTGCTTACACTGACAAAACGCTTTGTCGTGCTTGTTAGGATTAGTGAGAAATTTAGGTTAACAACCCTAGATTAATAAACCCTAACCCTAATTAGCAAAATCCTAACCCTAACTTATAAACCTAACCCTAATTAGCTAAACTAACTCTAATTATCTTATGTTAACACCTAATCATGGTTAATAAACTTCAATTAGGTACTAATAAACAACACTTAACAATCCTAATCATTAGAAACAAAACCCTAATCAAGATTAGTGATGATTAAAGCCTAATTAAGCTAGTAAACAAACCTAACTAGCTCACAAGTAGGTTAGGAGTCACCATTTCAAGTTCCTAGGCTGCACATGACATGCTTGTAACTCCTAAGCATGACAATAGTCATCAGATCAGATATTTGTAGAGGCAAGTTGCACAAAAATGACTAAAGAGCCAAGTTGAAGAATTCTATAAATAGGAACCTTAGGGCTAAGCAAACCCACAAAATTCCTAAGCCTAGATACACTTATAAACTTACCAAATCAAGCCTGGGTGATAGCAGCAACAAAATCAGAAGCTAGAATCAAAAATATTTCATGAAAAGGTACAAACCCTAGTTCATAATTAGCTCTATGATCATATGTTAGATTTGTTGTTTAAATGTTTAGAATTATTTATTAGTATGTTAGAAAGTATGTTAGATTGGTAGAACACGTTTTCATAACATCTAGATGACTTAATTAAGTGTTTTAAGAAATCTGGAAATTTTTAAAACTAAGTCTGACAATCGAATGTCAGGGCCTATAGATTCATATGTGTTTATGTTTTGGTCCGTTAATTGTTTGGTATTTATAGCCTGTTAGTAGGTCTTTAATCTGGAAAAGAAAACAGGTTCATTTGAACCATAGATTTCAAGTTATAAGCAGTCAAAGTGGGTTGACCGTTCACGGATTGCAGTTTTCTGGGTTACCCAGAAAACTCAAGAATAGTTGAACTGGCTACTTTGACCAATCTATTTAATCGTCTTCTGTTTGTGATTTTTGTAAGTTTTTTTTATAGATTAATACCCTGTTATATATACTACATATCTATGATCTTAAACTGAACAAACAACGTATAGTCTTACTGGATTTAATGGTCAAAATCCATTGACCGAGCTTAACCAAGTTTTCTGGGTTTTCCAGAAAACTGAAGAACATGAAGAACAGCGTTTGGCTGTACTTTGACCAACATAATTAGAGACCTTACATTTATGCTTTGTTTATGTTAATGTTATATATATGTACCCTGACATATATACTACATATTACAACAAATACAACACACATCTAATACACAGAATCGAAGATATTTAAGCCACAAAACCGTTGACCGGCCATGACTACTGTTCTGGGTTACCCAGAAACTCAAGAACAGCTCTAACAGTGACTTTGAGCCTCTATAACTTCTTGTTATATGTAGGTTAAAGCCAAAAATTTGTTTCATGTTACACTATTATATTAGTACTACAACATGAACTCTTAAACAACCCAAAAATCATTATTAGTATCATTTTAATTAGTGGTCAAACTAGTCACTCGACCATGACCAAACTACTGCCCAGAAACTCAAGAACACCTACAGCGACACTTTCTGTCACTGAAGGGCTTTAGCGACAGACAAAAATTATTTTTCTAAAAATAAATTATAAAAAATTAGAAATAATTAATAAATAAATATAAAACAGTTTTAAAAATTATATTAAAATATTATAAATGAATTCTAATATTTTTCCATAAATTTAATAATTATTTTATATTATTTTGATATTATTAATAATTAACTTATTAATAAAGAAAATATAATAATTATTTGTAAATACTAAATAATTAGGAAAATATTATTATTGATATAAAAGTATAATAAATGAATATAAATTATTTAATAAAAATAATAATCAATGTTTTTATAAAATTTTAAATAAATATTAATTACTTATAAATAGAAATAAATGATTTAAAAATCATTCAAAAAATAAATATATGTTTTAAATACTTTAAATTATTATTAAGGATAATTAATTTTTTTCTTAAATAAAACTTAGTCTATTTATCAAAAGTATTAAACACCAAACCATATTAATCTAACCCGATATTATATAACTGTTATAATTGAGTATTGTTATCAAATCTAACGTGTTAGATTTATATATATGAACATCGTAGGTATTTATTAACGATTGAATAGCATAACTTTACTGATCAACGCTCAAGCAAGTTTCCTAACCCTTTAACTTACTTGTTTTCATTACGCAAATTTCTTAAACCTGTTTATTCATTAAACAAGATTTTTATCTTGATATGATGTTGATATAATATATTACACCTACAATTGAATTACCTTTTTATTGTACAGTTATTGTTATAGCTTCAGTATAAGTAAAAAAATGAATTATTTATTCATATGATATTATTTATTGAGCATAAACTGTCGTGTTAAACCAAATTGTTTTGGTAAGACATCTTACACTAAAGTTGGGATCTCGTAAGGGATTGAAATTTAGTCAATATTATATTGACATTTAGTGTATTTTGAGCACTGGAAGGATGATATGCATACTCCTAAGATGTTGAATGGGCTGATCCCATATCTCACATCTAAACAAAATTTCTAAGTCCGTGTGACTGACAAAAATAAAGAAAAATTCTAGAAATGGTTGAAATAAATAGAAATCCAAAAATGGTAACAACTATCAGTCAAAATTTGAATTGTTATATTCCTTCAAATCCTATATTGTTATAAAATACAAAACTTGCTGAGCATGTCATAGCTCACCCTTGCAAATTATTCCCTTGCGCTTTAGATGGTAATCGTGGAACATCTGGTGTAGATAAAGGGAAGCGTCCCCTATAGATTAGATTATATTCTTATCTGTTTGAATACCTTGTAATAAGAACTTGTTATGAGAATCATGTAATCGAATCTTAATATTATTATATATATATATATATATATATAACATCTTTTATTTCATGATCGTGTTTTTTCTTACATATATAGATGTAAAATTAGACTTCTTCGAATCTAGTTGAGATCCTTGGGAACTATTTATCTGAGTGAGGGTATTAATAGCATGGACTATTCATGTTGGTATTGATACTCTGGATTTCGGATAGATAGTTATTATCGATACGATAGTATAAATTCATTTGGCATAGACTATACATCTGGGTGAGGGTATTAGTAATATGGACTTTTCATGTTATTACTGATACTCTGAATTTTGGATAAGTAGACTCTAGTCGAGATACAGATCATATATCCAAGTGTGAGAGTACAAAAACAAAGAATAGTTCTCTTGAGAATTTACATCTGGTTATGGGATACTGTGAATTTTGGATCTATGGAATTATATCTGATAGTCCCTCTATTTAATGTAATCTTATAATCAGATACCATGGGTGTATAGATTTAAATGAATTATATCGATTCATAGTAAGCACCATATCAGATACCGTGGGAGTATAGATATAGGGGTGTTACAATTTTGGTATCAAAGCTATAAGCGCAATGCGTGAAGAACCCCGAGCCTTTTGTTGGTGACATCCCTTTAAGGGAATGCACCGAAGCAAGACTTTTTGTAGGGGACGCCGAGCGTGGCGGTGGCAAATTGATAGATACCTTTGTAAGGTGCTATGGTTGAAAGTACCATGAGTGTTACAATTTTGGTATCAGAGCTTTAAGGCTATAGATATAAGGAAGAGAAATCTTAGTATATAGTGTTCGAGTTCGTAAAAATTTTAAAAGTACATATAAAATATAACATTAAAATTATTATGTTGTGTAAAATTTTATACCATTATTAAAGGCGGTTTCTTTTATAGATGGCCAAGGCAAAATATGGCGCAGCTACGCCGGTCCCAGACTTGTGTATGGCGCAGTTGCGCCATACCCTGTCCTGAGACAGTGAAGTCTGCTACTTCTGCAGACTTTGGATACCATTGTAGCTTAGCTTTATGATATGTTAATGTGTCCAATATGTAATAACATGGTTAAAACAAAATCGTGTTATGTGGTTAGTAGTTTCAAAGTTGCAAATGATTAGTAATTTATGAACGCGATATGTTAGAACTTAGTGTATATAATGATTAGTAAATAAGTGTTGTGAAGGTTAACACTTGGAATTTCTGATATTGATGCAGTAGCATAAGACTTGTACTAAATTAACAAGTTTAGCTATAAATGGGTGTTATTTTTGAAGTGGATGTTAACATGTCTAATAGATATTGTGATTGCACTAAAATGTGTAGGTGGACGTGAATTTTAATATTATAGCTTACACAAGAGGCAAGTTCTCTAACCTTTGCTACTTTATTATTCAGCAAGGTTACTTTTCACTATTATGTTATACTTATGCAAATTCTCTATCTCTAATCTCTTGTTTAACGATTTATTATCATGCAAGTTCTTTAACCCTCATTTATTGTTGAGCAAGTTAGTTAATCTTTGTTTCTTTATTCCAATCGAGATTACCTTGGTTATTCAAAGTCTGTAATTTTAATGTAAGAAGTGTGTTTATTCAGCTACTAATAACTTTTTTTTTGATCTTCGTTCTTCAATAACATTGTACTATCTTACATTATTTTACCGAACTCTAAGCTGCTTAGCGATTCTTTACCAATTTAACTAATCCTTAGTTGATGAATATTCTAAACTCTAACTTACCCTTGAAGTCAACCCAAACCAAACTTCCTTTGGTTGGTTTATGTACTCACACACCTTTGAAAGCATGTTGTCAATGATAACATTTGTTCAACTTAGAAATTGTTAATACTCTAGCTCTTATTGATTCATCGATATATCTTGTTCATGAAGACATTATAATCAAACCCTTGAATAGTTATTTATTCCTCTCTGATTCAACCAGTACTTGGTTGTTGAGCGTTCTAAAAATCTAGACTTCCTTTGAAGCTTATTCCCAACCAAACTTCCTTTAGTTCGGAACTTGATAATCTTAGCTAAGATGAACAACCCTATATTATTTTAGAGCTATACAATAGCTTTAAAATGTTTGCGCAATACATAGTACGAAGGGCTGATCACCTGGAGTACGGGATGATGGTCCATATAGTCGTTTAGACTGTTAAAGGTTATAGTAGAAACACCTGTGAACCTAGGACAAAGATGATGATTATAGTCTTTTAGACTGTTAAAGGTTAAAGTAGAAATACTTGAAAACCTAGAGTATAGTTCGTGGTCTTGTGACCCTCAGTGTATTCTTTGATGTTGTTATCTATTGTTAACTTAAACGTTTTTTATTCCTTTGAACTCATAGCTGTTGAATTAAAGTTTATTATTCCGGTAAGAATACTTTACTATTGAAATCTCAGGTAATTGACATTCATAAAATGTTATTGTATATTATCCTTCTTGTGGGCAATTGTTTACTCACTCTAGCACAAAACAATGCAGATAAAGTTAAGAAGTTTGAAGAGCTTTCTACAAGCAAGGGCAAGGACAAAGTGCTTGATTAGACGACAACATTTAATTTATCTTTTATTTTTGAAGCTTATGTAACAGTTTTATTTATGATCATGTTTTAACTTTCTGCTGATGATTGTAATAAATTTTAGATGACCTGGGATTTATTTTAGATTATGTAACCCTTTAATGGGAGATTGATCGTTTAAACTTTTGAGTTTAATTATATCCTTTGTTTATGGGTAGTTAGTTATGATTTAATTGGACAGTGAACACCAAATCTGTGGGGTTGAGGTGCCCGGATTTGGGGGTGTCACAGTGTCAGTGGGTCCGACGGTTGAACAAAAGATTTTTAGGAGGTCACCATCAATGCTCAGAAATGTCAAATACAATTAATGCTTCAATGGATGCCTTTTAACAGACATAATTCAAAGGCACTTTATATACAAATCAGATGCAGATGCAAGAAATCAAGCAAGCACACAACAAAAAGTTAAAGAACACTCAAACGCCAAACTCTACGATCTAGAAAGAAAGCTTGCTCAACTACTTAGTTCTTTCGAGCATATGCTTAAGGGCAACTGAATAGCACAACTCAAGAACTCAACTCTCAAAAAGTGAAGTAAGAAGTTCCAAGTCTACTGGACTTGAAGAGTTCTACGTGAACTAAGAAGTTCCAAGTCTACTGGACTTGAAGAGTTCTAAGTGAACTAAGAAGTTCCAATACTGCTGGTCTTGAAGGAATCTAAGTGATTCGAAGATTGTAAAGACATCCTTAGTGGATTTCCTACTCGAAGAGTGGACTAGGAGCCTTAATTGCTCTGAACCACTTAAAAACACTGTGTCTTTTATATTCTTGCTATAACTTCTATATCTATCATAACTGCTTATCATCTATTAACTTGGTTTATCTTAAAGGGAAACAAACAAATCTCAAATTTCGCTGTGATTAAATTATTAACAAATTTGACAAGTATTTTGTAAAAGAAAATTTTAAAATATCTATTCAACCCCCCTTCTAGATAACTATTATGCCTCTAGGAACTAAAAAAATTAATTACAAAATTCTCGTTCGTTACACTTATTGCTATACTCATTCTTGTGTTAGTAGCGTAGAAGTAAGGTATTAATTTTGGAGTGCTAACGATAGCTTCCATATTTTGGTGTCGTTGCTGGGGAGTTATTATTTTTTTTATTTATTCTTTTTTCTTTTTATTACTCAATCCTCTTACTCTATTGAATTAAATTTTGATTAAGAGAATTTTAGAGCTCAATGGTAACCTACAGATTCAGGAGAAGCACTTGTTCCATCACCTGGGCTCAATATAGCGCTTAAAGTGTTGTCAAATATTTCATCCAATTAATCAAAAGAAGAGAAGATGGATGCTGATAACAACAACAGAACTTTGAAAGAACTAGCTACTCTTGATCTGAATCAACCATCTTTGTGTATTGAATATCCTAATTTAGATGTTACTTTTTAACTTAAATCTTTATTAATTCATTTTTTGTCTACTTTTTGTGGTCCTACAAGTAAAGATCCCTACAAACATCTAGAGAAGTTTCATGCGGTGTGTTCAATCATGAAGCCACAAGAAGGGACAGAGGAGCAAATCAAGCATAGAGCTTTTTCATTCTCTTTATCATATATAGCAAAAGATTGGTTATACTATCTACCTTTAGGATTAATACAATCGTGGACTGATGTGCAAAGGCTATTCTTAGAGAAGTACTTTCTTGCTTCAAGAGTTTGTCAACATAAGGAAGGAGATATGTGGCATTAGACAGTTTAAGGGAAACTTTCTATGAGTATTGGGAAAGGTTTAAGAAGTTGTATTCCAGCTATCCACCTCACCAAATTGTTGATCAACACTTGATCCAGTACTTGTATAAGGGGTCGTTACTAATAGATAGAAGTATTACTGATAGAACAAGTGGAGGAGCCTTAGTTAACAAGACAGCAGTTGCTGTAAGTGACTTAATTGCAAATATAGAAGCTAACTTGCAACTGTGTGGGACCAGGAATGATCATGTACCAACAAGGGTGAATGAGGTAACCATATATAATATTGAATGTCAAATTTCTGATTTAATTGCTTTGGTTAGACAAATGGTTACAGGGAACATACAAGTAGCAAAAGTATGTGGAATTTGTTCAAAGTTAGGGCATAATAAAGATGATTGTCCAACATTGCAAGAAGATGATTTAGTTCAACAAGTTAATGTTATGGAGACATTTTCAGGACAACATCCACATCAATATGATCCTTATTTTGACACTTACGATCTAGGATGGAAAGATCACCCCAATTGAAGTTATGAGGATAATAGGCAACTTGGTTTTCAACCGACTCAACCTCGGTATCAACCTAGACAAGTGTTGTCCATTTTATATACTAACAATTCGTGCAAGTGCACATGGTTAATCAAGTAATATAGAAGTAAGAAAGGATGTCGAACCTACAGGAAACAAGTACTATCAATTACTCTAATTATCAAGTTTTTACCAATTTAACCCACTTAAACAGTCATTCCAACTGATTTGTGAAATTGTTTTAAAATAAAAGTAAATATGAACTAATTTAACTGAAAAATATTGATAACCAGATGATTAAGACATAGGAATATAATTTTCCCAACTGTTTTGCCGTAATCTCCTTGCCTTATTCCCACTTGATTAATCCAATGAATTAATAACTAGGATTGCTTATCAATTTACTAACATCTTTCAATTATTAATAAAAAGATCTATTCTAGTTATGTTGCTATTTTCTTGAAAGACACTTAAAAAGAGATTTGTTAAGTTCAAACTCCTAACATAGTTACACATGACATACAAGTATTTTCATCTCATACACTATTATGTTATTCTAGAAAGTATCAACAAATTCATAAATTATTATATTCAGATCTAATCTAAGATTTACTCTTTCAATTTAATCAAAGGTATTAGATTAACTGTTGGCCAAATAATTATCAAGTTAAGCATATAGTATATTAATCAATTCAATAGGATCAACAAGTTAAGAATAATGATAATTGAGTTAAAGTATTGCAAAACATTCCTTTGTATTTCTAATTGAGAAATTAGTTCATCATCATAATAAAAACAAAAAAGATTAAAATTAAATAACATCTTAAATACAAATTATGAAATAAAGAGAAGATGAGAAAAACTTTGTCGACGAACTCGAATCTCTATAGCTTCAATCTTCGTCTTATTGTGTTCTTTAATTAAATCTCCAAGTCTCTGTAGAAGTGTCTCCCAATCAATTTTAGTTAAAACTCCCCTCAAATACTCCCCAAAACATCTATTTATAACATCTCTCAAAACCCTAATTATTAAGGTAACAAATAATCCTTTCACTTTACAACTTTTAAATTAAGGAAAAAAGATTAGCACAAAATATCCATCCAGCGCGCCCCATGCCCGATTTTCTCTTTAAGCAGTATGCCCCACGCTGGATGTACAAAACTTTTAGTCAGCCTGGCACGCCCAGATCAAGGTATTTGCAGCGCTCCCCGTACTGGCTGTGAAGATTCTATAGAACTAATTTCTTTTTAGCAGCTACAGTCATCCATGCCCTTTTCCTGCAAAATAACACACAAACCATAACAAGTAACACGCACTACTCAAGAAATAACACAATACTAAGCCCAATGATACTGGATTCATAGGTTTTTAACACACTCATCAAAGACCCCCAAACTTAAAAATTTATTTATCCTCAAGTAATCCTAACACAAACTATACTAACACAAACAAAACACAATGAATGTAACTAATGAGATCGAGCAAAAACCACAGTACTAGTTAATGTAAATGCCTAAAAGATAAACACTTGACTTATGTAAGGACCGAGAATTTTATACGATTATATAAGTATATTTTTATGAATAATTTTTTATATTTACTTTTAGCATATGTGATATGAATTAAGTAAGTTAGTCAATTTATTTATTTTAAGTTGATTAAGAAATATAAATATAGCGAAGATGAATAACTAATTAATTGATCGAAGAAAAGTAAGTCGAAGCTTATGTTGAAAATTAACATAGCTTAAATGGTAAATAAAAATGTTTATAATCTTTAAGTGATTAGTTGATATGACTTATATAAAGTGATTATATTGAATGTATAATAATTCATTAAGCCAATTAAGGCTAATTGAATTAGTGAATTAGTGGAACAAAAAGGAAAGTCAATAAATAAGAATATTAAATTATTTATTTATGATATTGAACACTTTTGTCATATCATTAGTGAATATGTGATTAAAGGAGTATAATAACTATTTATCAATGATGATAAATATGTTATGACTTATGTGAAAAACATATTTGAGTAAATAAATATATATGTTGTAAATATGTGTATATATTAATTTGTTATATAAAGAAAATTAAAAAGAAAGTCTTATAACCTAATTATACATTAGGTATGGAAATTAAATAAAATAATGGTTATAGTATGGAAGACTTTTAGTATTTAAAATATCTACTAACCTAAAAGATTAATTATGTTATCTCAATTTATTAATTATTGTGAACCTAATTAAAGAAAGTTTAATTGAGTTATATAATTAAATCTATGTAAATAATCATTTAATTTCCAAAAATGAGTGAGATAGAAACTCTAATTCAATAATTAGGGTAATGTAAAATTAGTGTATTGAATCCATAATATTTTACATGGCCCAAACAAATGAAATAGAAAGCCCAAATGAATTATTAAATGACCTAAGCAATTAATCTAGTGGCCCAAAGTTAGCCCAACCTAGGAGGGACTTGTTAGTCATTATACTAAGCAAATATTGGCAATAAAAATAAATCAAAAATGGAGGATAAGATTGCCAAAAATAAAAAAAAAATGTTTTATAAAAACAAATATTTTATAACAAATGTTTTTATTTTTGTTATAAAATATATTATAAAAACATTTGTTATAAAATATTTGTTTTATAAAACATTTTTTTTTATTTTCTACAATGTAAAAAAAAAAAAATGTTTTATAAAAACAAATATTTTATAACAAATGTTTTTATAATATATTTTATAACAAAAATAAAAACATTTTTTATAAAATAAACAAACATTTGCTATATTTTATAACAAAAATAAAAACATTTGTTTTATAAAAACAAACATTTGCTATGGATTTTTTTTTTTTTTTTTTTTAGAGGCTCTTACGGTTTACTTTTTTTTTTTTTTTTTTTGGTAGATTTTTTTTTTTTTTTTTTTTTTTTTTTTTTGTAGTTTAGAGAGGCTCTTACTACAGTTGGGATTTTTTTTTTTTTTTTTTTTTTTTTTGTAGCCTGGAGAGCTCTTACTTGGAAATTTTTTTTTTTTTTTTTTACAAGCCAAGTCAAGCACATGCATTACAAAAGGGGTTGTCAGTTGCAGTGCCATGGAGGGTTCTTTATGGATGGAGTCCCATATATATATATATATATATATATAGCTATAAATATATATATGTGTGTATGCGTGTGTGTGTGTGCATTATCAGCCACCACGAAGTAACTCCATGGGGGATCAGAAATATAAATAAAGCATTAAATGCTATCAACTGCCACGAAATCAACTCCAAACGAGACTTGAATGTAAATAAAGTTGTAAAAGCGATCAACCGCCGCGAAGTAAACTCCAGGCGAGACGAAATATAAATAAAGCTGTAAAAGGCCACGAAGTAAACTCCAGGCCTGACAGAAATGTGAATTTATATGTATATATATATATATATATATATAAAAGTAGTAAACGCACCGGATGTAAAATCCAGGCTCATTGGATATGTCCGACAACAATTATATATATACAAATATATATAAAAGCAATAAATGCTCCGGATGTAAAATCCAGGCTCATCAGATATGACTAACAACAATTATATATATATATATATATATATATATATATATATATATATATATAAACGAGAAATGCTCCAGCTGGAAGCTTAGAGCTCAATCGAGGCATAACTCGATAATGTTAGTCCATATAAAAATATATACATATGTAAGTATATATACAGACAAAAATAAAAACCACAGACCGAAGTCCGGGCATACGCACACAACACGACTCTCAAAGTGTAGAATAGTGTGTGCAAATTTGAAGAGAAAGGCTTTATAGAGTATAAGAAGGCTTACAATGGGCTGCCAATGCGGGCTTCTATAACTCTAAATGGATAAACACTCAGCTCCCGCCGGTTAATATATAACTATATGTGGGCAAACAGGTGTTTAAAATGAGGAAACACTCAATATAGGGTGTGTACAGAGTTATTTGGACAGGGCTTCCTCGCCTTTTTTCTTTTCAAAATGGCTACTCCAAGCCCTCTATATATAGAGGGGGAGCCAGCAGTATACTGCAGATGGCCAGAATGCACTGCCGTTTTGCCTGGGTGCCCAGTTCTGCTTGGTCCCATCATCTCGAAGTACGTGCACTCATGCACTATAATGTCGGCTCGAACTTGCGGAACTTCAATCAGAGCATCCAAACAAGATATATACGACCTTCTTCGGGCTACTTGTGTCAAAGGTTACGCAATGACATGGATTAGAGGTTATACGAAGTCAGGAATAGGGGACCATGCCCATGGTCTTCAAGCTTCAAATTATATCCGGTGTATTGCCACGCGTAATAGTCACTCAGGATTAGAACTCCTTGGTTCTTGTAGTACATTGTTGTATGTATGTATGTCTGAAGTGTTGAGACGATGCGCAAATGTTGAGGTAGCAAGATGACATATGACTCCTCACCAGGGTTATCGCCGATTTTAGTTGATAGTAGACGTTACTCAGGGTTACATCTGAGATTAGACTGCTTGTTTGAATGTCGCAATGTTATCTATGAGAACGCCTGTCTGCCCAGGGTTAGCTTTGGGTCTGAGGTATGAGTGCCTCGGTGGGAGGTCTGATTGAAGCTGATTGCATGCATTTGAAGCAAACATTTCCGGGGTTATCGCCGGAACTGCAACAACTTTCCATGGTGTTATTGCCAAGGACGAAACTTGGGGTTATCTTCGAGGTTGGAAATGATCCTTCCAGTGAGTGTTCTGGGGTTGGAAATGGTGTTCTCGATGTTTGTTTTGGGGTTGGGACTGAACTTCCGGTAGTATCCAGAATGGATGTGAGCTGCCTTCCAGGGTTATCTCCGAAAGACGAATCTGCCCTCCTGGAATGTTAGTAACAGGTGTGCAGAAAATTTTGAGTGTCTACAGATGCCTCTCTTTATCATATTCATGCAATGCAAGACATGGATAGGATAAAGAATCCTAGACACTTGAAATGAAAGAAGATAAACATGATGCTATGTGCAGCAACATGATGCAAATGTATGATGCTTGAATGAATGATTGTCGTCTAATCCTACTGGGATGACAATCACTGATGTCTTGGACATGCGATCCATGTCTTCAAGGATGTTGACATTTGGGCTATCACCAAAGTCGTGAATCCTAGACACATACTTCATTCTCCATAGAGGTGCCTCTTGTGTACAAGAGATCTGTGGGGATAAAGCTTTGTCTGCTTGAGGATGTGTATAACATATCCTATCATCTTGTCGGAGTTACTGCTGTATAAACCCAAAACCCTAATAAGACTCCTATGTATAAAATCCTGTTATATAAATAAAATATCTCCGTTCTGAATGTGTTATGTGTTAATATATACTTGGTTCTGAATGTGTTATGTATAAAATCCTGTTAATTTTATAGACTCGTGTTAATTTTAAATTTTTGTCCAAAAAATGTCGTGCTTGACACCTCGTGCTTAATTTTTTTTTTCTATAATCGAACTTCTCGGTAAAATTATTTTAACAAGTTTCATTGTCGTACTTACACTGACAAAACGCTTTATCGTGCTTGTTAGGATTAGTGAGAAATTTAGGTTAACAATTCTGGATTAACAAACCCTAACCCTAATTAGCAAAACCGTAACCCTAATTTATAAACCTAACCCTAATTAGTTAATTAACTCTAATTAGCTTATGTTAACACCTAATCATGATTAGTAAACTTCAATTAGGTACTAATTAACATTACTTAACATTCCTAATCATTAGAAACAAAACCCTAATCATGATTAGTGGTGATTAAAGCCTAATTAAGCTATTAAACAAACCTAACTAGCTCACAAGTAGGTTAGGAGTCACCATTTCAAGTTCCAAGATAGCACATGACATGCTTGTAACTCCCAATCATCACAGTAGTCATCAAATCAGATCTTTGTAGAGGCAAGTTGCTCCAAAATGACCAAAAAGCCAAGTTGAAGAATTCTATAAATAGGAACCTTAGGGCTAAGCAAACTCATGAAATTCCTAAGCCTAGATACACTTATAAAATTACTAAATCAAGCCTGGGTGATAGCAGCAACAACATCAGAAGCTATAATCAAAAATTGTTCAAGAAAAGGTACAAACCCTAGTTCTTAATTAACTCTATGACCTTATGTTAGATTTGTTGTTTAGATGTTTAGAATTATGTATTAGTATGTCAGAAAGTATGTTAGATTGGTAGAATACATTTTCATAACATCTAGATGCCTTAATTAAGTGTTTTAAGAAATCTGGAAATTTTAAAAACTATGTCTGACAGTCGAAAGTCAAGGCCTATAGATTCATTTGTGTTTATGTTTTGGTCCGTTAATTGTTTGGTATTTATAGCCTGTTAGTAGGTCTTTAATCTGGAAAAGAAAATAGGTTCATTTAAACCATAGATTTCAAGTTATAAGCAGACAAAGTGGGTTGACCGTTCACGGATTGCAGTTTTCTGGGTTACCCAGAAAGCTTAAGAACAGTCGAACCGGTTACTTTGACCAATCCGTTTAATCGTCTTCTATTAGTGATTTTCGTAAGTTTTTGTTATAGATCAATACCCTGATATTTGTACTACATATCTATGATCTTTAATTGAACAAACAACGAATAGGTTTACTGGAATTAATGGTCAAAAGTCGTTGACCGAGCTTGACAAAGTTTACTGGGTTTTCCAGAAAACTGAAGAACAGGAAGAACAGCGTTTGGCTGTACTTTGACCAGCATAATTAGAGACCTTAAATTTATGCTTTGTTCATGTTAATGTTATATATATGTACCCTGACATATATATTACATGTTATAACAAACATCACACACATCTAATACACATAATCAAAGATATTTAAGCCACAAAACCGTTGACCGGCCATGACTTCTGTTCTGGGTTACCCAGAAACTCAAGAACAGCCCTAATAGTGACTTTGAGCCTCTATAACTTCTTGTTATATGTAGGTTAAAGCCTAAAATTTGTTTCATGTTATACTACTGTATGAGTACTACAACATCAACTCTTGAACGAACCAAGAATCACCATCAGTAGCCTTTTAATTAGTGGTCAAACTATTCACTCGACCATGACCAAACTGCTGCCCAAAAACTCAAGAACACCTACAATGAAACTTTATGTCACTGAAGGGCTTTAGCGACAGACAAAAATTGTGACAACCCGAATTTTCACAAGTTATTAAAATAAGAATTTAATAATTGAAATTCTTATTACGATGTGATTAATGTAACAATCCAAAATTTTAATTATAATTATTAATATTTATTGAATTATATAAATATTTAATGGATGTGGTTATTGTTGAATAAATATTTAATTTGATTTGACTTGAATGGTTAATTATTTGTTAAGTAAATAATTAATGGGTTAAGGAAATTAACTGTTATGAGATAATATTCTAATTTAATTTAATAATTAAGTTAGAGAGTTTATAATGATTAAATGATTTATTCAATAAATTGTTATTAGGATTAATTAAATTAAGTATGAAAACTTAATTAAATAAAGTGTGATAAATATCTATATTATAAAGGAGTTATTAAAATAAATTAAAGGAGTTTAATTTAGTTTTTTTTAACAAGGCTTAAGATATTAAGTCTTTAAAATTAAAAGGGTTTTTCCAAACAATTCCTTATGGCTTTTGGATTTCTAATTTTAAATTATTTATAAAATAAACTAAATAAAAAATATATATTTATAAGCTATACGTTATATTGGTAACTGATACTATTTATTAGGTTATTATGACTATATGCGTTTCTTTTATGTATGCTTTCTTATCAGTTTAGTATTACGTATAATCTATATTGTCTAAACCTAAGCCTAAGAAAAGCTACAGAGAAAAAGAAAGGAAAATGTTTTTAAAGAAGAAAAGTACAGAAAGTTTTGAGAGAGAATTATCAGAGAAATTGAGAGTGTATACGTGAGGTTTTCAAACAATTCCAAAGTGTTAGCAAGGATTACCGAGCAATTAGAAGGTATGTGGCATAACCTTTATACGTATATATATTTTTACGTAATTATGCCTAAAGTCTCTATGTAAATGTGAATTTGACCGTAATATAAGGTTCTTTACAAAATTATCTCATAAACTATGCTTTACTAAATCATGTGTTTTGATAATAACTAGCATATATATGTGTATATATATATATATATATATATATATATATATATATATATATCGTATACTTAATGTATAGATAAGATTGTATGCTAATTTACTGGTTATAAGAGGAAATAGTTTTATAGTAAAGATATGAACAGTGATTGTTAAATTTTGTATGATAACAAAATTAGATTATACTAATTGAGAAATTAAACTGTGATTATGTTATTTTGTTTGTTACGAATTTTAGAGAATTGTAGTTAAAGTAAACAACTTGGTTGTTATTAGAACTTACAATGTTCACTTTGTCAAGAAATATCAAAAATGGAGTTTTTGGTTTTAAAATATGTTATTCCAGTATTTGTATTCTTGGTGAAGTTTATGTGTAATTTGCATAAGTTATACATGTTAATTGGTGTTAGAAATTAAGACACAGTAGCTTGGTTTTGTTTCTAGTTTTGGGTGTTTTGTAATTCGGCGCCTCAGCGCCAAATTTCGCACCCCAGCACCAAATTTCGCGCCTCAGCGCCAAATATAGGCCAGAAGTTCGCACCCTAACGGTGGAATTCGTTCCCCGAAGGTTACCACGATCTCGCTTATACTTGAAAAAAGTGGTCCAGGTCGGACGACGATTTGACCTCCTGTAGTAAAATAGCCATAACCTTTTCATACGAACTCCGATTGAGGCGATTCAAGATGATCCGGAACGAGCACGAATAGACTTACAACTTTCATTCTTCAAGGTGTTTAATTTGAGGTTGGGAAAAGGGGTCAAAATGGTCATTTGTGCGACTGATATGTATTAGGAGGCAATCGGAGGGCGTCGGGAATGCACATATGCAAATGTAGTGCTCCTGACGATAAAAGATGTTGTCCTAAGTTATTAAATATGAATATTAGAAAATATAATGATGCTTAACATTAATAAATGATGTATTATATAAGTTGTATAAGCATACTAAGTACACACATGAGAGACGAATTGGGCGTGTGACGAATGAACGTCGAAACGTCGTGCCAAGTGTTAGTGAACTTAAAAAGTGTTTTAATTCAATTGAAATAAATATCATAAGATATGGAATGGATTTAATATAAAACCAATAAGTAGTCCCAGCAAGACTTAAGCACTTGAATGAACTTTGAGTTTGACTAAGAAGAAATACAGTGAGTTATAAGTCTAAAGTTAACACAATCAAATTGAATATTGTGTATTAATTAATAGGAAGAGTTATAGGATTTAGATTAAAGTTTACATTACAACTACTATGCGTTGTTATATGACTAATAGTTTATGTGAATGATTATATAACTGTGTAGGACATGTGAAGTACAGATAACTATAAGCTGTTAAACTGTTATTGGTAAACAACGATCAAGGCAAGTCTTTCAGTTCCTATTTGCTATGTGAATTTGATTGTTTTAAATATTTATTGAAAAGAGCATGATGTGTTATATATATGTTGAATGTATGAAATGTTAAAGTCAATTTATGACTACGTTGTTTGACTAAAGCATGTTGATTGAGAAAGGAACTCAATCTTTATAATTGTTATATGAATTGTAGCATGTATGTTATGTTAGTCCGATGTTTATGAGATATATGTTGAGCATGTTATTATGTGCTACGTGATGCATGATAACTATTAGATTTTGCGGGCTGTCGAGCTCAACCTTACAAATAACCACTTTTGCAGGTTCAAGATTCAAGTTAAAGTTATATCTTACTTGAAAGACATGAGTCAGTTGTGATACGCGAAGAATTATATACTTTAGCTGAGTTATTATTATTTGAACCATTTCTAAGGTTCTGAATAATGTATAAATGTTGAATTGTAATAACATTTTGAGATGTAAACTATTGTAGTATTAAAATGATTCTGAGATATTTAGATGTTAAGGTTGAAGGTTTTGGGAACGAGAATAGTTTGTAATAGAAAATTTTAATTATTCCGCAAATTTTCAACGGTTGTATTATCGGTTAATGATGTAAAATTAGAGGTTGAATGTATTATTAACGACCGGAATTGAGAATTAAATTGTATGAATTTTGGGGTCGTTACAGTTGGTATTATTCGCGTATCTATGTTGTTTGTTTCGGCTAGAAAAAAAAATATTTTTTTAAAATTTCAAATATATTTTAATTATATATTTAGGGTGATATGATAAACGATGGAGTCATCAATGCAATGGAACCTAGTGTTGGATGTGATCATATGATCGTCAGCCCACTATGGTGAGATGTTGTATGACAACGTCATAATCATGACGCCATAAATAGGATTTTTGAGGTTTCTTTATGATATAAAAGTGTATATATATATATATATATATATATATATATATATATGTGTGTGTGTGTGTACGTGTGTATGTGTGTATGTATATTTCGATTGATGTTCGAATTTTTGTAGAAGTCTATGCTATTTGATTCAGCTAGATGATTATTGAAAGATGTTCATGAAATTCAAGTGTTTATTGAAAAGTTATGCCGAACCAAATTGTTTTGGTGTGGATTCAGATGTTGAAAAGTTGAGGTAAACAACCCTATAATGGGACATGTTTTCGGTTAGAATGGTTCCGAGCGTAACGTATATAGTCGTTACAAAACACTATGTTACGGCCCAACGTAGTGGTACAATAGGCTGGCCACCTAGTGTACGTGTGGAGGGTGTTTTCAGTCTTTGTGATTGATAAACACTCTAGTTTGCAGTGTGAAGGATTGAGTTGAAGCACAACTAAATTGAGAATAGAGTTCACGGTTTTGTGACCCCTCAACATGATTTATAAACTTTGAAATTCCTGTTATTCATATCGCTTCCCAATTATTGAGCAATTGTAGAAGATTCTTATTATTCTGAAAGGTGAAAGTGGAAAGGATGAGAAAATTAAGCAAAACATAATAATTTCAAGAAATAATTGAAAATCCAAAAAGAAGAGAAATGTGAAACTCTTAGAAGATGAAGAGGTGAGGAATATGATGATCTTAGAAAGATCATTAGAGAAAGAATTTGGTTGTAGAACCCAATGAGTGAATAAAGTATTAAAGTAAAATATATTTTGA
This sequence comes from Panax quinquefolius, assembly GCA_020205615.1. Lineage (NCBI taxonomy): Eukaryota > Viridiplantae > Streptophyta > Magnoliopsida > Apiales > Araliaceae > Panax > Panax quinquefolius. The sequence goes on along the minus strand of CM035168.1, from coordinate 48,127,625 downwards.
TAGATTGAATGAATAAAGGTTAATAGATAAAATTTCGAGTACGAAATTCTTAGAAGAATGGGTGAATGTAATATCCCGAGTGTTTATGATAATGATCCTTAGCAAAGGAAATGGATGGGTTAAAGAGTATATAATACTCAAAATATAATTGAGTTCAAGTGAAAGTTATGAAATAAAACCTAGAATTTGTAGAAGTAATGAATGTGGTAAGAAATATAAAATCTATATTAAGGTAATGTGTTGAAGATATTCAACGGATCAGTTTCTTTGATTCCGAGAACGGAATCCTTATAAGGAGGGAAGGATGTGACAACCCAAATTTTCACAAGTTATTAAAATAAGAATTTAATAATAAAATTCTTATTACGATGTGATTAATGTAACAATCCAGAATTTTAATTGTAATTATAAATATTTATTGAATTATATAAATATTTAATGGATGTGGTTATTGTTGAATAAATATTTGATTTCATTTGACTTGATTGGTTAATTATTTGTTAAGTAAATAATTAATGGGTTAAGGAAATTAATTGTTATGAGATAATATTCTAATTTAATTTAATAATTAAGTTAGATAGTTTATAATGATTAAATGATTTATTTAATAAATTGTTATTAGGATTAATTAAATTGAGTATGAAAACATAATTAAATAAAGTGTGATAAATAACTATATTATAAAGGAGTTATTAAAATAAATTAAAGGAGTTTAATTTAGTTTTGCCAAACAAGGCTTAAGATATTAAGTCTTTAAATTTAAAGGGTTTTGCCAAGCAAAGCCTTATGGCTTTTGGATTTCTAATTTTAAATTATTTATAAAATAAACTAAATAAATAAAATATATTTATAAGTTATACGTTATATTGGTAACTGATACTATTTATTAGGTTATTATGACTATATGCGTTTCTTTTATGTATGCTTTTGTTATCAGTTTAGTATTACGTATAATCTATATTGTTTAAACCTAAGCCTAAGAAAAGCTATAGAGAAAAAGAAAGGAAAAGGTTTTTAAAGAAGAAAAGTATAGAAAGTTTTGAGAGAGAATTATCAGAGAAATTGAGTGTACACGTGAAGTTTTCAAACAATTCTAGTGGTGTTAGCAAGGATTACTGAGCAATTAGAAGGTATATGGCATAACCTTTATACGTATATATGTTTTACGTAATTATGCCTAAAGTCTCTATGTATACGTAAATTTGACTGTAATATAAGGTTCTTTACAAAAATCTGTCTATAAACTATGCTTTACTAAATCATGTGTTTTGGTAATAACTAAAGACGTATATATGTATATATATGTTTGTATACTTAATGTATAGATAAGATTGTATGCTAATTTACGGTTACAATTAGGAAATAGTTTTACAGTAAAAATATGAACAGTGATTGTTAAATTTTGTATGACAACAAAATTAGATTATACTAATTGAGAAGTAAAAATGTTATTATGTTAATTTGTTTGTTACGAATTTTAGAGAATTGTAGTTAAAGTAAACAAATTGGTTGTTATTAGAACTTACAATGTTCACTGTTTCAAGAAATATCAAAAATGGTGTTTTTGGTTTTAAAATATGTTATTCCAGTATTTAATTTTTCTAGAGTTATGGTTTAAGTTGTGTTAATTTAGTATTTGTATGCTTTGTGAAGTTTATGTGTAATTTGCATAAGTTATACATGTTACTTGGTGTTAGAAATTAAGACACAGTAGCTTGGTTTTGTTTCTGATTTTGGGTGTTCTCAGTAATTCGATTGCCCCAAATACACTTTCTCTCGCCTAGCTATTTGGACTGAAAAAATGGTTTGGCCTGAGACGGTTTGACATCCTGTAGTAAAATTTCCATAATTTTTCATACGAACTCCGATTAAGGTGATTTAAGATGATCCGAAACGAGGACGAATAGACCTACAACTTTCATTCTTTAAGTTGTTTAATTTGAGGTCGGGAACAGGGGTCAAAATGGTCATTTGTGGGACTGATATGTATTAGGAGGCAATCGGAGGGCGTCGAGAATGCACAGATGCAAATGTAGTGTTCCTGACGATAAAAGATGTTGTTCTAAGTTATAAAACATGAATATTAGTAAATATAATGATGCTTAACATTAATAATGATGTATTAGATAAGTTGTATAAGCATACTAAGCACACATATGAGAGACGAATCGGGCGTGTGACGAATGAACGTCGAAACGCCGTGCCAAGTGTTATTGAACTTAAAAAGTGTTTTAATTCAATTGAAATGAATATTATAAGATATTGAATGGATTTAATATAAAACAAATAAGTAGTCCTAACAAGACTTAAGCACTTGAATGAACTTCGAGTTTAACTAAGAAGAAATACAGTGAGTTATAAGTCTAAAGTTAACACAATCAAATTGAACATTGTGTATTGATTAATAGGAAGAGTTATAGGATGTAGATTAAAGTTTACATTACAACTACTATGCGTTGCTATGTGACTAATAGTTGATGTGAATGATTATATAACTGTGTAGGCACGCGTGAAGTACGATAATCGTAAGTCGTTAAACCATTATTGGTAAACAACGATCAAGGCAAGTCTTTCAGTTCTTATTTGCTATGTGAATTTGATTGTTTTAAATCTTTATTGCAAAGAGCATGATGTGTTATATATATTGAATGAATAAAATGTTAAAGTCAATTTATGACTACGTTGTTTGACTAAAGCATGCTGATTGAGTAAGGAACTCAATCTTTATATTGTTATATGAATTGTAGCATGTATGTTATGTTAGTCCGTTGTTTATGAGATATATGTTGAACATGTTATTATGTGTTATGTGATGCATGAAAACTGTTAGATTTTGTGGGCTGTTGAGCTCAACCTTGCAAATAACCACTTTTGCAGGTTCAAGATTAAAGGTAAAGTTATGTCTTACTTGAAAGACATGAGTCAGTTGTGATACTTGAAGAATTATATACTTTAGCTGAGTTATTATTATTAGAACCATTTCTAAGGTTCCGAATAATGTATAAATGTTGAATTGTAATAACGTTTTGCGATGTAAACTATTGTAGTATTAAAATGATTCTAAGATATTTAGATGTAAAGGTCGAAGGTTTTGAGAACGAGAATAGTTTGTAATAGAAAATTTTAATTATTCCGCAAATTTTCAACGGTTATATTATCGGTTAATGATGTAAAATTAGAGGTGAATGTATTATTAACGACTGAAGTTGAGAATTAAATTGTATGAATTTTGAGGTCGTTATATAAATTATTTTTCTAAAAATAAATTATAAAAATTAGAAATAATTAATTAATAAATATAAAAACAGTTTTAAAAATTATATTAAATTATTATACATAAATTAAATTTTTATATAAATTTAATAAATATTTTATATTATTTTGTTATTATTAATAATTAACTTATTAATAAACAAATTTGACTAAATTATTTATAAATACTAAATAATTATGGAAAAATATTATTAATGATATAAAAATTATAATAAATGAATATAAATTATTCAAAAATTATAATCAATGTTTTTGTAAAATTTGAAGTAAATATTAATTACTTATTAATAGAAATAAATGATTTAAAAATCAAAATAAATGTTTTAAATACTTTAAAATTTCTAAAAGGTATTTTAAATTATAATTAAATTTTATAAATAAGATTTAGTCCATTTATCAAAGGTATTAAACACCAAACCTAATTAATCTAACCCGATATTATATTAATGTTATAATTGAGTATTGTTATCAATATTAACGTGTTAGATTTATATATATGAACTTCGTAGGTATTTATTAACGATTGAATAGCATAACTTGACCGATCTACGCTTAGAAAAGTTCTCCACCCTTAAATTTCTTATAAAGCAAAATTCTTAAACCTTGTTTATTCATTGGGCAAGATTTTTATCTTGATATGTTGTTGATATAATATACTACACCTACAAATTGAATTGCCAAATTATTATAAAGTTATTACTATAGATTCAGCATAACTCAAAAATGAATTGTTTATTCAGATGATAATGTTTATTGAGCATAAACTGTTGTGTCAAACCAAATTGTTTTGGTAAGACATCTTATACTGAAGTGGGGTATCCCATAAGGGATTGAAATTTAGTAAATTCATATATTGATATTTAGTGTATTTTGAGCACTGGTAGGATGATATGCATACTCCTAAGATGTTGAATAGGCTGATCCTCTCTCTCATATCTGAACAAAATTTCTAAGTTTGTGTGACTGACAGATATAAAGAAAAATTCGAGAAATGGTTGAAATAAATAGAAATCCATAAATGGTACAACTATCAGTCGAAATTTGAACTATTATATTTCTTTAAATCCTATATTGTTATAAATACACAACTTGTTGAGCATGTCATAGCTCACCCTTGCAAATTATTCCCTTTGCAGATTTAGACGGTAATCTTGGAACTTCTGGAGTAGATAAAGGGAAGCGTCCCTACATAGATTAGATTATATTCTTGTTTGTTTGAATACCCTGTAATAAGAACTCGTTATGAGTATCATGTAATCGAATATTAATATTATGATATATATATATATATATAACATCTTTTATTTTCGCAACCGTGTTTTCTTGCATATATAGATGTAAAATTAGACTTCTTCGAATCTAGTTGTGATCCTTGGGAACTATTTATTTGAGTGAGGGTATTAATAGCATGGATTGTTCATGTTGTTATTGATATTCTGGATTTCAGATAGATAGTTACTATCGATACGATAGTATAAATTCGTTTGGCTTAGAGTATACATCTGGGTGAGGGTATTAACAATATGGACTGCTCATGTTATTACTGATACTCTGAATTTCAGATAGATAAACTCTAGTCAAAGATATAGTTCATATATCCAAGTGAGGGTATCCAAACAGAGTAAAAGTTCTCTTGAGAATTGACATCTGTTATGGGATACTGTGAATTTTGGATTTATGGGAATTATATCTGCTAGTCCCTCTATTTAATGTAATCTTATAATCAGATACCATGGGTGTATAGATTTAAAAGCATTATGTTGATTTTTTTGTAAACACCATATTAGATAACGTGGGTGTATACATATGGGGGCATTACAATTTTGGTATCAAAGCTGTTAAGGCTATAGATATAAGGAAGAGAAATCTTAGTATATAGTCTTCGAGTCCGTAAAAAAAAATTAAAGTACATATAAAATATAACATTAAAATTATTTTGTTGTGTAAATTTCTATACAGTATTTAAGGAGTTTTCTTTTATAGATGGCCAACTCCAATGCCGAGGAAATGTTAATAGCTAATAATCCACCACAAAGTGAGTCATACATAGCCAGTGATGTAGAAGATGAGGAATTACTTCATGATCAACAACTGTTAGATGCTGAGGAAGAAGAGGATCCAGTGGCAGGACAGTTTTTGAGAATAGATGAACATGATGAAGTAATGGCATCACTATTGATGACAACAAAATATGAGGGTAATAAGATGAGGTTTAGGGTTGATATAGCTGAAGGAATGCTATAACATGAGAGAGGACATAGTCAACGACTAAAAGTACAACTACACCATGCACAGAGGGGCAGAAAGGAATTTCAGTCCAGGATTCTTAAAACATCTCTAGGTGTTCGAGATACTTTTAATGATTTACAGCGCCGTGTAGTTCGATATCCGGTAGAGGAGAAGAAGAGGCTTATCTCATCTATCGATCTGTGGTTTGTCACTTGATTCAGGATTCCTTTGATGATATAAATGAATTCTAGAGATTAGCATAGGTGGTTGAATGCTTTATATTAGTACAATAAAGAAGCATTCAAAGTTTGTAATGTAATCAGTACTTTGTAAAATAGTAGTATGTTTAATTATGAAGTTTTTGTGTAATACTATTGTGATATATAAAATAAACAATATGTTGTGTTACTCAAATTCTTATGTGAATTTTATTGGTTTATATAGAATCATGCCACCAACCAGAAGAGAAATGAATGATGATAATTGTAAGACCCCAACTTATTATAAATAAAATTTAATTTTCCACTATTCATTATTCTAAATTAATAAGGTGTTAATTTGATATAATGCTTTAGTTATGGGTGAAATGTGCAAATTTTGCAAAATAAGCAAGTGGTTATAAAATATTCATTCTGTCGGGGAATATTCGTTTGGTCGTAAAATATTCTTTTTGTCGGGAATATCCGTACGACGACACAGTCAATTGTGGGCTCCATAACAGAATAACTGTCGGATGAAAAAATGACAAAGTTTGAGTTTTTATAAATAACGGCGTAGTTGTTACCGTTAACACTGTTGGGTTACCTGGTGGTTAAAATCCAATAATACGCGTGGTGGGGACAAAGAGTACACGATGTTACCTGATATTGTTGAATTATTGATTAAATGCGTAAGAAGGCACTACTCAATAATTGTTACAATAGTTAATATTCAATATTTTTTTTATTGATTCAATAATTGTTGCGTTGATAGTTTATATTATTGTTGTTTCAATAATTGTCACTGCACAGTATTTCCCATTATCAGATCAATAATTCATATTATTTGAATAATATTATTAGATAGCATTATTGGCAATGTCTAGAAAGTTCTGTCAAGGATAGGTTTGGTCACCTAATTGCGCGCCAGTAAGGAGAAATCCTTATAAGAAAGCCCCCTCTTTCCTGTGGGAACTGCCTGGTTGTCATAATTGTGATTCTGTAATATTATTTGTGAATAATTAATTATTGATTTATATGATAAGGAAATATTTATTTGATGTGGATATAAATGATGGATTTATTTACGTGGTTATTAATGAAGGAATTAATGCTGAGGTGTTTTATCAGTATTTATTTGGAATGGAGGTATTAAAAATCATCCGTTTGTGGATTTCGGATATTTTCTGTTGGGAATTTGGAAAAACTTTCTTCTGTAAAGTTGTAGAGAATTCGATTTCATGTGGAATGGACATAAAATTCGTATTTTTCTGATAAACGGGCTATTTTCTATGAATGACTGAAGTTTCGAAAAATAAAATAAGTTTTTATTAAATTATGCGTGGGACCCACTTTTGTTTTAACAAATGTGGGCTGCTGAGTTTTGGTTCCAAGATGGCTGGCTTGGTTGGTGAAAGTTGGCCTAAAAGAAAGAAAAAGAATAATAATATTTTATTATTTAGTCTCATTTGACATTCTATCATTTTCCTATAAATAGACGCTTAGGTTAGAATTGAAAATCACACCAGAAACAAGTTTTCATTCTCTCTAGATTATCGAGCATATTATTGTGAGTATTTTGATACTTTAAGAGTTGCTGTTCGGTACAAGTTTCCTTCGGCTCTATATCTGATATTCCGATTAGAAGTATCGTTATTTTGAGGTAAGAGATGTTATTTTCTTCTTAAATGATATTATTTTCTTTAATAACATTATGCCAGAATATTGGTGAACTTTTTAATCAAATTTGAAACTTTTTTTGTCGAGGTTATTATTCACGTATACGGCACTATTCACGAATATGGCACTATTCACTGAAAAGTGAAATTTTCTTCTTTTTGTCCAAAATGTCTATTATGGTTACTATCTTTGATTGTATCCATGTTTTGATCGTTATTTTTGAATCCTGCTTCACAATTGATTATTATGAAGTATTATTGATCTTGGATAAACCGTTATACTGAATCCCTAATATTTGTCCTTACATCTCCATTGGATTCGTTTTCTTTAAAGTATTTTCATCATCCTCGGTCTTAAATGATGATATTCTTTGAATATCTTTGGCCTGTAGTGCAAAGATGTATGATTAACTGATGAATATCTTTGGCCCGTAGTGCAAAGATGAACAGGTGTTGAGATGAACATGACCATCTGGTGATACAAATGAATATCTTTGGCCTATAGTGCAAAGATGAATATTTGATTAAAGATGTATATTGATTGATGTTACAGGGATAAAATATTGATGATGGACTTTTAAATCTTAGAAGATAGTAGAATTCATTCTCTGCGTGACTCTTCTAATGGATTGCTATTTCCGCTGCAGTTGTTGATCTAAAATTTATTGTCAATTGCATTCTATCAGATTTTTCCCTGTTGAAGACTAATGATAATTTGTTGTATATTATCTTAGTCATAATATTCTTTACTGGGCTAGTTGAGCTCACCCTTTTCCTTTTTGTTCAATTTTTCTTCTCAAGAGGTGAGAACATAGCAGGATTGAGTCGGGGTATGGAGTGATGGTTCTAGAAAGATGTTTTAGCAGTCCTCAATATTTCTGTAAAATAGTGTATGAATAATTGTAATGAAGACTTATTTGAGTGTGAATATTGTCTAAAAGACAATATTTGTATTTAAACTCACAGTTTGTGTTGTCATATTTTACACGACATTTGTATTATTGAAGTTGTAGTTTGCTTTTTGTACCATGTATTTGGCGACTCAGAATGGTTGTTGTATACCTATTTTGGGGGCGTCACAATAATTCTGCGCAGCAGTTAGTAGACCTTATGCTAGGAGTTGTAAATAGACCTGTGAACCAGAACACAACTTTTAAAGATTTTAAATTAGTTGGACCACCTGAGTTTTAAGGTACATCAAAACCTGTAGATGCACAAATTTGGATTTCAGAGATAGAGAAATTTTTCCTTGTAACCAATGTTAATAATAACCAAAAGACAACTTTTGCAACCTTTTTCTTAAAGGGTGAGGCTAATTATTGGTGGGAATCAACCAAAGGTTGGGTAGAAACTGAAATTATTCCTTGGGATAGATTCAAAGAGTTGTTCTTTGAAAACTATTTTTCCCAATCCTTGAAAGACCGAATGGAAATAAAATTTCTGGACTTAAAACAAGGAGATCTTACTGCAACCCATTATACAGCTAAGTTTAATGAACTATCCAGGTTTGCTCCTCATCAAGTAACCACTGAACTTAGAAAGACTCGTAGTTTTCATGAAGGTTTAAAACCTCAGATTCAGAGTAGATTGTCAGTACTTCAAATCAAAACTTTCTCTGAGATACTAGAGAAGGCCACTATAGCCGAAAGTGAAAATGACAGTCTTGCTAAAATTTCATCAGGACAATAGAAGTCAGAAGGAAAAAGGAAAAATTAGGGCAGAACCCAGTTCAGGTGGGTTTACTAACAAACGTAAATGGGATAATTCTCTTTCTAGCAACCCAAGGAAAAAGATAGGAAATACTAACAATAACTTTAATAATAATAATATTAAACCTTATCCTAATTGCGGTAAGAAACATAGAGGAGAATACCATCATAACAAATGTTTTAATTGTGGACAGTCGGGACATTATTATCCACAGTGTCCTCTTCCAAGGAAAAATAAATGTTTTAATTGTGGTTCCTTAGACCATTTTTCAAAGAACTGTTCCAAACCTAGGAATCAAAGAGGAAAAGGGGTTAGAATACTAGAGGATAATCAATCAATAGTAGCTGCAGTTGGGGTTCAGAATCGACCTACCGCGAAAACATTTAATATGTCGGTGAGGGATGATGTTGCTTCACAGGACGTGGTGACATGTATCATCTCTATCAACACTTTAAATGCATATATATTATTCGATTCTGGTGCTACATGTTCATTTGTGTCTATAAATTTCTCTACCAACTTAAATATACCTTGTGAAAATCTAGACAAACCATTTTGCATAGAAATTGTTAATAATGAAATGATTTCGGTTTAGACCATATATAAAAATTGTAGTGTAATAATAAAAGGACATAATTTTAAGGTAGATTTAATAGTAATTCAGTTGGGAGAATTTGATGTAATTATAGGAATGGATTGGTTAGTTAATCATAACGCAATGATTGATTGTCATCAAAAACGTATAAATCTTTTGACTACTTCGAAGTCAAAGGTAGTGTTCACGGTAGTTGTTCACCTAAGCAATCTCGATGTTTGACTGTAGTTCAGGTAGAAAGATTACTTAGAAAGGGTTGTTTAGGTTATTTGGCCTATATAGTTGATACTCGACAGGAAGGAGTAAAACTAGATCAAATATCTATAGTTAAGGAATTTCCTGATGTGTTTCCAGAAGACTTACCAGGTTTGCCTCCAGATAGGGAAATTGAGTTCGTCATTTATCTTGAACCAGGAACGACACTAGTTTCTAAGGCACCGTACAGAATGGCACCTTTAGAACTGAAAGAGTTACTTATACAATTATAGGAACTCTTAGATTAAAAGTACATAAAACCTAGTGTTTCACCCTGGGGAGCACCAATTTTGTTTGTAAAGAAGAAGGATGGAACTATGAGACTATGTATAGACTATAGGGAGCTAAATAAGTTAACTATTAAAAATAAATATCCTTTACCAAGAATTGATGATTTGTTCGACCAATTAAAAGGGGCTGAACATTTTTCAAAAATTGACCTTAGAATAGGTTATCATCAATTAAAGGTAAGAAAGGAGGATGTGCCGAAAATAGCGTTTAGGACACGCTATGGACATTATGAGTTTCTTGTAATGTCTTTTGGATTAACAAATGCACCGACAACATTTATGGATTTAATGAATCGAATGTTTAAATCACGTTTGGACAAATATGTTGTAGTGTTTATCGACGATATTCTGGTATACTCAAAAACACGGGAAGAGCATATTGAACATTTGAGAGTCGTTTTGGAGATATTACGAAAGGAACAACTTTATGCAAAGTTTTCCAAGTGTGAATTCTGGTTGAAGAGAGTTCAATTTTTAGGTCACGTAATTGATAGGAATGGAATATCTGTAGATCCAGCTAAGATCGAAATGGTTGTGAATTGGGAACAACCAACAACTCCAATAGAAGTACGAAGTTTTCTCGGATTAGCGAGTTATTATAGACGGTTTATAAAAGATATTTCAAAAATAGCAACCCCATTAACCAATTTAACTCAAAAGACGTTGAAATTTGTCTGGACAGATAAATGTGAGGAAAGCTTCCAAGAGTTGAAGAAGCGACTGAGCATGACTCTAGTGTTATCCTTACCAGATGATACAGGAGGCCTTGTAGTATATAGTGACGCATCACACAAAGGTTTAGGGTGTGTGTTGATTCAATATGGGAAAGTGATAGCCTATGCATCATGACAACTCAAAGATTATGAGAAGAGGTATCCTACTCATGACCTAGAGTTAGCCACGGTAGTTTTTGCTCTAAAAATTTGGAGACATTACTTGTACGGGGAGAAGTGCAAGATATATACAGATCATAAAAGTTTGAAATATATTTTTACACAAAAGGAGTTAAATTTAAGACAACGACGATGGTTAGACCTGATAAAGGATTTTGACTGTGAAATTTTATATCATCCTGGTAAGGCCAATGTAGTAGATGATGCGTTAAGTAGAAAGAATCAGGAAAAATTGAATTTATTAACCACGAATAATAGGTTAATAAAAGACTTTGAAAATTTAGAAATTGAGGTGGAATGTCCAACTACCTCTACCCAAAAATTGTATATTTTAGAAGCAGTTTCGTCTCTGCTTAATAAAGTTAAAGAGATACAGGAAAAGGATGAAGAATGTCATAAGTTCAAATCTAATTCAACACATAATAAGTATAATAAATTTCAAATAGATATGGATGGAATAATAAGATATAAAAATAGAATTTGGGTTCCGTTAGACCAAGCTTTAAAAGATTAAATTTTAAATAAAGCTCATAATTCTAAATTTGCCATACATCCTGGCAGTACAAAAATGTATAAGGACTTAAGTTGACACTTTTGGTGGTCAAACATGAAAAGAGATATAGCTGAATGGGTAAGTAAATGTCTCACGTGTAAAAGGGTTAAGGCTGAGCATCAAAAGCCGAGTGGTTTACTTCAACCCTTACCAATTCCTGAGTGGAAGTGGGAACATATAACTATGGATTTTGTTATTGGTCTTCCAGCTACACAAAAGGGCCATAATGCCATTTGGGTAATAGTTGATCGTTTAACAAAATCAGCTCACTTTTTACCTATTAAGATTACTCATAACCTAGATCACCTTGTCAAACTGTACATCAATGAAATTATCTCTAGGCATGGAGTACCTGTGTCCATAGTATCAGATCGAGATCCAAGATTTACTTCTAATTTTTGAAAAAGTCTTCAGAAACACTTAGGAACACAACTAAAATTGAGTACAGCTTATCATCCTCAGACTGATGGACAGAGTGAGAGAACCATATAAACATTAGAGGATATTCTAAGAACTTATATTTTAGATTTCAAAGGAAGTTGGGAAGATCAGTTACCCTTAGTCGAATTTGCCTATAACAATAGTTATCATGCTAGCATAGGTATGCCACCCTATGAAGCTTTATATGGGCGTAAGTGTAGAACACCTTTATGTTGGGATGAAGTCGGGGAAAGACAAATGTTAGGACCTAAGATAATTTAACAAACAACTGAAACTATCAGAATTATTCGTCAAAGATTACAAGCATCTCAAGATCGACAAAGAAAATACGTCGATCCACATTGCCAACAACGAAACTTTAATGTAGGAAATCACGTATTCTTACAAGTATCTCCTTGGAAAGGCAAGATACGTTTTGATAAGAAAGGAAAATTAAGTCCGAGATTCACTGGACCTTTTGAAATTTTGAGAAGGGTTGGTGAAGTTGCTTATGAAATAGCACTACCTCTTGAGTTAAATCATATTCATAATGTGTTTCATGTGTCCGTATTATGACCATATAAACCTGATTATAAACACGTTATACAATATGAGCCAATCCAAATAGAGGAAGATCTTTCTTATGTAGAAGAACCTGTGCAGATCGTCGACCGTAAAGAGCAAGTCCTGAGAAATAAAGTGATAGCATCGGTTAAAGTTATTTGGATGAATCAGAACGTTGAAGAAGCTACATGGGAGCTTGAAGATAAAATGCGCGAGAATTATCCTCAATTATTTACTTAACTTGTACTGTAATTTCGAGGACGAAATTCTTATTAGTGGGGGTGAATGTAAAAACCAAAAACCCTAATAAGAATCGTATGTATAAAATCTCGTTATATAAATAAAATATCTCTGTTTTGAATGTGTTATGTGTTAATATATACTTGGTTTGACAATTTTGACCAAATAAAATTTTGTCCAAAAAACGTCGTCCTTCACACCTCGGGCTTAAATTTTTTTTTTCTATAATCGGACTTCTCGGTAAAATTATTTTGACAAGTTTCTTTATCGTGCTTACACTGACAAAACGCTTTGTCGTGCTTGTTAGGATTAGTGAGAAATTTAGGTTACCAATCCTAGATTAACAAACCCTAACCCTAATTTGTAAACCTAACCCTAATTTGCTAAATTAACTCTAATTAGCTTATGTTAACACCTAATCATGGTTAGTAAACTTTAATTAGGTACTAATTAACATTACTTAACATTCCTAATCATTAGAAATAAAACCCTAAACAAGATTAGGGAAGATTAAATCCTAATTAAGCTACTAAACAAACCTAACTAGCTCACAAGTAGGTTAGGAGTCACCATTTCAAGTTCCAAGATAGCACATGACATGTTTGTAACTCCCAAGCATCACAATAGTCATCAGATCAGATATTTGTAGAGGCAAGTTGCTCAAAAATGACCAAAAAGCCAAGTTAAAGAATTCTATAAATAGGAACCTTAGGGCTAAGCAAACTCACAAAATTCCTAAGCCTAGATATACTTATAAACTTACCAAATCAAGCCTGGGTGATAACAGCAACAACATCAGAAGCTAGAATCAAAAATAATTTAAGAAAAGGTACAAACCCTCGTTCTTAATTAGCTCTATGATCTTATGTTAGATTTGTTGTTAAGATGTTTAGAATTATGTATTAGTATGTCAGAAAGAATGTTTGATTGGTAGAACACGTTTTCATAATATCTAGATGCCTTAATTAAATGTTTTCAGAAATCTGAAAATTTTAAAATCTATGTCTGACAGTCGAATGTCAGTGCCTATAGATTCATTTGTGTTTATGTTTTGGTTCGTTAATTGTTTGTTATTTTTAGCCTGTTAGTAGGTCTTTAATCTGAAAAAGAAAATAGGTTCATTTGAACCATAGATTTCAAGTTATAAGCAGTCAAAGTGGGTTGACCATTCACAGATTACAGTTTTCTGGGTTACCCAGAAAACTCAAGAACAGTCGAGCTGGTTACTTTAACCAATCTGTTTAATCTTCTTCTGTTTGTGATTTTTGTAAGTTTTTGTTATAGATTAATACCCTGATATATGTACTACATATATATGATCTTTAATTGAACAAACAATGTATAGGTTTACTAGAATTAATGGTCAAAAGTCGTTGACCGAGCTTGACCAAGTTTTCTGGGTTTTTCCAGAAAACTGAAGAACACGAAGAACAACGTTTGGCTGTACTTTGACCAGCATAATTAGAGACCTTAGATTTATCCTTTGTTCATGTTAATGTTATATATATATATATATATACATATATGTACCCTGGCATATATACTATATATTACAACAAACATCACACACATCTAATACACAGAATCAATGATATTTAAGCCACAAAACCGTTGACCGGCCATGACTTCTGTTCTGGGTTACCCAAAAACTTAAGAACAGCTCTGACAGTGACTTTGAGCCTCTATAACTTCTTATTATATGTAGGTTAAAGCCTAAAATTTGTTTCATGTTATACTACTGTATGAGTACTACAACATCAACTCTTGAACAAACCAAGAATCATCATCAGTAGCTTTTAATTAGTGGTCAAACTAGTCACTCGACCATGACCAAACTGCTGCCCAGAAACTCAAGAACACCTATAACGACACTTTCTGTCACTTAAGGGCTTTAGCGACAGACATAAATTATTTTTCTAAACATAAATTATAAAAATTAGAAATAATTAATAAATAAATATAAAAATAGTTTTAAAAATTATATTAAATTATTATAAATAAATTCTGATATTTTTATATAAATTTAATAAATATTTTATATTATTTTGTTATTATTAATAATTAACTTATTAATTAAGAAATTAGAATAAATTATTTATAAATACTAAATAATTATGGAAAATTATTATTAATGGTATAAAAATTATAATAAATGAATATAAATTATTTAAAAATTATAATCAATGTTTTTGTAAAATTTTAAGTAAATATTAATTACTTATAAATAGAAATAAATGATTTAAAAATAAAAATAAATGTTTTAAATACTTTAAAATTTCTAAAAGGTATTTTAAATTATAATTAAATTTTATAAATAAAATTTAGTCCATTTATCAAAGGTATTAAACACAAAACCTAATTAATTTAACCCGATATTATATTAATGTTATAATTGAGTATTGTTATCAATACTAACGTGTTAGATTTATATATATGAACTTCGTATGTTTTTATTAACAACTGAATAACATAACTTGACTAATCTACGCTTAGGCAAGTTCTCTACCCTTAAATTTCTTAAACCTTGTTTATTCATTGGGCAAGATTTTTATCTTGATATGCTGTTGATATAATATACTACACCTACAAATTGAATTGCCAAATTATTGTAAAGTTATTGCTATAGATTCAGCATAACTCAAAAAATGAATTGTTTATTCAAATGATAATGTTTATTGAGCATAAATTATTGTGTCAAACCAAATTATTTTAGTAAGACAACTTATACTGAAGTTGGGTATCCCGTAAGGGATTGAAATTTAGTCAATTCATATATTGACATTTAGTGTATTTTGAGCACTAGTAGGATGATATGCATATTCCTAAGATGTTGAATAGGCTGATCCCCTATCTCATATCTGAACAAAATTTCTAAGTCTATGTGACTGACAGAAATAAAGAAAAATTCCAGAAATGGTACAACTATCAGTCGAAATTTAAACTATTATATTTCTTCAAATCCTATATTGTTATATGTACATAACTTATTGAGCATGTCATAGCTCACCCTTGCAAATTATTCCCTTTGCAGTTTTAGACGGTAATCCTGGAACTTCTGGAGTAGATAAAGGGAAGCGTCCCTATATAGATTAGATTATATTCTTGTTTGTTTGAATACCTTGTAATAAGAACTCGATATGAGAATCATGTAATTGAATATTAATATTATGATATATATAACATCTTTTATTTCTACAACTGTGTTTTCTTACCTATATAGATGTAAAATTAGACTTCTTCGAATCTAGTTGAGATCCTTGGGAACTATTTATCTGAGTGAGGGTATTAATAGCATGGACTATTCATGTTGTTATTGATACTCTAGATTTCGGATAGATAGTTACTATCGATACGATACTATAAATTCGTTTGGCTTAGACTATACATCTGGGTGAGGGTATTAGTAATATAGACTGCTTATGTTATTCACTACAAGAAAATGGTCTATCATGATCGCTTTATCGGCAATGACCGTCATCACCCGATAACTCTCGATGATCGATTGCGGTCATTTGATAGTCGTCAGATAAAATCAGTCATCACGATGTGTACACCAAATGACCACTATTAGACAGATATATATCTGCTGATCGCTAGTAGCGGCCAAATAATTCATCATTTCGATCATTTTGATCACGATCCGAGTCAAGATTCGGGGCCAAAAAAGTGACGAC
This sequence comes from Panax quinquefolius, assembly GCA_020205615.1. NCBI lineage: Eukaryota > Viridiplantae > Streptophyta > Magnoliopsida > Apiales > Araliaceae > Panax > Panax quinquefolius. Next base: position 48,111,053 of record CM035168.1, on the reverse strand, counting down.
GGTCCATGTGTCAGCGATTACAATCAGCGACCGCATGTGGTGGCTGATACCGTTAGATGTTTCACGGTCGCTAATGAATATCAGCGACCGCATGTGGTCGCTGATTTGAAAAGCTAAAAAATCATATTTTTGTTGTTTAGCAGAATTCCCAAAAAACCTGTACCTGTTTTGTACCTTCTTTATCCCAACACATATACACAACAATATAAACCTCTTGCACAACAATGTAAACATCAATCGTCCACCGACACATACACCAAACTAGTATAAAACTATATAAACCTTTAAACCAATATGAATTGAATAAATATAAATAAATCTAATGTTTAAGTAACACGAATGAATATAAAAGTATAAAATTCTCAAAGAACTACAAAACAGTTGTATCGAGCGTCAAGCATCAGCGTCTTGATTAACTTCTCCTCGATTAACCTGTAATTAACAAAATAATAAAACAAGTTACAAATATATACTAACTATGTTAATATTGGTATATTACGACAATATATACAACAAATTGATTTTATACCTCGTCGCCATCCCCATGTTGTGATGCTGTTGTTGCCGCTACTGCTTTAGCTAACTCCTCAGAACTCAGAGCCCCTAGATGACTGCCCAGTATCTTCAGAAGATCTTGATCTCGACATATATCTCTCACACAGTCAGCCAGAGTATGAACAGCTGGATGGCTCGATGACTGTGTAGACTGGGTAGAAGAGCAGCCTGAGCCACTGAAGGATGGGCGTCGTCGTTGTCCTTGACCTTTAATGTAGTTCTTCTTCACAACAGACGCCCTCTCCCATAACTCTTGATCAATAGGCGGACGTGGGGTGCCTTCAGGATATCGCTCATTCAATAAACGCTTATAAGTATCATGTCATCATGTTAACAATTAAATAGTTAAAAATAAATTAATTCTGTAAGCATTGATAAATAAGATCAAGTTGTTAAAATTTATTACCGCTATCTGGATAGCATCAGGCAGACCATCACGGGTGGCCATGTACACATCCAGCCAATGTATAAGCTGACCTTGAGACTGAGACTCCTATACAAAAAATAGCACAATATTACTAAGTAAAAATGTGATATATTTTCTATAATTCATGATTGTAAACATATTAAAACTTGTAAATACGTACCTTGGCAGAGATATGCTGCAACTGTGAAATATTATCGCCCTTGTATGTCCCTTTAGCCTTTTCGCTATCGGGTACACCCGAGGATCTGTTGGTGGTGGCAGTCTTTCGTCTTTCCACCCAGCTCCCAGCTCTCCATTGGGAACACATCTCAAACCATATGGATTGGGTGCACCACCAAGGACTATGCTCATACATGTAATCCTCTCCCTGGCCTGGATGGTCGATCTCGGCATTGTGCAGGGCTTTTTGTCTTTCTTTGTTCAAATTATCTTTGGTGCGGACCATGCGACTTCCGCCGAATAATAATGTCTCAGATTATCAACTTTGAAGCATGCGCGTTCTCCCATCTATACCATTTCTGCAAATAAAACAACAATAATAACATTACTAAACAATTATCCTTTGAATATTATATTATCATCATAATTAAAAAAACATACTTGAAATTCAAATTAAACCGCATCCTTGTGGCGATAGGTGTCTCATGCGTAATCACAGTGTGTAGCCAATTCAGTAAACACAACTTGTGATATGCACTGACGATCTTATTATTTGAAAATCACTATAATATACAATAATTTACATCAACAATAAGTAGATATATTAAAGCAATTTACATCTAAGTTATAATACTTATGAACATTTTTCGAACTTATACGTATAATACTTAAAAAAAATTCTCCAGAGTCTCCCCTACAATATAGACTAGCCACATGCACGACGACATGCATATATAGACATTTCTAGGCACCCAAGACACAAACAATATTAAAGCAATTTACATCTAAGTTCTATATATCTTGTATAAATGGAATCTTAAATGCTTATATATAAATGATATATACGGGACATACGTGCTATTCGTAGGAGGGCGAATCTGAATAAGAATCCGATCATCCGGATTAGTAGGGGCCTTGGGCACATGATTAGGCCCCCTACCCAAGCCGCGTTTTTTCTGCGCTGCTTCAGAAGCCATTTGTATATTACAAATTTCAAGATGTTATTATGAGTCATATTTGATTACATGTATATATGATAATAAACATGACAGTGATATAAACATGTATATATATGAATATAAAATGACAATAAACAAAAATTGCATTTAAATAGTTTAGTACATAAACATGATAATGATATAAAAAACATGTAATGCTAACATACATTTCATTTGTTCAAGTGTCAATGTTCGATTCAGAATAATCTTGTATACGTGTTGCAGATTCATAACCATCATCTGCTTCAGATTCAGTGTCAGATTCAGTCAATAACTCTTCATCCTCAGTATTAATGTCATCTGACACAAGTATTGACTCAGGATCTAATTCATGTGGTTCATCTCCACCATCTAACTGGATTACTTCATTGTCGTCCTCCACATTTATTATAGTTTGACTATGAAGCATCTGCTCTTGGTAAATCTCCCCATTAACTAATTCTACACGACTACGCGCAGGAGTATGAATTACAACTTGCCAATCTGTAGGCGGTCTATCCCTTTTCCTTATAGGACTAGGAGTATAGTATACTTGTACTATTTGAGTTGGTAAAATAAACGGTTCGTTGGAGTACGCAGACCTATGCAGGTTAATATCAACGATTCCATGACTGTCAACACGTATCCTTTTTTCTAAATCAAACCAACGACACTTGAACAAGTGAATATGACCCCCGTACGTGCCCTTGTACGACAACTCTTCGATTTCCTCCAACTCCCCATAAAAGGCAAGACCAAGCTCATTGTAACGATCTCCTTGGACACAAACTCCAGAGTTCGTTGTTCTTTTACCGCGCTCATATGCCTTTGTGTGAAATTCACAACCATTTATTTTGTAACCATTACGACGCGGTCCCTATCTCGTCCCATAGCTAGGACTTGTACATTAGCCTAGGAATCGTTGATCCCTCAACAAAGCCTACAAAAAACTCCATCTTATTAAATGAAGTCATAGTTAACATGGATATATATATATATATATATATATATATATATATATATATATATATATATATATATATATACTTGCTTAAAATTGAACTTACTTTGTCCTTTAGCCAAAGTGCAAATTTTTTATCCAAATTGATTTGAATATCTTTATCAGTTATGCCGGGATGCTTCACTTTTAACTCGTCAATGTACAATCTATACCATGTTATAAACATTAACATATTGGAATAAATTTTCAACTTAAAAGATAAATTATCAAGTTTACATGTGTACCTCACAAATTCGTCAATCTCCTCGTAATTGAGAAGAATGTAAGTATGTGCAGCATGTAATTCTTGCTCAGAGAGGAATATGCGCTTCCCTTTTCCATAAGCGCGACCCGATAGACCAAATACAGAGATCAAACCATTTAGTTCAACATTTCCCCCATCATCATGTCTCGATACTCAATTGGCCTTTGTCAAGACTTCATCCAGAAAATAGTCTGAGATAAACGTAGATATCTCATCGAAACTGTATGCCTCACATATTGACCCCTCGGTATAAGCTCTATTCTTCACCTTCCTCTTAAGGTTTCCCATCACCCTCTCGAAAGGGTATATCCATCTATATTTAACTGGACCCCAAACACGAGCTTCATAGGGAAGATGGATTTGTAAATGCTCCATGGAGTCAAAAAAACCAGGTGGGAATATTTTTTCCAGTTTACACGTGATCTCTATGATGTTCTTCTCAAGTACAGACATGTCCTTCTCATTTAATGATTTTGAACATAAGTCTTTGAAGAAACGACTAAGATCCGTCAAAGCATTCCATATTGGTTTATCAAGCAGATCCCAAAATGCTATACGCATGAGTCTCTCCATGAACACATGACAATCATGACTCTTCATCCCTTACAATTTCCCACCCGTAACACACCTTGCAATGTTTGACATATATCCATCTGGTAGTTTTAGAGACTTAACCCATGTGCACACATCTTCAACTTGCTTTTTGGACAATGTGTACCTTGCATGCGGTTTGACAATCTTACCATTAGAAGATTCATAAAGTTGTAATCCAGGACGGTTACAAATATCTTTCATGTCCAAACGTGACTTATCATTATCTTTTATCTTCCCCGTAACATTCATCACAGTGTTAAACACATTGTCAAACACATTCTTCTCAATATGCATCACATCTAGATTATGACGAATCAAATTTATTGACCAATAAGGTAGTTCCCAAAAGATTCCTCTTCGAACCCAGTTATGAGATTCGCCAAATCCATTGATTATATTTGTGGCCTCAATCTTACTAAATGGGATAACCGGTAATCTCATCACATGATCTCGCATCTCCGTTCTCGACAATCGCGGTGCAGGCATATCATTGTCTACTTTCCCTTTCCTGAAGTGTTCTCTATTTCTTCAAAACGGGTGATCTACCGGTAAGAACCGGCGATGACAGTCAAACCAACAAGGCTTTCGACCTTTTAATAGATTAAACGACTTTGTATGCTCCATACAATATGGACAAGCCAACTTCCCGTGTGTACTCCATCCAGCTAACATACCATAAGCTGGGAAGTCACTTATAGTCCACATAACTGCTGCCCTAAGGTTGAAATTTGTTTTCGTTGCAACATCCCAAGTATGTACTCCATCCTCCCACAATACCTTCAACTCATCTATAAGAGGTCTCAAGTAAACATCTAAGTTCTTTCCAGGACTCTTAGGACCAGGAACCATGAGTGAAAGAAACAAGTATGGTTGTTTCATACACATCCAAGGAGGCAAGTTGTTCGGAGTAACAATCACAGGCCAACATGAGTACGGAACAGCTGAGTGGCCAAACGAATTGAAACCATCGGTGGATAATACAAGCCTCACATTTCTAGGTTCCAATGCAAATCCAGGATGTGCTAAGTTGAATCCTTTCAAGCCTGCCAATCTGCGGGATGATTTAGTTCTCCATCTTTAGCTGGAGATTTCGCATGCCAACTCATATGTTCAGCTGTTCTTAAAGACATGTACAATCTTTTTAGCCGATGTGTTATTGGAAAATACCTTAGAATCTTAAATGGTATACTTGATTTTTTGTAGTCACACCTCTTTATTAGGCCTAAACCGATCATGACCGCAAAACGTGCACCTTGTCATCTCTGCTCATTTTCTTTATAAAACAACATGCAATCGTTGGGACATGCATCGATCTTTTGGTATCCAAGACCCAACTTCTTCACCATTTTCTTACAAAAGTAATAGTTACTGGTAATTTCTCACGAATCGAGCAACATACTCTTAATGGCCTTCAAGAGCGACTCAAAACACTCATGGCTCATGTTGTGATCAGCCTTGATGTTAAGTAATGTCGCCAGTGCAGACAATGTAGTGTGTTTAGTGCAACCATACCATAATGGCTCGCTACCCTCGTCTAACAACTTAAAGAAGTATTTGGCATCAAAATTCATAGGTTGCTCTCTGCCTTGTTCCCAATCAAAATCTGGCCCTACAATATCATGAACCATTTCATTCATAAGATGAGTACTACTGCCTGAATTGTGTACTTCTATAATGCCACCATCTCTTCTCTACCCATGTGCCCACCAGCATTCTTCATAATTTTTCATGAACCCATAAACAAGTAAATGATAGTTTACCATGTCTGTGTCCATATAATTTACATTCTTACACTTCAAACATGGACATCGTATCTGCGACTTACCATTCATACATTCCGGGTGACTATAATGCGATACTCCAAAAACACTTGGCAACCAAATCTAAATTCAAATTGTATAGAAGATCTATCCGGGCACTTGACTTTCGTCGTGCCATCCAACTACTGATGCGAATAGAGGTCCATGATTCCACCTGTACCTACTACGAGATAACATTATAAATGTTAACATATGACTTGAGCATACTTGTAACCATATGACTTGAGCATACTTGTAAGCATGCATATGATTAACATTTAAGCATACTTATAAGCATATGAGTTGAGCATACTTGTAACCATATGACTTGAGCATACTTGTAAGCATCCATTGAGGGTGAAAATGAAACCATATGAGAATTAAAGCCCAGGTCTAGATTTAAAGCCCAGGTTTAGATTTCAACTCAAATAGACCTTCCCTCTCATCTTTCGTCTCAGGGTAAGGGTATGAACTAAACCCCTAACCAAAACGTATTACTAAAAAAAATGCAGGGAGAAACTCGTTCCTTTCCCCATGTTCTTGAAAGCTAAAAGCAATGTACTCTTTTATAAGTAGTAAATCAATTGAGTCATTAATCGTAGGCATGCCAAATCTTGACCTGATTTGATTTGTTCCAGTCTAATTTTTTGAATTAGAGTTCTAGCTCTTTTTATCCAATCATCCAGGATGTGTTTCGTTGGATCAATATCATAAAATAAATGGGTCAAATCATAGATCTGATTTTATTTGATCCAAAAAAAAAGTTTGTTTTATTTCCCATCGTATTTACTTTCTCTCTCCTCCTCTATGTCTAAATATGAAGAACACTCCCTTGTCAAAAGAAATTTCAGAGTCTAAAATAACTTACTATACTACTATTAGTAACTCTACTACTGCCTCTTTTTTTAGCAACATAAATGAAAATTAATATTTGTTGTTAAAAATTTGTTTCTAGCCCATAAAATAAAAAAAATATTAAATATTAAATATATCAACAAAGGCTACTGAGTCTTGACAATAATAGAAAATAAAACTAAAACCTTTTGAACAAATAATATATAATGTAAACTTACTGTAATACTCGATAGTAATTTGTTCTACTAAAATAAGAAAGTCTGTGAATAATAAAAAAAGGTTTTAGTGAGACGATGTGAAATTCTTTCATGACTTGATATCAGTTTATGAATATATTAAATAAATTAATATAATTTGATAAATATAAAAAGAAAAAATAAGTTTCAAATGGATCGATTTGGATTAAGTGGATCATGGGGGGTCTACTACACAATGAATCAAATTATTGATATATTATCACATTTGGTGATCCATATCAAATCAGAGTAAAATTTGCTCATTCGAGTTATTTGACCCATTGACAAGCCTAAACTTTACTGTGCTCAAATGTTATCTGAAACAGTTTACTTGAACAATTGAAAGAAAATAATAAAAAAAATAGTTACTAATTTGGACCTTGTAACTTTCTACATGACACCTCCTTGAGGTGGTAGAAAACCAAGGAAGTACAACATAATAACACATGTTTTATTATTATAACTAGAATTTACAACAAAGTTAAATTATATTTGTAGGATGGAAGGAGAACAACATAGTAACACATTTTACTATTATAATTAGAAACTACAGCAATCCTCAACGGATACTAGAATGAACTTATTGGATACAATAACAATATAATTGCATGCCCTATATCTTCAATACATAAAACTTACATAGAGAGTATAAAAATTATTGCAATGTTAGGGTGCAAATGAAACCAAAAACCATCTCCAGTTTTATTTCAACACATAAAACTTACACAGAGTACAAATGAAACCAAAAACCATCTCCAGTTTCTTTTCCACAACACAAAGGCTTGACCAACTAAAAGATACACAAAGACATCAAAACTAGAAAACTATAGAAATTATTGCAATGTTAGGGTTATTATGCTGAAAACTATATAATACCCAATTCAGATATCTACATAACACCCAATTCAGAAATCTATATATCACATTCAACATTAATCTTCAAATTTAAAAAACTATAAAATTATTGCGATTCACTTTACACATGGTAGCGGTGACAATGACAGTGGTGGCGGCGGTGATAATGGCAGCTAATTCTTCTCCTTCTTTTCTTCCCCCCTTTCTCCCTCTTCTCTCTATCTGCTCCCTCATTTTTTTTATTCCGTCTGTGTCTTCGCGAATGACTGAAACTAGTTAGATTAAGTTTGATCAGCGACCACCTTTACATTTTAATGACATGGACTTATCAGTGACCGTATGCGGTCACTAATATCAAGTAATCGCACAAAATCATCACGCCAACATTTCCTGCCAAATTTTTGGAGGAAAAATTGTGCTAGCAACCGCATGCGGTCGCTGATATTGAATAGCGACTGGATATAATTATTGTCGCAAAAGGCGGTCGCTATTACTAATATCAGCAACCACATATGCAGTCGCTGATAGACCTTATTCTTGTAGTGATTACTGATACTCTGAATTTCGGATAGATAGACTCTAGTCACAGATACAGTTCATATATCCAAGTGAGGGTAACCAAACACAGTAAAAGTTCTCTTGAGAATTGACATCTGTTATGGGATACTGTAAATTTTAGATTTATAGGAATTATATCTGCTAGTCCCTCTATTTAATGTAATATTATAATTAGATACCATGGGTGTATATATTTAAAAGCATTATGTTGATTTTCTATAAACACCATATCAGATACCATGGGTGTATAGATATGGGGGCGTTACAACTACCAACAGTATGTACTTGTCAGGGTTGCCTGACCTTCGTTGATATGTGTATCACCGGATAGATCCCTGCTGGGTGCATTGTCAAGGCTACTTAACCTTCATTGATGTCTGTATCAATGGTTGCATCGCGTTGTGACCCTTGTTGGGGAAGGTTACTTCGATGGGTTTACTTGCCATCTGCTGATATAACGTCAAGGTTGCTTGACCTTCATTGATGTGTGTATCAATGGCTGAATTGCGTTGTAACCCCCGCCGGGGATACGTGGATGGTTTGTAACTTCGGCGTTGTAACCCCCACCGGGGATACTTCATTATTTCGTAGCTTCGGCGTTGTAACCCCCGGCGGGGATACTTCTAGGGTTGTGACCTTGTATTGATGGCATCGGACCTTTGCGAGGTATTGTCGAGCATGATTTGTAAAAGTTGAGGCCATTGGTATAGTATACCTTGTACACATGTGAATACCAATAAGAGAGATGTGGGACCAGATTGCGGCCCATGAAAACCAAAATTCCAGGCTATTCCGCTCAATCGTGTAACATTTTTATTCTTGATTTTGCCTTTTTCAGCTTACGAGACCTCCTTTGCAACTCTAACTGAAGCGAGTTGGAGGTGGGGGACCCATAATGGGGTGCTGCAGGTACACCTGCAGCAGCCGAAGGTGGACCTGCGGCCAACCGTGGTTATACAAAACATGTGGGTTGCTTTCATAAGTCATTTTCAAGCTGCGCGACGAAGGAAACCTGAGAGCTCTTCTTCAGACCTGTTGAGTTCGGGCAACTTTTTGCATATTCTGCTACCGTACAAGCATTCTTCACTATCCTGGTAACGTATGCATGTATTTTTTTTCCAATTTCTATCCGTTGGAAAATGACTTATCACATGAAATGCATTTAGACACATAGTAGTGAATATGCATGCTGATATGACTTGATAAAAAATATTCAACACAGTAAATGTTAGTATTAAACCATGCTGAACATAATGATGTGAAAAAATTTGACTTTTGAAGCAGTCAAATTGGTACCTTTACTGTCATTTCTTATCCTATTTGAGGACACATGAGTAAAGGTAGAAAAGTAAAATAACTCTGGTAATTAAACTACACTTACAGATTTTTTACTGCAATATACTTAATGCATTTAGGATGTATATGACTGTTGGTGGGTGTGCTACTGAATGACCACTTAGTCATGCATATGTGCATGTGGATAGTCCCATTTACAAAGGGGACTATGGCAAAATTTTCCAAAATGTAGGCATTGGGTAGGCATGCATTTTTAACTCTACTGTAGATGTATGTTAAAATAATGCATGCATGCATGTAATCATAAAATGCATTTTGAAAATCTCTAGGTAAGAATTTACCACACCCTTTCTTAGGTGATTTGGAGACTTGTTGTCCAGATATTATGGATTCGGATCAGCCAAGTAGTTCCCGCAGGACAACTTCTGGTGTACAGAGGAGGGCTTCTAATGTACCTCGACCCCGTTCTGTTAGATAGCCTCGTCGTTTGGTGGAGGCGGTGATTCGTCCTATCCGGTTTGAAGTGTCGGATGTCGAGGACGAGGAGGAGGATTGAGGTTCTTGCTCCTGCTGCACGTGTTCCCCGTAGGGAGTTACCAGGTATTCAAGTGGCGAACCCAGATCTTCTGGGTGACTTGAGTCGGCATCCTTCAGTATACCTGCACACAAACGAGGTGTGAAATTAGATCTTAATCTTCCTTATTTCCTATTGATGAGGAGCAAAGGGTTCTGATGTTGATTTGCTTTTGATGTAGGTTCCCGGCTTTACACAGCCTGTGACAACCTGAAAAATCAGATTGTCCAGAATTTAAATTTAAAGAATTAGTAATTAATAAAATTAATTTTTATTAAATACTATTTTGTGCTATGTGTTTATTAATCGTTCTAGAACCTAGAATGATTATTAATCGGGAGGATTCTGGCTACGAGCTAGACTGAACGAGTAAGAATTTTCAAGAAAAAAATTAAATATTTCCAGGAACAAAAATATTTCTGGGGAAAAAGACGAAATAGGCACTATTCATCCGTTTCTGTCCGGAGATTTAGTTTGAATTTCTGAGAAACGCGTAATGATATAATCCTAAGACGTAATGGAATATTCAATAATATTTTAGTTATGGCAAAAACAAAGTTTTCGCCTGCGGACTTAAAACCTAAGGGTTAGGAAATGTGAATTCCGAGAATTCTATAATTTCGTATAATAATTAGAGTTATTATGCGTGAGAAATACGAGTATAATACTAGTTATTATATGAGTATATTACGAAGATTAGTACAACGTATAATACAAATATCGTACAAACTATATACGAAGAGAATACAAGAATGGGATGCGTAGAATGCGATTAGTCTTAATTGACTTTTAGTTCATGGACTTTGAAGAATCCAATTGGACTTGGATTATATCAAGCCCAATGGAATGTGTAATAAAACATAAGGTAGGCCCAGTAAGAATTAATGTAAGGCCCAGTGTTAGATTTAATTAAGTCTGATCCAAGAAAATAAACCGCAGATCCATGGGTCACCGGATGGGTAAAACCCATGGGGCAACCCATGGGGGAGACCCATGGGCATGTGGGGCGGCCACTTGGCCACCAAGTAAGGGTGGTGGCCAAGTAAACTTGGTGGCTAAGCATAGGAATAGTAAGGAGGTTAAGAGGGGCAAAATGACTAAAATACCCCTAGCCTTGGCTTACTATATAAACAAGCCTTAAGCTCATTTGTTTGGTTTGAAATTTCAACCAATACTTGAGAGATAAAGAAAGAGAGTTTGGATGGGAGAAGAAGAGGAAGAGGAATGAGGAAAAGCTAGTTTGAATGCACGTTTTGTCCGACAAAACGAGATTAAAGAAGGAAGGTAATCCGAAACCAAACTTCTAATAAATTTTCTTTAAGTTTTCTATGTTAAAACATAACTTAATGAAGATAATAAGTAGATGAAGTTAAGAATGAATTCATATGGTTGAAATAAGTAAGGAATGATGTTCTATAACATCAAATTCCAATAAAAAAGTAGAATCGTAATCCAAAATATATATTAAAAATGAAGAACACGAAGAACACGCGATGAACGCGAAGAATGTTGTTGATGGACAAATTTAAAACCATCATAGGATAATTGTTGTTGATAGACAAGTTTAAAACCATCGCATATAAGTTAGTTGTTTATTTCTTGGTTAGGAATGTTAGAAACGTTCAAGATGAAGTGATTAAAATTGAGCTATAACGAAGTTTTGGCGAAAATTTTGTAAAAGAAGAACGAGAATTAGAAAGTTCGTAAATGAACCCGAACGTGTAGGTTTTTATAAGAATATAAGAGAACGTATAAAACATGAGTCGTAGACTCAAGAATGAATGAATTCTGAGTTCGGATGACTGAATTACAGACGAACGAACGAAGAACGTTAATAACGTAAAACGAATGAAGAGCGAAGATTAAGCCAATTGAATGGCATGTTAACGGATTCAGAATGAAGTTCTGTCTGTGGGTAATCGAAGTACATAAGATAAGGAACATAATGGCTTTAGAACATCCTCGTTCCGAGTTATAATGAATAAGATATGATATTTCGAAGTCAGCGTCTCAAGCTTGTAAAAGACATAGAAAATTTTTCTAGGTTTCATGCTTGCCAGCATAATGCGAAGTCGTGCCTTTTGGGGACCGCTGCCACAGTATGACTCGGGCCATCGACTCATCGCTAAATGGCGCCACAGTGTGAAGGAAATGAAAGGGCACAACGCCACATCTCCGGTGCAAGACAGTGCCCATAAATGAGATTTTTACTGCTCAATTACTGGGGGATGTGCAAGAAAGAAATATGAACATATAGTTCAACTAATGTAACACTTAATTAAGTGTATTAAACCTTTGATGAAGGTTGAACGAAAAGATTAAACAAGATAAAAAGATACAGAATGTAGACGTGGGTTACGGAACCTATATCCGTGGACCGTAGTCGCGATAAACAAACGTGAGGAATTGCTATGATGGTGATTCCTTTGACGTTGATTGTCGAGGGTAATGAACATGGGGTTCAGGTGACGCGTAATGAATTAAAGTGATTAAAACCTTGGATGAATGTTGAATAGAATTACGAGGCAAGTAACATAAATGTTGAATACGTAAACAATCCTCGTGAATCGTATTCACGTCGAGCGAATGTTCTAACTATACAATTGTATGACTTAGACGTTGACGGAAGTAGTAAGTAAGATGTGAATTATCAAGAAAGCCGTAGTGAATGGTAATAAGATTAATGAAAACTAAATGTGAGTCGAATGAGAATGTTAGAATGAAATGTAAGCTTTAAACAATTTAACCGACATGAAGGTTAAGTGTACGCGAATATTAAACGGGTAGAACCTACACCCCGTGTATGGTTTGACCGTAAGGTAATGAAGATCAATGATTAAACCTGTGAACGGTAAAGAAGTTGAATTAAAGACAAGTATGTATAATGTAAAAGAAGCCGAGTTAATGTTTATAACTTAGATGACGTTCCGAGTCGAATGAACCGGATGTGGTAAGATAATAATAAGGTAATGTAAAATGGTAAATGCTATAAATGCGTAGAATGAATATTGAATGATCGTTCTGAGTATACAAAAGACTGTATGACTTTGACGATAAAGAATAAATCCTGAGGTATGACATTTATTTGTCAGAAAGCCATAAGGATTAAGAAATTGACTTAACGAACATTATAGTTTAATAGTTCGGATAAGTTAAGATAAGTTAGGTTTTTGTACAATTGTAACCTTTGATGGTTGATATATGAGAGCTGGGATAAACAATTCCTTTAAAGAGCGAAGGTATATACAAAACTGGCAACCAATCTAACTCACTGTTATGGGCAGTGTAGATGAGACGGGAACTTGTTTGTTGGTTGTTTGTGGGAAACAACTCAGAGTACCATATGGGTTACTAGCAGAGACACGATGTGTGCTGAGTCCTATGAGAGTTAGAAGAAAAAGATAAGAATGCAAATCATCAAAGATGATGAACGTATTGAGTAAGACATCTCCATATGTCATGAAGCCGTTAATCGGTAAAGGAAGTTGGTCGCGTAAACTTAGTTTATAAGAACATGAACCTTAAGAAGTAAAGTCAAGTAAACTAATGCGTAAGTCAAGTATATGACTAATTGGTGTATGTTTTATTTCCTTATGTGCTACATAGGAATTGGAATGAGCAGTTCAGCGTAAACTATAAGTTGTAGCTTTGCGTAAGGCAAGTTTTCCTAACTTCATTCATATTTTAAATGAATATTAGTTTCTAAAAATTCTCAGATGTTGAACTTGAGAAGTTTTGTCTATATGTAAATGTGTGATATTTGTACAAGGTGTTAGAATATATGAGGCCTTGTGCCACAATTTGAACACTTCGGTGTTTCTATGATATGAACTGTTCTGTGATTGAATTGTTCAATATGAGAATGTTTTGTTTATACATGAACCGTAATTGTTAAGTTTGTGCTATTGATTCTAGCCAGACAGCATGTGTATGAAAGAGAGTAGAGAATGAAAGTATTTCAAAGTGAATGTGACTATTGTTTTAAAATGATAGGAATCGAGATTATTCCTATTATTCAAGCTGCTTCATAACTTTTGTTCGGTTATTGAAGTCTTAAAGGAATGTTTAAATTCTTGATGTTGTTTATTCAACTGCTATGACTTGCTGAGCAATTGAATGCTCACACTTGTTTTAAATAAAAACATTTTCAGCGAATGATGTTAGAAAGAACTTAATGATCCCATAAAGATCAAGCTGATCGGTATCCAGAAGAAGTACCATTCATTAGATGAATGAGCGTGAAGATCAAGCGAAGACTTGTAATATAGAATGATAGAATTAAACTATAGAATAGTTTAATGAACGATTATGTATCCTTGGTGGTGGATAAAAGTCACTTGTATAAGATGTAAAGAATAATGTAATTACCAGTATTTGTAATGAAAGAGGTTTTAAGGTTTTAGAACCTGGGATTTGAGGATGTATGTTGTTATATTTAGCTATATAATGATGTATGTTTGGAAGAAGATGGGATCGTGACGTACGGAATTCAGATGTGAAAATAGACCAGATTCCGGGGCGTTACAGGTTGGTATCAGAGATGATAGGTTATAAACCTTAGGTATGAGTATCTAAGACTATAATCGTAGAGAGAAGGATAAGAAGATCACCACGTGATCATAGTAAATCGTAGTAACAGATGAGTTGTTAAATGATGTAGGATTTGTAGCTAATGCTATGAATGAATGGTACTACGAAGTAGTACGTGAAGAAGAACTCAGATTGAGTTGTAAAGGATAGCATATGAATTAAATAAAATTCGTATTAAGTAAAGAGAAAGTTAGAAGTTGTATGATTTCAATTGAGGACTCATGTGATAGCTGAGTTGTATGAACCTTTGTATGGGCAGAGGTGTGTGCTTGGTGTAACAACCACTTAGTTTATTACAATGATAATCATTAAAATTGGTCGCGCTATCAAGATGTATATGACGAGAAGGTAAATCTTTTCTCATGTATATACTTGGTAGGTAGAGAACGATAAGATAAGGTGCTAGTTCTTGAAACTCATACTTATGGTAAGTTCATGACTCATAATCATATGGCATGTTTTTGAACTTCTCAGCGAATGGACGCATATGGTCTGTCTGGGATAATTCTTAAACTCATATTATTGTGGAAAGTTTCTGAACTCATAATGTGTGGTAAGTTGATGGACTATACTAAGGTATATGAATGTGTAGACTTAAAACGAGTTATTTTTAGTAGACTTAGCATTGAAGGTGCTAGAGAAGATAAAGTATTGTCGTAAGGAAGACAATGAAGGAAGATGGAGAATAGGATATTCCAAGTCATCTAGCTATGCTAGATTTCTAAGTTTCTTGAAATCGTGCTAATGTGCGCGTTTTAAAAAAGTAAAGAATTGGTTCAATTTTTGGAACCAATGGATTTTAAAAGAACTATTCTTGGTATGTCTATGCTAATTATTTTGGCTAGATAAAATTTGATTTGAAATATCAAAATGAATTTTATATCATCAGTGCATTTGATGCAAAGATGGTAAAAGGATGGAGTTATTAATGTAATTGAACCTGGTGTTGGATTTGATCTTAGGATCAACAAAGCACTATGGTATGATGTATAATGATGAAGTCATAAACTGATGAAGACCTCAACGTACTTTGAAAAGTGCGGTATCATGACATCATAAAACGTTTTGATGTATTGCAAAAGAATTTGAAGAATTAGTCGATGTCAATTGATTTGACTATACGAATGTTTCAAGTTGATGCCAAATTTATTGGTATGGTCTAAGCTACTTGATTTGGCTAAGACGAATGGTATGTCATGATTAAAAGAAAATTGAGCTTTCTTTGAAGAGTTATGCCGAACCAAATTGTTTTGGTGCGGAATCTAATGATTAGTCTGAGGTGAACATACCCTGAAATGGGGTTATACAATAGGTTGATCACCTATGAATGGAAGAGGTAGTTTACCTTCTGTGTGATTGTAAACTAACCGTGTAAGAAAGGTTTACGGTGAAATATTGTTAAACCTAGTAAGAGTTCATGGTCGATTTGACCCCTCAGCAAAAGTGTGAAATGTTTTAAAGGAATCCTTATATTCTTATTTATTCCTTTCACTTCATGATTCTTGATAAGTTATGAAGGGTAGGGAATGTATGAAAGATAAGAACTTCTTTGAAGAGAAGTTGAGTAAGATAAAATTTTGAGGACGAAATTCTGTGAAGAAAGGGTGAATGTGATGACCCGGGAATGGGTGCGGTTTTAAAAATTCCGAGGACTGAATTTTTATAAGGAGTGAAGAATGTGACAACCCGAAAAACTGATTGTCCAGAATTTAAGTTTAAAGAATTAGTAATTAATAAAATAATTTTTTATTCAATACTATTATGTGCTATGTGTATATTAATCATTTTAGAACCTAGAATGATTATTAATCAGAAGATTCTGGCTACGAGCTAGACTGAACGAGTAAGATTTTTCAAGACGAAAATAAAAAAAATTTGGGAACAAAAATATTTCTGGGGAAAAAGACAAAATAGGCACTTTTCATCCGTTTCTGTCCGGAGATTTATTTTGAATTTCTGAGAAACGCGTAATGATATAATCCTAAGACGTAATGGAATATTCAATAATATTTCAGTTATGGCAAAAACAAAGTTTTTGCCTTCTGACTTAAAACCTAAGGGTTAGGAAACGTGAGTTCCGAGAATTTTATGATTTCGTATAATAATTAGAGTTATTATGCATGAGAAATACGAGTATAATATTAGTTATTATACGACTATAGTACGAAGATTAGTACGACCTATAATACGAATATCGTACAAACAATATACGAAGAGAATACGAGAATGGGATGCGTAGAATGCGATTAGTCTTAATGGACTTTGAGTTTATGGACTTTGAAGAATCCAATTGGACTTGGATTATATCAAGCCCAATGGAATGTGTAATCAAGCCTAGGGTAGGCCTAGTAAGAATTAATGAAAGGCCCAGTGTTAGATTTAATTAAGTTCAATCCAAGAAAATAAACCGCGGATCGAACCGATAGGTCACCGGATGGGTAAAACCCATGGGGCAACCCAATGGGGAGACCCATGGGCATGTTGGGCGGCCACTTGGCCACCAAGTAAGGGTGGTGGCCAAGTAAACTTGGTGGCTAAGCATAGGAATAGTAAGGAGGTTAAGGGGGCAAAATGACTAAAATACCCCTAGCCTTGGTTTTCTATATAAACAAGCCTTAAGCTCATTTGCTTGGTTTGAAATTTCAACCAACACTTGAGAGATTGAGAGAGTTCGGATGGGAGAAGAAGAGGAAGATGAATGAGGAAAATCTAGCTCGAATGCACGCTTTGTCCGACAGAACTCTGACAGAATGAGATTAAAGAAGGAAGGTAATCTGAAACCTAACTTCTAATAAATTTTCTTTAAGTTTTCTATGTTAAAATGTAACTTAATGAAGATAAGAAGTAGATGAAGTTAAGAATGAATTCATATGGTTGAAATCATGAGAAAATGAAGAAATAAGAATTAGGAATTTAGTTTATAAATTTTTTAAGGAAGTATAAGATTCGTAAGGATTTTGAGCGATTTGAATGAATCTTATGATCGAGTAGGTGAAATAAGTAAGGAATAATGTTCTATAACATCAAATTCCAATAAAAAGTTTAATCGTAATCCAAAATATCGATTAAAATTAAAGAACGCGAAGAACACGCGATGAACGCGAAGAATGTTGTTGATGGACAAATTTAAAACCATCGTAGGATAATTGTTGTTGGTGGACAAGTTTAAAACCATCATGTATAAGTTAGTTGTTTATTGCTTGGTTAGGAACATTAGAAACGTTCATGATGAACTGATTAAAATTGAGCTATAACGAAGTTATGGCGAAAATTTCGTAAAAGAAGAACGAGAATTAAAAAGTTTGTAAATGAACTTGAATGTGTAGGGTTTCATAAGAATGTAAGAGAACGTATAAAACATGAGCCGTAGACTCAAGAATCAACAAATTCCGAGTTTGGATGACCGAATTACGGACGAATGAACGAAGAACGTTAATAACGTAAAATGAATAAAGAGCGAAGATTAAGCCAATTGAATGGCATATTAACGGATTCAGAATGAAGTTTTGTCCATGGGTAATCAAAGTACGTAAGATAAGGAAGTTAATGGCTTTAGAACGTCCTCGTTCTGTGTTATAACGGATAAGATATGAGATTTCGAAGTTAGTGTCTCAAGCTTGTAATAGACTTAGAAAATTTTTCTAGGTTTCATGCTTGGCGCCGCAACGTGAGTCATACCTTGGATGCCAGCACCGCAGCACGAGCTCGGGCCATTAGCTACTGCTAAATGGTGCCACAACGCAAAGGAAATGGAAGGGCATGGCGCCGCAGCGCCGGTGCAAGACAGTGCCCAGAAATGAGATTTTTACTACTCAACTACTGGGGGATGTGTAAGAAAGAAATATGAACATATAGTTCAACTAATGTAACACTTAATTAAGTGTATTAAACCTTTGATGAAGGTTAAACAAAAATATTAAACGAGATTAAAAGATACAGAATGTAGATGTGGGTTACGGAACCTATATCCGGGGACCGTAGTCGCGATAAACGAACATGAAGGATTGTTATGATGGTGATTCCTTAGACGTTTATTGTCGAGGGTAATGAATAGCATTTCAATGTTATGTCATGATAATGAAAGATGAATGTAAATCATTTCGACACTGTGAATGCAACGTTGTTGTGATGAGCAATCGATCTTAGCATACAATGAATCGTATGGCTTCGACATTAAGAAAGAATAATGAACATGGGGTTCAGGTGACGCGTAATGAATGAAAGTGATTAAAACCTTAGATGAAGGTTGAATAGAATTAAGAGGCAAGTAACATAAATGTTGAATACATAAACGATCCTCGTGAATCGTATTCACATCAAGCGAATGTTTTAAGTATACATTAGTTGTATGACTTAGACGTTGACGAAAGTAGTAAGTAAGATATGAATTATCAAGAAAGCCGTAGCGAATGGTAATAAGATTAATGAAAACCGAATGTGAGTCAAATAAGAATGTTAGAATGAAATGTAAGCTTTGAACACTTTAACCGACGTGAAGGTTAAGTGTACGCGAATATTAAATGGGTAGAACCTACACCCCGTGTATGGTTTGACCGTAATGTAATGAAGATCAATGATTAAACCTGTGAACAGTAAAGAAGCTGAATTAAAGACAAGTATGTATAACGTAAAAGAAGCCGAGTTAATGTTTATAACTTGGATGACGTTCCGAGTCGAATGAACCGGATGTGGTAAGATAAGAATAAGGTAATGTAAAATGGTTAACGTTATAAATGCGTAGAATGAATATTGAATGATCGTTCTGAGTATACAAAAGACTGTATGACCTCGACGATAAAGAATAAATCCTGAGGTATGACATGTATTTGTCAGAAAGCCATAAGGAATACAAAATTGACTTAACGAACATTTTAGTTTAATAGTTCGGAGAAGTTAAGATAAGTTAGGTTTTTGTACAATTGTAACCTTTGATAGTTGACATATGGGAGCTGGGATAAACAATTCCTTCAGAGAGCGAAAGTATATAGAAAACTGGCATCCGATCAAACGCACTGGTATGGGCAGTGTAGACGAGATGGGAACTTATTTGTTGGTTGTTTGTGGGAAACCACTCAGAGTACCATATGGACTACTAGCAGAGACAGGATGTGTGCTGAGTCCTATGAGAGTTAGAAGAAGAAGATAAGAATGCAAATCATCAAAGATGATGAACGTATTGAGTAAGACATCTCTGTATGTCATGAAGCCGTTAACCAGTAAAGGAAGTTGGTCGCGTAAACTTAGTTTATAAGAACGTGAACCTTAAGAAGTAAAGTTAAGTAAACCAATGCATAAGTCAAGTATATGACTAATTGGTGTATGCGTTATTTCCTTATGTGCTACATAGGAATTGGAATGAGCAGTTCAGCGTAAACTATAAGCTGTAGCTTTGCGTAAGGAAAGTTTCCTAACTTCATTCATATTTTAAATGAATGCTAGTTTCTAAAACTTCTTAGATGTTGAACTTTAGAGGTTCTGTCTATATGCAAATGTGTGATATTTGTACAAGGTGTTAGAATATATGAGGCCTTGTGCCATAATTTGAACACTTCGGTGTTTCTATGATATAAACTATTCGGTGATTGAACTATTTAATATGAGAATGTTTTATTTATACATGAACCGTTATTGCTAAGTATATGCTATTGATTCTAGCCAGACAGCATGTGTATGAAAGAGAGTAGAGAATGAAAGTATTTCAAAGTGAATGTGACTAATGTTTTAAAATGATAGGAATCAAGATTATTCCTATTATTCAAGCTGCTTCATAACCTTTGTTCATTTATTTAAGTCTTAAAGGAATGTTTCAATTCTTGAAGTTGTTTGTTAAACTGCTATGACTTTCTGAGGAATTGAATGCTCACACTTGCTTTAAATAAAAATATTTTTAGCGAACGATGTTAGAAAGAACTTAAGGATTCCGTAAAGATCAAGCTGATCGGTATCCACAAGAAGTGCCATTCATTAGATGAATGAGCGTGAAGATCAAGCGAAGACTTGTAATATAGAATGATCGAATTAAACTATAGAATAGTTTAATGAACGATTATGTATCCTTGGTGGCAGAAAAAAGTCACTTGTATAAGATGTAAAGAATAATGTAATTACCATTATTTGTAATGAAAGAGGTTTTAAGGTTTTAGAACATGGGATTTGAGGATATTTGTTGTTATATTTTGCTATATAATGATGTATGTTTAGAAGAAGATGGGATCGTGACGTACAGAATTCAGAAGTAAAAATAAACCAGATTTCGGGGTTTTACACAGCCTCGAGGGAACTGGTTTAGCATCCACTCTATGTATCAAGCTCTGCATGATGACTATAGAGAGATTGTACATGGCTGGGGATTCGGGACGTTCTTTTCCATTCTTCCATGTCGCTGTCCCTAAGGTTACCTCAGGGCATTGTCTGAGCAGTGATTTCACCAGACTCAGTCGCTCCATTTGTTGGACTGTGAGGTGATGATGACGGATTG
This sequence comes from Panax quinquefolius, assembly GCA_020205615.1. NCBI lineage: Eukaryota > Viridiplantae > Streptophyta > Magnoliopsida > Apiales > Araliaceae > Panax > Panax quinquefolius. Next base: position 48,089,835 of record CM035168.1, on the reverse strand, counting down.
GCTAGCCTGTTTCAGAGATCCGACTCATGTGACACAAATTGACAGTTTGACCCGGTAGTTAGACCGGGCATATTTCTTTATCCGGCATTTGGGTAGAGATCCTTTAGAGGCAGACACTTTTGATCCTTCTAGCTCTACCGCTGGCCCTTCAGGTGACCCATATGGTTTTGCCGGTGCAGATCCTCCATTGTATAGGTCTGACATCCTTGTAGATAGAGATCCAATGAATCAGGAGGAGTTACATCAGGCAGACAGGATCGACGATGTAGACATCGACACCATTGACTACTTTTGATGTATATTTCTCGTTATCACTTTTGATAGGCCTCTGTTAACTACTGGGTAGCTTCATCCCATTCTCGCTATATCTTTTGATAGGCCTCTGTTGAAATATTGGGTATTTTTGCCCCATTTACCTGTATTTTAGCTGTACAGAGATGTATTAGATGATGATATAATTAGGAATGTATGTACAATTTTCCATTCCCTATATCATATTTCCATCTATTGTATCATGCATGTTATTATGTTATGCATATGTATGTATATCCAGAGATATTCAGCATTGACCCCTGGATGGTCTTATGACACGGCCCGCACAGATGTCTTCTTCAACAGTTAGCCATATTGATCATACTCCACCATTTTTGGTGACATGTGGTATGCACTCATGGTATGATAGTATGTCACCACCAGACATGGTGACCGTAGATGATTTGTTGTAGAACACTATGACCTTGTTGATGTTTCAGGTTCCCACATGGTTCATAGATGGTATGCTAGAGCATTGGGTACCGGAGAGACAGGTCTTCAGATTCAGGACCCGAGAGTTGACTCCTACTTTGGAGGAGTATGCAAGATTGACGATGCTGCCATTGGACAGACCTTGCATGCACATAGCGATCGAAGACATGAGTAGACAGTTCATGACCCTCACCGACTTGAGGCGTAGAGTGGTCCAGGACGAGATTACATCCGGCCACATGATATCTCAGCGTTTTCTGTTTGACAAATTTGGCTCTAAGGATAGTTATGCATGGCATTCCGGGGATTTAACCACATCGTAGGATCAGTGGCGTTTGGCCAGAGTGGATGTACTATTGTTGTGCGTATTGTCATACGTCTACATGCCACTGTACATGGATGAGTTAGTCATCGGTGTCATTATGGCAGTGAGAGCTCTCCGGGAGGGTCACACCATCCTACCGATGATTATGGCAGAGACTCGAAATTTCGGCCACATATTCTTTGCACTTATCCGTGCAGGAGTGTTCATATCTTGCTTCGGTCATCCCATGACGTGGTTTATGTCACACTTGGGACCGATTAGCACATTCAGACGGCATGGATATTGTTTCACCCATGATATATCCATGTCGTTCTCCTTTCAGCTTGCGGAGTGTACATATGCTGCATCTTGGTCAGCTTTCTTGGTAGGGATTGGAGATCCATTCGCTATATTGTCGTGTACAGGGCTTAGCTCACCCTACAACTTCATTACTCATGCTCTGGGCATGGATTATCTACCTCTAGCTGGTTTGAAAGGGATGAACACCTACCACCCACTGGTCGTGATGTGTCAGTTTGACTACTTTTAGGATTTCCACCCATATGAGGGGGCGGTGATTCAGCGCTTCGCTTCTCGCCACTTATCATCATTGGACAGATCTAGGTTGTATGCCTATTGGGATCAGCGAGAGCTAGCTAATATTTTTATCAGTCATCCGGGTTATCCTGTAGAGTATTCAGCATGGATGGAGACAAAGACTGCATCGACTATGGTAGTATCCACAGTGCAAGATATTGATTCTGATGATGAGGAGCCTATGGAGGAGACTGACATTCCCATCAATGGGGACTTGACTGCTGGGCTGCCAGTATTTGTGATGGATTATCCCACCCCGAGTGCCACTATTATTCAGTATTCAACACAACATTTGGAGCAGAGCTTACATCTGATGACCTTTGATAGAGATTAGACTGGGGCCGCGATGTTGACAATTCTTGATGGGGGAGACGCCGCTCTTTTAGAGAGGGATGAGGCTAGATCAGCTAAGAATGCATTGATTGTGGAGCGGGATGCCGCTCTATCTGCTAGGGATGTGGCCATTGCAAACATTACCTTAGTGAGATCCCTTACGACTGACATCCTTGTCGATATGAGTGCATACATAGATGAGCATCATGCCACCATATAGTTAGCCTCTGATCTGCTAGCTCGTGTAGATGCCATTGGGTAGGAGCTTGCAGCTTTACATCCGTCTTCAAAGAGGGATGCTATGTTAGATCTTATAGTTCGTATACACATAGATCCATAGATAGCTTTGTATTTTACTGCACAGACTAGCTTAGTCATTTTGTCATGTACAGCACAAATGTATTTATCAAACAGTAGTATATATGGTAGAGAAATATATTTTGATTTACTTCCCTTTCGGTTATGCCTTGATACTTGCTTGATATTTCCCTGTTTTTCAAGGCCTTGTGATCTTCATGCATTCTGAACTTTGACCTTGATATGTGGACATTGAGCCATCGCAGGATCTCTCAGAATGGATCATTGATCTGTATGTATCCCTACCATTTTTGGTGTCTTGGGACTGGTATTTGTATGGAAATATGGAGAGGAGTGTACCTTTTCCTCTCTGAGATTGACCGTACCGCAGACGGTCGCCGATACTTCTATTTGTGAGAAGCCTAGTTAATTCCATCTCTTATGGATTGGTGTTTCTCTTCGAGGCATAACCACATCTTAGATGGTCACTGAATCTCCTATTTGTGAGGAGGGGTTGGGTAATTCCATCCCCTTGGTCTGAAGCCGATGAAATGTGGTAGATTGAAGGTTAATCCCAGTACCGTGTGATAAATATTTTTGTTCTGGTAGGGGTTAGACTGAACCATAAATGGCAGCCTACGTACTCCTATTGAGTAGGAGATCAAGTCTACGTAGTTCGAACCTGGTGTAAGAGGTTCAACGCTGAATGTGAAAGGCAGATGGGTGTAGAAGTATTTTTGTGGTTTTTTTTTTGTTTTTTGTAGAGGAAGGGCAGAAATGTTTTTGTTGTTTTTGTTTATTGCGATCGGGCCATATAGAATATGGTTGCCTACGTACTCCCGTGTATCAGGGAGATCAGGTGGACATAGTTCACCCCTCAAGGCGAATCACAGCCAAAGAGAAGTGTGAATCCCATGTGCAGGCTTTACTGCGGGGAGAAGAAAGTTTGATCCCATAATGGGGATAAACTGAAGGTGTGGAAAAAGTTTAATCCCGTCTTCCGGACAAACTACAAGCGTAGAAAAGTTTAATCCCGTCTTCAAGATAAACTGCAGGTGTGAAAAGTTTAATCCCGTCTTCAGGATAACTGAAATTGTATGAAAGGTTTGAAATGAAGTTAAACCAGTGTTTAAAGTGTATGTTTCCCTGAGGGGCAGTACAGTTTATAAAATAGAGGGTTCAAAACCGAAATGAGTGGTGATTGGATGATCAATACCAGGATGTTTGCTTGATGGAAACATCAGACATAGTACTGTTTCATGGAGTTCGAGTTGATTAGCTATGGAAATTCATCGTCATCCATTTTCTGTAGTCTGAGAGCACCTACTGTCAATACCTCCTTGACAACAAACGTGCCTTCCCAGTTAGGAGAGAATTTTCCCTTAGATTGATTTTGGCTGTCAATGATCTTCTTCAAAACCAAGTCATGTTGTTTGAATTGCCGTAGTTGGACTTTTCTGTTGTAGGATCATGCAATCCTTTGCTGATATAACTGACCATGGAAGATAGCCGCGGTTAGCCTTTCGTCTATTAGAGACAATTGGTAATACCTGTCTTGTACCCATTGGTCTTCATCCAACTGAGAATCCATAAACACTCTGAGGGATTCCATTTTCACCTCTATAGGGAGCACTGCTTCCATCCCATAGGGTAATGAGTAGGGGGTTGCCCCAGTGGAAGTACGCATTAAAGTTCTGTAGGCTAATAAAGTCCGATGCAAGGGGTCAGGCCATCCTTTGTGATTGGCAGACATTTTCTTCATGATCTTCTTAATATTTTTATTAGTCGCTTCAATAGCACCATTTATCTTTGGATGGTAGATGACGAAGTTAAGGTGTTTGATGTGGAATTTACTAGATAACTCCTCCATCATTTTGTTGTTTAGGTTCTTAGCATTGTCTGACACAATGACCTCTGGTTATCCATATCAACAGACTACATTGTTTCTGATGAAAGAAATGATTACTTCTTTGGTAACCCTGGGGAAGGAGGCTATTTCTACCCATTTGGTGAAGTAGTCGATCATGGTGAATATGAATCGATGTCCATTACTGGCTTTGGGCTCGATGGGCCCGATCACGTCCATTCCCCACATTGAGAAAGTCCATGACGAACTCATATTGTGGAGTTCCCTTGGAGGGGCATGGATAGCATTCCCATGAATTTGGCATTGATAACATCTCTTGACGTGATCATCACAGTCAGCTTTGAATGTAAGCCAATAATGCCCTGTTCTGAGATTTTTCTTGACAAGTAAGGGGCCGCTCATTGTGGGCCACATACTCCACCATGGATCTCATCCATGAGCCTCTGAGCTTGGTCTTTGTCCAGACATCTAAGGTGACCTAATTCTGCATCTCTTTTGTACAGTGCATCTCTGCTAATGTAGAATTTCATAGCAAGTTGATAGATCTGCCTCTTCTCAGTTAGGCTAACCTCAGCGGGTGTAGATCCATCTTTAAGATACTCCTTGATAAGTTGATACCAAGGGTTCTAGATGGGAGGTAGCTCATCTGATACTTCTCCAACATAGATCCCATAAGCTGGGCCCTTTTGTAGAGCAAATGTGATGCTTGGCATGTTTTCCTTGTCAGGTATGTGAATCAAGGAGGCCAACGTAGCTAGTGCATCCGAAAATCATTCCTATTATGAGGAATGTGTAGAAAGAAGATTTCTTTGAACTCCAAAGCCATCTGTAAAACTTGTCGATGGTAAGGCAGCAAATGTAATTCTTTGGTTTGATAAATTCCTGTGGATTGTTTGATTACCAATTTGGAATCCCCAAAGACAGTTAACCGCCTGATGCCCATTGATTTTGGCAAGTTTTAGCCCCATAATCTGATCCTCATACTTAGTCAGTGTTGTTGGTCGATAAATCGCAATTTGATGACTGACGGATATCTTTGGTCCCCGTCTGGGATATTAGAACTGCTCCAGCTCCAGAGCCTTCTGTGTTAATAGCTCCATCAAAATACATTTTCCATGTGTGGCATGCATTGTCAGATCGATGGTGTTCTTTGAATCATTACCCCTTCATCGGGGAAATATGTTTCTAAAGGTTTATAATCCCCTGCAGGTGCGGCTGCCAGTTGATCCGCAATTCCTTGACCTTTGACAGACTTTTGCGTCACGTAAACGTTGTCAAATTGATGTAGGATCAATTGCCATCTGGACAGTAGACAATTCAGTATGGGCTTACTGAACACATACTTGAGAGGATCCACGCGGGATATGAGATGGGTTGTGTGACCATGGAAGTAATGATGTAACCTCATGGAAGCCCATGCTAAAGAACAACAAGTCTTCTCAATCAGAGTATACTTGTGTTCACTGATGCTGAATCTTTTGTTGAGTTAATAGATAGCTCGTTCTTGGCCTCTATAGTCTTTTTGCCCCAGCATGCAGCCCATGGCATTGTCATTAATGGACAGGTACATGAATAGGGGAACATCATCCTTGGGTGGTACCAAAATAGGAGCGTTAACCAGCTACTCTTTAATGGTAAGGAAGGCTTTCTGACACTCATCGTTCCATTTCATAGAGGAGTTCTTCCTTAACAGCATAAAGATGGGCTCACAGGTTGCTGTGAGTTGAGAGATGAACCTGCTAATGAAGTTGATTCTTCTTAAAAATCCCCGTAATTTCTTCTCTGTCTGAGGAATGGGCATTTCCTTGATGGCCTGGATTTTGGTAGGATCCATTTCAATCCCTTTGTGGCTGAGCAGGAAACCTAGCAACTTGCCTGATTTGACACCAAAGGCGCACTTGGCTGGATTCAACTTCAGGTTGTACTTACGCAACCTGTTGAATAGCTTTCTGAGATGGTCTAAGTGGTCTTCCTCCTTTCGGGATTTGACAATGATATCATCCACGTAGATCTCTATCTCTTTGTGCATTAAATCGTGGAAGAGAGCCATCATAGCTTGCTGGTAGGTTGCCCCGGCATTGATGAGGCCGAATAACAACTGTCTGTAGTAAAAGGTCCCCCAAGGCATGATGAAAGCAGTTTTCTCATGATCTTCCTCAGCGACCATAATCTGATGGTATCCTGCGAAGCAATCTGCAAAGGAATACATGTCGTATTGAGCAGTATTGTAAATGAGAATGTGGATAAAGGGCACAGGAAACCTATCTTTAAGGCAAGCTTTGTTCAAATCCCGGTAATCCACGCAAACTCGTACCTTTCCTCCAGGTTTAGGCACGGGAACAATGTTAGATATCCACTCCGGATATGTAGACACCATGATAATGCCAGCTTGAAATTGTTTCACAATTTCTTCTTTGACTTTTAAACTCCACTCAGGTTTCAATCGCCTGAGCTTTTACCTAACTGGCTTGAATCCTTCTTTAATGGGAAGGCGATGAAGAATAATGTCAGTGGACAAACCCACCATGTCTTCATGAGACCATGAAACACATCCTGGAATTGGGTTAATAGTGCAACCATGTCATTTCGTTGGTTTGGGGTGAGGTCTGAACCAATCTTAATTAGCTTAGGGTTTTCTAAGGTTCCAAGATTGAAAGAAGTCTTTTGGTCAAGGTTGGGTTTAGGCTTATCTGTGACCCATTCCTTAATCTCCTGAGGTGTCCCAATGTCCTCTTGTATGTCCATCCAGTCTGAGTCCAACTTTGCATCAAAGTTACAACCCTTGTGGAGAGAAGGCACCTCATCAGCAAGTAAAGGCACATCTAAATTTAGAGTCCTGAAATCAAAAGATGTTTTTACTTAATATATGACACTGTTTTATCATACAAAGTGTTAGCACGTACTGATAAAATAACTGCTAATACTGTATAGAAAAGCAAGCAATTTAAGTTATCTATAGGGCAAAGGGATTTTCTGCCCGTTTTACCCTCGTCAACCAATGCATGGAGTGCTACTCCAATTGTCGAGGGCAAAGTCCTGATGGACTGCAGTGATGGAGGGGTTGTCATTGTCCTCCTTCTCTTGAATGATAACCATGACATCTGGGCAATCATCATCTGGGGTGTATCCGTCTGTATGTTCATCATGAACAATGACGCGTATGCCTGACATCATCAAAGTGATGTCATGTTTACGTTTCCGCTCCTTTTCATCCACTTCGAGATCAGGAGTCAACACCTCTTTTGCTTTGAATGCTACTGCCTTGGGAAACAGCACAGCCATAACATGTACTGGCACCTTTACTGGAGACTGTATCAGCTCATGCGGTGTAGATGGAAGAAATTGCCGTGTGGCGGAAGCTTGAGGAACCAGCTTATGTTTATGAGGATTCCTATGACTGGAACTGGCAGCATAGCCTAGTCCGGCTGTTCCAATTTGACTGGACACTTGAATAGGGTGCTTAATACCCTACTGATTTTTACCAAGGCCTTGTCCAGGCTGATGACCCAATGACATCATTTCTTGAGTAGCCGAGATAACCTCGACAAAAATATTGGGTATGGGAAGTGGTGCTCCGATAGGATTGTATTGAGTGTTACTCACTTCCAAGGTATGAAAACTGGCCAGCTCAACTTCTGAGTTGAAGCTGATGATTGGTAGATCTCCTTGTTCAGGACATTCCAGCTCAGTGTTAACAGTGACTAGACTGTTATTGATAATGTATTTGAGTTGCTGATGTAGTGTGGAGGGAACAACTCCAGCCATGTGTATCCATGGTCTCCCTAATAGTAGGTTGTATCCTAAATCTATTCTAAGGATGTGGAAGGATACATTGAATGTATTTGAACCAATCTCAATTAGCAGCTCAATCTTTCCGACGGAATTTCGCCGGGATCCATTAAAAACTTTGATAATCGTATGGCTGCTTTGGATCCGTTTGAGATTGACATTCATCTTCACCAAGGTGGCATAAGGACAGATATTCAGAGATGAACCTCCATCTATCAAAACTCCAGCTAGCATATACCTGGAAGATAAAACTGTAATATGCAATGGCTTGCAATGATCGGCCCCTTCGGGAGGTATGTCATCATCAGTGAAGGATATCACATAATTGTTGAAAATGTGATCAACCATATGTTGATATTTTTCCACATCCACTGATTTCGGTAAGTAGGCTTCTTCCAAAACCTTCAATAAGATCTTCCGGTGATCCTCAAAAGAGAAAACCAAGTCCAGTATTGATATCTGATGTGGAGCTTCTCTTAAGCTTAGAACCACCTTGGCTTCATTATGGCCCATAGTGCGGAAGAATTTTTCAATCTTCTCCATGGGAATCTCCCCCTTTGCTTTGAGAGTAGGCTTTATTTCCCTCTGAGGAAGATATAGTGAATTTTCCTTCGACACTGTAGTAGTATTATGAGACGTGGATCCTTTAGCTTTTCCATAATTCCATGGAACTTTGTGTAAGCTGACAACAGGATGTTATGGTCTGAAAGGTAAAGAAATTGGCTCTGGAGTGGCCACTTTCAAAGGATTATCAGCTCCTTCGAGTTGAATTGCTTGTATGGGAAATGCTTTGAGAGTTTCATAATCCTCGTCGGATATAACTGCTACTGATCCCTTCCATTTAGTAGGACATGCACTCCAACCCTCAAGTTGCACAGTGTCATCGTCTGCCATTTGCAGGACACTGCTATAATAAGATTTTGAATAAGATGGTGGAGTGCCCAACATTCATCTGTGCTGTGATCGCGAGAATAAGAATGATATTGACACACTCCATTGGCGTTAAATCGTCCTGCACGGGGATTGATTGGAGGTAGAAGGGATGTAATTCTTCCTTCATTGATTAACATTTGAAATATTTCCTCCAAATATTTGCCCAGATAGGTAAACTCCCTCTGATTGGAAAAATCCCGACGGGCTTTAGCATTTGCTCTCTTTGCAACCTTATCATTCACTTTCTGAAGGTGATGGTGGAGCATTCATAACAAAACGAAGCAGATAGGCATGCTCCTGTTTGATTAATTAGTGTGTGACTTGATGATGGTGGGTCACCAATTCTGCCAATTACTTAATTTGTTTGCAAAGAGCTTTCATCTTTCGTTCCATAGTAAACTGGAACTTTGCATAATCCTATTTGTCAACACTGTCTTTGATGGTTGGGGATAATTCGCCGTTAAAATTGGAACTCTTTCCAGTGCTCCAACTGATCATATTGACCTCTTCTTCTTTGTGTTGAGGAAGAGGGTTGTCTTGCACATGAGGTTGATCTGGTTTGGTGACCACGATCTCACCGTTGTCTATTAAATCTTGGATCTTGTGTTTCAAGGCCCAACAATCTTGAGTATCATGTCCAGGTGCTCCGGCATGATAAGCACACTTCCGAGTAGCATTAAAACCCCTCCCAGTAGGGTTGGCTGGTGAAAAAGGACGTGTAATTTTCTTCTAAGTAGTCAGAAGAGCCAGAATATTCTCGAGCGAGTCCCCTAAAGGTGTGAACGTTTGAGGATGCTTTACTTCTCCACTTTTAGACAATGCAGGGTTTGAAGACTGTGCTTGGAAAGGGAAGTATTTTCTCCTCTGTATAGGCATGTTCTGACTGCCTTTCTGTCCTTGTAGTATCAAGGAAACATCCTCCTCTTTCTTTTGATGGACCCTCCGGGGGTTATTTCCATAAGATCCGGATTGGATGTGCTCAGCAACGGCTTTAAGAGCATTTAGGTCTTGAATCTTACCAGACTTCAATCCCATCTCAGCCATTTCTCCGTGTTTAATCAATTCAGAGAATGGTTTGCCGATACCAGCTAAAACTCTTTAATAGAAAGGAGCTTCCTGTATATCTATGAAAGTCATAACCATTTCTGATTCTTTCATGGAAGGAATAACTTGAGCAGCAAGGCGCCTCCACCTTTGAGCATACTCTCTAAATGACTCATTAGACTGTTTCTTGACCTTGGTAATTTGGTACCGGTCAGGAGCCATCTGAGATTGAAAACTGTATTGAGTGAGAAAGGCGTGAGTTATCTCTTCCCAGCTATGGATCTTTGAGTTGTCTAATCTGGTATATCATGAACGGGCTTCTGTGACGCCCCCAAAATAGGTATACATCACCCATTCAGAGTTGCCAGATATCACACTATAAAAATCAATTACAAACTTTATTTATACAATCGTTGAATCGTAAATGCAGAATACGACCCACAATGAAAGCTGTGAGTTTTAATACAAATGTATGTAACTCTCATGGTGCCTCGACCACAACCTTACAATGGTGCTGTACATAAAAGTACAGTCAAAAACTGTTTTAGAAATTAAAATCTTTAGGAAGTGCTCAAGGAAATCTTCGTACATAGGAGGCCATGATTCTAAGTTATGATAGATATCATATGTCCAGAGAATTATCTTTGGTTGACCCAATAGACCCCAAAGAAAAATGAGAAGGTTACTATCATGTTCCTTCCAATGGTGAGTCTTCTCTTGACATATAACTATCTCCACCGTCTGCAATTGAACATTATGTTTCAACCAAACTCCGAGGTCGTATAGGTAGTGCTCATAGATATACTCAGCAAGTGGATGTGCACAACCCTGTCTTATGATAACACGAGCTTGTATTTCATTAGACATCTTGTATGATAGTGACAAAACACCCTTCCAAAGTTAGGTTCGCCTCACCCTATTCAGTTCACCAAAATTAAATATCAAATGACGTATACAATACGACACACTTATCTTATGTTCTCAATAAAATTATTTCCATACTATTTAGAGAGAACCTCAATAGCTATAGACCACCGTTCTATTCCCTCATTACCCCGCTTTCGAATTCCCCACTACACTTGTTACACGAAAAGGAATTGTGAAGCAAAAGGGTGAGCACAACTAGCCCAGTAAAGAATATCATAACTAAAGATAATTAAATTATCGATAGCTTTCGTCAATAATAAATCAGAGATTTAGAACATATGGTAGATGATAAAACTTTTCAACCATAGTTGCAGCGGAACGATCAATCCATTAAAAGAGTCAAATAGACCTTCAGGTCTATTATCTTCTCCATGTTAAAAGTCCAACAATAATGTTTTATCCCTATAACAGCAATCAACAATTCTTGTCCGCATTCATATGAATAACTCATAATCATAATTGTGATTCTGAATTCCTTTTCGCACCAAGGACGAAGATAATTTTTATCACCTATCTTCACCTGAAACATCAAAAATCATGGTTATACCAAATTACAATTCCTGCTCATAATCATACTAATAAATTCACCTTTGCACTATGGCCAAAGATATACAACTGTATAACCAATAACTAACAGTTCATCTTTGCACTACAGGTGAAAGATATACATTTGTAAATCCAATAACTAACAACCCATCTTTGCACTACAGGCCAAAAATATACAACTATAAAACCAATAATGTTGAGACTCAGCTTAATAGTATCACGACCATGAATTATCCATGCACTACGGGCTAAGGATATTCGTGTTTTCAATTACGATCATGATTATACCGAATAATCCCTGGTCTTAATCATACCAATTCCATCTATGCACTACGGGCCAAAGATGACTTTTACCACATCATTTGTAACATTACGGTCATGATTATACCGAATAATCTCTGGTCATAATCATACCAAGTCCATCTATGCACGTAAGTCACAGATGACTTTCAACACAATATAAGCATGAGGATCATAACAACAATATAAAGAATCAATCAAATGAGATAAAGGATAAATATTAAACATTAATAATATAAATTATCCAGGGTTCAAGAATATCCCAATGTTATCAATCACTTATTAATCTCATAATCTAATATCATTAATATTATAATAATATTTTAATTATTTCTTAAACTTGTAAACAATTTATTTCAATTATTTATACTTTACCAAATAATGCATTTAATCATTCAAAAATGCCATACTCATAAGATTTCATCACCAATGATCAAATCCCTTATCAAAAAAATCTACATATACCCTATATAGGATTCCCAAGCCATAAAATCTTATTTACCAATTTTCAACTTCATATATCATATTTAACTCATATACTCATAACTAGTGCATTTTCATGAAAAATACCAAATCAGTCCCAAAAATATTTCTTTTCTGAGATTTAGCAGAATATAGTCCCATATTGAACATATATTTTTCTCGGAATTTTTAGAATTCATTTATTATTTTTCAAAAATCAATTTCTAATTAATTCCTTAAGAAATTAGCTACCTCAAGTTTAACTCCAGAAATTCCTAAATCTTGGCAGGATCTTACACATGTTAACGTGAGCTTCCAGTTTAAATTTCATGGTCATTGGAGTTATTGAACTCTGGTAATAGTGTTTTTCGTCGGAAAAACCTAAATATTGAAATGATCATAACTTGCTCATTTTAAGTCGGAATGAGCTCATTTTTGGACAGGAGGTATTTTATACCATATATTTTCATGTCCCAAAAGGCCGAATTTTTTCTCACAAATTAAGTGGCCGAAAATGTCCTTTTAAATTTCTGGGCAGTAGCTTTTTCATAATTTGCAGCTTTTGACTTCTTTGCTAAAATCAGTCCACACGAAAATCTACAACACCTTTTCTAGTGATTCCACCTGGATAAGTTAGAAAACTCATAGATCTAACTCCAAAACTTGACCACACTCAAAAATTCGAAATATAATAGGAGATATGGTCAATTGAATTTCATGTTCCATTTTCTCCCAAAATCTGATTTTCAACCCTTTGTGATTTCTAAGAAACTTTCATGTTTTCACATAATAACCAACATAACTCATCATAACACTTACTAATACTATATATACCCATGATTTTCATCAGTCCAATGCTTTTATTATGACTTTCATCATAATCTGCGTAAACAGATCATTTCCACAATTTAATAAGGAATTAATACAATGGATCATTCACCATGCATATGGTAATCCACATAGACATGTTATTCCAACAGAATAATTTTACCATGTATGTGGTACTTCGCATAGATAGGTTATTCCAACATAATAATAAGGAATGGAATAACAGAGGAATTTCACCATGTATGAGGTACTTCGCATATACAGGTTATTCCAACATAATAATAAGGAATGGAATAACAGAAGTTCTCTTCATGAATACGACAGAAATAATATACATTACGAGTATAACAAATAATATCCCCTACCTTAGAAGAAACTGGATATATGAGTAGTGAAGTAGCAGAATACTTTTCTTCTTTCTCTCTATAGTTTCTCTTTCTAGAGTTTTAGTGAATTCGTAAGAAATAATAAAGGAATGAGCTTCTATTTATAGAAGAATGGACTGAATAGTAACTAATTCATGAACGGTCTAGATTGATTTACTTGTAAACGGATGGTCCAGATTGGTTTACAATAAAATATTCTAATAAAACTAAATCTTTTAAATAAAATATAATATATTCTATTTATAATCTAATAAAATGAATAACTTTATAAAAGTATTCTTTTTTATATAAAAAGATTTTACTATGCAAACACTATGCATAATAAAATATAATATATTCTAATTATGGTCTAATAAAACAAATTACTTTATAAAAGTATTCTGTTTTATATAAAAAGATTTTGCTATGCAAAATACTATGCATAATAGAATCTAATATATTCTATTTATAGTCTAATAAAACGAATAATTTTATAAAAGTATTCTATTTTATATAAAAAACTTTTCTGTTTTATTACATTAATAATACTAATAAAATAAAACTTCATCATCAGTATTATAATTCACACTATTAATCCATCAGGTCGTTCTCAGGAAAGAGGGGGTTTTTCAATAAGGATTTCTCCCTATTGGTGCGCAATTAGGTGACCAAACCTCTCCTTTGCAGAACTTCTAGACATCGTTAATATTGCAAATAATAATATTAATAGCTTTGTTATCTCAATTACTGATTTAATAATATATAAAATATCGATAATAATTGAATCAAACTGAGTGACTTCTCACGTAAGCATTAATAATCAATACCGTGTGCTATTATGCAACCACGCGTATTTTACCACCGATTATTTTATGACAACTTGCTTACTTTGAAAAAATTTCAAATGTCACCCTTAACTTTAAACTTTTATCAATCTAACTATTCACCAAAATAGAAAAATAGAATACTTTTATTTCATAAAATTCAGGGTCTCACAATCTCCTCTCCTTATGAAATTTCGCCGTCAAAATTTACGTACGTGCCTGGTATTTCGAAGAGATGAGAATACCTTGCTTTCTTTTCGGATTGTACCTTCCCGGTTATATCCTTTGTATCATGATTTTTCCATTGCTCATCTTCTGCATTTTAAATATCATTCTAAAATATATCTTCAAAAAAAAGTTTAATTGACATATCACAATTTGTCAACTTATCAAGTAAACAATTTTAGCTTAGGTAAGTCACACACAAGCGAAGTATATAACTCGTCTCTCCCCTCTTAGTTCTAGACTCTTATCTCTGCCAGCGACCATATCCCTAAGTTCTGATACCAAATGTGACACCCCCAAAATATGTATACATCACCCATTCTGAGTCGCCAGATATAACACTATAAAAATCAATTACAAACTTCATTTATACAACTGTTGAACTGTCGTACAGAATACGACCACAATTAAACAGTGAGTTTTAATACTAATGTATTTAACTCTCATGGTGCCTCGACCACAACCTTACAATTGTACTTTACATAAAAGTATAGTCAAAAACTATTTTAGAAATTAAAATCTTTGGGAAGTGCTCAAGGAAACCTTCGTACATATGAAGCCAATAATCTAAGTTATGATAGATATCATATGTCCAGAGAATTATCCTTAGTTGACCTAATAGACCCCAAAGAAAAATGAGAAGGTTACTGTCATGTTCCTTCCAATGGTGAGTCTTCTCTTGACATATAACTATATCCACCATCTGCAATTGAACATTATGTTTCAACCAAACTCCAAGGTCATATGGGTAGTGCTCGTAGATATACTCAGCAAGTGAATGTGCACAACCCTGTCTTATGATAACACGAGCTTGTATGTCATTAGACATCTTGTATGATAGTGACAAAACACCCTTCCAAAGTTAGGTTCGCCTCACCCTATTCGGTTCACCAAAATTAAATATCAAATGACGTATACAATACGACACACTTATTTTATGTTCTCAATAAAATTATTTTCATACTATTTAGGGAGAACCTCAACAGCTATCGACCATCGTTCTATTCCCCTGTTACCCCCGCTCGACCCAGCTACACTCTTGTTACCTGAAAGGAATTGTGAAGCAAAAGGGTGAGCACAAGTAGCCCAATAAAGAATATCATAACTAAAGATAATTAAATTATCAATAGCTTTCGTCAATAATAAATCAGAGATTTAGAATATATGGTAGATGATAAAACTTTTAAACCATAGTTGCAGCGGAACGAGCAATCCATTAAAAGAGTCAAATAGACCTTCAGGTCTATTATCTTCTCCTTGTTAAAAGTCCACCAATAATGTTTTATCCCTGTAATAGCAATCAACAATTCTTATCCACAATCATATGAATAACTCATAATCATAATTATGATTCTGAATTCCTTTTCGCACCTAGGACGAAGATAATTTTCATCACCTATCTTCACCTGAAACATCAAAAATCATGGTTATACCAAATCACAATTCCTGCTCATAATTATACTAATAAAATCACCTTTGCACTACGGCCAAAGATATACAACTGTATAACCAATAACTAACAGTTCATCTTTGCACTACAGGCTAGAGATATACAATTGTAAATCCAATAACCAAATGTCCATCTTTGTAATGCAAGCCAAAGATATACAACTGTAAAACCAATAATGCTGAGACACAGCTTAATAGTATCACGACCATGAATTATCCATGCACTACGGGCCAAGGATATTCGTATTTTTAATTACGGTCATGATTATACCGAATAATCCCTAGTCATAATCATACTAAGTCCATCTATGCACTACGGGCCAAAGATGACTTTTACCACATCATTTGTAACATTACGGTCATGATTATACCGAATAATCCCTGGTCATAATCATATCAAGTCCATTTATGCACGTAAGTCACAGATGACTTTCAACACAATATAAGCATGAGGATCATGACAACAATATAAAGAATCAATCAAATGAGATAAAGGATAAATATTAAACATTTATAATATAAATTATCTAGGGTTCAAGAATATCCCAATGTTATCAATCACTTAATAATCTCATAATCTAATATCATTAATATTATAATAATATTTTAATTATTTCTTAAACTTATAAACAATTCATTTCAATTATTTATACTTTACCAAATAATGCATTTAATCATTCAAAAATGCCATACTCATAAGATTTCATCACCAATGATCAAATCCCTTATTAAAAAAATTTGCATATACCCTATATAGGATTTCCAAGCCATAAAATCCTATTTACCAATTTTTAACTTCACATAACATATTTAACTCATATACTCATAACTAGTGCATTTTCATAAAAATAACAAATCAATCCCAAAAATATTTCTTTTCTGGGATTTAACAGAATATAGTCCCATATTGAGCATATATTTTTCTCGGAATTTTTAAAATTCATTTACTATTTTTCAAAAATCAATTTCTAATTAATTCCTTAAGAAATTAGCTACCTCAAGTTTAACTCCAAAAATTTCCAAATCTTGGCAGGATCTTACACATGTTAACGTGAGCTTCCAGTTTAAATTTCATGGTCATCGGAGTTATAGAACTCCGGTTATAGCATTTTTTTTGTCGGAAAAACCTAAATATTGAAATGGTCATAACTTGCTCATTTTAAGTTGGAATGAGCTCATTTTTGGATAGGAGATACTTTATACCATATATTTTCATGTCCCAAAAGGCCAAAATTTTTCTCACAAATTAAGTGGCCAAAAATACCCTTTTAAATATCTGGGCAGTAGCTTTTCATAATTTACAGCTTTTGACTACTTTGCTAAAATCAGTCCACACGAAAATCTACAACACCTTTTCTAGTGATTCCACCTAGATAAGTTAGAAAACTCATAGATCTAACTCTAGAACTTGACCACACTCAAAAATTTGAAATATAATAGGAAATATGGTCAATAGAATTTCATGTTCCATTTTCTCCCAAAATCTGATTTTCAACCCTTTGTGATTTCTAAGAAACTTTCATGTTTTCACATAATAACATGGAATAACAACAGAAATCACCATGCATGCGATAGACCGCATAGACAGATTATTCTAACAGAATAATAATTAATGGAACTGTGTCGAAGCGTATACGCAATAAAGCGGTGATATTCCAATGTAATGATAAAAATGGAATAACAGAATAATTTTACCATGTATGTGGTACTTCGCATAGACAGGTTTTTCCAACATAATAATAAGGAATGGAATAACAGAAGAATTTCACCATGTATGCGGTACTTTGCATATACAGGTTATTCCAACAAAATAATAAGGAATGGAATAACAAAAGTTCTCTTCATGAATACGACAAAAATAATACCCCTTACGAGTACAACAAATAATATCCCCTACCTTAGAAGAAACTGGATATAGGAGTAGTGAAGTAGCAGAATACTTTTCTTCATTCTCTCTATAGTTTCTCTCTCTAGAGTTTCAGCGAATTCGTAAGAAATAATGTAGGAGTGAGCTTCTATTTATAGAAGAATGGACTGAATAGTAACTAATTCATGAACGGTCTAGATTAATTTACTTTTAAACGGATGGTTCAGATTGGTTTACAATAAAATATTCTAATAAAATAAAATCTTTTAAATAAAATATAATATATTCTATTTATAATCTAATAAAATGAATAACTTTATAAAAGTATTATGTTTTATATAAAAAGATTTTACTATGCAAACACTATGCAGGCACTATGCAAACACTATGCATAATAAAATATAATATATTCTAATTATTGTCTAATAAAACAAATAACTTTATAAAAGTATTCTATTTTATATAAAAAGATTTTACTATGCAAAATACTATGCATAATAGAATATAATATATTCTATTTATAGTCTAATAAAACGAATAACTTTATAAAAGAATTCTATTTTATATAAAAAGCATTTCTGTTTTATTACATTAATAATATTAACAAAACAAAACTTCATCATCATTATTATAATTCACACTATTAATCGACCGTGTCGCTCCTGAGAAAGAGGGGGCTTTCCAATAAGGATTTCTCCTTATTGGCGCGCATTTAGTGACCAAACCTCTCCTCGCGTAACTTCTGACATCGTTAATATTGCAAATAATAATATTAATAACTTTGTTATCTCAATTATTGATTTAATAATATATAAAATATCGACAATAATTGAATCAAACTGAGTGACTTCTCATGTAAGCATTAATAATCAATACCGTGTGCTATTATGCAACCATGCGTATTTTACCACCGATTATTTTATGACAACTTGCTTACTTTGAAAAAATTTCAAATGTCACCCTTAACTTTAAACTTTTATCAATTTAACTATTCACTAAAATAGAAAAATTGAATACTTTTATTTCATAAAATTCGGGGTCTCACAGCTTCTCCAGTCAGACTCTTTTGGAACAGCTGCATTCCGAGCTTCTCATTTTCCACATAAGATCCAAGTTCTCCAATGAACACTTTCAAATGTGTATAAGGATCCGCTAATCCGTTATATTTTTCAAAATTAGGGGTTTTGAATTTCTCAGGATAATGAACCCCGTGAAATATGCAAAGGTCAGCGTATGAAACAATTCCATGTGTTCCAATCCCTTTGAGAACACGGATAGTTTCCTCCATTTGGAGGACCTTCTTCCTGATGTCACCGGTGTCTTAATCTCCTTTGAGATGGGTGTTTTCAGGGTCTTTATTGGTTGTATCCAACTGAGGTTCTGGAATGATTTTTTCCAAACCTTGAGCTCCTCCTTGTGAAGAGAATTCTGTATGTGTAGGCATCTTTGTACCCTGAGTAGACTGATGCAATTCTTTTAGTAGAACAACCAAGTCTGTAATTTGTTTACTCAATCCATCAAATTCTTCTCGGGAAACAGTATTAGACTGGTCAGAAGAAGACATGATTAGTTGTAGGCTCATGGCCTTTTTGGATTTTGAGCGGGTAACAGGCCCAATTGTTTCCCTACAAAAAACTTATGTAGTTTAGTCTTAGGGATAATGTAAATGTTATCATGATGTGCCCATTTTAGGAATATGGTCCTACAAAAATGGTTGTTAATTGATAGCATGTCATGTATGCACATGTATTCTTCATATTTTCCATTACATATAGATGATCATGGAATAAAATTACAAGTAAATGCTTTTACAAGTAATTGAAAATGGAAAGCATGAAGAGACTTTCCTCCGCGTTTGGTTTATCAGAGGTTGATCTATCTTAGGGTTACTCTCACGACTTTTTGGCATGAAGGTTCCCAGATCATCGCAATCTACTTAACAGGAAGTTAATCCAGTCTTTCAACTAGAGTGAATCTAGGTGGTGCCTTTCCTACGCCTCATTAGAATTAGTCTTCCTACGAGTCCAGTAATCAAACATCGATAGGATAGCCTCCTGGTGGAGGGACCACACAACATACATTCACATACAACGTGTCTCACCGTTTAAGTAAAATGATGACATATGCGAAGCACTAATATCCCAGATAGATATTTAGCAGTGCAGTAAGTAAAATGCATTCGTACACATTCATCATAAATGTAAATGCAACATTCACACACAAACATATAACAATTTTGAAAAGCTTGTAATAACGGCTTAAGCCCTCTTACTGGAGTCCCCAGCAGAGTCACCACCTGTCGACGTCGGGATTTTTAGGTGTCCCTTTTCGTTACTTGTTCTTTGGTGTTCTCATGTTAATGTGAGATTTGTTTGAAAAAATAATTGAAAAAGGTCTGACATGTGTAATGTCGATGATTTGACTTTAAGAGTCGCCAGTTGGTGTTTTTAACTGGTTGCACCAACGCAACCAAAAAGGTTTGCACATTGACCCAGTGATGTAACACTGCTAAACGGGTTTGTAAAACCAAGATTCATTTGGGTTCGGGGGCTTGATTATGCGAGGGAAGGTATTAGGCACCCCCCGACATTCGTGTTACCACGGTGACCGCCACTTCTCAAAGAAACTATTATATGAATGTGTGTGTGTGGTTCAATGTGCAATTATTTGAAAGTAGTGCGAGGCCTTGTTCGCACCTATATACACAAGAGTTTGAATTTATAGAAAAATTCAGTTTTAACCAAAATATAGCAATGAAGCTTTATAAAAAGAGGTTTTTCAAACCTTGTGCTCAATAGGAATTGAGACCTTTTCATACTTCCATTTTATTATTATTATGTTTGGCTTGTTTGCTTTTATTTTCGAGATGCGAGGCATCTTCGAGAAAATAATATACAACAATCTTTTAACTCCTCATAAACATGATGACCCATCCAAGGAAATTTGTACAACGTAAATAATGTACAAGTCACTTACGGTGAAAAAGTCCATCATGGAACTCAAATCTAGATTCAAGAGATCAATCATGTGATCACATGATTCCTAGGCTCACATGATCTTTGAAGTTTGTATGGAAATCAAGAAGTTATATATATATATAAAAGTCAGAAATATATATATATATATATATATATATATATATATATATATATATATATGTGTGTGTGTGTGTGTGTGTGATGATCACCACCACGAAGCAACTCCATGGGGATCAAAATGTAAATAAAGCGAGAAATGCTATCAACGCATGAAGTAAACTCTGTGGGATGAAATGTAAATAAAAGGCGTAAAGGCCACGAAGTAAACTCCAGTTCGCTGAATATAAATATATATATATATATATATATATATATATATATATTTGTATATATATATAAGCAGTAAACACACCAGATGTAACAGCCAGGCTCGTCGGATATGTTCGACAACAATTATATATATTCAAATATATATAAAAGCAATAAACGCTCCGGATGTAAAATCCAGGCTCATCAAATATGTCTGACAACAATTATATATATAAGTATATATATATAAAAGCGAGTAAATGCTCCATACATAAGTCTAGGCTCAATCGAGGCATAACTTGATAATGTTAGTCCATATAAAAATATATACATATATAAGTATATATATACAGACAGAAATGAAATCCACGGACCGAAGTCCGGGCATACGCACATAACGCGACTCTCAATGTGTAGAATAGTGTGTGAAAATATGAAGAGAAAGGCTTTATAGAGTATAAGAAGGCTTACAGTGGGCTGCCAAATGCAGGTTTCTATAACTCTAAATGGATAAACACTCAGGTCCCACCGGTAAATATATAACTGTATGTGGGTTAACAGGTGTTTAAAATGAGATAACACTCAATATAGGGTTTGTATAAAGTAAATTGGACAGGGCTTCCTCGCCTTTTTTCTTTTCAAAATGGCTACCTCAAGCCTTCTATTTATAGAGGGGGGAGCCACAGTTTCTTTACTGCGTACTTGCAGATGCACTCTTGGTGCCTGTGGTGCCCCGGGTTCTGTGGGTCCCGTCGTCTCTAAGTACGTGCACTCATGCACTGTAATGTCCGTTCGAAATAGTATAACTTCAATCCGAGCATACAAACAAGGTATAAAGGACCTTCTTCGGGCTACTTGTGTCGAGAGTTACGCAATGACATGGATTAGATATTATACAAAATAAGGAAGAGGGGACCATGCCCATGGTCTTCAAGCTTCAAATTCTATTTGGTGTACTGCCACGCGTAATAGTCACTCGGGATTGGAACTCCTTGGTTCTTGTAGGACATTGTTTTATGTATGTATGTCTGAAGTGTTGAGACGACGCGCAAGTGTTGAGGTAACAAGATGACATGTGACACCTCAACGGGGTTATCGCCGATTTGAGTTGAAAGCAGACGTTGCTCAGGGTTATATCTGAGATTGGACTGCTTGTTTGAATGCCACAATGTCATATGTGAGAATTCCTGTCTGCCCGGTGTTAATTCCGGGTCTGAGGTATGAGTGCCTAGGCGGGAGGTCTGATTAAAGCTGATCGCATGCATTTGAAGCAAACATTTCTGGGGTTATCGCTGAAACTGCAACAACATTCCTTGGTGTTATCGCCAAGGACGAAACTCGGGATTATCTCCAAGGTTGGAAATAATCCTTCCGGTGTGTGTTCCGGAGTTGGAAATGATGTTCCCGATGTGTGTTTCGGGGTTGGGAATGAACTTCCGGTTGTATCCGGAATGGATGTGAGCTGCCTTCAGGGTTATCTCCGAAAGACGAATCTGCCCTCCTGCAGTGTTAGTAACAGGTGTGCCAAAAATTTTGAGTGTCTACAAGGGGGAGGAAAGCCCATGTGATGTTAATCATTACCTAATGTGTTACTCCACCATCTAGCCACTTAATTGTTTAATTGTGTAAGTAAATTAAAAATAAGGAAGAGAGAGAAGTGTTGGACAATTAATATACATACATGAATTATATCTATACTATTTCACCAATATCAATTACCCATTCCACTTTAAACATCTAAGAAGTTACTTTACCAATTCACTTTTTCTCTCCACAAAAAAGAAAAGCAAAAGAACAAAACAAAGAGGTAGAGAGAGAGAAAGAAAAATTGTGGGTCTAAGGGGTAAGAAAGGAAAGAAATGTGATCTTAATGCTCCAAAAATTCATCTCCTATTTTGGAAAAATCAAGAAGAATAGCTCATAAATTAATGTATAATTTCTAAACTAGTTTATGTCCTTTTTACTTGATTTGTTTTACAAAATAAAGGGGTTAATATTTTTGATCCCAAAATCCTTAGATCTACATACTATTAAGTGTTGCATGTATGGATCTAATCATTTGAATGTTAATATGTTGATCAAAAAGGAAGAAATGGGAACTATGTTCTTAAAGGCTAGAAAACCCTCACATTCTTCCACTTTGATAAACTACCATTTGAAATATACACATCCTTTTTGCTATGGTGCTAGATATGTTAGTTAGATTTTAAACTCAAGTGGTAGCACTCAAAAATGTTGATTTTTCAAACCATGGTGGCTATTTCTGTCGAAATAGTCTAGCTTGTGAAGCAAAAGGAAATGACAACTCCTTGCCTATTTCTTGCAGGGACATTTTCGTCCTTTTTCTTAGACTTAAAAATTCTGAAAAAATTTGGTATGATACTATGATGAGTTATTGAGGTCCAGCCCAAAGATGACGATTTTTGGATGAGTAGAATGAAAGTTATGGAGTTTACAAGAAAGCGCTATTTTAAAAGTAAACTTGAATAAATTTTTGTGTAACTCCAAAAATTATGAAATTTGTACTAGAGGTAGAGTATCATGGAAAGAGTATACCAAAATTGTAGAATTTTTGGACATAGTTTCGATTTATGAAAAATGTTGCAAGATCTGACTGTTTTGGTCATTTTAAAAATAGTAAATGATATACAAAAATTCTAGAAAAATTATATGTTCCTCATGATACCATGTATTGATATTTTCCAGAAAATAAGAATTTTCATAACTGTTTTGGTATTTTTCATGGATGTGTTTGAGTTATGAATAAATAAGAATTATAAGTGATGTGATGTCATAAATGGAAAAATATAATTTTATGGCTTAAAACCCTAAATATGATGAAATTAGATTTTTTAGAGGTTATTTTGGTCATTGTTGAAGAAATATTATAGTTATGACATTTTAGAGTTATTAAATAAAGTAATTAGTAAAGGATAAACAATTAAAATAAATTATTTATTGGTTTAATAAATGATTAAAATATTATTAAGAGATTAATAATATTAGTTGAAGATATTATAAAGTAATTAATAAAATTTGGATTTAAAATGCTATTAAATGATTAATAATATTATTAGGTGAGTAAGATGTTATTAAATGATTAATAATACTTGGGAGTGAATAAAATATTATTAAGTTATTAATAATATTTAAAAAGAATAAAAATATTATTAAATAATTAATAATACTAGTATTTAGAGTTTAAGATGAATAGTAAAGAGAAGTTAACAATATAGTATGTTGAATTGGACATTTAATATGTTATATAGTAAGCTGAATTGGAATTCAATATGTTGAAAAGGGAAAATGGTTTGTCGTATTAGTATTCGGTTTGCCGTATTTGTAAGACTCCAACTTTTATAAATAAAGATTTAATTTTTCTCTAAATATTATTTTTGAATAATAAGGTGTGGATTGATATAATGTTATAGTTATGGGTAATATTTACAAATTTTGCAAAGTAAACAAGTTGTCATAAAATATTCGTTTGGTCGGAAAATATTCGTTTTATCATGGAATATTCGTACAACGACACAATCATTGGTGGATCCCACAACGGAATTACTGTCGGAGTTAAAAAACGACAGAAATAACATTTTATAAAAAAGAATTACAAAAGTTTTACAGTTAACTGTTGAAATACCTAGTGATAAAAATACAGTAATACGCGTGGTTGCATAGTAGAACACGGTATTTGTAACAACCCGATATTTTCTATACAAATAAATTAGAATTTTTGCGTATAAATTTTTTTTATTTTATTTTAAATATGGGGAATATATGCCAAGATAATGTGTATATGTATTTATGTGATAAATAAAAATATGAATATTTACAAATAATTTTATTTTAGAATTATTGATCATTATAAATTATATTTTTATCATAATTAATTTTATAGTAGAAATGTTTTTATTAATTATTTTCCATGAAAATATAATTGTATATTATTTATATAATATATGAAATGATTTTTTGAATTATTATAATAATTATTTTATTATATGAATTTTGTTCAGATTATTAAGTTAATTATTTTTTCTTAATTAATAATGTTAAGTATGACAGATAAATCAGATATGGAATCCAAACCCTACTTTTTGGATTTTGATCAAGGTATGAGAATAATAATATAATATTAATTATATTAAGATTTTTTAGTGCTATAAATATGTACTGTATATGTGGACCAATAAGGGTTGGCCAATTATGGTGTTATGTGACAAACCCTTGTATTACTGTGTGAAACCCTAATTACAAATTTTAGAAACTAATTTTATTTTATTTTAAACCCTAAATGAAAGCTTTGTAACCTAATTATACATTAGGTGAGACAATTAAATAACCTAAGGGTTATGGTAATAATGAAATGTTAGTATTTAATATGTATACTAACTTAAGTGGATAATCTTGCTATTTCAAGTGACTAATAATTTTAAACTTATTTCTAGTAAACCTAATTAGGTTATGAGCTAAAGTCACATGTATAAGTAATTAAATTTTATAAGATTAGCAATGGAAACCCTAAATAAACAATTTGGGTAGCATATATTAAAATTGTTAGACTATGTTCATTACATGGCCCAAAACAATTAAAGGAGAAGCCCAAAAGAAATAAAATGCAAGCCCAAACTTAGTCCACTTGATTAAGGGTATTTTAGACCTTTGATTTATCTAATTTATGCATTGAAATAAAGGCTAAATGAAGGAATTTGTGGGCATATATATAGCTGGCCGCATTAGCCTTTTTAAGGCAAGAATATTAAGCTAATCAAGTTCCATAAGTAGAAGTCTTACATCAAGTACAAGTGTGTTCATCTCCCATTGGTGGAAAATCTACTTAGCACCCTTAATCACATGATTAGGCTCAATTGAAAGAGATAAGGTGAAGCCTTTTATCCAAGGGACACCAAAAGTATGGGGGATATTAGTTAATCACCACATTCATTTGCTAGATCATTTCATTTCTCCTATTATCATTCTTCTATTTTTCTCCCAAGCTAGAAAAATATAAAGAGAGAAAAGAGAGAGAGGGTTCAGTTTTTCTAGAGAGAGAGAGGAGTTATTTTTCATGCATCCTAGATTCATAACTTACTTTGGAAGAACTAGAAGGATAGCAAAGAAATCTAGGTGAGGTTCTCTTCCATTCTTTTTCTTAGTCTTCTTCTATTTTCGGTTTTTACCTCAACATATATGGGGGTTATGGTCTAATACTCAAAGTACCCTAGTTCTACATGTCTCATGTGTAGAACTAAGTATCTTGTGTATTAGAATATAGATTTAGAGGAAGGAAATGAGCATATGTTCTCCAAGAGGTGAAACCCTTGTTTTTCTTCAACTAAATCTTCTGTAACTCAAGTTTTACAACTTGGATTTGTGATCCGTCAAAGTGGGGGTGCTAGATACATGAGTTATCTAGTAAACCCAAGTGGTAGAACACAAATCTAGAAAGTATTGAAGCCATGGGGGCTGTTTTCCCCAAAACAGTCCACATAGGGTATTAAAGTTTTAAAAACCCTAAAAAGCTACTATCCCTGTTATTCTTAAGGCTGTTTCGAATAGTTTCAATTCTTTTAAAAATTTGGGCAAAATCACAAAAGTACCTTAAGAAGTTATCTACGTGTAGAAAAAAGAACGAACATGTTTCGATTTATAGGATGTGTGTAATGGCTATTTCCGTAAAGGACTCCTAAATATTAACACCCACATTTCTCATAGTGTATACATGGGAAGCATCCAAAAACTTTACAGTATGTTCATATATGCTATGGGAGTATACCGTGAAAATTTTAGAATTGTTTGAGCAAAACTCGATTTATGAAAAATGAAACAATATTCGAGTGTTTTGGGCACTTTAAAATTAGTAAATCACTTTCTAAAATTCTAGAAAAATTTGGGGATCATTGTTGGGTCATATACTGTCTAACCCCAGAAAAGAAGAATTTTTGGAATCAGTTTGGTATTTTCCCTAAAAATGATGAAGTTATGAATAAAAGAAAATAAATAGTTAAATGATGTCTTAAATAAGAAAAATGTGATTTTAATGCTTGAATACTCCTAATATATAATATTATGACTATTTTAGGGCATTTTGGTAATTTAAAATAAGAAATATTATTTATGACCTTTTATGGATATTAAATAAGTGGTTTTATAAAGGATGAACAATTAGAATAAATTGTTTATTGATCAAACAAATTATTAAAATATTATTATGATATTAATAATATTAGAATATAATATTGTTAAGTAAATAAAAATATTAAGATTAAAGTTTTATTAAAATATTATTAAATAATTAATCTTAGATTAAAATATTATTAAAAGATTAATTATATTAAATTAAAGTATTATTGGATGATTAAAATATTATTAAGTAAATAATAATATTCTAGATTTAATAAAATATTATTAAAAATGTAATAACATTAGTAAAGGAATAAAATATTGTTAAATGATTAATAATATTAGTAAATGAATAAAATATTAATATGATTGGTAAATTAATAAAAGTATTATTAATTAATTAATGATACTAAAGCATAAGTAAGATATTATTAAAGTAATGATATTAATGCATGATTAAAATATTATTAAGAGGATTAATAATATTAGTAAAGTATTAAAATATTATTAAGATGTTAATAATATTAGTAAGCGAATAAAAGTATTATTAGTGAACTAATAATACTAAGAGGTGAATTAAATATTATCAAGATTAATAATATTAAGTGAATTAAAAATATTTTAAGTTATACTTAATGACTTTTAATATTTTAAGAAATAGTACATTAATATTTTAATATTAATGATAATTATTTAAAATAATTTTAAATGTTTTAAAAATCATTTAAGGGTAATATAAATGTTTTAAAAATATTTTGAGTTATTATAAATGACTTTAATATTTTGGCAATGGTTTCATTAATAGTTAAATAATAATTAAATGATAATAGAATTATTTGATATTTGAATCATTTAATAATGATTTGATGTTTGAAAATTCGTGATAAATTAATAAATGTTTATTGAGTCATTTAAAATAATATGACTGATATTTATAGATATTGAGTTATAGAATAGAGTCTTAGACTCGATAATTACCCGATAAAGTTGTCGGTACACCGACATATTTCAAAAACTGATCTGGACTTAGATATTTTGTTGTATTAATGTTTGTTTGTGATGCAATAACTGTTGAACATGTGTGATAATGTGATTAGGTTATGTACTGACTGCAAAATGCAGTACTATATGTTATAGTATATTGTTCTAATAGAACGAATGATCTGATTAATGATAGGTCGTGATATAAAAGATAAAACTAAGTCATGATTGTTATGGCGGTACCGTCGAAAAGCAAGTATCCTACCTTTGCATTTTCTTTATGCAATGGACATGAGTAAGAATGTTTCGTAATTATATTATTACTGTATATATTATTAATCCTATATTATATACGCCATTGATTGTCAACATGTTAGTATATGGTAATTCGGATATATATTCTGCTCATTAATTTCTATAAATGGTTATACAAGTGTCCCACTTGGATAATCATTGTATTTAATCACATGTTGATACATCTTTGTTAATTACCCGTATATATATATATATATATATATATATATATATGTTGAATTATAGATTATTGTTGAACAAGATAAAACCTTATTATTATCCAGCCGAATTGCCTTGGTTTGGAACCCCGACAAGTATGAACATCCCTTACATGGGAAAAACTTTTTATGCACCCAAGGTGGACAGAGTGAACGATAACATCGTTCTTGCATGTAATCTTGATCAATACAGGGTATAACGGGCTGATCACCCCCGTGCTTGTAAGTTATGACGGTTTACAGATGAAGTTCTGTTTAACCTTTTCAAAAATGAAAATAATGTTCATAGTATGTCCCCTTAACCCTATTTATAGTCAGTACGTAGTTTCAAAAATTTGAAAGAGGATTGTTATGTTATTATTATCGGTTTAGATTACTTCACAACTATTGAATTGTTGTAGAAGGGTAGTATAAAGAAAATATTTAAATTCTTTCAGCTTATATATATATATAATTGTTATTACTTGATGGGCACTCAAATGCTCATCCTTGCTTAATTTAAATGTTTTCAGCTAAGTGTAAACAACCTGAAGGCTCTGCTAGAAACAAGGGAAAGGGAAAGGTTGCTGAATGATTTCAATGTTATCTTATTTAATAGTTTAATATTTTTAAGACAACGTTATATATTTATTATCATGTATTGCAAGGAATGATTAAAGGTTACGTACTTGGGAGCTAGACTCTGATAATTATTTAAATTAAGTTTAATATTTATATTATTGTTATTATTATTAGTATTATTCCGTTCATATAAATGGTATCGTGAAGCACTGAATTCAGGTTTCAAGTACCTGGATTCAGGGGATTTACAGTATTGTACAATATCCTTGATTATTGATGCTAACGTGAGAAGTCACTCAGTTTTATTCAATAATTACCACAGTAGTTGATGCATAGTATCTCATATTATTGATTCAATTGTTGTTACAGTATCATCTGTACAATATTTTATATTATTAAATCAGTAATTAAGACGACACCGTTATTCATATTATTATTTGCATTATTGACAATGTCTAGAAAGTTCTGTCGAGAAAAGGGGTTTGTTCATCTAATTGTGTGCCAATAAGGAGAAGTCCTTATCGAAAAGACCCCTCTTTCTCGGGAATGATCTGGTTGTTAATATTGTAAGTTATAATATTAATGATGAATAAAGATCGCGTTGATTAAAGATAAGAATAATAATTGATGAGTGGAAGATGTTTGTTCAATTATCCTTTTAAATTGGTGTTTGTTCATTTAGTTTTTTTTGAGGATGCATAACTCATCCGTAGCCCAATTACCTTAAAAGGAGGTAATCTCCTAATTGGCTAAGCAAATTTTCCCCTTTTAATATTGGTGTTCCCTTCAAAGGAGGTAATCTCCTGATTGGCTAGCTTTCCTTTTCTTTTAAGTTACCTTCACAGGAGGGCACTCCCTTGTTGATGGTTATAAATGCTGATGAATTGCGTCCGAATATTTTTTTTTACCGTGCGTACGTGATTATTTTCCTAAATAGTATCCTGCCATTCTCCTATAAATATGATGCTTAGTTTAGAAATAAAAATTACACCAGAATAAGAGAATTCTTCTTCTATAATATTGAGCGTATTTCTTTTGAGTTAAGGAAGCTTTGAGTGTAGAAAACAGTATAAGTTTTCTTCAAAAATATCTCTGCTATACCAGTCATTACTCTCCTACTAAGGTAAGGAATATTATTTTGTTCAATATTCGTAAGAAATAATATTTTCTTCCATACTCTATAGTATGTAAGTTATATTATTTCGTTTCATATTTATAATTCTGCACTTATTTTGATAAGTATTGCTTCTATATTCCTTGAAATTAGTAGAATATCCTTGAAATTTGTGCCTCATCTAGTATCGTTCCACTATAATATTTTTCTAGACATTCTTGTTAAATTTTAATCTTTTCATGTCGAAGTACTATTCATAGGTACTATTCATACATACGACATTATTCATAAATATGGTACTATTTATACATTGGGTACTATTCACGAGGTACTATTCATGAAGTACTACTCACGAGGTACTATTCATGAAGTACTATTTATAGGATACTATTCACCTGGGATACTATTCACGACAAAAAAAGTTATTTATTTTCTGTCCAAATTATTTTTGATACATGAATATTATTCTTGAATTTTACTCCACAAAGCAGTTATCATGTTGACAATTTGGACATTTTTAAACTTTGGATAAATTAAAAATCTTAAATATTTATCCTTGATTTCGTTTGATTGATACTTATATCATTGTCATCATCCTCATGCTTATATTGTGATGAAAGTCATCTTTGGCCCGTAGTGTATAGATGGACTATTAATTGTTATGATTATGACCATGTATCGGAATAATCATGACCTGTAATGTTACAAATGATGTGGTAAAAGTCCTCATTGGCCCGTAGTGCATTGATGGACAGTTGTTGGCATGATCATGACCATTGGTGATACTAACGAATATCCTTGGCCCGTAGTGCATGGATAATTCGATGATGTGGATTTGATACTAATGAATATCCTTGGCCAATAGTGCATGGATTATTCGGTGACATGAATTATTTATTGAGCTGTGTTACAACGATAAAATATTGATGATGAACTCTTAAATCATAGAAGATAGTAGATATCATGCTCTACTTGACTCTTCTAATGGATTATTTATTCCGCTGCAGTTAAACTTGTTGTCTATTATATTTTATCAGTTTAACACTGTTGAAGGCTAACAGTAATTTATTCTGCATTATCTTAGTCATAATATTCTTTACTGCGCTAATTGAGTTCATCCTTTACTTTCATTGTTCTCTTCAGAAAATGAGAATATAGCTGAGACTAGTCGGGGAATGGAGTGATGGTCCAAGATGGTGGCTATAGTAGTCCTCACTATTCTATGAAACAACGTGATAATAAATGTAATGAGGAATCCATTTGAGTTTGGATATTGTCTACGAGACACTATTCGTGTTAAAACTCTCAGCTACGTTTTGTCATATTGTATAAATGAAGTTTGTATTTAAATTCTGTACCATGTATTTGGCGACTCAGAATGGGTTGTGTATACCTATTTTGGGGGCGTCACGATATTAGTATTTGGTCTGCCGTATTAGTATTTGGTCTGTTATTTCCCGGAGGCACACAATAAATCTAGAAGGGGGGGGGGGGGCTTGAGTAGATCCTTTAAAACTTTTTCTTTATTTTCTTATCCTGCTAAGTGATTAACCGATAATGAATAGAGGAATCAATTCATGCACAACAGAATAGATTAAAAACCCCTTCAAGGATATAACATTAAATATAGTTCTAATGTTGAGTTAGTTGTAAGAAGATATAGCAATTATAGTATTAAATGTAAATGAAATAAAATAAATGACAGGAGAGGTTTTAAGTGGTTTAGAGACTAAATTCTCCTAATCCACTCTTCTGCTTCAACAAGCAAGGATTCCACCAAGCATTTGATTAACTCCGAATCACTAAGATTACTTCAAGACCAGCAGCCTTGGAACTCTAGTTCACTAAGAACTCTTCAAGCCTAGTAGACTTAGAAAATGTAGACTAAGCCTAATAGACTTAGAATCTCTTGTACCCTCCGATACTCAGTAAACCCAGCAGACTTGACTTTGGTTTAGTCACTAATACAAGGACCTTGCAGGCCCTGGTTGCTTGGATGTTTGTTTGTTTGTTGTTGTTGTTGAGCTGCTAAGATGACATTTAGCTTGTTCATCTTCTGGTACTTAGCATCTCCTCGTGATTGTGTGACATTCAACATTGGTACTTGATCACATCTAATAGACTGCTAAGATGTATGTTCAGCTTGACATCATGTCGGTACTTAGCAGTCTCACTCATCCCTTGGTGCTGATGTTCTTTATTGTTGATGCTTGTCTTTATCCAATATTCAACATTGCACATTATCACCATTGATATACTGCTAAGTCTTTGCATATTAGCTTAACTTATTTGGGTACTTAGCAGTCCTTGAACACTAGTTGTCTTGTGCACAAATTTGGCTCTGTATCTTCTTCTCTTCATCTCAGTGTGTTCATGGTGAACCGTAGAATGGCTTAAATATTCTGCCTTTTGATTTGCCACTCTGGCTATTGTCTTTATGGCCTTTCGGCTCTCTGCACAGATGTCACTTTGTTGTTGTACTCGTTTGTATTGAGTGAGGCTTTGTCATTGTAAGACTCTTATTAGGTATGCTTCACTTTCTCTATAGTAGTCTCACTATCACTGAGAAGTTTTTTTATGTTAAGCTCCATATGACTCGCTTCATCTCAAGTCAACAACTCTATCTTCTTTGAAGCTTCAACTCTTTATAGATTCATCTATCATCTTCCCAATGGAACATAGCCGTTGGGAGTTATCCATTGAAAAGCTTTCTTTGGAGCATTTAATGCTTTAGATATTTTGAAATCTTTGACGTAGACATACTAGGTTGATGTGACAACTCCTTTTTGACTTGTCTGATACATCAGTCTGTTTTGCCACCTAACACTTCAGAAACGTAACTTTCAGCAGACTAGGAGGTAGTGACCCTTTTCTTTTGTTTCCTCGATTTACATCAATGATGTTTAGAGAATATATCGGGATCCTCAATTCACAATGTTCGAATGTCAGTCTTCTTTATTTAGACATTCTCACTCATCAGATAAATGCCCTCTACGATTCTGATGTTGACTTTGACATCTCTTATGATTCCGAGAATGCTCAACATTATACCATCTTTTACTTAGCTCTTACAGTTTGGTTTACGATCATGCTTGTCTTGGTTTACTTCAAGAACTAATAAATTAGCTGACTGCTTTAGTCGTTTGGTCTGTATGTCTCTTTTGAATAGTCATGCTCAACTTCCTTAACTTTCTGCCCTGTGATCTCTTGATCATTCTTTATGGTGAGGCTAAGAATAGACAATCATCTTTGTCTGTCCTATGTATGTTTACCCTTGTCTTTATAGGTGCTTTTATTAGACTCTGTTGCTAATTTGCAGACACTACGATTGTTGTAGCCAACACTACGATCGTTGTCTTCTGATGACCACTTGTTGGAGACACCTTCTGAATGACTTTTCACTTCTCAATTAGCCTTGCTGATAGAGTTGGTTCTTTGATCTTCTATTTGCTTGCAGGTTATTCAGAGAATGCTTTCTAATATTTATCAAGTAAAATGCATTCTGAAACTTGACCTCTCTTACCAGAGGATGAGAATCGTAGAGTGCTCTACGATTCTACTTTAGTATTAAGAGCACTTGACTGGCTATGATTTTCATTGGTGATGATTTGTAGACTCCACGATTTTGAGCAAAGCCCCTGATTCTTCACTTGGCTCGACAAACACTTAGCAGATTGTCTCTACGATCTCAAGAGTGACTTTCTTTGACAGACTGCGATTCCTCCTTGGCTTCAGCAATCTCTTGGCTAGCTCGTCAGACTATGATTCTGACTTGTGAACTCTATGATTTTGAGTGAAGCTTACGATTCTTGTTTTAGCTCGGTAGATGCTCGGCAGACAGCTTCTACAATTTTTGAGTGTAGTCTATGATCTTGTCTTACTTTCTTGGCAAACTATAGTGATTGATGCAGTGCTCTTCGATCAGACATGCCTATCTATTACACATTATAAGATCAACCTAACAAGTTTGATCTTTCTATTCATAGTCCTTGTATATCATGATCTTTTGAAGGACTTTTACAAAACTATTCATTCATATTAGATCAACCTAACATATTTGATCATTTTAATCTAAGTCCTTGTCCATATTGTCTATCATCTATTAAGGACTTTATAGCTTTTATCAATGTAGACATATTTGTATATTCATTCATTAACTCCATCATCTTCATCATCAAATTATATAAATAAGGAATAATATTCACATGCATATTCCTGACACGGTCTACCGTATTAGTATTTAGTTTGCCGTATTAGTATTAGGCATGCTGGATTATAAAGTAGAACTTATAAAATGAAAGATCAAGTGTTAAATCATAATGAATATGATACAGTGATGAAAATATTATCAAAAGCCAATAAATATTGCCAATGATTTTTGGTAGTATCAAATGTTTGATTATGTGATTACTGTTGACGTCGGGAAAAATTTTACTCTTTTCTTTTTACCTTTTATGTTCTCTATATGTTGAGTTTTGTTTGAAAAGGCGAGTTTGAAAAGACTTTTACAAAAAATGTCGACGATGTGAAAATTCAGAGTCACTAGTTGGTAAATTTGAAATGGTTGTACCAACTCAATCGAATGGTTGGACTCTGTTCAAAAGGCTATAGAAACTGAGATTCATAAAGTTCGGGGGCTTGATTAAGCAGGGGGGAAGGTGTTAGACACCCTTGACTTCCGTGAAAACATGGTAACCGTAACTTTTCAATTCCCTATTTGGTTTGAAGTGTGTGTGTGTGTGTGTGTGTGTGTTTATTGGGCCTATGTGCAGTTATTTGGAAGTAGTGGTATTCCTCGTTTGCACCTATATACAAAGGGTTTGATGTGACGCCCCCAAATCCAGGATCTCTAACCTCAGATTCGGTGCTCACGATCTATCATCATCATAAGCATTCTATAAACTATTACGGAATAATAAACATACATTGTTTATTATAATAAAGTTTCATAACATAGTCCCAAGGTCTTCTTAACCTTAACTTAAACACACCATAAATACACATTCATATTACAAAAGGTTTACATAAGAAATTCCATTAAATAATAATAACTAACATTCATTCTAAACTATTCTTGGATCTTGCACTTGCCTTTGTCTTTTGTATTGGATCCTTCAGGCTTAATTAAAATAAATGTCATGATATAGCAAGGGTAAGCAACTTATTTGCTTAGCAAGTTTATATACAAGGGAGATATATCATGACTAGCTATAAAGAAGTTTTGCTTTCAATGTTCAACAATAGTATAAGATTGTAAAGGAACATGAATTAATAATCAACAATTGAATATTCGAATAATTGAATAACATGTACTGAGTGGTTTTGAAATAACCATGAACATTTGCCAAGGTTCTCAGTCATTTAAACTGGACCTCTTAATAAGTTTTGGTATTCAAGGGGATCAGTCTTTCATACCCCATGATTTATGCATAAACACTTAATAATCCAGCATCATACCTTAATCAAATTCGTCCTTCTCTCAGTCAAGAGTTCTTATCATATCAATTTAATAAGAACAGCTTTTTAAAACACATTTGATTTAACAAATTTAAACATGCTTGCTCTAGATGATACAATTAGCATAGATCTTTCTCATAAACATCTCATGAATGAAAGAACTTTAATTTAATTCGCAGTTCAATCATAATATAACAGGAATTCAATTGCACCAAGTGCGAATCTCAATAATCAATATAGATGTGAATAATCATCAATAATTATTCACTAACATACTTTGAAAATAATAACCCGAGTTTGAGTTAGAGAACTTGCCTCGTTTGTATTCTACATCTACACAATTAAATTCTATTCGCTAGGCAGTTTAATTATCTTCCTTTGAGAGACCTGTAGTAAATCTTTCAATTAGCCATAACATAACATTACATTATGTAATCAAATAGATATTATATATTACATTTAGTTCTTAGAAATATTATCCTATCTCGATAATGTTACTATTAAATAACAAATACTTTTAATTCACTTAATATTATTAATCTTGATAATATTTAATTTACCTCTTAGTATTATTAGTTCACTAAAAACACTTTTATTCGCTTACTAATATTATTAACATCTTAATAATATGTTAATACTTTACTAATATTATTAATCCTCTTAATAATATTTTAATCATGCATTAATAATATTACTTTAATAATATCTTACTTATGCTTTAGTATCATTAATAAATTAATAATACTTTATTCATTTACTAATAGTATTAACATTTTAATAATATTTTATTCATTTATTAATATTATTAATTATTTAATAATATTTTATTCCTCTACTAATGTTATTACATTTTTAATAACATTTTATTTAATCTCGAATATTATTATTTACTTAATAATATTTTAATCATCTAATAATACTTTAATCTAATATTATTAATCTTTTAATAATATTTTAATCTAATATTATTAATCATTTAATAATACTTTAATCATTTATTAATGCTTAAATCAAATATTATTAACCATTTAATAATATTTTAATAAAGTTTTAATCTTAATATTTTTATTTACTTAACAATATCAAATTCTAATATTATTAATATCATAATAATATTTTAATAATTTATTAGATCAATAAACAATTTATTCTAATTGTTCACCCTTTATTAAACCACTTATTTAATACCCATAAAAGGTTATAAAAATATTTCTTATTATAAATTACAAAAATACCATAAAATAGTCGAATATTATATATTAGGAGTATTCAAGAATTAAAATCACATTTTCTTATTTATGACATCATTTAACAATTTATTTCCTTTTATTCATAACTTCATCATTTTTAGGAAAAATACCAAACTAATTCTAAAAATTCTTCTTTTCTGGATTTGGACAGTATATGACCCAACAATGATCCCCAAATATTTCTGGAATTTTAGATAGTGATTTACTAATCTTAAAGTGCCTAAAACACTCGGGTCTTGCTTCATTTTTCATAAATCGAGTTTTGCTCAGAAAATTCTGAAACTTTCAGGGTATACTCTCATAACATATATGAACATACTGTAAAATTTTCAGAGTTTTCCAGGGTATACACTGTGAGAAATGCGGGTGTTAATATTTAGGAGTCCTTTACGAAAAAACCCATTACGCACAACCTACACATCGAAACGTATTCGTCTTTTTCCTACACGTAGATAACTTCTTAAGGTAGCTTTGTGATTTTTTTCCAGATTTTTAAATGACTTGAAACTGTCCGAAACGGCCTTAAGAAAAATGGGGACAGTAGCTTTTTTTAGGGTTTAAAGCTTTAATTCTCTATGTGGACTATTTTGAGGAAAACAACCCCCATGGTTTCAATACTTGCTAGATTTGTGTTCTACCACTTGGGTTTACTACATAACTCATGTATCTAGCACTCTCTTTGATGGATCACAAATCCAAGTTGTAAAACTTGAGTTATACAAGATTTAGTGGAAGAAAAACTAGGGTTTCACCCCTTAGAGAACATATGCTCATTTCCTTCCTCTAAATCTATATTCTAATACACAAGATACTTAGTCCTACACTTGAGACATGTAGAACTAGGTTAATTTTAGTATTAGACCATAACCCTCATATATTTTGAGGTAAAAACTAAAATAGAAGAAGAATAAAAAAAAGAATGAAAGAGAATCTCGCCTAGTTTTCTTTGATATCCTTCTTGTTTTTCCAAAGTAGGTTATGAATTTAGGGTGCATGAATAATAAAATCATCTTCCTCTCTAGAATCTGAACCTTTCCTTTCTCTCTTTCTAAGCTTTGTGTTTTTATGGGTAGGGAGAAAATAGAAGAAGAAGAAGAAGAAGAAGAATGGTGGAGGAGGAAAATGAAATGAGATAGATATTATGTTGGTGAATTGGAGTGGAATGCTAATATCCCCCGTGTTTCTTTTGCCCCTTGGACAAAAGGGTTAGCCTTATCCCTTCCTAATCATGCCTAATCATGCCATTAAGGTTGCTAATTAAGCTTTCCACCAATGGGAGCATGACACACTTGTCATTGTGTGTAAGACTTCTACTTATGGAACTTGATTAGCTTAATATTCTTGCCTTAAAAAGGCTAATGTGGCCAGCTATATATATGCCCACTAATTCCTTCATTTAGCTTTTATTTTAATGCATAAATTAGATAAATCAAAAGTCTAAAATACCCTTAATCAAGTGGGCTAAGTTTAGGCTTGCATTTTATTTCTTTTGGGCTCCTCCTTTAATTATTTTGGGCCATGTAATAAACATAGTCTAACAATTTTAATATATGTTACCCTAATTGTTTATTTAGGGTTTCCATTTCCAATCTTATGAAATTTAATTACTTATACATGTGACTTAGCTCATAGCCTAATTAGGTTTACTAGAAATAGGTTTAAAATTATTAGTCACTTGAAATAACAAAATTATCCACTTAAGTTAGTATACATATTAAAAACTAACCTTTCCTTATTACCATAACCCTTAGGTTATTTAATTGTCTCACCTAATGTATAATTAGGTTATGAAGCTTTCATTTTTAATGAAATTTATAAATGTATATATCCATAACTATAGTACATATGTTTATTGATCCATGCACCACTTCATATATGTTGTCACATATTAAATTACTATATAGCATAAAGTTTTAAATATCAATAATGTACATACATATATAGTGACTTGAAATTCACGGTTATTACATCCTCCCCCCTTATAAGAATTATGTCCCCGGATTTACACATAGGGTTACTCAAAAAGATGTGGATAATTTTTCCTCATCTTTTCTTCGAGTTCCCACGTAGCTTCTTCAACATTATGGTTCCTCCAAAGAACTTTTACATAATGTATAACCTTATTTCGTAATTTTTGCTCTTTCTATCTAAAATATCTATAGGAATTTCCTCGTACGACAAATCTCTTTTGACCTGAATTGGTTCATACAATATCACGTGTTTGTAATCAGGCTTATATGGTCGTAGCACTGACACATGAAACACATTATGAATATGTTCCAGTTCAGGAGGTAAAGCTACCGCGTACGCCACTTCACCTATCTTCCTCAAGATCTCAAATGGTCCAATAAATCTCGGACTCAACTTACCTTTCTCTCCAATCCTTATCTTCCCTTATCAGGGAGATACTTTCAAAAATGCATAGCTTCCCACTTCAAAATCTCTCTTCTGACGATATAAGTCTGCATACTTCTTCTGGTGATCTTGCGCTGCTACCAGCATGGCTCTGTTAGGTTTGTAATATTCATGAACGCAATCAAATTGTAAAAATAAGCGGAAACGTGTAAAATCAGAGTTTTAAAAATTTTACAAACCATATACCCGGATCACCCTTTATGCACAATTATTAATTAAACGAAAAAGAAAGAACAAGAATCATACCCTTGAAGATCTGAGCTTCCTCTACAAGTTCACCTCCAATCCTTTTCGCGTTCAACTTGAATCCACCGGGTTTGGTTCCTTCCTTTGATCAACGTTAGCCACTCAAGTGTTTGGCCTCTAGAGGTGATCCACCAAGGAAGAAGGATGATTCAAGAAGATGGGTATTTGGCAAAACCCTAGTTTTTCTATCTCTCATAGAAAAAAGCGTACTCTCCCAACAATTAGAATCACGTATATTGTATAAGTCAACAACCAACCCACCCGTAATAAGACTCCTCTTATTTATAGATGTGGGCAACCCTCCTTAACAATTAAGGAATTGGGTTTTATTTAATTAATTAAATTCCTTTAATTAATTAGGCTCCTAACCTTATTAGGAATAATTAATTAAACTCTTAATTAATTAGCCTCATAATCTTATTAGGAATAAATGAGAGTACTTTTATTAATCAATTCCCATACTCCTTTAGGAATTAAATAATAATAATAGTAATAATAATAATAAGACTCTCTTATTAATTTATATTTAATAGTTCCAAAATATTAAATAATAAATATTAAGCTATTTAATTTATTCTATCACCATAGATTAAATTAAATATACTTAACTTATTATTACAATTATGTCATTAACTTCTTAAATAATTATTCTTCCTTTTATGGTGTTACCCTTTAGGTTCTCCATATTAAACCTATTGTGAATAAATCAATTAGAACAATTCTAATCTTATTTAAATAAATAAATTAAACTAATAATTTATTTAAATAAATAATATTTATTCTACAATAGGGATAAGCCTCCCTAGCGATCAACGACTTTCCGTATAATATAGATTTCAACATTAATCATAAAAGAACCTTTGAGTAAATAGTTACCGTGACAATTCAATCCTTCCACCATACAATGTCTCAATTAAATATAAGACATATGAAATTTCCGTCAAGTCTTATTTTATTTAATTATATGTATTTCGACTCTTAAATGCACAACTCAAATAATGCAAATTAGAAACTCCTTTCTAATTTCATTCTCGCTTAACCAAGGACTACCGAGTTGTAATTTATCGAATCACATAGGACATTTCTCTTCTTTACTAGAAGTGGTAGATTCTTTATCGATCATACATTATCTCCATGTGTAACTTATTATACCCAAGCATACCCTTTGATATACCCTAAGGGTCTTAAGGAATAAGTCAAAGTATAACTCATCATACACAAGATACTATGATGATCTCAAATCCAAGGATCACTTGTACTACTATCACTACAGGAATTCCTATTAACAGGCAAGTAAAACTCCATTAGGTATTCCTTAGTGAGCCACGTTCAGTGAACTTATTCTCTAATAAGCACCTACATACTTGCTTTAGTGTCTCCACACAAATGATCATGAGATCAATCATCCTCATCCAATGAGCAAGCAACATATGTACCAATCTATCCGGATTCATTAATCCCCAATTTAGTAATCCAACGATTGGGAAATATTTTAGTTTTAAGTTTTCTAAGAATTTAGATCTCATTAAAATGATTATCATCATTATTCTAAAAGTATTGCTTAAAACTATGGGTTTATCACATATTATAAAATAGCATCATGTAGATAATTAAAAGTCTTTAATAAATTAATACTTTTTATTAATAAATGAAGATTCTTACAAAGTATATGCTTTATCATCAAACATGATTGGCTTGTGTGCATACTACTTTCAATCTCCCACTTGCACTAAAGCCAATCGTCATGGTATCTCATACTCTTCTTCTCTAAGTGACGATTATTCTGCTGTTGGATAAGCTTCAGTGAATAGATATGTAATGTTGTTCTTGAGAGTACACTATTTCTATAGTGATTTCTCATCTTTTAATGATTCCTATAATCAAATGAATGTGCCACAACACATGTTTGGATCCAAGATGAGACTTAGGAACTATTCCTAGTTCTGTAATGAACTTATCATTCAAACAATCAACTTGCAACTTCATTTACAGCTATATATTTTGTCTTTATCACTAAACCAGCAACTCTTTGCTGTTTGGAACCTTTCCAATTCACTGCACCACAGTTCAAGGTAACACTTTACCTTAAAGTGGATTTTCTATCGTCTTGGTCTTTCTGAAAAACTTGAGTCTGTTAAGCCCTCTAGTTTTAATTCAGACCCACCATGAATATGATCGCATCCTTAGTTCCAGTCAAGTACTTTAAGATGATTTTCACTGACTCACAGTGAACTTCTCCAGAATATGACTAATCAACATCAGGTCTCATACATTTCATGATAGTTACTCATGCGATCTCTCTTTTAGGAGTCTATGGGGACTATTAAGAGAGATACACTCCAAGGCTCATCAACATGAGACATCCCATGAGTTTGCCATGCTAAACGACTTTAGCATCAAATGAATATACGTTCCTTGGGTTAAGTCGAGCATCCTCTTAAATCTATCTATATAGATTTATATCCCCAATTAAGATACTCTTCCCAAATCATTCTTGGA
Organism: Panax quinquefolius; assembly: GCA_020205615.1. Taxonomy (NCBI): domain Eukaryota; kingdom Viridiplantae; phylum Streptophyta; class Magnoliopsida; order Apiales; family Araliaceae; genus Panax; species Panax quinquefolius. Next base: position 48,047,686 of record CM035168.1, on the reverse strand, counting down.
GGAATGTTTAGACAACTTTATCTTTAGTGATTGTAGCATTGGTATGTTATTCCTCATACGTAGTATATCAACATATAATACTAGAAATTCCACGACGTTCCCACTGACCCTTTTGTACACACTAGAACTCTTACCTCATCATATATAACTCTGGATCATAATCTTCAATGATGCATACCTCATCATCATCATCTATGATTAATCCATACCTCCTAGGTATCTTCGATACTATTCCAGATTTATGATTCGGTTGTGGTACAATAGGTCTATCTACAGGTTCCTCTTATTTGACTTACAGTGTTTTATGGTCCTTGAACTCTTCAAGATGTATTATCCTCCCACTAGCTCCTTCAATGATAAACACCTTTATCTTAGAAGGTAGCGTCTTTCGCAACAAACACCTTTTGCTAAGTAGGATTATAGAATATATAACCTAAACTTACTTTAGGATGTCCCACAAATCTGTACTTGTCAAATTTTGTCCCAAGCTTAACCATTGAAACCTTTTCACATAAGTTGGTCAACCCCTTATCTTAACATACTTAAGATTAGGAATCCTCCCTGTCCATAACTTTTATGGAGTCTTAGGGCCGGACTTTGAGGTTACCTTTTCGTAGATATGCAGCCATTTCTATGACATTACCCCAGAAAGATACTGGAATGTCGGTAAAATCATTATGGACCGTACCATGTCCAACAAGGTATGATTTTTCCCATCAGATACACCAATCAATTATTGCGTATCAGGAGGCGTCCATTATGAGATGATGTAGAAACTTATTGCACAAGTATTTATTCCTTGATCAAATCAAAGAATCCTAACACTTTGCCAATTTGTTTCACTTCTGAATTCTTTGAACCTTTCAAATAATTCACACTTGTATTTCAGCAAATACAAACATTCAACTCTTTGAATGATCGTCTCCTTTTCTTAAACTAATTTGTTCAATATGTAAAATTATTTTTACGTAAGTCAAGTACACAAAATCCATTAAGTAATATTCCAGTTCTGTACAAAACATTATTATTATAAATAGAACAACAATTGTTCTTAAATATAATACCAAAGATTTCATTGTCCAACAATAAAATGGAAGTAATGTTTCTAACAAGAACTGGAATACAATAACAACTTATTGACTTAATAGACTTGCCCATAGGCAATGCTAAACAATAAATTCCTATGGCTAATGTAGCAACCTTTACTTCATTTCTGACACATAAGATTACTTATCCGTATTTAGCTTTCTACTTCTGTTTGGTCCCTTCATAAATCTATATTTATGATTACCAAAGTTGGTATCCAATACCCAAATAGAACCTTGACTTTAAGAAAAAATTATTTCAATCATGAACAAAATTGTATTAGTAACCGAAACTTCACTAAGCTTCTTCTGGTTAGCCTCTACAAGATGCTTCTTGCAGTTTCTTTCCAGTGTCCAGGCTTATTGCAGTGGAAGCAAAATCCTTTGCTATCCGTATCAGTTTTGTTCTTATTATCCTTTGTTTTTGCCTTTCAATTTACCTTCTTTGAATCGTTCTTCTTTTCAGAAGATCCTTTGGCCCCTACCAGTAAGACATGGTCTTTCTTGGTTGGAAAGTGACTCTCAACATTTTTCAACATGTTAAGCAAATCAGCAAGGCTGATATCTAGCTTGTTCATATTAAAAATTCACAACAATTGTGAAAGGAGTCCGGGAGTGAATGCAAGATCAAATCTTGGCTCAACTCTCCATCCATGACAAAACTTGTTGTCCTAATTGATCAATCAAATTGATTATATAGAGGACTTTTGTCTGTACTATAGTGCCATTGGTCATTTTAGATCGGAAGAGCTCCTTAGATATCTGATATCTATCAGTCCTACTTTCCTCACCATCAAGTACTTGATGTGCAGGAATATAGTAGGAACATCCATAGTTTCATACTGACGCTGAAGCACGTTACTCATGGATACGAGAATGATGCATTGAGCCAAATGTGCATCATCTTGTCACTTTCTAAAAGTAACAATCTCTTCCTCAGAGGCATTGTCTGCAACCATTACAATGATAGGCTTATTAAGGACATAAGATAGCTTTTCAGCCATGAGAACTATTGCCAAATTCCTTAACAAATCCATTTAATTTGGTCCGGTTAATTTAGCATCTAATATGCTACGCAGTGATAGTAATTTAGACATTGTAAAATTCTATAAATGAATTTGTAATTAAGAACATTTTAGCATACATTCTTTTATTAATTACCAAAATAAATTAGGTCTTATTTTAAATTGGTATCTCCCACTATTTTCTTTAAACTATATTACCCTCACTTATATAGTTTGGCAAAATCTAATTAAAGATTTGCTAGTGAGAATAAGGATCTCATTTCAAATGTATATAGCCTTGTGTGTGCACAACAAACTATATATAAATAAATAGGTAGACAACTCTTGTCAATTACATCAACTATGTAACTCCTTGTATTTTGCCTCTTAAATCATAATGGTCAAGTGTGTGCACATCCAAACTAAAATGATTTAAGTTAAGTCAGACCCAACATTTTTATATAAGTGAAGAGAAAACTATAGCCCTTGTGTGTGCACAACAAAGCAGTAATGTTCAATTCCTTATAAACATCATATGTAATAAAAACAACATCTTAAATATTTAATACTTGCCTTTTGTGTACACAACAAACTCATATTAAATATTCAATACTCTATTGTTTATATCATGCTAGAAGGCGACGTTCGATATTCCAAATATCTTTGAACGTTACAACTTAATATAAAATATTTGAGGGATTTATAATTAATTTGTCTCATCTTGTTTAGCACGCATACACACACACACACACACACACACACATATATATATATATATAGTATAAGCATGCACATATAGAATACTATATTCTACACGAATTGATTATGGACTTTTATTCTAGTTTGGTTCACTAGAGCCACCAAGTGAACCAAAAGGTCAAACCTCCCCAGTGCAAGAATTAATATTTAAATATAACTATTACATTTAAACCCTAGGGCTCCATTACAAACGGGTCTTCAAGCGCCCTTACTCCTTGATCTCCAATTTTTCAAAATTAATTCTAACTATTCCTATTACAAAACTATTTAAAATAAATAGAAACCTTGATCAATAGTCAAGGGGAAGTACATAGGAGGGAGATAGAATTTATATTAAGAAAAATTAGAGAAGACCAGGTACGCAGATCCCATTTAATAAAACTCATACATTCATGCATCTAACTAAAATAAAATCCAATCCAATCACATCAATCCCATTTATTATTATACACATCACTATATGTATCAATAACTAACATTCATCTCATGAATAATAAACATTCAATATATATATTGATATCATTTAATGGGCAAATTTAGTTAGTATAAAATCTAATTTCAATCAAAATAAACTCCTTTATTTTAATTCAAATTTAAATCAAAATAAACTCTTTTTTTTTAATTTATCCAATTTTGAATAAAATAAACTATTTTATATTAATCAAAATCTTTAATCAAAATAAACTCTTTATTTTAATTAATAATGGAATCAAATTCCAAGTAAAAAAAAAACTCCTTTATTAAAGGAAACATGATTCTCTTTCCTATTCACAAATAAACTCTTTTATTTTGAATAATATGAAATTTTATTCCATATCTAAATAAACTCCTTTATTTAAGGAAATATGGATTCCTTTCCTATTCACAAATAAACTCCTTTATTTTAAATAATATGAAATCTTATTTCATATCTAAATAAACTCTTTTATTTAAGGAAACATAGAATCCAATTTCAACTCCAATTAGTTATCATGGAATCCAATTTCAACTCTAATTAATTAGCATGAAATTCTAATTTTAAAATTAAAATAAACCTTTTATTTTAATATTAATATAAATTTTTATTTTAAAATTAAAATAAATTTTTATTTTAATTATAAAATAATTACGAATATAATATATATAATATGAACCAAAAATTTGAAGGTGCTTAACAGAGATTATATATATATATTACTATTATATATATATATATATATATATATATATATAATGTTAACCACTTGGATATCCAAGAGAAGATCCGCCTGTTAACTATTATTCGGTTTATATAAATATATTATATAATATATATGAATTTCCACGTGGCCAGGTCGTGGGAAAAACAATGATTCACGTGAATCATTTGTTTGAAAATCGTGCACAAATTTGTGATTCTCCACTTGATTTAATCAAATAAGACACTTCCTGATACATGTACAGGAAGATCACGCTTTTAGAGAAAAAGAAAAAAAAAACAGTTTGCGAATCTCCAATATATATTTTGGAAATATATTACCTTTTTTTATTAAAATAAATTTTATACAATAAAATTATGCCTAATTAAATTGTTCTAAACATATATCAAATTAAAACAATTAATAATTCGCATAAAGGTTTGACTTTGATACCACTGTTAGGTTTGTAATATTCATGAACGTAATCAAATTACAAAAATAAGCGGAAACGTGTAAAATCAGAGTTTTGAAAATTTTACAAACCATATACCCGGATCACCCTTTATGCACAATTATTAATTAAACGAAAAAGAAAGAACAAGAATCATACCCTTGAAGATCCGAGCTTCCTCAGGTATAAGTTCACCTCCAATCCTTTTCACATTCAACTTGAATCCACCGGGTTTGGTTCCTTCCTTTGATCAACGTTAGCCACTCAAGTGTTTGGCCTCTAGAGGTGATCCACCAAGGAAGAAGGATTCAAGAAGATGGGTATTTGGCAAAACCCTAGTTTTTCTATATACTCTCCCAATAATTAGAATCACGTATAACAACCAACCCACCCATAATAAGACTCATCTTATTTATAGATGTGGGCAACTCTCCTTAACAATTAAGGAATTGAGTTTTATTTAATTAATTAAGCTGCTAATCTTATTAGGAATAATTAATTAAACTCTTAATTAATTAGCCTCCTAATCTTATTAGGAATAAATGAGAATACTTTTATTAATTAATTCCCAAACTCCTTTAGGTATTAAATAATAATAATAGTTATAATAATAAGACTCCTCTTATTAATTTATATTTAATATTTCTAAAATATTAAATAATAAATATTAAGCTATTTAATTTATTCTATCACCATAGATTAAATTAAATATACTTAACTTATTATTACAATTATGCCATTAACTTCTTAAATAATTATTCTTCCTTTTATGGTGTGACCCTTTAGGTTCTCCATATTAAACCGGTTGTGAATAAATCAATTAGAACAATTCTAATCTTATTTAAATATATAAATTAAACTAATAATTTATTTAAATAAATAATATTTATTCTACAATAGGGATAAGCCTCCCTAGTGATCAACGATTTTCCCGATAATATAGATTTCAACATTAATCATAAAAGAACCTTTGAGTAAATAGTTACCGTACAATTCAATCCTTCCACCATACAATGTCCCAATTAAATATAAGACATGGAATTTCTGTCAAGTCTTATTTTATTTAATTATATGTATTTCGACTCTTAAATGCACAACTCCAAATAATGCAAATTAGAAACTCCTTTCTAATTTCATTCTAACTTGGCCAAAGACTACTGAGTTTTCATTTATTATACCCAAGTATACCCTTTGATATACCCTAAGGGTCTTAAGGAATAAGTCAAAGTATAACTCATCATACACAAGATACTATGATGATCTCAAGTCTAAGGATCACTTGTACTACTATCACTACAGAATTCCTATTGACAGTGAGTAAAACTCCATTAGGTATTCCTTAGCGAGCCAATGCTCAAAGAACTTATTCTCTAATAAGCACCTACATACTTGCTATAGTGTCTCCACACAAATGATCATGAGATCAATCATCCTCATCCAATGAGCAAGCAAACGATGTACCAATCTATTCTTGATTCACTAATCCCCAATTTAGTAATCCAACGATTGGGAACTATTTTAGTTTTAAGCTTTCTAAGAATTTAGATCTCATTAGAATGACCATCATCATTATTCTAAAAGTATTGCTTAAAACTATGGGTTTATCACATATTATAAAACAACATCATGTAGATAATTAAAATCCTTTAATAAATTAATACTTTTTATTAAAAAATGAATAAGATTGTTACAAAGTATATGCTTTATCATCAAACATGATTGGCTTGTGTGCATACTACTTTCATGCTCTTATCACCTTGACGATTTCTACGGTCTGCTGCACTAGTTCTGGTCCCAACAGTCGACGTTCACCCACTTCATCCCAGCATAAGGGCGTTCTGCATTTCCTCCCCTATAGTGCTTCGTATGCCGGCATTCCAATGCTGGCGTGATAGCTATTGTTGTATGCAAACTCTACTAATGGAAGATGATCCTCCCAGCTACCCTTGAAGTCCATCACATAAGCTCTGAGCATGTCTTCAAGCGTTTGAATCGTTCTCTCGCTTTGTCCATCGGTCTGCGGATGATACGCGGTGCTCATTCGTAGTTGCGTCCCCATTCTTTTTTGAATATTCTTCCAGAAGTTTGACGTGAATCGCAGATCTCTATCTGATATAATAGATATCGGTACGCCATGTCTCGAGATAATTTCTTTGATATATAATTTGGCTAGCTGGTCCAAACTATACGTGATCTTGATCGACAAAAAGTGAGCCGACTTCCTAAGACGATCTACAATCACCCATATGGCGTCGTCCACTTTTTGCGTTGTTGGAAGTCCCACCCCAAAATCCATCGTGATGTGCTCCCATTTCCACTCTGGAATCTCTAAAGGCTGTAGTAATCCACTCGGTCGTTGATGTTCTGCCTTGACTCTGTGACAAGTTAAACATCTGTTGACGAATTTTGCAACCTCTCTCTTTATTTTTTGCCACCTAAAGTGTTGATGCAAATCTTGATACATCTTTGTGCTTCCTGGGTGTATCGAGTACCTTGTACTGTGCACTTCTTACAGAATCTCCTCTCTTAGTTCTGGTACTGATGGTACACAAATTTGTCCTTCGAATCTTAGCAGTCCAGTGCCATCAATCTTTTATTTCAATTCATCACCTTCAACTAACCTCTCCTTGATGTTGTTGCAATCTTCGTCCTTCTCTTGAGCCTCTTTAACCTTATCTAATAAAGTCGGGCTCACTGCCACTGTAAAGAATTTTTTCGCTGGTCTCCATCGAATACTTAACCTCCAAGTCCAGTCGTTCGAAATCTTTCACCAATTTCTCTTGAATGGTCAACTTCAGCAACTTCTCCCTGCCTTTTCTGTTCAGGGCATCTGCCACTACATTTGCTTTGCCTAGATGGTACAGAATCTCGCAATCATAATCTATGATTAATTCTAGCCATCGAATCTGCCTCATGTTTAGCTCTTTCTGCATGAAGATATACTTCAGACTCTTGTGATTCGTATATATCTCACACTCCTCTCCATACAAATAGTGCCTCCAAATCTTCAAGGCAAAAACTACCGCTGCTAACTCTAGGTCATGAGTCGGATAACCCTTCTCATAGTCCTTCTATAACGCCCCAGAAAATCGAACCTTTTGTAAATACTTTTATAATGAATAAAATAATATTATTTGTTATTATTATGTGTTAGTAAGATGAATATCGTTCTATAACCTAGAAACGTCAGAAAGTCATAGTATTTTAACCACGTGAAGGAATTAAAGTGTTTGAGTTTTCAAGACGAAAATAAAAGTTTTTCGAGAAATTTTCTAAAAAACACTATTCATTGATTTCTGCTCGGGAATTAATTTTGAACTTCCAAGAAATATGTAATAATAGAATATCAAAGTAAGTTGGATTATGTAATAATAATTCAAGTATGGAAAACGTAATTTTTTGCATGCGGACGTAAGTCGAGAATGTTAGGAAAATAAAGCGCTAGGAGTTAATATAATGATTGTATGATACATATGTATTGTACGAGGTAACGAATACAAGTATAATACAAAGTATTATACGGGTATATACGGAGGATGGAATAACGTATATTACGAATTAATATACAAGTGAGAATACGAGTACAATACGTAAAGAATATATAATAAGGCTTTTAGTCAAATGGAATGGACTTATGGGATTGTTTAACAATTTATAAAGTCCAATAAGAAGTTATGTGCAAGCCCAAGTGGTTGATAAGGAGAGGTCCAAGTAAGTTGGTAGTATAAGCCCAAAGTAAATTAATACAAGCCCAAAGGAATAAGTTATATCTCGTGTTCACAATGTTTTTCAGATATCCATGTTACGTAAATATGTGGAAGACCCGAACCACATTATTGAGTTAGAACCGGACGAAATAGAGGAAGATTTAACGTATGAAGAGGTTCTTGTTAAAATCTTGGATAAGAAGGAGCATATTTTGCGTTCCAAGGTTATACCTCAAGTCAAAGTTTTGTGGAGAAACCACGATGTTGAGGAAATGACCTGGGAGTTAGAATCTGAAATGAAATCAAGGTATCCTCACCTCTTCATCATACCAGGTATGTAACCTAATTTCGAGGGCAAAATTTCATAAGAAGGGGAGGTTGTAAGACCCCAACTTTTATGAATAAAAATGAATTTTCTATAAATATCATTTTTGAATATTATAGAGTGAATTTAATATAATGTTATAGTTGTGGGTAATATTTATACATTTTGTAAAATAAGCAAGTTGTTATATAATATTCAATTGGTCGGGGAATATTCGTTTTAATAGAGAATATTTGTACGACAACACAATTATTGGTGGACCCCACAATGTAATTATTATCGGAATGAGAAAACAAGAGAAATATCTTTTTATGAAAATAACGACGGAAGTTTTACCGTTAACTGTTGAAACACCTAGTGTTAAAAGTACAGTAATACGCATGGTTGCATAGTAGCACACGGTATTGATTATTAATGCTTACGTAAGAAGTCACTCAGTTTTATTCAATTATTGCTACAGTAATTGTTGCATAGTATTTCACGTTATTTGATTCAATAATTTGTGGTCGTGATACTAATGAATATCCTTGGCCGTAGTGCAGGGATGATGTGGATTATTTATTAAGCTGAGTCTCAGCGATAAAAGTGATCAAAAACCTTTTAAATTATAGAAGATAGTAGATTTATTGCTCTACTTGACTCTTCTAATGGATTGCTTGTTCCGCTGCAGTTAAACTTGATGTTTGTTATATTTTTATCAGTTTAACACTGTTGAAGGCTAACGATAAATTATTCTGCTTTATCTTAGTCATAATATTTCTTACTGGGCTAGTTGAGCTCACCCTTTTGCTTTCATTATTCTCTTCAGGAAATGAGAACGTAGTCGGGACTAGTCGGGGAATGGAGTGACGGTCCAGATGTTTGCATTAGTAGTCCTCACTATTCTATGAAATAGTGTGATTATAAATGTATTGAGGACTCCTTTGAGAGTGGATATTGTCTAGATGACAATATTAAAACTCCCAGTTTATGTTTTGTCGTATTCTAAACGACAGTTGTATTATTAAGGTGTATTTGAATTTTGTACCATGTATTTGGCGACTCAAGATGGGTGATGTATACCTATTTTGGGGGCGTCACATAAATGACCTTATGATCTTATATCTTCCATCTCTACCATTGTAGGGTGATAAGAGAAGTGTAGCTTAATGAACATGTATGCTAAGAATACATAAGGATTGGATAATCAATGGACTTAAGCCGTATATGTCATGCATAAGTAATTTGAACCTAAATAAGTTATGAACTTATGATGGTCATATTTGAACTTGTATCATATTTACATAAATGAAGTTGATATGTTAATAAGATGTAAGAATGTTGATTAAAGGATTTGAATTAATAATAAGTCCTAAGAAACGAAATCTTGTAGGTTATAATTTGTTAAGTTATAAACTTATGATGAATAAGCCATAACCTAACTTAAAAATAAGTTGTTGTAATGTGTAAGTTGAGATGTTTATAGGATGAATTGAATTCATTTAGAATTATGATCAAATCCTAAGTAATGAATTTTTTCCAGAATTCACAGGATTGGACCATAATCGTCGAATTCATGAAATTCTCAGAATAGAAGTCAAATTTTGTGTTTGAATTCAAAACGTAGGTTTTAGATGGAGACAAGTCTTATTTGGCATTATAGAGTTGTTGACTCAAAAATGGTCGAATTCCGACTTAGAACGAAGAAACGAGCGTTGAACGTTCACGAATGTTTATCATTTTCGTTAAAAATAAACCAATAGGTGAATTTTGAGTTAACAAAGTCAAAAATATAAAATTCTTGCATGAACAAGTAGAGTATGTGATTTGTGAGCTAATGGCTTTTGAACGAGCTAATTCGGACTTAAAATGATCAAATTTGGAGTCCAGAAAGTTCACAAAGTTAAATATCTGTCAAAGTCATCTAGTGCACAAAGTCAGTTGGCCATACGCCACCCCAAGGCTTATTAATGGTACCAGAAGACCGAACCATGCACCGAAGCTATCGAACTTTAAGCGCCGCATAATAAGGGCGAAATGACTTAGGACTCAGCGCCACAGTCACGAGCACGGACCACGACCATCGCTAACTCAAGCGCCGCAAATGCAAGACAGAGAAGAAAGAAAGGGTGAATGCTTAAAGACACACCCTAGGGATTTAACAGTGAAGAATGTTTGTAAGTAGAACAAGGATGTTAATTAACTAACAGTGAACTAAAGCTTAGTTATAACATTGTAAGGCAGTGTTAAACCTTAAAGTATGATGACTAAATGTTAATGATAATCAATCAAACCTAAATGTAATGATAGTTTAAACTATAAGCGGCAAGCCGTAACCAATAGTAACAAATCTAATATCTGTTTAGATTGAGAAGAAGGGTAAGATTCATTAGGAACCATGCATGTTTATTCATGACCTAATGTGTTATGTGATGTGATCATCTACTATACAGACCTTAAAGACTTAATGTGAGAGTGTAATAACCGTAACAGACGCTGAAGGCAAGTATTCTAACCCTTGTTTCAGTTCAATCTGGACAAGCTTTGTGGTTCATGTATTCTTACGCATGAATTGATGTATGATGAAGTCAAAGACAATTCTTTCGGCTAGACTTAAGATATGTTGGATTTCTTATAATATATCAAAGTATGGTCAATGTTTTACCAAGTTATATTGGAGTGGTTTTCAAATGAACACTAAGTATGCTAAAATGTTTTGTCGTCAAATGACAGGCACATGAGGCTGCCACAACTTAAACGTACATACGTTTAATGAATATAGTGTTGATCAACATAGAATACTATAGGCTGATCACCTAGATGTGCTCGTAAGAAATGCCGGACTTACGGACTTTGTGCCGGGATGTCCTTTTCAAAGAAAGTATGAAATGATCAAGGTCTTGGACCGAAATTGATGTTTTACTGAATATTATCATTGTAAAACATTTTGAAAGAAAAGAGAAGAGCTATTTTGAATTATCAATAGTACTTCATAACTATTGTTTAGTTATTGAAGATATACGATTCCTATGTTTCAAGCATTTTGTTCATTAGAATTGTTATACTTGTTGAGCTAGTCATGCTCACTCTTGCTTGAACCATATGAATGCAGCTAAGACTGAACGTCCTGAAGGATCCTCTAAGGATAAAGGAAAGGATAAGGCAGACCGTTGAACGGTCAATGTAATAGTATAAGTTTAATGTTGTAATATATTTGATAGTATGACAAGAACAAATGTAATGGTTATAAAGAACCTAGGGAATGTTAATATTACTTTGAATATATAGAAGACATATTCGTTCTTTTGAGGCTTTTCATTTAAATGTATGAGTGAATGGTAGTACCGTGTAGCACCATCTGTCGGTTTGGAAGATACCCGGATTTAGGGGCGTCATAGGTTAGTATCAAAGTATTAGGTTATAAAACTTAATGGGGGAATTAAAACCTTAAGTCAAAACATTAAGAGAAGTAAAAGAATTAAAAGAAGAAAATAACCTTATAAAAATGTATTATGAATATGTTATGTGTTTTTATTATTCTACTGACGTGTTCTAATTAAACTGAATTGTGTTGTGTAGATGTCAGGTGGAAATGGAATGCATAGGGATATGCAAGCAGTTAGTGAAGAATCGGTTAACCAAATAGAGGTTATACCGAACCCAATAGCAAAGGAGCCAGAGATAGTAGTGATTGAGTCTGGAGACTCAAAGGACCCTGATTTCATGTCGGTATTTGATGGCATAATAGAAGAGGAGTTGGAGGTGGTGTCCTTCAATCCTTTAGCACTTGCGGAAGAGACACCCCAAGGGGAGTCTATGATGTCACTGTTCATGGCAATGTTAGACAAGAACCTCCACTATTGTCAAGAGTGAAGGACTTATGAGCAGAGCTTCAGGCTGTCTTACAGGATAAGACAAATGTGGAGTCGATGTGGGAACATGAACACGATGAACGGGTTTTAGCCAAGGACAAGGTCCATGAGCTAAAGCATGAGGTTTTTGAGCTTAAGGGGGAACTAAAGACCAAGAAGCAAAAATAGGGTGAATGTCCTATATCCATAGGAGTTCTCATCAGGATTTCCAGCAGCAGTAGTCAAGTATCTAGTAGAGGTCAAGGACTCAAAGACACTATTAGTCGGGATGTTATCGCTGGTCTGGCCACAACAAATTTTAATAATGCCTTAAGGCAGATGTAATCTAGTAGTAGCTAGAGTAGTTTTAGATATGTAAATATTATGTATCTAGTAGTGACGTAAAACCCTATTTTGTATATAAAAGGGTAGTCTTTTGTAAATCCTAATTTTTGGAAAGCAATTGTGGGATGGTAATGTAATCAGCTTAGGCTGTGTAATGAAATGATGTAGTATTATACTACAATGAATGAATCAATATAAGCCTTTTTACGGAACATACTGAGTAATGGATGTTGAAGTTATTATTTAATCTTAAATAATAACTAACTAATAAAAAAAGAATAATACCGCAATGTGTTGTTTATTATAAAAGTAAAAATGCTGCTATGAAGAGGATAACAAAATCAAAAAGCTAACGTAAATCAACCGGAAGGAGGTCCGGTGTCGACGTCGGGATTTTTATTTGTCCCTTTTCGTTACTTGTTCTTTGGTGTTCTCATGTTAATGTGAGATTTGTTTGAAAAAACAAGTAAAAAAGGTCCGACATGTGTTATGTCGACGATTTGACTTTAAGAGTCGCCAGTTGGTATTTTTAACTGGTTTCACCAATGCAACCGGAAAAGGTTTGCACATTAACCCAGTGATATGACACTGCTAAACGGGTTTGTGAATCCAAGATTCATTTTGGTTCGGGGGCTTGATTATGCGGAGGGAAGGTGTTAGGCACCCCTCGACATCCGTGTTGCCATGGTGACCGCCACTTTTCAAGAAACTGTTATATGAATGTGTGTGTGTGGATCAATGTGCAATTATTTGAAAGTAGTGCGAGGCCTCGTTCGCACCTATATACAAATGGTTTTAATTTATAGAAAAATTTAGTTTCAAGGAAAATATAGCAATGAAGTTTTGTAAAAAGAGGTTTTTCAAACCCTATGCTTAATAGGAATTGAGACCTTTTCATACTTCAATTTTATTATTAAAATGTTTGGCTTGTTTGCTTTTATTTTCGAGATGCGAGGCATCTTCGAGAAAATAATATATAGCAGTGTCGAACTCCTTATGAGCATGACAACCATCCAAGGAAATTCAGACACCATAAATAATGTACTAGTCACAACAATTTGAAAATGTCTATCACAGAATCAATCTCTAGATTCATGAGAGATCAATCTATGATCACATGATTCCTAGGCTCACATGATACCAGTAGTGTGTATGGAAAGCGATAGCGTTATATATATAAAAGTCAGTAACTATATATATACGAGACATGATCAACTACCACGAAGCAAGTCCATGGGGATCGAAATGTAAATATATAAAAGCGGTATATATATATATATATATATATATATATATATATATATATATATATATATATATATATATATATGGACATGATCAACCACCATGAAGTGACTCCATGGGGATCGAAAAAGTAAATAAAGAAATAAATCACGATCAACCTCCACGAAAGTAAACTCCAAAGTGACTAAATGTAAATAAAGCAAAGAAAGACGATCAACCGCCACGAAGTAAACTCAGGAGGGACTAAATGTAAATAAAGCGTTAAAAAGGCCTCAAGTAAACTCAAATTTGTGAAAATGTAAATATATATATATATATAGCGATAACGCATATAGGATATAAAATTCGGGCTCATCGGATATGTCTAACAACAATTATATATATATATATATATATATATATATCAATCAAGTAAACGCTCTAGACATAAGTCTAGGTTCAATCAAGGCATAACTCGATAATGTTAGTCCATATATAAATATATACATATATAAGTATTTATATATACAGACAAAAATGAAAACCACGGATTGAATTCCGGGCATACGTACACAACACGACTCTCAATGTGTAGAATAGTGAGTGCAAAGATGAAGAGAAAGGCTTTATAGAGTGTGAGAAGGCTTACAGTGGGCTGCCAATGCAGACTTCTATGACTCTATATGGATAAACACTCAGCTCCCGTCGGTAAATGTATAGCTATATGTGAGCTAACATGTGTTTAAAAAGAGCAAGCACTCAATATGGATGTGTACAAAGAAAATTTGACAGGGTTTCCTCGCCTTTTCTTGTTTTTTCAAATGGCCACCCCAAGCCCTCTATTTATAGAGGGGGGAGCCATAGTTGTACCTGCGGTAGCCGCAGATGCACCTGCGGCTTCCCGGGGTGTCGCGGGCTCTGCGGGGTCCTGTAGTCTCGAAGTATGTGCACTTATGCACTCTAATATCCGTTCGGACTTGTAAAACTTTAATCCAAGCATCCGAACGAGGTATATAAGACCTTCTTTGGACTGCTTGTGTCAAGAGTTATACAATGACATGGATTAGAGGTTGTACGAAGTCAGAAAGAGGGGACCATGCCCATGGTCTTCAAACTTCAAATTATATCTACTGTGCTGCCACGCGTAATAGTCACTCAGGATTGCAACTCCTTGGTTCTTATAGAACATTGTTGTATGTATGTATGTATGAAGTATTGAGATGACGCATAGGTGTTGAGGTGGCAAGATGTCGTTTGACTCCTCAATGGGGTTATCTCCGGTTTGAGTTAAAAGCAGACGTTGCTCAGGGTTACATCTGAGATTGGACTGCTGCAAGTGTTTGAATGCCGCAAGGTCATTTGTAAGAGTGCCTATCTACCCGGTGTTAGCTCCGGGTCTGAGGTATGAGTGCCTCGATAGGAGGTCCGATTGAAGCTGATCGCATGCATTTGAAACAAGCATTTCCGGAGTTATCATCGGAACTACAACGACATTCCATGGTGTTATTGCCAAGGACGAAACTCGGGGTAATCTCCGAGGTTGGAAATGATCCTTTTGGTATGTATTCTGGGGTTGGAAATGATGTTCTCGATGTGTGTTCCGGGGTTAGAACTGAACCTCTAGTAGTATCCGGAATGGATGTGAGCTGCCTTCCAGGGTTATCTCCGAAAGACGAATCTGCCCTCCTGCAATGTTAGTAACAGGTATGTAGAAAATTTTGAGTGTCTACAAATGCCCCTCTTTATCATATTCATGCAATGGATATGATAAAGAATCCTAGACACTTGAAATACAACAAAATAAACACGATGCTATGTGCAGCAACATGATGCAAATGTATGTTGCATGATTGTCGGTTAATTATATTGGGATGACAATCACTGATGTCTTGGACATGCGATCCAAGTCTTCAAGGATGCTTGACGTTGGGGCTATCACCAAAGTCTTGAATCCTAGACATAGACTTTTACTCCATAGAGGTACCTCTTATGTACAAGAGATCTGTGGTGAGAAAGCTTCGTCTGTTTGAGGATGTGTATAACATATTCCATAATCGGTCCTCTCCGATGAGGATGGTCTTATTTGGCTTGTATCACCAGCATGTACCACAATTTTGTTGGAGTTAATGCCAACAGTATGTATCGCCAGGGCTGCCTGACCTTCGCTGATGTGTATATCACTGGATAGATCCCTGTTGGGTGCATTGTCAAAGCTGCTTGACCTTCATTGATGTGTGTATCAATGGTTGTATCGCGTTGTGACCCTTGCTGGGGAAGGTTTCTTCAATGGGTTTTCTTGCCATCGGCTGAGATAACGTCAAGGTTTCTTGACCTTCATTGATTTGTGTATCAATAGTTGAGAATGCGCTGTAACCCCCGCTAGGGTACGTAGATTTTTGAAAGTCCTGCGTTATGACCCCCACCTGGGATACTTCTTTATTTCATAACTTTGGCGTTGTAACCCCCACCGGGGATACTTCATTATTTCATAACTCAGCGTTGTAACCCCCGTCGGGGATACTTTTAGGGTTATGACCCTGCACTGACGGCATTGGACCTTCGTGAGGTATTACCGAGCATGATTTGTAAAAGTTGAAGCCATTTGTATAGTATACCTTGTATGCAGGCGAATACCAATTAGTGAGATGTGGGGCCAAAGTTTGGTCCATAAAAACCAGGATTCCAGGCTATTCCGATCAATCGCGTAGCGTTTTTATTCCTGATTTGGCCTTTTCAGCTTGTGAGACCTCCTTTGCAACTCTAATTGGAGTGAGTCGGAGGTGTGGGACGCATATAGGGGTGCCGCATGTACACATGTAGAAGCCGCAGGTGGACTTGCGGTCAACCGTGGGTATGTATTACCTGCGAGTTGCTTTCATAAGTCATTTTCAAGCTGCGCGACGAAGGAAATCTGAGAGCTCTTCTTCAGACCTGTTGAGTTTGGGCAACTTTTTGCATATTCTATCACCGTATAAATGTTCTTCACTATCCTGGTAACATATACATGTATTTTTTTCTAGTTTCTATCCGTTGGAAAATGACTTATCACATGAAATGAATTTAGACACATAGTAGTGAATATGCATGCTGATATGATATGATAAAAAATATTCAACATAGTAAATGTTAGTATTAAACCATGCTGAACATAATTATGTTAAAAAAATTTAGCTTTTAAAATAGTCAAATTGATACCTTTTACTGACATTTCTTATCCTATTTGAGGACAAATGAGTAAAGGTAGAAAAGTAAAATAACCCTGGTAATTAAACTACACTTACGGATTTTTTTACTGTGATGTATTAAATGCATTTAGGATGTATATGACTGTTGGTAGGTGTGCTACTGAATGGCCACCTAGTCATGCCTATGTGCATGTGGATAGTCCCATTTACAAAGGGGGCTATGGCAAAAATTTTCCAAAACGTAGGCATTGTGTAGTCATGCATTTTTAATTCAACTGTATATGTATGTTAAAACGATGCATGGATGCATGTAATCATAAAATGCATTTTGAAAAGCTCCAGGTAAGAATTTACCACACCCTTTCTGAGGTGATTTGGAGACTTATTGTCCAGATATTATGGATCCAAATCAGCCAAGTAGTTCCCGCAGGACAACTTCTGATGTACGGAGGAGGGCTTCTGAGGTACCTCGACCCCGTTCTGTTTGACAGGCTCGTCATTTGGTGGAGGTGGTGATACGTCCTATCCGGGTTGAAGTGCTAGATGTCGAGGACGAGGAGGAGGATGTACCAGTTGAGGTTCCTGCTCCTGCTGCACGTGTTCCCCATAGGGATTTGCCAGGTATTCAAGTTGCGAACCCAGATCTTTTGGGTGATTGAGTCGGCATCCTTCAGTTTACCTGCATGCAAACGAGGTATGAAGTTAGATCTTAATCTTCCTTGTTTCCTATTGATGAGGAGCAAAGGATTCTGATGTTGATCTGCATTCGATGTAGGTTCCCGACTTTACACAGCCTCGAGGGAGATGGTTCAGCATCCACTCTATGTATCAGGCTTTGCACGATGACTATAGAGCGATTGTACATGGCTGAGTTGGACATTGGCGTCATTATGGCAGTGAGACCTCTCAAGAAGGGTCACACCATCATACCGATGATTATGGCAGAGACTCTAAGGTCAGCCACATATTACTGCACTTATCCGACAGTAGTGTTCACAGGCAGCTCGGTCATGCTGTACGTATGGTTT
The DNA here is from genome assembly GCA_020205615.1 of Panax quinquefolius. Lineage (NCBI taxonomy): Eukaryota > Viridiplantae > Streptophyta > Magnoliopsida > Apiales > Araliaceae > Panax > Panax quinquefolius. Next base: position 48,029,586 of record CM035168.1, on the reverse strand, counting down.
ATGTCACACTTGAGATCGATTGGCACATTTAGAGGGCATATATATTATTTCACCCATGATATAGCCATGTCATACTCTTTTCAGCCCGTGGAGTGTACAGATGTTGCATCTTGGTCAACTTTCCTAGCAGGTATTAGAGATCCATTTGCTTTATTGCCGTGTACAGTGTAAGACCCCAACTTTTATGAATAAAAAATAATTTTCTCGAAATATATTTTTGAATATTATGGTGTGTATTTGATATAATGTTATAGTTGTGGGTAATATTTACAAATTTTGCAAAGTAAAGCAAGTTGTTATATAATATTCGATTGGTCGGGAATATTCGTTTTAACAGAAAATATTCGTACGATGACACAATCATTGGTGGACCCCACAACGAAAGTATTGTCGTAGTAAAAAAACGACAGAATTATCTTTTTATAAAAATAACGGCGGAAGTGTTACCGTTAAAACTGTTGAACTACCCGGTAGTAAAAGTACAATAATACGCGTGGTTGCATAGTAGAACACGGTATTGGTTATTGATGCTTACGTGAGAAGTCACTCAGTTATACTCAATTATTACTATAATAATTGCTGCATCATATCTCTTGTATTATTGATTCAATTATTGTTAAGTATCATCTGCATAATATGATATATTATTAAATCAATAATTGAGACAACAAAGTTATTCATATTATTAAATTGCAATATTGACAATATCTAGAAGTTCTGTCAAGGAGAGGTTTGGTCACCTAATTGTGCGCCAATAAGGAGAAATCCTTATCGGAAAGCTCCCTCTTTCCTGGGAACGACCTGGTTGTTAAATATTGTGAGTTATAATATTAATGATGAATAAGTTTGTGTTGATTAAAGATGAAATTGATAGTTCCATTGTGTTGGAATTATTAGTGTTAGTGAAAATTGACATTTATTTCGATAATAATTGATGTCTAGAGGTTATATTGACCAATCGGGTAATTAATCAGATAAATAAGGAATTAATTGCTATTAATTCACATGATTTTAACTATTTGTTCATATGTGTGTACTATTGATTCATATTCTTGTACTATTAGGGGAGGTGGTGCAAGATTGATAATACTAGCATGACTAAGTTAAAAATGGAGGTATAGATTGAGGTACTATACTGTAATTCGTATTTTCACATGTCTATAACTATTGATTCACATGATTTACTATTGATTCACATGATTAACTATTAGGGGAGGTGGTGCAAGTTTGATAATACTTGCAGGACTAAATAAAAAATAAAGGAAAAGAGGAAGGTATTATTCTGTAATATTTCGAGCCCTAAAACGTGCAATTATCAAAACTATATTTTCCTATAAATAGAAGCTCATTCTTCCTTCATTTCTTACCAATTCACTAAAGCTATAGAGCAATTATTATAGAGAGAAACTATAGAGAGAAAGAAGAAGAGAAGTCTGCTACGTCAATATTTCAGTATCCAGTTTTTTCTAAGGTAAGGGGTATTATTCTTTCGTATTCACGAAGAGAGTTATTTTCTTTCAATACTTATAAGGGTTGTTATTCCATTCTTTATTATTATGTTGGAATAACCTGTCTATGCCAAGTACCGCATATATGGTGAAATTTTTCTGTTATTCCATTCTTTACTATTCTGTTGGAATAACTTTCATGCATCTGATCTATCGCATGCACGGTGAATTCTGTTGTTATTCCATTCTTTATTATTCTGTTGGAATATCCTGTTTGTGTGGATTACGCATGACCTGGTTCCATTCTTTATTATTCTGTTGGAATATCCTTTCTGTGCGGATTATGCATGACCTAGTTCCATTCTTTATTATTTGTTGGGAATAATCTATCTGTGTGGTCTATCGCATGCCTGGTGAATTCTTCTTTTATTCCATTCTTTATTATTCTGTTAGAATAACCTGCCTATGTGGATTACCACATGCATAGTGAATGATCCTTCGTATTCATTCCTTAGTAAATTGTGGAAATGATCTGTCTACGTGGATTACCGCATGGCGGGCGAAAATCCATTTGCAGTTTCATATATTCTATTATACTCAGTTGGTTAAAGTTTTGGCTTCTATACTCCATGAAATTAGTAGAATATCCTGGATATTGCGCTTCATCCAGTATCTTCTCATGGAAATATTCTTCTGAGCATTCTTGATAAGTTTTACTCCACAAAGCAGTATCATGTTGACAATTTGGACGTTATTGATTTCTAGATAAATTAAATTATAAATCTTTAAAATTTATCCTTGAACTTGTTTTATTGAATTATTATGTCATTGTCATCATCCTCATGCTTATATTGTGATGAAAATTATCTTTGGTTTACGTGCATAGATGGACTTGGTATGATTATGACCAGGGATTATTCGGTATAATCATGACCGTAATGTGATGAATGATGTAGTGAAAGTCCTCCGTGGCATGTAGTGAATTGATGCACAATTTTTGGTATAATTATGACCAGGGATTATTCGGTATAGTCATGACCATTGATGATTTAATGAATATCCTTGGCCCATAGTGCAGGGAAGATTCGATGATATGGTTTATTTATTAATCTGAGTCTCAGCGATAAAAAAATTGATGAAAACATTTTAAATCATAGAAGATAGTAGATATCATGCTCTACTTGACTCTTCTAATGGATTGCTTATTCATTGCAGCGATTAAACTTGATGTCTATTGTATTTTATGTCGACGTTGGGATATTTGTGTGTCCTTTTCGTTACTTGTTCTTTGGTGTTCTCATGTTAATGTGAGATTTCTATGAAAAAACAAGTGAAAAAGGTTCGACATGTATAATGTCGACGATTTGACTTTAAGAGTCGCCAGTTGGTGTATTTAACTGGTTGCACCAACGTAACCGAAAAGGTTTGCACATTGACCCAGTGATGTGACACTGCTAAACGGGTCTGTGAAACCGAGATTCATTTAGGTCCGGGGGCTTGATTATGCGAAGGGAAGGTGTTAGGCACCCCCCGACATCCGTGTTGTCACGGTGACTGCCACTTTTCAAAGAAACTGTTATATGAATGTGTGTATGTGTGTGTGTGGATCAATGTGCAATTATTTGGAAGTAGTGTTGTACCTTGTTCGCACCTATATACATAGGGTTTGAATTTATAGAAAAATTTAGTTTTGAACAAGATATATCAATGACGTTTTGTAAAAGAGGTTTTTCAAACCCTGTGCTCAATAGAAATTGAGGCCTTTGATACTTCCATTTTATTATTAAATGTTCGGCTTGTTTGCTTTTATTTTCGAGATGTGAAGCATCCTCGAGAAAATAATATATAGCAGTGCCGAACTCCTCATGGGCATGACAACCATCCAAGGAAATTTAGACACTGTAAATAATGTACAAGCTGCTCACAGCTGAAAAATTTCCATCATGGGAACCGAATCTAGATTCAGTAGACTGAATCCGTGATCACATGATTCTTAGGCTCACATGATACAATAGTTTGTATGGAAAGCAGTAAGCAGTTATGTATATAAAAGCTATATATATATATATATACAAACAGGATCAACCACCACTAAGCAACTCCATGGGGGATCGAAAATGTAAATATATAAAAGCGGTAAATATATATATATATATATATATATATATATATATATATATATATATATATATATATATATATATATATGGACATGATCAACAACCAACTGCCACGGTAAACTCCAATGTGGTATGAAATGTAAATAAAGTCAGAAAAGCGATCAACCGCCACGTAAGTAAACTCAGTGCAGACGAAATGTAAATAAAGATGTAAAAGGCCACGTAAGTAAACTGCAGCCACGATGATATAAATGTAAATATATTTATATATATATATATATATATATATATAAATATATATATAAAGTAAACGCACCTGGATGTGAATCCAAAGCTCATCTGATATGTCCGATAATAATTATATATATATATATATATATATATATATATATATATATATATAAGCGAATAAATGCACCGATGTAAAATCCGTGCTCATCGATATGTCTAAAAACAATTATATATATATATATATATATAGCGAGTAAATGTCTCAACGTAAAATCCAGTGCTTATCGATATATATATAATAATATATATATATATATATATATATATATATAAAAGCAATAAACGCCCGCATCAAGTCTAGGCTCAATCGAGGCATAACTCGATAATGTTAGTCCATATATATGAATATATATATATATATATATATATATATACGTAAAATGAAAACCACTGACCAAGTCCGCAAAAACGCACACAACACTACTCTCAATGTGTATAACAAAGGTGTGCTAATATGAGAAGAAGGCTTTATATAATGTGAGAAGGCTTACAGTGGGCTGCCAAAGTAGACTTCTATGACTTTAAATGGATAAACACTCAACTCCTACTGGATAAAAGATAGCTATATGTGAGCTAACAAGTGTTTAAAGATGAGAAAACACTCAAAAGATGTGTATGCAGAGTAAAATGGACATGGCTTGCTTGCCTTTTACTCTCCTTCTCTTCCTCAAATGGCTGACCCCAAGGCTCATATTTACAGATGGATGGCCACAGGTACACTTGCAGCAGCCGCGGTTGTACCTGCGGCTGGTCGTGGTGTATCCGAGCCTAGCGGGTCCCATCGTCTTGAAGTACGTGCACTCATGCACTGTAATATCCGATCAAACTTGCAGAACTTCAATTCGAGCATCCAAACGAGGTATATCTGACCTTCTTCGAACCACTTGTGTCAAGACATACGCAATGACATGGATTAGAGGTTGTACGGGAAGAGGGGTCTATGCCCATGGTCTTCAAGCTTCAAATTCTATCCAAAGTACCGCCACGCATAATAGTCACTCGGGATTGTTACTCCTCGGTTCTTGTGGGACATTGTTGTATGTATGTATGTATGAAGTGTTGAGACGACGCGTAAGTGTTGAAGGGGCAAGATGATGTTTGACTCTTCGCTGGGGTTATCACCTGTTTGAGATGAAAGTAGACGTTGCTCAGGGTTACATCTGAGATTGGACTACTTTTTGGTATGCCGCGATATCATCTTGTGAGAGAAAATGTTGAGGCGGTAAGACGACATGTTGACTCCTCACCGGGGTTATCACCGGTTTGAGCGGAAAGCAGACATTGCTCAGGGTTACATCTGAGATCTGACTACTACAAGTGTTTTAATGTCGCAAGGTCATCTTGTGAATGTTCCTATCTGCCCGTTGTTAGCTCCGGGTCTGAGGTATGAGTGCCTCGGCAGGAGGTTTGAGCTTGAAGCTGATCGCATGTGTTTGAAACAAACAATTTCAGAGTTATCGCTGGAATTGCAAAAGCATTCCTTGGGGCTATCACTAAGGATGGATTCGCTACTCCCAGTGTTGTTTCTGGGACTGGAACTGAATGTCACGATGTTATCGCCGAGAAAGAACTAACCTCTCCAGTGTTGGTGCTGGTCTTTTAGTCTGCATACCTCGGGGTTATCTCCGAGATTGGAAATGACATTCCCGATTTGAGTTTCGGGTTGGAACTGATGCTCCCGATTTGTGTTCCGGGTTGGAACTGATGTTCCCGGTTTGTGTTCCGGGTTGTAACTAAACTTTCAGGAGTATCCTGAATGGATGTCAGCTATCTTCGTGGTTATCTCTCGAAAGACTAATCGCCCTCCCGCAATGTTAATAATAAAGTGCAGTAAAAAAAATTTGAGTGTCTAAAGGTGCCCCTCTTTATCATATTCATGCAATGCAAGGCATGGATAGGATAAAGAATCCTAGACACTTGAAATGCAAGAAAGATAAACGTGATGCTATATACAGCAATATGTTGCAAATGTATGATGCATGATTTTCGAGTAATAATCCCGCTTGGGATGATAATCGCTGATGGCTTGACATGCGATCCAAGTCTCCAAGGATGTTGACGTTGGGGCTATAACCAAAGTCTTGAATCCTAGACATTGGCTTATATTCCATAGAGGTACCTCTTGTGTGTAAGAGATCTACGGGATAAAGATTTATCTATTTGAGGATGTGTATAACATATTTCCTCATTCTGTCAGAGTTACTGCCAATAGTTTGTCGTCATCAGGGTTGCCCGACCTTCGTTGATGTGTGTATCACCGGATAGATCCCTGTTGGGTGTATTGTCAAGGTTACTTGACTTTCATTGATGTACGTGTCAATGGTAGCATTATATGTAACCCCGCCGGGATACGTAGATGAGTTGTCTTCACGATGGGTTTACTTGCCATCGGTCGACATGACGTCAAGGTCGCTTTCATCGACCTTCATCATGTGTGTATCAATGGTCAGATTGCATTTAACCCCACCGGGATATGTAGATGCTTGAAAGATGTGCATTGACCCCACCGATACTTCATCAGATGGATAACTTTATCGCTTTGAACTTCATTTGATAACTTTATGTGTAAATTCTCACGGGAGGTTTGATATTTCATTGTTTTGCGTTGTAACTTCGTCGGGGAAGTTTAGGGTCATGACCCCGCAAATGACGACATCGACCTTTGTGGGGGGTATTACCGAGCATGATTTGTGAAAAAGTCGAGCTCATTAGTATAAGATACCATGCATTCAAAGCGAATACCATTGAGACGACGGGAGTTTAACTCGACCGACAAGAAACCAGATTTCAGCTATTCCGCCAATCGCAGTAGCATTTTTATTCCTAATTTGGCCTTTTCACCAGAGACCTCCTTTTGCAACTCTAACTCGAGCGAGCCGAGGTGTGGGACCCATGTAGAAGTGTCGCAGTACACTCGAAGAGCCAGCAGTGAGCTCATACCCAACCGTGCCTATGTATGATAAAGCCAATGGTTTCTTTCATAAGTCATTTTCAAGTTATGCAATGAAGAAAATCTGAGAGCTCTTCTTCGATCTCACTAAGTTCGCAACTTTTTCGCATATTCTCGCCACCGCATAAGCGCTTTCACCCGCCCCGGTAACGTATGCATGTATTTTTTCCAGCTTTCTATCCGTTGAAAATGACTTATCACATGAAATGCATTTAGACACATAGTAGTGAATATGCATGCTGATATGACTTGATAAAAAATATTCAACATAGCAAATGTTAGTATTAAACCATGCTGAACATAATGATGTGAAAAAATTTGACTTTTGAAATAAATAAATTGGCACCTTTTACCGCCATTTCTTATCCTATCTGAGGACAAATGAGTAAAGGTAGAAAAGCAAAATAATCTTGATAATTAGACTACACTTGCGGATTTTTTACTATGATGTGATAATGCATATAGGATGTATATAACTGTGTATAGGTGTGCTACTGAATGGCCACTTAGTCATGCCTATGTGCATGTGGATAGTCCAATTTACAAAGGGGGCTATGGCAAAATTTTCCCAAAATGTAGGTATTGGGTAGTCATGCATTTTTAACTCTATCAGAGATGTATATTAAAAATGCATGCATTTTGAAAAGCTCCGTAAAGAAATTACCACACCCTTTATGAGGTGATTTGGAGACTTGTTGTCCAGATATTATGGATCCGGATCAGCCGAGTAGTTCCCGTAGGACCACTTCTGGTGTACGGAGAGAGCTTCTGAAGAGCCTCAACGCCGCTCATCGCTGATACATCCTCGCTGCTTTAGTGGAGGCGTGATATCGTCCCTATTCGGGTTGAAGTGCCGAATGTCGAGGACGAGGAGGAGGATGTACCGATCGAGGTTCCCGCCCCTCGCCAGACGTGTGTTCCCCGTAGGGAATCGCTGTATTCAAGTGGCGAACCCAGATCTTCTAGGTGACTTGAGTAGGCATCCTTCAAAGACCTACCGCACGCAAACGAGGTATGAAGTTAGATCTTTAATCTTCCTTATTTCCTATCGATGAGGAGTCAAGGATTCTGATGTCGATCTACATTTGATGTAGGTTCCCGCTTCACACACAACCTCGGGAAATCGGTTTAAGATCCACTCTATGTATCGTGCTTTGCATGATGACTGACTACAGAGCGATCGTCCATGGTCGGATTTGGGATGTTCTTCTCCATTCTACCCCGTCACTATCCCCGGGTTACCTCGTGGCATTGTTCGAGAGCGGTGGTTTCACCGCACTCACCACTCCATTTGTTGGATCTGTGAGGTGATGATGACGCCGATGGATCGGCGCTTTATCATAGTATATGAGTTTGAGGGGATCCAGCCTTTTCACGCGGCGGATATTTCCCCACCGCCGCCGATCCTTGTTGGGAGTTCCAACGGAGGCGCTCAAGGGCAGGACTATTCGTACGGGTCCTTTGAGCGTAGATGCTATGAGCGGGCTATTGAGTGAGCCCATACCCGATGATGTGAGAGTCAGGGATCGCATTCTTCTGCGATTGTTCCTGATGATCATTAGGGGCTGCTTCATAGCGATAAATTCTTCTACTGTCCTCCTTCGCTTTGATCAACGCCACTCGACACGTGGGACCATAGAGAGAGAGAGATGATTGGGGTTCCTACACCTTTGCCTATTTCCTCGGGGGAATGCGATGCGATCGTGGGCTTGACCGAGGCGTGGTTAGGATTCTACCCATTTCTACTGGTGAGTGTTTCTCTTGTCTTTTCCCATGTATAGGTTAAGAGTGTCGACCGACAAAGAGATGTTTGCCTTTGTGTTGGCAATTTTGGGCCTATGAGAGGCTTCCCTTTTTTATGCCCCGTGAGCGTGTTAGGGTTTAGATACCTATCCACGAGGACGAGATGGCATCATTCCATACCGGGAGGTCCCCTGCTTGTCGAGGGTTTCACTCATTGTCGCCATACCCGGAGTTGTCGACAAACCGATGTCATCACACGGATTCCCTACTCTGAGAGCATTTGGGAGTTGGTTTTGAGGATGGGTACCAAATGCGTAGAGAGTACATCATTTCCACCCGCAGGATTCCTCTCTTCACAGATGGAGGATGGGAGCTCTATTTAGAGAGCGTATATTAGGAGCACTACAGAGAGATCCGTATGCCGATCTTGCCTCCCGCCAGCGTTATCGGCCTGCTTTTCAAGCCACCCGCCATCATCGACATCCCATTGATGGGGATCGACGGCTTTACATTGTCGAGGGCCCCTAGTCTCGTGAGAGATGTTCCAAAGATTGGTGGATCCTCATACTATTGGAGCTCGCACTCCGCGCCACACGCTTTATGGGGATATGGTTCCGTGATCCGTGATGATGACGGATTGGCTAGCCTGTGTCGAGATCCGACTCATGTGACACATTGATTGATCGATTGACTTCACAGACCGACCCGCCACATCTTTTCATTCGCATTTTGGGCAGAGATCCTTCAGGTAGATACTTTTGATCCTTCCAGCCTCGGCGCCGCCCCCTCAGTGACCCATATGGCTTTTTTGCATGATCCTCCTCAGAGATCGGCCGACATCCCCAGATAGAGATCCAAATGACTCAGAGGAGTTACATCAGGTGGACAGTATCGATGATGTAGACATCGACACCATTGACTTTTTCTCGATGTATTTCTCGATATCTCTTTGATAGGCCTCTCTTAGTCACTGGGTAGCTTCGCCCCATTCTCGTATATATCTTTTGATAGGCCCTCAGATTTTAGTTAGCTTCACATAGATTTATTAGATGTATTAGATGATGATATACTTAGAATGTATGTATAATTTCCATTCCCTATATCATATTGCCATCTATTGTATCATGCATGTTATTATGTTATGCATATGTATGTATGTCCGTAGATATTCAAAGATTTAATTTCGGATGGTCTTATGACACCCGCATGATGATGTCTTCTTCGACAGCTAGTCAGATTGATCATACCCCACCATTTTTGGTGGTATCTCGTATGCGCTACATGGTATGATAGTATATCACCATCGACATATGGTGATCGTATGATTTGTCGCAAGATACTATGACCCTCGTGATGTTTCAGTGTTCCCACAGATTTGTAGAGGGTATGCTAGAGCACCGGGTATCGGAGAGGCAGTTTTCCATTTTGGGACCCAAGAGTCGACTCCTACTTTGGAGGAGTATGACGATTGACGATGTTGCCACCGATGTACTCTTGCCGCATATATAGCTATCAGAGACATGAGAAGACAGTTTATGACCCTCACCGGATTGAGACGTAGAGTGGTCCAGGACGAGATTACATCCGGTCACGTGATATCCCAGCATTTCCTATTTAATAGGTTTGGCTCTTAGGATAGCTATGCACGACATTCCAGGGATTTCACCACACCGAGGGACCATCATGCGCTCAACCAGTAGTAGATGTATCGCTTTATATGATTATCATCATACGCCTTTCATGCCACGATACATGGATGAGCTGGATATCAACGTCATTATGGCAGTGAGAGCTCTCAGGGAGGGCCATACCATTGTACCGATGATCATTGCGAGACTCTCGAGGTCACCTACATACCGCTGCACTTATCCCAAGCAGAGTGTTTACAGTAGCTCTCTACCATGTCAGATGTGTGGTTTATGTCACACTTGAGACCGATTGGCACATTTAGACGGTAGGGGTTTTGTTTCACCCATGATATAGCCATGTCATACTCCTTTCAAATTTCATGAGTGTACAGATGTCGCATCGTGGTCGCTTTTCCCGGCGGGATTTGAGACCCGTTTTCTATATTGATGTGTTCAGGGCTTAGCTCACCCTACAACTTCATTACTTATGCTCCGGACATGGATTATCTCCCTCTAGCCGGTTTGAGGGGCATGATCACTTACCACCCATCGGCCGTGATGTGTCGGGCTTTGACCAGCCAGGATTTTCATCCATTTGAGGGGGCAAGTGAGTCAGCTTCTTCTTCACACCGCTTATCACGGAGGATGATCCAGTCAGATGCCTCGCTGGATCAACGAGAGTCGGGCCGAAGTTTTCTATCACCATCCAAGTTTTTTTCTCAGAGTAGTTTCCGTATGGATGGAGACAGACACTGCATCGGTTATGGTAGTATCCACAGTGCAGGGGATTGATTCTGACGATGAGGAGCCTATAGAGGAGGATATTATTCCCATCGATGATTTAACTGTTGGGCTGCCAGCATTTGTGATGGATTCTCCCACCCCGAGTGTCACTGTTACTCAGTATTCGGCACAACATTTGGAGCAGAGCTTACATTTGATGACCTATGACAGAGATCAGGCTAGGGCCGCGATGTTGACAACTCTTGATGAGAGAGACGCCACTCTATTAGAGAGGGATGAGGCTATATCATCCAGAGATGCATTGATTGGGGAGCGGGATGTCGCCTTATCTGCTAGGGATGTGGCCATTGCATATAGTACTTCTGTTAGATCCCAGATGACTATAAGTCTTGCCGATATGAGTGCTTACACTGATGAGCATTATGCCACCATGCAAGCTTAGCCTCCGATCCGCTAGCTCGTAGAGATACCTCAAGGGCAGAGCTTGCGCCAGCTACCTCCGCCTTCTTCAGAGGGGATGCTATGTTAGATCCGATAGTCCGATACACACACATCTCAGAGATAGCTTTTATTTTCCCCGCATGCACTAGCTTAGCCATTTTTTCATCATGTACAACATATATGATATATCAAACAAGATTATGTATGGCAGGAAATATATTTTGATTCACTTCCCTTTAGTTATGCCTCGATACTTGCTTGATATTTGCCGCTTTCTTCGTGGCCTCTCGTGATCTTGATGCATTCTCAACTTATCCTCGATAGATGGACATCGAGACGCCGCAAGATCTCTCGTAATCGGATCATTGATTTCTATAAATCCCTACCATCTTCGTGTCTTCGGGACCGGTATCTGTATGGAAAAGTGGAGAGGAGGGTAGTTTCTTCCTCTCTCGAGATCGACCGCACTACGATGGTCGCCAAGATTTCTATTTGTGAGAAGCCTAGTTAATTCCATCTCTTATGGGTTGGTATTGCTCTTTGAGGCACGATCGCAAGCTTTGATGGTCACCGAATCTTCTATTTGTGAGAAGAGGTTGGGTAATTCCATCCCTTTGATCTCAAAACCGATGAAATGTGGGCGATTCAAGGTCGATCCCAATACCGCAGACAAGAATTTTTGTTCGGTAGGGGTTAGATCGAACCATAAATGGTCGCCACGCATACTCCTATCAAAGAGGAGATCAAGTCTCATGTAGTTCAACCTCGTGTAAGAGGTTCAACGCCGAATGTGAAAGGCGATGGGTGTAGAAATGTTTTTTGTTGTTTTTTTTTTTATAGAAAGGGCATAAATGTTTTTGTTTTTTTTTTTCATGCACCGCCATATATAGAATATGGTTGCCACGCACTCTATATGATCGAAGAGATCAGTCGACGAGTTCGCCTCTCGTGACTAATCGCAAGAAAGAGAAAAAGCGTGAATCCCATGCGCAGCTATACTACGGGGAGAAAAAGTTTATCCCATAATGGGGACAAACCGCAGGTGTGTAAAAAGTTTGATCCCGCCTTCGTGACAAACTGCAAGCGTGAAAAGTTTAATCCCGCTTCGTAATAAACCGCAGCCTGCAGAAAAAAAAGTTTAATCCCGCCTTCGTGATAAACCGCAAGTGTGAAAGGTTCAATCCCGCCTTCGTGATAACCAAAATTGTGAAAGGTTAAATCCCGCCTTCGTGGATAACCAAAATTGTATGGAAGGTTTGAAATGAAGTGATACCAGTCACCGGGTTTGAAGTGTATGTTTCCTCGAGGGGCGTAAGAGTATGCAAAAGAGAGGGTTCAAAATCTAATGACCGGTGATTTGATGATCAAAACCAGATGTTTGTTTGATGGTAACTTCGCATATAGTACCGCTTTCACTGTCCGAGTTGATAAGTCGTGGAAATTCATCGCCATCCATTTCCTCAATCCGAGAGCACCTCCTCGTCAATACCTCCTCGACAACAAATGGGCCTTCCCAGCTAGGGAGCGAATTTTCCTTAGATTGATCTTGTTGTCAATGATCTTCTTCAAAACCAAGTCATGTTGTTTGAATAGCCTTAGTCGAACTTTTTTTCGTCAGAGGATCGCATGCATCCTTTCACGATATAATCACCATGGAAGATAGTCGCGGATCGCCTTTCGCCTATTAGAGACAATTGGTGATACCTTTCTTTGTACCCATTGGTCTTCATCCAACCGAGCATCCATCAATACTCGAGGGATTCCATTTCCACCTCTATGGGGAGCACCGCTTCCATCCCATAGACTAATGAGTAGGGGTTTGCCCTGTGGAAGTACGCATGGAAGTTCTCAGAGGCTAATAAAGTCGAGGGCAAGAGGTCGCCATCCTTTGTGATCGGCGGACATTTTCTCGCATGATCTTTTTTATGTTTTTATTAGCCGCTTCAACAGCACCATTCATCTTTGGACGGTAGATGACGGAATTGAGGTGTTTGATGTGGAATTTTCTGCATAACTCCTCCATCATTTTTTTGTTGAGGTTCTTAGCATTGTCTGACACAATGACCTCTGGTTGTCAATATCGATAAACAAAATTGTTTCGATGAAAGCAATGATGACTTCTTTAGTAACCCTGGGGAAGGAGGCTGCTTCTACCCATTTGGTGAAGTAGTCAATCATGGTGAATATAAATCGATGTCCATTATCGCTTTTGGGCTCGATGGGCCCGATCACGCCCATTCCCCACATTGAGAAGGGCCATGGCAAACTCATATTATGGAGTTCCTCGAGGGGCGTGGATAACATTCCCATGAATCGCATCGATAGCACCTCTTTGTGATCATCACAATCACTTTTGAGTGTAAGCCAATAATGCCCCGCTCGAGGATCTTTTCGACAAGTAAGGGTCCGCCATGTGAGGGCCACATACTCCACCATGGATCTCATCCATGAGTCTCTCGAGCTTGGTCTTTATCTAGACATCTAAGAGAGACCTAATCCAACATCTCTTTTTGTAGAGTGCATCTCCGCCAGTAGAATTTCATAGAAAGTCGATGAATCCGCTTTTCTCTCGCTTCGCTCACCATGGGTGTAGATCCATCTCGTAGATACTCTGTGATGTGCTGATACCAAGGATTGTGGATGGGAGGTAGCTCATCCGATATTTCTCCAACGTAATTCCCATAAACTTGGGCTTTTTGCAAAGTAAACGTGATGCTTAGCATGTTTTCCTTGTCAGGTATGTAAACCAAGGAGGCCAATGTTGCTAATACATCTGCAAAATCATTCCTATTACGAGGAATGTGTAGAAAGGAGATTTCTTCAACTCCAAAGCCATCTCAGAAACTTGCCGATGGTAAGGCAAAGAAATGTAATTCTTTGGTTTGATAGATTCCTCGTGGATTGTTTGATTACCAATTCGAAATCCCCAAAGATAGTTAACCGCCGATGCCCATCGAATGGGCAAGTTTTAGCCCCATGATATAACCTTCATACTCACCAACCAAGTTGTTGGTGCCGATAAACCGCAATTTGACTACGACGGATACCGCTTCCCCATCATCGGATATTAGAACCGCCCCAGCCTCCGTAGCCTTCGTGTTAATACCCCATCAAAATACATTCTCCACGTATGGCATGTATCGTATCGATGTTGTTGTAGCTAAATCATCATTATCCCTTCATCGAGAAAGTATGTTTCAAGGGTTTGTAGTCCCTCGCAAAAGCGCGCAGCCGATCCGCAATTCCTCGACCTTGATGACTTTTTTGCATCACGTAGACGATGTCAAATTGTCAGAGGATCAACTACCATCCGGATAATCGACAATTCAAGATGGGCTTATCGAACACATACTTGAGAGGATCCATTCGGATATGAGATGGGTCAGTGTGACCATGGAGGTAATGTTGTAACCTCATGGAAGCCCATGCTAAAGCACAACAAGTCTTCTCAATCGAGTGTACTTGTGTTCACCGATGTCAATCTTTTGCCGAGGTAATAGATAGCTCATTCTTGGCCTCTATTATCTTTTTTTGCCCAAAGATACAACCCATGGCATTGTCATTTATGGATGTACATGAACAGGGGAACATCATCCCCGGAGGTACCAAAATAGAGCGTTAATCAATTGCTTTTGATTGTGAGGAAGGCTTTCGACACTCATCATTCCATTTCATGGAGGAGTTCTTCCTTAACAACTTGAAGATCGGGCTCACAAAGTTGTTGTGAGAGTCGAGAAATGAATCTGCTAATGAAGTTGATCCTTCCCAAAAATCCCCGTATTTCTTCTCTCGTCTCGAGGAATGGGCATTTTCGATGGCCTCGGATTTTGGTAGATCCAGCTTCAATACCTTTGTGGTCGATTAGAAACCCTAGAACTTGCCTCGACTTAACACCAAAGGCGACTTCATGGATTCAACTTCAAGTCAGACTTACGCAACCCGTTGAAAAGTTTTCTGAGATGGTCTAAATGGTCTTCCTCCTTTCGGATTTGACAATGATGTCATCCACGAGATCTCTATCTCTTTATGCATTAAATCGTGGAAAAGAGCCATCATAGCTCACGATAGGTTGCCCCAAAGATTGATGAGGCCGAATGACAACCGCTCTCAGAAAAAAAAGTTCCCTAAGGCGTGATGAAAGCAGTTTTCTCACGATCTTCCTCAGCAACCATAATTTGATGGTACCCCGCAAAGCAATCAGCAAAGGAGTACATGCCATTTTAGCAGTATTGTCAATAAGAATGTGGATAAAGGGCACGGGAAAGCTATCTTTAATTCAAGCTTTGTTCAAATCCTGGTAATCCATGCAGACACGCACCTTTCCTCCTTGTTTAGGCACGGGAACAATTTTTGATATCCACTCCGGATATGTAGACACCATGATAATGCCAACTTGAAATTGTTTCACAATTTCTTCTTTAACCTTTAAACTCCACTCAGTTTCAATCGCCGAGCTTTTTTGCCTAATCGGCTTGAATCCTTTTTTAATGGGAAGGCGATGAAGAACAATGTCAAGGACAAACCCACCATGTCTTCATGAGACCATGCAAACACATCCTGAATTGGGTTAATAGTGCAACCATGTCATTCCGCTGATTTGTGGTAAGGTCTCGAACCAATTTGATTAGCTTAGGGTTGTCTAAGGTTCCAAGATCGAAAGAAGTGGTTTGATCAAGATTGGGTTTGGGTTTGTCTCATGACCCATTCCTTAATCTCTTGAGGTGTCTCAATGTCCTCTTGATGTCCATCAAGTCCGAGTCCAACTTTGCATCAAAGTTACAAATTTTGTGGAGAGAAGGCACCTCATCGCAAAAGTACATGCACATCTAAATTCGTAGTCCTAAAATAAAAGATGCTTTCACTTAATATATGCAAATCGCTCGATCATACAAAAGTGTTAGTATGTACTTGATAAAATAACCGCTAGTATCAGTAAAGGAAAGTAAGCAATTAAAGTTATCTATAGGAAGAGGGATTTTTCACCCATTTTACCCTCGTCGACCAAATGCATGGAGTGCCGCTCCAATTGTCGAGGGCAAAGTCCTCAAGGATCGCAGTGATGGAAGGATCGCTCATTGTCCTCCTTCTCCCAAATGATAACCATGACATCCGGGCAATCATCGTCTGGGTGTATTTGTTTGTATGTTCATCATGAACAATGACGCGTATGCCTCGCCATCATCAAGGCAAAGGTCATGTTTACGCTGCCTCTTTTCTTCCACTTCGGATCGTGAATCAAAGACCTCTTTTGCTTTGATTGGCACCGGTTTTGAAAACAAAGATAGCCACAACATGGGCCGGAACCTTTACCGAGATTGCATCAACTCATGAGGTAAAGGTATAGAAAATCGCCATGCGTGCGAAGCTTCGAGGAACCTATTTCGCTTATGAGGATTCCTCGTGATCGAATCGCGTAATAGCCCAGTTCGGTTGTTCCAATTTGACCGACATTTGGATAGGGTGCTTAATACCCTCGCTTATCTTTACCAAGCCCTTGTCCGTGTTGATGACCCAATAACATCATTTCTCGAGTGGCCGACATAACCTCGCCGTAAATCTTGGGTACGGGAAGTGGCGCCCAATAGAATGGTATTGCGTGTTACTCACTTCCGCAGTATGGAAACCGGCCGCTTCAACTTCCGAATTGAAGATGATGATTGGTAGAGTTCCTTGTTCAGACATTCGCTCGCCAACGCCGATAAATGACTAGACCGTTGTTGATAATGTATTTGAGTTGTTGATGTAAGTGTGGAGGAATGGCTCCAACCATGTGTATCCATGGTCTCCCAATAATAGAGTTATATCCTCGAGTCTATCTTGAGGACGTGGAAAGATACATTGAATGTATTTGGACCAATCTCAATTGGCAATTCAATCTTTCCAACGGAATTTCATCGGATCCATCAAAAGCTCGATAACCGTATGGTCGCTTTGGATCCGCTTGAGATTGATATTCATCTTCACCAAGGTGGCATAAGGACGATATTTAGAGATGAGCCTCCATCTATCAAAACTCCCAACCAGCATGTACCCTAAGACAAAACTGCAATATGCAACGGCTTGAAATGACCGGCCCTTTCGGGAGGTATGTCATCATCAAGGAAGGATATCACATTGTTGTTGAAAATGTGATCAACCAAATGTTGAAATTTTTCCACATCCACCGATTTTTTGGCAAGTAGGCTTCTTCCAAAACCTTCAAGAAGATCTTCCGATGATCCTCGTAAGAGAAAACCAAGTCCAAAGATTGAAATCGGTGTGGAGCTTCTCGCAAGCTTAAAACCACTTTGGCTTCATTGTGGCCCATAAAACGAGGAATTTTTCAATCTTCTCCATGGGAAACTTCCCTTTGCTTCGTAAGTAGGTTTAATAACCCGCCGAGGAAGATACAAGGGATTTTCCTTCAACACCGTAGCAAAGAGAGTATGAGACGTGGATCCTTCAGCTTTCTCCATAATTCCATGGAACTTTGTGTAAGTCGACAATAGGATATCAGGGTCTCAAAGATAAAGAAATTGGCTCTGTAAGCGCCACTTTCAAAGGATTGTCAGCCTTTTGAGTTGAATTGGTTGTATGGGAAATACTTTGACAAATCTCATCATCCACTTTGATATAACTCACATCGATCCTTCCTTCCATTTGGTAGGACATGCATTCCCACCCTTGAGTTACATAAAGGTAATCATCTCGCTATTTGCAGACACCGCTATCAATAAGATTCTCGAATGAGATGGCGGAGTGCCCAAAGATTCTTCCGTGGTCGTGACCGCGAGAATGTGAATGATATCGACACACTTTCATCAAAATTAAACCGTCCCTGAATCGGGATTGATTGAGGGAGAAGGAAGGTAATTCTTCCTTCGCTGATCAACATCCGCAGATCTCCTCCATAAATTGGCCCAAATAGGTGAATTCCCTCTGATTGGCAAAATCCCGACGGGCTTTAGCATTTGCTCTCTTCGCAACCTTATCCTCCATAGCTTCGCTTTCTGAAGGTGGTGAGGAGAGCATTCATAACAAAAGGAAGGAGATAGGCATGCTCTCGCCGATTAATCAAGCGTGTAACTTGATGATGGTGGGTCACCAGCCTCGCTAATTGCTCAATTTGTTTGCAAAGAGCTTTTCATCTTTCGCTCCATGGTAAACTAGAACTTTGAATAATCCCATTTGTCAACACCGCCTTTTGATGGGTCGGGATGATTCTCCATTAGAATTGAACCTTGTCCAAAGGCTCCAACCGATCATGTTGACCTCTTCTTCTTTTTGGTTGAGGAAGAGGGTTGTCTTGCACACATGAGGTTGATCTGGTTTTGTGACCACGATCTCACCGTTGTTCTATTAGATCTTGAATCTTTTGTTTCAAGGCCCAAAAATCTTGAGTATCATGTCCAGTGCTCCAAAGCATGATGATAAGCACACTTCGAGTAGCATTAAAACCCTCCCATTAGGGTCATTGGTGGAAGAAGATGTGTAATTTTCTTCCGAGCAAATCAAGAAGAGCAAGAATATTCTCTCGAGCGAAGTCCCCTAAGGGTGTGAACGCTCGAGGTCGCTTTACTTCTCCACTTTTAGGCAATGGAGGGTTTCAAGATTGTGCCGAAAAGGGGAGTAGTTTCTCCTCCGATAGGCATGCTTTGATTGCCTTTTTGTCCTTGTAGTATCAAGGAAACATCCTCCTCTTTTTTTATGGACCCTCCGGGTTGTTTCCATAAGATCCGGACTGATGATGTGCTCAAAGAATGCCTTTTAAGAGCTGCTAGGTCTTGAATTTTACCGACTTCAATCCCATCTCACCCATCTCTCCGTGCTTGATCATTTTAGAGAATGGTTTGCCAATACCAAATAGAACTCTTTCATAGAAAGGAGCTTCTCAGACATCTATGAAAGTCATGACCATTATTTCGATTCTCATTATGGAAGGAATAACTTGAGCAAAGAAGGCGCCTCCACCTTTGAGCGCATTTCTCTAAACGACTCATTAGACTCGCTTTCGACCTTGGTGATTTGATACCTGGCCAGAGCCATCCGAGATTGAAAATCAGATTGAGTGAGGAAGGCGTGAGCCACCTTTCCCAAATATGGATCTTTGAGTTGTCTAATCTGGTATACCATGAACGGGCTTCTCCAATCAGACTTTTCTGAAACAGCTGCATTCTGAGCTTTTCATTTTCCGCATAAGATCCAAGTTCTCCAATGAACACCTTTAAATGTGTATAAGGATCCCCTAATCCGTCATATTTCTCAAAATCAGGGGTCTTGAATTTCTTTGGATAATGAACACCAGGAAATATGCAAAGGTCTGCATATGAAACAATGCCATATGTTCCAATCCCTTTGAGAACACGAATAGTTTCCTCCATTTGAAGGACCTTTTTCCTGATATCACCGGTGTCTAGATCTCCTTTGAGATGGGTGTTTTCAGGGTCTTTGTTGGTCGTATCAAATTGCGGTTCTGGAATTGTTTATTCTAGACCTTGAACTCGTCCTTGTGTAGAGGATTCTATATGTGTAGGTATCTTCATACCCTGAGTGGATCGGTGCAATTCTTTTTCAAATGAAACAACCAAGTCTCAGAATTTGTTTACTCAATCCATCAAATTCTTCTCGAAAAAAACATTAGATCGGTCGAAGAAGAAGACATGATTGTCAGAGTTCGTGGCCTTTTTTTGGATTTTGAGCGTAATGTGCCCAATTGCTTTCCTACAAAAGACTTACATAGTTTAGTCTTAGGGTAATGTAAATGTTATCATAAAATGTCCGTTTTAGAAATTTTTGTCCTGCAAAACCGGTTGTTAATTGATAACATGCATTCATGCACAGATATTCTTCATATTTTCCATTACATATGGATGAACATGGAATAAAATTACAAGTAAATGCATTTAAAAGTAATTGAAAATGGAAAGTAGGAAGAGACTTTGCTCTGCATTTGGTTTATCAGAGGTTGACCTATCTTAGGGTCACTCTCGCGGATTTTTGGCATGAAGGTTCCCAGATCATCGCAATTTACTTGACGAGAAGTTAATCCTGCCTCTTTCAACCGAGCGAACTGGTGGTGCCTTTCCGAGCCTCACTGGAATTATTCTTCCCATGAGTCCAAAGAATCAAACACCGACAGTGATAGCCTCCCTCGATGGAGGAACCACACAACATACATTCACATACAACGTGTCTCACACGCTTATGCAAAATGATGACATGTGCGAGAAGCACTAATATCACATATAGATATTTAGCAAAGGCAAGAAATAAAATGCATTCATACACATTCATCGAAAATGTAAATGCAACATTCACACACAAGCATATAATAATTTTATAAAGCTTATAATAATGCGCTTAAGCCCTCTTACTGAGAGTCCCCAAAGAGAGTCGCCACCGTCGACGCCGGGATTTTTGTGTGTCCTTTTCGTTATTTGTTCTTTGGTGTTCTCATGTTAATGTGAGATTTGTTTGAAAAAACAAGTGAAAAAGGTCCGATATGTATAATGTCGATGATTTGACTTTAAGAGTCGCCAGTTGGTGTATTTAATCGGTGGCACACAACGCAACCGAAAAAGGTTTGCACATCGACCCAAAGATGTGACACCGCTAAACGGGTCTCAGAAACCGAGATTCATTTAGGGTCCGGGGCTTGATTATGCGGAGGGAAGGTGTTAGGCACTCCCCACATCCGTGTTACCACTATGACCGCCACTTTTCAAAGAAATTGTTATATATGAATGTGTGTTTGTGTGGATCAATGTGCAATTATTTGGAAGTAGTGTTGTACCTTGTTCACACCTATATACATAGGGTTTGAATTTATAGAAAAATTCAGTTTTAAACAAGATATAGCAATGACGTTTTGTAAAAGAGGTTTTTCAAACCCTGTGCTCAATAGTAATTGAGGCCTTTGATACTTCCATTTTATTATTAAATGTTCGGCTTGTTTGCTTTTATTTTTGAGATGCAAAGCATTCTCGAGAAAATAATATACAACAGTGCCGAACTCCTCATGGGCATGACAACCATCCAAGGAAATTCAGACACTGTAAAATAATGTACAAGCTGCTTACAGCTGAAAAATGTCCATCATGGGAACCGAATCTAGATTCAGTAGACTGAATCTGTGATCACATGATTCCTAGGCTCACATGATACTGCAATTTGTATGGAAAGCAGTAAGCATTTATATATATAAAACCTATAAATATATATATACAGACGGGATCAACCACCACGAAGCAACTCCATGGGGAATCAGAAATGTAAATATATAAAAGCGGTAAATATATATATATATATATATATATATATATGATCAACCACCACGAAGTAAACTCCAAGTGGGACGAAATGTAAATAAAGGTGTAAAAGTGATCAACCGCCACGTAAGTAAACTCTGTGGTAGACGAAATGTAAATAAAGTCAGAAAAGTGATCAACTACCACGTAAGTAAACTCTAGCGCAGACGAAATGTTTATAAAAAAGCATAAAAGGCCACAAAGTAAACTCCAACTTCTGACAAAATGTAAATATATATATATATATATATATATAAAAGCAAAGAAACGCATATTAGGATGTGAATCAAGGCTCATCGGATATGTAAATATAACAATTATATATATATGTATGTATATATATATATATATATATATATATATATATATATATATATATATATATATATATATATATATAATAAAATACATATGTAAAATCCAGTGCTCATCTGATATGTCCGATGACAATTATATATATATATATATATAAAAGCGAGTAAATGCTCCGGATGTAAAATCCAGGCTCATCAGATATGTCTAACAACAATTATATATATAAGTATATATAAGTATAAAAGCAATAAACGCTCCAGACCAAAATCTAGGCTCAATCGAGGCATAACTCGATAATGTTAGTGCATATATGAAATATATACATATATAAGTATATATACATACAAAAATGAAAACCATGGACTGAAGTCCGGGAAAATGCACACAACACGACTCTCAATATGTATAACAATCTGTGCTAATATGAGAAGAAGGCTTTATATAATGTGAGAAGGCTTACAGTGGGCTACCAAAGTAGACTTCTATGACTTTAAATGGATAAACACTCAGCTTCCACTGGATAAAAGATAGTTATATGTGAGCTCACAAGTGTTTAAAGATGAGGAAACACTCAAAAGATGTGTATGCAGTGTAAAATGGACAGTGCTTCCTCGCCTTTTCCTCTCCTTCTCTTCCTCAAATGGCTGACCCCAAGGCTCATATTTATAGATGGATGGTCGCAGGTACACCTGCGGCAGCCGCGGTTGTACCTGTGGCTGGTCGTGGTGTATCCGAGCCACGCGAGTCCCGTCGTCTCGAAGTACGTGTACTCATGCACTAAAATGTTCGCTCAAACTTGCAGAACATCAATCCGAGCATCCAAACGAGGTATATCTGACCTTCTTTGGACCGCTTGTGTCGAGAGTTACGCAATGAAATGGATTAGAGGTTGTACGAAGTTAGGAAGAGGGGTCTATGCCCATGGTCTTCAAGCTTCAAATTCTATCCAAAGTACTGCCACGCGTAATAGTCACTCGGGATTGTTACTCCTCGGTTCTTGTGGGACATTGTTGTATGTATGTATGTATGAAGTGTTGAGACGACGCGCAAGTGTTGAAGGGGCAAAATGATGTTTGACTCTTCGTCGGGGTTATCATCGATTTGAGATGAAAGTAAACGTTGCTCAGGGTTACATCTGAGATTGGACTACTTGTTGGTATGCCGCGATATCATCTTGTGAGAGAAAACGTTGAGGCGGTAAGACGACGTGTTGACTCCTCACCAGGGTTATCACTGGTTTGAGCCGAAAGCAAACGTTTCTCAGGGTTACATCTGAGATCTAACTACTGCAAGTGTTTTAATGTCACAAGGTCATCTTGTGAATGTGCCTATCTGCTCGTTGTTAGCTCCGGGTCTGAGGTATGAGTGCCTCGGCAGGAGGTCTGAGCTTGAAGCTGATCGCATGTGTTTGAAACAAATAATTCTGGAGTTATCGCCGGAATTGCAAAAGTATTCCATGGGGCTATCACCAAGGATGGATTCACTACTCCCAGTGTTGTTTCTGGGACTGGAACTGAATGTCACGATGTTATCGCCGAGACAGAACTGTCCTCTCCAGTGTTGGTGTTGGTCTTTTGATCTGCATACCTCGGGGTTATCTCCGAGATTGGAAATGACATTCCTAGTTTGTGTTCCAGGTTGTAACTAAACTTCTGGTAGTATCTGGAATGGATGTCAGCTGTCTTCCAGGGTTATCTTTGAAAGACGAATCTGCCCTCCTGCAATGTCAGTAATAGGCGTGCAGAAATTTTTGAGTGTCTACAGTGTGACAATAAATGTAATGAGGACTCCTTTGAGTGTGGATGTTATCTAAATAACAATATTCTTATGAAAACTCTAAGTTTATGTTTTTGTCATATTTTACACGACAGTTGTATTATTAACTTGTGTTTGAATTTTGTACCATGTATTTCGCGACTCAAGATGGGTGATGTATACCTATTTTGGGGGTGTCACATATAGGGCTTAGCTCACCCTACAGCTTCATTACTCATCCTCTGTGCATGGATTATCTTCCTCTAGCTGGTTTGAGAGGGATGATCACCTACCACCCATTGGCCGTGATGTGTCAGTTTGACCAGTTTCAGGATTTCCACCCATTTGAGGGGGCAGTGATTCAGCGCTTCGCTTCTCGCCACTTATCATCAGCGAACATATCCAGGTTGTATACCTATTGGGATCAGTGAGAGCTAGCTGAGTTTTCTGTCAGTCATCCGGGTTATTCTACAGAGTATTCAGTATAGATAGAGACAGAGACTGCATCAGCTATGGTAGTATCCACAGTGCAGGATATAGATTCTGACGATGAGGAGCCTATAGAAGAGGCTGACATTCCCATTGATGGAGACTTGACTGCTGGGCTTCCAGCATTTGTTATGGATTCTCCCACCCCGAGTGCCACTGTTACTCAGTATTCAGCACAACATTTGGAGTAGAGCCTACATCTGATGACCTATGATAGAGATCAGGCTAGGGTCGCGATGTTAATAGCTCTTGATAGGAGAGACTCCGCTCTATTAGAGAGGGATGAGGCTAGATCAGCCTGGGATGCAATGATTATGGAGCGAGATGCCACCCTATCTGCTAGGGATGTGCCCATTGCATACAGTACTTCAATTAGATCCCATACAATTGGCATCTTTGCTTATATGAGTGCATACATTGATGAGCATCATGTCACCATGCGGTTAGCCTCTGATCTGCTAGCTCGTGTAGATATCATTGGCCAGGAGCTTGCAGATTTACCTCCATCTTCAGAGAGGGATGCTTTGTTAGATCTGATAGTCCACATACACATAGATCCGTAGATAGCTTTCTATTTTCCTACACAGACTAGCTTAGCCATTTTGTCATGTACAACACATATGTATATCTCAAACAGTATTATATATGGCAGAGAAATATATTTTGATTTACTTCCCTTTTAGTTATGCCTTGATACTTGCCTGATATTTGCCTGTTTCTTCAGGGCCTTATGATCAAAATGCATTCTGAACTTTACCTTGATATGTGGACATTGAGCCATTGCAGGATCTCTCAGAACTGACCATTGATCTGTATGTATCCCTACCATCTTTGGTGTCTTGGGACTGGTTTCTGTATGGAAATATGGAGAGGAGTCTGGCTTTTCCTCTCTGAGATTGACCTCACCACAGATGGTCTCCAGTACTTCTATTTGTGACAAGCCTAGTTAATTCCATCTCTTATGGATTGATGTTGTTCGTTGAGGCACAACCGCAGCTTAGATGGTCATCGAATCCCTTATTTATGAGGAGAGGTTGGGTAATTCCATCCCTTTGGTCTGAAGCCGATGAAATGTTGTGGATTAAAGGCTGATCCCAATACCGTGTGACAAATATTTTTGTTCTAGTAGGGGTTAGACTGAACCATAAATGGCTGCCTACGTACTCCTATTAAATAGGAGATCAAGTATGTGTAGTTCGAACCTGGTGTAAGAGGTTCAACGCTGAATGTAAAAGGCAGATGGGTGTAGAAGCTTTATTGATGAAGAAGGATGTAGAAGTATTTTTGTTTTTATTTTTGTAGAGAAAGGGCAGAAATGTTTTTGTTGTTCGCCCCTCCGGATGAATCACAACCAAAGAGAAGTGAATCCCATGTGTAGGCTATACTCTAGGGAGAATAAAGTTTGATCCCATGATGGGGACAAACTGAAAGTGTGGAAAAAGTTTGATCCCGTCTTCAGGACAAACTGCAAGCGTAGAAAAGTTTAATCCCGTATTCAGGATAAATTGCAGACGTGAAAGGTTTAATCCCATCTTCAGGATAACCAAAATTGTATGAACTATTTGAAATGAGGTGAAACCAGGCTGCTGGTTTGAAGTGTATGTCTCCCTGAGGGGTAAAAGAGTTTGTAAAGGATAGGGTTCGAAATCGGAATGACTGTGATTGGATGATCAATAGCAGGATGTTTATTTGATGGTAACTTCAGACATAGTACAGTTTCAAGGTGTCTGAGTTGATAAGTAGTGGAAATTCATCGCCATCCATTTCCTGTAGTCCGAGAGCACCTCCTGTCAATACCTCCTTTACAACAAACGGGCCTTCCCAGTTAGGAGAGAATTTTTCCTTAGATTGATCTTGGTTGTCAATGATCTTTTTCAAAACCAAGTCATGTTGTTTGAACTGCCATAGCCGCACTTTTCTATTATAGGATTGTGCGACCCTTTGCTGATATAACTGACCATAGAAGATAGCCGCGGTTTGCCTTTCATCTATTAGAGACAATTGGTGATACCTGTCTTGTACCCATTGATCTTCATCCAACTGAGCGTCCATCAATACTCTGAGGGATTCCATTTCCACCTCTATGGGGAGCACTACTTCCATCCCATAGGCTAATGAGTAGGGGGTTTCCCCAGTGGAAGTACGCATTAAAGTTCTGTAGGCTAATAAAGTCAGGCCATCCTTTGTGATTGGCGGACATTTTCTGCATGATCTGTTTGATGTTTTTATTAGCCACTTCAACAGTACCATTCATCTTTGGACGGTAGATGACGGAGTTCAGGTGTTTGATGTGGAATTTACTGCATAACTCCTCCATCATTTTATTGTTAAGGTTCTTAGCATTGTCTGACATAATGACCTCTGGTTGTCCATATCGATAGACTACATTGTTTCTGATGAAAGTAATGATGACTTCTTTGGTAACCCTGGGGAATTTGGTGAAGTAGTTGATCATGGTGAATATGAATCGATGCCCATTACTGGCTTTGGACTCGACGGGCCCGATCACATCCATTCCCTACATTGAGAAGGGCCATGACGAACTCATATTATAGAGTTAACTAGCATTCCCATGAATTTGGCATTGATAGCATCTCTTGACGTGATAATCACAGTCAACTTTGAGTGTAAGCCAATAGTTTCCTGTTCTGAGAATCTTATTGACAAGTAAGGGTTTGCTCATGTGTGGGCCACATACTCCACCATGGATCTCATCCATGAGCCTCTGAGCTTGGTCTTTATCCAGACATCTGAGGAGACCTAATCCTGCATCTATCTTGTAGAGTGCATCTCCGCTCAGGTAGAATTTCATAGCAAGTCGATGGATCCGCATCTTCTCAGTTAGGCTCGCCTCAGTGAGTGTAGATCTATCTCGTAGATACTCCTTGATATGTTGATACCAAAGGTTGTGGATGAGAGGTAGCTCATCAGATACTTCTCCAACATAGTTCCCATAAGTTAGGGCCTTTTGCATGGCAAATGTGATGCTTGGCATGTTTTTCTTGTTAGGTATGCGAATCAAGGAGGCCAACGTTGCTACTGCATCCGCAAAATCATTCCTATTACGAGGAATGTGTAGAAAAGAGTTTTCTTTGAACTCCAAAGCCATCTATAAAACTTGTCGATGGTAAGGCAGCAAATGTAATTCTTTGGTTTGATAGATTCCTATGGATTGTTTGATTACCAATTCAGAATCCTCAAAGACAGTTAACAGGCTGATGCCCATTGAACGGGCAAGTTTTAGACCCATGATACAGCCTTCATACTCAGTTGTGTTGTTGGTGCTGACAAACTACAATTTGACAGCGATGGGATACTGCTCCCCTATACCAGATATTAGAACTGCTCCAGCTCTAGAGCCGTCTGTGTTAACAGCTCCATCAAAATACATTTTCCATGTATGTCATGCATTGTACTAATGGTGTTGCTGAACTGTCATTGCCCCTTCATCGGGGAAGTATGTTTCTAAGGGTTTGTAATCCCCTGCAGGAGCGGCTTCCTTGACCTCAGACAGAATTTTGCATCACATAGATGATGTTAAATTGCTGTAAGATCAACTGCCATCTGGATAGTCGACAATTCAGTATGGGCTTACTGAACACATACTTGAGAGGATCTACGCGGGATATGAGATGGGTTGTGTGACCATGGAGGTAATGTTGTAACCTCATGGAAGCCCATGCTAAAGCATAACAAGTCTTCTCAATCAGAGTGTACTTATGTTTATTGATGCTGAATCTTTTGTTGAGGTAATAGATAGCTCGTTCTTGGCCTCTATCATCTTTTTACCCTAGCATGCAGCCCATGGCATTGTTATTAATGGACAGGGGAACATCATCCCTGGGTGGTACCAAAATAGGAGCGTGAACCAGTTGCTCTTTAATGGTAGGGAAGGCTTTTTGACACTCATCGTTCCATTTCATGGAAGAGTTCTTCCTTAACAACTTGAAGATGGGCTCACAGGTTGCTGTGTGGTGAGAGATAAATCTGCTAATGAAGTTGATTCTTCCAAAAAATCCCCGTATTTCCTTCTTTGTATGAGGAATGAGCATTTCATTGATGGCCTGGATTTTGGTAGGATCCAATTCAATCCCTTTGTGGCTGACTAGGAAACCTAGCAACTTGCCTGATTTGACACCAAAGGTGCACTTGGATGGATTCAACTTCAAGTTGTACTTATGCAACCTATTGAATAACTTTTTGAGATGGTCTAAGTGGTCTTCCTCCATTCGGGACTTGACAATGATGTCATCCACATAGATCCTTATCTCTTTATGCATTAAATTATGGAAAAGAGCCATCATAGCTCGCTGGTAGGTTGCCCCGGCATTGATGAGGCCAAATGACAACCGTCTTGTAAGAAAAGGTTCCCCAAGGTGTGATGAAAGCAGTTTTCTCACGGTCTTCCTCAGTGACCATAATCTGATGGTACCCTGCGAAGCAATCCGCAAAGGAGTACATGCCGTATTGAGCAATATTGTCAATGAGAATGTGGATAAAGGGCACGGGAAAGCTATCTTTAAGGCAAGCTTTGTTCAAATCCCATTAATCCACGCAAACTCGCACATTTCCTCCTGGTTTAGGCACGGGAACAATGTTGGATATCCACTCCGGATATGTAGACACCATGATAATGCCATCTTGAAATTGTTTCACAATTCCTTCTTTTACTTTTAAACTCCACTCAGGTTTCAATTGCTTGAGCTTCTGCCTAACTGGATTCAATCCTTCTTTAATGGGAAGGCGATGAAGAACAATGTCAGTGGATAAACCCACAATGTCTTCATGAGACCATGCAAACACATCCTGGAATTGGGTTAATAGTGCAACCATATCATTCCGTTGGTTTGGAGTGAGGTCTGAACCAATTTGGATTAACTTAGGGTTTTTTAAGGTTACAAGATTGAAAGAAGTGGTTTGGTCAAGGTTGGGTTTAGGTTTGTCTGTGACCCATTCCTTAATCTCCTGGGGTGTCTCAATGTTCTTTTGTATTCCCATTAAGTATAAGTCCAACTTTGCATCAAAGTTACAGCCCTTGTGGAGAGAAGGCACCTCATCAGCAAGTACATGCACATCTAAATTCAGAGTCCTGAAATCAAAAGATGTTTTCACTTAATATATGAAACTGTTTAATCATACAAAAGTGTTAGCATGTATTGATAAAATAACTACTAATACTATATAGAAAAGTAAGTAATTAAAGTTATCTATAGGGCAGAGGGATTTTTTGCCCATTTTACCCTCTTCGACCAATGCATGGAGTGCTGCTCCAATTATCGAGGGTAAAGTCTTAATAGACTGTAGTGATGGAGGGGTTGTCATTGTCCTCCTTTTCCCGAATGATAACCATGATATCTGGGCAATCATCATTTGGGGTATATCTGTTTGTATGTTCATCATGAACAATGATGCGTATGCCTGACATCATCAAGGCGATGTCATGTTTACATTTCTGCTCCCTTTCTTCCACTTCAGGATCAGGAATCAGCACCTCTTTTGCTTTGAATGGTACTGGTTTGGGAAACAGCATAGCCACAACATGGGCTGGCACCTTTACTGGAGACTGTATTAGCTCATGCGGTGCAGATGGAAAAAATCGCCGTGTGGAAAAAACTTGAGGAACCTGCTTATGCTTATTAGGATTCCTATGACTGGAACAGGAAGAATAACCTAGTCTGCCTGTCCTAATTTGACTGGACACTTGAATAAGGTGCTTAATACCCAGCTAATTTTTACCAAGCCCTTGTCTAGGTTGATGACCCAATGACATCATTTCTTGAGTGGCCGACATAACCTCAGCTAAAATCTTGGGTATGGGAAGTGGTGCTCCAATAGGTTGTTATTGTGTGCAACTCACTTCCAAAGTATGAAAACTGGCCGGCTCAACTTCTGAATTGAAACTGATAATTGGCAGATCTCCTTGTTCAGGACATTCTGGCTCAGCATTGACTATGAATAGACTGTTGTTGACAATGTATTTGAGTTGTTGATGTAGTGTGGAGGGAACGGCTCCAGCCATGTGAATCCATGGTTTCCCCAATATCAGGTAATATCGTGAGTCTATTCTGAGGACGTGGAAGGATACATTGAATGTATTTGGACCAATCTCAATTGGCAGCTCAATCTTTTTGACGGGATTTTGTCGAGATCCATCAAAAGCTTTGATAACCATATGGCTGCTTTGGATCCATTTGAGATTGACATTCATCTTCACCAAAGTGGTATAAAGACATATATTCAGAACTCTAGCTAGCATATACCCAGAGGACAAAACTGCAATATGCAATGGCTTGCAATGACCGATCCCTTCGGGCAGTATGTCGTCATCTGTGAAGGATATCACATTGTTGTTGAAAATGTGATCAACCATATGTTGAAATTTTTCCAAATCCACTGATTTCGGTAAGTAGGCTTCTTCTAAAACCTTTAATAAGATCTTTCAGTGATCTTCGAAAGAGAAAACGAAGTCCAGTATTGATATCTGATGTAGAGCTTCTCTTAAGCTTAAAACCACCTTGGCTTTATTATGGCCCATAGTGCGGAGGAATTTTTCAATCTTCTCCATATGAATCTTCCCCTTTGCTCTCATAGCGGGCTTCATCACCCTCTAAGGAAGATACAGTGGATTTTCCTTTGACACTATAGCAGTAGTATGAGACGTGGATCCTTCAGCTTCTCCATAATTCCATTGAACTTTGTGTAAGCTGACAACATGATATTGTGGTCTGAAAGGTAAAGAAATTGGCTTTGGTGCAGCCACTTTCAAAAGATTGTCAGCTCCTTTGAGTTGAATTGTTTGTATGGAAAATACTTTGACAGTCTCATCATTCTCAGCGGATATAACTTCTACTGATCCCTTCCATTTGGTAGGACAAATATTCCCACTCTCAAGTTCCACAGTGTCGTTGTCTGCGATCTGCAGGACACCGCTATCAATGAGATTTTGAATGAGATGGCGGAGTTCCCAGCATTATTTTGTGTTGTGAACCGCGAGAATGTGAATGATATTGACATACTCCATCGGAGTTGAACCGTCTTGAATGGGGATTGATCAATATTTGAAATATCTCTTCCATAGATTGGCCCAGATAGGTAAATTCCCTCTGATTGGCAAAATCTCGACGGGCTTTAGCATTTGCTCTCTTTGCAACCTTATCCTCTATAGCTTCTCTTTCTGAAGGCGATGGGGGAGCATTCATAACAAAAGGAAGAATATAGACATGCTCCTGGCTGATTAATTGGCGTGTGACTGGATACTGGTGGGTCACCAATTCTGCCAATTGCTCAATTTGCTTGCAAAGAGCTTTCATCTTTAGTTCTATAACAAATTAGAACTTTGCATAATCCCATCTGTCAACACCGTCTTTGATGGTTTGGGATGATTCACCATTAAAACTGGTACTCTGTCAATTGCTCTAACTAATCATGTTGACTTCTTCTTCTTTGTGTTGAGGAAAAGGGTTGTCTTGCACATGAGGTTGATCTGGTTTGGTAACCACGATCTCACCATTGTCTATTAAATTTTGGATCTTGTGTTTCAATGCCCAATAATCTTGAGTATCATGTTCAGGTGCTCCGGCATGATAAGCACATTTCCGATTAGTATTAAAACCCCTGCCATTAGGTTTGGCTGGTGGAAGAAAACGTGTGATCTTCTTCTGAGTAGTCAGAAGAGCAAGAATATTCTCGAGCGAGTGTTCGATGGTGCTTTACTTGTCCACTTTAAGGCAATGGAGGGTTTGAAGACTGTTCTTGGAAAGGGGAATAGTTTTTCCTCTATATAGGCATGTTCTGATTGCCTTTTTAACCTTGTAGTATCAAGGAAACATCCTCCTCTTTCTTTTTATGGACCCTCCGGGGGTTATTTCCATAAAATCCTGACTGGATGTGCTCATCAACTGCTTTAAAAGCGGCTAGGTCTTGAATTTTTCTTGACTTCAATCCCATCTCAACCATCTCTCCATGTTTAATCATTTCAGAGAATGGTTTGCGAATATCAGCTAAGACTCTTTCATAGAAAGGAGCTTCCTGTATGTCTATGAAAGTCATGACCATTTCTGATTCTGTCATGGAAGGAATAACTTGAGCAACAAGGCGCCTCCACCTTTGAGCATACTCTCTGAAAGACTTGTTAGACTGTTTCTTGACCTTGGTAATCTGGTACCGATTAGGAGCCATCTGAGATTGAAAACTGTATTGAGTGAGGAAGGCGTGAGCTAGCTCTTCCCAGCTATGGATCTTGGAGTTGTCTAATCTGGTATACCATGAACATGCTTTGTAAAGCCCCCAAATCCAGGTACTTGAAACCCGAATCCAGTACTTCACGATACCATTTCTATGAGCGGAATAATACTAATAATAATAACAATAATATAAATATTAAACTTAATTTACATAATTATCAGAGTCTAGCTCCCAAGTACGTAACATTTAATTATTCCTTACAATACATGATAATAAATATATAACGTTATCTTAATAATATTAAACTATTATATAAGATAACATTGAAATCATTCAGCAACCTTTCCCTTTCCCTTGTTGTTCACACTTAGCTGAAAACATTTAAACTAAGCAAGGATGAGCATTTGAGTGCCCAACAAGTAATAACAATTATATATATATATAAAATTGAAAGAATTTAAATGTTTTCTTTATACTACCCTTCTACAACAATTCAATAGTTGTGAAGTAATCTGAACCGATAATAATAACATAACAACCCTCTTTCAAATTTTTGAAACTACGTACTGACTATAAATAGGGTTAAGGGGACATACTATAAACGTTGTTTTTATTTTTGAAAAGGTTAAACAGAACTTCATCTGTAAACCATCATAACTTACAGGCACGAGGGTGATCAGCCCGTTGTACCCTATATTGATCAATACTACATGCAAGAACGATGTTATCGTTCACTCTGTCCACCTTGGGTGCATAAAAGTTTTCCCGTGTAAGGGATGTTCATACTTGTCGGGGTTCCAAACCAAAGCAATTTGGTTGGATAATAATAAGGTTTTAAATTGTTCAACAATAATCTATAATTCAACATATATATATATATATATATATATATATATATATATATATATATATATACGGGTAATTAACAAAGGTGTATCAACATGTGATTAAATGCAATGATTATCCAAGTGGGGACACTTGTATAACCATTTATAGAAATTAAAGCACAAAATATATATCTGAATTACCATATACTAACATGTTGACAATCAATGAGCGTATATAATATAGGATTAATAATCTGTATAATAATAATATAATTCTGAATCATTCTTACTCGTGTCCATTGCATAAAGAAAATGCAAAGGTAGGATACTTGCCTGATGCGATGCTTACAATATGCAACTTAGTTTTATCTTTTAAATCACGACCTATCATTAATCATATCATTCGTTCTATTAGAACAATATACTCTAACATATAGTACTGCATTTCGCAGTCAGCTCATAACCTAATCACATTATTACACATGTTCAACAGTTATTGCATCATAAACAAACATTAATACAGTTAAAATATTTAAGTCCAGATCAATTTAAAATATATCGATTATCTGAAACTGACTTTATCGGTAATTATCGA
Source organism: Panax quinquefolius (assembly GCA_020205615.1). Taxonomy (NCBI): domain Eukaryota; kingdom Viridiplantae; phylum Streptophyta; class Magnoliopsida; order Apiales; family Araliaceae; genus Panax; species Panax quinquefolius. The sequence goes on along the minus strand of CM035168.1, from coordinate 47,995,770 downwards.
GTCTAAGACTCTATTCTGTAACTCAATATTTGTAAATATCAGTCATATTATTTTACATGACTCAATAAATTTTTATTAATTTATCACGAATTTTCAAACACCGAAATCATTATTAAATGATTCAAATATCAAATAATTCTATTATCATTTAATTATTATTTAACTATTAATGAAACCATTGCAAAAATATTAAAGTTATTTATAATAACTCAAAATATTTTTAAAACATTTATATTACCCTTAAATGATTTTTAAAACATTTAAAATCATTTTAAATAATTATCATTAATATTAAAATATTAATGTACTATTTCTTAAAATATTAAAAGTCATTAAGTATAACTTCAAATATTTTTAATTAACTTAATATTATTGATCTTGATAATATTTAATTCACCTCTTAGTATTATTAGTTCACTAATAATACTTTTATTCGCTTACTAATATTATTAACATCTTAATAATATTTTAATACTTTACTAATATTATTAATCCTCTTAATAATATTTTAATCATGCATTAATATTATTACTTTAATAATATCTTACTTATGTTTTAGTATCATTAATCAATTAATAATACTTTTATTCATTTACCAATCAGTATTAATATTTTATTCATTTATAATATTTATTATTTTAATATTTTATTCTTTTACTAATGTTATTACATTTTTAATAACATTTTATTAAATCTCGAATATTATTATTTACTTCATAATATTTTAATCATCCAATAATACTTTAATTTAATATTATTAATCTTTTAATATTATTTTAATCTAAGATTAATTATTTAATAATATTTTAATGAAGCTTTAATCTTAATATTTTTATTTACTTAACAATATCATATTCTAATATTATTAATATCATAATAACATTTTAATAATTTGTTTAATCAATAAACAATTTATTTTAATTGTTCACCCTTTATAAAATAACTTATTTAATATCCATAAAAAGTCATAAATAATATTTCTTATTATAAATTACCAAAATGCCCTAAAATAGTCATAATATTATATATTAGGAGTATTTAAACATTAAAATCATATTTTTCTTATTTAAGACATCATTTAACTATTTATTTCCTTTTATTCATAACTTCATCATTTTTAGGAAAAATACCAAACTGATTCCAAAAATTCTTTTTTTCTGATTTTAGACAGTATATGACCCAACAATGATCCCCAATTTTTTCTAGAATTTTAAAGTGCCCAAAACACTCAGATCTTGCTTCATTTTTCATAAATCGAGTTTAGCTCAGAGAATTCTGAAATTTTCAGGGTATACTCCCATAGCATATATGAACATACTGTAAAAATTTTGGATTTTTTCCATGTATACATTATGAGAAATGTGGGTGTTAATATTAAGGAGTCCATTACGGAAATAGCCATTACACACAACCTATAAATCGAAACGTGTCCGTTCTTTTTCCTACACGTAGATAACTTCTTAAGGTACCTCTGTGATTTTTTCCAGATTTTTAAAAGACTTGAAACTATTCGAAACAGCCTTAAGAAAAAAATGCTACATTATACCTTCATTATCATGCATCCGTCAACCTCATGCCATCTACATCAGCCTCATGCCATCTAGCACCACCAAACTATGCCATTTCCTACAATTGTTCGACCAAAGGAGGTCTAAATATATGCAATGCAAAATAACATGAAATGAAACTAAAACATACTAGAATGTACTTGAGTTGGGCATAATTCGTGTAAATTGATATCCAATAAGTAGGTGTAAAGCCCACTTATCAAATACCCCCAAACTTGAACTATTGCTTGCCCTTAAACAATGCATGCTAAATAACAATGACAATGCAAAAGCAATACTATGCAACTAAATTACTATGCAGACTAGTCTCACATCATTCCAACTTAAACAGAATTTCAAATGCCTTAGTGAATTATCCAGATTCAAGAATACAAGTTCAAACTAAACTATAGTCATAACATCATACACTCAGATAATTCATACATGCTATAGAGATGTTGTGTGTGTGTACAGTGTTCACCAAAACTTGTTCAAGCAAAGAATACACATGCTAAACTGCTCAAAACAGAAAATTATAGTCTAAATTAAGAATCATGTATACTCATGCAACGAAGACTGTTCCAACATATGCACACAAACTAAGGTTCAACGATGGGCTTAACTGCTTTATTGATACTCACGAGGGCATTTTTTTGCTCTTTCCTGCGGTGTTTATTGCTATTTTTCTTTTCGTTTTCTCTTTTCTTTTTCACACGACTGTGCAATGCCTTATTCCATTAGGAAACACTGCTACCCCTTAGCGAGCTTTCAACCAATGACTCCCAAACCATGAAAGACCTTAGGGCGCTAGGTGTAGAGACAATCCCCTCGGGTGTACTTACTCAATTTGCCAGGTCCCCGAAATAAGACTAGCCACGTTATTGCTATTTGATTTTTTTTATATATACATAGCATACCCATGTTTTCCTAAAGTTTGAATGTCAATGTTTCATACAGTCTACATGTATGTTCCACATATTTCTCTTTTTAAGACTACATTTTCTGATAAGCAATGCAACATATAATTCTTATAACTACAAGTGATTGTGAACACATCCGTGTAAACCGAAAGCATTTAAAAATCAACATGAATTTCATCATGTAAAATATTATAACTACGTTCATGTTATTCTATATACTCAAAAATCCTTCACAATTCACTGACATCATTGGCTAGGCAAGAAATTCCAAAAAGCAAGAACTTTGTGAGACATGCAAACTAATAAAAATAAAAATAACAATAACACACAAACAACTAAACTAGTAAACTAATTATGCAAAATTTTAAGATTTTAAACTAACCATGCAAAAACTAAATTACATGCTACTATACTACTACCCCAATACCCCCAAACATAAAGTATTCAATGCCCCATTGAATGAAGGTAAAGGGTACAAGAGAGCTCCCCTAATGATCAGCTGTACCACCCTCCTCGGGTGGTGAATCTGGTGGTGGATAAGGCACTGTGGTCCCGAACTGAGGCCACTCTAGCATTGTTCCTTATTGTGAAAAGGCCTCGACAAGTGATCGTGTGAGACCAGTGGTAGAAGCTCCAAAATTATCATACATGGCATCGACTTTTTGCTCCAACCTTCGGAGCTAACGATCACCATGAACAGTGTGTGCTTGGGTGGATGGACTTGATTCATCTGTCCGAGGGGACTGCTGTTGCGGTTCTGGAAATGTGGGTCGGAGAATAAATCCTCTACCACGCGGATGCGGTTTACCACCTGCCTAATCTTTGAATTTTGCAATGGTGGCGTGAGTGATGTCTTGGCTCGGGTTTTGCATCTGTTCATTGTCCCAAGTGCATCCCTGCTGAACATATAGCATAGCTACAATGAATGCGTGTGGAATTCTCCCTGTAGTGCTGGCTCGCAGATACCGCAATATGTTTTGGTGGATAAGATGGCCCACATCGATTTATTTTCTGGTGATTATGCCCCACAGAATTATGGCCCTCTCCACTGTAATCTCATGTTGATGCGATGACGGTAATAGCTTGGCACAAATAAATAAATTCCATGCCTTTGCATATCGATTCAGAGCTGCGACTGGGAATATATGAGGCTGATTCGTACCGACTTTGTATGTCCAATTTGTGCCTCGCACGCACAACTCCGTAATAACCAATTCCAAGTCTGTTTGTAAATGTGCCCCTGTGATCCAATTATCAGCCCCTCATGGCGGTGTACCGGTGATTCGGAAAATGGCTCTGATGGCAGGTGGTCGATAATCTATTTCAGAAACGCAGACCAGAGATATACCGCTCATAGTGCCTTTTGCATTAGCATAAAATTCCTGGACTATGCCCATCGAAATTAGCATAGGAGTCGCAGCCAGGCCAGTCTATCCTCATTCACGAATCATGGCACACAACTGACCATCTTGTTCCTCAGGTTTGAACCCCCTTTCTTTCACAAAGGTTTTGGTAACAATTTTGCAGTACTCTTGCTGGCTTCCAAATCCAAAAACTTGGTGTGATCAACCACATCCTCCCCTGGACTGCCAGAGGAAGATGAAGAAGAGGATGAAGCTGAGCGAGCTCTTTTTGGACCCATTTTTAAATAATTGAGCGAGAATGCAGATGAAATTACTAAGAGTAAATGAGAACTTGTGATGTGATAACCTTCAAACTTATTTCTGCCAACCAAATCAGAACCCTAGCTTTATAGTAGTGGATGAGAGCGTGGGTATGGGCCTTGAACGTGGAGATGATCATGGGAATGTAATGGAGAGATGTACGGCTTCAATTTATAACTGATAGAGAGAATGAGACATGCGTTATGGAGACTGAGATAATTTTGCTTTTGTTATGATATCAAATAAGAGTCCAAATGGTCCCCAACACGTTTTAAAATTTTTTAAAACTGCTTCAGTAAGGTGTCGCGCGCGGCCACGCGAGAATTCAATGTGGTTCATGCGCGGGCGTGTGAGTGGTATTCTTAGTCGATATGATATGTGTGGCCTTGGCAGCACGCATGATCTTATGTTGTGTTCATCGCGGCACCGCAAACCCCGCTTCTGCACTCATCGTGTTTTTATTTTAAACTCTGCAAGACAGAAATGTGTGCTCTCCAATACATCTGTAATACATCAATAGACCTTATTAGATCATGGTTTAATAAATAAACATGAATGCCTATTCTGTCACCCTAATTTTAATGCAATGCAAGAACATACTCCTTGCGATTTGACAACGATGAATAAGCATATAATGGTACTCACACTATCCTAACAAGTAATGAAAATAAGCTAAACCAAATAACTTGAACTAAATAAATACTAAGTAGAGCTGGAAATAATGGGTTGCCTCCCATCAAGCGCTAAGTTATAGTCAATTAGCTTGATTGTCTCTGAATATCACGTCGAAGGAAGAATTGAGGTGACTTCCTGCTTGTCCACCTCACCCTGAAATTTAATGACTTCAGCTTTCGTCAATGGCTCTACCTTCAACTCTGATTTTTCACCCATTACACACCTCAACAGTCCATAATTACCCAGTTTCTGTACCTCATCATTTAGGCCTCGATCAACCAAATCAATCCGAAAACACTCTTCTTCATCTATTTGGAACTTCATGGCTTTGAAGATGTTGAAGGTGACCTCTTGATCACGAACACGCATTGTGAGTTCCCCTTTTTGCACATCTATTGAAGCTCTACCTGTGGCTAAGAATGGTCTCCCTAGTATGATTGGTATGCTTTTGTCCTCCTCGTAGTCTAAAATGATGAAGTCAACCGGAAAGATAAACTTGTCCACCATTACCAACACATCTTCAATAATTCCCCGTGGATACGTGATGGATCTGTCAACTAGCTGTAATGATATGTTTGTCGGCCTTGGAGCCGGCAATCCCAACTGATTGAATACTGACAAGGGCATCAAATTTATACTTGCCCACAGATCACATAAACACTTACTAAAGTTCATCTTCCCAATATTGCACGGAATTGTGAAGCTGCCCGGATCCTTCAGCTTTGGAGGTAATTTCTACTGAAGCGCTGCATTGCATTCCTCTGTCAAGGCTACTGTCTCAAACTCATCTAGTCTTCTCTTCCTTGACAGTATACCCTTCATAAACTTGGCATAGCTTGGCATTTGTTCCAATGCCTCGGCGAACGGTATATTGATCTGCAGCTTTTTGAATACCTCCAAGAACTTGCTAAACTGTTTACCTTCCCTCTTCTTATTCAATCTCTACGGATACGATACTTGAGGTTGAATTTGTGGTACTGAACTATTGAGCTTCTCCTCTGAACCTGCTTTATCTTTCTCTTCCTGCAAAACCTCAGAATTTTCCAGATTTCCTTCTCTTTAGTCAATCTGTTACGCCTCATTGCGGCCGTTAACTTCCTTAAGATAATTAGGCGGGCCATAGCGCGACTTGCAGTACCAGCCAGATCTTTCCCAGATCTGAATGTGATTGCTTGAAACTGTTCCTTCTCGTCTCTTCTTCGATTTATCTCAGTGTTACTTGGCAATGAACCCTGGGGCCTATTGTTAAGCATGCTCACCATTTGCCCCATCTGAGTCTCAAAATTCTTGATAGCCACTGCTTGGCTTTTAATCATAACTTTAGTGTTTGCCATATATTTCAACATCATCTCCTCTACTTCTGATTTCTTTTCTTTGCTGAGGTGCAGCAGGAGTGTGATGTTGTTGCTGAGAGAATCCCGGTGGAAACGGTGGTTTTGGTGTAAACCTGTATTTGAGGCAATTTGTGGCCCGAAATGGTGGTTCTAATTTGGCCCGATTCGACTGATTTCCTTGGTTATTTGACCAACTAAAGTTTGGATGGTTTCGGTTGTTGGGGTGGTATGTGTTCTAAAACTGACCTTGGTTTTTTCTATAATTGCTCACATACTGTACCGATTCCGAGCTGATAGCACATTGATCCGTGGAGTGTGACCCCGCACAAATTTCATAAACGAAGGTAACTGTTTTCATTTTGCTCTCCGCTATTGTGTCTATCTTCTTTGCCATAGCTGCCATCTGTGCTGACAACTGGGTAATAACATCTACCTCCAACACACCTGCAACCTTGGGTTATGGCATCCGAGCTGTAGGATTCTAAAAATCATTTGCAGTCATTGTCTCAATAAGTGTATAGGCCTCGTCATAGCTTTTTTCCCATAATGCCCCTCCAGCAGCTGCATCTACAAAAGGTTTCGATTGCCATCCCAAATCCATTATAAAATGTGTTAATCACCATCCAATCCAGCATACCATGATGCGAACACTTCCTCAGCATCTCTTTATATCTCTCCCATGCTTCATATAAGGACTCGCCCTGTTGTTGCTCAAACTAACATACAGCTGTCCTCATCTTTGTAGTTTTAGCCATTGGGAAGAACTTGGGTAGAAATTTCTGTGCTAAGTCCTCCCATGTAGTGATTGACCCTGACAGCAAAGAATGAAGCCAACTTTTCGCCTTATCCCTCAATGAGAATGGGAACAACCTCAGTCTAATAGCATCCTCCGTCACACCGTTGTATCAGAATGTATCACAAATCTCAATGAAACTCAATAGGTGTTCATTTGGATCATCCGTAGCAGCACCCCCAAACTGAACCAAGTTCTGCACCATCAAAATAGTGCCCGGTTTAATCTCAAAAGTATTGGCTACTATCGCCGGTCTGACTATGCTAGACTGTAGTCCGTTTATATTCGGCATGAAATAATCTCGTAGAGCCCGGTGCTCTTCTCTTTGCTCAATTCTCTGTTCTTCTGCCATACTAACTATAGTACTCTCTAATTGAGCTTGCATATTCCTCCGTACACTTGTTTTCCAACCCCTTCCGTAAATGTTATCCTGTGCTGGTGTTAATTCTGAGTTAGATGATCGCGTGTGCATAAAAATCTACAAGTACCTGAAACCAAAAATAAAAAAAAAATAGAAATGAGAAATGATCAGAATTGTCTAAGACATACAATATAGCTTGAACTGATGATAATTATTTAAATTAACGCCTTTCCCCGACAACGGTGCCAAAAACTTGTTGCCTCTTTTTCAGTTCTAATAAAAAGAGCTCTAACTCATGCAAGCATACATGTGTCAACAAATAATACAGAGTAAGTAGAGTATCGATCCCACAGGGAAAGTTATCAAATTTAAACTACTATGCATCAATTAAATCACTATATTTATATGTTTAGACTAACAACTATATTGGTGAAATAATCTAATTCTAAATAACAACTAAAACAAGAATAATAATGGAATAAACCAAATCTAGAAATAATGGGATCCTAACTTCATTTAATACTTCATCTAATTGCCACTATCATGGAAGAATTGTTCACATATCACACGAAAGTATCCAAGAGCACTAATAGAGTCATAGCCATTTTTCAATGCACTATGACCTACTTACACAACATCCACAAATGATAGACTCCATGTAATCATCAATATAACCAAAATCACTATATGTCTATGCAAAATTGCAATCATACTAAATTTAAGCACAAGCCCTTATTTTAACTCATATGGTGAATAAGTATGTGTCTATCTCATTCAAGAAATACACAAGCCATATAAAACAGCCCCATATACGTATGCTATCATGATTACAGTCCATACTCGCATGTTCATTGTCAATTCCATGCAAGTATTGAAATGAATGGTGATCAAACATTCATACATGCAAAACAATCATGATAGAAATCCCATGTGATATGTAAAACAGCCCCAGCAATCAAGCATGCAACTAAACTACATATTAAAATCCATTAGAATCCTATAATGGAGCTTAGTTCATGACTGTACCAAAAGCCATTATGGGATCAAAGCTAAACATGATTCACAAGCAAACAATTGAAATATGAAGGATAGAAACGATCAAACCCAATTGCAGATTATAAACCGAAGTTAGCGTTCAACTCCTCATAAAAATTCCAGCAAAACAATAACAATAATCCACAATGACAGAAAATCCCAAGAAGAATTAGAAAACATGGAGTGTAGGCTTCGTTCTTCATTGAAATCTCTCCCAATGTGTAAACCTTAGTTACTACTATGAAAATATGTCAAAAGTTATCAATGATACGTCTGACACCAGTCAGATATCATTTTTAATCAATTACATCCCTTTAAAATTGGAAATTAAAATAAAACAAATCAGCAGCTTTAGCCATCAGCATAGCGGCACGGCGTGCCCCTCAGAGTGTATTCCTCGCTGCGCGCGCCGAGACTTGTTTATGTAAAGTTATGCGTAGGGCTCTCGCATGGGCGCGCGTTGTCAAGCCTATTCTGCCATGCGGTCGCACGGCTCTTGCAGTTTGTACTCTGTTTCTAGTTATGTCATGCTGTTGCTACTGCTACTTGTTCATTCTTTTCCTTGCTTGGTCTCCTTGCTCCATTATACCTTCATTATCATGCATCCATCAACCTCATGCCATCTACATCAGCCTCATGCCATCTAGTACCACCAAACTATGCCATTTCCTGCAATTATTCCACCAAAGGAGTTCTAAATATATGCAATGCAAAATAACATGAAATGCAACTAAAATATACTAGAATGTACTTGAGTTTGGTATAATTCGCGTAAATCGATATCCAATAAGTAGGTGTAAAACCCACTTATCACCGCACAGACAGGATATTCCAACGGAATAATAAAGAATGGAATAACAACAGAATTCACCAATCATGCGATAGACCGTACAGACAGGTTATTCTAACAAAATAATAAAGAATGGAATAACAGAAGAATTTCACCATGTATGCGGTACTTCTCATAGACAGGTTATTCCAACATAATAATAAAGAATGGAATAACAGCTCTTACGAGTATTTGAAAGAAAATAATTCTCTTCATGAATACAAAAGAAATAATACCCCTTACCTTAAAAAAAGTATTCCAACTGGTAGGGCGGGGATATACTTGAAGAAAACTTGCACTATTTTCTATGCTCAAATCTTCTTAAAACTCTAAAGAAATACGCTCAAGATTATAGAAGAAGAATTCTCTGAATTTTTGGTGTGTTTTTAATTCTAACTAAGCATCCTATTTATAGGAGAATAGAAAGGATACTATATAATAAAATATAATATATTCTATTTAATATATATATATATATATATATTTAAAATCTAATAAAATAAATAACATTATAAAAGTATTATGTTTTGTATAAAATGATTTTACTATGCAAACACTATATCAGCACTATGCAAACACTATGCATAATAAAATATAATATATTCTATTTATAATCAAATAAAACAAAACTTTATAAAAAGTATTCTGTTTTATATAAAAAGCTTTCGGTTTTATTACATTTATAATAATAATAATAAAACAAAATTCATCATCATTATTATAATTCACATTATTAATCGACTAGGTCATTCCCAGGAAAGAGGGGGCTTTCCAATAAGGATTTCTCCCTATTGGCGCGCAATTAGGTGACCCAACCTCTCCTTGACAAAACTTCTAGACATCGTTAATATTGCAAATAATTATATTAATAACTTTGTTATCTCAATTATTGATTTAATAATATATAAAATATCAACAATAATTGAATCAAATAACGTGAGATACTATGCAACAATTCTCGTAGCAATAATTGAACAAAACTGAGTGACTTCTCACGTAAGCATCAATAATCAATACTGTAGTGCTACTACGCAACCACCATGTATTACGGTACTTTTAACACCGGGTGTTTCAACAGTTAACGGTAAAACTTCCGTCGTTATTTTCATAAAATATTTTTATCGTTTTCTCAATCCGACAATAATTCCGTTGTGGGGTCCACCAATGATTGTACCGACGTACGGATATTCCCCGAAAAAAGAATATTCCCCGACCAATCGAATATTATACAACAACTTGCATACTTTTCAAAATTAATAAATATTACCCACAACTATAACATTATCTCAAATCCACACCATAATTTTTTTAAAAAATATTTCGAGAAAATTAAATCTTTATTCGTAAAATTTGGGATTTTACAGTACGCAATGACATTGTCGTGCTGCATCAGTACACAACCAAGACCCTTGTGTGACGTATCACTATATACTACAAATCCTCCCGCGCATGTTATTTGGTAAAGCCAACACATATGCTTAACTGAGTCTCTTCTTCAATTCCATGAAACTCTCTTCACATTTCTTCGTCCAAATGAACTTCACCATCTTTCTAATAAGGTTGGTCAATGGCGATACTATCTTCAAAAAATCTTGGATGAATCTCCGATAGTATATTGCTAATCCCAAGAAACTCTTAATTTCTGTCGGCGTCTTCAGCTGCTCCTAGTTGATAACCGCTTCCACTTTTGCTACATCCACCGAAACACCATCCTTGTCAATAACATGATCAAAAAACTGCACTCTCTATAACTAAAACACTCACACTTGGAGAACTTTTTATACAACTTCTCCCTCCTTAACGTCTCTAACACTATCCTTAGATGTTCAGCGTGCTCTTCCATCGTCTCTGAATATACCAGAATGTCACCGATGAACACGACAACAAACTTATCCAAATATTGTTTAAACACTCTGTTCATCAAGTCCATGAACGCTGCTGGCGCATTCGTCAATCCAAATGACATTACCAAAAACTCAAAGTGTACATACCGAGTTCTGAATGTTGTCTTTGGAACATCCTCTTGCCTCACCTTCAATTGGTGATAATCGGTCCTCAAGTCAATTTTTGAAAAGTATTTCGCCCCCTTCAACTGATCAAACAAATCGTCGATCCTGGGCAAATGTTACTTATTCTTAATGGTGACCTTGTTCAACTCTCAGTAGTGGATATAAAGCCTTAATGACCCATCCTTCTTCTTTACGAATAAGACTGGTGCTCCCCACGGTGATACGCTCGGTCGAATGTATCCCTTATCTAACAACTCTTGTAGTTGAACCATCAGTTCCTTCATTTCTACTGGAGCCATACGATACGATGCTTTGGATACCAGTGTTGTCCCTGGTGCCAAATCAATAACAAACTCTACCTCTCTATCTGGTGGCAATCCCGGAATCTCTTCTAGGAAGACATCAATGAATTCCCTTACAATAGGTATCTGACCCAGTTCACCCTCGACTCTGTGGGTATCCATAATGTGAGCCAAATAACCTATACAACCCTTCCTAAGCAACTTCTTTGCTTGCATCATCGTCAGACAACAAGATTGTCTCGGCAATTTACTGCCATGAAATACCACCTTCGACTTATTCAGAGTCTTTAGGTGTACGCACTTTTTCTTACAGTTAATGATCGCTCCGTAACTCGATAACCAATCCATCCTGAGGATTACATCAAACTCTCCAAGACGAATCGGTATCAAATCCATGTTAAGCTTAAACCTTCTTACATCAGCACAACAATTCTTATGGATGTAGTCTACAAGGATAATTTCTTTGTTTGCTATTTCTACATTCATTGGGTGTTCTAATAGTTTGTGAGGTAAGCTTAATCTTTGATCAAATTCATCAGCTACGAAAGAATATGAAGCTCCTAAATCAAATAACACATAGACATTTATATCGTTGATCAAAATTAAACCTAACACCACCTCCCTGGATGCCACGGCATCTTGCACTGTCATATTGAATGTCCTTGTTGTTGGCTTGATTGGCTAGGCTGGTCCTCCACTGGTTGTCCTAGTGTTATTGCTCCTGTTGCCGTTTTCTCCATCAATGCTTTTCTTTCTTGGGCAATCCTTGATCTGATGTCCCGCTTCACCACAGTTAAAACAATTTCCCCTCTTCACCTTAGGACAATTGGGTGAGATATGCCTTTCTTGTCAACAGGTATAACATACCGTTTTCCCTTCATGCACTTTCCCGAGTGACCCTTTCAATAAATTCCACACACCGACTTCTTTTGTTAAACACTTCCTTGCTGGCTCTCCAAATTACTACCCCCACTGCTCCACTTCCGCTTCTTATTATTGCTACCACAACTGCTAACATTCTGATTCCCACCTTCTACTTTCTTCTTGTTCTTCTCCTGATTGTACTTTGAGACAGCTTCGCTTCCACTTTTCGCTATGAGAGCTTTCTCCAACAGAGTTGAGAATGATGTGATTTGTAAAACCGCTACCTTACTGTAAATCCACGACTTTAGTCCATTTTTGAACCTTCTTACTTTCCTCACCTCCGTGTCCACCTGATGTGGAGCAAATCTGGCCAATTCATTGAACTTCACAGCCTACTCTGACACTGACATATTCTCCTATTTTAATTCCAAAAACTTGATCTCCATTCTTGCTTGTGTACTCTCAGGGAAATAGTTCCCGAAGAACAATGTCTTAAACGCTTCCAAAGTCACGATTCCAGTTCTGGCTTTGTTCTGGTTGGCCTCCCACCAATAGTTAGCCTCACCCTTCATTAAGTAGGTAGCAAAAATTATTTTCTGCTCTTCTGCTACTCTAGCAATAATGAAGGCCTTCTAAATCTCCTTTATCCATGTCTGTGCCTCTATCGGGTCTGCTTTTCCTCTAAACTCCAGCGGTCCTACTGCTTTGAATTCCTTAAAGTTGGCTAGTTGGTTTCCCGCCTGATTTCCTGTAGGTTTAGCTTGATTTCTTATAGCTTCAGCCATCATGTTGATAAAGTCTTGCATTGGGTTTGGTTGAGCTCCCGCTGCATTGTTAACTGATTCTTTGACCTTTTGGTTCCGTAGTACACGTCTAGGCGGCATTATCTAGTTAAACAAAGTTCTAACACGTTACTCGGGTTTTATTATCATATAAGTACTTAGCATATAATACGCTACTGTATTCAAACAATTAGATGATCATTAGGTGAGAGTTTTAAATTACCAAGATTTAGAAGTCTTTCTCCCCAATTAGTGGGTTAAGTTTGTTTAAAAATTTCCAATTCAGTCAACTGGATTCACATAACATTAAACTGATAATTCACTATTTAAATTTACAAACACATATCATAATAATGCATTTATATTCATATACCAATCTTCGGTGTCTCACATGTTCATTACAGGTATATTATTATAAATACTATTATCCTATTTTAAACACAAAAGATGGGATTAACTCAAAATCATACTCCCCTACATACACAAATAGGGATACTACCTAACTAGCTACTACCTCACACCTGCTAAGGTCTATATCAACATAAAACCCTATTACACAAAAGGGGTAGTAATGCATCTATCTACAACTGGTCCAGAGAATAATAATCACTGGTGGCCCTACTAGGTCACCTGAACAGGCTCCTATGGAAACAACCCCTCCATAACTCTATGCCGAACGGATTGACTCGACTCCCCTATCTCGATATGTGCCCTCCTAGTCCCACTACGATGGCCCTCATATGTTGCGTCTAGCGTCAGTCCCAAGGTCTCGACCATGACCTTCATGGCTTGCAATGCTGTCTCTAACTGGTCCACCCACTTGGCTAACTCATAAAATGAGTTATCCACATGTGTTTTATCTGCAATCTCTAAGTCAAACTCACCCCGCATCGCCAGATGCTCTACACTCAGTGCTCCAAACTTTGCCTTCTCCTGCTCTAACTGCACACTCGCATCTCTGCTAGCTCAATCAGTGCCTGATTAGCAACATCTTTGTACTACTGCTCCATGTACTGATGAGTCATGTTTTTTGCCTCCAATTGTACAATCCTTTGTTCCAGTGCATAGTTTTTCTCTAATAGGTCACTGATCATCACATCCTGCGAGGTGTCGATCACCTCCTCTAGTATGGCCTCCTCCTGGTCTACAGAATGGCTCCCCTGACTATCACTCGGTATCCTATAGTAAAATAAGGATACAACATCAGTACTATAATAAAATATATTCATTGATAAAATGAAACAATATTTTATGAAGTACAACATATACTTGATGAATTTCCACAATCCATCTCCTAACATACTCTATAAGAGTTTTCTACTAAGGTTATAACCTAGGTTTTATATTCCTAATGTTTCTAACCTACGACTTTGATACCAACCTGTGATTCCCCCAAATCCAGGTTCTCTAACCTCAGATTCAGTGCTCAAAATCTATCATCATCATAAGCATTTTATAAACTATTACAGAATAATAAACATACATTGTTCATTATAATAAAGTTTCATAACATAGTCCCAAGGTCTTGTTAACCTTAACCTAAACACACCATTCATATTACAAAAGGTTAACATAAGAAATTCCATCAGATAATAATAACTAACATTCATTCTAAACTATTCTTGGATCTTGCCATTGCCTTTGTCTTTCGTATTGGATTCTTTAGGCTTAACTGAAATAAATGTCACGATATAACAAGTGTGAGAAACTAATTTACTTAGCAATTTTATATACAAGGGAGATATATCATGACTATAAAGAAGTTTTGCTTTCAATGTTCAACAATAGTATAAGATTGTGAAGGAACATGAATTAATAATCAACAATTGAATATTCGAATAATTGAATAACATGTACTTAGTGGTTTTGAAATAACCATGAACATTTGCCAAGGTTCTCAGTCATTTAACTAGACCTCTTAATAAGTTTTGGTATTCAAGGGGATCAGCCTTTCATACCCCATGATTTATGCATAAACACTTAATAATCCAGCATCATGCTCTAATCAAATTCGTTCTTTTCTCGGTCAAGAGTTCTTATCATATCAATTTAATAAGAACATCTTTTTAAAAAACATTTGATTTAACAAATTTAAACATTATTGATCTAGTTGATACAATTAGCATAGATCTATCTCATAAACAGCTAATGAATGAAATAACTTTAATTTAATTCGCAGTTCAATAATAATAGAACGGGAATTCAATTGCACCAAGTGTGAATCTCAATAATCAATATAGATGTGAATAATCATCAATAATTATTCACGAACATGCTTTAAAAATAATAACTCGAGTTTGAGTAAAGGAACTTGCCTCGTTTGTAGGCTAAAGCTACGCAATTAAATTCTATCTGCTAGGCAGTTTAATTATCTTCCTTTGAGAGACCTATAGTAAATCTTTCAATTAGTCATAGCATAACATTACATTATGTAATCAGATAGATATTATATATTATATTTAGTTCTTAGAAATATTATCCTGCCTAGATAATGTTACTATTAAATAACAAATACCTTTAATTCACTTAATATTATTAATCTTGATAATATTTAATTTACCTCTTAGTATTATTAGTTCACTAATAACACTTTTATTCACTTACTAATATTATTAATCCTCTTAATAATATTTTAATCATGCATTAATATTAATACTTTAATAATATCTTACTTGTGATTTAGTATCATTAATCAATTAATAATACTTTATTCATTTACTAATAGTATTAACCTTTTAATAATATTTTATTCATTTACTAATATTATTAATTAATTAATAATATTTTATTCATCTATTATGTTATTACATTTTTAATAATATTTTATTTAATCTCAAATATTATTATTTACTTAATAATATTTTAATCATCGAATAATACTTTAATCTAATATTATTAATCATTTAACAATATTTTAATCATTTATTAATGCTTAAATCAAATATTATTAACCATTTAATAATATTTCAATAAAGTTTTAATCTTAATATTTTATTTACTTAACAATATCAAATTCTAATATTATTAATATCATAATAACATTTTTATAATTTATTATATCAATAAATAATTTATTCTAATTATTCACCCTTTATTAAACAACTTATTTAATACCCATAAAAGGTCATTAATAATATTTCTTATTATAAATTACCAAAATACCCTAAAATAGTTAGAATATAATATATATGGAGCATTCAAGCATTAAAATCACAATTTTTTTATTTATGACATCATTTAACTATTTATTTCCTTTTATTCATAACTTCATCATTTTTAGGAAAAATACCAAACTGATTCCAAAAATTCTTCTTTTCTGGATTTGGATAGTATATGACCCAACAATGATCCCTAAATTTTTTTGGAATTTTAGAAAGTGATTTACTAATCTTAAAGTGCCTAAAACACTCGGATCTTGCTTTATTTTTCATAAATCGAGTTTTGCTCAGAAAATTTTGAAACTTTCAGGGTATACTCTCATAACATATATGAACATACTGTCTAATTTTTAGATTTTTCCAGTGTATACACTGAGAAATCCGGGTGTTAATATTTAGGAGTCCTTTACAGAAAAAGCAATTACGCACAACCTACACATCGAAACGTGTCCGTTCTTTTTCCTACACGTAGATAACTTCTTAAGGTACCTCTATGATTTTTCCTAGATTTTAAAAGACTTGAAACTGTCCGAAACAACCTTAAGAAAAATAGGGACTGTAGCTTTTTTAGGGTTTAAAGCTTTAATTCTCTATGTGGACAATTTTGGGGAAAATAGCCCACATGGCTTCAATACTTACTAGATTTGTGTTCTACCACTTGGGTTTACTAGATAACTCATGTATCTAGCACCCCTCCTTTTGACGGATCATAAATCCAAGTTGTAAAACTTGAGTAACACAAGATTTAGTGGAAGAAAAACTAGGGTTTCACCCCTTGGAGAACATATGCTCATTTCATTCCTCTAAATCTATATTCTAATACACAAGATACTTAGTCCTACACATGAGACATGTAGAACTAGGGTACTTTTAGTATTAGACCATAACCCCATATATTTTAAGGTAAAAATCAAAAGAGAAGAAGATTAAGAAAAAGAATGGAAGAGAACCTCACCTAATTTTCTTTGATATCCTTCTTGTTCTTCTAAAGTAGGTTATGAATTTAGGATGCATGAACAATAAACTCCTCTTCCTCTCTAGAATCTGAACCTTTCCTCTCTCTCTTACTAAGCTTTGTGTTTTGATGGGTTGGGAGAATATAGAAGAAGAATGGTGGATGAAGAAAATTAAATGAGATAGATATTATGTTGGTGAATTGGAGTGGAATGCTAATATCCTCCATGTTTTTTTGCCCCTTGGACAAAAGGGTTAGCCTTATCCCTTCCTAATCATGCCTAATCATGCCATTAAGGTTGCTAATTAAGCTTTCCACCAATGGGAGCATGACACACTTGTCCTTGTGTGTAAGACTTCTACTTATGGAACTTGATTAGCTTAATATACTTGCCTTAAAAAGGCTAATATGGCCAGCTATATATATTCCCACTAATACCTTCATTTAGGGTTTATTTTAATGCATAAATTAGATAAATCAAAGGTCTAAAATACCCTTAATCAAGTGGGCTAAGTTTGGGCTCGCATTTTATTTCTTTTGGGCTTCTCCTTTAATTGTTTTGGGCCATGTAATAAATATAGTCTAACAATTTTAATATATGTTACCCTAATTGTTTATTTAGGGTTTCCATTCCCAATCTTATGAAATTTAATTACTTATACATGTGACTTTAGCTCATAACCTAATTAGGTTTACTAGAAATAGGTTTAAAATTATTAGTCACTTGAAATAACAAAATTATCCACTTAAGTTAGTATACATATTAAATCTTAACCTTTCCTTATTACCATAACCCTTAGGTTATTTGATTGTCTCACCTAATTTATAATTAGGTTATGAAGCTTTTATTTTTAATGAAATCTATAAATGTATATATATCCATAACTATAGTATATATGTTTATTGATCCAAGCACCACTTAACATATGTTGTCACATATTAAATCACTATATAGCACAAAGTTTTAAATATCAATAAGGTACATACATATATAGTGACTTGAAATTCACGGTTATTACATTTAATTTGTATAAATGTTTAATTTTAAGCGAGATATTGTAGTGATGTTTTGAAAATAGGTTTTCAAACTGTCCGCACCCATATATAAGACTTTTATAAATAAAGATGAATTTTCTATAAATATTATTTTTGAATATTATGGAATAATTTGATATAATGTTATAGTTGTGGGTAATATTTATAAATTTTGCAAAAGTATCTGAAGTGGTTATATTATATTCGATTGGTGGGGAATATTAGGTTTAGCGAGGAATATTAAATGCAACTGGCTCAATCATTGGTGGACCCCACAACATGAAATTATTGTCGGATTGAAAAAAAGACAAAAATATTTTATTGAAATAACGGCGGAAGTTTTACTGGTTGATCTTGTTGAACTACTCGGTAGTAAAAAATACGATGTCGTGTGGTTGCATAGTAGCACTTGCGGTATTGATTATTAATGCTTATGTGAGAAGTCACTTGGTTTGATTCCATTATTGTCGATTAATAATATGAATTATTATAAGCGATAATGACGTTTTGTTTTATTAAGTATTATTAACGTAATAAAAGCGAAACATCTTTATATAAAAGCGAATACTTTATTAAAGTTATTTTATAAATAAAATATATTATATTTTATTATGCATAGTGTTGCGTAGTGTTTTTGCATAGTGTTGCATAGTGTTTGCATAGTAAAATGTTTTTATATAAATAGAATATATTATATTTTATTTAAAAGATTTTGCTTTAAATATGGATAGTCAGATAAAAGTAAATCAATACTGGACCGTTTCATGGATTAATTACTATGCATTCCATTTTCCTATAAATAGAAGCTCATTCCTTCATTATTTTCTTACGAATTCATTGAAACTACAGAGAGAAATTATAGAGAAAGAAATAGAGAAAGTTATTCAAAGAAGAAGATATTGAGTTCTTCACTAGGGAATATTATTTGTTTTACGTAAGGGTGTTATTCTTTCTTCTTCAAGAGAACTTACATTATTCCATTCATTATTATTACATTGGAATAACTTTGTAAAAAGTGGCATACCCTATATCATAACTTTTGTATATGCGGCATACCTATACTTGGTGAAATCCTTATGTTATTCCATTGCTTATTATTACATTGGAATAACTTTGTATCTGTGATTTACCTATACTTGGTGACATTCTTTATTATTACATTGGAACATCACATGCATGTGTTTTTACACGGACTGGTTAAAATCTTTATTATTATTACATTGGAACATCACATGCATGTGTTTTACAGGACTGGTTAAAATCTTTATCATTACATTGGAATATCCTATCACATGTGTTTTTACAGGGATGCAGTTCCATCTTTATTATTACATTGGAACATCACAGCCGGTTGTGAATTTCACGACTTTGGTTCCGTTATTATTATTACATTGGAATAACTTTGTCTGCTCATCTGCAATACCGCATGTGCGTGGTGATTTCTTTTGTTATTCCATTCTTTATTATACCCGGTTGGTTAAAACTTTGACTTCTATACTCCATGAAATTAGTAGAATATCCTTGATATTTGCGTTTCATCGATATCTTTTCATGGAAATATTCTTACGATCATTCTTGAATTTTTCTCTACAAAAGCGATTATCGTGTTGACAATTTGGGCGTTAATAATTCTGGATAAAATAATTCTTGAACTTGTTTTATTGAATTCTTATATCATTGTCATCATCCTCATGTTTATATTTTTTTTTAAAGTCATACATGGCTTTGTAGAGCATGGATGGACTTGGTATGATTATGACCGAGAGGATTATTGGTTGTAATCATGGCCAGTAATGTTACAAATGATGTGGTAAAAATCCTCGATGGTAGTAGTGCATTGATGGACGATTGTTGGCATGATCATGACCATTAATGAATACACAACTATTCTTGGCGTAGTGCGTGAATAATTGTGATCGTGATCTTAAAGAATATCCTTGGCCGTAGTGTGGGGGTGATTCGATGATGTGGATTATTTATTAAAAGCGAGTCTCGGCTATAACGATGATGAAAAACCTTTTAAAATCATAAAAGATAGTAGATTTTATTTTCTACTTGACTCTTTTAATGGATTGCTTATTCATTGCTGAGTTAAACTTGATGTTTATTATATTTTATCGGTTTAACATTGTTGAAGACTATTGATAATTTATTTTGCATTATCTTAGTCATAATATTTCTTCTTGGGCTAGTTGAGCTCACCCTTTCTTTCACTTATTCTCTTGAAATGAGAATATAAATTTGGGACGAGTCGGGAGCGGAGTGATGGTCCGAAGATAGCATTAGTAGTCCTCACTATTACGTGAAATAGTGTGATAATAATTGTAATGAGGACTCCTTTTTTGAGTTTGTATAATATCTAGTAGACGATATTTGTATTTAAACTTCGATTTATATAAGTATTGTACTACGGCGAGTTATATTAATAAGTTGTATTTAAATTACATACCATATATCGACGACCCAAGATGGGTGATGTATACCTAATTTTGGGGCGTCACGGTTAAGTATCGAGCTAGGGATATGATCCACAGGCTAAGATGTGAGAAAAGTACTAGGAGGGAGGCAGGGGAATACCTTCGCTAGTATGACCTACCTAAGTTTTTGTGCTATTTTATTGGTGGTTAGAATATAAAGATAATTTGTTACATGTCAATTAACCTTTTGTTTTGTGGCGATGTCTGAAAATGACATCGAGAATGTTGAGAATAGCAATGGAGCACGAGCGATCGTTGATTCACCACATATCAATAATCGGGATAATGTGCATCGGGAAGGCGACAATCCTCATGCAAAACAACAACAACGACCAAATGATGAATGATCAAATGTTCGGAGGCTTTATGCGATTTATCTGGCAATGAAAGGAGAGCGACTCTGTCCAAAAAGCGTGGGTGGAAACACGGAAAACTCTCGGTGGTCACCAAGCAAACAATTCAAGGAGCTGGGACCACCGGAGTTTAAGGAGAGCCAAAACCACTTACGGCGGAAGCATGGATAAAGCAGTTACCAAGATATTTGATGTCTTGGGATGCTCAGAAGAGCAAAAGGTTCCACTTCTTGCCTTTATGTTGCGCGGAGAGGCGATTCTTGGTGGGAATCGGTAAAAGCGTACTCGACTTCTTTGTCTTGAAGATATCTTGGGAGAAGTTCGGGGAGCATTCAACGACAAATACTTTCTGAAAGTATTAGCCACATGAAGGAGGTGGAGTTTATCAAGTTGGAACAAAACAATATGGCCAGTGTATCATGATACGAGGCAAAATTTGCGGAGTTATCACGGTTTCGTCCCACTTGGTGGATAATGAAGAGAATGAATGGCGAATGTTTTTAAGAGGTTTGAAGTGAGATCGTCGACATCTTATTTCTCATAAAGCTGTGTTTGTATTAGGATGTTGTAAATAGGGCTCGATTAGTGGAGCGCGATAACGAGTCAACCTGACTAAAAAGAAGCGGTAAAGCAAAGTTATAATACCGGTGAGTAGTCATCGAGCGGTGACAATAAGCGTGGAGGAATCAACGGGCGGATATGGTAACCACTTGGTGGTGTCGGGCCAAAACAATAAGAATGGACATTTCAAAAGCGGAGATTCAATGATGATGGAAAGACGTCGGCCTGACACCGTTGTTAAGGAAGGAGAAAGACCACTGTCATATGCTTCAAATGCGGAGAAGAGGACACATCGGTCCGAAGCGTGCCATGCCGTCAAAGCATGTTATAATTGTGGAAGAAAGGTCACTTAGCTCGATTTTGTCGTTTCTGAAAGACAAATTCAACTAGGATGGAGCACCAAAGTAGTCCCGAAAAAAATCAAAAGCCGGTAGTCTGAGGAGGCGTTTGTTGTGACCTCCCGGAGAGCAAGGAACCCGAATGAGGTCATCACGGGTAAGCTTATCATAAACTCTAATGAAGTCTACACTTTATTTGATCTGGGTTCTACCCATTCTTTTATTTCTCTACTTGCGCTCATCGATTAAATTTGACTCAGGAGAAATTAGACTTTGACTTATCTGTGGAAACTCCGTTGGGAGAAACCTTCATTACATCCATTTGTTTATAAGTCTTGTTTGGTTCAAATCGGTACCCTCACATTACACATCGATCTTATTTCATTAAAAATACTTGCATTTGGCGTGATTCTAGGGATTGATTGGTTAACTACTTATCATGCAAAAAATTGATTGTTTTAAATAAGGTTGTTAGCTTTCATATTCCTAATCAACCTATTATCTTGAATTCAAACGACCAAACCATTAAAATCAATCACGGTCATCTCAAGCCATAAAATATTATTCGTTTATTGAAAAATGGATGTCAAGCTTTCTTAGCTCATATCACGATTTAAACAAAAATAAATCGGTTTTGGAGCGATATTTCTATTGTTAATAAATTTCTGACGTATTCCCAGAAGAACTTCTGGCCTACCCCGGAGGCGTGAAATTGAATTTTGTATCGACCTTGAACACGGTACAAAACCTATTTCCAAAGCCCCATGTCGAATGGCTCTATTGAACTTGAGGAGTTAAAGACCCAACTGCGAGGAATTGTTAGACATTGGCTTTATTAGTCCTAGTACTTCTCCTTGGGGTGCTCTGTTACTATTAATTGAAGAAGAAAGATGGAGTATCGACTTTGTATTGATTATCGGGAGTTGAATCATGTCACCATCAAAAATAGGTATCCATTGCCCGCGTATTGATGACTGTTTGACCCGATTTGCAAGGAGCCAAATTCTTTTCAAAGATTGATCTTAGTTAGGATATCACCAATTGAAGATTAGAACCGTGACATTCCAAAGGCGGCTTTGAAACTTCGATGCGGGCATTATGAATTCCTAGTCATGTCCTTTGGATTGACTAATGCTCTCTTTGCCTTCATGGATATGATGAGCCAGAGTATTCAGGAATATTTAGATCACTTTGTGGTCGTCTTTATTGATGACATCCTTATTTATTCCAAAAGCCGTGAAGATCATGAGCAACACTTGAGGTGACACTCCAAAAGCTTCGTGAATATAAGCTTTATGCGAGTTGAAGAAATCACGAGTTACGGCTTGAAGAAGTAGCATTCCTTGGGCACGTGGTATCAAGTCATGGAATATCTTGACCACCAAGAAGATTGAAGCTATTGAAAGTTTGAAACAACCTAAATCGATGGCCAAAATCGTAGCTTTCTCGGTTTAGGCGGTTATTATCGGAGATTAATGGAAGGATTTTCTCGAATCGCTACTCCATTATTTCGGTGACTCGAAAAGATCTGAAGTTCGGTTGGAAGCGAAGAATGTGAGAAGAGTTTTCAAGAACTCGAGAGAGACTTATTTGATTTTATACGACAATACCATCGGCTCGGAGGATTTGTCATCTCTGATGATGCTTGAGCAAAGGTTGGGATGTGTTCTTATGCAACATGGAAAAGTTATAGCTATGCCTCGCGACAACTCAAAAGAATATGAGAGAGAATTATCCTACTCGTGATGCGGAGTTAGCGGTTGTTATCTTCTTAACTTAAAATTTGGAGGCATTACTTGTATGGGGAGAAAGTGGAGATCTTTACGGATCATAAAAGCCTCAAATATTTCTTCACTCAAAAGGAACTCGACATCACATGCGACAACGGCGTTGGCTTGAAGCTGTTGAAAGATTATGATCGTACCATCGATACCATCTGGAAAAGCGAGCGTGGTAGGCGATGCATTGAGTAGAAGATCGTATCAAAATCTGCAGTGCGTTATTATCAACACAAAGGCCCATTTTGTGTGACTTGCAAAGGATGGAGATAGAGTTAAAGACTCGAGGGACGCGTGTGATGATAGCGAATATCTGAGTAGAGCAGAACTTTAATCGATAAAGTTAAAAGTTGCTCGAGCTACTGACACACAGGTGATCGTATGAGGAAGAAAGTCTGCAAGAGGGTGCTTATCTGGGGAAGCAAGAATCGATGAAGAAGGAATACTTGAGTCGACTCCGGACTTTGTGTTCCTAACGACCACGATTTAAAGTATAATATCATGATGGGCGCCAACACACCATTTGCAATCCATCACAGGAGTACCAAAATGTATCATGATATTAAATAAATACATTTTGGTGGAAGCAATATGAAGAGAGAGATATGCGGCTGTTTATCTCAAGGTGTCTAACTTGTCAGCGAGTTAAAGCGGAGCATCAAGTACCAAAAGTCCATTGCAACCACTTGAAATTCGAATGGAAGTGGGAGCACATTACCATGGATTTAATTCTGGGGTCTTCTAAGGTTTCTCAAGGCATTGATGCGATTTGGGTCATTGTTGATAGATTGACCAAGTCTGCTCATTTCTTCTGAAATCTGAGAAACTTATACACTTGAGCGTCTTGCTCGTATGTACATAAGCGAGATTGTAAAGGCGCATGGTATCTTAAATATCCATAGTTTACGATCGAGACCCAGATTCACTTCACGATTTTGGGTTAGTTTGCAAAAAGCTATGAGCGCAGACTTACGATTTAGCTTCGCATATCATCCTCGAGCCAGACGGACGATCGGAGAGGACTATTCAAACTCTTGAAGATCTATTAAGACTACGTGTCCTTGATTTCAAGGGGAGTTGGGACAAGTTCTTACCATTGGTGGAGTTTTCCTACAACAACAGTTATCAAGCAAGTATTGGCATGGCTCCATTCGAGCGTTGTATGGAAGAAAGTGTCGTTCTCGGTATCTTTGGGATGAGGTGGGTGAAGCAGCGTTGTTGGGGCCGGAGTTGATGCGTATGACTACTGAAAAAAGATTCAAACGATCCGACAAGACGTATAAAAACCTCACAAAATCGACAAAAAGTTATCTTGATCTTCATCGAAAGGGCGTGGAATTTGATATAGGAGATCATGTGTTGTTAAAGTTGCTCCATGGAAAGGAGTTACAAGATTTGGAAAGAGAGGAAAACTTAATCCTCATTCATCGGTCCATTTTAATCCTCGATCGAGTAGGAGCGTGGCTATAGACTCGCTTTTCTGCTTGAATATGTCTCGTGTTCATAACGTTTTCACATATCCATATTACGTAAATATGTGAAAGACCGAACCATATTATTGAGTTAGAACCGGACGAAATAGCGGAAGATTTGGCGTATGAAGAGGTTCTGTTCAAATTTTGGATAAGAAGGAACATATTCTACGCTCGAGGTTATACCTCAATCGAAAGTTTTGTGGAGGAACCACGATGTTGAGGAAATGACTTGGGAGTTAGAATCGAAATGAAATCAAGGTATCCTTACCTCTTGACATACCAGTCGTACCCTAATTTGAGGCGAAATTTCATAAGAAGGGGAGGTTGTAAGACCCGACTTTATAAATAAAGATGAATTTTCTATAAATATTATTTTTGAATATTATGGAATAATTTGATATAATGTTATAGTTGTGGGTAATATTTATAAATTTTGCAAAAGTATGCAGTGGTTATATTATATTCGATTGGTGGGGAATATTCGGTTTAGCGAGGAATATTAAATGCAATGACAATCATTGGTGGACCCTAGCGAAATTATTGTCGGATTGAAAAAAGACAAAATATTTTATTGAAATAACGGCGGAAGTTTTCTGGTTGATCTTTGTTGAACTACTCGGTAGTAAAAAATCGATGTCGTGTGTGGTTGCGTAGTAGCACGCGGTATTGATTATTGATGCTTATGTGAGAAGTCACTTAGGTTTGATTCCATTATTGTCGATTAATAATATGAATTATTATAGCGATAATGACGTTTTGTTTTATTAATTATTATTAACGTAATAAAAGCGAAACATCTTTATATAAAAGAGAATACTTTATTAAAGTTATTTTATAAATAAAATATATTATATTTTATTATGCATAGTGTTGTGTAGTAGTGTTTTGCATAGTGTTGCATAGTGTTTGCATAGTAAAATGTTTTTATATAAATAGAATATATTATATTTTATTTAAAAGATTTTTGCTTTAAATATGGATAGTCAGTTAAAAGTAAATCAATCTGGATAGTTCATGGATTAATTACTTATGCATTCCATTTTCCTATAAATAGAAGCTCATTCCTTCATTATTTTCTTACGAATTCATTGAAACTCTAGAGAGAAAATTATAGAGAAAGCTATAGAGAGAAAGAAGAAAGATACGTATACTTCTTTGCTTTTGCGATATTCTTCTTTATTAGGGAATATTATTTGTTGTACAAGTAAGGGGTGTTATTCTTTCTTATTCATGAAGAGAACTTACATTATTCCATTCATTTATTATTACATTGGAATAACTTTTGTAAAAAAATGGCATACCTATACATAACTTTTGTATCATGGCGTACCTATACTTGGTGAAATCCTTATGTTATTCCATTGCTTATTATTACATTGGAATAACTTTTGTATCTGTGATTTACCTATACTTGGTGACATTCTTTCTTTATTACATTTGGAACATCACATGCATGTGTTTTTACAGGACTGGTTTCCGTCTTTATTATTACATTTGGAACATCACATGTATGTGTTTTACAGGACTGGTTAAAATCTTTATCATTACATTGGAATATCCTATCATGTGTTTTACAGGATGCAGTTCCATCTTTATTATTACATTGGAACATCACATGCCGGTGTGAATTTCACGACTGTTTAGTTATTATTATTACATTGGAATAACTTTTGTCATCTGAAATCTGCATGCATGGTGATTTCTTTTGTTATTCCATTCTTTATTATACCCGGTTGGTTAAAACTTTGACTTCTATACTCCATGAAATTAGTAGAATATCCTTGATATTTGCGTTTCATCGATATCTTTTCATGGAAATATTCTTACGATCATTCTTGAATTTTACTCTACAAAAGCGATGTCATGTTGACAATTTGGGCGTTAATAATTCTGGATAAAATAATTCTTGAACTTGTTTTATTGAATTCTTATATCATTGTCATCATCATCCTCGTGTTTATATTTTTTTTAAAGTCATCGTACATGGCACATAGAGCATGGATGGACTTGGTATGATTATGACCGAGGATTATTGATTGTAATCATGGCCAGTAATATTACAAATGATGTGGTAAAAATCCTCGATTGGTAGTAGTGCATTGATGGGCGATTGTTGGCATGATCATGACCATTAATGAATACCTGACTATTCTTGGCGTAGTGCGAGAATAATTGTGGTCGTGATCTTAAAGAATATCCTTGGCCGTAGTAGTGCGGGGGTGATTCGATGATGTGGATTATTTATTAAAATTGAGTCTCGGCTTTAACGATGATGAAAAACCTTTTAAATCATAAAAGATAGTAGATTTTATTTTCTACTTGACTCTTTTAATGGATTGCTTATTCATTGCTGATGATTAAACTGATGTTTATTATATTTTATCGGTTTAACATTGTTTGAGAGGCTATTGATAATTTATTACGCATTATCTTAGTCATAATATTTCTTCTTGGGCTAGTTGAGCTCACCCTTTCTTTCCTTTGTTCTCTTGAAAATGAGATATATATGGGACGAGTCGGGAAGCGGAGTAATGGTCAGAAGATAGCATTAGTAGTCCTCACTATTACGTGAAATAGTGTGATAATAATTGTAATGAGGACTCCTTTTGAGTTTGTATAATATCTAGTAGACAATATTTGTATTTAAACTTCGGTTTATATAATTATTATACCACAGCAGTTATATTAATAAGTTGTATTTAAATTACATACCATGTATCGGCTACCCAAGATGGGTGATGTATACCTAATTTTGGGGGCGTCGCGGTTGGTATCGAGCTTAGGGATATGATCCTGGCTAAGATGTGAGAAAAGTACTAGGAGGGAGAGCAGGGGAATACCTTATTTAGTATGACCTACCTAAGTTTTTGTCTTTATTTTATTGGTCGGTCGAGAATATAAAGATAATTTGTTAAATGTCAATTAATCTTTTGTTTTGTGGCGATGTCTAAAATGACATCGAGAATGTTGAGAATAGCAATGGAGCACAGAGCGATCGTTGATTCACCACATATCGATAATCGGGATAATGTGCATCGGGAAGGCGACAATCCTCATACAAACAACAACAACTTGACCAAATGATGAATGATCAAATGTTGGAGGCTTTATGCAATTTATCTGACAATGACGAGAGCGACTCACTGTCAAAAGCGTAGGTGGAAACACGGAAAACTCTCGGTGGTCACCATTAAACAATTCAAGGAGCTGGGACCACCGGGAGTTTAAGGAGAGCAAAAACCACTTACGGCGGAAGCATGGATAAAGCAGATTACCAAGATATTTGATGTCTTGGGATGCTCAGGAAGCAAAAGGTTCCCTTCTTGCCTTTATGTTGCGGGCGGAGGCGATTCTTGGTGGGAATCGGTAAAAGCGTACTCGACTTCTTTGTCTTGAAGATATCTTGGGAGAAGTTCGGGAGGTACATTCAACGACAAATACTTTCACGAAAGTATTAGCCACATGAAGGAGGTGGAGTTTATCAAGTTGGAACAAAACAATATGGCCAGTGTCATGATACGAGGCAAAATTTGCGGAGTTATCACGGTTTCGTCGTCCCACTTGGTGGATAATGAAGAGAGAATGGCGAATGTTTTAAGAGGTTTGAAGTCGGAGATCGTCGACATCTTATTTCTCATAAAAAGCGTGTTTGTATTCGGATGTTGTAAATAGGGCTCGATTAGTGGAAGCGCGATAACGAGTCAGCCTATGACTAAAAGAAAGCGGTAAGCAAAGTTATAATACCGGCGAGTAGTCATCAAAGCGGTGACAATAAGCGTGGAGGAATCAACGGGCGGATATGGTAACCACTTGGTGGTAATCGAGGCCAAAACAATAAGAATGGACATTTCAAAAAGCGGAGATTCAATGATGGAAAGAGCGTCGGCACCACACACCGTTGTTAAGGAAGGAAAAGACCACCTATCGTATGCTTCAAATGCGAGAAGAGGACACATCGATCCAAGGCGTGCCATCTTAGTCAAAGCGTGTTATAATTGTGGAAGAGAAGGTCACTTAGCTCGATTTTGTCGTTTCTAAAGACAAATTCAACTAGGATGGAGGCACCAAAGTAGTCCCGGAAAAGTCAAAACCCGGTGGTCTGAGGGAGGCGTTTGTTGTGACCTCCCGAGAGAGCGAGGAACGAATGAGGTCATCACGGGTAAAGCTTATCATAAACTCTAATGAAGTCTACACTTTATTTGATCTGGGTTCTACCCATTCTTTTATTTCTCCTACTTGCGCTCATCGATTAAATTTGACTCAGGAGAAATTAGACTTTGACTTATCTGTGGAAACTCAGTTGGGAGAAACCTTCATTACATCCACTTTGTTTATAAGTCTTGTTTGGTTCAAATCGGTACCCTCACATTACACATCGATCTTATTTCATTAAAAATACTTGCATTTGGCGTGATTCTAGGGATTGATTGGTTAACTACTTATCATGCAAAAATTGATTGTTTTAAATAAGGTTGTTAGCTTTCATATTCTAATCAACCTATTATCTTGAATTCAAACGACCAAACCATTAAAATCAATCACGGTCATCTCAAGCCATAAAGCTATTCGTTTATTGAAAAATGGATGTCAAGCTTTCTTAGCTCATATCACGATTTAAACAAAAATACGTCGGTTTTGAGCGATATTTCTATTGTTAATAAATTTCTGACGTATTCCCAGAAGAACTTCTGGCCTACCCCGGGCGTGAAATTGAATTTTGTATCGACCTTGAACACGGTACAAAACCTATTTCCAAAGCCCCATGTCGAATAGGCTCTATTGAACTTGAGTTAAAGACCCAATGCGAGGAATTGTTAGACATTGGCTTTATTAGTCCTAGTACTTCTCCTTGGGGTGCTCTGTTACATTAAATGAAGAAGAAAGATGGGAGTATCACGACTTTGTATTGATTATCGGGAGTTGAATCATGTCACCATCAAAAAAGGTATCCATTGCCCGCGTATTGATGACTGTTTGACCCGATTGCAAGGCCAAATTCTTTTCAAAGATTGATCTTAGTTAGGATATCACCAATTGAAGATTAGAACCGTGACATTCCAAAGGCGGCTTTGAAACTCGATGCGGGCATTATGAATTCCTAGTCATGTCCTTTGGATTGACTAATGCTCCTACTTTGCCTTCATGGATATGATGAGCCAGAGTATTCAAGGAATATTTAGATCACTTTGTGGTCGTCTTTATTGATGACATCCTTATTTATTCCAAAAGCCGTGAAGATCATGAGCAACACTTGAGGTGACACTCCAAAAGCTTCGTGAATATAAGCTTTATGCGAGTTGAAGAAATGCGAGTTACGGCTTGAAGAAGTAGCATTCCTTGGGCACGCGGTATCAAGTCATGGAATATCTGTTGACCAATGAAAGATTGAAGCTATTCAAAGTTTGGGAACAACCTAAATCGATGGCCGAAATCGTAGCTTTCTCGGTTTAGGCTTGGTTATTATCGGAGATTCGTGGAAGGATTTTCTCGAATCGCTACTCCATTACTCGGTGACTCGAAAAGATCTGAAAGTTCGTTTGGAGCGAAGAATGTGAGAAGAGTTTTCAAGAACTCGAGAGAGACTTATTTATTTTGTTACGACAATACCATTTTGGCTCGGAGGGATTTGTCATCTGATGATGCTTGAGCAAAGGGTTGGGATGTGTTCTTATGCAACATGGAAAAGTTATAGCCTATGCCTCGCGACAACTCAAAAGAATATGAGAGGAATTATCCTACTCATGATCCGGAGTTAGCGGTTGTTATCTTCTGCACTTAAAATTTGGAGGCATTACTTGTATGGGGAGAAAGTGGAATCTTCTACGGATCATAAAAGCCTCAAATATTTCTTCACTCAAAAGGAACTCAACATGCGACAACGACGTTGGCTTGAACTGATGAAAGATTATGATCATACCATCGAATACCATCACCGGAAAAGCGAGCGTGGTAGTGATGCGTTGAGTAGAAGATCGTATCACAAATCGAGTGCGTTATATTGTCAACCAAAGGCCCCATTTTGTGTGACTTGCAAAGGATGGAGATAGAGTTAAAGACTCGAGGGGCGCGTGTGATGATAGCGAATATCTGAGTAGAACCAGACTTTAATCGATAAAGTTAAAATTTGCTCAAGCTCTGGACACAGAGGCGATCGTATGAGGAAGAAAGTGCAAGAGGGTGCTATCTTAGGAAGCAAGAA
This sequence comes from Panax quinquefolius, assembly GCA_020205615.1. NCBI lineage: Eukaryota > Viridiplantae > Streptophyta > Magnoliopsida > Apiales > Araliaceae > Panax > Panax quinquefolius. The sequence goes on along the minus strand of CM035168.1, from coordinate 47,964,326 downwards.
TCGATGAAGAAGGAATACTTGAGTCAACTCCGGACTTTGTGTTCTAACGACCACGATTTAAAGTATAATATCATGATGGGCGCCTGACACACCATTTGCAATCCATCACAGGAGTACCAAAATGTATCATGATATTAAATCATACATTTTGGTGGAGCAATATGAAGAGAGAGATATAAGCGTTGTTTATCTCAAGGTGTCTAACTTGTCAGCGAGTTAAAGCGGAGCATCAAGTACCAAAAGGTCCATTGCAACCACTTGAAATTCGAGAATGGAAGTGGGAGCACATTACCATGGATTTAGTTCTGGGGTCTTCCTAAGGTTTCTCAAGGCATTGATGCGATTTGGGTCATTGTTGATAGATTGACCAAGTCTGCTCATTTCTTCTGGAAATCTGAAAACTTATACACTTGAGCGTCTTGCTTTCGTATGTACATAAGCGAGATTGTAAAGGCGCATGGTATCTTGGGTATCCATAGTTTACGATCGAGACCCAAGATTCACTTCACGATTTTGGGTTAGTTTGCAAAAAAAGCTATGGGCGCAGGACTTACGATTTAGCTTCGGCATATCATCCTCGAGACGGACGGACGATCGGAGAGGACTATTCAAACTCTTGAAGATCTATTAAGACTACGTGTCCTTGATTTCAAGGGAGTTGGGACAAGTTCTTACCATTGGTGGAGTTTTCCTACAACAACGGTTATCAAGCAAGTATTGGCATGGCTCCATTCGAGCGTTGTATGGAAGAAAGTGTCGTTCTCGATTATCTTTGGGATGAGGTGGGTGAAGCAACGTTGTTGGGACCGGGAGTTGATGCGTATGACTACGGAAAAGATTGAAACGATCCGACAACGTATAAAAACCTCACAAAATCGACAAAAGAGTTATCTTGATCTTCATCGAAAGGGCGTGGAATTTGATATAGGAGATCATGTGTTGTTAAAAGTTGCTCCATGGAAAGGAGTTACAAGATTTGGAAAGAGAGGAAACTTAATCCTCGATTCATCGGTCCATTTTAATCCTCGATCGAGTAGGAGCGTGGCTATAGACTCGCTTTCTGCTTGAAATATGTCTACGTGTTCATAACGTTTTTCACATATCCATATTACGTAAATATGTGAAAGACCGAACCATATTATTGAGTTAGAACCAGGACGAAATAGCGGAAGATTTGGCGTATGAAGAGGTTCTGTTCAAATTTTGGATAAGAAGGAACATATTCTACGCTCGAGGTTATACCTCAAGTCGAAGTTTTGTGGAGGAACCACGATGTTGAGGAAATGACTTGGGAGTTAGAATCTGAAATGAAATCAAGGTATCCTTACCTCTTGACATACATACAGTCGTACCCTAATTTGAGGCGAAATTTCATAAGAAGGGGAGGTTGTAAGACCCGACTTTTATAAATAAAGATGAATTTTCTATAAATATTATTTTTGAATATTATGGAATAATTTGATATAATGTTATAGTTGTGGGTAATATTTATAAATTTTGCAAAGTATCAGTGGTTATATTATATTCGATTGGTGGGGAATATTAGGTTTAGCGGGGAATATTAAATACAACAACTCAATCATTGGTGGACCCCTAGCAAATTATTATTATCGATTGAGAAAAAAGACAAAAATATTTTATTGAAATAACGGCGGAAGTTTCTGGTTTGATCTTTGTTGAACTACTGGTAGTAAAAGAAATGCGATGTCGTTATGTGGTTGCGTAGTAGCACGGTATTGATTATTGATGCTTATGTGAGAAGTCACTCGGTTTGATTCCATTATTAGTCGATTAATAATATGAATTATTATAGCGATAATGACGTTTTGTTTTATTAAGTATTAACGTAATAAAAGCGAAACATCTTTATATAAAAGCGAATACTTTATTAAAGTTATTTTATAAATAAAATATATTATATTTTATTATGCATAGTGTTTTTAGTGTTTTGCATAGTGTTGCATAGTGTTTGCATAGTAAAATGTTTTTATATAAATAGAATATATTATATTTTATTTAAAAGATTTTGCTTTAAATATGAATAGTCAGATTAAAATAAATCAATACAGGATAGTTCATGGATTAATTACTTATGCATTCCATTTTCCTATAAATAGAAGCTCGTTCCTTCATTATTTTCTTACGAATTCAATTTGAAACTCTAGAGAGAAATTATAGAGAGAAAGAAGAAAAAAGTTATAGAAAGAAGAAGACTTTGCGATATTGGTTCTTCTAGGTTAGGAATATCTTTTTTACGTTGTAAGTGTAAGGGTGTTATTCTTTCTTATTCATGAAGAGAACTTACATTATTCCATTCATTTATTATTACATTGGAATAACTTTTGTAAAAGTGGCATACCTATACATAACTTTGTATATCATGGCATACCTATACTTGGTGAAATCCTTATGTTATTCCATTGCTTATTATTACATTGGAATAACTTTGTATCTGTGATTTACCTATACTTGGTGACATTCTTCTATTATTACATTTGGAACATCACATGCATGTGTTTTTTACAGGACTGGTTAAAATCTTTATTATTACATTGGAACATCACATGCATGTGTTTTTTACAGGACTGGTTCCGTCTTTATCATTACATTGGAATATCCTATCGTGTGTGTTTTACAGGATGCAGTTCCATCTTTATTATTACATTGGAACATCACATCGGTGTGAATTTCACGACACAGTTCCGTTATTATTATTATTACATTGGAATAACTTTTGTCTACATCTGAAATCTGCGTGCGTGGTGATTTCTTTTGTTATTCCATTCTTTATTATACCCGGTTGGTTAAAACTTTGACTTCTATACTCCATGAAATTAGTAGAATATCCTTGATATTTGCGTTTCATCGATATCTTTTCATGGAAATATTCTTACGATCATTCTTGAATTTTTCTCTACAAAAGCGATGTATCGTGTTGACAATTTGGGCGTTAATAATTCTGGATAAAATAATTCTTGAACTTGTTTTATTGAATTCTTATATCATTGTCATCATCCTCATGTTTATATTTTTTTTAAAGTCATACGTGGCACATAGCATGGATGGACTTGGTATGATTATGACCGAGGATTATTCGGTGTAATCATGGCCAGTAATGTTACAAATGATGTGGTAAAAATCCTCGATTAGTAGTAGTGCATTGATGGGCGATTGTTGGCATGATCATGACCATTAATGAATACACAACTATTCTTGGCGTAGTGCGTGAATAATTGTGGTCGTGATACTAAAAAATATCCTTGGCGTAGTAGTGCGGGGTGATTCGATGATGTGGATTATTTATTAAAAGTGAGTCTCGGCTATAACGATGATGAAAAACCTTTTAAATCATAAAAGATAGTAGATTTTATTTTCTACTTGACTCTTTTAATGGATTGCTTATTCATTGCAGATTAAACTTGATGTTTATTATATTTTATCGGTTTAACATTGTTGAAGACTATTGATAATTTATTACGCATTATCTTAGTCATAATATTTCTTCTTTTGGGCTAGTTGAGCTCACCCTTTCTTTCAGACATTCTCTTGAGGAAATGAGAACATAGGCTGGGGCGAGTCGGGAAGCAGTAATGGTCACGAGGATAGCATTAGTAGTCCTCACTATTACGTGAAATAGTGTGATAATAATTGTAATGAGGACTCCTTTTGAGTTTGTATAATATCTAGTAGACATATTTGTATTTGTATTCAAACTCACGATTTTATTTATTATTGTACACACATTATATTAATAAGTTGTATTTAAATTACGTACCATGTATCGATGTTGAGTGGCGACCCAAGATGGGTGATGTATACCTAATTTTTATCCATGCACTACGGGCTAAGGATATTTGTGTATTCATCAATGGTGATGATTATGCCAACAACTGTCCATCAATGCACTTCGGGCCAATGAGGACTTTTACAACATCATTTGTAACACACCGAATAATCCCTTGTCATAATCATACCAAGTCCATCTATGCACTACAGTCCACAGATGTCTTTCAAAAATAATATAAACAAGAGGATGATGACAATGATATAAGAATTCAATAAAACAAGTTCAAGAATTAATTTATTCAGGAACTAATAACGTCCAAATTGTCAACATGATACTTCTTTATAAAGTAAAATTCAAGAATGCTCAGATGAATATTTCAATGAAAAGATACTGGATGAAGCGCAAATATCAAGAATATGCCACTAATTTCATGGAGTGTAGAAGTCAAAACTTTAACCAACTAAGTATAATAAAGAATGGAATAACAAAAAGAAATCACCATGCATGTGGTACTTCAGATGATAAAAGTTATTCCATCGAATAATAAATTTTTAACCAGTGTCAAAGCGTAATACGCAAGTGGGCATGATATTCCAAAGTATAATAAAGAATGGAATACAATCAAATCACCACGCATGCGGTTGCCCGCATGAGCGGAGTTATTCCAATAGAATACTAAATGACGGAACCAGTCGGTGAAATTCACACCAATAGGATTTTCCAAATGTAATAATAAAGACGGAAACCGAGTCCCATGTAAACAAAAACAGATATTCCAATGAATAATAAAGACTTTTAACCAGTCCGAATGTAAAGCACATACACTGAGATATTCAAAATGAATAATAAAGATTTTAACCAGTCTGCCAGAAAGCACGCATGTGATATTCCAACAAAATAATAAAGAATGGAATACAGAAGAATTTCACCAAGTATAGGGTAGCCCGCGTATACAGGTTATTCCAACAGAGTAATAAAGATGAAATAATAGAAGTTCTCTTCATGAATACAAAAGAAATAATACCCCTTACCGTAAAAGAAACTTGATATCGGAGTAATGAATTAGAAGAATACTTTTCTTCTTTCTCTCTATAGTTTCTCTCTCTAGAGTTTCAGTGAATTCGTAAGAAATAATGACGGAATGAGCTTCTGTTTATAGAAGAATGGAATGAATAGTAACCAATCCATGAACGGTCCAGATTGATTTACTTTAATCGGATGGTCCATATTTAAAGTAAAATCTTTTAAATAAAATATATTATATTCTATTTATAATCTAATAAAATGAATAACTTTTAAAAAGATTTTACTATGTAAACACTATGCAAGCACTATGTAAACACTATGCATAATAAAATATAATATATTCTAATTATTATCTAATAAAACAGATAACTTTATACTATTTTTTATATAAAAAGATTTTACTATTAGCCTAATAAAACAAATAAATTTATAAAAGTATTATGTTTTATATAAAAAGTTTTTCTGTTTTATTACGTTAATAATACGAATAAAACAAAACGTCATCATCATTATTATTATTCACACTATTAATTGACTAGGTCGTTCCCAGGAAAGAGGGGGCTTTCTAATAAGGATTTCTCCCTATTGGCACGCAATTAGGTGACCAAACCTCTCCTTGGCAGAACTTCTAGACATCGTTAATAATGAAAATAATAATATTAACAACTTCATCATCTCAATTATTGATTTAATAACATATAAAATATCGACAATAATTGAATCAAACTGAGTGACTTTTCACATAAGCATTAATAATGAATACCATGTGCTACTTTGCAATCACGCGTATTATTGTACTTTTACTATCGAGTAGTTTAACAGTATCAATGGTAAAACTTTCGCAGTTATTTTCATAAAAATATTTTTGTCGTTTTCTCAATCCGACAATAATTTTGTTGTGGGGTCCACAAATGATTGTGCCGTCGTACGAATATTCCCTAACCAATCGAATATTATATAACAACTTGCGTACTTTGCAAAATTTATAAATATTACCCACAACTATAACATTATATCAAATTTATTCCATAATATTAAAAAATGATATTTATAGAAAATTCATTTTTATTCATGGGTTGGTTTTAATGGGTTGGTTGCTTGAATTCGCTAACAACCTTATGAAAATAATCAATTTTTGCATGGTGAGTAGTTAACCAATCAATCCCTAGAATTACGTCAAATGCAAGTATTTTCAATGAAATAAGGTCGACATGTAATGTGAGGGTATCGATTTGAACCAAACGAAACTTATAAACAGTGGATGTAATGAAGGTTTCTCCCAACGAAGTTTCAACAGATAAGTCAAAGTCTAATTTCTCTGGAGTCAAATTTAGACGTTGAGCGCAAGTAGGAGAAATAAAAGAATTGGTGGAACCGGTATCAAATAAGGTATATACTTCACTAGAATTTATGATAAGCTTACCCGTGATGACCTCGTTCGGGTTCCTTGCTTTCTGGGAGGTCACGACAAATGCTCTCCTTGAACAACCGGTTTTGTCTTGTGCAGGACGGACTTTCTTGCCCTCCATCCCAAATTGGACTTGTCTTCGGTGCACGACAAAATCGGGCCAGGTGTCCTTCTCTTCCACAATTGTAACATGCTTTGGAGGGCATCGCACAGTTTGGACTGATGTGTCCTTCCCCTCCACATTTTGAAGCATATGATATGTGGTCGTTCTCCTTCCTTAACGACATGTGTTGATGCTGACGTCTTTCCATCACTATTGAATCTTTTTTTCTTGAAATGTCCATTCTTATTATTTTGGCCATGATTACCACCGAAATGGTTACCATTTCTGGCATGTTGATTCGCTCCACGCTTATTGTCACCGCTTCGATGACTGCTATCATTAGTATTATCATTTTGTCGGCTGCTCTCTTTTGGTTAGGTTGACTCATTATCGTGCTCCAATAACTGAGCCCTATTAACAACATCTAAATACAAACACAGTTTATGAGAGATAAGATATTGACGTATCTCTGGTTTCAAACCTCTTGGAAACATTCGCGTCATTCTCTCCTCATTATCAACCAAATGGGATGCAAACCGGGACAACACGGCAAACTTGGCTTCGTACTGTGACACGGTCATGTTGTTTTGTTCCAGTTTAATGAACTCTACCTCTTTCATGTGATGAATACTTTTGGGAAAGTACATGTCATTGAACAGTTCTTGGAACTTCTCCCAAGACATCTTCAGTGCGGCAGGTTAAGTATGCTTTACAGATTCCCACCAGTAATCTGCCTCTGCCCGCAATATGAAAGTGGCAAAGGGAACCTTTTACTCCTCATAGCAACCCAAGACATCAAATATCTTGTTGATCAGCTTTATCCACGTCTCCGCCTTAAGTGGTTTTGGCTCTCCAAAAAACTCCAGTGGTCCCAGCTCCTTGAACTGTTTGGCGGTGATCGTCTGAGAGTTGCCAGTGTTTCCACCTACATTTTGGACAGGATTCGCTCTCGCCTGATGTTTCATGAAGCCTCAGAACATTCCATCGTTCATCATTTAGTCAGTGTTGTTGTTTGCATTAGGATTGTCGCCTTCCTGATGCACATTATCCTTATTATTGATCTGTGGAGACTCAACGGTCTCCTGTGCTCCATTGATGATCTCAACATTCTCGGATGCCATTTTCAAATACTACCACAAAACAAGGGTTAATTAACATATCACATATTATCCCTATACTCTGACCGACCAATTAAATACCAAATATACTTAGGTAGGTCATACTAGTGAAGGAATTCCCCGTCTCTCCCCTCCTAGTTCTTATCTCACATATCAGCCAGGGATCATATCCCTAAGCTTTGATACCAACTGTGACCCCCCCAAAATAGGTATACATCACCCATCTTGAGTCGCCAATTACATGGTACTAAATTCAAATACAACTTGATTATACAACAGTCGTGTAAAATACGACAAAATACATGCTGTGAGTTTTAATACAAATATTGTCATCTAGACAATATCCACACTCAATTTAGTCCTCATTACATTTATTATCACACTATTTAACAGAATAGTGAGGACTACTAAGACACCATCTCGGACCATCACTCTGTTCCCAAACTAGTCCCGGCTACGTTATCATTTCCTAAAGAGAACAGTGAAAGAAAGGGTGAGCTCAACTAGCCAGTAAGAAATATTATGACTAAGATAATGCAGAATAAATTATCATTAGTCCTCAACAGTGTTAAACTGATAAAATACAATAGACATCAAGTTTAACTGCAGCGGAACATGCAATCCATTAAAAGAGTCAAGTAGAAAATAAAATCTACTATCTTTTATGATTTAAAAAGGTTTTTCATCACTTTTATCGCTGAGACTCAGCTTAATAAATAATCCACATCATCCCTGCACTACGGCTAAGGATATTCATTAGGGTCACGACCACAAATTATCTATGGACTACGGGCCAAGGATATTTGTGTATTCATCAATGGTCATGATCATGCCAACAACTGTCCATCTATGGACTTCGGACCAATGAGGACTTTTACCACATCATTTGTAACATTACGGTAATGATTACACTGAATAATCCCTGGTCATAACCATACCAAGTTCGTCTATGCACTACAGGCCACATATGACTTTCAAAAATAATATAAACACGAGGATGATGACAATGATATAAGAATTCAATAAAACAAGTTCAAGAATTAATTTATTCAGGAACTAATAACGTCCAAATTGTCAACATGATACTTCTTTATAAAGTAAAATTCAAGAATGCTCAGAAGAAAATTTCCATGAAAAGATACTAGATGAAGCGCAAATATCAAGAATATTACACTAATTTCATGGAGTGTAGAAGTCAAAACTTTAACCAACTAAGTATAATAAAGAATGGAATAACAAAAAGAAATCACCATGCATGTGGTACTTAGATGAGATAAAGTTATTCCATCAAAATAATAAATTACTTAACCAGTCAAAGTAATATCGCACCGCGTGATATTCCAACGAGAATAATAAAGAATGGAATACAACAAATCACCATGCATGCAGTACTTGCGAGATGATAAAGTTATTCCAATAGAATACTAAATGATTTTAACCAGTCGGTGAAATTCACACCAATAGGATTTTCCAACGTAATAATAAAGACGGAACCAATTCCCAGTAAAAGCACAAAACAGGATATTCCAACAGAATAATAAAGACGGAACCAGGTCCGGCGTAAAGCACAGACAAGATATTCCAACAGAATAATAAAGAATGGAATACAGAAGAATTTCACCAAGTATAGGGTAGCTCACAGATATCTGAGTTATTCCAACAGAATAATAAAGATGGAATAATAGAAGTTCTCTTCATGAATACAAAAGAAATAATACCCCTTACCGTAAAAGAAACTTGATATCGGAGTAGTGAAGTAGCAGAATACTTTTCTTCTTTCTCTCTATAGTTTCCCTCTCTAGAGTTTCAGTGAATTCGTAAGAAATAATGAAGGAATGAGATTCTATTTATAGAAGAATGGAATGAATAGTAACCAATCCATGAACGGTCCACATTGATTTACTTTAATCGGACGGTCCATATTTAAAGCAAAATCTTTTAAATAAAATATAATATATTCTATTTATAATATAATAAAATGAATAACTTTTAAAAAGATTTTACTATTCAAACACTATGCAAGCACTATGCAAACACTATGCATAATAAAATATAATATATTCTAATTATTATCTAATAAAATGATATAACTTTATAAAAGTATTACATTTTATATAAAATGATTTTACTATTAGCCTAATAAAACGAATAACTTTATAAAAGTATTCTGCTTTATATAAAAAGTTTTCTGCTTTTATTACATTAATAATAATGAATAAAACAAAACGTCATCATCATTATTATTATTCACACTATTAATCGACTGTGTCGCTCCCGGAAAGAGGGGGCTTTCCAATAAGGATTTCTCCCTATTGGCGCCCAATTAGGTGACCAAACCTCTCCTTGGCAGAACTTCTAGACATCGTTAATAATGTAAATAATAAGATTAACAACTTTGTCATCTCAATTATTGATTTAATAACATATAAAATATAGACAATAATTGAATCAAACTGAGTGACTTTTAACATAAGCATTAATAATCAATACCGTGTGCTACTATGAAACCACGCATATTACTGTACTTTTACTACCAAGTAGTTCAACAGTATCAACGGTAAAACTTCCGTCGTTATTTTCATAAAAATATTTTTGTCGTTTTCTCAATCCGATAATAATTCTGTTGCGGGGTCCACCAATGATTATGCCGTCGTACGAATATTCCATGACCAATCGAATATTATATAACAACTTGCGTACTTTACAAAATTTATAAATATTACCCACAACTATAACATTATATTAAATTTATTCCATAATATTCAAAAATGATATTTATAGAAAATTCATTTTTATTCATAAAAGTTGGGGTCTTACACGTTAGCTGGATCTTAGACCTCGTGGCTTCTAGGCTCACACGATTGATTAATATTTACAAAAAAACTGGAAAGAAAACTAGATTTAAATAAATCTTAGCCATTCTAGCTCAACGGTTCCAATTTTACAACTTTTAAACCGGTTAAAAGTTAGAGATGGCTAGATTTAGATAAATCCAGTCCATAGACTAGAATATTAAGCAGTTAAAACAGACATTTAAAACTAGTAAGCAATATATATATATATATATATATATATATATATATATATATATATATATATATATATATATATATATATCAGATGAGATCAGTCATACCCTTATCTTTACTCACCAGTGCTCACCCCTTTAGCGATGGACCTACGATTTATTCGATCATATGAAACTGTCGTTTATAATTTTAGCGACGCTATATGTTGTCCGTCGCTAAAAGTATAGACGATGGTTATATACGAAAGCCGTCAACCGTCACGTCCGCCGCTAAAGGGGGTGAGCAATTGAGTAAGATAAGGTATACACTCGATCCTCTCTCTCTCTCTCTCTCTCTCTCTCTATATATATATATATATATATATATATATATATATATATATCATTCCATAGTCTTACAGGATTTCAAATTCATGGTAGTTGATCGTCTATATACATATATTTATATATATATGAAACCGGTGAAAGGCCACGAATTAAAATCCAGGCCAGATATATATATATATATATATATATATATGTGTGTGTGTGTGTGTGTGTGTATATATATATATATATAGCAAAGTAGTAGAAAGCTTCAAATATGAAAAAATCTTATAGTGGGCTGCCAAGATGACTTTAGACCGCTTTTGGAGCTTGAAAACTCGGTTTCCACCGGTTAAAATTTGATATGTTGTAGAATATATGCTTACAATTGTTTAGAAAGAAGAATAACAAAGTTTGGAACACTCTAGAAGAGGTTAAGGGCTGAAATGGATAGAGTATTTTTTTTTCTCTTTCTTTTTATGAGCTGCTAGGGGGTCTATTTATAGACCAAGGTGATCGCGGGTTAACCTGCAGTAGCCGTGGGTCAACCTTTGGCTCCCCGGCTTGCCCCGTGCCACGTGGGTCCTATTGTCTCCAAGTACATGTACTCGGGGCAACGTATTGTCCGCTCGAACCTTTATAACTTTCAATATGAGAATTTGATGGAGGTGTGTTATTCCTTTCTAGAAAGCCCTTGAGGAGAGCTACACAATGACATGTGATTTGACATTTTCTGAATTCAGGAAGATGGGTTCATGACCTGATCTTCGAGTCTTTGCAGTCTATCCGTTGAGCTGTCTTATGCTATTTTCACTTGGGATTGATGTGATGGTTCTGCAAGACATCTTTTGCAGTGATTTGACTTGATTTGATGTTGAGTTGGAAAAATTACTATTTCCCCCCTCCCAGGTTAGTTCTGGGTTTGATGCAGTTGTAGCTGTCTTTTCTAAGGGTTGTCTCCGAGATTGGACTGTTGTTGACTTCTGACAGTCCTCAGGGTTGTCTCTGAGGTTGGTTTGATCTCCTGGGGTTGTCTTCGAGCTTTAAACTTAATCTTTTGGGGTTGTCCCCGAGGTTGGACATGACCTCCCGGGGTTATCTACGGGGTTGGACTTGATCTCTCGGGGTTATTACCGGGGTTGGATTTGATATCTCGGGGTTGTCTCCGGGGTTGGACTTTATATTCTGGGGTTGTCACCGGGTTTAGACTTTGATCTCCCAAGGTTGTCACCGGGGTTTGACTTGATCTCTCGGGGTTGTCTTCGGGGCTGGATTTTATGATTTTACTACCAGGGTGGTCTCTGGAAAATGATTTTGCCCTCCTGCATGGTTAGTAACAGGAATGTAGAATTTTGAGTGTCTATAGATGCACTCTTTATCATGTTTATGCAATATAATGGCATGAACATGATAATGATTACTAGACACTTGAAATATGACAAGATTTAAATGATGACATTCAATGCAGCATGATGTGATGTTATGAATGCTAGATGTTTTTGTTGGAATTATTTCTAACGGTATTATATAACTACTTGCCCCTGCCATTTCTGCCGGGGATGGAGTTGTCAATGATGGTCTGTAATAAACGCGGATTTAAATAAATAATGTTAATATTGAGAATAATGATTGTTTGAATATTTATTTAAAAATAAATATATAGTGGTGGCATGAGTTGTGGTAATTAATTTAATCGAATAAGCCTATGATAATTGAATAAAGTAGTAGAAGTGATGAGAAGCTTAATTTAAGCTTATGAAATTATGCATAGTGTGGCAAAGTGGTGAAATGAGAAAGTTATTAATTAAATTAATGATGAAATGAGTGAAATTAATTAGTACTAGTAATGAGTAAATAATTACATAAAGTGATAAACTAATTTCTATTCCTTAATTATCATGAGCAATAGCATTAAAGGTCTTGTCCTATATATTAAAATTTCTTCATTTAATATAAAATGAGGTGTGACATTAGAATGTGAGTAAATTATTATATAAAACTATATGATAAAAGTAAGTTTTAAATTATGTGATTTGCTAAGTTGTATGGAAGAGCCTTTTTGTGACATCATGATGTGTGGTGGAGCAATTAAAAGTGTATTTTAAACATATGAGAGAAATTAACTTTGATTAAATAAATATTTATTATTAAATGTTTATTTCAAATATTTATATAGAATTGAAATAGTAATTTTATGGAAAATAATAGGGTATTGGTACCCAACTAAATTATATTGTAGTCTAATGTAAAAATTATTTGGAATAAACCAATGTACATGGAGTATATAATTCTATGTGTTTAATGTGTAAGTGGGTGTATATGTATGCACATTTGTGGGAAAATATCAAATAAACCTAAGTATGCTAGTAGTAGTTGCAATGCTGAGGATTAGGAGGGAGTGTCTATAACGCCCTGAAATCCGGTCTATCTTCACACCCGGATTCCGTACGTCATGGGTACATCATTCCTCCAACATACATCATTATATAATGAAATATAACAACATACATTCTCCAATCCCAGGTTCTAAAAATGTTATAACCTCTTCTATTACAAATACTAATAAATACATTATTCATTTCATCTTACAAGAGTATTTTTTATCCGCCACCAAGGATACATAATAGTTCATTAAACTAGTCTATAGTTCAATTTCATATTTCTACATTACGAGTCTTCACTTGATCTTCTCGCTCATCCACATACTTAATGGAACTGCATCTGGATACTAGTCAACTTGATCTTTACGGGATCCTTAAGTTCTTCTAACATCGTTTGCTAAAAATGTTTTTTATTTAAAGCAAGTGTGAGCATTCAATTGCTCAGCAAGTCATAGCAGTTAAACAAACAACTTCAAGAGTTTAAACATTGCTTTAGAACTTTAATAACCGAACAAAGGTTATGAAGTAGCTTGAATAATAGGAATAATCTTGATTCCTATCATTTTAAAATAATATTTACTTTTATTTTAAAATACTTTCATTCTTCTACCTTTTTCATACACATTCTATCTGGCTAGAATCATTAGCACAGACTTATAAATAACGGATCATGTATAAACAGAGCATTCTCTTATTGAACAGTTAAATCACTGAATAGTTTATCTCATAGAAGCACCGAAGTGTTCACATTGCGGCACAAGGCCTTATACGTTCTACCACCTTGTACAAATATCGCACATTCGCATATAGACAGAACTTCTCAAGTTCAACATCTGAGAAGTTTAAGAAACTAGAATTCATTTAGAATATGAATGAAGTTAGAAAACTTGCCTTACGCCCAGCTACAGCTTACGCTGAACTACTCATTCCAATTCCTATGTAGCATATAAGAAAAACAACACATACACCAATTAGTCATGTATATTTGACTTATGCATTAGTTTGCTTAACTTTACTTCTTACGGTTCGCATAATTGTAACCTAAGTTTACGCGACCACTTTCATTACCGTTCTAAGGCTTCAAGACATACAGAGATGTCTTACTTATACGTTCATCATCTTTGATGTTTTACATCCTTATCTTCTTCTTATAACTTCTCCAGGACTCAGCACACATCGCTTCTCTACTAGTAGTCCATATGGTACTCTGAGTGGTTTCCCACAAACAACCAATAAACAAGTTCCCATATGTTTGATATATACCTTCGCTCTCTGAAGGAATTGTTTAGCCCAGCTCCCATATGTCAACCATCAAAGGTTACAATTGTACTACAACCTAACTTATCTTAACTTATCCAAACTATTAAACTATAATGTTTGTTAAGTCAACTTCTTATTCCTTATGGCTTCTTGGAAACTAAATGGTATACCTCAAGATTCATTCTTTATCCGACTCACATTCAGCTTTCGATACTCTTATTACCATTCACTACGGCTTCTCTATAATTCATATCATACCTACTACCTTCGTCAACGTCTACATCATACAACCAGGGTATACTTAGAATGTTCGTCCGATGCGAATACAATTCACGAGGATCGTTTACGTATTCAACGTTCACGTTGCTCGTCTCTTAATCTCTCATTCAACCTTTACTCAAGGTTTTAATCGCTTTCTATAACGACCCCAAAATTCATACAATTTAATTCTCAACTTCGGCCATTAATAATGCATTTAACCTCTAATTTTACATCATTAAACGATAATACAACCGTTGAAAATTTGCGGAATAATTAAAATTTTCTATTACAAACTATTCTCGTTCCCAGAACTTTCAACCTTTACATCTAAATATCTTAGAATCATTTTTAATAGTACTATTGTTTACATTCCAAAACAATAGTACAATTCAACATTAATACGTTATTTGGAACCTTAAACATGGTTCAAATAATAATAACACAACCAAAGTGTATAAATCTTCAAGTATCACATCTGATTCATGTCTTTCAGGTAACACATAACTTTTCCTTGAATCTTGAACCTGCAAAAGTGGTTATTTGCAATGTTGAGCTCGGCAGCCCAGCAAAATCTAACAGTTTTCATGCATCACGTAGCACATAATAGCATGCTCAACATATATCTCATAAACATTGAACTAACATAACATACACGTTACATTTCATATAACAAGTATAAAGATTGAGTTCCGTACTCAATCAGCATGCTTTACTCAATCAATGTAGTCATAAGTTGACTTTAACATTTCATACATGCAACATATATATAACACATCATGCTCTTTGCAATAAATATTTAAAACAATCAAATTCACATAGCAATTAGGAACTAAAAGACTTGCCTTGATCGTTGTTTACCAATAACAGTTTAACAGCTTACAGTTATCTATACTTCACGTGCCCTACACAATTATATAATCATTCACATCAACTATTAGTCACATAACAACACATAGTAGTTGTAATGACTTTAATCTACATCCTATAACTCTTCCTATTAATCAACACACAATGATCAACTTGATTGTGTTAACTTTAGACTTATAACTCATTATATTTCTTCTAAGTCAAACTCGATATTCATTCAAGTGCTTAAGTTTTGCTAGGAATCATTATTGGTTTTATATTAACCCTATTCCATATCTTATAATATTCATTTTAATTGAATGGAAACACTTTTTAAGTTCATTAACACTTGGCACGGCGTTTCGACGTTCATTCGTCACACGCCCGATTTGTCTCTCTTCTGTGCTTAGTATGCTTATACAACTTATCTAATACATCATTTATTAATTTTAAGCATCATTATATTTACTAATATTCATGTTTTATAACTTAGGACAACATCTTTTATCGTCAAGAGCACTACATTTGCATATGTGCATTCCCGATGCCCTCCGATTGCCTCCTAATACATATCAGTCCCACAAATGACCATTTTGACCCTTGTTCCCGACCTCAAATTGAATAACTTAAAGAATGAAAGTTGTAGGTCTATTCGTCCTCGTTCCAGATTATTTTGAATCACCTTAATCGGAGTTCGTATGAGAAAGTTATGGTTGTTTTACTATAGGAGGTCAAAACTATCCAACCCAGGACACTTTTCCAAAGGTCTTTGGTAGCGAGCCCGATGGCGCTTTTGAGCACGAGTTCCAAATATTCGGGGCTCGGATTCCAATATTTGGGCACGAACTACTATCCCATTTTTGGCGTTGGTATGAAATTTGGTAATTGAAGTAGGAAATTTGTAATTATAGAACACCCAACCACGAAGAACAGAACAAAGCTAATTTTGTTGACTGTATCTTAATTCTAACACCAATTTACCATGTATAACATACATAAATTACACATAAACGTTACCCATCAAAGGTATACAGATTAAAACAATTGAACAATTCCAGAAATTCTTAAATACCATGGTTTAAAGCCCAAAACTCCATGTTCATACACTATTTTCATGTTTTAAACACATTTAGCGAATTCAATCGCCACAACTTTGTTTCTTAACCAAATTGATTCATTCAACTTGCGCCACTTTCGTTTCTTAACATACTAACACATTCTAACATCAATTTATAGTTTATTACACCCATTGGACAAGAATTTTTGTACTTTCTATGGCCATATCATAAGACAACAACTCATCAATTATTAATTTTCCTCAATAAATAAATTATTTAAAATATTTATTTAATTCAATAAATATTTAAAATAATTACCAAATTCAATTAATTTCTTCAATAGTTAACTTAACTATTAAACCTCACTTTCCCAATACATGAATATATAATTCTCTTCACATTATATCATATATTTCAACATATAAAAAGCACGTATATATACATACTCAAACTCAAAACATCTCATAATAAAATTTTAATTATTAAATTCCTATTTTAATAACTTATAAAAATTCAGGTTTGTCACATCTTTCCCCCCTTAAAGGATTCCGTCCTCTAATCAACGAAACCTCCTTTACTCGGGCCAACCAAATCTCTTCGTTGAATAACTTCAACACATTACCTTAATATAGGTTTTATATTTCCTACTCCCACCATTATTCATAATAAATTCTTGTAAGTTTTATTTCATAACATTTACTTAGACTCAATTATATTTGAGTATTACATATTCTTTGACCCGTTCATTACCTTTTCCTAAGGATCATTATCATATACTATATTCTCAAACTCTCGGGACATTACATTCACCCCTTCTTTTAAGAATTTCGTCCTCGAAATTTTATCTATTAATCTTTATTCATTCAATCTATCAAAGTAGATTTTACGTTAATACTTTATTCATTCATTGGGTTCTACAACCAAATTCTTTCTCTAAGGATCTTTCTAAGATCATCTATTCCTCTCCCCTTCCTCTTCTAATAGTTTCACATTTCTCTTCTTTCTGGAGTTTCAATTCTTTCTTGAAATTATTATGCTTTGCTTAATTTTCTCATCCTTTCCACTTTCACCTTTCAGAATAATAAAAATCTTCCACAATTGCTCAATAATTGGGAAGCGATATGAATAACAGGAATTTCAAAGATTCCAATCATGCTGAGGGGTCACAAGACCGTGAACTCTATTCTCGGTTTACTAGTGCTTCAACTCAATCCTTCACACTGCAAACAAGAGTGTTTATCAATCACAAAGATTGAAAACACCCTCCACACGTACACTAGGTGCCCAGCCTATTGTACAACTACGTTGGGCCGTAACGTAGTGTTTTGTAACGACTATATGCGTTATGCTCGAAACCATTGTCCTCGAAAACATGTCCCCTTATAGGGTTGTTCACCTCAGCTTTTCAACATCTGAATCCGCACCAAAACAATTTGGTTTGACATAACTTTTCAATAAACGCTTGATTTTCATGAACATCTTTCAATAATCGTTTAGCTGAATCAAATAGCATAGACTTCTACAATAATTCAAACATCAATCGAAATATACATATACATATATATATATATATATATATTTCTCATATCTTAAAGAAATCTCAAAAATCTTTTTATGACGTCATGATACCGCACTGCATTTACAGTCCGTTTGAGGATTTCGTCATTTGGTGATTTTATCATACTACATCATACCATAGTTGGCTGGCGATCCTTAGATCACATCCAACGCTAAGTAATAATGCATTGATGACTCCATCATTTTTATCATCTCTGCACCAGGTTCCATGATGCATTGATGATATATAAAAAAATATATATTTTGATATATTTCAAATCATTTTTGTCTAGCCAAAGCAATTAGCATAGACATACGAATAATAGCACTAATTTTTTTTTATAAATTCTTTGGTTCACTAGTGTGATCTAACACATTTTTTTTTCTTCCAAAAATCAAAAGTATAACCATCGGCACGAAGTCAATAAATTTTGAAAATCTAGCAAAGCTAGAAGATTTGGAATACCTAATTTTCACCATCAACTCCACTTTCTATAATGATCCAGTGCTTAATAGGTCTATCTATTCCTATCATCCTCAATACTCCATTCACACTTAATTATACCCCAGTTAATCAAACTTAACGCACATTGGAAATTCAGGAACTTGCCACAATAATATGAGTTTAAGAACTTATCCTAGTCAGACCATAAGCGTTCATTCGCTGAGGGGTTCAAAACATACCATATTATTGCGAGTCACAAACTTACCATATGCATTAGTCTTAAAAACCACAACTAATCCTAATAATATCTGACTAATCTTAATAGTTTCTAACTATCAAATATACACATGAGAAAAGAATCACATATTCACCACATATACATTGATAGCGTGACACCAACATTCCAATGATTACCAATATGATAAACTGAGTGCAAGTACAAAACCCTTGCCCATACAAAGATTTGTACAACTCAGCCATCACATGAGTCCTCAATTGAAATCCCACCTAACCCTATCTTGCTCATAACTTGCTATTTGCTCGATATGAATTCCTCGTATCACATTAACTATAACTCCTCGTGAGTTATCGCGTACTATTTCATAGTATATTAACTTCATAGCATCAAGCTATAATTATTGAAACATTATAGACCATCTTTCTTTTATAACTAAAACAGATCACGTTGTGATCTTATTCTATAATTATCTCCCTTAAAATTCTTTTCTTAACTCGCGATCGTGTTATTTTACGATCCTCTTTCTTTCCTTTTTCATCATTCATGATTTGATTTAATCTTAAAGACTTTGTCGATTCATCATTATTCGTTATCTTGGCTATTGGAGTTAGGGTAACTCCCATTTCCTATCTTTATATCTGTTCAAGATTCTTCTTTGAATTTCCTTGTTTATATAACAATTCTTCCTTTAAGAATTTCTAACTTCATTTACATTTCTCAACATTTCATTCGAGTTTTACATTTTCATCATACATATCCACTTCTATACTTGGCACACATCGAGTCTCTAATAGTTTCAATATGGTACGCTGAGTGGTTTCCCACAAATAACCAACAAACTAGGTTCCGAGTTGCTAGTTTGTATATACCTCCGCTCTATGAAGGAATTGTTTAGCCCAGATACCATACATCAACTATTAAAGAGTACAATTACACCATTCTTAACTATAATTTTTTTTTTGTTTCTTAACTTCTCTATCATTCTTTTCTTATAGACATTGTCTATTTATTATCACCTTACATTCTTATTATTGAAGTTGGGTAACCCCACATTCATATTCCTTATAACTTAACGAGATTCTTATTTGAATCCTCTCACACATGTTTTAATCCCTTCTATATAAATTTCTTCAATTACTTCTTATTATGCAAACTCTACTTGAGTTTATTCTCTCATTATCTTCATCTTCCTTCTTTAAGGTTATAGCCTACGGTACGCCTACCTAAGGTTTATAACCTACGTCTTTGATACCAACTGTAACGACCCCAAAATTTATACAATTTAATTCTCAACTTCGGTCGTTAATAATACATTTAACCTCTAATTTTACATCATTAAACGATAATACAACCGTTGAAAATTTGCGGAATAATTAAAATTTTCTATTACAAACTATTCTCGTTCCCAGAACTTTCAACCTTTACATCTAAATATCTCAGAATCATTTTTAATACTACTATTATTTACATTGCAAAACAATAGTACAATTCAACATTAGTACGTTATTCAGAACCTTAAACATGGTTCAAATAATAATAATACAACCAAAGTGTATAAATCTTCAAGTATCACATCCGATTCATGTCTTTCAGGTAACACATAACTTTACCTTGAATCTTGAACCTACAAAAGTGGTTATTTGCAAGGTTGAGCTCGGCAGCCCAGTAAAATCTAACAGTTTTCATGCATCACATAGCACATAATAGCATGCTCAACATATATCTCATAAACATTGAACTAACATAACATACACGTTACATTTCATATAACAAGTATAAAGATTGAGTTCCGTACTCAATCAGCATGCTTTACTCAATCAACGTAGTCATAAGTTGACTTTAACATTTCATACATGCAACATATATATAACACATCATACTCTTTTCAATAAAGATTTAAAACAATCAAATTCACATAGCAATTAGGAACTGAAAGTCTTGCCTTGATTGTTGTTTACCAATAACAGTTTAACAGCTTACAGTTATCTGTACTTCACGTGCCCTACACAATTATATAATCATTCACATCAACTATTAGTCAATAGCAACACATAATATTTATAATGTAAACTTTAATCTGCATCCTATAACTCTTCCTATTAATCAATACATAATGATCAACTTGATTGTGTTAACTTTAGACTTATAACTCATTATATTTCTTCTAAGTCAAACTCAAAGTTCATTCAAGTGCTTAAGTTTTGCTAGGGATCATTATTGGTTTTATATTAACCCTATTCCATATCTTATAATATTCATTTCAATTGAATAGAAACACTTTTTAAGTTCATTAACACTTGGCACGGCGTTTCGACGTTCATTCGTCACACGTCTGATTCGTCTCTCTTGTGTGCTTAGTATGCTTATACAACTTATCTAATACATCATTTATTAATGTTAAGCATCATTATATTTACTAATATTCATGTTTTATAACTTAGGATAACTTCTTTTATCGTCAGGAGCACTACATTTGCATATGTGCATTCCCGACGCCCTCCGATTGCCTCCTAATACATATCAATCCCACAAATGACCATTTTGACCCTTTTTCCTGACCTCAAATTGAACTACTTAAAGAATGAAAGTTGTAGTTCTATTCGTCCTCGTTCCGTATCATCCTGAATCACCTTAATCGGAGTTCGTATGAGAAAGTTATGTCCGTTTTACTACAGGAGGTCAAAACTGTCCAACCCAGGACACTTTTTCCAAATAATAAGGCGCTGGATTCCATGGTCTTGCCGGGCGCGAGTTCTGTCTTTGTCACAAGGATTCCAAATAATGGCCAAACCTCTTGTCCCATTTTTGGCGCTAGGGCGCTGGGGCGCAAAATTATAGAACACCCAACCACGAAGAACAGAACAAAGCTAATTTTGTTGACTGTATCTTAATTCTAACACCAATTTATCATGTATAACATACATAAATTACACATAAACATTACCCATCAAATGTATACAGATTAAAACAATTGAACAATTCCAGAAATTCCTTCCCTTTCCACAGCAAAGCTCTCAATCCCTTAGCAACTCTCTCTGTGTTTTTCCCTTTTTCTCACAAACTCTCTGTTCTTAGCTTAGGCAAAGAAATAAGACGCGAAGGAAAAATATATTGGCCTTCCCCACGTAGTCTTTCAGTTAAAGAACAAAAGACGCGTCAGTTGAATAATGCCAAAGGCCATAAGGCCCTGTTTGGCAACCAAAGCTCCCCCCAAATCAGATTATTATTATATCCTTTATATTATATAGTTTTTTTTTCCTGTCACACATTAATTTAGTCAAGTTATATAACCTTAGTTTAGTTAATCTCAATAACTTATAATAATAAGAATCTTATTATTATTGATAAATAATTATATATCTAAATTAATTAATAACTTAGAAACGTCACTTTATTTAATTTATTTATTTATATTAAATTAAACAATTCATTTTATTTAATTATCTTCTTAAATATTAAGCAATTGATTTAATTTAATTATTTCCTTAAATTAAATCCATCGATAAAATTATCAATACTCAATTTAATTAACATTAATTAATTTAGTTACTAAATTAATTCACCAAAACTCATCAATTATTTATTTTCCTCAATAAATAAATTAATTAAAATATTTATTTAATTCAATAAATATTTAAAATAATTACCAAATTCAATTAATTTCTTCAATAGTTAACTTAACTATTAAACCTCACTTTCCCAATACATGAATATATAATTCTCTTCACACTATATCATATATTTGAACATATAAAGCACGCATATATACATACTCAAACTCAAAACATCTCATAATAAGAATTTTAATTATTAAATTCCTATTTTAATAACTTATAAAAATTCAGGTTGTCACACTTTCAATCGTTATTCATCCCATGAACCCCATGTTCATTATTCTTTCTTAATTTCGAAGCCATACCGATCGTTGTATGCTAAGACCAATCGTTCATTGCAACAGCGTTGCATTCACAGCGTCTAAATGCTTTACACTTATCTCTCATTACCACAACACAACATCAAAATGTTATTCATTACTTTCGTCAATCAACGTCTAAGGAATCACAACCATAGCAATCCCTCACGTTCGTTCCTCGTGACTACGGTCCCCGAATATCGATTCTGTAACCTGCGTTCCACTTCTTTTAATCTCGTTTAATATTTTCATTCAACATTTATTATAGGTTTAAAACAGTTGATTAAGTGTTATATTAGTTGAAAATTATGTCATTTATCTTTCCTTACGTTTCCCGCAAGAGATGAGCAGTTAAAAGCTCTTCTTTGGCTTTTTCCCTACACTAGTATTTGTATTTCTCTCCTTCTCTATCTCTAGCGCCACGATGCGAATTTACAAGATGCAAACTTCCACGGTTTGGCTTTGCAGTTGCCACCTTACAAGGCATGGCTGGCGCCGTGGCGCCAAGCCCTAACCCTAGAAAATTTTTCAAAGTCTTTGATCGTTCTAAGACGCTTACTTCCCGCTTCAATAACTTATCGTTATAACTCAGAACGAGGTCATTCCAAAGCCATTTTCTTCCTTATCTTATGTGTCGGCCCCAAAATAGGTATACATGACCCATTCTGAGTCGCTAGATATTACACAATAAAAATCAAATACAAACTTTATTTATACAATCATTGAATCGTCAGATAGAATACTTAACATAGTTAATCGTGAGTTTTAATACAATATTGTCTTCATAGCGATCAAACTCAAATTATTACAATGCCATATAAAATATAGCATCAAATAATTCAAGACCCCAAAGAAGAACGAGAAGATTACTATCTTATTCATTCTAATGAGGTGCACTTTTGACGCTTCCAAAGTCGGGTTCCCATCACCCTATTGTTGGTCACCAAAATCAATTATTAAGTGACGTATAAATTATGACACCCACATCTTAGGTCCTTAATACAATTATATATTGTATGTCATGTCATTTTATAATGTATTGAGAAACTTCAACAGTCTCGGACCATCATATTATTCCCCTGTTATCCCCGCTCGACCTAGCTACACTCTTATTACCTGAAAGGAAATTGTGAGCAAAAGGGTGAGCACAACTAGCCCAGTAAAGAATATCATGACTAAAGATAACTATATTATCAATAGCTTTCATCAATAATAAATCAGAGATTTAGAACATATGGTAGATGATAAAACTTTTCAACCATAGTTGCAGCGGAACGAGCAATTCATTAGAAGAGTCAAATAGACCATTAGATCTATTATCTTCTCTATGTTAAAAGTCCACCGATAATGTTTTATCCCTATAACATCAATCAACAATTTCTGTCCACAATCATATGAATAACTCATAATCATAATTGTGGTTCTAAATTCCTCTCCGCACCTAGGACGAAGATAATTTTTATCACCTATCTTTACCTTAAACATCAAAAATCATGGTTATACCAAATCACAATTTCTGCTCATAATCATACTAGTTAAATCATCTTTGCACTACGGCCAAAGATATTCATTATTATCACATCCATGAATTAATATTTCATTCTTGAGACTCAAATTTCATAATTAATCCACATCATCGAATCATCCACCGACTATGTGCCAAGGATATTCTTTAGTATCACGACCATGAATTATCCATGCACTACGGCCTAAAGAAAATCGTGTTTTCATCAACGATCCTGATCATGCCATAAAATAATTCATCTTTTCACCCTTGGCCGAAGAGAATCCATAGCCATAATCATACCAAAAACTGTCCATCAATGCACTACGGGCCAATGAGGACTTTCTCCACATCATTTGTAACATTACGGTCATGATTATACCGACTAATCTATTGGACATAATCATACCAAGTCCATCTATGCACTACAGGCCATAGATGACTTTCAACATAATATAAACATGAGGATGATGACAATAACATAAAGAATCAATCAAATGAGATAAATGATAAATATTAAACTTTTATAATACAATTTATCCAGCGTTCTATAATAACCAAATGTTATTAATCACTTAATAATCTCATAATCTAATGTCATTAATATTATAATAATATTTTAGTCACTTCTTAAACTTATAAATAATTTATTTTAATTGTCTACACTTTACCAAATAATGCATTTAATCATTCAAAAATGTCATATCATCACCAATGATCAAATTACTCATCAAAAATCTGCATATACCTTATATAGGATTTTCAAGCCCTAAAATCCTATTTACCAATTCTTTAACTTCACATAACATATTTAACTCATATGTTCGTAACTAAACTATTTTCATGAAAAATACCAAATTAGTCCCAAAAATTATTATTTTCTGGAATTTAGCAGAATATAGTCCCATGTTGAACATATATTTTTCTCGGAATTTTTAAAATTAATTTACTATTTTTCAAAAATCAATTTCTAATTAATTCCTTAAGAAATTAGCTACCTCAAGTTTAACTCCAAAAATTCCCAAATCTTGGCAGGATCTTACATATGTTAACGTGAGCTTCCTGTTTAAATTTCATGGTCATCGGAGTTATAGAACTCCGGTTATAGCATTTTTCGTCAAAAAAACCTAAATATTGAAATGGTCATAACTTGCTTATTTTAAGTCGGAATGAGCTCATTTTTGGACAGTAGGTACTTCTTACCATATATTTTCATGTCCCAAAAGGCCGGAAGTTTTCTCACAATTTAAGTGGCCGAAAATGCCCTTTTAAAATTTTGGACAGTAACCTTTTTGGAAATTTTAGTTTTTTGACTCCTTTGCTAAAATCAGTCCACACGAAAATCTACAATACCTTTTTCAGTGATTCCACTTGGATAAGTTAGGAAACTCATAGATCTAACTCTAGAACTTGACCACACTCAAAAATTTGAAATATAATAGGAGATATGGTCAATTGAATTTCATGTTCCATTTTCACTAAAATCTGATTTTTCAACCCTTTATGATTTCTAAGAAACTTTCATGTTTTCACATAATAACCAACATAACTCATCATAACACTTACTAATACCACATATACCCATGATTTTCATCAGTCCAATGCTTTTATTATGACTTTCATCATAATCCACGTAAACAGATCATTTCCACAATTTAATAAGGAATGAAATACAAAGGATCATTCACCATGCATGTGGTAATCCGCATAGAAAGGTTATTCCAATAGAATAATAAAGAATGGAATAACAGAAGGATTCACCATGCGTATAGATAGAAGCATGCATGTGTTATTCCCAATGAATAATAAATAATGGAACCAGGTCCGACGTAAAGGTACAGACAGGATATTCCGATAGAATAATAAATAATGGAACCAGGTCCGGCGTAAACGCACAAACAGGATATTCCGACAGAATAATAAAGAATGGAATAACAACATAATTCACCGGTATACTGAGAATCGCCAGATACAAGCTATTCCAACAGAATAATAAATAATAGAATAACAAATGTAATTCACCGGTATATGGTAATCCAGATACAAAGTTATTCCAATGAATAATAATAAATAATGGAACTAAGTCAAAGTAATATATCATGCAAGCAGGATATTCTAACAGAATAATAATGAATGGAATAATAGAAGAATTTCACCATGTATGCGGTACTTCGCATAAATAGGTTATTCCAACATAATAATAAAGAATGGAATAATAGCTCTTACGAGTATTGAAAGAAAATAATTCTCTTCATGAATACGAAAGAATAATACCCTTACGAGTACAACAAATAATATCCCTTACCATTGAAAGAAGAGTATTCCGACTGGTAGGGTAAGGATATACTCGAAGAAAACTTGTACTACACTCAAAGCTTTCTTAAACTCTAAAAAAATACGCTCAAGATTATAGAAGAAGAATTCTCTCTATAGTTTCTCTCTCTAGAGTTTCAGTGCATTCGTAAGAAATAATGAAGGAATGAGCTTCTATTTATAGAAGAATGGACTGCATATTAACTAATTCTTGAACGGTCCAGATTGATTTAATTTTAATCGGACGGTCCATATTTAAAGTAAAATCTTTTAAATAAAATAAAAAATATTCTATTTCTAATCTAATAAAACGAATAACTTTATAAAAGTATTCTGTTTTATATAAAAAGATTTTACTATGCAAAACACTATGCAATACTATGCATAATAAAATATAATATATTCTATTTATAGAATAACTTTATAAAAGTATTCTATTTTATATAAAAGATTTTATTATGCAAAACACTATATATAATAGAATATAATATATTCTATTTATAGAATAACTTTATAAAAGTATTACATTTTTATATAAAAAGCTTTTCTCGCTTTATTATATTAATAATACTAATAAAACAAAACTGAAGTGACTTATTACGTAAGCATTAATAATCAATACAAGTGTGCTACTATGTAACCATAGCCAGACATCGTACTTTTACTACTGAGTAGTTCAACAGCTTTTAATGGTAAAACTTTTCGTAGATTATTTTCATAAAAATATTTTTATCATTTTCTCAATCTGACAATAATTCCGTTGTGGGGTCCACTAATGATTGTGCCGTTGTACGAATATTCTCTATTAAAATAAATATTCCCCAACCAATCGAATAGTATATAACAACTTGCATACTTTTCAAAATTTATAAATATTACCCACAACTATAACATTATATCAAATCCACACCATAATATAAAAAAAAATATTTCGAGAAAATTAAATCTTTATTCATAAAATCTGGGGTCTCACAATCTCCCCTCCTTATGAAATTTTGCCCTCGAAATTTACGTACGTACCTGATAATTGAAGGGATGAGAATACCTTGCTTTCTTTTTAGATTGTACCTTCCCGGTAATTTCCTCACTATCATGATTTTCCCATTTCTCATCTCCTGTATTTCAGATATCATTCTAGAATATAGTTTCAGAACAAAGGTTAATCGACATATCACAATTTGTCAACTTATCAAGTAAACAATTTCAGCTTAGGTAAATCATACACTAGCGAAATATATAACTCGTCTCTCCCCACCTAGTTCTAGACTCTTATCTCCGCCAAATGACCCGTATCCTAAGCTCTGATACCATTTGTGACGCCCCCAAAATAGGTATACACGACCCATTCTGAGTCGCCAGATATCACACTATAAAAATCAAATACAAACTTCATTTATACAACTATTGAACTGTTGTATAGAATACGACCATAGTTAACTGTGAGTTTTAATACAATATTGTCTCATAGGCAGTATCCATACTCAAATTATTACAATGCCATATAAAATACAGCAACAAATATTTCAAGACCCCAAAGAAGAACGAAAAGATTACTATCTTATTCATTCTAATGAGGTGCACTTTTGACGCTTCCAAAGTCGGGTTCTCATCACCCTATTGTTGTTCACCAAAATCAATTATTAAGTGACGTATAAAATACGACACCCACATCTTAGGTCCTTAATACAATTATATATTATATGTCATGTCTTTTTATAATGTATTGAGAAACTTCGACAGTCTCGGACCATCATACTATTTCCCTGTTATCCCCGTTCGACCCGGCTACACTCTTATTACTTAAAAGGAATTGTGAGCAAAAGGGTGAGCACAACTAGCCCAATAAAAAATATCATGACTAAAGATAACTACATTATCAATAGCTTTCATCAATAATAAATCAGAGATTTAGAACATATGGTAGATGATAAATCTTTTCAACCATAGTTGCAGCGGAATGAGCAATTCATTAGAAGAGTCAAATAGACCATTAGATCTATTATCTTCTCTATGTTAAAAGTCCACCGATAATGTTTTATCCCTATAACATCAATCAACAATTCCTGTCCACAATCATATGAATAACTCATAATCATAATTGTGGTTCTAAATTCCTTTTCGCACCTAGGACGAAGATAATTTTCATCACCTATCTTTACCTTAAACATCAAAAATCATGGTTATACCAAATCACAATTTCTGCTCATAATCATACTAATTAAATCATCTTTGCACTACGGCCAAAGATATTCATTATTATCACATCCATAAATTAATATTTCATTGCTGAGACTCAGCTCAAAAATTAATCCACATCATCGAATCATCCCTGCACTACAGGCCAAGGATATTCTTTAGTATCACGACCACGAATTATCCATACACTACGGGCCAAAGATAATCGTGTTTTCATCAACGGTCCTGATTATGCCATAAAATAATTCATCTTTTGCACCCTTGGTCAAGAGAATCCATAGCCATAATCATACCAAAAAGCGTCCCATCAATGCACTATGGGCCAATGAGGACTTTTTCCACATCATTTGTAACATTACGGTCGTGATTATACCGAATAATCCTTGGTCATAATCATACCAAGTTCATCTATGCACTACAGGCCACAGATGACTTTAAACATAATATAAGCACGAGGATGATGACAATGACATAAAGAATCAATCAAATGAGATAAAGGATAAATATTAAACTTTTATAATATGATTTATCCAAATAATTCAATAATAACCAAATGTTATTAATCACTTAATAATCTCATAATCTAATGTCATTAATATTATAATAATATTTTAGTCACTTCTTAAACTTATAAATAATTTATTTCAATTGTCTACACTTTTACCAAATAATACATTTAATCATTCAAAAATGTCATATCATCACCAATGATCAAATTACTCATCAAATATCTACATATACCTTATATAGGATTTTCAAGCCCTAAAATCCTATTTATCAATTCGTGAACTTCACATAACATATTTAACTCATATGTTCAGAATTAAAATATTTTCAAAATTATTGAACATAGTCCCATATTGAACATATATTTTTCTCGGAATTTTTAAAATTCATTTACTATTTTTCAAAAATTAATTTCTAATTAATTCCTTAAGAAATTAGCTACCTCAAGTGTAACTCCAGAAATTCAAAAATCTTGGCAGGATCTTACATATGTTAACGTGAGCTTCCAGTTTAAATTTCATGATCATCGGAGTTATAGAACTCCTCCCCAAAATAGGTCCATTCCATCCAACCCATTCTCGAGTCGCCAAATACATGGTACGTAAATAACTACAACTTTATTATTACAACATATAAACCGTGAGTTTAAATACGATATTGCCATCTAGACAATATCCACACGCAAAATAAATCCCCATCATAATTATTGATACATTATTTTACAAAATGGTGAGGACTACTAAACAACTCTCTAAAACCTTCATTCCATACCCCGACTAGTACTCGCTACATTCTCGCCTCCCATACCGAGAAGAAAAATGGAACAAAAAGGAAAAGGGTGAGCTCAACTAGCCCAAGAAAGAATATTATGACTAAGATAATATACAACAAATTATCATTAGTCTTCAACAGGAAAAAAACTAATAGAATACAATAGACAACAAGTTTTAAAACCAATATTCGCAATGAAATAATAATTCATTAGAAGAGTTAAGTAGAGAATGCAACTACTATCTTCTATGTATGAATTTAAAAGTTCGTCGCCATCTTTTATCCCAGTAACATCAATCAACATACATCCGAATCAAATATTCATCTTTGCACTACAGCCAAAGATATTCATCACCGGGTCATGTTCATCTAAACACTGCTCATCTTTGCACTACGGCCAAAGATATTCTTCAGAAATCATTCATCTTTGCACTACAAAGCCAAAGATATTCCATAATATCATCATTTAAGACCTCAAGATGATGAAAATATTTTTAAAGAAACGAATCCAAAGGAAACAAAATGACAAGGATTAAGGATTAAGGATTCGTGATTTTGTTTTATCCACGCCCAAAAATACCTCAAAAATAATCATAGTGGTGTAAAATTCAAGAATGATCAAAACATGGATACAATCAAAGCTAGTCTCCGTAATAGATATTTTGGACGAAAAGAAAATTTTTCATTTTTCGATGAATAGTGCCGATTCGTGAATAAGTCAGATACGTGAATAAAGTCCAGATACGTGAATAGTAACTCGACACCAAAAGATAGAAATTCCACAAAAAACATCTTCACGCTTCATTTAATAGTACTGAATAAGAACTCGTGAATAGTAACTCATGAATAAGAACTCGAATAAGAACTCATGAATAGTAACCCCGATATGAAAAAGTTCCAAATTTGATAAAAAGTTCCAACCAATATTTCAAAGATAATGATATTGAAGAAATAATATCATTTGAGAAGAAAATAACATCCCTTACCTCGAAAGACAAGATTTCTAATTGAAACACCTTGATATAAAGCTATGACTTGAACTTGCACCGTATAGCAATACTCAAAGTATACTCAAAATACTCACAAGAATACGCCGATAATATAGAGAGAGAAAACTTCAGCTTCGTGTGATTTTCAATTCTAACCTAAGACCCTATTTATAGAAAATCGCTTAAACACCAAAGCGTAAAATTGAATATAATAATATTATATAAAACAAAATTCATACGCCCACATCTTGAATCTGAATTCAGCCACCATGCACATGTTAAATATGCCCACAACATATAAAAAAACGTTTTTATTAATAAAAATAAATAAAACTTCCAAAATCAATTATTTTAACTTCGTAACTTCAATAATTCATAATAAATAGCCATTTTATCGTAAAATTCAATCTCATGACTTTTATAGGAAATTCAATTCTCTACAACTTTGCGTAAGAAAGTTTTTCCAAATTCCAAATGTAAATCGACCAAATCCATATACTTTTACAATTTTACAAAAGCTATAATCAAATTTCAACCAAGAAATGGGGTCCACCGACACATGTTTAACATGTTTTAAACATTTATTGCAACAAAAATACTCTTCCTCCTCAGATACTCATATATCCCACATTCGTTGTAAAAATATCACCGCTAATATATTATTAAAATAATATATTTAAATGAATTATTTTATCGTAAAAAAGATAAAATATTAATTTTCAACAATTGTCATTTTAAAAATTTTCTCCATCTATATCCACATAAAATCAATATTTTCCTCATCATATAAATCAATAATTAATTATTCACAAATAATATTACGTAATCACATTATCGATAACAAAGTGCGCTCCTGTGAAAGAGGGGCTTTCCAATAAGAATTTCTCCTCATCAAGCCAATGCAATTAGTGACCAAACCTCTCCTTAGATGTAACTTTCTAGACATTGCCAATAATGTTATCTAATAATATTATTCGAGATAATATGAATTATTGTCTCGATAATGGAAAAATACCGTAAATGACAATTATCAAACAACAAAGAATATAAAATATCAACGCAAAGAATTATCAATCAATAAAATAAAATACTAAATAAGAATTATCGTAATAATTATCGAGTAGTGCCTTCACGTAAGAATCAATAATTGGTGCAATACCGCAGCTACCGCTCAACAACGCATATTAGTGTGTTTTAACCACCGGTATTCCAACAAGATAATCTGTGAATAACTACACGCCGTTATTTATAAATAACTTATATTTGTCGCTTTTTTCATCCAATCGCTTTCCGCTATGGGGGCCATAAAAGATCAAGGCTACCGTCAGCATTTAATATTCCTCGACAAAGATTTAATATTCCACGACCAAACGAATATTCCCACAATAATGAATATTTTATAATCACTTGCTTATTCAAATATTTATGATTTTACCCATAACTATCCACATTAATCAAATCAACCCTTACTATTTCAAAATAATAAATAAAGGAAAATAAATTTCATTTATTAATAATTTGGGGTCTTACAACCTCCCTCCTTATGAAATTTCGCCTCGAAATCGACGACGACGCACTGTGTTTCAAAAGATGAGAATACCTCGCTTTCATTTCCGCTTTCCAACTCCCGTGTCATTTCCTCAATAGATGGTTTCTCCACAAAACTTTAACTTGTGGTATGACCTTCGCACGTAGGGACATGCTTCTTCCTATCCAAAATCTTGACAGTACCTCTTCATACGCTAAGTCTTCTACTATCTCGTCCTGCTTCTAACTCAATGACGTGGTTCGGGTCGTCCACATATTTACGTAACATCGATACGTGAAAAACGCGCATGAACACGCCATATACTTGGAGGTAAAACGAGTCTATAGCCCACGCTTCTATTCGATCGAGAATTTTAAATGGATTAATAAATCAAAGGTTCGAGCTTTCCTCACCTCACCGATTCTCTCGCTTTTGAAATAACAACTTCTTACACCTCCTTCTTCAAATTCATCACCCGGTGTAGCTCAATAACTTTTAACTTTATCGATTAAAGTCGATTATACTCAGATATCATCACGCGGTAACTAGAGTTTTCATCTCCATCTCTATTATTTGTAAATTATTCAAATGAGTCTTTGACAATATCGCACTCAGAGATCAGATACGATCTTCTACTCAACACGCCGCCTACCACGCTCGCTTTTCCAGATGGCATGGTCGTAACACGTAATTAAATGAGTCTCCTCTCGAGTTCTTCAAGCTCTTCCCACATTCCTTGCTCCATTCAAATTTTGTATCTCTACGAGTCACCATAATGGAATAGCGATTCGAGAATATCCTTCAACGAATCTCCGATAATAACCAACTAAGCTTCTGTAAAGCTACGATTTCGATTACATCGACTTAGGGTTGTTCTCAATCGCGACTCATATCCCAACCTTGATAAGACGTTACAATGACACCTATCGCTTTACTATCGCATCTAATATGGTGTCCCCTACGAGAGAGTCTGCTTTGCATTCCACAAAGGAAGTCACCAGATAAAGGCTCAGTACCAAATTTATAGTTGAATTTTTAACTCCTCAAGTTCAATAGAGCCATTCGATATGAGATTTTAGAAATGAGTTTTGTACCGTTCAAATTCGATACAAAATTTAATATCGTGCTTTGGGAGTAAGCCAAGAAATTCTTCAGAAATACGCCAGAAAAAAAATAAATAACAACATGAATATTATTCAAATCGACGTGTCTTTATTCAAATCCATAACATGGACTAAGAAAACTTAACATCCGTAATAAACGAATGACTTCATGGCTTGATATGAAAATGTTTGACTACAATGGTTTGATTGTTTGAATTCAATAACAAAGTTGCTTAGAATATGAAAACTAACAACCTTACGAAAAGTAATCAATTTCGCATGATGAGTAGTTAACCTTAAAATCACATCAAAAGCAAATATCTCTATAGAAATAAGGTTAATGTAATGTGATAGTGCCAACCCAAATCAAGCAAGATTTTTAAACAACGGATGTAATGAAAGTTTCTCCTAATCTGAGTCTCCATAAATAGGTCAAAGTTTAATTTCTCCGTAGTCAAGTTCAAACGCTGAGCGCAAGCAAGAGAGATAAAAGAATGGGTAGAACCCAGATTCAGTAAGGTATAAACTTCGCAAGAATTTATAATTAACTAACCCATGCTAACTTCGTCGTGTTCCTCGATTTTGACCGGCCACGACAAACGCCTTCCAGAACCGCTGACTTTGACTTTTCTCGACATCCTTTTGAGTCACCATTCCCACCGGATCGGGTTTCGATATCGCATAATCTCGAGCGATATGTCCTTCTTTTCCACAATTATAGCATACCTTTAACTGCTAGGGCGCTTTGGGATATGTCCCTCTTTTTCAAGATTTGTAACATACGACCGGTGGTCTTTCTCCTCCTCGAACTAGTTGCATCATCGCAACCGACGCCTTCAAATGGTCGTTGTTGAATCTCCTCTTTTAAAATCTCCTCCCACTCGCTTTTCTATTTTCACGGCCACGATTACCACCAGAGTGGTTACCGCTTTTGTTCAGATTCTTCTTTCTCCGCCGGTTATCGTTATTCGATGATCGCTATCTTCTAGATGATCCTCGTTATGGTCCCCTGCTGAACGTATTTCGTTATCTCGCCTAACAACCGAGCCCTGCTGACAACATCCTAATAGAGAGAAAATTTACGAGAATGAGATATCGACGTATGCCGTTTTCAAACCTCTCGTAAACATCCGCCATATACGCTCCTCATTCTCCACCAAATGAGGTACAAACTCGATAACTCCGCAAATTTCGCCGATCGGGACACCGCCATGTTATTCTCGCTTCCACCTAATAAACTCCACTTCCTTCATACGACGAATACTTTCGTGGAAGTACTTGTCATTGAACTGCTTCAAACGCTCTCCCACGACATGCCGAAAGTAAATGATGGGTACGCTTCACGATTCCCACCAAGAATCGCCTCGCCACTTTAACATAAAGGTGGCGAATGGAACCTTCGTTCGTCCTCCGCATCCCAAGACATCGAATATCTTGGTAATTTGTTTGACCCATGTTTCCGCCATGATCGGATCCGCTTTCCTTAAATTCGTGGTCCCAACTTCGAATCGCTTGGTCGTGACAACCCGTGAATTGCTATCATTTCCTCCCAGATTTTGAACACGAAGTCTCCTCGTCCGATTTTGCATGAATCGCAAAAAACTTCTAAACATCCCCTCGCTCATCATCTCGCTCAAAGGTGTTGTTCACAGAGGAACATTGCCACCACTGCACGCTTCTCTCTCCTCGCTGGTGAGTACAGCATCTCCACTGGCCTCATTTCCATTTTTAATATTCTCATTCGACATTCTCAAATACCGCCATAAAACAAGGGTTAATTAAGGAAATCAATATATCACATAATATCCCTATATACCGACCAACTAACAAATAAGCTTAGGTAGACACACACTAGCTAAGGATTTACTCTGCCTCCCCTCCTAGTTCTATTCCCCGATCTCCGCCAGAGATCATATCCTAAGCTCGATACCAACCGTGACACCCCCAAAATAGGTCCATTCCATCCAACCCATTCTCGAGTCGCCAAATACATGGTACGTAAATAACTACAACTTTATTATTACAACATATAAACCGTGAGTTTAAATACGATATTGCCATCTGCACAATATCCACACGCAAATAAATCCCCATCATAATTATTGATACATTATTTTACAAAAATGGTGAGGACTACTAAACAACTCTCTCTAGAACCTTCATTCCATACCCGACTAAGTACTCGCTACATTCTCGCCTCCCGAGAAGAAAAAATGGAACAAAAGGAAAAGGGTGAGCTCAACTAGCCCAAGAAAGAATATTACGACTAAGATAATATACAACAAATTATCATTAGTCTTCAACAGGAAAAAAACTAATAGAATACAATAGATAACAAGTTTTAAACCAATATTCGCAATGAAATAATAATTCATTAGAAGAGTTAAGTAGAGAATGCAACTACTATCTTCTATGCATGAATTTAAAAGTTCATCGCGTCTCATCTTTTATCCCCGTAACATCAATCAACATACATCCGAATCAAATATTCATCTTTGCACTACAGCCAAAGATATTCATCACTGGTCATGTTCATCTAAACACTGCTCATCTTTGCACTACGCCAAAGATATTCTTCAGAAATCATTCATCTTTGCACTACGTGCCAAAGATATTCCATAATATCATCATTTAAGACCAAGATGATGAAAATATTTTAAAGAAACGAATCCAAAGGAAACAAAATGACAAGGATTAAGGATTAAGGATTCGTACTTGTTTTATCCACGTCCAAAAATACCTCAAAAATAATCATAGTGGTGTAAAATTCAAGAATGATCAAAACATGGATACAATCAAAGCTAGTCTCCGTATTAGATATTTTGACGAAAAAGAAAAAATTTTCATTTTTCATGAATAAAGTGCCGTATTCGTGAATAAGTGTCAGATATACGTGAATAGTGCCGATATACGTGAATAGTAACTCCGACACCAAAAGATAGAAATTCCAAAAAAACATCTTCACGCTTCATTAATAGTACTAGAATAAATAATCTCGTGAATAAGAACTCATGAATAGTAACTCGTGAATAAGAACTCATGAATAGTAACCCCCGACATGAAAAAGTTCCAAATTTGATAAAAAGTTCCAACCAATATTTCAAAGATAATGATATCAAGAAATAATATCATTTTCGAAGAAAATAACATCCCTTACCTCGAAAGACAAGATTTCTAGTCAACACACTTGATATAAAGCTATGACTTGAACTCAGACCGTATAGCAATACTCAAAGTATACTCAAAATACTCACAAGAATACGCCGATAATATAGAGAGAGAAAACTTCAGCTTCGTGTGATTTTCAATTCTAACCTAAGACCCTATTTATAGAAATCGCTAGAACACCAAAGCAGTAAAATCAATATAATAATATTATATATAAACAAAATTCATACGCCCACATCTTGAATCTGAATTCAGCCACCATGCACATGTTAAATATGCCCACAACATATAAAAAACGTTTTTATTAATAAAAATAAATAAAACTTCCAAAAATCAATTATTTCTAACTTCGTAACTTCAATAATTCATAATAAATAGCCATTTTATCAGAAAATTCAATCTCATGACTTTTTATAGGAAATTCAATTCTCTACAACTTTGCGTAAGAAAGTTTTTCCAAATTCCAAACAAAATCGACCAAATCCATATACCACAATTTTACAAAGCTATAATCAAATTTCAATAAGAAATGGGGTCCACCGACATGTTTAACATGTTTTAAACATTTATTGCAACAAAAATACTCTTCCTCCTCAGATACTCATATATCCCACATTCGTTGTAAAATATCACCGCTAATATATTATTAAAATAATATATTTAAATGAATTATTTTATCGTAAAAAGATAAAATATTAATTTTCAACAATTGTCATTTTAAAAATTTTCTCCATCTATATCCACATAAAATCAATATTTTCCTCATCATATAAATCAATAATTAATTATTCACAAATAATATTACAGTAATCACATTATCGACAACCAGTGCGCCCTCCTGTGAGAGAGGGGCTTTCCAATAAGAATTTCTCCTTATCAAGCCAAGCAATTAGGTGACCAAACCTCTCCTTAGACAGTAACTTTCTAGACATCGCCAATAATGTTATCTAATAATATTATTCAGATAATATGAATTATTGTCTCGATAATGGAAAAATACCGTAATGACAATTTATCAAAACAACAAAGAATATAAAATATCAACGCAAAGAATTATTGAATCAATAAAATAAAATACTAAAATAAGAATTATCGTAATAATTATCGAGTAGTGCCTTCACGTAAGAATCAATAATTGGTGCAATACCGCAGCTACCGCTCAACAACGCATATTAGTGTGTTTTAACCACCGGGTATTCCAACAAGATTAATCTGAATAACTACGCCGCTATTTATAAATAACTTATATTTGTCGCTTTCTTCATCCAATCGCTTTCGCATATGGGGCCCACAAAAGATCGCAGCACCGTCAGCATTTAATATTCCTCGACAAAAGATTAATATTCCACGACCAAACGAATATTCCCTAATAATAATGAATATTTTATAATCACTTGCTTATTCAAATATTTATGATTTTACCCATAACTATCCACATTAATCAAATCAACCCTTACTATTTCAAAATAATAAATAAAGGAAAATAAATTTCATTTATTAATAATTTGGGGTCTTACAACCTCCCTCCTTATGAAATTTCGTCCTCGAAATTGACGTACGCACTGTTGTTTCAAAAGATCGAGAATACCTCGCTTTCATTTCGCTTTCCAACTCCCGTGTCATTTCCTCAATAGCATGGTTTCTCCACAAAACTTTAACTTGTGGTATGACCTTCGACGTAGGACATGCTCCTTCCTATCCAAAATCTTGACAGTACCTCTTCATACGTTAAGTCTTCTCGCTATCTCGTCCGTAACTCAACGACGTGGTTCGGGTCA
Source organism: Panax quinquefolius (assembly GCA_020205615.1). NCBI lineage: Eukaryota > Viridiplantae > Streptophyta > Magnoliopsida > Apiales > Araliaceae > Panax > Panax quinquefolius. Next base: position 47,925,734 of record CM035168.1, on the reverse strand, counting down.
TCCCACATATTTACGTAACATCGATACGTGAAAAAACGTTATGAACACGCCATTACATACTTGGAGGTAAAACGAGTCTATAGGCCACAGTTCTATTCGATCGAGAATTTTAAATGGATTAATAAATCAAAGGTTTGAGCTTTCCTAACCTCACCGATTCTCTCGCTTTTGAAATAACAACTTCTTACACCTCCTTCTTCAAATTCATCAGCTCCGGTGTGTAGCTTGAACAACTTTAACTTTATCGATTAAAGTCGATTATACTCGTATATCATCACGTGGGTAACTAGAGTTTTCATCTCCATCTCTATTATTTGTAAATTATTCAAATGAGTCTTTGACAATATCGTACTCAGATTGTTGATACGATCTTCTACTCAACACGCCACCTACCACGCTCGCTTTTTCCAGATGGCATGGTCGTAACACGTCTTTGAAATGAGTCTCCTCTCGAGTTCTTCAAGCTCTTCCCACATTCCTTGCTCCATTCAAATTTTGTATCTCTACGAGTCACCGTTAATGGAATAGCGATTCGAGAATATCCTTCAACGAATCTCCGATAATAACCAACTAAGCCTGTAAAAGCTACGATTTTCGATTCTCGACTTAGGTTGTTCTCAATCGTGACTCATATCCCAACCTTGGATAAGACGTTACAATGACACCTATCGCTTTACTATCGCACGAATATGGTGTCCCCTACGGAGAGTCGGCTTCTGCATTCCACAAAGGAAGTCACCAGATAAAGGCTCAGGTACCAAATTCTATAGTTGAATTTTTAACTCCTGAAGTTCAATAGGAACCATTCGATATGAGATTTTAGAAATGAGTTTTGTACAAGGTTCAAATTCGATACAAAATTTAATATCAGGCTTTGGGAGTAAGCCAAGAAATTCTTCAGGAAATACGTCAGGAAAAATAAATAACAACATGAATATTATTCAAATCTAACGTGTCTTTATTCAAATCCATAACATGGACTAAGAAAACTTAACATCCGTAATAAACGAATGACTTCATGGCTTGATATGAAAATGTTTGACTACAATGGTTTGATTGCTTAAATTCGAATAATAGGTTGCTTAGGAATATGAAAACTAACAACCTTACGAAAGTAATCAATTTCGGCATGATGAGTAGTTAACCTTAAAATCACATCAAAAGCAAATATCTCTATAGAAATAAGGTTAACAGGTAATGTGATAGTGCCAACCTGAATCAAGCAAGATTTTTAAACAACGGATGTAATGAAAGTTTCTCCTAACTGAGTCTCCATAAATAGGTCAAAGTTTAATTTCTCCGTAGTCAAGTTCAAACGCTGAGCGCAAAGCAAGAGAGATAAAAGAATGGGTAGAACCCCAGATCTAGTAAGGTATAAACTTCGCAAGAATTTATAATTAACTAACCTATGCTAACTTCGTTCGGGTTCGCATTTTTGACCGGTCACGACAAACGCCTTCCAGAACCGCTGACTTTGACTTTTCTCGGGACATCCTTTTGAGTCACCATTCTCACCGGATCGGGTTTCGATATCGCATAATCTCGAGCGATATGTCCTTCTTTTCCACAATTATAGCATACCTTTAACTGTTGTGGGCAGTTTGGGCTGATATGTCCCTCTTTTCCGCATTTGTAACATACGACCGGTGGTCTTTCTCCTCCTTTGGAACTAGTTGCACATCGGGCGCTGACGTCTTCAAATGGTCGTTGTTGAATCTCCTCTTTTTAAAATCTTCTCCCGACTCGCTTCTTCTATTTTCATGGCCACGATTACCACCAGAGTGGTTATCGCCTTTGTCTGTATTCTTCTTTCTCCGCTGGTTATCGTTATTCGATGATCGCTATCTTCTAGATAATCCTCGGTTATGGTCCCTCGTTGAACGTATTAGTTATCTCGCTTCTAACAATCGAGCCTCGCTGACAACATCTCGAATAGAGAGAAAATTTATGAGAAATGAGACATCGACGATGCGCCGGTTTCAAACCTCTCGTAAACATCCGCGTCATACGTTCCTCATTCTCCACCAAATGAGGTGCAAACTCGATAACTCCGCGAACTTCGCCTCGCATCGGGACACCGCCATGTTATTCTCGCTTCCATCCTAATAAACTCCACTTCCTTCATATGACGAATACTTTCGTGGAAGTACTTGTCATTGAATCTTTCTTCAAACGTCTCCCATGACATGCCGAGTGCAAATGGATGGTACGCTTCACGATTCCCACCAAAGAATCTGCCGCCACGGAACATAAAGTCAAGTAATGGAAACTTCGTTCCTCCGCATCCCAAGACATCGAATATCTTGGTAATTTGTTTGACCCATGTTTCCGCCATGATCGGATCTCGCTTTCCCTTAAATTCGTGGTCCCAACTCTTTCAACTGCTTGCGTGACAACCCGTGAATTGTTATCATTTCCTCCTCAGATTTTGAACACGAGTCTCCTCGCCGATTTTGTATGAACTGCAAAAACTTCTAAACATCCCTCGCTCATCATCTACTCAAGGGTGTTGTTCACGGGAGGAACATTGCCACAATATTCTGACATTCTCAACGTTCTCCTCGTCAATGGTGAATAATATCCCTATATACCGATCCAACTAACAAATATTGCCATCTATTGCCATCTAGACAATATCCACAACGCAAATAAATCCCCATCATAATTATTGATACATTATTTTACAAAAATGGTGAGGACTACTAAACAACTCTCTCTAGAACATTCATTCCATACCCAAAATGACTAAACACTCTCTAGACATTCTTCCATACCCGCTAGTACTCTCCCGCCTCCGAGAAGAAAAATGGAACAAAAAGGAAAAGGGTGAGCTCAACTAGCCCAAGAAAGAATATTATGACTAAGATAATATACAACAAATTATCATTAGTCTTCAACGGGGAAAAAAACTAATAGAATACAATAGACAACAAGTTTTTAAACCAATATTCGCAGCGAAATAATAATTCATTAGAAGAGTTAAGTAGAGAATGCAACTACTATCTTCTATGCATGAATTTAAAAGTTCGTCGCTCATCTTTTATCCTCAGTAACATCAATCAACATACATCCGAATCAAATATTCATCTTTGCACTACAAAAGCCAAAGATATTCATCACTTAGTCATGTTCATCTAAACACTGCTCATCTTTGCACTACACGCCAAAGATATTCTTCAAAAATCATTCATCTTTGCACTACACGTGCCAAAGATATTCCATAATATCATCATTTAAAATTTGAAGATGATGAAAATATTTTTAAAGAAACGAATCCAAAGGAAACAAAATGACAAGGATTAAGGATTAAGGATTCGTACTTGGTTTTATCCACGTCCAAAAATACCTCAAAAATAATCATAGTGGTGTAAAATTCAAGAATGATCAAAACATGGATACAATCAAAGCTAGTCTCCGTATTAGATATTTTGGACGAAAAAGAAATTTTTCATTTTTCGATGAATAGTGCCGATTTCGTGAATAGTGTCAGATATATCGAATAATAGTCCAGATACGTGAATAGTAACTCTACACCAAAAGATAGAAATTCCACAAAAACATCTTCACGCTTACGAATAGTACTGTGAATAAGAACTCATGAATAGTAACTCATGAATAGTAACTCGTGAATAAGAACTCATGAATAGTAACCCCCGACATGAAAAACTTCCAAATTTGATAAAATTTCCAACCAATATTTCAAGATAATGATATTGAAGAAATAATATCATTTTCTAATAAAATAACATCCCTTACCTCGAAAGACAAAGACTTCTTAGTTGAAACATCTGATATAAAGCATGACTTGAACTTGCACCGTATAGCAATACTCAAAGTATACTCAAAATACTCACAAGAATACGCCGATAATATAGAGAGAGAAAACTTCAGTTTCTGGTGTGATTTTCAATTCTAACCTAAGCACCCTATTTATAGGAAATTGCTTAGAACACCAAAGCATAAAATTGAATATAATAATATTATATATAAACAAAATTCATACGCCCACATCTTGAATCTGAATTCAGCTACCATGCACATGTTAAATATGCCCACAACGTATAGAAAACGTTTTTATTAATAAAAATAAATAAAACTTCCAAAAATCAATTATTTCGGAACTTCAGAACTTCAATAATTCGTAATAAATATCCATTTTATCAGAAAATTCGAATCTCGCGACTTTATATAGGAAATTCAATTCTCTACAACTTTGCAGAAGAAAGTTTTTCCAAATTTCAAACAAAAATTGACCGAAATCCACATACGGACAATTTTACAGGCTATAATCAAATTTCAGTCAAGAAATGGGGTCCACCGACATGTTTAACATGTTTTAAACATTTATTGCAACAAAAATACTCTTCCTCCTCAGATACTCATATATCCCACATTCGTTGTAAAAAATATCACCGTTAATATATTATTAAAATAATATATTTAAATGAATTATTTTATCGTAAAAGATAAAATATTAATTTTCAACAATTGTCATTTTAAAAATTTTCTCCATCTATATCCACATAAAATCAATATTTTCCTCATCATATAAATCAATAATTAATTATTCACAAATAATATTACGTAATCACATTATTGACAACTGCGCTCCTGTGAAAGAGGGGGCTTTCCAATAAGAATTTCTCCTTCTTGGCAAGCAATTAGGTGACCAAACCTCTCCTTAGATGTAACTTTCTAGACATCGCCAATAATGTTATCTAATAATATTATTCAGATAATATGAATTATTGTCTCGATAATAGAAAATACTTTGTGTAATGACAATTTATTGAAACAATGAAGAATATAAAATATCAATGCAAAGAATTATTGAATCAATAAAATAAAATACTAAATAAAGAATTATCGTAATAATTATTGAGTAGTGCCTTCTCACGTAAAAATCAATAATTGGTGCAATACCGCAGTGCTTCTTGCTCAACAACGCATATTAGTGTGTTTTAAGCACCGGTATTCCAACAAGATAATTGGTAATAACTACTACTGCTATTTATAAATAACTTATATTTGTCGCTTTTCTTCATCCAATCGCTTTCAAGTTATGGGGCCCACAAAAGATCAAGCGGCCGTCGTATGAATATTCCTCGACAAGATTTAATATTCCACGACCAAAAGAATATTCCCCACAATAATGAATATTTTATAATCACTTGCTTATTCAAATATTTGCGATATTTTACCCATAACTATCCACATTAATCAAATCAACCTTACTATTTCAAAATAATAAATAAAGGAAAATAAATTTCATTTATTAATAATTTGGGGTCTTACAAGTTATTCCCAAATGTAATAATAAATAATGGAACCGTGTCCCGTAAAACGCATGCATGTGATATGATATTTCGACGTAATAATAAGTAATGGAACCAGTCCAACAGAACGCATGTATTTAATATTCTTATAGAATAATAAAGAATGGAATAACAATGAATTCACCGTATACTCGAATCGCCAGATATCACGTAATTTTAATGTAATAATAAATAATAGAATAACAACAGAATTCACCAGGTATACGATAATCCGCATATACAGGTTATTCCAACAGAATAATAAATAATGGAACCAAGTCAGGCGTAATACGCACCGACAGGATATTCCAACAGAATAATAAAGAATGGAATACCAGAAGAATTTTACCATGTATACGGTACTTCGCATAAATAGGTTATTCCAACATAATAATAAAGAATGGAATAACAGCTCTTACGAGTATTGAAAGAAAATAATTCTCTTCATGGATACGAAAGAATAATACCCCTTACGAGTACAACAAATAATATCCCTTACCTTAGAAAGAAGAGTATTCCGAATGGTAGGGCGAGGATATTTCTTGAAGAAAACTTGTACTACGCTCAATGCTTTCTTAAACTCTAAAGAAATACGCTCAAGATTATAGAAGAAGAATTCTCTCTATAGTTTCTCTCTCTAGAGTTTCAGTGAATTCGTAAGAAATAATGAAGGAATGAGCTTCTATTTATAGAAGAATGGACTGCACAGTAACTAATTCATGAATAGTCCAGATTGATTTACTTTTAATTGGACGGTCCATATTTAAAGCTAAATCTTTTAAATAAAATATAATATATTCTATTTATAATCTAATAAAACGAATAACTTTATAAAAGTATTATGTTTTATATAAAAAGATTTTACTATGCAAAATACTATGCAGGCACTATGCAATACTATGCATAATAAAATATAATATATTCTATTTATAGAATAACTTTATAAAAGTATTCTGTTTTATATAAAAATATTTTACTATACAAAACACTATGCATAATAGAATATAATATATTCTATTTATAGAATAACATTATAAAAGTATTATGTTTTATATAAAAAGCTTTTCTATTTTATTATATTAATAATACTAATAAAACAAAACTAAGTGACTTATCATGTAAGCATTAATAATCAATACCGTGTGCTACTATGCAAACTAATGCCAGACATCGCATTTTTTACTACCAAGTAGTTCAACAGTTTTAACAGTAAAACTTTTGCCGTTATTTTTATAAAAATATTTTTATCGTTTTCTCAGTCCGACAATAATTCCGTTGTGGGGTTTACCAATGATTGTGCCGTTGTACGAATATTCCCTGTTAAAACGAATATTCCCCGACCAATCGAATATTATATAACAACTTGCATACTTTTCAAAATTTATAAATATTACCCACAACTATAACATTATATCAAATCCACACCATAATATAAAAAAAATATTTCGAGAAAATTAAATCTTTATTCATAAAATTTGGGGTCTCACATCTTACGTACTTCAATACCCCTCGGACAGAACTTTATTCTAAATCCATTAATGTGCCATACGATTAGATTGATCTTCACTTTCGTTCGTTTTATATTTTTAACGCTCTTCGTTCGTTCGTCCGTAATTCGGTCATCTGAACTAGGAATTCATTCGTTCTTGAGTCCACGACTCACATTTTCTACGTTTTCTTACTTTCTTATGAAACCCTACACATTCGAGTTTATTTACTAACTTTTTAATTTTCATTCGTCTTTTACAAAATTTTTGCCATAACTTCGTTATAGCTTAGTTTTAATCCGTTCTTCATGAACGTTTCTACCGTTCCTAACCAAGCAATAAGAAACTAACTTATACGCGATGATTTTAAACTTGTCCATCAACAACAATTATCCTACGATGGTTTTAAATTTGTCCATCAACAATGTTCTTCGTGTTCTTCATTCGTTCTTCATTTTTAATCGATATTTTGATTACGATTTCACTATTTCTTGGAATTTGATGTTATAAAACATCGTTCCTTACTTATTTCACCTACTCATCCATATAATCCACACAGATCGTTGTAATTCATTACGAATCTTATACTTCCTTAAGAAATTTATTTACTAAACTTTAAATTCTTATTTTCATTATTTCTCATGATTTCAACCATATGAAATCATCCCTGACATCATCTACTTCTTATTCTCATTAAGTTATGTTTTAAACTTATAAAACTTAAGGAAAATTTATTAGAAGTTAGGTTTTCGGATTACCTCTCTTCTTTAATCTCCCTCCGTTGGACAAAGAGTGCACTCGGGCAATCTTTTCCTCTTCTTTCTCTCATCCGAAATCTCTCTCCCTCTCCCAAATGTTGTAGGATTTTTAAAATTCTAAACAAATGATTTAAGCTTCCTATTTATAGAAAATAAAAGCTAGGGGCAAAATAGTCATTTTGCCCCAAACCTCCTTACTATTCATGAATTAAGCACTAAGTTTACTTACTCATTAAGTAACTTATCATTTACTTAGCCTTTAAGTTTACTTAGCCCTTAAGTTTACTATTTCTACCTCCTTAGGTAACCTCTTTACTATTCACGAAACTTAGCCTGTAAGTTTCGTGGTTCCGTCTTTCGGGTTTCGTCTGACGGTTTTAAAAATTGCGATTCTCAGAATCCAACTATTTTTGGATATTTTGTCTTTCATTTACCAATTAACTTTTACGTATTCTTTGGATTTCTGAAAAACTGAAAAACACTTTTTGGTGTCAAGAGTTTTCCTTCACGTTTTCCCCTAACGTAGCTAAATGAATGAAAAGTACATAACAATATTTTTCGTCATTTTTATTTCGTCCAATTTCTGCACGTTTTTTGAGAAAAACTTTTATCGGCTTACTTAATTTTTCACAATATATTGTCGTCAAATCTTTCGATGGAATGCCATTTCGACATACCAAACTCTCTGAAAGGCTTATACTATTCAAACCCTAACCCTTAGAGTTTAGTCGGGTGAATAGTGTCTATTTCGTCTTTTTCCCCAAAATATTTTTGTTCCCGGAAAAAATTTATTTTCGTCTTGAAAATTCATACTTGTTCAGTCTAGGTCGTAGCCAGAATCCTCCCGATTTATAATCATCCTAGGTTCTAGAACGATTAATAAACACATAACACAGAATATTATTAATAAAATTCCTTTTATTAATAACTAATTCTTTAAATCTTAATTTCTAGACAATCCGAATTTCCGGGTTGTCACAGTGTCTCAAATTGAGTGTCTTCCCTTTTTCTTCATTACATAATAGGTCATTAGCCTAGTCCCTCATTGTCAAGCTCAGAGATAGCAAATAATGAAAGGGGGAGTGGTCTCAATAATTCTATTCCACCAAATCCCTCATATCCACCATCTTCTTCTTCATTCCAATGGTTTAATTCATTGAGCAAAGCCCAATTGGGGTCACAAGTTTCTCTATAAATGGAGCCATTCTCATTCTCAGACTTTTTGCTAAGTTCTCTGTTAAACTTTAAATTAGTGCGTGAGTGTGGTTGGTTTGAGCATACACAATCTAGAAATTAAAGCAAGGAATTTACTTCACAACTTCAAGAATGTAATGTCCATTTACATTTTGCAAGTTCTTTAGAAAATGCTATAAAAGTATTCTGTTTTATATAAAAAGATTTTACTATGCAAACGCTATGTAGGCACTATGCAAACATTATGCATAATAAAATATAATATATTCTATTTATAGTCTAATAAAACGAATAACTTTATAAAAGTATTCTGTTTTATATAAAAAGATTTTACTATGCAAAATACTATGCATAATAAAATATAATATATTCTATTTATAGTCTAATAAAATGATAACTTTATAAAAGTATTCTGCTTTATATAAAAAGATTTTACTATACAAACACTATGCAGCAGCGCTTATGCAATTACTATGCATAATAAAATATAATATATTCTAATTATTGTCTAATAAAATAAATAACTTTATAAAAGTATTCTGCTTTTATATTAAAAGATTTTACTATGCAAAACACTATGCATAATAGAATAAAATATATTCTATTTATAGTCTAATAAAACGAATAACTTTATAAAAGTATTTTATTTTATATAAAAAGCTTTTCTGTTTTATTACATTAATAATACTAATAAAACAAAACTTCACCATTATTATTATAATTCACTTTATTAATCGACCAGGTCGTTCCCAGGAAAGAAGGGGCTTTCCAATAAAGATTTTTCCCTATTGGCACGCAATTATGTGACCAAACCTCTCATTGGCAGAACTTCTAGACATCGTTAATATTGTAAATAAAAATATTAATAACTTCATCGTCTCAATTATTGATTTAATAATATATAAAATATCGACAATAATTGAATCAATTAACGTGAGATACTATGCAACAATTACTGAAGCAATAATTGAACAAAACTGAGTGACTTCTCACGTAAGCATCAATAATTAATATCGTGTGCTACTATGTAACCACACGTATTCTAGTACTTTTAACACCGTGTGTTTCAACAGTTAACGATAAAACTTCTGCCGTTATTTTTCATAAAATATTTTTGTCATTTTCTCAATCCGACAATAATTACATTGTAGGGGGTCCACTAATGATTGTGTTGTTGCATTTAATATTCCCCGTTAAAATGAATATTCCCCACCAATCAAATATTATATAACAACTCATGCATTTTTTGCAAAATTTATAACTATTACCCACAACTATAACATTATATCAAATTCATTCCATAATATTCAAAAATTATAATTTTAGAAAATTCATCTTTATTCATAAAAGTTGAGGTCTTACAATCTCCCATTCTTATGAAATTTCGCCCTCGAAATTAGGGTACGTACCTGGTATGTCGAAGAGGTAAGGATACCTTGATTTCATTTCATATTCTAACTCCCAGATCATTTCCTCAACATCGTGGTTCCTCCATAAATCTTTGATTTGAGGTATAACCTTGGAGCTTAGAATATGTTCTTTCTTATTCAATATTTGAACAGGAACCTCTTCATATGTTAAATCTTCTGCTATTTCGTCCGGTTCTAACTCAATAATGTGGTTCAAGTCTTTCACATATTTATGTAAGATGGATATATGAAAAACGTTATGAACACGAGACATACTTGGCGTTAAAGCGAGTCTATAGGCTACAGTCCCTACTCGATCGAGGATTAAAAATGGGCTAATGAATCGAGGATTGAGCTTTCCTCTCTTTCCAAATCTCATAACTCCTTTCACTGGAGCAACACGTAACAACACATGATCTCCAATATCGAATTCCACGTCCTTTTGATGAAGATCATCATAACTCTTTTGTCGGTCTTGTGAGGTTTTTATACATTGTTGGATCGTTTAAATCTTTTCCGTAGTCATACGTACCAATTCTGGTCCCAACAACGTTGCTTCACCCACCTCATCCCAGCATACTAGAGAACGACACTTTCTTCCATACAACGCCTTGAATGGAGCCATGTCAATACTTGTTTGATAACTATTATTGTAAGAAAAATCCACCAATGGTAAGAACTTGTCCCAACTTCCCTTGAAGTCAAGGACACATAGTCTTAATAAATCTTCAAGAGTTTGAATAGTCCTCTCTGATTGATTGTCCGTCTGAGGATGATATGCCGAACTAAATCGTAAATCCGTACCCATAGCTTTTTGTAAACTAACCCAAAATCGTGAAGTGAATCTTGAGTCTCGATCAGAAACTATGGATACTGGCATACCATGAAGTCTTACAATCTCGTTTATGTACATATGAGCAAGATGTTCAAGTGTATAAGTTTCTCGTATTGGTAAGAAATGAGCAGACTTGGTCAATCTATTAACAATTACCCAAATTGCATCTATGCCTTGAGAAACCTTAGGAAGACCAGTAATAAAATCCATGGTAATGTGCTCCCACTTCCATTCTAGAATTTCAAGTGGTTGCAATGGACCTTTTGGTACTTGATGCTCTGCCTTGACTTGTTGACAAGTTAAACACCTTGAGATAAACAACACTATCTCTCTCTTCATATTGCCCCACCAAAATGTATGTCGAAGATCATAATACATTTTGGTATTCCCAAGATAGATTGCAAACGGTGTGTTATGCGCCTCCATCATGATTTTATACTTTAACTCAGGATCGTTAGGAACACAAACTCTGGAGTTGACTCAAAGTATTCGCCATCATCACGTGGGTCCTTAGAGTCTTTATCTCTATCTCCATCCTTTGCAAGTCATACAAAATGGGCCTCTACGTTGACAATATCGCACTCGTACCCGAATATGATCTTCTACTCAATGCGTCAGCTACCACGTTTGGTTTTCGAGGATGATATTGGATGGTATGATCATAATCTTTCAACAGTTCAAGCCAACGTCACTGTCGCATGTTGAGTTCCTTTTGAGTGAAGAAATATTTGAGGCTATTATGATCTGTAAAGATCTCCACTTTCTCCCCATACAAGTAATTCCTCCAAATTTTAAGTGTGAAGACAACAACTGCCAACTCTATATCATGAGTAGGATAATTCCTCTCATATTCTTTGAGTTGTCGAGAGGCATAGGCTATGACTTTCCCATGTTGCATGAGAACACATCCTAACCCTTTGCCTGAAGCATCACTGTAGATGACAAATCCCGCCAAGCCAGATGGTATTATCAGAACAGGTGCTGAAATGAGTCTTCTCTTGAGTTCTTGAAAACTCTTTTCACATTCCTTATTCCAACTGAATTTTGTATCTTTCTGAGTCAGCTGAGTTAAGGGAGTAGCGATTCGAGAACACCCTTCTACGAATCTCCGATAATAACACGCTAAGCCAAGAAAGCTACATACTTCAGTCACTTATTTAGGTTACCATTTCTGGGATGCTGATTCCCTCCACGCTTATTATAACTGCTTCGATGACTACTATCACTAGTATTATCATTTTGTCGGCTGCTCTCTTTTGGTTGGGTTGACTCATTATCGCGCTCCAATAATTGAGCCCTATTAACAACATCTGAATACAAACACAGTTTATGAGAGATAAGATATTGACGTATCTTGGGTTTCAAACCTCTTAGAAACATTCGCTTCATTCTCTCCTCATTATCAACCAAATGGGACGCAAACCGGGACAACTCGGCAAACTTGGCTTCATACTGCGACACGGTCATGTTGTTTTGCTCCAGCTTGATGAACTCCACCTCTTTCATGTGACGAATACTTTTGGGAAAGTACTTGTCGTTGAACAATTCTTGGAACTTCTCCCAAGTTATCTTCAGTGCGGCAGTTTGAGTATGTTTTATAGATTTCCACCAGTAATCCGCCTCTACACGCAACATGAAGGTGGCAAAGGGAACCTTTTGCTCCTCGGAGCATCCCAAGACATCAAATATCTTACATATCTGCTTTATCCATGTCTCCACCTTAAGGGGTTTTTGCTCTCCAAAAAACTCTAGTGGTCCCAGCTCTTTGAATTGCTTAGCGGTGACCGTTCGAGAGTTGCTAGTGTTTCCCCCTGCATTTTGTACAGGAGCCGCTCTTGCCTGATGTTGCATGAATTGTATAAAGCCTTTGAACATTCCATCGTTCATCATCTAGTCAGTGTTGTTGTTTGCCTAAGGATTGTCGCCTTCCTAATACACATTATCCTGATTATTGATCTGTGGAGACTCAACAGTCTCCTGGGCTCCATTGCTAATCTCAACATTCTCGGATGCCATTTTCAAATACTTCCACAAAACAAAGGTTAATTGACATGAAATATATTATCCCTATACTCTGAACTTCCAATTAAATGCCAAATAAATTTAGGTAGGTCATACTAGCGAAGGAATTCCCCGTCTCTCCCCTTCTGGTTCTTGTCTCACATCTCAGCCAGAGATCATATCCCTAAGCTTTGATACCAACTGCGACGCCCCCAAAATAGGTATACATCACCCATCTTGAGTCGCCAAATACATGGTACAAAATTCAAATACAACTTAATTATAAAACAGTCATGTAAAATACGACAAAACATATTTTGTGAGTTTTAATACAAATATTGTCATGTAGACAATATCCACACTCAATTGAGTCCTCATTACATTTATTATCATACTATTTAATAGAATAGTGAGGACTACTAATGCTATTATCTGGACCATCACTCCGTTCCCCGACTAGTCCCTGCTACGTTCTCATTTCCTGAAGAGAACAATGAAAGTAAAAGGGCGAGCTCAACTAGCCCAGTAAGAAATATTATGACTAAATTAATATAGAATAAATTATCGTTAGCCTTCAACAGTGTTAAACTGATACAATATAACAAACATCAAGTTTAACTGCAGCGGAACAAGCAATCCATTAAAAGAGTCAAGTAGAGAATAAAATCTACTATTTTTATGATTTAAAAGGTTTTTCATCACTTTTATCGCTGGGACTCAAATTTTAATAAATAATCCACATCATCCCTGCACTACGACCATGGATATTCATTAGTATCACAACCACAAATTATCCATGCACTACGGACCAAGGATATTTGTGTATTCATCAATGGTCATGATCATGCCAACAACTTTCCATCAATGCACTACGGGCCAATGAGGACTTTTACCACATCATTTCTAACATTACGGTCATGATTATATCGATTAATCCCTGGTCATAATCATACCAAGTCCATCTATGCACTACAGGCCATAGATAACTTTCAACATAATATAAACATGAGGATGATGACAATGATGTAAGAATTCAATAAAACAAGTTCAAGAATTAATTTATCCAGGAACTAATAACGTTCAAATTGTCAACATGATACTTCTTTGTAGAGTAAAATTCAAGAATGCTCAGGAGAATATTTCCATGAAAAGATACTGGATGAAGCACAAATATCAAGGATATTCCACTAATTTTATGGAGTATAGAAGTCAAAACTTTAACCAACTAAGTATAATAAAGAATGGAATAACAAAAGAAATCACCAGTATGCGAAAGACCGCATGCATAAAAGTTATTCCAATGTAATAATAAATAACAGAATCCGATCATGCATAAATGCACGCATACGATATTCCAATGTAATAATAAATAATCGGAACCAAAGTCGCGTAGAAGGCATATGTATGTGATATTCCAATGTAATAATAAATAACGAAACCAAAGTCAAAGTAAAATTTCTCACCGATAGGATGTTCCAACAGAATAATAAAGAATGAAATAACAGAATAGTTTCACCATGTATGCGGTACTTCACATAGACAGGTTATTCAACCATAATAATAAAGAATGAAATAACAAAAGAATTTCACCAAGTATAGGGTAGACCGCGTATACAGGTTATTCCAACAGAATAAAAAAATGGAATAACAGAAGTTTTCTTCATGAATACGAAAGAAATAACACCCCTTACCTTAGAACAAACTGGATATAGGAGTAGTGAAGTAGCAAAATACTTTTCTTCTTTCTCTCTATAGGTTCTTTCTTTAGAGTTTCAGTGAGTTCGTAAGAAATAATGAAGGAATGAGCTTCTATTTATAGGACAATGGACTGAATAGTAACTAATTCCTGAACGGTCCAGATTGATTTACTTTTAAACGGACGGTCCAGATTGGTTTACTATAAAATATTCTAATAAAACAAAATCTTTTAAATAAAATATAATATATTCTATTTATAATCTAATAAAATGAATAACTTTATAAAAATATTATGTTTTATATAAAAAAAATTTCCTATACAAATACTATGCATACACTATGCAAACACTATGCATAATAAAATATAATATATTCTATTTATAGTCTAATAAAACAAATAGCTTTATAAAAGTATTCTGTTTTATATAAAAATATTTTACTATGCAAAACACTATGCATAATAGAATATAATATATTCTATTTATAGTCTAATAAAACGAATAACTTTATAAAAGTATTCTGTTTTATATAAAAAGCTTTTCTGTTTTATTACATTAATAATACTAATAAAACAAAACTTCACCATTATTATTATAATTCACTTTATTAATCGACCAGGTCATTCTCAGGAAAGAGGGGGCTTTCCAATAAAGATTTCTCCCTATTGGCGCGCAATTAGGAGACCAAACCTCTCCTTGGCAAAACTTCTAGACATCGTTATTATTGCAAATAATAATATTAATAACTTCGTCATCTCAATTATTGATTTAATAATATATAAAATATTGACAATAATTGAATCAATTAACTTGAGATACTATGAAACAATTACTAAAATAATAATTGAACAAAACTGAGTGACTTCTCACGTAAACATCAATAATCAATACCGTGTGCTACTATGCAAGTACGCGTATTCCTGTACTTTTAACACCGGGTGTTTCAACAATTAACGATAAAACTTCTGCCGTTATTTTCATAAAATATTTTTGTCATTTTCTCAATCTGACAATAATTCCGTTGTGGGGTCCACCAATGATTATCTCGTCGTATGAATATTCCTTTTTAAAACGAATATTCCCCGACCAATCGAATATTATATAACAACTTGCGTACTTTGCAAAATTTATAACTATTACCCACAACTATAACATTATATCAAATTCATTCCATAATATTTAAAAATGATAATTATAGAAAATTCATCTTTATTCATAAAAGTTGGGGTCTTACAGTATTTCTTTAGAGTTTAAGAAAGCTTTAAGCGCAGTAAAAGTTTTCTTCAAATATATCCCCGCCCTACCCGTCGGAGTACTCTTCTTTATAAGGTAAGGGATATTATTTGTTGTACTCGTAAGGGGTATTATTTCTTTCGTATTTATGAAGAGAACTTTTGTTATTCCATTATTTATTATTATGTTGGAATAACCTGTCTATGCGAAGTACCAGATACATGGTGAAATTCTTCTGGTATTCCATTCTTTATTATTATGTTGGAATAACCTTGTCATACTGAAGCACCGCATACATGGTGAAATTCTTCCATTATTCCATTCTTTATCATTCTCGCTGAATATCCCGTCGGTAAGGTAATACGCCTCGACTTCGGTTCCATTAATTATTATTCGTTAGAATAACCTTTTATCTATCTGGTTTCATCGCATGCATGGTGATTTCTCGCCGTTATTCTATTCTTTCTTATTCTATTGAATATCCTCACTTGCAATTTAATTTCACACGACTGGTTCTCGTTTCTTTATTATTATGTCGGAATATCCTGTCTATGCGTTTACGCATGACCTGGTTCCATTATTTATTATTCTGTTGGGAATAACATGTCTATGCGATCTATCACATGCATGGTGAATTCTTCAGTTATTCCATTCTTTATTATTCTGTTGGAATAACCTGTCTATATGGATTACTACATGCATGGTGAATGATCCTTTGTATTCATTCCTTATTAAATTGTGGAAATGATTTATTTACGTGGATTATGATGAAAGTCATAATAAAAGCATTGGACTGATGAAAATCATGGGTATATATAGTATTAGTAAGTGTTATGATGAGTTATGTTGGTTATTATGTGAAAACATGAAAGTTTCTTAGAAATCACAAAGGGTTGGAAATCAAATTTTGGTGAAAATGAAACATGAAATTCAATTAACCATATCTCCTATTATATTTTGAATTTTTGAGTGTCGTCAAGTTCTAGAGTTAGATCTATGAGTTTTCTAACTTATCCAAGTGGAATCACTGGAAAAGATGTTGTAGATTTTCGTATTAACTGATTTTAGCAAAGGAGTCAAAAACTGCAAAGTACAAAAAAGCTACTGCTCAAAAATTTAAAAGGGCATTTTTGGCCACTTGATTTGTTAGAAAAATTCCGGCCTTTTGGGATATGGAAATATAGGGTATAAAGTAACTCATGTCCAAAAATGAGCTCATTCCGACTTAAAATGAGCAAGTTATGCCTATTTCAATATTTAGGTTTTTCTGGTGAAAAATGCTATAACCGGAGTTCTATAACTCAGATGACCATGAAATTTAAACTGGAAGCTCACATTAACATGTGTAAGATTCTACCAATATTTGGGAATTTTTGGAGTTAAACTTGAGGTAGCTAATTTCTTAAGGAATTAATTAGAAATTGATTTTTGAAAAATACTTAAGGGAGTTGAAAAATTATAAAAAAATACTTGTTGTATATGAAATATATGTATATATGTTTGGACAAAGGATAGAAAAATAATAATAAGTTGATTGGGTAATTTTTCATGAAAATGGTTTAGTTACGAACATATGAGTTAAATATGTTATGTGAAATTGAAAAATTGGTAAATAGGATTTTATGGCTTGAAAATCCTATATAAGGTATATGCAGATTTTTGATGAATGATTTGATAATTGGTGATGAAATCTTATGAGTATGGCATTTTTGAATGATTAAATGCATTATTTGGTAAAGTGTAAACAATTAAATTAAATTGTTTATAAGTTTAAGAAGTGATTAAAATTTAATGTCATAATATTTAAAGTCTTTATTATGACCGTAATGTAACGAATGATGTGGTAAAAGTCCTCATTGGCCTGTAGTTCATTGGTGGATAGTTGTTGGTATGATTATGACCAAGGATTATTCGGTATAATCATGACCATTGATGATTACATGAATATACTTGGTCGTGGTGCAGGGATGATGTGGTTTATTTATTAAGCTGAGTCTCAGCGATAAAGTTTATAAAAAAAATTTTAAATCATAGAAGATAGTAGATTTTGTGCTCTACTTGACTCTTCTAATGAATTGCTTGTTCCGCTGCAGTTAAACTTGATGTCTATTATATTTTATCAGTTTAACATTGTTAAAGATTAATGATAATTTATTCTGCATTATCTTAGTCATAATATTTCTTACTGGGCTAGTTGAGCTCACTCTTTCTTTCACTGTTCTCTTCGGGAATTGAGAATATAAATTTGGACGAGCCTGGGAACCAATGACGGTCCAGATGATAGCATTAGTAGTCCTCACTATTTTGTTAAATAGTGTGACAATAAATGTAATGAGGACTCCATTGAGTGTGGATATTGTCTAGCTGACAATATTCTTATTAAAACTCTCAGTTTATGTTTTGTTGTATTTTACACGACAGTTGTATTATTAAGTTGTATTTGTATTTTTGTACCATGTATCTGGTGACCCAAGATGGGTGATGTATACCCATTTTTGGGGGCGTCACACCAGTACTTCAAATCAGTGATGAATTCAGCCCAAGATACCTACATAGACATCAATAAACATTGTTAAGGCATGAATTACTGAGTAAGCATGAATGTCTAACTTAATACCATGAGTCTGATGCTATGCACAGACATACTCATATCCAAATGCAGCCACGAAGCTATTCATGCAAAGTTAATCTACTATCCCAATAAAAAAATGCAAATGAGCTAACAAAATCAACCTAAACTGACTAAATAACAACTAGGAATAGAAATAATGGGTTGCCTCCCATCAAGCTCTAAGTTATAGTCAATTAGCTTGACTGTCTCTGAATCTCATGTCGAAGAATGAATTGAGGTGACTTTCTGTCTTTCCACCTCACCACCAAAGTAATGCTTCAATCGCTGTCCATTCACTTTAAATGGCTGATCCGGGAATTTGTCGAACACTTCTATCGCACCATGTGGAAAGAAAGTCTTTACAATAAATGGCCCTGACCATCTTAATTTCAGTTTCCTGGGAAAAAGTTTAAGTCTGGAGTTAAAAAGAAAAACTCTTTGTCCCGGTTCGAATGTTCTCTCAATGATCTTTCGGTCATACCATTTCTTCACCTTCTCTTTGTACAGCTTTGAATTCTCATATGCCTATAATCTGAATTCATCCAACTCATTGAGTTGGAGTAGGCATTTCTCCCCTGCAGCTTTCAAATCAAAATTGAGCTTCTGAATCGCCCAATATGCGTTATGCTCTAGCTCCATAGGAAGGTGACAGGATTTTCCATACACGATCTGAAAATGTGACATGCCCAACAGAGTTTTGTATGCAGTCCTGTATGCCCATACTGCATCATCCAACTTTAACGACCAGTCCTTCCTAGTGGGATTCACAACTTTTTCAAGGATTCTTTTGACTTCTCGATTCGACACTTGAGCTTGGCCATTCGTTTGTGGGTGATAAGCTGTAGCAATTCGATGGTTCACCCCATACTTAGCCAACAAAGTCAGAAATCGCATGTTGCGTAAATGACCGCTTTCACATCGATGATGGCCTTGAGTCCCAAATCTTGTGAAGATACTTCTATGTAAAAACCTGAGGACTACCTTGGCATCATTTGTCAGAAGAGCAAGATGTAAAGATTTTCGCAGGAAGAAACAAAAAGCCCCATGAAATCAATCCCCCACACATCAAAAATTTCTACTTCGAGGATCGTATTCAACGACATTTCATTTCTTTTCGAGATGTTTCCCATTCTCTGACATCTGTCACACCTCTGGATGAAACTGTAGGTATCCTTGAAAATTTTCGACCAGTAGAATCCCGGTTGTAGCACTCTAGCCGCTGTTTGCTCTCCACCATAGTGACCCCCATACACCGAAGAATGACAATCCTACAAAATCCCCTCGGTCTTGTTATACGGAATACACCTTCTTATCATTCGATGAGAACATTGTTTCAACAAATAAGGCTCATCCCATATATACCATTTGACATCATGCAAAAAAAAATTCTTTTGATAACCCACCAAGTTAGAAGGTACCATCTTACTCACCAAATAGTTCGCGTAGTCTTCAAACCATGACACTTCCCCTTTCACCACAAACAACTGCTCATCTAGAAAGGATTCATTGATTATGACTTTATCGTCTGCCTCCCTTTACGGATTCTCTAGTTGTGATAAGTGGTCTGCCACTTGGTTTTCAGTGCCCTTTCTGTCCTTGATCTCAAAATCAAATTCCTGCAGTAATAAAATCTATCTGATTAACCAGGGCTTTACATCTTTCTTTGCCACTAAATGTCGAATTGTCGCGTGATCCGTATACACTATCACCTTCGTTCCAATCAGATATGCTCGAAATTTATCAAAGGCATAAACCATTGCCAATAACTCTTTCTCTGTGGTGGTGTAGTTCAACTATGCATCTGTAAGGGTCTTGCTGGCATAATATATCACATGAAATATCTTTTCCTTCCTCTGCCCCAAAACAGCCCCTACGACGTAATCACTGGCATCACACATCAGCTCAAATGGCAAATTCCAATCTGGTGCAGTAATCACTGGTGCTGAAGTTAGTTTCCCCTTTAAGTGCTCAAATCCTGACACGCAAGCCTCATCAAAATTAAACTGTGCATCCTTCTCCAATAAATTGCATAGTGGTTTAGTTATCTTGGAGAAGTCCTTGATGAATCTGCGGTAGAATCCTCATCAAAATAACGCCCTCTTGAACCTTCTTCTTCGTATTCATCAGCTCTGAGTATGTAGCTTGAGCGGCTTTAACTTTATCGATTAAAGTTGATTCTACTCGTATATTTGATATCACCACGTGGGTCCTTAGAGTCTTTAACTTTATCTTCATCATTTGTAAGTTATATGAAATGGGTTTTTGTGTTAACAACATCGCACTCGTAAGCGCATACGATCTTCTAGTCAACGCGTCAGCTACCACGTTTGCTTTTCCACGATGGTATTGAATGGTACGATCGTAATCTTCAACAGCTCGAGCCAACGTCTTTGGTGCATTATACGTTCATTTTGGTTGAAGAAATATTTAAGGGTTTTAGAAATGGGGTTTTGTATTGGGGTCAGTACAAAATTAAATTTCACGCTCTGGGGTAGGCCAAGAAGTCTTCAAGAATACGCCAGGAAAATTATTAACAATAGAAATATCATTCAAAACTGTGACTCTCGTCCAAGACTTGGATAGCACGTTACATAGATACCTATTAACTTGCCACCATTATTCACGACGTTCCCTACGGAAAGTCTGGCTCCGGTGCATTCCACACAAGGAAGTCACCAAATAAAGGCTTGGGGCTCTTTACTTATGGCTTTATATGATAGTGATTGACTTTAATGGTTTGGTTGCTTGAATTCGCATAACAGGTTGGTTAGGAATATAAAAGCTAACAACCTTACAAAAAGCATGATGAGTAGTTAACCAATTAATTCCTAAAATCACATTAAAGGCAAGTATTTTCAAAGAGATAAGATTGACAGGTAACGTGAAAGTGTCGATTTGAATCAAACAAGATTTCTAAACAGTGGAGGTAACGAAGGTTTCTACTAACGAAGTTTTAACCGATAAGTCAAAGTCTAATTTCTCTAGAGTCAAATTTAAACGTTGAGCGCAAGCAAGAGAGATAAAAGAATGGGTAGAACCAGTATCTAATAATGTATAGACTTCGCAAGAATTTATAATTAACTAACCCGTGCTAATTTCATTCGAGTTACTCGCTTTTTGAGAAGTCACGAAAAACGCTCTTCCTTAAACCACCGACTTTGTTTTGTCTGTATCCGCCTTTGGTGCCACCGTCTTAGCTGGACTTGATTTTGGTGCACGACAAAATCGAGCTAGGTGACCTTCTCTTCTTGAAATTTCCACTTCTATTATCTTAGCCATGATTACCACCGAAGGGGTTACCATTCTTGGCATGATAATTTACCTCATGATGGTTATCATTGTTCTGATGGTCGTTGCCACCGGTATGATTATTATCCTGTTGTTGGTCATTACCTGTTGGTTGTACTGACTCATTATCGCACTCCAATAATTGAGCCCTATTCACAACATCTGGATATAAACAAAGTTTGTGAGAAATGAGGTATTGACGTATCTCAGGTTTCAAACATCTTAGAAACATTCGCGTCATTCGCTCCATTGTTAACATTTTCAGCTGCCATTTTTAAACACTGCCACAAGAGAAGGGTTAATTTACATATCACATATTATCCCTATACCCTGACCGACCAATTAAATACCAAATAAACTTAGGTAGGTCATACTAACGAAAGAATTCCCGTCTCTCCCCTCCTAGTTCTTATCTCACATCTCAGCCAGGGATCATATCCCTAAGCTTTGATACCAACTGTGAAGCCCCCAAAATAGGTCGACATCACCCATCTTGAGTCGCCAAATACATAGTACATAATACAAATACAATCTTAAATGTACAACATGAGCTGTGAGTTTTAATACAAATATTGTCTTCTAGACAGTATTCAAATTCAAAAGAAGTCCTCAATACATTTATTAACACACTATTTCATAGAAATAGTGAGGACTACTAATGCTATCCTCTGGACCGTCACTCCGTTCCCCGACTAGTCCCTGCTACGTTCTCATTTCCTGAAGAGAACAATGAAAGTAAAAGGGTTTGCTCAACTAGCCCAATGAGAAATATTATGACTAAGATAATGCAGAATAAATTATCATTAGTCTTTAACAATGTTAAACTGATAAAATACAATAGACATCAAGTTTAACTGCAGCGGAATAAGAAATCCATTAGAAGGGTCAAGCAGAGCATGATATCTTCTATCTTCTATGATTTAAAATGTTTTCATCAATTTTTATCGCTGAGACTCAGCTTAATAAATAAACCACATCATCGAGTCATCCCTGCACTATAGGCCAAGGATATTCATTAAATCATCAATGGTCATGACTATACTGAATAATCTCTGGTCATGATCACACCAAGTCTATCTATACACGTAAGCCAAAGATGACTTTCATCACAATATAAGCATGAGAATGATGACAATGATACAAGCATTAATCAAACGAAAACAAGGATACATATTAAAGACTTTAAATTTATCCAAATATTATGAATCACTTAATAAACTCATAATCTAATATTATTAATATTATAACAATATTTTAATCACTTCTTAAACTTATAAACAATTTATTTCAATTATTTACACTTTACCAAATAATGCATTTAATCATTCAAAATTCCATACTCATAAGATTTCATCACCAATGATCAAATCCCTTATCAAAATCAGATATACCCTATATAGGATTCCCAAGCCATAAAATCCCATTTTCCAATTTTGTTACTTCACCTAACATATTTAATTCATTTACTCATAACTAGTTCATTTTCATGAAAAATACCAAATCAGTCCCAAAAATATTTCTTTTTTGGGATTTAACAGAATATAGTCCCATATTGAACATATATTTTTCTCGGAATTTTTAAAATTCATTTACTATTTTTTATATGGCCAAAACTGCCAAAAATATTTAGACATTTATCATAAATTGTACCTTTGTCCAAAAATTCTGAAATTTACAGGGTATACTCCTGTTATACATGTACTCCCAATAAAATTTTCACCAATTTTGGAGTTAACCACTAGGAGTTATAGGGGTTTACTTTTAAAATAATTTTTTTCAAATAAAATCCATAACTATTAATCTATACATCCAAAAATCGCCATCTTTGGACACAATATAGAAAACTCATCAAATTATCATTCCAAATTTTTCTAGAATTTTTGAGGGCCAGAAAAAATTACAAAACTGCAAATGGATTTTCACCCGCCATGCGGTAATCCACGTAAATAGATCATTTTCATAATTTAATAAGGAATGAATACAAAGGATCATTCACTATGCATGTGGTAATCCACATAGACAAGTTATTCTAACAGAATAATAAAGAATGGAATAACATGCATGCGATAGATCGCACAGCCAGGTTATTCTCAGCAGAATAATAAATAATGGAACCAGTCACGTAAACGCATTTATGTGATATTCCTAACGTAATAATAAAGAATGGAATAATGTAAGAATTTCACCATGTATACGGTACTTCGAATATACAGGTTATTCCAACATAATAATAAAGAATGGAATGACAAAAGAATTTCACCATGTATGTGGTACTTCACATAGACAGGTTATGTGAGACCCCAAAGTTTATGAATAAAGATTTAAATTTCTCGAAATATTTTTTTAATATTATGGTGTGGATTTTATATAATGTTATAGTTGTGAGTAATATTTATAAATTTTTCAAAGTACACAAGTTGTTCAATTAGTCGGGGAATATTCATTTTAACAAGGAATATTCGTACGACGACACAATCATTGGTGGACCCCACAACGGAATTATTGTCGGATTGAGAAAACGACAAAAATATTTTATGAAAATAACGGCGGAAGTTTTATCGTTAACAGTTGAAACACTCGGTGTTAAAAGTACAAGAATACGTGTGGTTGTATAGTAGCACACGATATTGATTATTGATGCTTACATGAGAAGTCACTCAGTTTTGTTCAATTATTACTTCAGTAATTGTTGCATAGTATCTCACTTTAATTGATTCAATTATTGTCGATATTTTATTAAATCAATAATTAAGACGACGAAGTTATTTATATTATTATTTGTAATATTAACGATGTCTAGAAGTTCTGCCAAGGAGAGGTTTGGTCACTTAATCAAGGCGCCATCATAGGGAGAAATCCTTATTGAAAGCACCTCTTTCTAGAAATGACCTCGTCGATTAATAGTGTGAATTATAATAATGATGATGAAGTTTTGTTTTGTTAGTATTATTAATGTAATCAAACGTAAAGCTTTTTATATAAAATAAAATACTTTTATAAAGTTATTCATTTTATTAGACTATAAATAGAATATATTATATTCTATTATGCATAGTGTTTTGCATAGTAAAATCTTTTTATATAAAATGTAATAATTTTTAAAAGTTATTTGTTTTATTAGACAATAATTAGAATATATTATATTTTATTATGCATAGTGTTTTCATAATTCTCGATAGTATTATTTTCATAATAAAATCTTTTATATAAAACATAATACTTTTATAAAGTTATTCGTTTTATTAGATTATAAATAGAATATATTATATTTTATTTAAAAGATTTTATTTTATTAGAATATTTTATAGTAAATCAATCTGGACCGTCCGTTTAAAAGTAAATCAATCTGGACCGTTCAGGAAATAGTTACTATTCTGTCCATTCTTCTATAAATAGAAGCTCATTCCTTCATTATTTCTTACGAATTCACTGAAACTCTAGAGAGAGAAACTATATAGAGAAAGAAGAAATGTATTCTGCTACTTCACTACTCATTTATCCAGTTTCTTCTAAGGTAAGGGATATTATTTGTTGCACTCGTAAGGGGTATTATTTCTTTCGTATTCATGAAGAGAACTTCTGTTATTCCATTTTTTTATTCTGTTGGAATAACCTTTATACGCGATCTACCCTATACTTGGTGAAATTCTTCTATTATTCCATTCTTTATCATTATGTTGGAATAACCTGTCTATGCGAAGTACCGTATACATGGTGAAATTCTTCTGTTATTCCATTCTTTATCATTATGTTGGAATAACTTGTTTATGCGAAGTACCGCATACATGGTAAAATTCTTCTGTTATTCCATTCATTATCATTTTGTTGAATAACTCCGCCTGCATGCCAAGCACCGCATACATGGTGAAATTTTTCTCGTTATTCTATTCTTTATTATTCTCATTTGAACATCCCGCCTACATGCGTTTACGCATGACCTGGTTCCGTTATTTATTATTCTGTGGGAACATCCTGTCGGTGCGAATTTCGCCTGACCTGGTTCCGTTATTTATTATTCTATTAGAATATCATGTCTGTGCGTTTACGCATGACCTGGTTCCATTATTTATTATTCTATTGGAATAACTTGTTTGTGCGGTCTATCGCATGCCTGGGGATTTCTTTTGTTATTCCATTCTTTATTATACTAAGTTGGTTAATGTTTTGACTTCTATACTCCATGAAATTAGTGGAATATCCTTGATATTTGCGCTTCATCCTGTATCTTTTCATGGAAATATTCTTCTGAGCATTCTTGAATTTTACTCTACAAAGAAGTATCATGTTGACAATTTGGACGTTATTCGTTCCTGGATAAATTAAATCTTGAACTTGTTTTATTGAATTCTTATATCATTGTCATCATCCTCATGTTTATATTATGTTAGAAGTCATCTGTGGCCTGTAGTGCATAGATGGACTTGGTATGATTATGACCAGGGATTAATCGGTATAATCATGACCGTAATGTTACAAATGATGTGGTAAAGGTCCTCATTGGCCTATAGTGCATTGATGGAAAGTTGTTGGCATGATCATGACCATTAATGAATACATGAATTTCCTTGGCTCGTAGTGCTTGTTTAATTTGTGGTTGTGATACTAACGAATATCCTTCGCCGTAGTACAGGGATGATGTGGATTATTAAGCTGAGTCCCAGCGATAAAAGTGATGAAAAACCTTTTAAATCATAAAAGATAGTAGATTTTATTCCCTACTTGACTCTTTTAATGGATTGCTTGTTCCGCTGCAGTTAAACTTGATGTTTGTTATATTGTATCAGTTTAACACTGTTGAAGGCTAACGATAATTTATTTTGTATTATCTTAGTAATAATATTTCTTACTGGGCTAGTTGAGCTCAACCATTTACTTTCATTGTTCTCTTCAGGAAATGAGAACGTAGTAGGGACTTGTCGGGGAACAGAGTGATGGTCCAGATAATAGTATTAGTAGTCCTCACTATTCTGTTAAATAGTGTGATAATAAATGTAATGAGGACTCAATTTAGTGTGGATATTGTCTAGATGATAATATTTGTATTAAAACTCACAACATATGTTTTGTCATATTTTACACGATTGTTGTATAATTAAGTTGTATTTGAATTTTGTACCATGTATTTGGCGACTCAAGATAGGTGATGTATACCTATTTTGGGGGCGTCACAGTTGGTATCAAAGCTTAGGGATATGATCCCTGGCTGAGATGTGAGACAAGAACTAGGAGGGGACAGACGGGGAATTCTTTCGCTAGTATGACCTACCTAAGCAATGGAGTAAAATAATATGATCGTATCGCAGTACGAGGCTAAGTTTGCGGAGTTTCCCCGGTTTGCATCCCATTTGGTCAATAATGAGGAGCGAATGACGCGAATGTTTCTAAGAGGTTTGAAACCTGATATACGTCAATACCTCATTTCTCATAAACTTTGTTTATATTCAGATGTTGTGAACAGGGCTCAGTTATTGGAACACGATAATGAGTTAGCACAACCAAAAGGTAACGACTAATAACACGATAATAATCGTACCAGTGGCAACGTCCATCGGAACAATGATGACCATAGTGGGGGAAATTATCATGCCAAGAATGGTAACCACTTCGGTGGTAATCATGTCCAAGATAATTGAAGTGGAAATTTCAAGAAGAGAATGTCATTTAGCTTGATTTTGTCGTATAGTGAAGCCAAGTCTAGCTGGGACGGTGGCACCAAAGGCGGATACGGACAAAAACAAAGTTGGTGGTTTCAGGAAGAGCGTTTTTCATTACTTCTCAAAAAGCGAGTAACCCAAACGAAGTTAGCACGGGTAAGTTAATTATAAATTATTGCGAAGTCTATACCTTTTTAGATACTAGTTCTACCCATTCTCTTATTTCTATTGCTTGCGCTTAACGTTTAAATTTGACTCCTGAGAAATTAGACTTTGACTTATCTATTGAAACACCGTTAGGAGAAACCTTCATTACATCCACTGTTTATAAATCTTGTTGATTCAAATCGACACTTTCACGTTACCTGTTGATCTTATCTCTTTGAAAATACTTCCCTTTGATATGATTTTAGGAATCGATTGGTTAACTACTCATCATGCTTTCGTAAGGTTGTTAGCTTTTATATTCCTAACCAACCTATTATGCGAATTCAAGCAACCAAACCACTAAAGTCAATCATTGTTATATCAAGCCATAAATAAAGAGCCCCGAATCTATCGTTGGTGAGGAATGCACCTAAGCCAGACTTTCCG
Source organism: Panax quinquefolius (assembly GCA_020205615.1). Taxonomy (NCBI): domain Eukaryota; kingdom Viridiplantae; phylum Streptophyta; class Magnoliopsida; order Apiales; family Araliaceae; genus Panax; species Panax quinquefolius. The sequence goes on along the minus strand of CM035168.1, from coordinate 47,897,658 downwards.
TAGAGGACGTCGTGAATAACGGTGGCAAATTGATAGGTATCAATGTGGCGTGCTATCCAAGTCTTGGATGAGGGTCACAGTTTTGAATGATATTTCTATTGTTAATAAATTTCTTGACGTATTCTTGAAGACTTCTTGGCCTGCCGCAGAGCGTGAAATCGAATTTTGTATTCACCCCAGTAAAAAACCTATTTCTTTAACCCTTAAATATTTTTTCAACCAAAACGAACATATAATGCGCCAAAGACGTTGGCTCGAGATGTTGAAGATTACGATCATACCATTCAATATAATTGTGGAAGAGACAACGTGGTAGCTGACGCATTGAGTAGAAGATCGTATGCGTTTACGAGTGCGATGTTGTTAACATAAAAACCCATTTCATATAACTAACAAATGATGAAGACAGAGTTAAAGACTCTAAGGACCCACGTGAAGATAACAAATATACGAGAAGAATTGACTTTAATCGATAAAGTTAAAGCCGCTCAAGCTACACACCCGAATCTGATTAATGTGAAAAAGAAGGTTCAAGAAGGCGTTATCTCAATCCTCGATTTAATTGGCCCATTTAAAATCCTCGATCAAGTAGGAACTGTGGCCTATAGACTCATTTTACTGCCAAGTATGTCGCGTGTTCATAATGTTATTCACGTATCGTTGTTAGTAAAAACTTAGTCTTGGGAGACTTTAGAGCCAAATTTCAGAATAATTAATGAATCTGAAAAATTATGAAATAATGGGGGTTTTATAAAGAATGTTACAAGCTTTCCATTGCCTCGAAAACGGACTAATTCCGATAATGGACGAAGAAGTTATGAACATTTGAAGTATGTGCGTCAAAAATTACAAAATCTGGAAAATTGGAGCTAAGTGTCAAGGGTCGAGCGCCTAGGCGCTGGGCTCGGTGCTTAGATTCTGCTCTTGGGTGCCTAGGCGCTTGCCCAAGGCCAAATCTGGGTGCCTAGGCGCTGGTCAAGTGTTAAGCCAAAATCTGTTCGGACGTCCTTTAGTAAATTGGGCATAACATTTTCATACCAACTCTGATTGAGGTGATTCAGGATGATTCGGAAAGATAACGAGTAGACCTATAACTTTCATTCTTTATATTTTCAGATTTGAGGTCGGTATCAGGGCCTAAAATGTCTATTTTAGGGACTAATGTGCATTCAGATGCAATCGGAGGACATCGGGCATGCACATATGCAACGTGTAATGTTTTCGACGATAAAGGTATTCATGGTTATACCACAAGAGTTGGAATATGAAATGAAGTCAAGGTATCCACACCTCTTCGGCATAACAGGTACGTACATAAATTTCGAGGGCGAAATTTCATAAGGAGGGGAGATTGTGAGGCCCCAAAGTTTATGAATAAAGATTTAAATTTCTCGAAATATTTTTTTTAATATTATGGTGTGGATTTGATATAATGTTGTAGTTGTGGGTAATATTTATAAATTTTGCAAAGTACGCAAGTTGTTTGATTGGTCGGAGAATATTCGTTTTAACAGGGAATATTCGTACGACGACACAATCATTGGTGGACCCCACAATGGAATTATTGTCGGATTGAGAAAACGACAAAAATATTTTATGAAAATAACGACGGAAGTTTTATCGTTAACTGTTGAAACACCTGGTGTTAAAAGTATAGGAATACGTGTGGTTGCATAGTAGCACATGGTATTCATTATTGATGCTCAAGTGAGAAGTCACTTAGTTTTGTTCAATTATTGCTTCAGTAATTGTTTCATAGTATCTCACGTTAATTGATTTAATTATTGTCGATATTTTATTAAATCAATAATTGAGACGACAAAGTTATTAATATTATTATTTGCAATATTAACGATGTCTAGAAGTTACGCGAGGAGAGGTTTGGTCACTTAATTGCGCTAATAGGGAGAAATCCTTATTGGAAAGACCCTCTTTCTGGGGAACGACACTTCGATTAATAGTGTGAATTATAATAATGATGATGAAGTTTTATTTTATTAGTATTATTAATGTAATAAAATAGAAAAGCTTTTTATATATAAAATGTAATACTTTTATAAAGTTATTCGTTTTATTAGACTATAAATAGAATATATAATATTTTATTATGCATAGTAAAATCTGCTTATATAAAATGTAATACTTTTATAAAGTTATTTATTTTATTAGACAATAATTAGAATATATTATATTTTATCATGCATAATGTTTTGATAAGGTTCTGCGATAAGTGTTTATAGTAAAATCTTTTTATATAAAACAGAATACTTTTATAAAGTTATTCATTTTATTACATTATAAATAGAATATATAATATTTTATTTAAAAGATTTTGTTTTATTAGAATATTTTATAGTAAACCAATCTGGACCGTCCGTTTAAAAGTAAATCAATCAGGACCGTTTAGAAATTAGTTATTATTCAGTCCATTCTTCCATAAATAGAAGCTCATTCATTCATTATTTCTTACGAATTCACTGAAACTCTAGAGATAGAAACTATAGAGAGAAAGAAGAAAAGTATTCTGCTACTTTACTACTCCTTTATCCAGTTTCTTCTAAAGTAAGGGATATTATTTGGTGTACTCGTAAGGGGTATTATTTCTTTTGTATTCATGAAGAGAACTTCTGTTATTCCATTTTTTAATTCTGTTAGAATAACCTGTATACGCGGTCTACCCTATATTTGGTCAAATTCTTCTGTTATTCAATTCTTTATCATTATGTTGGAATAACCTGTCTATGTGAAGTACCGCATACATGGTGAAATTCTTCTGTTATTCCATTTTTTATCATTATGTTGGAATAACCTGTTTATGCGAAGTACCCCATACATGGTAAAATTCTTCTATTATTCCATTCTTTATCATTATGTTGGAATAACCTGTCTATGCGAAGCACCGCATACGTGGTGAAATTCTTCTGTTATTCCATTCTTTATCATTATGTTGGAATAACCTGTCTATGCGAAATACCATATACATGGTGAAATTCTTCTATTTTTCCATTCTTTATTATTCTGTTGGAACATCCTGTCTGTGCGTTTACGCATGACCTGGTTCCGTTATTTATTATTCTGTTGGAACATCCGGTCAGTGCGAATTTCGCCTAACCTGGTTTCGTTATTTATTATTCTGTTGGAATATCTTGTCTGTGCGTTTACGCATGACCTAGTTCCTTTATTTATTATTCTATTGGAATAACCTGTCTGTGCGGTCTATCGCATGCCTGGTGATTTCTTTTGTTATTCCATTCTTTATTATACTAAGTTGGTTAAAGTTTTGACTTCTATACTCCATGAAATTAGTGGAATATCCTTGATATTTGCGCTTCATCCAGTATCTTTTCATGGAAATATTCTTCTGAGCATTCTTGAATTTTACTCTACAAAGAAGTATCATGTTGACAATTTGGACGTTATTAGTTCCTGGATAAATTAATTCATGAACTTGTTTTATTGAATTCTTATATCATTGTCATCATCCTAATGTTTATATTATGTTAAAAGTCATCCGTGGCCTGTAGTGCATAGATGGACTTGGTATGATTATGACCAGGGATTAATCGGTATAATCATGACCGTATTGTTACAAATGATGTGGTAAAAGTCCTCATTGGCCCATAGTGCATTGATGGAAAGTTGTTGGCATGATCATGACCGTTGATGAATACATGAATATCCTTGGCCTGTAGTGCATGGGTAATTTGTGGTTGTGATACTAATGAATATCCTTGGCCGTAGTGCAGGGATTGTGTGGATTATCCCGGTTTGCATCCCATTTGGTCGATAATGAGGAGCGAATGACGCAAATGTTTCTAAGAGGTTTGAAACCTGATAAACGTCAATACCTCATTTCTCATAAACTTTGTTTATATTTAGATGTTGTGAATAGGGCTCAGTTATTGGAGCGCGATAATGAGTTAGCATAACCAAAAGGTAGCGACTAACAACACGAGAATAATCGTACCAGTGGCAACGGCCATCGGAACAAAGATGACCATAGTGGGGGAAATTATCATGCCAAGAATGGTAACCACTTCGGTGGTAATCATGGCCAAGATAATAGAAGTGGAAATGTCAAGAAGAGATGGTCATTTAGCTTGATTTTGTCGTATAGTGAAGTGAAGTCCAACTGGGACGGTGGCACCAAAGGCGGATACAGATAAAACAAAGTCGATGGTTTCAGGAACAGCGTTTTTCGTGACTTCTCAAAACGCGAGTAACCCAAACGAAGTTAGCACGGGTAAGTTAATTATAAATTATTGCGAAGTCTATACCTTATTAGATACCGGTTCTACCCATTCTCTTATCTCTCTTGCTTGCACTTAACGTTTAAATTTGACTCCTGAGAAATTAGACTTTGACTTATCTGTTGAAACACCATTAGGAGAAACCTTCGTTACCTCCACTGTTTATAAATCTTGTTGATTCAAATCGACACTTTCACGTTACCTATCGATCTTATCTCTTTGAAAATACTTGCCTTTGATGTGATTTTAGGAATCGATTGGTTAACTACTCATCATGCTTTTCATAAGGTTGTTAGCTTTTATATCCCTAACCAACCTATTTTGCGAATTCAAGCAACCAAACCACTAAAGTCAATCATTGTCATATCAAGCCATAAGTGAAGAGCCCCGAACCTTTTGTTGGTGTGGAATGCACCTAAGCCAGACTTTCCGTAGGGGACGTCGTGAATAACGGTGGAAAATTAATAGGTATCAATGTGACGTGCTATCCAAGTCTTGGATGAGGGTCACAGTTTTGAATGATATTTCTATTGTTAATAAATTTCTTGACGTATTCTTGAAGACTTCTTGGCCTACCCCAGAGCGTGAAATCGAATTTTGTATTGACCCCAGTCCAAATAATAGCATTAGTAGTCCTTACTATTCTGTTAAATAGTGTGATAATAAATGTAATGAGGACTCAATTGAGTGTGGATATTGTCTAGATGACAATATTTGTATTAAAACTTACAGCATATGTTTTGTCGTATTTTACACAACTGTTGTATAATTAAGTTGTATTTGAATTTTGTACCATATATTTGGCGACTTAAGATAGGTGATGTATACCTATTTTGGGGGCGTCACAGGTTATTCCAACATAATAATAAAGAATGGAATAACAGAAGAATTTCACCAAGTATAGGGTAGTTCGTGTATACAAGTTATTCGAACAGAATAATAAAAAATGGAATAACAAAAGAATTTCACCATGTATGCGGTACTTCGCATAGACAGGTTATTCCAACATAATAATAAAGAATGGAATAACAGAAGTTCTCTTCATGAATACAAAAGAAATAATACCCCTTACGAGTACAACAAATAATATCCCGTACCTTATAAGAAACTGGATATAGGAGTTGTGAAGTAGCAGAATACTTTTCTTCTTTCTCTCTATAGTTTCTCTCTCTAGAGTTTCAATGAATTTTGTAAGAAATAATGAAGGAATGAGATTCTATTTATAGGAGAATGGACCTAATAAGAACTAATTCATGAACTATCTGCATTGATTTAAATTTAAACGGACGGTCCATATTAATTTACTATGCAAGATTAATAAAATATTCTAATAAAACAAAATCTTTTAAATAAAATATAATATATATTATATTTATAATCTAATAAAATGAATAACTTTATAAAAGTATTCTGCTTTTATAAAAAAAGATTTTACTATGCAAACACTATGCAGAATAATTATGCAAATACTATGCATAATAGAATATTATAAATTTATTTATAGTCTAATAAAACAAATAACTTTATAAAAGTATTCTGCTTTATATAAAAGATTTTACTATGCAAAACACTATGCATAATAGAATATAATATATTCTATTTATAGTCTAATAAAACAAATAACTTTATAAAAGTATTCTGCTTTTATATATAAAGATTTTACTATGCAAAAGACTATACATAATAGAATATAATATATTCTATTTATAGTCTAATAAAACAAATAACTCTATAAAAGTATTATGTTTTATATAAAAAGCTTTTCCATTTTTATTACATTAATAATACTAATAAAATAAAATTTATAATATATATATATATATAAACTTCCGTGACATCATAAAAAGACACCTCAATATATTTAACAACATTTATCATCATTATTATAATTCACAATTTTAATCGACCAGGTCGTTCACATGAAAGAGGGGGCTTTCCAATAAGGATTTCTCCATATTAGCGCGCAATTAAGTGATCAAACCTCTCATTGGCAGAACTTCTAGACATCGTTAATATTGCAACTAATAATATTAATAACTTTGTCATCTCAATTATTGATTTAATAATATATAAAATATCGACAATAATTGAATCAAATAACGTGAGATACTATGCAACAATTACTGTAGCAATAATTGCACAAAACTGAGTGACTTCTCACGTAAGCATCAATAATCAATACCGTGTTCAACTATGCAACCACGCGTAGTACTATACTTTTACTACCGAGTAGTTCAACAGTTTTAACACTAAAACTTCCGCCGTTATTTTTATAAAAATATTTTTGTCATTTTCTCAATCCGACAATAATTCTGTCGTGGGGTCCACCAACAATTGTACCATCGTACGGATATTTCCCAACAAAAAGAATATTCCCCGACCAATCGAATATAATACAACAACTTGCATACTTTGCAAAATTTATAAATACTACCCACAACTATAACATTATATCAAATCCACACCATAATATTAAAAAAAATATTTCAAGAAATTTAAATATTTATTCGTAAATTTTGGGGTCTCACATCCACATTCTGCTCAACCATATCTGAGAATATAGCCATCATGCATCTTTGAAAGGTGGCTGGAGCATTGCACAACCCGAAAGACGTCCTTCTAAAAGAAAAAGTGCCGTATGAACATGTGAAGGTAGTCTTTTCCTTGTCGTCTGGAGCTATAATAATATGATTGAAGCCTGAATACCCATCCAGAAGGCAATAATACTCATGACCTGCTAATCTGTCCAACATTTGATCAATGAATGGTAGTGGAAAATGATCTTTCCTCGTAGCTTTGTTGAGCCTGTGGTAGTCCATGCAGACTCTCCACCCCGTCACTGTTCGTGTTGGAATTAACTCATTATTCTCATTAATCACGACGGTCATGCCACCCTTTTTTGGTACACACTGCACATGGCTCACCCATGAGCTGTCTGAAATCAGATAGATTATGCCTGCATCCATCCATTTCAGTACCTCTTTCTTGACCACTTCTTTCATTACCGGATTAAGTCTTCTTTGTTGCTCAACCCACAGCTTACTACCATCTTCCAGCAAGTTTTTATGCATGCAAAATGAAGGGCTGATCCCTTTGATATCTATTATAGTCCATCCAATAGCTGATTTGAACTCTCTAAGCACTTGTAGCAGTTTTTCTTCCTGAAAAGATGTTAGTGCAGAAGAAATAATCACAGGTAACTTTGAATCTTTATTTAAAAATACGTACCTGAGATGTTCTAGAAGTGGTTTTAATTCAAGTTCTGAAGGTGTCTCAAGAGATGGCTTTAATTTTACCGATGTCTCTTCAGCTTTCGTTAATGGCTCGACAGGTGTTCTGAGTTTTAGGAATTGTGGAATGGTATCCAGATATTGCACAAGTTTGTTGAATTCCTCATCCTCCAATTCTGAATTTTCAGCAATGATACTTCTCAAAGGTTCATAATCCACTAGACTATGTACTTTATCATTTAGAACCCGATCCACCAAATTAACCCGGAAGCATTTTTCTTCATCTGTTGGGAACTTCATTGCCTTGAAGATGTTAAAGGTAACTTCCTGATCATGTACATGCATAGTGAGTTCCCCTTTCTGTATCTCTATCAAAGTCCTTCTTGTGGCTAAGAATGGTCTCCCTAGTATGATTAGTATACTCTTGTCTTCCTCATAATCTAAGATGATGAAGTAAGCCGGAAAGATAAACTTGTCCACTTTCACCAATACATCTTCAACAATTCCCCGTGGATACGTGATGGATCTGTTAGCAAGCTGCAAAGAAATATTTGTCAGCCTTGGAGCCGACAATCCCAACTGATTAAACACTGACAAGGGCATCAAATTGATACTTACCCCAAGATCACACAAACATTTATCAAAGTTCATATTTTCGATCGTGCATGGAATTGTGAAACTGCCCGGATCTTTCAGCTTTGGAGGTAGTTTACGCTGAAGCACTGCACTGCATTCCTCTGTCAAGGCCACTATCTCAAACTCATCTAATCTCCTCTTCCTTGACAATATACCTTTTAAAAACTTTGCATAACTTGGCATCTGTTAGAATGCCTCAGCGAAAGGTATGTTGATTTGCAGCTTCTTAATGACCTCCAAAAATTTGCTGAACTGCTTATCTTCCCTCTGCTTATTCAATCTCTGCGGATACGGAACTGGAGGGTGAAATATTAGTACTGAACTCATAGGCTTCTCAACTGAACCTGCTTTATCTTTCTCTTCATGATGTACCTCATAATTTTCTGAATTTTCTTTCTCAACAGTCACAGTTTTCTCCTCACGCAGCCGCGCGGCATCCCCTTGTAAATTAGGCGCGGTCGCGCCATGCTCAGTTCCTGCAATCTTTTTCCCAGACCTTAATGTGATTGCTTAACATTGTTCCTTCCCGTCTCTTTATGGATTTGCTTCTGTACTACTTGGCAATGAGCCATGGGGCCTGTTGTTAAGCATGCTCACCATTTACCCCATTTGAGTCTCCAGGTTTTTAATAGCCACTACCTGGCTTTTGATCACAACCTCCGTGTTTTCCATGTACTTCAACATCATCTCCTCCATTTGTAATTTCTTTTCTAGATGCGGTGCAGCTGGAGTGTGATGTTGTTGTTGTTGAGAAAATCCTGATGGAGAAGGTGGTCTTGGTGTAAACTGTTGCTTCGCTGGCTGAGACTGAAACTGATTATGCTGATTACCTTGATTATTTGACCAACTAAAGTTAGGATGTTTGCGGTTGTTGGAGTTGTATATGTTCTAAAACTGTCCTTAGTCTTTCCTGTAATTGCTCACATACTGTACCGACTCCGAGCTGATAGAACATTGGTCCGTAGAGTGTGACCCCGCGTAAATCTCACATACAAAGGCAACTGATTTCATTTTGCTCTATGCCAATGAATCTATTTTCTTTGCCATAGCTCCCATCTGTGCCGACAACTGAGTAATAGCATCCACTTCCAACAAACCTGTAAACTTGGGCTGTGCCATTCGAGATGTAGGATTTTGAAAATCATTTGCTTCCATTATTTCAATGAGGTTATAGGCCTCGTCATATCTCTTTGCCCATAATGCCCCTCCTGCAGCTACATTTACAATAGGTCTCGACTGCCATCCCAATCCATTATAAAACGTGTTGATCACCATCCAATCTGCCATCCCATGGTGCGGACACTTCCTTAGCATCTCTTTATACCTCTCCCATGCTTCGTATAAGGATTCACCATGTTGTTGCTCAAATTGAGAGATAGTTGTCCTCATTTTTGCAGTCTTAGCCATTGGGAAAAACTTGGCTAAGAACTTTTATGCTAGGTCCTCCCATGTAGTAATTGATCCTGATGGCAAAGAATGAAGCCAACTCCTTGCTTTATCCCTCAAAGAGAATGGAAACAGCCTCAATCTGATAGCATCCTCCGTCACCCCGTTGTATCTGAATGTATCACAAATCTCAATAAAGCTCAACATGTGTTCATTCGGATCATCTGTAGCAGCACCCCCAAACTGTATCGAATTCTACACCATCTGAATAGTGCCCAGTTTTATCTCAAATGTATTAGCGGCTATTGCTGGTCTGACTATGCTCGACTAAAGTCCATTAATGTTTGGCATGGAATAGTCCCTCAAAGCCCGGTGCTCTTATCTTTGCTCTATTCTTTGTTCTTCTGCCATACTAGATGTAGTACTATCTAACTGTGCTTGCAAATTTCTTCGCACACTCGCTTTCCAACCTCTCCCGTTAATATTATCATGCGCTGGTATCCATTCTGAGTTGGACGATCGTGTGTGCATAAAAATTATACAAGTACTTGAAACCAAAACCAAAACAAAAATAGAAATTAGAAACGATTAGAATTGTCTAAGTCATACAATATAGCTTAAAATTGATGATAATTATTTAAATTTAAATGATTTTCCCCGGCAACGGCGCCAAAAACTTGTTGCCTCTTTTTTAGTTCTAACAAAAGAGCTCTAACTCATGCAAGTATACACGCGTCAACAAGTAATACAGAGTAAGTCGAGTATCGATCCACGGAGAAAGTTGTCTAAATTAAACTATCATTCATCAACTAAATCACTATTTTTATATGCTTAAACTAATACTTATGATTACGATCGTGAATTACTATAAAATCAAATAATAACTAAAAGATGAATAAAAATGTAATAAATCAAATCTGAAAATAATGGGATCCTAACTTCATTTAATAGTTCATCTAATTACCACCATCATGCAAGATCGTTCACGTATCATAGGAATGTAGGCAAGAGCACTAATGTAGACATAACCATTTTTCAATGTATTCTGACCTACTTACATAACATCCACAAGCAATAGACATCATGTAATCATCAATAAAACCAACTTCACTATATGTCTATGAGAAATTACAGCAATATTGAAATTAAGCACAAGCCCTTATTTAACTCATATACTATGTAAACAAATATATGTCTATCCGTTCACAAAATACAGAGCTAAAAAAAAATTTCCATATACACATGATATCATGATTACAATCTATACTCGCATGTTATTTTTCAATTCCATACAAGCACCTAAAACGAATGGTGATCAATCATTCATGCATGCAAATCAACCATAATAGAAATTCCTTATGATACGCAAAACAGTCCAGCAATCAGGCCATAAGTTAGACTACTTATTAAAATTCGTTAGAATCCAATAATGGAGTTTAGTTCATGACTGAACCGAAAACCATTATGGGATCAAAGCAACACATGGAAAATAAACATACAATTGAAAGAGAGTAGATAGAATCGACCAAACCCAATTGTTGATTACAATCCCAACGTAACGTTCAAATCCTCAATAATATCCAGCAATAATGATTGAAATCCCAAAGAGGAAGAAAAAAATAATGAGTTTTTTCTTCGCTTCACGTTGGAATTCTCTCCAAGTGTAAACCATAGTTCTTAATATGAAAAACACGTAAAAACTGATGAATAATACGTCTGGTACCAACCAGAATTGTTTTAACTAACTACAGCTCTTCCAATTAAAAAATTAAAATAAATTAAATCCATGACCTCAGATGTCTCATACATGGCACGCAGCGTGTCCCACGATAATCTTTGTCTTGGTAGCGCCTTTAAAATTTGGTTAAGCTGGGTGATCGCGCCATCCGTGCGGCTTCTACAGTTTTGATTTTGTGTTCCACTGCTGCTATTGTTTTGTCCTGCTGCTATTGATTCTTTGTCATGCCACTCTTCCTTCATCCATTATCAGTTGCATATCTTCAATTCTTCATCGCGTCATGCTTCCATTAGCCTCATGCCATCTACCATTGCCAAACTATGTAATATCCTGTACTTTTACACCAAAGGAGTTCTCAGTACATGCAATGCAAAATATAACGAAATGCAACTAAAAACACACTAAAGTGTACTTGAGATGGGCATAGTTCACGTGAATTGATATCCAATAAGTAGGTATAAAACCCACTTATCATCTTGGCACCAAATCAATCACGAACTTAATTTCTCGATTCGAAAAAAGTCCAGGAAAATCGTTTGGAAATACATCTGCTAAATCTCTAATGTCCGATATCTCTTATAACTTCACACTCTTCTTCTAAGTATCCTACACATCCTTGTCTCAACAACTTATTGGCTTGCATCACCGTCAGACAACTTGCTTGTCTAGGCGACTTGCTGCCATAAAACACTACCTTTGACAAAGTGATAAGGTTAACACATTTCCTTTGGCAATCAATTACTACCCTATAATAGAATAACCAATCCATTCCCAGTATGACATCAAATTCCCAAAGTTTAATTGGTATCAAATCTACCATCATCTCATGATCTTTGATAACCACTCTACAATTCTATATATAAATCTAACAGGGATCACTTCCCTATTTTCAATCTCTATGCTGAAAGGAAATTCTAATTCTTCCCGAGGGAAATCTAAGTTCTGAGCAAAATCATCGGATATAAATTAACAAATAGCACCCGAATCAAATAACACATAAGCATTAATACCATTAATCGTAATGAAACCTGACACCACATCCTTTGACTACACAACATCTTGCACGGTCATATTGAAAGTCATTGTAGTAGGTCGGCATGATTGCATTGGCCCAGTGATAGTTAAAGCACCACCACTATTGATTCCTTTTCCTCCAGTTGCATTTCCTGCTATCTTTTTAGGGCAATCACGAGCTATGTGATCCTTTGACCCGAAGGTGAAATATGCTCCCTTCTTTGGACTAAAATAATTTGCTGCAATGTGACCCTCTTGACCACAATTAAAACATACCCTTTTACCCTTCAAACACACCTAGTGTGGTTCTTCCCGGAAGTAGTACAAGCTTCAAACTTCTTCTTTTGTTAAGTTCCTCGCTGTCCTCCCGTGTTTGAATTCTCACTCCACTTCCTCTTCTGGCTGTTACCTCCATTATTGCTTCCACCAACCTTGTTCTCATTCTCATTCTTTCCCTTCTTCTGTTCTTGGTTATACTTGGTTAAGGCATCACTTCCACCTTCCGTGATAATTGTATTTTCCAGTACTGCTACAAACGTGTTTAACTAGAACATTGAAACCTTTCTATAAAGCCAGGGCTTCAACCCTTATTGGAACCTTCTCGCCTTACGCTTATCGATAATAACTTGATAAGTAGCAAACCTTGCCAACTCATTAAACTTCGCATCATATTATGGCATGGACATAGTTCATTTCTTTAACTCCAAAAATTGAACTTCCAACTAATTCCGTGAAATCGCTGGAAAGTACATCTCAAAAAACATTTCTTTAAACCTATCCCAGGCTATTATTCCCTATCCCCCACAAACCTTATTTGCCTGCCACCAATAGCTGGCTTTAGACTTTAACATATATTTTGCAAAAGTGGTCTTCTGATCCTTGTTGACTCTGGCAACATCGAAAACCTTTTCCATTTCCATGATCTAGGTTTCGGCTTCAACTGGATTCATAGACCCTTGAAACTCTGGAGGTCCAACCTCTTTGAAGTCCTTGAAGGTCGTGACTTAGGCTTGCAGTTGATTCGCAAGTGCTCCCATTAACAAAGTCACCAACTGCTGAACCAGCTTAGCGTTGGCTTCGTTATTATTGTTAATAGACCCCTCAGGAGGTGGTTGTCGGCATGTTTGTCTTCTTCTAGGAGGCATTTTTTGTTAAAATATACGCTTATTAGTTCATTACTTAACTTCTTGAATATTTAAAGTTTAACTTAAACATTCTAAGATTAAAGCTATAACACATAACATTTCAATAAACTTGGATATTTTTATTCATCCGTAAATTTCCAAACATAATAAGGATAGCATCTCTACTATCAACATCCACTTTCCTGAACTAAACAAGTTTCAGGAATACATACTCATACTACCCCTTTATTTATCTCAAAATAAGGGATTTATAATTTATTTAATCACATAATTATTCACATATTATTGTTATTATCCTTCCTATCTTGGCATATTAAGACGTCGAGAGGCTTCTCTACGCTCTTCCTCCATAATACGATACACCTTCCTACAATCCATCATGAACCATGACAAGTCTTCAAATTGAGGCGGGTAATAATAGACTCGATCCTGGGCCCTATCAATCGCAGAATGAAAAGCATAATCCATTTCAGTTATTTTAGCCTTCTTCATTTGAACCATAGCTTCAGCACGATCTGCGCACTGAGCAGCCTTCATCCAAGCGTCCTCTGCTCTCGCACGTTTAGCTGACTCCTCCTTCAAGTCATCTTTCAACTTTTCCACTTCAGTGTTCATTTTCTCATTCTCAGCCAATAGCTCCTCTTGATGTCCCTTTATGTGAACTAGGTTCCACTCCGTGTTTCCAAGCCGTGAGTCAAGTTCCTGAATCTCTACATCCTTCTACTCTATAGTAGCATGCCACATCTTAGCTAACTCCTTCAGCTCCTCAACCTTATCTTGTAATTCTATATTACGATCGTATAGCTCATCATACATCTCAGCTGATATGGAGTTTAGTGGAAACTCCATAGGTTCCTCTTCCTCATCCTCCACCTCTATCTCCTCAGAGTTATCCTCCTCAGGATCAAACATAGACTCATCCTCCTATTCTTCCTCAGCGACAAACAGAAAAGGCTCCCTCTGAATCAACTGTTCTCGAACCACATGTACATCTCGAGGTTCCTCATCTCTAGGTATCCGAGGTATCATTTCCCTAGCTTGACTGGATCCTTCAACGTTAAGCATCCTGACAATAAAATACTTTTAAGTTTTATTTATTATGTGATATTCTTTGATAGTCGCGAGTACATAAGTTATTAACACATAGCACATAAAGTCGTTTATTGTTTATTTTTAAAGAATTTCCTCAATTCATTCCTTATAACTCGATCAGAGTTTATCACCATTATGTTTTCTGTCTCCTTAAAGGTTAGTTCCTAAGGTTTCCCTACCTAAGGTTTATAACCTAAGGCTTTGATACCAACCTGTGACACCCCCAATTCCGGGTACTCCATTCCCATAGGATTTGGTGCTTACTATCCAACAAAAATACATCTAACTACCCATAATCAAGGTTAAAAACATAACTTAAATAATTTAAACAATAGTCTTTCCCTTTAAAGGGTTACATCAACTTAAGTCAATCCCAGGTACTCTAACCTTAAATTATTACATGAGTCTGCTGAATACATCATAAAATATCATAAGTCTTATAACATAATTCATTTAAATAAATTCAAATAAGTTTTCATCACTTGGACATCTTGCCCTTTTCTTTGTTAGAAGATGGCTCATCGACTTTCTCAACTTTAGCTGTAGTGTTAATTTCAAGAGTGAGCAAACAATTGCTCACTAATATAAAGAATAATAATAGCAATAACATGAAATTAGACAATTAATGTTGAATAATAGAGAACTCGTTCTACGAATCAAGAGTAAATTAAGTTCGAGATTGATATCTGAGGGTCTTAAGACCACGAACTATGTCCCCGGTAATTAGGTATTAGTACCTTAACCTTAACAGTCGTTTAGACTATGCAGACCCTTCCTTACATATTTAGGGGGATCAGTCCTTTGTACCATGTATTGTGCACAAACATGTACACATTACACGTACATAATCCTCCGTGTTAGGGTTGTTCATGTCAGTTTGACTTTAGGATTACCGCACTAAAGAAAGTTTAGTTTGAAACTAGCTTATCAGTTGTTCTCGAATTTTAGAACATTATTCAATTACATATTAGTACAATCAATAAGAGCTTGTTTACTATTCGAAGGTTCAACACAATAATATAGAATTGGACAATGATACTTAAGTCAAAGATCGAATAATGACAATATACAATTGAATAAACATGGTATATATGCGAAGTACTACATCCAAAAGAGTTAGGAAATCTCATTAGGAATAATGAAGTTAAATAGTATATGCTTTGAATAGCAAGAATGAGAGTTAGGATTGTGAAACTCGCTCAATGTAAAGAATTAGAATTCAAGAACTTGTATTAACATAAAAAAGATAGAATCAATAAGCTTGCTCAACTTTAATATAAGATTTAGGAACTTGCATAATGATAAATTTGAAAGCTTGCTTGACAACAAAAGGTAAACATAGTTATGAATCATTATAAAGAGAATGAAGTTAGGGAACTTGCCTCGTGTGTAAGCTACACAAGTATAATAAGCGTTCGCCAATTACCCTACACATACCATTGAAATCGCAATACCGATTAGTTATACTATCGTTAACTTTATAGATTCAATCCACCATCTAAGTCACAACCTTTAACTTAATGTCTAACCATGTTGGTTAACAACTCATATGAATTTGAAAACTCACTATCACCTAATATAAAGCTTTATCTTTCACCTCTAACTCTTGCAAACATCAAATTTCATTAATTATATAACTTGTTAAGTGATTATTTAAAATCTTCACTTTTTGGTATTACTGTGACAAACGAGATTTTGTAATTTAATTTTAATATTTATTGAATTAAATAAATATATTTTTATGATTTAATTATTTGATTAAATAATTAATTGATGAATTTGTGGTAGATTAATTTAATTATATGTGTTATAATGATTAAATTAATGCAGAAATTTATTATTTAAAGTATGTATTTAATTAAGCTTATTAGATTAAACTAATTATTTAATAAGCATAATATTATTTTTAATTAATTAGAGATTTATTGAATTGACATAATTAATAAATGAGAAATTTAATTATGTGGCTATGTGAATTAATGAGAAATTATTATATTTTATGAAATGAAATAAGATATTTGATTTATTGTGTAATTTGATGTGACATGATTAAACTATATTATAAGAGGTTAATTAAATTAAATGGAAATGAGCCTTTATTAGGTTAGCCAAACGAGGCCCTAAAGGGAGTTGGGCAGTTAACCCATGAATTGGATTAACTGACCACAACAACATTAGTTCTTATAATTTACGCCTTCCTTTATTTTTTCTAAGTCTGGCAAATAAGTCACAATGAGAAATTGAGAATCAATGAGATTAAAGGAGCAGAATTGTGGAAAAATTAGAGGTTGTTATCATCCTTGTGTAATCCAAGTAGAGTAATCATGGGTATACCCTTAAATTCAAGTTTTTATTTACGTTATTAAAGTTTTCATGAAAAATGACTTTGAAGTCTCTGTTCAAGTCTCTGTAATTGATAAGAGCAATAATTTTGTGTATATATATATATATATATGATAATATGCTATCATAACATGTTACCTATCATCTTTGTATGTTTTCATAACATCAGTTGCATACAAATATGTTGTAATTAGATTTATGAAGTTACTGAGTATAAGTTTCACATGTATGGCCCTTATGGGAATTGGTATACTACAAATTATTTTTTAACTTGAAATTTAACGGTAGATTATGTTGTCACATGTCAAAATGAAGAAATCAAACTTCGAATGGACCGATTTGGTGTTATAACGAAATCGTAGTGTCAATTTTTATGTTTTATCTTTAAAAACTTTCAAAATCACCAAGAACATGAAGTTACATCATTTGATTATGGATATTGTATGTTTTAACTTGTTAAAATCATGTTAGAAGGGTTGGGTAGTAGTTATATGTGTATTTCAGTGTCTAGGTATGCTTGAGAATGAATTAATTGGTTATTTTGGCCATGTTCTACAATTTTTCGCGAATTATAGTTCTGGTATTGGTATGTTGTTCATTGTAGCCATTGCGGAGCTTAAGACCAGCACCATGAGCCAAAGAACGCCAAGAACGCCGCAACACCATTGTCCATGCCGCAGCGCCAAGAACAGGAAAGATGGTGGCGCCGCAGCGCCACTCTGTAGTTTGTCCAAGAATGAGCATTTTAGTGGTTTTATTTTAGGGACTGTAATTGTAACCTAATCTAATGAACATAAAAATGTGTTAATCATATAATGTGATGTTAAAATTAGACTCTTAACATGTTAATGAGATACTTACGTGTTTAAATGAATTATTGAACGCGTAGTTAGTTTGTGGTTTGTGTAGTGTAATATTATGTGAAAACAAGTGTTGAAATTTGACTAAGTATAGTCATAATCAGAGTTAGACAAAAAGAATGAACT
Organism: Panax quinquefolius; assembly: GCA_020205615.1. Lineage (NCBI taxonomy): Eukaryota > Viridiplantae > Streptophyta > Magnoliopsida > Apiales > Araliaceae > Panax > Panax quinquefolius. The sequence goes on along the minus strand of CM035168.1, from coordinate 47,879,838 downwards.
TGTGATGAGTAGTTACATTATAATTAACTGGTATTGTAAATATAAATGGTATGTAGGATTAAATCGAGGAACATGTATAGTTAACGTGTAACCTACGCACGGGGCAAGTTTCCTAACCCTACTTGTTATTGTTATGCAAGTTTATAAACCTTACCCCTTTACATTGAGCAAGTTCTAGACTCATATTCTATATCGCATAAGTTCTTGTTATTTATTGATCAAGTTCAATATGCTACATTAAAGATTATTAATCTTTTCAAAGTATGATTTCTGTTATACAATACTTTTCCATTGAATATCTCTTGAGTTTGTTATTCAATTTGAATATCAATTATTGTCGAACCTTGTAAGACTAGCGAACCCTTATTGATTCGACTAGTCCATAGTTAATGAACGTTCTAAATTTCAGAACCCTTGTTGAATTTATCCAAGCCAAACTTCCTTTGGTGTGGAATCTAATGTCAAACTGAGATGAACAACCCTGTTATAGGGGATTATTTACGCTTTAGCGTTAAGATATTGTGCATAGTATGGTACTAAGGGCTGATCCCCCTAAGTACGAGAAGAAGAGTTCATAGTCTTATGACTATTAAAGGTTTCGAGTATAAACACTTGACAACCTAGGACATCGTTCAAGGTCTTATGACCCGCAAGAGTTCTTTTGATTCTTGTTATTCATTCTTGATTCAAAAGCCGAGTTTTCTTGTTATAGAAGTTTTTGATTCAATCGCATGTTATTATTTTATTGTTGTATTATTATACTTGTGGGCAATCGTGCTAACTCTTGCGTAATAATAACATTGCAGTTAAGAACGAAAGGTATGACGAGCCTTCTACCAGCAAAGGCAAGGGCAAAGCTAATACGTGATGCAGGCTTGTTATTTAATTTTAAGAATTTTTTTGTCAAGACTTGATGTTGTTTAAGACTTATTATTTGTTTATGTTTCCACACAGATGTTAAAGTTAAGTTTGACCTGGGATTATATTTATTATTCAGATGTTATAACCCCATAAGGGGAGGTTTATTTCTATTTATTGCATGGTTTGCATTTATTACGGGTGGATAGATAAATGATATTTGTACAGTGAACAACAAATCCCATGGAGTTAAAGTACCCAAATTTGGGGATGTCACAATTACCATACATTACCATCTATTATTATATCTTATGATATGGTTTAACATTTTTATCATGCATACTAAACTAGATTAGGTCTTCATATTATAGTCTATAATTAATAAAAAACATATTGTCTCTGCTTAGGGTATGGCGCAGCTGCGTTGCCCCAAGCCTTGGGATTCCAAAGCAGACTTCTTTGGGTGCACGACCTCGGAAGGCCAATAGGCGCAAATGCACTTGCTCGTTTACGCCTTTAATGCCAAGCAATTTTTGCACCAAAGATGCAAAACATAAACTGCAGCAGCTTCAGCCTTGTTACACCAACACTCCAATTTTTCCTAATTACTACAGAAATTCACAAACCCCAACAACTAGAATTTGGTAACAACATCACCAAGCATGCATTTCATAATTCTACCAACATAAATATTATATATAATAACTTTTAAGGATAAAAAATAATATTTTTTTACCAATTTTATTTGTCATTTTTCAACACTTTTAGCGAATTCGATTGCCAAATCTTTGTTTCTTAACCAATTGAGATCTATTCAGATCATAAAAGCCTCAAATATTTCTTCACCCAAAAAGAACTCAACATGCGGCAACGACGTTGGCTCAAGCTGTTGTAAGATTATGATTATACCATTCAATAACATCTTGGAAAAGCGAATGTGGTATCTAACGTGAACGAGTACGATGTTGTCAACACAAAGGCCCATTTTTTTGTGATTTACAAAAGATGAAGATAAAGTTCAAGACTCTGGGGAAACATGCGATGATGTCAAGTATATGCATAGAATCGACTTTAATCGATAAAGTTATAGTTGCTCGAGCCACAAACCCAGAGCTGATGCGTATGAAGAAGAAAGTATAAGAATGTGCTATTCCAGATGCAAGAATCGATGAAGAAGAAATACTTTGAGTCAACTTCATACTCTATTTTACTAACGACTCTGATTTAAAGTATAAAATTATAATGGAGGCACACAACACACCATTTGCAATCGATCCTAGAAGTACCAAAATGTATCATCATCTTCGACATACATTTTGGTGGAGCAATATGAAGAGAGAGATCGCGAAGTTTATCTCAAGATGTTTAACTTGTAAACATGTCAAGGCAGAGCATCAAGTACCAAAAGGTCCATTGCAACCACTTGAGATTCCATAATAGAAGTGGGAGCACATTAACATGGATTTCGTTACTGGTCTTCCCAAGGTTTCTCAAGGCATAGATGCAATTTGGGTCATTATCGATAAATTAACCAAGTCTGCTCATTTATTGTCGATACGAGAGACTTATTCCCTTGAACGTCTTTCTCGTATGTACGTGAATGAGATTGTAAGGTTACATGGTATGCCAGTATTCATAGTTTCTGATAGAGACCCAAGATTCACTTCACAATTTTGGGTTAGCTTGCAGAAAGCTATGGGCACGGATTTACAATTCAGTTCGGCATACCATCCCCAAATGGGCGGGCAATCAGAAAGGACTATTCAAACTCTTGAAGATCTAATCAGATTTTGTGTTCTAGACTTCAAAGGGAGTTGGGATATGTACTTACCATTGGTGGAATTCTCCTATAACAACAGTTATCAGGCAAGTATAGGTCTGGCTCCATTCAAAGCATTATTTGGACGAAAGTGTCGCTCTCCAGTATGTTGGGATGAGATGGGTGAAGCAACATTATTGGGACCAGAGTTGGTACGTATGACTACAGAAAAGATCCAAATGATCCGACAACGTATACAAACGACACATGATCGATAAAAGAGTTATGCGGATCTTCATCGAAAGGGCGTGTAAATTAATATTGGGGATCATGTATTGTTACGTGTTGCTCCATGGAAGGGAGTTACAAGATTCGGGAAGAGAGGAAAGCTCAATCCATGATTTGTTGGTCCATTTGAGATTCTTGACCGAGTAGGAAATGTGGCCTATAGACTCACATTACCTCCAAGCATGTCTCGTGTTCATAATGTTTTTCACATATATGTGCTTCATAAATATGTGAAAGACCCAAACCACATTATTGAGTTAGAACCAGACGAGATAGCCGAAGATTTTATGTACGAGGAGGTACCTGTCAAGATCTTAGATAAGAAGGAGCATGTACTACGCACATAGGTTATACCACAAGTAAGAGTTTTGTGGAGGAACCATGCTATTGAGGAAATGACCTGTGATTTGGAATCGAAAATGAAAGCGAGGTATTCACCTTTTCGGAACACCACGTACGTACGTCAATTTCGAGGACGAAATTTCATAAGGAGGGAGGTTGTAAGACCCCAACTTTTATGAATAAAATGGAATTTTCTCTATTTATTATTTTTAAATAGTAAGGGGTTGATTAGATTAATGTGGTTAGTAATGGGTAAAATGCGCAAATATTTTTAAGCATTTGGTTATAAAATATTCATTGTTGTCGGGGAATATTTGTTTGGTCATGGAATATTTTTGCTGTCGAGGAATATTGGTACGACGGCGCAACCATTTGTGGGCCCTACAATGTAAGACTGTCGGATGAAGAAAATGACAAGTATGATTTTTTAAAAAAAATAACGGCATAGTTGTTACCGTTAAAACTGTTGGAATACCCTTCCCATGTTAAAATACTTGAGTGTCTGCCGTGTTAACAATAGCACACGGTATTGCACAAATTATTAATTCTTACGTAAGAAGTCACTACTCAATAATTGTTACAATAATTAATGTTCAATATTTTATTTTATTGATTCAATAATTGCTACGTTGATATTTTTTATTTATTATTCAATAATTGTCACTGCACAATATTTCCCATTATCAAATCAATAATTCATATTATTTGAATAATATTATTAGATAGCATTATTGACAATGTCTAAGGAAGTTATGTCTAAGAAAGGGGTTTGATCACCTAATTACGCGCCAAGTAAGGAGAAATCCTTATCGAAAATCCCCCTCTTTCCTGAGAACGACCTGATTGTCATTATTGTGATTTTATAATATTATATGTGAATAATTAATTATTAATAAAATTGATAAGAAAATATTTATTTTATGTGGATATAAATGAATGAATTAATGTTGAGGTGTTTTATCAGTGTTTTGTCGGAATGAAGGTGTTGAAAATCATCTGTATGTGAATTTCGGTCATTTTCCGTTTGGAGTTTGGAAAAACTTTCTTCTATAAGGTTGTAGAGAATTAAATTTTCTATGGAATGGACATAAGATTCAAATTTTTCTGAAAAAGGGCTATTTATTATGAATTATTGAAGTTCTGGAATAATTGATTTTTGGGGTTATAAATATTTTTTTTACAAAAAACATTTTTTATGAGGTGGGCCCCACTTGTGTGTGCTGATGAGAGTGATGTGGTGTGCTAAGGAAATTATTTTAAAATAATAATATTTTATTAAATTTTCTATTTTGGCGTTCTAAGTATTTTCCTATAAATAGGGTGCTTTGGTTAGAATTGGAAATCACACCCGAATCTGAAGTTTTTTTTCTCTATAAAATAGATTGTTGCTATATAGTGCAAGTTTCCTTCAGCATTATATCCAATATTCCAGCCAAAAGTACTATTCTTTTGAGGTAAGGGATGTTATTTTTTTCGTAAATGATATTATTTCTTTCAATAGCATTAAACCGAAATTTTGGTATGAATTTTATTATAAATTTTTTACCTTTTCATGTCGAGGTTACTATTTATGTATACAACACTATTCACGTATTCATCACTATTTACGAATACGGTACTATTCACAAAATATGATTTTTCTTGTGAAATTTTTGCCTTTTCGTATCGGGGTTACTATTCACGTATACGTCACTATTCACGAAAAAAATTAAATTTTCTTTTCTTTGTCCAAGTTGTCTATTATGGTTACTATATTTGATTGTATCAATGTTTTGATCTTTATTCTTGAATTTTGCTCCACAATTGATTATTATGGAGTATTTTTGAACTTGGATAAACTAAAGTACGAATCCCTAATCTTTGTCCTTTTATCTCCCTGGATTCGTTTTCTTCGAAATATTTTTATCATCTTCAGTCCTAAATGGTGATATAACTAAATATCTATGGACTGTAGTGCAAAGATGAATGATTACCTGATGAATATCTTTGGCCCGTAGTGCAAAGATGGACAGGTGTTGAGATGAACATGACCAACTGGTGATACGAATGAATATATTTGGCCCGTAGTGCAAAGATGAATATTTGATTCAAGATGTATATTGATTGATGTTGTAGGGATAAAACATTGATGATGGACTTTTAAATCATAGAAGATAGTAGACTTCATTCTCTACTTAACTCTTCTAATGAATTGTTATTTTCGCTGTGAATATTGATCTAAAACTTGTTTTCCATTATATTTTATCTGATTTATTAAAGGCTAACAATAATTTGTTTTTCATTATCTTAGTCATAATATTCTATACTGGGCTAGTTGAGCTTACCTTTTTCTTTTTTGTTCCATTTTTCTTTTCAAGAGGCGATAATATAGCGGGAACTAGTAGGAGTGTGGAGTGATGGGTCAAGCCATTTGTTATAGCAGTCCTCACTAATATTTACTAAATATTAGTCAAAACTTGTTGCGCCTAAACTTGTTGGTCATAAGCAAAGTACTAAATATGCAACCTAACATGGCAGTAGACAGAAATAAAAAGATAATAGGCCCTAACACCCCCAAACTTAAGGTGAGCAATGCCCTCATTGCTAAACATAGATCAATCATATACAAGAGGGCGTCCCTGAAGTTTGGTCACTCAGCAGTGACATGTGGCTCTTCAGCTTTGGTGGGCGGTGATGGTGGAGGGTATGGTGGGAAAATAGGAGGCTCTGGGAACTGGTATGGCGTGAACTTAGCGTTCTCACCACAATAATCAGTGTATATGCTCTGCATCGTGTTTACCACCACGACGATCTCGCATCGCTATGTCCCGCCTCACGGGCCACTACTTTAATGATGTGCCTCTCGCTTGCCTCACGAGGCTCGGCGTTGTGCTTCTGATGTAGAAAGGTGAGGGATTCCATTATCTCTGCCAGTAGTCCCTGTGAAGCTGGGCCTGTGTCTGGAGGCTGCGAGGGCTCGGCCTCTGCTGTAGGAGGTGGCTCAGTAGGTGGTCCGTATCCTTCACCTCTAAATGTGAATCTGCATGTCCCACACATTGTAGCATGAGATAGTCTAATGGTCAATGACTGCCATGGGTGGCAAGGCTATCTCTTCTAGCCCCCACTGAATACCTTCTTGCTTGCATAATCGGGTGATCAAGGATGGATGTGGAAGTCCTGCAGCGACGGTACTCTTGATCCACGTTCAGACCCATGACAATGGTGAATAACGAAATCGCTCTATCCTTAGTCATGTCGCTCAGGTGACGAGTCAGGATCATGTTGGCACATATAAAGCTGAACCATGCCTTCTCATAGCGACTAATTGGTGAAGACGGGAAACTGGTCTTTTCACCCATGTCGTCATTTGTCTTCCATGTAGTCCCGGGTTTGTAGAGCCTCCTAATAATATCCTCGAGGTCATAGCTGTGGAGTTCTGACTCCATATAGTCCCTGTCCTCATAGTTGGGTGCCGTGAATAGTGCATTGAGTCCCGACTCCAATTACCACTGAGCCGACCCTGACTTGAACAATTGCAGGACCTTCAGCATTGGCGTTTGCATAAAACTCCTGAATCACAGATACAATGGCTGACCCAGGTGGTTTTGTGAAATACACCCGGTTGCATTCAAGTAGCATGGTTAGTAGCTCACTATCCTTTTTGTTTGGCCTCAATCCCCGCTCAGGAATCAAATTTCTTGCCGCAAAGGAGCTTTTGTACCTTTTCCATGCCACCTCATTCACGAATTTGGTGTTGTCCCATGTTATTGGTCCTACGGATGATGATCCTCCCACACTAAGGCGTTGCCTTTTTGAAGCCATGTCAGAATTTCAGTTGGTTTGGTTCAAAAACAGTCCCTAAACAGAATAGAAGCAACCCTTGAAACAGTGCACAACAACTCCCCAATAAATTCCACTAATTCTAAGCCAAAATAGTTAAATTTCTCTCTCAGGCAAATAATCAAAGACCTTGCGTTCGTTCTGAGAATCCAATTTGGACATCCCTTGCTTGACAGTGCTCTAACCCGATTTCCTTCAGTGGGAATCACCCAAATCACACAACAAGACACACATAAAGAAAGCACCAACCCAACAATTCGATCAAAATATCTTAGTGAATGACTAAAGGACAACCCCAATTACCTTAAAGGAGAAGAGTAACAGTCCTTTGGAGCCTTAGATGTGCGATTGATTTGAACCCGAATTCGTGTGTTGGTGAACTTGGAACCTAGAGATATTTGGATGCTGGGAGAAATGGATTAGAAAATTTTGTGAAGAAGAGGCACTCTTTTGTTAGCTTTGTTTATAAGGCACTTAGGCTTCTGAAATTACCGAGAGAGATGGGAAGTAATGGGCACAACTATCGACCAAACTGCTTTTAAAAACAAAACATTCTTTGTTTGGCAGGCAAGACTTGATGATCGGCCTTCTTTGCTTGGCGTCATGACGCACGAGTTAGCGTAATGTTAAACTTCGTTAGCGATCTTTGCAAATGTAAAAGATTAGAGTAGTGGATCACGCTGCAGCGTGAGGGTTGAATTATGGATAATGAACACTGGCGCGACGGTGCGAGTTATGGTGTATATGCTGGTGCTACAGCGCCACCTTTGTATCTTTGTTTTTCCTGCCCAAATTAAGCCATGTATTAGCCAACATATTAACAAATCTATATATCTATATTAACCCACATACTAACTAGTTTAATTATACTACCATATATATAGTAGCAACACAAAAGAAGAGCATGATGTCTACATTATACAGCCACAAAAACAATGCATATGAGATTATAATTAACTGGCAGCAATGTTAACAAAATAAAGCTAAAAGACTAAATATAAACTATATATAAGTAAGGAAAAATAGATAGAATTTGATACTGAGATGGGGGTGCCTCCCCACCAAGCGCTTATTTTAAAGTCGTCGGCTTGACTATATCGATGCCGCTCAATCCAGCTCATAAATGAAAATGACCATTTCGTGCCGCCTATTTATCAATTCCTTTAAATATTTGGCAGACATGGATGATTGATCATCCTCATTTTCTTCACCCATCGGCACGAAGAATCTTTCACCACTGGAATTATCCACTAATTCACCTAGTTCATCAATTTGAAAGCATTCTTTGTGCGTGAGTGGGCCCTCTATGGTTTTTATAGTCGTGAGTGTGGTTTCTGGTTATTGATCAGTCTTGACTATACAACCACTATTGATCCTTTTATCTCCAACTTCAGACTCCACTGGTTGGATAGTTTGCACACATGACGTCTCCCTCAATAATTATGCGAGAGTCATCGCCTTCTCCTTGCATATCCACCATGCATTGCTCTACTTTTTCATCGTCAAGATCAAATATGACCGGTAGATTTCCTTGTGGTGGATTTGTGATGGCGTTGACGAGTTGTCCGAATTGATTTTTGAGGCTTTGCAATGCGGCTTCTTGGCTTGCCATCCGATCCTTATTTCTCTTAATAAAGTTGGTGAGCATCTCTTCAAGCCTATTCTCTTCTTCGTGGGTTGAGTGCTCAGAAAAGCTCTCATTGAGTTGAGACGTCAACTCATAAGAGACTGATATTCAACTTGATAGGCATAATTTGGATCATGATATTTCTCTTGACTGTAGTCCCAAGAGTTTGGATAACCCTGACAGTTTGGATGATAGGAGATCGGTTCAATGTCAGCTCATTCCTGATAGTAGGCATTATGAGTGGACTGACACTAAAGATTGTCAGAAAACCTCAAGACATTTGCAATTTGAACTTTCAATTGCTTGAGTCCTTCTTTCGAGCGTGGTTGTGTCGTCCTCTCATAAGGTCTTTGATAATAATGATCGTCCATAACCTATAAACTTAAAAACAAAAAGGAAGATCAAACAAATAAAAGAAATATTTATATACGTTCAAATTAAGACTAAATTGATTTAAAACAATATTGGACAATACTAAAATAATAGTTCCCCGACAACGGCACCAAAACTTCTTGGTCAAAAAACCGATCACTAAACACGTGCAAGTATACGCTGTCTAACAAGTAATATAGTGATAAGAAAAATGCCGAACCCACGAGGAACTATAACTAATATTTACCAAATATCGACTTTGTATCGGTTAAGTCTTTTTCGAACAAAAATTAATGGAAGTGTGCTTAATCTAAGTATAACTAATTATCAAAGCAAGTAAATGGATAACGAATGGTAATTGAATGAATTACAAGCTAAGGTTACAACTTCACCCCACACAGGCATTCTGTCGGACACCTGGCGTGCTATGCTTCATCAAACTTCATACCCTTCTCTCTTTGGTATTAATGGTCACGACAATTTGTTGACCGAGAACACAGAGGTGCTTATACACCTCTGTCGAGGTATGCACAAATATATCCTTCCCAGATCCACCAGATAGGGAACATAACAAAAAAAAATGTCCAAGCAATATACAATCCTACACATGTCTATGCGAATTAATTATAATAAGGATTTAAGCATAAGTTCTCAAATAGGTCGCACGTGGCGCACATATATATGTCTATTCTACGCACAACTTATGCAGTCGAAACCCATAATCACGTGTCAATATATTTAGGTGTAAATCTACAATCCTTCTTTTAATATCATGTAAATTACCAAAATCATCACTAATGTCTTAGCGAGAATCATTAAGCATGAATATATTAAACCAAACAATATAGTGCCAACCAAAGAGATAAGACAGACGATTTAAATAACAAAGGGTTCCATTATAACCTTAGAACCAATACTCAGTTCATAGCTATTGAGAAAAATATAAGTAGCAATAAAGACAACATTTATTGATTACAAAATCAGAGGTAATAAATGGATAAGAATAAACTCTGTCGAGGCTCTTCAGTCTCCAAGCATTTTGCTCCTCTTAAGCATTCCAATCCGTGTATCTCACTGCTCTTGATGCTCCAAGGAAATCCCAGACTTCTCCCTAATTTACCTAATCTATATTACAGACATTACATAAGAACTAGAGAGAGAAATTAAAAAAGGAAGAAAACTATTTTATGCTATGCTAATCTTATGATGTATGATATATATTTCAGAGGCTTGCTTCCTTTTTATATACGTTTCCTTCTTTAGCTAGGTCAAACCAAGCCCTTCTCTCGCTCAAGCACCAGAGCTCGTCTTCATGCCACAAGCAATAGGCCTATGGGTGGTATTGCGGCTTTCCACGTCGACTTGAAAATACAAAGCTCGCTCTGAAACGCGAGTCCATAAAAGAACCATGGCGCTGCAGCACCGAGATGACATCAGCAAGATAAGAGGGTGGCGCTGCAGTGCAAGCTTAAACCTAGTCTGTGGAGCCGCGGCGCGGGTACATGCAAAATGCATGTTTTGCCCCTGAAAGCATGGAAAAGACCTAATAAGCCATGTATTGCATCGATTAAGCATAATAACACTATAATCATATAAAACTATATAAAATCTACGAGATCAGACAACTATTTAAGTCATAAAATATCTGATTCGCGGGTATAAATTCCACTCATCAGTAGTTGTTACCGTTAAAACTGTTGGAATACCCGATGGCTAAAATACAGTAATACGTGGTGTTGCATAGTAGCACACGGTAATGCACAAATTATTATTTCTTACGTAAGAAGTCACTACTCAATAATTGTTATAGTAATTACTGTTAAATTTCATGGATTCAATAATTGCTACGTTGATATTTTATATTATTGATTCAATAATTGTCACTGCACAATATTTCCCATTATCAGATCAATAATTCATATTATTTGAATAATATTATTAGATAACATTATTGGCAATGTCTAAGGAAGGTCTGTCTAGGAAAGGGATTTGGTCACCTAATTGCGCGCCAGTAAAGAGAAATCCTTATCAAAAAGCCCCCACTTTCCTGGGAACGACTTGGTTGTCATTATTGGGATTCTACAATAATATTTGTTAATAATTAATTATTGATAAAAATGATAAGGAAATATTTATTTTATGTGGATATAAATGAAAGAATTAATGTAGAAGTGTTTTATCAGTGTTTTGTCGGAATGGAGGTGTTGAAAATAATTCGTATGTGGATTTCGGTCATTTTTCGTTAGGAATTTTGAAAACCTTGCTAGGTTTGTAATATTCATGAACGCAATCAAATTGTACAAAATAAGCGGAACCATGGAAAATTAAAGTCTTAAAAAATTTTACAAATCATATACCCGGATCATCCTTTATACACAATTATTAATTAAACGAAAAGATAAAGAACAAGAATTATACCCTTGAAGATTCGAGCTTCCTCAGGTACAAGTTCACCTCCAAATCTTTTCACGTTCAACTTAAATCCACAGGGTTTGGTTCCTTCCTTTCATCAATGTTAGCCACCCAAGTGTTTGGCCTCTAGAGGTTATCAACCAAGGAAGAAGAAAGATTCAAGAAGATGGGTATTTGGCAAATCCCTAGTTTTTCTATCTCTCATAGAAAAGGGTATACTCTCCAAACTATTGGAATTACGTATTCACATGTTTTTGTGAAAGTGTCAACCACCCTCACCCATAATAAGACTCCGCTTATTTATAGATGTGGACAACCCTCCTTAACAATTAAGGAATTAAGTTTTATTTTAATTAATTAAACTCCTTTAATTAATTAGGCTCACAATCATATTAGGAATAGTTAATTAAAATCTTTTAATTAATTAGCCTCCTAATCTTATTAGGAATAATGAGAGTACTTTTATTAATTAATTCCCAAACTCCTTTAGGAATTAAATAATAGTAATAGTAATAATTATAATAAAACTCATCTTATTAATTTATATTTAATATTTCTAAAATATTAAATAATAAATATTAAGTTATTTAATTTATTCTATCACCATGTATTAAATTAAATATACTTAACTTATTATTACGATTATGCCATTAACTTTTTTCAATAATTATTGTTTTTTTTATGGTGTGACCCTTTAGGTTCTTCATATTAAACCAATTGTGAATAAATCAATTAGAATAATTCTAATCTTATTTAAATAAATAAATTAAAATATTAATTTATTTAAATAAATAATACTTATTCTACAATAGGGATAAACCTCCCTAGAGATTAACGACTTTCTAGATAATATAGATTTCAACATTAATCATAAAAGAACCTTTGAGTAAATAGTTACCGTACAATTCAATCATTCCACCATATAATGTCCCAATTAAATATAAGACATGGAATTACTGTCAAGTCTTATTTTATTTAATTATATGTATTTCGATCCTTAAATACACTACTCCAAATAATGCAAATTACAAATTCCTTTCTAATTTCATTCTGCCTTTGCCAAGGGCTACTGGGTTGTCATTTATCAATTCACATAAGACATTTCTCTTCTTTTACTAGAAGCAGTAGATTCTTTATTGATCATAAATTATCTCCATGTACGACTTATTATACCCAAGCATACCCTTTGATATACCCTAACGATTTTAAGGAATAAGTCAAAGTATAATTCATCATACACAAGATACTATGATGATCTCAAGTCCAAGGTTCACTTGTACTACTATCACTACAGGAATTCCTATTGACAGACAAGTTAAACTCCATTAGGTATTCCTTAGTGAGCCACGTTTAGTGAACTTATTCTCTAATAAGCACATACATACTTGCTTTAGTGTCTCCACACAAATGATCATGAGATCAATCATCCTCAATCAATGAGCAAGCAATGTATGTACCAATCTATCCGGATTCACTAATCCCTAATTTAGTAATCCAACGATTGGGAACTATTTTAGTTTTAAGCTTTCCAAGAATTTAGATCTCAATAGAATGATCATCATCATTATTCTAAAAGCATTGCTTAAAACTATGGGTTTATCACATATTATAAAGCAACATCATGTAGATAATTAAAAGTCTTTAATAAATTAATACTTTTTATTAATAAATGAATAAGATTATTACAAAGTATATGTTTTATCATCAAATATGATTGGCTTGTGTGCATACTACTTTAAAAATTTTCTTCTACAAAGTTGTTGAGAATTAAATTTTCTATGGAATGGACATAAGATTTAAAATTTTCTTATAAAAGGGCTATTTATTATAAATTATTGAAGTTCTGGAATAATTAATTTTTAGGGTTATAAATAATTTATTTACAAAAAATGTTTTTTTGAGGTGGGCCCCATTCGTGTGTGCCGATGATAGTGATATGGTGTGCTAAGTAAATTTTTTTTAAAATAATAATATTTTATTAAATTTTCTTCTTTGGCGTTCTAAGCATTTTCCTATAAATAGGCTTGCTTAGGTTAGAATTGGAAATCACACCAGAATCTGAAGTTTTTTTCCTATATATTATCGAGCGTATTTTTGTGAGTATTTAGATATCTTGAGTGTTGCTATATAGTGCAAGTTTCCTTCAGCATTATATCTGATATTCCAGCCAGAAGTACTATTCTTTTGAGGTAAGGGATGTTATTTTTTTCGTAAATAATATTATTTCTTTCAATATCATTATACCAAAATATTGGTATGAATTTTGTTATTGAATTTTTACCTTTTCATGTCGAGGTTACTATTCACGTATACGACACTATTCACGTATACGACACTATTCACGAAGTATGATTTTTCTTGTAAAATTTTTGCCTTTTCGTGTCAGGATTACTATTCACGTATACGGCACTATTCACATATATGACACTATTCACGAAAAAATTAAATTTTCTTTTCTTTGTCCAAGTTGTTTATTGTGGTTATTATCTTTGATTGTATCCATGTTTTGATCTTCATTCTTGAATTTTGCTCCACAATTTATTATTATAGAGTATTTTAAACTTGGATAAACTAAAGTATGAATCCCTAATCTTTGTCATTTTATCTCACTGGATTCGTTTTCTTGGAAATATTTTTATCATCTTCAGTCCTAAATGGTGATATAACTGAATATCTTTGGCCTGTAGTGCAAAGATGAATGATTACCTGATGAATATCTTTGGCTCGTAGTGCAAAGATGGACAGGTGTTGAGGTGAACATGACCAACTGGTGATACAAATGAATATCTTTGGCCCGTAGTGCAAAGATGAATATTTGATTCAAGATGTATATTGATTGATGTTATAGGGATAAAATATTGATGGACTTATAAATTATAGAAGATAGTAGACTTCATTCTCTACTTAACACTTCTAATGAATTGTTATTTTTGCTGCAAATATTGATCTAAAACTTATTTTCCATTATATTTTATCTGATTTATTGAAGGCTATCGATAATTTTTTTTTCATTATCTTAGTCATAATATTCTTTACTGGGCTAGTTGAGCTCACTCTTTTCCTTTTTGTTCCATTTTTCTTCTAAAGAGGCGAGAATATAGCGGGAACTAGTCGGGGTGTGGAGTGATGGTCCAAGACAGTTGTTTTAGTAGTCCTCACTATTTGTAAAATAGTGTATCAATAATTGTAATGAGAAATCGCCACAGAAGTTTCGCGCTTTGGTACCAAAACCAAAATGATGCCAAGACGCAGATGTAAACTCATAGCAGCCTTCAAATTTTCATACACCAACACTCCAATTTTTCCTAATTACTACAAAAATTCGCAAACCCCAACAACTAGAATTTTATAACAACATCACCAAGCATGCACTTCATAATTCTACCAAGATAAATATTATATATAATTAACTTTTAAGGATCAAAAATCATATTTTTTACCAATTTTTTTTTCATATTTCAACACTTTTAGCTTAATTCGATTGCCAGTCTTTGTTTCTAAACCAATTGACACCATTTAAATTACGTTATTTTCGTTTCTTGATATACTAACATAGTCTACAATCAATTTAAAGATTATATCAAGGTTTAATCATAAAATTTTGGACTCAATTAGGCCATTTCATATATATATATATATATATATATATATATATATATATATATATATATATATAATCGTTATTATTGAAATCTTCTTTTTTAAACCCAATTTCACATATTTAATCACCAAATATTACTTATATATGATAATTAACAGATTCTACAAAACCATACATACACATATACAACAATCCAACGTAACTTCCAATTCACAGTGAATAATCATTGAGAAACCAAAACATGGTAATTATGAGCATATTATACCTTGAATCTTTGATTATTTAAAAAAAGAATGATAAAGAATTTCTCATTTGTCCTTGGTACTCCAACTCCTTTCCACTATCTCAATTCCTTCCTCTGATTCTCTCTTAATTTCTCTGTGTTTTCCTTTCTTCTCCAAACTCCTTGTTCTTTAGCCTTAGGAAGAATACGCGTAGATATAAACTGAAGGCTTCCCACATTCATTAGGTAAAAAATACAAATAGGCCATCCTTTATATTATGCCAAAGGCCACAGGGCCATGTTTTGCTATACTAATATTTCCCTCCTTAATTTATTTTTATAATCCTTATATTATATAGTTCATTGTCACACCATTATTTGATTAATTTTAATAACTTACATTTACAATTATAATAATTATAACTTTCATTATAATTATATTTATGCTTAATAAATTATTATATATCTAATTTAATTATTAAATTAAACTAGAACATCATTTTATTTAATTTAATTATTTCATTAAATTAAATCTTTAAATAATAAAATTACCATTAATTTAGTTAACATACACACTTAACTAAATTATTACACCATAATTTCATCAATTATTTATTTATCTCAATAAATAAATCAATTAAAATACTTATTTAATTCAATAAATATTTAAATTTAATTACAAAATTCTTTTTCGCTACACTTTCCAATCAAGATGTTCTTCTTTTTCATGAGTAACTCTCGTGGGATTGTTGATTTTTATCGTGATGATAGCATGGCTTGGGTCGCCATAATTGGATTTTTCTTGATGTTATTGTGACGCCCCAAAAATCATGCTCTAAACTAATGTTCGGTTTAGTTATCATCATGCTTAATACATATGAATCATGGTTAGGAGTATTATAGCCTCAACATGACATCTTACTACTTTAGTAACTTAGTACTCACATAATATGCAACTTAAGTTTGAAAACATGTTCAAGGTTATCTTTGTAATCTTTTTAGCACGAATGATGCAATTCAACACAAGTAAGACAAATCTAAAACCTTAATCATAAGTAAATAAGTTATGATAATCTCTTTTCAAAATCAGAAACTATATCTCTTAGCATTCATGTTCATTAACCTTAACTAAGCTTTTCTTTTCAAACGAAGTTTTAGCACAAAGCTTATCAAGTTGGTCATGGATACAACATCTATGAATCACATACCATGCTCATTTAGGTTCCAAATTAGTCATGTATATGGTCTCATAAGTTCATAATTTGTAAAACTTATATTACTTAAAAGTTTATTTTTTAAACTTTAAGTTTTCATTACAAATCTCTTACTAAAACGTGTTTATCACTTCATACTACACAAGAAAACCTTACATAACATGTTATACTTCTGTTCAGGTACATATATAAGTTATAATACCAAATCAGAAATGCCTAGCATAATAGAAACCAAAAATCGGATGGCATGCACGCAAGAATCATCACTACCAAGACCTTAAATATAAATAGGTATGAATCAAGCTTATGCTCGCACTGCAGGCAAAGAATCTCGCTTTCTGCTCAGAGAGCATCATACAACTTCAATTCATTTCAGTTTAAACATGCTACAATCTACCATTAAAGGGTTCAAACATGTAAACATACTTCATAAACACCTCATGGCATGTTAATTCACATCAATTAACATGGAATTTCAAGGAATTTCTATCATTTGACAAAACCCAACTCAAGAACACAATTAGAGTTTATACCTTGTTAGGCTTGAATTGAACTCCCTACTCACTGGGTATGCTTCTACAATGCTTAGCAGCTTAGGACTCTCCAACTAAGACTTATCAAACAAATTCTAGCAGCCAAAAACCTGAATTTGGAACTTGTATATATAGAAGAAACTTAGAGTAGATATTAACATTACCCTAATGTTGGAGCTCATGGTGCAAAGGAATAACACATTGGTTGTTAAGGAGTGGTTCAACAACTCCCCATCAGCCACTGGCCTTGAAATCATTACCTATGTTCTAGCCATTTGGAAGTTACGTAAATTAAATGTAGGCTACTGTTCATGTACCTCGTGACACTCAATTTGGGATAAGAAAGAAAATCTAAGCAACAAGCTTGGTTTGGTTACTATAATTCCCAACATGTAAACTTAATGTACAATTGTTACCATATTAGGAACTTTAGGGATTATTTAGGTACTCACATTATATAATCCATGCACATTAAATACATGCAATAAAACAACACAGTTAGATATTATTGTCCAGTTAGTTTATAGTTATTTTAACTATTCTCATAAACACATAATAACATTATTTAATATCAATGTTTATTTAAACACCTAATCCCTTTCCCAGTTTCTAAATTACACATCAATTTTCATTATTTTGGCATTAAGGATCACATGGAGTTCCTTGTACTAATTGATACTTTATATCACCCTAATATATCTTTATCCATATGATTTATTAATGTCACATATACAACAAAGTGTTGCATTTCATTTTCTACAGTAGAAACTAACTTTTTAAGATCGACAATGGCGCAATTTGCTTTTGTTTTGTACTATCGAGAGGGCGCATCAAGCTACTTGGTCCTCGGCAAAGGCTAAAACGGGTTAGCTTCAAGCCAGTTCAAGTTTCTATCAGCACATAAGTTTTATATGAGATAATTTTTAACTTCTACAATGGTGATATACCCATAATTGACATAAATGAATATGTTCAAATCCTGCCACTATATTCAAATAGATTGAATATTTAATCATTAATAATCCTTTCAATTCTTTGATATTAAAACATTAAGGTTAGTCCACCAATTTAAATAACAATTAGTGACTCCCTTTAATAATTTCATAAATTCACATAACCACATAAAGTTTAAATAAACTCACAAAACTAACTCATTAAAATTATCTCACATATTTAATTAATAAGGAGTTTAAAATTCACGGACATTACATCCCTCCCCCCCTTATAAAAATTATGTCCTTGGAATTGTAAAAATAAGGTTATTCAAATAAAAACGTATAATTCGCTCTTATTTTCTCTTCTAGCTCCCACATAGCTTCTTCTACTGCGTGATTCCTCCAGAGAATCTTAACAAAATGGATATCTTATTCCTCAGCTTCTGCTCCTTCCTATCCAGTATCTTGACAGGAACTTCCTCGTCCGATAAGTCTTTCTCGACTTGAATTAGTTCATAGGAGATAACGTGCTTGTAGTCCAGTTTATATGGCCGTAATACTGACACATGAAACATGTTTTGGATGTGCTCAAGTTCAGGAGGTAATGTTACCTTGTACACCACTTCACCGACTAGCCTGAGAATCTCGAATGGTCCTATGAATCTAGGGCTCAACTTGCCCTTCTTCCCAAAATGAATCTTCCCTTTCCAAGGAGATACTTTCAGAAAAGCATAACTTCCTAATTCAAAATCTTTCTTTTTGCGATGCAGGTTCGTATACTTTTTTGGCAAACTTGAGCTAATACTAGTCAAGCTCTTATCACCCTGATGATCTCCAATGTCTGTTGTACCAACACTGGTCCCAACAGTCGACGTTCTCCAACCTTGTCCCAAAATAAGGGCGTTCTATATTTCCTCCCATACAGCGCTTCGTATGGCGGCATTCCAATACTTGAATGATAACTATTGTTATACGCGAGCTCTACTAATAGAAGGTGATCCTCCCAACTACCCTTGAAGTCCATCACACATGTTCGAAGCATGTCTTCAAGTGTTTGAATTGTCCACTCACTTTGTCCATCGGTTTGCGGATGATACACGATACTCATTCATAGTTGTGTCCACATTCTTTCTTGAAGACTCTTCCAGATGTTTGACGTGAATTGCGGATCTCTATCTGATACAATAGATTCCAGCACCCCATGCCTCGAGATAATTTCCTTAACATACAATTTGGCTAACTGGTCCAAACTATACTTAATCTTAATCGGCAAAAAGTGAGATGACTTAGTAAGACAATCTACAATCACCCATATGGCGTCGTGTCCTTTCTGTGTTGTCGGAAGTCCCACCACAAAGTCCATTGTGATGTGCTCCCATTTTCATTCTGGAATCTCTAATAGTTGTAATAACCTGCTTGGTCGTTGGTGCTCTTCCTTAACTCTCTGACAAATTAGACATCTACTTACGCATTTCGCAACTTCTCTTTTCATGTTTAGCCACCAGAAGTGGTGATGCAAATCTTGCTACATCTCCGTGCTTCCTGGGTGTATCGAGTATCTCGTACTGTGCGCTTCTTACAAAATCTACTCTCTTAGTTCTGGTACTAGCGGTACCCAAATTCGTCATTCAAATGTTAGTAATCCAGTGCCATAAATCTTAAATTTCAATTTATCACCTTCAGTCAATTGCTTCTTGATGTTATTGCAATCATTGTCCTTTTCTTGTGACTCTTTAACCTTATCCAATAGAGTCAGACTCGCTGTCACTGTAAATAATTGTTCGTTGGTCTCCATCAGATACTTAATCTCCAAGTCTAGTCATTCAAAATCTTTTACCAATTCTTCTTGAATGGTCAACTTCAATAACTTCTCTCTGCTTTTTCTGCTCAAGGCATCTGCCACTACATTTGATTTGCCTGGATGGTACAAAATCTCACAATCATAATCTTTGATCAATTCTAACCATCGGCACTGCCTCATGTTTAACTCTTTCTGCGTGAAGATATACTTCAAACTTTTGTGATCTGTATATATCTCACACTTCTCGCCATACAAATAATGCCTCTAAATATTGAAGGCAAAAACTACCGCTGCTAACTCCAGATCATGAGTCGGATATCCCTTCTCATAATCTTTTAGCTGACGTGAAGCGTACGCAATGACCCTGTCGTGTTGCATCAGTACACAGCCAAGACCCTTGTGTGATGCATCACAATACACTATAAATCCTATTGTGTTGTCCGGTAAAGCCAACATAGATGCTTGACTAAGCCTCTTCTTCAAATCTAGGAAACTCTCTTCACACTTCTCCGTCCAAACGAACTTAACTGTCTTTCTGGTAAGATTGGTCAACGGTGATGCTAATTTTGAAAAATCCCGAATAAATCTTCGATAGTATCCCGCTAATCCTAAGAAACTCCTAATTTCTGTCAGCGTCTTCGGCTGTTCCCAATTGATAACCGCTTCTACCTTTGCGAAATCCACCGAAACACCATTCTTGTCGATAACTTGCCCTAAAAACTGCACTCTCTGCAACCAAAACTCACACTTGGAGAATTTTGCATACAACTTCTCCCTGCTTAATGTCTACAACACTATCCGAAGATGCTCGGCGTGTTCTTCCTCTGTCTCTAAATACATTAGAATATCATCGATGAATACGACAACAAACTTATCCAAATACTATTTGAACACTCTGTTCATCAAATCCCTAAATGCTCCTGGCGCATTCGTTAATCCAAATGACATTACCAGAAACTCAAAGTGTCCATACCGAGTTCTAAATGTCATTTTTGGAATATCCTCCAGCCTCACTTTTAGTTGGTGATAACCATTCCTCAAGTCAATCTTTGAAAAGTACTTTACCCCCTTCAACTGATCAAACAAATCATCTATCCTGGCCAACAGGTACTTGTTCTTAATGGTGACCTTGTTCGACTCTCGGTAGTCGATACAAAGTCTTAGCGACCCATCTTTCTTCTTTACGAATAAGACTAGTGCTCCCCATGGTGATACGCTCGGTCGAATGTATCCCTTATCTAACAACTCTTGTAATTGAGTCATCAAATCTTTCATCACTACCGGTGCCATACGATACGTCGCTTTATATACTGGTGTTGTCCCTGGTGCCAAATCGATAACAAACTTTATCTCTCTATCCGGTGGCAATCCCAGAATCTCATCTGGGAAGACATCAATGAAATCCTTTACAATAGGTATCTGACTCAGTTCACCCTCGCCTCGTCGAGTATCAACCACGTGAGCCAAATAACCTATATAACCCTTCCTAAGCAATCTTTGTGTTTGCACCATCGTCAGACAATCAGATTATCTCGGCAATTTACTACCATAAAATACCACTTTTGACTTATTCGGAGTCTAAAGGTGTACACACTTCTTCTTATAGTCTATTACTACTCTGTGAACCGATAACCAATCCATTCAAAGGATTACATCGAACTCCCCCAAACGAATTGGTATCAAATCCACTTTGAGCTTAAATCCTCTCAATTCGGTATAACAATTCCTATGAATTTATTATATGGGGATAATTTCCTTATTCGCTACTTCTATGTTCATAGGGTGTTTTAATCTCTCACGGGGTAAGTCTAAATATTTAGCAAATTCTTCGAAAACAAAAGAGCAGGTAGCACCCGAATCAAATAACACGTATGCATCTATATCATTAATCAGAATAATACCTAACACCACGTCCTTAGACTCCACCGCATCCTGTACGGTCATGTTGAAGGTTCGTGGTGTTGGTCTGTTGGCTTCACTGGTTGACCCTCCAATGTTCAATCCATTGTTGTTGTTTTTGCGGTTGTCGCTAGCTGCGTCGCCCTTTTTCTTCAGGCAGCCCTTGATTTGATGGTCTGTGGCCCCACACGAGAAACATCATCCCTTCTGCTTATTTGGACACTAAGGAGCCATGTGCCCCGGTTGTCTGCAATGATAACAAACACTCATTCCCTTCATGCACTCCCTCGAGTGACTCCTCCCACAGTTGTTGCACTTCATACTTTTCTTGGCCTCCCCCCCCCCCCCCGAACTTATTACCTCCAGAGGATTGGCTCTCTGTCCATTTACGCCTATTGGGGTTGTTGCCTCCACTGCTTTCCCCTTTTTGTCCTTCCTGTCTGGTCTTCTTCTCTTGTTTGAATAGAGCGATGACTTTATTGCCTCCTTCGATAATGATAGCCCTTTCTAATAAATCAGAGTAAGTCTTAATCTTTAATACAGCCACTACCTTCTGTACCCATGGTTTCAGTCCTAGTTCGAGCCTCCTTGCCTTCCTGGCCTTCGTGTCAACCTGATGTGGAGCGAATCGGGCCAACTCGTTAAATTTCACCGCGTACTTTTTGACATACATACTACCTTGCTTTAATTCCAGAAACATAACCTCTATATCCTGTTGAGTATTCTTTGAGAAGTAATTCTCGAGGAATAGCTCCTTAAATCTTTCCCAAGGAATAACTCCGTCTTCTGCTCGCCCCTTATTGGCTTTCCACCAATAGTTTGCTTCACCCTTCATCATGAAAGTGGAAAAACTCATCTTCTATGCTTCACGCGCGCGCGACATCAAACACCTTCTCCATCTCTTCTATCCATGTATGGGCTTCAATTGGGTCCAGGGTTCCTCAGAACTCCGGTGGTCCTACCAATTTAAAGTCCTTAAAGCTAGCCAAGTGTTGTCATGGCTGCCCTACTGCTGGTGGGGGCCTATTTTGCATTGCCTCAATTAACAGGTTAACGAAGTTCTGCATTGGATCATCATTTGCCCCTCCACCATTGTTAACAGACCCTTCCTCCCTCTGATTACGCGATAGTCTCCTAGGCGGCATGATCTAAGGAAAGGAAGAAAACTATTAGGCTTTATGTGATATGTTATCCACGTTAGCATTAAGAAGTTTACACGTATATCAATCATTTTTGATTTAAATAAACAACTTCATTATCACAACAAAACTCGATGGATTTCCTCAACCCATAACTTACATACTCTACTTGAGTTTTCTAATATCACTAGTACAAAACTATAAATAGACGACACTTAAAAGATGGCGTTTTTATAAAAAACGTTGTGCTATTTTTTTCCATAACGTTTTTTAACAAAACGTTGTAGATACATATGAAAAAATGTTATCTATTTATAAGGGGCAATTTTTGATTTTAAATAGATAACGCATTTTAAAAAAAAATGTTATCTATCTAAAAAAACACGGAGCAAAAAACCACGCTTAAATGAAAATTTTAAAACATAGACATAATCAAAACCCTAGTTACTCTGGTTTCATATAGCTACCACATCTCCGTCTCGAATTTAATCATCACTTTCTTCTTGTCGATCATCTCTTAGTCATGGAGAAGGACCTAAGAACATAGTTTTCATCCATCTCCACCTCCCCAAATTCATCATCCTCTTGTTGAATTAGTGGTGGCGGCGAATCTATTTGCTTCCTCATCACGGAGACGCCTTCACGGCAAGGTGGAAGGTCGAAGCGGAGGAGGAGTAAGTACTACTTGGGGCGAGGCCAATGAGGTTGCTTTCTTCGACTATTGGGAGAACGAAAAGTGAAAGAGCAATGAAGAAGGCGGCGTTAGGGTTTAGGTTTTTGGATTTGCCTTCCGCTTGATTTCGTTTCTTGGTGATGGTGGCACGACCGTAATAAGGGTTGGATATTGACTCCTTCCACCGCTATTTATAGTTCGGTTTTATTAATTTCACTTCCAATCTCTCAATCTATATTATGTATCTCAGATTATACATTTATAGTCTTTCAGGTTCACAAAAAGATTTTTACACTGTATTTAAGGAGTATAATTTTTATTACAACTATTCCTCTTATTAGTCTTATAATTCAATTGCTAAATCCTCCCCACCTTTGATAATCTCCAATTACTAATATTCATATTTTTATAGCTTTTTGTTCATCCAAATGAAAAAGGTGAGACAGGACTTTTGTCGCTATCGAGGGACTCTTATCAAAATGTTGTTTTACAATCAAGGAGAGCAGATTAATGCTTTTGGTGAAGCCGTGAATTAAGCTAATAATATTTAAATACATCTCGGTGACTTATGATAATACGCTTTTTAGAAAAGAAAATTAGTGTTTGCAACAAATGGTAATGTGTAGGAGGATTTTGGATGCATTTTGTCTTTATTTGGGTCAAAATTCAACATTTGTTGGTTCGCTTGTGGTTATTTATATTGTCAATATTGTTGTCAATGTGGTACTATTGCTGCATTTTATCAGACTTCTAGCAAGTTGTTTGTTTGTTTTCCCAATTTAACTAACAACTTTTTACATTGATTTTCATGTATTCAAATGATTGGTGGTGGTGATAAATGTTTATTTATTCTTTTGAAAAGCTTCCTTCATGTTGATCTTCTAGTCTCAATTTAGCAAACTTCACGACATCATCGATAAGTTTGTTTGAAAGTGGTCTTCGCTCTCTGCTATTGCAAAAAAGTGAATTTAGTTATATTGTAGTTTTCATTTATCGAGTTAACGAATTTGGCCCACATATGATACAAGTGTAGAATCTGACACTTTTCCTCGATCTCAAAGTTATTCTTTCTTCTTGGTAGCACCAAAGCGGAGAATATTGACCATGCTATTCTTTCATATCGACCATCTCTTTGATAATATAGACAATTACAAATTGTGTTAGATATTTTCTTATGTTATTATATATATTTATAGTTGATGGATCATGGATGTAAAAGTATCATCATCATGCAAAGCCGTGGGATTGCTCTTTGTTTGATAGAGTTGGTGTACTTATTCATATGGTAGATGCATTAATTTCATCTCAACTCCAAAGCTTTTCTATGTAGACGACCATATAAATCCGTGTCTATGAAAAAGAAAGAAGCTAATAACTTTATTTACTTCAAGTTTGGGCTGCTGGGGATGTATTCAGATCTCACCTATGGAATTAACCTTTAAAATTGCTCACATTTCAAATTCTAAACCGAGTCATATAAGTGAACCTTGTATGAATAATTACTTAACTAGATCACATATGTTTGCGTTTAGTTGGTTTTCTCTGTTGGCTTTGAGTGTGGATTCTTATTACCCTTGTTGTGAAGACCAACCGTGAACTAGTTGAGGTGATTATGTTTATCTATCCGGAAAATGTGAATCAATTAACAAAGTGCTAAAGGTTGTGCTCTAGAATGTGTTATTCTTAGTCCGACGTTCAAAGTGCGAGAATTCTAGGTGAAGATTTCTCTCATCCATTTGATTATGTATATTTTTTTTCCACTTGTGGTGGTGCTAGTCTTTCTTCTTGACTGATGTAATAGTGGTATAATTGAGTACTTACTACTAACTAGGCAACAAAACTTCTGCTTTAGAATCATGAGTTTGTACCCCTTTCACGTATAGTTTTTGCTATGATAAGCAAACCTTGGGTTTGAGGCAATAAGTACTAGTTTACTTGTGCCACTTTGTCCCATAACAGATGTAATAATCATGAATTTTAAGTCATTATATATGTATGTAAATTATTGATATTTTAAAACTTTGTGTTATATAGTGATTTAATATGTGACAACATATGTGAAGTGGTGCATGGGTCAATTAATATATATACTATATTTATGGATATATACATTTATAGATTTCATTAAAAATGAAAGCTTCGTAGCCTAATTATACATTAGGTGAGACAATTAAATAACCTAAGGGTTATGGTAATAAGAAAAGGTTAGTATTTAATATGTGTACTAACTTAAGTGGATAATCTTGTTAATTCAAGTGAATAATATTTTTAAACCTATTTCTAGTAAACCTAATTAGGTTATGAGCTAAAGTCACATGTATAAGTAATTAAATTTCATATGATTGGAAATGGAAACCCTAAATAAACAATTTGGGTAACATATATTAAAATTGTTAGACTATGTTTATTACATGGCCCAAAACAATTAAAAAGAAGCCCAAAAGAAATAAAATGCAAACCAATACTTAGCCCACTTGATTAAGGGTATTTTAGACTTTTGATTAATCAAATTTGTGTATTAAATAAAAGCAAAATGGAGGATATAATGGGGCAAGGGGTACCGGCCAATTAGGCCTTTTTAAGGCAAGAAGATTATTCTAATCAAGTTCCATAAGTAGAAGTCTTTTCACACAAGGACATGTGTGTCAATCTCCCATTGGTTGCAAATCTATTAAGCACCCTTAATCACATGATTAGGCTAATTGAAGAGATAAGGCAAAGCCTTTTATCCATGGGACAATAAAAGTATGGGAGATAATAGTTAATCACCCATTTCATTTGCTAGAACATTTCATTTTCTCTCATTCTTCTTCTTCTATCTTTTTCTCCCAAGCTAGTAGCATACAAGAGACAAAAGAGAGAGAGGGTTCAATTTTTCTAAGAGAGGGAGAGGAGTTGTTGTTCATGCATCCTAAGTTTATTACTTACTTTGGAAGAACAAGAAGATTATCAACCAAAACTAGGTGAGGTTCTCATCTTTTTCTTTTTCTTATTCTTCTTCTATTTTGGTTTTTACCTCATCATATACGGGGATTAAGGTCTAATACTCAAAGTACCCTAGTTCTATATATCATCATGTATGGAACTAAGTATCTTAAGTGTTAGATCAAAGGTTTAGAGGAAGGAATTGAGAATATGTTCTCCAAGGGGTTAAACCCTAGTTTTTCTTCCACTAAATCTTGTGTAACTCAAGTTTTACAACTTGGATTTGTGATCCGTCGAATTGGAGTGCTAGATACATGAGTTATCTAGTAAACCCAAGTGGTAGAACACAAATCTAGCAAGTATTGAAGCCTTGGGTGCTATTTTCCTCAAAATAGTCCACATAGAAAGTTTAGGTTTTGAAACCCTAAAAAGCTACTGTCCCCGTTTTTCTTGAGGTTATTTTGATCAGTTGTAAGTCTTTTAAAAATCTGGGAAAACTCACAGAGGTACCTTAAGAAGTTATCTACGTGTAGGAAAAAGAACGGACGCGTTTCGATTTATAAGTTGTGCGTAATGGCTATTTCCGTAAAGGACTCCTAAATATTAACACTCGAATTTCTCACTGTGTATACACTGGAAAATTCCAAAATATTTCCAGTAGGTTCATATATGTTATGAGAGTATACCCTGAAAATTTCAGATTTTTCTGAGCAAAACTCGATTTATGAAAAATGAAGTAAGATCCAGTGTTTTGGGTACTTTAAAATTAGTAAATTATTTTCTAAAATTTCAAAATAATTTGGGGATCATTGTTGGTTCATATACTTTGTCCATATCCGGAAAATGAGAATTTTTGGAATCAGTTTCCTATTTTTCCTAAAAATGATTAAGTTATGATTAAAAGGAAATAAATAGTTAAATGATGTCTTAAATAAGAAAAATGTGATTTTAATGCTTGATACTCCTAATATATAATATTATGTCTATTTTAGGGCATTTTGGTAATTTATAATAAGAAATATTATTTATGACCTTTTATGGATATTAAATAAGAGGTTTAATAAAGGGTGAACAATTAGAATAAATTGTTTATTAATCCAATAAATTATTAAAAATATTATTATGATATTAATAATATTAGAATATGATATTGTTAAGTAAATAAAAATATTAAGATTAAAACTTCATTAAAATATTATTAAATGGTTAATAATATTTGATTTAAGAATTAATAAATTATTAAAGTATTATTAAATGATTAATAATATTAGATTAAAATATTAATCATAGATTAAAATATTGTTAAAAGATTATTAATATTAAATTAAAGTATTATTATTGAGTTAATAATAATATTCGAGATTAAATAAAATGTTATTAAAATTGTAATAACATTTGTAAAGGAATAAAATATTATTAAATGATTAATAATATTAGTAATGGAATAAGATATTATTAAATGATTAATAATATTAGTAAATGAATAAAATATTATTAAATGAATAAAATATTAATACTATTGGTAAATCATTACAAGTATTATTGATTGATTAATGATACTAAAGCATAAGTAAGATATTATTAAAGTAATAATATTAATGTATGATTAAAATATTATTAAGAGGATTAATAATATTAGTAAAGTACTAAAATATTATTAAGATGTTAATAATATTAGTAGCGAATAAAAAGTATTATTAGTGAACTAATAATACTAAGAGATGAATTAAATATTATCAAGATTAATAATATTAAGTGAATTAAAGGTAGTTGTTAATTAATAATAACATTATCGAGGCAGGATAATATTTCTAAGAACTAAATGTAATATATAATATCTATGTGATTACCTAATCTAATGTGATGTTATGGCTAATTGAAAGATTAACTATAGGTCTCTCAAAGGAAGATAATTAAACTGCATAGTGGATAGAATTTAATTGCGTAGTCGTAACCTACAAACGAGGAAAGTTTCCTAACTTAAACTTGAGTTATTATTTTCAAAGCATGTTAGTGAATAATTATTGATGATTATTCACATCTATATTGATTATTGAAATTTGCACTTTGTGCAATTGAATTCCTGTTCGATTATTATTGAATTGTGAATTAAATTAATGTTCTTTCATTCATGAACTGTTTATGAGATAGATCTATGCTAATTGTATCAGCTAGATCAAGCATGTTTAAATTTATTAAATCAAATGTGTTTTAAAAAGCTATTCTTATTAAATTGATATGATAAGAACTCTTGACTGAGAAAAGGACGAATTTGATTAAGGCATGATATCGATGCCGGATTATTAAGTATTTATGCATAAATCATTGAGTATGAAAGGCTGATCCTCTTGAATACAAAAAATTATTAAGAGGTCCAGTTTAAATGACTGAGAACCTTGAAAAATGTTCATGGTTATTTCAAAACCACTCAGTTCATGTTATTCAATTATTCGAATATTCAATTGTTGATTATTAATTCATGTTCCTTCACAATCTTATATTATTGTTGAACATTGAAAGCAAAACTTATTTCCAGTCATGATATATCTCCCTTGTATATAAACTTGCTAAGCAAATTAGTTGCATACCCTTGCTATATCATGACATTTATTTCTGTTAAGCCCGAAGGATCCAACATGAAAGACAAAGGCAAGGGCAAGATCCAGGAATAGTTTAGAATGAATGTTAGTTATTATTATCTGATGGGATTTCTTATGTAAACCTTTTGTAATATGAATGATGTGTTTAAGTTAAGGTTAAGAAGACCTTGGGACCATGTTATGGAACTTTATTATAATGAACAATGTATGTTTATTATTTCGTAATAGTTATAGAATGCTTATGATGATGATAGATCGTGAGCACCAAATCCGAGGTTAGAGAACCTGGATTTGGGGGCGTCACAGGTTGGTATCAAAGCCGTAGGTTATAAACATTAGGAATTCGAAACCTATGTTATAACCTTAGTAGAAAACTCTTATAGAGTATGTTAGGAGATGGATTGTGGAAATTCATCGAGTATGTGTTGTACTTAATAAAATATTATTTCATTTTATCAATGAATATATTTTATTTTGGTACGGATGTTTGTTTTATTTATGGTGTTTGTAGGATGTCCTCAAGAACACCGTAAGCGATCCACTCAATGAAAGCAAGAGCCCATTGAGCGTGATGTCACGGAAGAAGCCCCTCATGGTCCTCTGATAGGGGATTTGTTGAAGAGAATCAGTCAATTAGAAGATTCGCGTGAGCATAGAGCATTTTGCGATGCGGGGTGAGTTTGACGTGGAGATTACAGATAAGATTCGCATGGCGGAGGCATTTTATGAGTCAGCCAAGCGGATGGACCAGTTGGAGATAGCACTGCAGACCATGAAGGTCAGGGTCGAGACTTTAGGACTGGCGCTAGACACAGCATATGAGGGCCAGCGCAGTGGGACTAGGAGGGCGCATTTCGAGATAGGGGAGTCGAGTTGATCCGTTCGACGCAGAGTTATGGAGGGGTTGTTTCCCTAGGAGCCTGTTCAGGTGACCCAGGAGGTCCACCAGTGATGATTATGCTATGGACCAGTTTTAGATAGATGTATTAGTACCCCTTTTGTGTAAAAGGGTTTATGTTGATGTAGACCTCAGTAAGTGTGAGGTAGTAGGTAGTTAGGTTGTATCCCTATTTGTGTATGTAGGGAAGTATCATTTTGAGTTAATCCCATCTTTTGTGTTTAAAATGGGATAGTAGCATTTATAAAAAGTATACATGTATTGAATATGTGAGACATTGAAGATTGGTATATGAATATAAATGCATTATTATGACATGTGTTGGAAAATTTAAATAGTAAATTGTCTATTTAATGTTATGTTAATCCAGTAGACTGAACTAATTTTTTTTAAAAAAAACAAACTTAACCCAATAATCTGGGAGATAGACTTCCAAGTCTTGGTAATTTAAAACTCTCATGTAATGATCGTCTGATTTTTTGAATACAGTAGCGTATTACATGCAAAGTAGTTATATGATAATAAAACCCGAGTAACGTGTTAGAATTTTGTTTCACTAGATAATGCCGCCCAGACGTGTACTAAGGAACCAAGAGATTGAAGAGTCAGTTAATAATGTAGCGGGAGCTCAACCAAACCCAAGGCAAGACTTTATCAACATGATGGCTGAAGCTATGAGGAATGAAGCTCAACCTGAGGGAAATCAGGCAGAAACCAATTAGCCAACTTTAAGGACTTCAAGGCAGTAGGACCGCCAGAGTTTAGAGGAACAACAGACCCGATAGAGGCCCATACGTGGATAAAAGAGATTGAGAAGGCCTTCATTATTGCTAGAGTAGGAGAAGAGCATAAGACAATTTTTGCTACATACTTAATGAAGGGTGAGGCTAACTATTGGTGGGAGGCCAACCAGAACAAAGTCGGGACTGGAATCGTGACTTGGGAAGCGTTCAAGAAGTTTTTCTTTGAGAACTACTTCCCTGAGAATACACAAACGAGAATGGAGATCAAGTTTTTGGAATTGAAACAGGAGAATATGTCAGTGTCAGAGTACGCTACAAAGTTCAATGAATTGGCCAGATTTGCTCCACATCAGGTGGACACGGAGGTGAGGAAAGCAAGAAGGTTCAAAAATGGACTAAAGCCATGGATTTATAGTAAGGTAGCGGTTTTACAAATCACGTCATTCTCAACTCTATTGGAGAAAGCTCTCATAGCGGAAGGTGGAAGCTTAGCGGTCTCAAAGTACAATCGGGAGAAGAACAAGAAGAAAGTAGAATGTGGGAATCAGAATGTTAGCAATGGCGGTAGCAACAACAAAAAATAGAAATGGAGCAGTGGGGGTAGTAATTTGGAGAGTCGGCAAGGAAGTGTGCAACAGAAGAAGTCGGTGTGTGGAAATTGTGGGAAGGGTAACCCGGGAGAGTGCCTGAAAGGAAAAATGGTATGTTATACCTGTGGATAAGAAGGGCATACCTCACCCAATTGTCCTAAGGTGAAGAAGGGAGTTTGCTTTAACTGTGGTGAAGCGGGACATCGGATCAAGGATTGCAGGGAAGAAAAAAGCACGGATGGCGAAAAGCGGCAATGCGGGGGGTAACAACACTAAGACAACCAGTGGAGGACTAGCCCAGCCAAACAAGCCGACAGCGAGGACATTCAATATGATAGTGTAAGATGCCGTGGCATCCAGGGAGGTGGTGTCAGGTATAATTCCGATCAACGATATAAATGCCTATGTGTTATTCGATTCGGTAGCTTCATGTTCTTTCGTATCTAATGAATTTTCTCAAAGATTATGTTTTCTTCGTGAACTATTAGAACCCCCAATGAATGTAGAAGTAGCAAACATAGAAATTATCCATGTAGACTACATCCATAGGAACTGTTGTGCTGATATAAGAGGGTTTAAGCTTAACGTGGATTTGATACTGATTCGTCTTGGAGAGTTTGATGTAATCCTCGGGATGGATTGGTTATCGAGTCACAGAGCGATCATTGAGTGTAAGAAAAAGTGCGTACACCTAAAGACTCTGAATAAGTCAAAGGTGGTATTTTATGGCAGTAAATCGCCAAGACAATTTTGTTGTCTGACGATGATGCAAGCAAAGAAGTTGCTTAAGAAGTGTTGTATAGGTTATTTGGCTCACGTTGTGGATAACCGCATGGTCGAGGGTGAACTGGGTCAGATACCTATTGTAAGGGAATTCGTTGACGTCTTCCCAGATGAGATTCCGAGATTGCCACCAGATAGAGAGATAGAGTTTGTTATCGATTTGGCACGTGGACATCACCAGTATGCAAAGCGCTGTATCGTATGGCTCTGGTAGAAATGAAGGAACTGATGGTCCAACTACAAGAGTTGTTAGATAAGGGATACATTCGACCGAGCGTATCACCGTGGGGAGCACCCGTCTTATTTATAAAGAAGGAGGATGGGTCATTAAGGCTTTGTATCGACTACCGAGAGTTGAACAAGGTAACCATTAAGAACAAGTACCCGTTTCCCATGATCGATGATTTGTTTGATCAGTTGAAGGGGGCGAAAAACTTTTCAAAAATAGACTTGAGGATCGGTTATCACCAACTGAAGGTGAGGCAGGAGGATGTTCCAAAGACGACATTTAGAACTCGGTATGGACACTTTGAGTTCCTGGTAATGTCTTTTGGATTGACGAATGCACCTACAACATTCATGGACTTGATGAACAGAGTGTTTAAATAGTATTTGGATAAGTTTGTTGTCGTGTTCATCGATGACATTCTAGTATATTCAGAGATGGAGGAAGAGCACGCTGAATATTTAAGGATAGTGTTGGAGACGTTAAGGATGGAGAAGTTTTATGAAAAGTTCTTTAAGTGTGAGTTTTGGTTGCAGAGAGTGCAGTTTTTGGGTCACATTATCGACAAGGATGGTGTTTCGGTGGATCCAGTAAAAGTAAAAGCGGTTATCAACTGGTAACAGCCAAAGATGCCGACAGAAATTAGGAGTTTCTTGGGATTAGCATGAAACTATCAGAGATTCATCCAAGATTTTTCAAAGATAGCATCGCCATTGACCAACCTTAGTAGAAAGGCGGTGAATTTTGTTTTGATGGAGAAATATGAAGAGAGTTTTATGGAATTAAAGAAGAGGCTCAGTCAAGCACCCGTGTTGGCTTTACCAGACAACATGGGAGGATTTATAGTGTATAGTGATGCATCACACAAGGGTCTTTGTTGTGTACTAATGCAGCATGGCAAGGTCATTGCGTACGCTTCACGTCAGCTGAAGGACTATGAGAAGGGTTATCCAACTAATGACCTGGAGTTAGCAGTAGTAGTTTTTGCCTTGAAGATTTGAAGGCACTATTTGTATGGCGAGAAGTGTGAGATATATACGGATCACAAGAGTCTAAAGTATATCTTCAAACAGAAGGAGCTAAATATGATGCAGCGCTGATGGCTAGAATTGATCAAGGATTATGATTGTGAGATTCTTAACCATTCAAGCAAAGCAAATGTAGTGGCAGATGCCCTGAGTAGAAAAGGCAGAGAGAAGTTACTGAAGTTGACCATTCAAGAGGAATTGGTGAAAGATTTCGAATGACTTGACTTAAAGGTTAAGTATCTGATGGAGACCAATGAGAAATTATTTACAGTGACAGCGAGCCCGACTTTATTAGATAAGGTTAAAGAGGCTCAAACGAAGGACGAAGATTGCGACAATAACAAGAAGCGGTTAGCTGAAGGGGATGAATTGAAATATAAGATTGATGGCACCGGATTGCGAGATTCAAGGATTTAATTTGGGTGCCGCTTAGTACCGAAACTAAGAGAAGAGATTTTTAAGCGCCGCGATCTTTAGGTACTCGATACACCCAGGAAGCACAAAGATGTATCAAGATTTACATCAACACTTTTGGTGGCCAAACATGAAGAGGGAGGTTGCAGAATGCATCAGCAGATGTCTAACTAGTTACAGAGTCAAGGCAGAGCATCAATGATCGAGTGGATTACTACAGCCTTTAGAGATTCTAGAGTGGAAATGGGAGCACATCACGATGGATTTTGTGGTGGAACTTCCAGCAACGCAAAAAGGGCACGACACCATATGGGTGATTGTGGATCGTCTTACGAAGTCGGCTCACTTTTTTCCGATCAAGATCAGGTATAGTCTGGACTAGCTAGCCAAATTATATATCAAAGAAATTATCTCGAGACATGGCGTACCAGTATCTATTGTGTCAGATAGGAATCCGCAATTCACGTCAAACATCTGGAAGAGTCTTCGAGAAAGAATGGGGACGCATCTACGGCTGAGCACCGCGTATCATCCGCAGACCGATGGACAAAGCGAGGGAACGATTCAAATGCTTGAAGACATGCTCAGAGCTTGTGTGATGGACTTCAAGGGTAGCTGGGAGGATCATCTTCCATTAGTAGAGTTCACATACAATAATAGCTATCACGCCAGCATCGAAATGCTGTCGTATGAAGCACTGTATGGAAGGAAATGTAGAACGCCCTTATGCTAGGATGAAGTGGGTGAACGTCAACTGTTGGGACCAGAACTGGTGCAGCAGACCTTAGAGATCATCAAGGTGATAAGAGCTCGGCTGGTAGCAGGAGCTCGGCTGGTAGCAGCTCAAGATCGCCAGAAGAAGTATGCAGACTTACATCGCCATAAGAGAGATTTTGAAGTGGGGAGCTATGCATTTTTTAAAGTATCTCCCTAGAAAGGGAAGATAAGGTTTGGAAAGAATGGTAAACTGAGTCTGAGATTTATTAGACCTTTCGAGATCTTGAAGAAGATAGGCGAAGTGGCGTACGAGGTAGCTCTACCTCCTGAACTGGTAAATATTCATAATGTGTTTCATGTGTCAGTGCTACGAACATATAAACCTAATTACAAGCACGTGATATCGTACGAGCTAGTTCAGGTCAAAAAGGATTTATCGTACGAGGAAATTCTAGTTAAAATTTTAGATAGAAAAGAGCATAAATTGCGAAATTATGATATACATTCTGTAAAACTTCTTTGGAGGAACCACAATGCTGAAGAAGCTACGTGGGAACTCGAAGAAAAGATGAGGGAAAATTATCCACACCTTTTTTAGTAACCCTATATGTAATTCCGGGGACAAAATTCTTATAAGGGGGAGGATGTAATAATCGTGAATTTTAAGTCACTATATATGTATGTACATTATTGATATTTTAAAACTTTGTGTTATATAATAATTTAATATGTGACACCATATGTGAAGTGGTGCATGAGTCAATTAACATATATGTTATATTTATGGATATATACATTTATAGATTTCATTAAAAATGAAAGATTCGTAACCTAATTATACATTTGGTGAGATAATTAAATAATCTAAGGGTTATGGTAATAAGGAAAGGTTAGTATTTAATATGTGTACTAACTTAAGTGGATAATCTTGTTATTTCAAGTGACTAATAATTTTAAACCTAATTAGGTTATGAACTAAAGTCACATGTATAAGTAATTATATTTCATATGATTGGAAATGGAAACCCTAAATAAACAATTTGGATAACATATATTAAAATTGTTAGACTATGTTTATTACATGACCCAAAATAATTAAAAGAGAAGCCCAAAAGAAATAAACTGCAAACCAATACTTAGCCCACTTGATTAAGGGTATTTTAGACTTTTGATTAATTAAATTTGAGCATTAAATAAAAGAAAAATTGAGGATATAATGGGGCAAGGGGGGATCGGCCAATTAGGCCTTTTTAAGGCAAGAAGATTATGCTAATCAAGTTCCATAAGTAGAAGTCTTTCACACAAGGACATGTGTGTCAATCTCGCATTGGTTGCAAATCTATTAAGCACCCTTAATAACATGATTAGGCTAATTGAAGAGATAAGGCAAAGCCTTTTATCCATAGGACAATAAAAGTATGGGGGATAATAGTTAATCACCCATTTCATTTGCTAGAACATTTCTTTTTCTCTCATTCTTCTTCTTCTATATTTTGCTCCCAAGCTAGTAGCATACAAGAGAGAAAAGAGAGAGAGGGTTCGATTTTTCTAAGAGATGGAGAGGAGTTTTTGTTCATTCATCCTAAGTTCATTACTTAATTTGGAAGAACAAGAAGGATAACAACCAAAACTAGGTGAGGTTCTAATCCTTTTCTTTTTCTTATTCTTCTTTTATTTCGGTTTCTACCTCATCATATATAGGGGTTATGGTCTAATACTCAAAGTACCCTAGTTCTACATATCATCATGTATGGAACTAAGTATCTTGAGTGTTAGATCAAAAGTTTAGAGGAAGGAATTGAGCATATGTTCTCCAAGGGGTGAAACCCTTGTTTTTCTTCCACTAAATTTTGTGTAAATCAAGTTTTACAACTTAGATTTGTGATATGTTAAAGGGGGGTGCTAGATACATGAGTTATCTAGTAAATCCATGTAGTAGAACACAAATCTAGCAAGTATTGAAGCCTTGGGGGCTGTTTTCCCCAAAATAGTCCATATAGAAAGTTTAGGTTTTGAAACCCTAAAAAGCTACTGACCCCGTTTTTCTTGAGGCTATTTCGGTTAGTTGCATGTTTTTTAAAAATCTGGGAAAAATCATAGAAGTACCTTAAGAATATCAAATATCAAATATATTACAAATCTTCATCCTATACTATTACATAAGTATCCTACGGGTTTGTCTTCGCTTTGCCCTTATCCTTGCTGGAGCTTTCAGTCTGTTTGATCGTAGCTGTGTTCATATGGTTCAAGCAAGAGTGAGCATAAATAGCTCAGCAAGTACATCATTTCTAATAAACAACATGCTTGAAACATGGGAAACGTATATCTTCAATAACTGAACAATAGTTATGAAGTACTATCGATAATTCAAAATAGCACTTCTTTTCATTCAAAACGTTTTACAACAACAATATTCAGTAAAACATCAATTCCAGTCCAAGACCTTGAGCATATCATAAGTTCTTTGAAAAGGACATCCCGACACTAAGTCCGTAAGTTCGATATTACTTACGAACACGTCTAGGTGATCAGCCTATAGTACTCTATGTTGATCAACACTACATTCATTAAACGTGTGTACGTTTAAGTTGTGGCAACCTCACGTGCCTGCCGTATGACGACAAAACATTTTTAGCATACTCAGTCTTTGATTGAAAACCACACCAATTTAACTTGGTAAACATTATACATGCTTTGATAGAAACATAATTTAAGTCTAGCCGAAAGAGTTGGCTTGGACTTCATCATACAATACTTCATGTGTAAGAATACATGAATTATAAAGCTTGTTCAGGATGAACTGAAATAAGGGTTAGGGTACTTTCCTTTAGCGTCTGCTACAGTTAATAACACGTTCTTTGGTTTAAGTCTTTGAGTCTATACAGTAATGATAATATGACCTAACATATTAGGTCATGAATGAGCATACACAGTCCCTAATGTATCTTACCCTTCTTCTCAATCTAATTATAACTTAGATTTGTTATTATTGCTTCCGGCTTTTCGTTATGTTGTCCTTACATTATGTTTAATTGACTTTCATTAACCTTTATTGATAATACTTTAGTTTATTACCAATGAGTTACCATTCTTTCTATACTTGAAAACTTTCTTCTCTTCCTAAAATCTAGGACTGGTGCTGCGGCGCCGGTCATTGCTCTTCATCTTGCGCTGTGGCGCGAGTTAGCAGTACCTAGCATCCGAACTTGGCTGCACCTTCACACTTTTCTCTCGATCAAGCCATGGCATGACTCTGCATGAGATGTCAAGACACTTTGTCTTGAAGCTTCTTCTGCGCCATCATTTGGCCTTGGGTTGGCGCCGCGGTACCAACTCTGTGCCTCAGACAACTTTTACAGATTTTGAAATTTTGCAAAACTTTCAGACGCGTAACTTCTTTGTTATAAGTCTAAATCGGCTCGTTCAAGAGCCTACAGTTCACAAGTTACATACTCTACGCGTTTATGCAAGAATTTTATTTATTTGACTTTGTTTGCTAAAGTTTAACCTATTAGTTCATTTTTAACGAAAACAATAAACGTTCGTGAACGTTCAACGCTCGTTTCTTCGTTCTAAGTCGGAATTCGGTCTTTTTCGAGTTCGCAACTCTATAATGCCAAATATGACTTGTCTCAATTGAAAACTAGCGTTTCTGAGTTCAAACACAAAATACGACTTCCATTTCGAGAATTTCACGAATTCGACGCTTAACGTCCAATCGTGTGAATTCCGGCATAACTTTGTTACTAACTATTTGATCATTGTTCTAAATGGATTCTAACCATCATATAAACATTTTAAACTACTTATTACATTAACTTATTTTCAAATTAGGTTTTGACTTATTCCTCATAAGTTCATGGCTTATTTACTTATAACTGTCATGATTTAATTTACTTATGACTTATTATTGATTTAAGTCTTTTACTCAATGTTCTCATATCATATCCAACATACTAACTTCATATGACAAACATATTACAAGTTCATCATAAGTTCATAACTTATTTAGGTTCAAGTTACTTATTCTTAACTTATTCGGCTTAAGTTCATTCATTAATCACTTCTTATATGTTCTTAGCATACATGCTTATTTCATTACACTTCTCTTATCATCCTATAATGATAGAGATGGAAGAATACTGGACAAGAGTCTTACCCTTGAAGAACTTGTACTTCTCTTCCTTGAAGATTTATTAAAGGTTGATTGACTTATTTTTGATTTATGTGAGCTTATTCTCTCTAACACTTAAGCACTTATCTTGATTGAAGTTGGATGAAATTTAATCAAGCAACAATTGAATTGTGGAGCTCTCTATTTATAGGCTTGGCAAAGTTAGGGTAGAATGGTCATTTAGGCCCTCCACCTCCTTAATCTAACCTCCTTACTATTCATTGCTTTGGCCCTAAGTAAACTTGCTTATCACAACACTTATCTAAAGCTTGACCATCACATAAAGTTCTTGCCCACAAAGTCTACCCATGGGTTGCACCATGGATCCTATTTATCCAATGGATCATGACATTGGGCTTGGTTAATTAATCTAGCTAATTCTTATTAGGCTTGTATTACATTAGTTGGACTCTTAATTAACAAACACTTGGTCTTACATATCACTTTCCATTGGACTTCTACCAATATACTAATACTCCTACAAGTCCATTCCATTTAATTAAAAGCCTTATCATTATACCATACATACGTATTCTAGTTCGTATATTAATTTGTAACATACGTTATTCCATTCTTCATAGATACTAGTACTACTTCGTATCATACAATCATTACGCTTTCTTCTTAATGTTTAATATTCCCAACGCTCTCAAATTTAAGTCCGCATGCGAAATATTACGTTTACCATACTTAGATTATTATTACATAATCTACCTCACCTCGATATTATAACGTTACAGATTTCTCAGAAATTCAAAAATAATTCCTGAGCGTAAATTGATGAATAGTGTTTTTCGAAAAAAATTTATGAAAACTTTTATTTTCATTTTAGAAATTCAAAGACTTTAATTCTCCCACGTAGTTAAAATACTACGGCTTTCCAACGTTTCTAGGTTATAGAACGACATTCATCTTACTAACACATAATAATAATAAATAATAATAAATAATAATATTATTTTATTCATTATTAAAAGTATTTACAAAATGTTTGATTTTCTTGGGCGTTACACTCTCTCCCCCTTATAAGGATTCTGTCACCAGAATCTCGCTATATATATAAAAAAATTACACAAATAATTGAGGGTAATTCTTTTTCATCTTTTCTTCAAGTTCCCACGTTGCTTCTTCTGCATCGTGGTTCTTCCATAACACCTTTACCGAAGGTATAACTTTATTACTCAGAACTTGTTCCTTTCTATAGATGATTTGAATTGGCAACTCTTCATACGTTAAGTCCTTCTCGATATGAATAGGCTCATACTCTATTACGTCCTTATAATTCGGCTTATAAGGTCGCAATACCGACACGTGAAACACGTTATGTATTCGTTCTAGGTCTGGAGGTAATGCTACCATGTAAGCTACCTCACCTACCCATTTTAACACTTCGAAAGGTCTTATAAACCTCGGACTTAATTTTCCCTTCTTTCCAAAGTGTATCTTTCCTTTCCAAGGAGATACCTTCAAAAAGACGTAAGAGCCTACTTCAAATTCTCTATTCTCTCGATGCGAATCGGTAAACTTCTTTTGTCTGTCTTGAGCTACTACCAAACGCATCCATATCAGTTTAACAATTTCCGCTGTTTGCTGCACCAATTCAGGTCTTAGCATTCGGCGTTCTCCCACTTCATCCCAATACAATGGTGTTCTGCATTTCCTTCCGTACAAAGCTTCGTAAGGCAACATTCCTATTCTTACATGATAACTATTGTTATACGCAAACTCTACTAATGGTAGATTATCATCCCAACTACCCTTGAAATCTATGACGCAAGATCTTAACATATCTTCTAACGTCTTAATTGTTCTCTCGCTCTGTCCATTGGTCTGTGGATGATATGCCGTATTTATCTTCAACTGCGTTCCCAACTGCTCTTGTAGACTCCTCCAAAAGTTCGATGTGAATCGTCGGTCACGATTTGACATAATCGATACTGGTGCTCCATGTCTAGAAATTATTTCCTTAATATAAAGTCTAGCTAATTGGTCTAAGTTATACTTGACCCTAATTGGAAAAAAGTGAGCCGACTTCGTCAACCGGTCCACTATTACCCAAATTGCATCATACCCCTTCTAAGTAGTCGGAAGTCCTACCACAAAATCCATCGTGATATTCTCCCATTTCCACTCTAGAATTTCCAATGACTATAGCAAGCCACTTGGTCATTGATGTTCGGCCTTAACTCTCTGACAAGTCAAGCACCTACTCACATACTCGGCTATCTCTTTCTTTATGTTCGGCCACTAGAAACTCGGTCGAAGATCTTGATACATCTTAGTGCTACTAGGATGAATTGAAAACCTCGAACTATGAGCCTCTTGTAGAACTTTCTCCTTTAATTCCGTCTCATTCGGAACCCAAATTCTTCCTTCAAATCTCAATAACCCCTCGTTATAAAGACTGTACTTAGTCTCTTTTTTATTGGTTAACTGCTCCTTTACTCGGTCACATTTGTCAATTTTGAGCTGCACCTCCTCAACTCTCTCTACGATAGTAGATTGCATCTCTGTCGTAAAAAGTATCTATCCCGATTCACATGGAAAATTCACTTCTATCTCCATCCTAGCCATCTCTGTTATTAACTCAGTTTGAGCCGTTAACATAGACAACTTTTCCCAACCCTGTCTACTTAAAGCGTCGGCAACTACATTGGCTTTTCCAGGGTGATACAGGATTTCACAGTCGTAATCCTTTATCAACTCTAGCCATCTCCTCTGCCTCATATTCAACTTCTTCTGAGTGAAGATATATTTCAGACTCTTATGGTCCGTGTATATCTCACATTTTTCCCCATAAAGATAATGTCTCCATATCTTTAGAAAGCAAAACTATCTGCGGCTAGTTCCAGATCATGAGTAGGGTAAACTTTCTCATAATCCTTCAACTGCCTAGATGCATGAGTAATGACCTTGCCATGCTGCATGAGCACGCAACAAAGTCCTCTATGCGAAGCATCGCTATAAACTATGAAATTTATCGTGTCATCGGGTAATGACAAAACAGGCGCTTTACTCAACCTCCTCTTCAATTCTTGAAAGATGTCTTCACATTTATCTGTTCACACGTATTTGTAAAAACCTAAAACCCTAATAAGACTCGTATATATAAAATCCCATTATATAAATAAAATTTCTCTGTTCTGAATGTGTTGTGTTAATATATACTTGGTTTGACAAATTTGACCAAATAAATTTTTGTCCGAAAAACGTCGTGCTTGACACCTCGTGCTTAATTTTTTTTTTTATAATCGAACTTTTCGGTAAAATTATTTTGACAAGTTTCTTTGTCGTGCTTACACTGACAAAACGCTTTGTCGTGCTTGTTAGGATTAGTGAGAAATTTAGGTTAACAACCCTAGATTAACAAACCCTAACCCTAATTATCAAAACCCTAACCCTAATTTGTAAACTAAATCCTAATTAGCTAATTAAACCCTAATTAGATTATCTTAACACCTAATCATGGTTAGCAAACTTCAATTAGATACTAATTAACATTACTTAACAATCCTAATCATTAGAAACAAAACCCTACTCAAGATTATTGAAGATTAAAGCCTAATTAAGCTACTAAAAAAAACCTAAGTAGTTCCTAGGCTGCACATGACATGCTTGTAACTCCTAAGCATGACAATAGTTATCAGATAAAATCTTTGTAGAGGCAAGTTGCTCAAAAATGACCAAAAAGCCAAGTTAAAGAATTCTATAAATAGGAACCTTAGGGCTAAGAAAACTCACGAAATTTATAAGCCTAGATACACTTATAAACCTACCAAATCAAGCCTGGGAGATTGCAGCAATAACATCAGAAGCTAGAATAAAAAATTACTCAAGAAAAGGTACAAACCCTAGTTCATAATTAGCTCTATGATCTTATGTTAGATTTGTTGTTTAGATATTTAGAATTATGTATTAGTTTGTTAGAAAATATGTTAGATTGGTAGAACACGTTTTCATAACATCTAGATGCCTTAATTAAGTGTTTTAAGAAATATGGAAATTTTGAAAACTATGTCTGACAGTCGAATGTCAGGGCCTATAGATTCATATGTGTTTATGTTTTGGTCTGTTAATTGTTTGTTATTTGTAGCCTGTTAGTAGGTCTTTAATCTGAAAAAGAAAACAGGTTCATTTGAACCATAGATTTTAGGTTATAAGCAGTCAAAGTGGGTTGACCGTTCACGGATTACAGTTTTCTGGGTTACCCAGAAAACTCAAGAAAAGTCGAACCGGCTACTTTGACCAACCTGTTTAATCGTCTTCTGTTTGTGATTTTTATAAGTTTTTGTCATAGATCAATACCCTGTTATATGTACTACATATCTATGATCTTTAATTAAACAAACAACGTATAGGTTTACTGGAATTAATGGTCAAAAGTCGTTGACCGAGCTTGACCATGTTTTCTGGGTTTTCTTGAACACGAAGAACAGCGTTTGGCTGTACTTTGACCAGCATAATTAGAGACCTTAGATTTATTCTTTGTTCATGTTAATGTTATATATATGTACCCTGACATATATACTATATGTTACTCTAAACATCACAAAGATCTAATACACAAAATCAAAGATATTTAAGCCACAAAACCGTTGACCGGCCATGACTTCTGTCCTGGGTTACCCATAGACTCAAGAATAGCTCTAACAGTGACTTTGAGCCTCTATAACTTCTTGATATATGTAGGTTAAAGCCTAAAATTTATTTCATGTTATACTACTGTATTAGTACTACAACATCAACTCTTGAACAAACCAAGAATCATAATCAGTAGCATTTTAATTAGTGGTCAAACTAGTCACTCGACCATGACCAAACTGCTGCCCAGAAACTCAAGAACACCTACAACAAAACTTTCTATCACTGAAGGGCTTTAGTGACAAACATAAATTATTTTTCTAAAAATAAATTATAAAAATTAAAAATAATTAATAAATAAATATAAAAACAGTTTTAAAAATTATATTAAATTATTATAAATAAATTAAATATTTTTACATAAATTTAATAATTATTTTATATTATTTTGATATTATTAATAATTAACTTATTAATAAAGAAATTAGAATAAATTATTTATAAATACTAATTAATTATGCAAAAATATTATTAATGATATAAAAATTATAATAAATGAATAATCAATGTTTTTGTAAAATGTTAAGTAAATATTAATTACTTATAACTAGAAATAAATGATTTAAAAATCATTTTAAAGATACATAAATATTTTAAATACTTTAAAATTTCTAAAAAAAGTATTATAAAGGATAATTAAATTTTATAAATAAAATTTAGTCCATTTATCAAAGGTATTAAACACCAAATCCTATTAATCTAACTCGATATTATATTAATGTTATAATTGAGTATTGTTATC
Source organism: Panax quinquefolius (assembly GCA_020205615.1). Classification (NCBI taxonomy): domain Eukaryota; kingdom Viridiplantae; phylum Streptophyta; class Magnoliopsida; order Apiales; family Araliaceae; genus Panax; species Panax quinquefolius. Next base: position 47,835,862 of record CM035168.1, on the reverse strand, counting down.
AATACTAACATGTTAGATTTATTTATATGAACTTCGTATGTATTTATTAACGATTGAATAGCATAACTTGACTGATCTATGCTCAGGCAAGTTCTCTATCCTTAAATCTCTTATAAAGCAAGTTTCCTAAACCCTACCCTTATATCTTGATATCTTGAATTGTCTTTGTTATATTATACCAATCCTACAATTGAATTGCCAAATTATTGTAAAGTTATTGCTATAGATTCAGCATAACTAAAAAATGAATTGTTTATTCAGATGATAATGTTTATTGAGCATAAACTGTTGTGTCAAACCAAATTGTTTTTGTAAGACATCTTAGACTGAAGTTGGGTATCCCGTAAGGGATTGAAATTTAGTCAATTCATATATTGACATTTAGTGTATTTTGTGCACTGGTAGGATGATATGCATACTCCTAAGATGTTGAATAAGCTGATCCCCTATCTCACATCTGAACAAATTTTCTAAGTTTGTGTGACTAACAGAAATAAAGAAAAATTCCAATAATTGTTGAAATAGATAGAAATCCAGAAATGGTACAACTATCAGTCGAAATTTGAAATGTTATATTTCTTCAAATCCTATATTGTTATAAATACACAACTTGCTGAGCATGTCATAGCTCACCCTTGCAAATTATTTCCTTTACAGTTTTAGATAGTAATCCTGGAACATCTGGAGTAGATAAAGGGAAGCGTCCCTACATAGATTAAATTATATTATTTTCTGTTTGAATACCCTATAATAAGAACTCGTTATGAGAATCATGTAATCAAATCTTAATATTATGATATATATAACATCTTTTATTTCTGCAACCGTGTTTTCTTACATATATAGATGTAAAATTAGACTTCTTCGAATCTAGTTGAGATCCTTGGGAACTATTTATCTGAGTGAGGGTATTAATAGCATGGATTGTTCATATTGTTATTGATACTCTGATTTTGGATAGATAGTTACTATCGATACGATAATATAAATTCGTTTGGCTTAGACTATACATCTGGGTGAGGGTATTAGTAATATGGACTGCTCATGTTATTGCTGATACTCTGAATTTTGGATAGATAGACTCTAGTCACAAATACAGTTCATATATCTAAGTGAGGGTATCCAAACACAATAAAAGTTCTCTTGAGAATTAACATTTGTTAATGTATACTGTGAATTTTGGATCTATTGGAATTATATCTGCTAGTCCCTCTATTTAATGTAATCTTATAATCAGATACCATGGGTGTATAGATTTAAAAGCATTATATTGATTTTCTATAAACACCATATCAGATACCGCGGGAGTATAGATATGGGGGCGTTCCAAATTTTGGTATCAAAGTTGTTAAGGCTATAGATATAAGGAAGAGAAATCTTAGTATATAGTCTTCGAGTCCGTAAAAATTCTAAAATTACATATAAAATATAACATTATTTAAGGAGTTTTCTTTTATAGATGGCCAACTCCAAAGCTGAGGAAATTATAATAGCCAATAATCCACCACAAATAGAGTCATACATAGCTAGTGATGCAGAAGATGAGAAATTGCTTCATGATCAACAACTGTTAGATATTAAGGAAGAAGAGGATCCAGTGGCAGGACAGTTAATGAGAATAGATGAGCATGATGAGGCAATGGCATCACTGTTGAAAACAATAGAATATGAGGGTAATAAGTTGAGGTTTAGGGCTGATATAGCTAACGGAATGCTACAACATGAGAGAGGACATAGTCAATAATTAAAAGTACAACTTCACCATGCACAGAGGGGTAGAAAGGAAATTCAGTCAAGGCTTCTTAAAACATCTCTAGGTGTTCGAGATACTTTTAATGATTTGCAGCGCCGTGTAGTTCGATATCCGGTAGAGGAGAAGAAGATGGCTTATCTCATCAATCGATCTGTGGTTTGTCACATGATTCATGATTCTTTTGATGATATTAATGAATTCTAGAGTGTAGTATAGGTGGTTGAATGCTTTATATTAGTACAATAAAGAAGCATTCAAAGTTTGTAATGTAATCAGTACTTTATAAGATAGTAGTATGTTTAATTATGAAGTTGTTGTGTAATACTATTGTGATATATAAAATAAACAATATGTTGTGTTACTCAAATTCTTATGTGAATTTTATTGGTTTATATAGAATCATGCCACCAACCAGAAGACCCCAAAGAAAAATGAATGATGATAATTCTACCTAGCATTTAGTTGACCTTATGCTAGGAGTTGTAAATAGAGCTGTGAACCAAAACACAGCTTTTAAAGACTTTAAATTAGTTGGACCACCTGAGTTTAAAGGTACATCAGAACCTGTAGATGCACAAAATTGGATTTCTGAGATAGATAAATTTTTCCTAGTAACCAATGTTAATAATAACCAAAAGATAACTTTTGCAACCTTTTTCTTAAAGGGTGAGGCTAATTATTGGTGGGAATCAACCAAAGGTCGGGTAGAAACTAAAATTGTTCCTTGGGATAGATTTAAAGAGTTGTTCTTTGAAAACTATTTTTCCCAATCCCTGAAAGACCGAATGGAATTAAAATTTCTGGACTTAAAACAAGGAGATCTTACTATAACCCAGTATACAGCTAAGTTTAATGAACTGTCCAGGTTTGCTCCTCATCAAGTAACCACTGAACTTAGAAAGACTCGTAGGTTTCAAGAAGGTTTAAAACCTCAGATTCGGAGTAGATTGTTAGTACTTCAAATAAAAACTTTCTCTGAGATACTAGAGAAGGCCACTATAGCTGAAAGTGAGAATGACAGTCTTGCTAAATTTCATCAGGACAAGAGAAGTCAAAATGAAAAAGGAAAAATTAGGACAGAACCCAGTTCAGGTGGGTTTAATAACAAACGTAAATGAGATAATTCTTTTTATAACAACCTAGGGAAAAAGATAGGACATACTAATAACAATTTTAATAATAATAATATTAAACCTTGTCCTAATTGTGGTAAGAAACATAGAGGAGAATGCCTTCATAACAAATGTTTTAATTGTGGACAATCGGGACATTATTATCCACAGTGTCCTCTTCCAAGGAAAAATAAATGTTTTAATTGTGGTTCATTGGACCATTTTTCAAAAAATTGTCCCAAACCTAAGAATCAAGGAGGAAAAGGGGTTAGAATACCAGAGAATAATAAATCAACAGTAGTTGTAGTTGGGGTTCAGAATCGACCTACCGCGAGAACATTTAATATGTCCGTGAGGGATGTTGTTGCTTCACAGGACGTGGTGATAAGTATCATCCCTATCAACAATTTAAATGCATATGTGTTATTCGATTCTGGTGCTACATGTTCATTTATGTCTAGAAATTTCTCTACAAACTTAAATATACCTTTTGAAAATTTAGATAAACCATTTTGCATAGAAATTGCTAATAATAAAAGAATTCCGGTTAAGACCATATATAGAAACTGTAGCGTGGTAATAAAAGAGCATAGTTTTAAGGTAGATTTAATACCAATTCAGTTGGGAGAATTTTATGTAATTCTAGGAATGGATTGGTTAGTTAATCATAACGCGATGATTGATTGTCATAAAAAATGTATAAACCTTTTGACTACTTCAAAGTCAAAGGTAGTGTTCAACGGTAGTTGTTCACCTAAGTAATCTCGATGTTTGACTATAGTTCAGGCAGAAAGATTACTTAGAAAGGGTTGTTTAGGATATTTGACCTATATAGTTGATACTCGACAGGAAGGAGTAAAACTAGATCAAATACCTATAGTTAAGGATTTTCCCGATGTATTTTCGGATGACTTACCAGGTTTGCCTCTAGATAGGGAAATTGAGTTCGTCATTGATCTTGTACCAGGAACGACACCAGTTTCTAAGGCACACTACAGAATGGCACCTATAGAACTAAAAGAGTTACTTATATAATTACAGGAACTCTTAGATAAAAAGTACAAACAACCTAGTGTTTCACCTTGGGGAGCACCAGTTTTGTTTGTAAAAAAGAAGGATGGAACTATGAGACTATGTATAGACTAGAGGGAGCTAAATAAGTTAACTATTAAAAATAAATATCCTTTACTAAGAATCGATGATGTGTTTGACCAATTAAAAGGGGCCGAACATTTTTCAAAAATTGACCTTAGAACAGGTTATTATCAATTAAAGTTAAGAAATGAGGATGTGCCGAAAACAGAATTTAGGACACGCTATGGACATTATGAGTTTCTTGTAATGTCTTTTGGATTAACAAATGCACCGGTAGTATTTATGGATTTAATGAATCGAGTGTTTAAACCATGCTTAGACAAATTTGTTGTAGTGTTTATCGACGATATTCTGGTATACTCGAAAACACGGGAAGAGCATATTGAACACTTGAGAGTCGTTTTAGAGATATTACGAAAGGAACAACTTTATGTAATGTTTTCCAAGTGTGAATTCTAGTTGAAGAGAGTTCAAATTTTAGGTCACGTAATTGATAAGAATGAAATATCTGTAGATCCAGCTAAGATCGAAATGGTTGTGACTTGTGAACAACCAACAACTCCAACAGAAGTACGAAGTTTTCTCGGTTTAACGGGTTATTATCGACGGTTTATAAAAGATTTTTCAAAAATAGCAACCCCATTAACCAATTTAACTCGAAAGACGGTGAAATACGTCTAGACAGATAAATGTGAGGAAAGCTTCCAAGAGTTGAAGAAGCGACTGAGCATGGCTCCATTGTTATCCTTACCAAATGATACAGGAGGCCTTGTAGTATACAGTGACGCATCACACAGAGGTTTAGGATGTGTGTTGATGCAATATGGGAAAGTGATAGCTTATGCATCACGACAACTCAAAGATTATGAGAAGAGGTATCCTACCCATGACCTAGAGTTAGCCGCGGTGGTTTTTGCTCTAAAAATTTGGAGACATTATTTGTTCGAGGAGATGTGCGAGATATATATAGATCATAAAAGTCTAAAATATATTTTTACACAAAAAGAATTAAATTTAAGAAAGAGACGGTGGTTTTAACTGATTAAGGATTATGACTGTGAAATCTTATATCATCCCGGTAAGTCCAATGTTGTAGCTGATGCGTTAAGTAGATAGAATCAGGAAAAATTTAATGTATTAACCACCAATAATAGGTTAATAAAAGACTTTGAAAGTTTAGAAATTGAGGTGGAATGTCCAACTACCTCTACCCAAAACTTGTATATTTTAGAAGGAGTTTCATCTCTGCTTAATAAAGTTAAAGAGATACAGGAGAAGGATGAAGAATGTCAGAAGTTCAAATCTAATTCAATACATGATAAGTATATTAAATTTCGAATAGATACGGATGGAATAATAAGATATGAAAATAGAATTTGGGTTCCGTTAGACCAAGCTTTAAAAGATGAAATTTTAAATGAATCTCATAATTCTAAATTTGCCATACATCCTGGCAGTACAAAAATGTATAAGGATTTAAGTCGACACTTTTGGTGGCCGAACATGAAAAGAGAAATAGCTGAATGGGTAAGTAAATGTCTCACGTGTCAAAGGGTTAAGGTTGAACATCAAAAGCCGAGTGGTTTACTTCAACCCTTACCAATTCCTGAGTGGAAGTGGGAACATATAATTATGGATTTTGTTGTTTGTCTTCGAGCTACACAAAAGGGTCATAATGCCATTTGGGTAATAGTTGACCATTTAACAAAATCAACTCACTTTTTACCTATTAAGATTACTCATAACCTAGATCACCTTGCCAAACTGTACATCAATGAAATTATCTCTAGGCATGGAGTACCTGTGTCCATAGTATCAGATCGAGATCTAAGATTTACTTCTAATTTTTAGAAAAGCCTTCAGAAACACTTAGGAACACAACTAAGATTGAGTACAACTTATCATCCTCAGACTGATGGACAGAGTGAGAGAACCATACAAACATTAGAGGATATGCTAAGAACTTGTATTATAGACTTCAAAGAAAGTTGGGAAGATCAGTTACCTTTAGTCGAATTTTCCTACAACAATAGTTATCATGCTAGCATAGGTATGCCACCCTATGAAGCTTTATATGGGCGTAAGTGTAGAACACCTTTATGTTGGGTTGAAGTCGGGGAAAGACAAATGTTAGGACCTGGGATAATTCAATAAACAACTAAAACTATCATAATTATTCGTCAACGATTCCAAGCATCTCAAGATCGACAAAGAAAATAAGTTGATCCACATCGTCAACAACGAAACTTTAACCTAGGAAATCATGTATTCTTGAAAGTATCTCCTTGGAAAGGCAAGATACGTTTTGGCAAGAAAGGAAAGTTAAGTCCGAGGTTCATTGGAACTTTTGAAATTTTGAGAAGGGTTAGTGAAGTTGCTTATGAAATAGCACTACCTCCTAAGTTAAATCATATTCATAATGTGTTTCATGTGTCCGTATTACGACCATATAAACCTGATTATAAACACGTTATACAATATGAGCCATTCCAAATAGAGGAAGATTTTTCTTATGTAGAAGAACCTGTGCAGATTGTCGACCGTAAAGAGCAAGTCCTGAGAAATAAAGTGATAGCATCGGTTAAAGTAATTTGGAGGAATCAGAACGTTAAAGAAGCTACATTGGAGCTTGAAGATAAAATGCGCGAGAATTATCCTCAATTTTTTACTTAACTTGTACTGTAATTTTGAGGACGATATTCTTATTAGTGGGGGTGAATGTAAAAACCCAAAACCCTAATAAGACTCGTATGTATAAAATCTCATTATATAAATAAAATTTTTTCGTTTTGAATGTGTTATGTGTTAATATATACTTGGTTTGACAAATTTCATCAAATAAATTTTTGTCCGAAAAACGTCGTGCTTGACACCTCGGGCTTAATTTTTTTTTCTATAATCAGACTTTTCGATAAAATTATTTTGACAAGTTGTTTTATCGTGCTTACACTGACAAAACGCTTTGTCGTGCTTGTTAGGATTAGTGAGACATTTAGGTTAACAACATTAACAAACCCTAACCCTAATTAGCAAAACCCTAACCCTAATTTATAAACTAAATCCTAATTAGCTAATTAAACCCTAATTAGATTATCTTAACACCTAATCATGGTTAGTAAACTTCAATTAGATACTAATTAACATTACTTAACATTCCTAATCGTTAGAAACAAAACCCTAATCAAGATTATTGAAGATTAAAGCCTAATTAAGCTACTAAACAAACCTAACTAGCTCACAAGTAGGCTAGGAGTCACCATTGCAAGTTCTTAGGCTGCACATGACATGCTTGTAACTCCCAAGCATGACAATAGTCATCAAATCAGATCTTTGTAGAGGCAAGTTGCTAAAAAATGACCAAAAAGCCAAGTTGAAGAATTCTATAAATAGGAACCTTAAGGCTTAGAAAACTCACGGAATTTCTAATCCTAGATACACTTAGAAGCCTGGGTGATAGCAGCAACAACATTAGAAGCTAGAATCAAAAATTATTCAAGAAAAGGTACAAACCCTAGTTCATAATTAGCTCCATGGTCTTATTTTAGATTTGTTGTTTAGATGTTTAGAATTATGTATTAGTATGTTAGAAAGTATGTTAGATTGGTAGAACACGTTTTCATAACATCTAGATGCCTTAATTAAGTGTTTTAAGAAATTTGGAAATTTTGAAAACTATGTCTGACAGTCGAATGTCAGGGCCTATAGATTCATATGTGTTTATGTTTTGGTCCGTTAATTGTTTGTTATTTGTAGCATGTTAGTACGTCTTTAATCTGGAAAAGAAAACAGGTTCATTTGAACCATAGATTTCAAGTTATAAGCAGTCAAAGTGGGTTGGCCATTCACAGATTGCAGTTTTCTGGGTTACCCAGAAAACTCAAGAACAATCGAACCGACTACTTTGACCAACCTGTTTAATCGTCTTTTATTTGTGATTTTTGTAAGTTTTTATTATAGATCAATACCCTGTTATATGTACTACATATCTATGATCTTTAATTGAACAAACAATGTATAGGTTTACTGGAATTAATGGTCAAAAGTCGTTGACCGAGCTTGATCAAGTTTTATGGGTTTTCCAGAAAACTGAAGAACACGAAGAACATCGTTTGGCTGTACTTTGACCAGCATAATTAGAGACCTTAGATTTATGCTTTGTTCATGTTAATGTTATATATATGTACCCGAGATATATACTACATGTTACAACAAACATCACACGTAATCAAAGATATTTAACCCACAAAACCGTTGACCGACCATGACTTCAGTTATGGGTTACCTAGAAACTCAAGAACAGCTCTGACAGTGACTTTGAGCCTCTATAACTTCTTGATATATGTAGGTTAAAGCCTAAAATTTGTTTCATGTTATACTACTGTATTAGTACTACAACATCAACTCTTGAACAAACCAAGAATCATCATCAATAGCATTTTAATTAGTGGTCAAACTAGTCACTCGACCACCCGCTGACCAAAGCTAAATCATGCCCCGAAACTCAAGAACACCTACTGACGACACTTTCTCACAATGAAAAGCTTTAGTGACAAATGAAATTATTTTCTAAAATAAATTATAAAAATTAGAAATAATTAATAAATAAATATAAAAGCAGCTTTTAAAATTTATATTAAATTATTATAAATAAATTCGATATTTTTACATAAATTTAATAATTATTTTATATTATTTTGATATTATTAATAATTAACTTATTAATAAAGAAATACTAAGCGAAACCCTATTAATCTAACCCGATATTATATTAATGTTATAATTGAGTATTGTTATCAATACTAACGTGTTAGATTTATATATATGAACTTCAATAGGTATTTATTAACGATTGAATAACATAACTTGACTGATCTGCGCTCAGGCAAGTTATCTATCCTTAAATCTCTTATATTTATTAATTTATAATTAATAAATAAATATAAATAAATAAATATAAAAACAATTTTAAAAATTATATTAAATTATAATAAATAAATTTTGATATTTTTACATAAATTTAATAATTATTTTATATTATTTTGATATTATTAATAATTAACTTATTAATAAAGAAATTAGAATAAATTATTTATAAATACTAAATAATTATGGAAAAATATTATTAATGATATAAAAATTATAATAAATGAATATAAATTATTTAAAAATAGTAATCAATGTTTTTTAAAATTTTAAGTAAATATTAATTACTTATAAATAGAAATAAATGATTTAAAAATCATTTTAAAGATAAATAAATGATTTAAATACTTTAAAATTTCAAAAAAAAGTATTATAAAGGATAATTAAATTTTATAAATAAAATTTAGTCCATTTATCAAATGTATTAAACACCAAACCCTATTAATCTAACTCGTTATTATATTAATGTTATAATTGAGTATTGTTATCAATACTAACGTGTTAGATTTATATATATGAACTTCGTAGGTATTTATTAACGATTGAATAACATAACTTGACTGATGTACGCTCAGGCAAGTTACCTATCCTTAAATCTCTTATAAAGCAAGTTTCCTAAACCCTACCATTATATCTTGATATCTTGAATTGTCTTTGTTATATTATACAAATCCTACAATTGAATTGCCAAATTATTGTAAAGTTATTGATATAGATTCAGCATAACTCAAAAATGAATTGTTTATTCAGATGATAATGTTTATTGAGTGAAATCGTGTGTCAAAAACCAAATTATTTTGGTAAGACATTTTATACTGAAGTTGGGTATCCCTTAAGGGAGTAAAATTTAGTCAATTAATATATTGACATTTAGTTTATTTTGAGCACTGGTAGGATGATATGCATACTCCTAAGATGTTGAATAGGCTGATCCCCTATCTCATATCTGAACAAAATTTCTAAGTCTGTGTGATTGACAGAAATAAGGAAAAATTCAAAAAATGGTTGAAATAAATAGAAATCCAGAAATGGTACAACTATCAGTCGAAATTTGAACTGTTATATTTCTTCAAATCCTATATTGTTATAAATACACAACATGCTGAGCATGTCATAGCTCACCCTTGTAAATTATTTCCTTTGCAGTTTTAGATGGTAATCCTGGAACATCTGGAGTAGATAAAGGGAAGCGTCCCTACATAGATTAGATTATATTCTTGTGTGTTTGAATACCCTGTAATAAGAACTCGTTATGAGAATCATGTAATTGAATCTTAATATTTTGATATATATATAACATCTTTTATTTCCGCAATCGTGTTTTCTTACATATATAAATGTAAAAATAAACTTCTTTGAATCTAGTTGAGATCATTGGGAACTATTTATTTTAGTGAGGGTATTAATAGCATGGACTGTTCATGTTGTTATTAATACTCTAGATTTCGGATAGATAGTTACTATCGATACGATAATATAAATTCGTTTGGCTTAGACTATACATCTGGGTGAGGGTATTAGTAATATGGACAACTCATGTTATTGCTGATACTCTGAATTTCGGATGGATAGACTCTAGACACAGATATAGTTCATATATCCAAGTGAGGGTATCCAAACACAGTAAAAGTTCTCTTGAGAATTAACATCTGTTATGGGATATTGTGAATTTTGGGTCTATGGGAATTATATATGCTAGTCCCTCTATTTAATGTAATCTTATAATCAGATACCATGGGTGTATAGATTTAAAAGCATTATGTTGATTTTTTGTAAACACTATATCAGATACCGTGGGAGTATAGATATGGGGGCGTTACAGTATTTCACCGTCTTCCTTGTCAAATTAGTCAACGGAGTCGCTATCTTCGAAAAAATCCTAGATAAATCTCCGATAGTAACCTACTAACCCTAGGAAACTCCGCACCTCAGTCGGCATTTTTGGTTGTTCCTAATTCATCACTGCTTTCACTTTCACTGAATCTACTGAAATCCCTTCTTGATCAATGACATAACCTAAAAATTGCACCTTCTCTAACCAAAATTCACACTTAGTGAATTTCGCATACAATCTTAGGTGTTCAGCATGATCTTCTGGCATCTTAGAGTAGACTAGAATATCATCGATAAACACCACGACGAACTTGTCCAAATATTGTTTGAACACTCTTTTCATCATATCCATAAATGCAGCTGGTGTATTAATCAACCCAAATGACATCACTAGAAACTCGTAATGATCATAACGAGTCCTAAATGCTGTCTTTGGTACATCCTCCTTCCTAACCTTCAATTGGTGATACCCCATTCTTAAATCTATTTTTGAAACATAATTAACCCCTTTCAACTGATCAAAGAGATCATTAATCTTGGGCAATGGGTATTTATTATTTATCGTTAACTTGTTCAACTCTCTGTAGTTGATATAAAGTCTTAACGATCCATACTTCTTCTTGATAAACAGTACCGGTGCTCCCCACGACGAAACACTCGGTTGTATGTACTTCCTGTCCAACAGTTCTTGTAACTGCACCATCAACTCCTTCATATCCACTGGCACCATACGAGCCATGGAAACTGCTGCCGCTCCTGGCACAATGTCTGTGATGAACTCGGTCTCTCTATCTGGCAGAATACATGGCAGTTCACTCAGAAATACATCAGCAAATTCACTCACTATAGGTAGTTATTCCATGGTTGCTACCACTCTCTGGGTATCAACAACATGACCCAGATAACCTACACACCCATTCCTCAATAATTTTCTCGTCAGTGTCATCGTTAGATAACATGAACGTCCTGGTGATTTATTCCCATAAAATACTACCTGAGGTTGTCTTAACGTTCTAATATCCACACATTTCTTTTGAAAATCTATAATTGCCCCATGGTTTACTAACCAATCCATCCCGAGAATTACATCAAATTTTGCTAACTGTAACAGTATTAAATCTACCGACAATTTACAACCTCGGATGTCTACGCAACAACTACTATGAATATCTTAAACATGAATTATCTCTTCGTTTACTACCTTAATGTTTAAAGGTATAAGCAACTTTTCGGGAAGTAATTCTAATCGTTTAGCAAAATCACAAGCTATGAACGAACAAGTAACACCCGAATCAAACAGCACGTAAGCATTTATGTCGTTGATCAGAGTAATACATGTGACGACATCCCCCGATGCAACTACATCTTAGACTGTCATATTAAAGGTATGGCCCATCGGCCTACCCGGCTACGCTGGACTCCTAATAGCTAACTTCCTGTTATTGGTGTCCCGGTTCTCATCCATCCCCTTCTTTGGGCAGCTCTTTGCCATGTGGTTAGTTAACCCACACACAAAGCACCCATGATTCTTCTTTGGACTGGGACAGTTAGGTTTAATGTGCCCCTCCTGTCCTTAATTATAGTACATGGCCTTACCCTTGAGACAGACTCCTAAATGAGTCTTCCCGCAGGTATTACAGGCCTCCATCCTTCTCTTCGGGTCTCATTACTTCACTCCGGTATTCCCAGAGCTAAATACCTTCCTCTTCTCACCATTGCCACTAGCTCCTTCTATTTTTCCCCCCGTTAATCTTCCCTTTATTCTTCTTTTCTTTGTGGTACTGGCTCAACTTCTCGTTACCACCCTCAGCGATTATCGCCTTCTCTAAAAGGGTCCCAAAAGTAGTGCTCTAGAATATAGACACACGGTTATAGAGCCAAGATTTCAAGCCCTTCCCAAATCGTCGCACTTTCTTTACCTCGGTATCCACTTGGTGTGGAGCAAACCTTGCCAGTTCATTAAACTTGGCGGCGTATTGGGGCACTGTCATGTCCCCTTGTTTCAAATTGAGGAACCTCATCTCCATTCTCCCTTGCATGCTTGTGGGAAAGTAGTTCTCGAAGAATGTCTCCTTGAACCCCACCCAATTTACATTCCCTATATCTGCTCTGGCCTGATTGGCCTCCCACCAAAAGTTGGCCTCTCCTTTCATCATATAGGTTGCAAAGGCAACCTTCTGGGCCTCATCAACATTTGCTATCACAAATGCCTTCTCAATTTCCTTTACCCACGTTTGGGCCTCAATAGGGTCCGGAGTTCCTTTGAACTCCGGCGGACCAACACTCTTGAAATCCTTAAAGGTCGTAGCTCGTGCTACTCCCAAATTTACGGGGATATTAGCCTCAGTTCTATTAAATGCAGCTGTTATTAAATTAACAAATTCCTGCATGGGGTTTACGGGGCCTCCCTCTTCTTGATTCGCAATAGCACCTTGATTTCATTGCACTCTTCTTGGCGGCATTTTACTGATACAACAAACAACACATCGCGTTATTATTTCCTTCTTTATTAGTTAGTTATCATTCCAAATTAAATAATAACTTTATGATCCATTGCTTGATTGTTTCATAAAATGGCTTATAGTCATTCATTCTTTGTAGTATAATACTACATCGTTTCATTACACAGCCTAAGCTAATTACATTACTATCCCGCTATTGCTTTCCAAAAATTGGAATTTACAAAAGACTACCCTTTTCTATACAAAAGAGGGTTTTACATCACTACTAGATACAAAAATATTTATATATTTAAACTACTCTACCTACTACTAGATTACATCTGCCTTAATGCATTACAAAAATATCTGGCTCGTAGTGCAAAGATGGACAGGTGTTGAGGTGAACATGACCAACTGGTGATACAAATGAATATCTTTGGCCCGTAGTGCAAAGATGAATATTTGATTCAAGATGTATATTGATTGATGTTGTAGGGATAAAATATTGATGATGGACTTTTAAATTATAGAAGATAGTAGACTTCATTCTCTACTTAACACTTCTAATGAATTGTTATTTTTGCTGCAAATATTGATCTAAAACTATTATATTTTATCTGATTTATTGAAGGCTATCGATAATTTGTTTTTCATTATCTTAGTCATAATATTCTTTACTGGGCTAGTTGAACTCACTCTTTTTCTTTTTGTTCCATTTTTCTTCTAAAGAGGCAAGAATATAACGGGAACTAGTCGGGGTGTGGAGTGATGGGCCAAGACAGTTGTTTTAGTAGTCCTCACTATTTGTAAAATAGTGTATCAATAATTGTAATGAGGACTTTATTTGAGTTTGGATATTGTCTAGAAGACAATATTTGTATTAAAACTCATAGCATATGTGTTGTCGTATTTTACACGACAATTGTAATAATGAAGTTGTAGTTATTTTCTGTACCATGTATTTGGCAACTCAGAATTGGTTGTGTGGACCAATTTTGGGGGCGTCACAGATTAGGTCTTCATATTATAGTCTGCAATTAATCAAAACATATTGTCTCTGCTTAGGATACTAGCAATACACTTCTTAGTTTTAACCACCTTAGTTCTTATTGCCGCACCTTAAGCTTGCAACCAGCACTGCTTACCAGTGCACGACCTCAACAAAACAGCACACCACAATTGCGTCGTTTACGCCTTTAGTACCAAATTACGCCAAGACGCCGATCTGTAAACCAGAAGCTATGGCGACTTGACCTGTTACACCAACACTCCAATTTTTCCTAATTACTACAGAAATTCGCAAACCCCAACAACTAGAATTTTGTAACAACATCACCAAGCATGCACTTCATAATTCTACCAAGATAAATATTATATATAATTAACTTTTAAGGATCAAAAATCATATTTTTTACCAATTTTTTTTTCATATTTCAACACTTTTAGCGAATTCGATTGCCAAGTCTTTGTTTCTAAACCAATTGACACCATTTCAATTGCGTTATTTTCGTTTCTTGATATACTAACATAGTCTACAATCAATTTAAAGATTATATCAAGGTTTAATCATAAAATTTTGGACTCAATTAAGCCATTTCATATATATATATATATATATATATATATATATATATAAAGTTATTGAAATCTTCTTTTTTAAACCCAATTTCACATATTTAATCACCAAATATTACTTATATATGATAATTAACAGATTCTACAAAACCATACATACACATATACAACAATCCAACGTAACTTCCAATTCACAGTGAATAATCATTGAGAAACCAAAACATGGTAATTATGAGCAAATTATACCTTGAATCTTTGATTATTTAAAAGAAGAATGATAAAGAATTTCTCATTTTCCCTTGGTACTCCAACTCCTTTCCACTATCTCAATTCCTTCCTCTAATTCTCTCTCAATTTCTCTGTGTTTTCCTTTCCTCTCCAAACTCCTTGTTCTTTAGCCTTAGGAAGAATACGCGTAGATATAAATTGAAGGCTTCCCACATTCATTAGGTAAAAAAACAAATAGGCCATCCTTTATATTATGCCAAAGGCCACAGGGCCATGTTTTGCTATACTAATATTTCCCTCCTTAATTTATTTTTATAATCCTTATATTATATAGTTCATTGTCACATCATTATTTGATTAATTTTAATAACTTACATTTACAATTATAATAATTATAACTTTCATTATAATTATACTTATGCTTAATAAATTATTATATATCTAATTTAATTATTAAATTAAACTAGAACATCATTTTATTTAATTTAATTATTTCATTAAATTAAATCTTTAAATAATAAAATTACCATTAATTTAGTTAACATACACACTTAACTAAATTATTACACCATAATTTCATCAATTATTTATTTATCTCAATAAATAAATCAATTAAAATACTTATTTAATTCAATAAATATTTAAATTTAATTACAAAATTCTTTTTCGTTACACTTTCCACCGAAGATGTTCTTCTCTTTTGCGAGTAACTCTCAGGGGATTGTTGATTTTTATCGTGATGATAGCATGGCTTGGCTGCCATAATTGGATTTTTCTTGATGTTACTGTGACGCCCCCAAAATCATGCTCTAAACTAATGTTCGGTTTAGTTATCATCATGCTTAATACATATGAATCATGGTTAGGACTATTATAGCCATAACATGACATCTTACTACTTTAGTATCTGAGTACTCACATAATATGCAACTTAAGTTTGAAAACATGTTCAAGGTTATCTTTGTAATCTTTTTAGCACGAATGATGCAATTCAACACAGGTAAGACAAATCTAAAACCTTAATCATAAGTAAATAAGTTATGATAATCTCTTTTTAAAATCAGAAACTATATCTCTTAGCATTCATGTTCATTAACCTTAACTAAGCTTTTCTTTTCAAACGAAGTTTTAGCACAAAGCTTATCAAGTTGGTCATGGATACAACATCTATGAATCACATACCATGCTCATTTAGGTTCCAAATCAGTCATGTATATGGTCTCATAAGTTCATAATTTGTAAAACTTATATTACTTAAAAGTTTATTTTCTAAACTTTAAGTTTTCATTACAAATCTCTTACTAAAATGTGTTGATCACTTCATACTACACAAGAAAACCTTACATAACATGTTATACTTCTGTTCAGGTACATATATAAGTTATAATACCGAATCAGAAATGCCTAGCATAATTGAAACCAAAAAGCGGATTCAAGTACGCATGCAGTATCACTACCTGCACCTTAATATGAAATAGGGCGCAATCAAGGCCATGCCTTCACCAGAGGCGATAATCGCTTCTCGCTCAGAGAAGCATCATACAACTTCAATTCATTTCAGTTTAAACATGCTACAATCTACCATTAAAGGGTTCAAACATGTAAACATACTTCATAAACACCTCATGGCATGTTAATTCACATCAATTAACATGGAATTTCAAGGAATTTCTATCATTTGACAAAACCCAACTCAAGAACACAATTAGAGTTTATACCTTGTTAGGCTTGAATTGAACTCCCTATTCACTGGGTATGCTTCTACAATGCTTAGCAGCTTAGGACTCTCCAACTAAGACTTATCAAACAAATTCTAGCAGCCAAAAACCTGAATTTGGAACTTGTATATATAGAAGAAACTTAGACTAGATATTAACATTACCCTAATGTTGGAGCTCATGGTGCAAAGGAATAACACATTGGTTGTTAAGGAGTGGTTCAACAACTCCCCATCAGCCACTGGCCTTGAAATCATTACCTATGTTCTAGCCATTTGGAAGTTACGTAAATTAAATGTAGGCTACTGTTCATGTACCTCGTGACACTCAATTTGGGATAAGAAAGAAAATCTAAGCAACAAGCTTGGTTTGGTTACTATAATTCCCAACATGTAAACTTAATGTACAATTGTTACCATATTAGGAACTTTAGGGATTATTTAGGTACTCACATCATATAATCCATGCACATTAAATACATGCAATAAAACAACACAGCTAGATATTATTGTCCAGTTAGTTTATAGTTATTTTTACTATTCTCATAAACACATAATAACACTATTTAATATCAATGTTTATTTAAACACCTAATCCCTTTCCCAGTTTCTAAATTACACATCAATTTTCATTATTTTGGCATTAAGGATCACATGGAGTTCCTTGTACTAATTGATACTTTATATCACCCTAATGTATCTTTATCCATATGATTTATTAATGTCACATATACAACAAAGTGTTCCATTTCATTTTCTACAATAGAAACTAACTTTTTAAGATCGACAATGGCAATTGCGCCTTTTTTTGTACTTCTTCGAGAGGCTTAATTGCTTGGGCCCTCGGCAAAGCTAAAATGGGTTAGCTTCAAGCCAGTTCAAGTTTCTATCAGCACATAAGTTTTATATGAGATAATTTTTAACTTCTACAATGGTGATATACCCATAATTGACATAAATCAATATGTTCAAATCCTGCCACTATATTCAAATAGATTGAATATTTAATCATTAATATTCCTTTCAATTCTTTGTTATTAAAACATTAAGGTTAGTCCACCAATTTAAATAACAATTAGTGACTCCCTTTAATAATTTCATAAATTCACATAACCACATAAAGTTTAAATAAACTCACAAAACTAACTCATTAAAATTATCTCACATATTTAATTAATAAGGAGTTTAAAATTCACGGACATTACATCCCTCCCCCCTTATAAAAATTATGTCCTCGAAATTGTAAAAATAAGGTTATTCAAATAAAAACGTATAATTCGCTCTCATTTTCTCTTCTAGCTCCCACGTAGCTTCTTCTACTGCGTGATTCCTCCAGAGAATCTTAACAAAATGGATAATCTTATTCCCCAGCTTCTGCTCCTTCCTATCCAGTATCTCGATAGGAACTTCCTCGTACGATAAGTCTTTCTCGACTTGAATTAGTTCATAGGAGATAACGTGCTTGTAGTCTAGTTTATATGGCCGTAATACTGACACATGAAACATGTTCTGGATGTGCTCAAGTTCAGGAGGTAATGTTACCTTGTACACCACTTCACCGACTAGCCTCAGAATCTCGAATGGTCCTATGAATCTAGGGCTCAACTTGCCCTTCTTCCCAAAATGAATCTTCCCTTTCCAAGGAGATACTTTCAGAAAAGCATAACTTCCTAATTCAAAATCTTTCTTCTTGCGATGCAGGTTCGCATACTTTTTTGGAAATCTTGAGCTAATACTAGTCAAGCTCTTATCACGCTGATGATCTCCAATGTCTGTTGTACCAACACTGGTCCAAACAGTCGACGTTCTCCAACCTTGTCCCAAAATAAGGGCGTTCTATATTTCCTCCCATACAGCGCTTCGTATGGCGGCATTCCAATACTTGCATGATAAATATTGTTATACACGAGCTCTACTAATAGAAGGTGATCCTCCCAACTACCCTTGAAGTCCATCACACATGTTCGAAGCATGTCTTCAAGTGTTTGAATTGTCCACTCACTTTGTCCATCGGTTTGCGGATGATACACGATACTCATTCGTAGTTGTGTCCACATTCTTTCTTGAATACTCTTCCAGATGTTTGACGTGAATCGTAGATCTCTATCTGATACAATAGATACCAGCACCCCATGCCTTGAGATAATTTCCTTAACATACAATTTGCCTAACTGGTCCAAACTATACTTAATCTGAATCGGCAAAAAGTGAGATGACTTAGTAAGACAATCTACAATCACCCATATGGCGTCGTGTCCTTTCTGCGTTGCCGGAAGTCCCACCACAAAGTCCATTGTGATGTGCTCCCATTTCCATTCTGGAATCTCTAATAGTTGTAATAACCTGCTTGGTCGTTGGTGCTCTTCCTTAACTTTCTGACAAATTAGACATCTACTTACGCATTTCGCAACTTCTCTTTTCATGTTTGGCCACCAGAAGTGGTGATGCAAATCTTGGTACATCTTTGTGCTTCCTGGGTGTATCGAGTATCTCGTACTGTGCGCTTCTTACAAAATCTACTCTCTTAGTTCTGGTACTAGCGGTACCCAAATTCGTCATTCAAATGTTAGCAGTCCAGTGCCATAAATCTTAAATTTCAATTTATCACCTTCAGTCAATTGCTTCTTGATGTTATTTCAATCATTGTCCTTTTCTTGTGACTCTTTAACCTTATCCAATAGAGTCAGACTCGCTGTCACTGTAAATAATTGTTCGTTGGTCTCCATCAGATACTTAATCTCCAAATCTAGTCGTTCAAAATCTTTTACCAATTATTCTTGAATGGTCAACTTCAATAACTTCTCTCTGCTTTTTCTGCTCAAGGCATCTGCCACTACATTTGATTTTCCTGGATGGTACAAAATCTCACAATCATAATCTTTGATCAATTCTAACCATCGGTACTGCCTCATGTTTAACTCTTTCTGCGTGAAGATATACTTCAAACTTTTGTGATCTGTATATATCTCACACTTCTCGGCATACAAATAATGCCTCTAAATCTTGAAGGCAAAAACTACCGCTGCTAACTCCAGATCATGAGTCGGATATCCCTTCTCATAATCTTTTAGCTGACGTGAAGCGTACGCAATGACCCTGCCGTGTTGCATCAGTACACAGCCAAGACCCTTATGTGATGCATCACAATACACTATAAATCTTATTGTGTTGTCTGGTAAAGCCAACATAGATGCTTGACTAAGCCTCTTCTTCAAATTTAGGAAACTCTCTTCACACTTCTCCATCCAAACGAACTTAACTGTCTTTCTGGTAAGATTGGTCAACGGTGATGCTAATTTCGAAAAATCCCGAATAAATCTTCGATAGTATCCCGCTAATCCTAAGAAACTCCTAATTTTTGTCAGCGTCTTCGACTGCTCCCAATTGATAACCGCTTCTACCTTTGCGAAATCCACCGAAACACCATTCTTGTCAATAACGTGCCCTAAAAACTGCACTCTCTGCAACCAAAACTCACACTTGGAGAATTTTGCATACAACTTCTCCCTTCTTAATGTCTCCAACACTATCCGAAGATGCTCGGCTTGTTCTTCCTCCGTCTCTAAATACATTAGAATATCATCGATGAATACGACAACAAACTTATCCAAATACTATTTGAACACTCTGTTCATCAAATCCCTAAATGCTACTGGCGCGTTCATTAATCCAAATGACATTAACAGAAACTCAAAGTGTACATACCGAGTTCTAAATGTCATTTTTGGAATATCCTCCAGCCTCACTTTTAGTTGGTGATAACTAGTCCTCAAGTCAATCTTTGAAAAGTACTTTGCCCCCTTCAACTGATCAAACAAATCATCTATCCTGACCAACGGGTACTTGTTCTTAATGGTGACCTTGTTCAACTCTCGGTAGTCGATATAAAGTCTTAGCGACCCATCTTTCTTCTTTACGAATAAGACTAGTGCTCCCCATGGTGATACGCTCGGTCGAGTGTATCCCTTATCTAACAACTCTTGTAATTGAGTCATCAAATCTTTCATCTCTACCGGTGCCATACGATACGTCGCTTTATATACTGGTGTTGTCCCTGGTGCCAAATCGATAACAAACTTAATCTCTCTATCTGGTGGCAATCCTAGAATCTCATCTGGGAAGACCTCAATGAAATCCTTTACAATAGGTATCTGACTCAGTTCACCCTCGCCTCTTCGAGTATCAACCATGTGAGCCAAATAACCTATACAACCCTTTCTAAGCAATCTTTGTGTTTGCACCATCGTCAGACAATCAGATTATCTCGGCGATTTACTACCATAAAATACCACTTTTGACTTATTAGGAGTCTAAAGGTGTACACACTTCTTCATATAGTCTATTACTACTCTGTGAACTGATAACCAATCCATTCAAAGGATTACATCGAACTCCCCCAAACGAATTGGTATCAAATCCACTTTGAGCTTAAATCCTCTCAATTCGGTATAACAATTCCTATGAATTTATTCTATGGGGATAATTTCCTTATTCGCTACTTCAATGTTCATAGGGTGTTTTAATCTCTCACGGGGTAAGTCTAAATATTTAGCAAATTCTTCAAAAATAAAAGAACAGGTAGCACCCGAATCAAATAACACGTATGCATCTATATCATTAATCAGAATGATACCTAACACCACGTCCTTAGACTCCACCGCATCTTGTACGGTCATGTTGAACATTCGTGTTGTTGGTCTGTTGGCTTCACTGGTTGACCCTCCAATGTTCAATCCATTGTTGTTGTTTTTGCGGTTGTCGCTAGCTGCGTCGCCCTTTTTATTCAGGCAGCCCTTGATTTGATGGTCTGTGGCCCCACACTAGAAACATCATCCCTTCTGCTTATTTGGACACTGAGGAGCCATGTGCCCCGGTTGTCCACAATGATAACAAACACTCATTCCCTTCATGCACTCCCTCGAGTGACTCCTCCCACAGTTGTTGCACTTCATACTTTTCTTGGCTTCCCCCCCACCCCCCGGACTTATTACCTCCAGAGGATTGGCTCTCTATCCATTTACGCCTATTGGGGTTGTTGCCTCCACTGCTTTCCCCTTTTTGTCCTTCCTGACTGGTCTTCTTCTCTTGTTTGAATAGAGCGATGACTTTATTGCCTCCTTCGATAATGATAGCCCTTTCTAATAAATCAGAGTAAGTCTTAATCTTTAATACAGCCACTGCCTTCTGTACCCATGGTTTCAGTCCTAGTTCGAGCCTCCTTGCCTTCCTGGCCTCCGTGTTAACCTGATGTGGAGCGAATCGGGCCAACTCGTTAAATTTCACCGCGTACTTTTTGACATACATACTACCTTGCTTCAATTCCAGAAACTTAACCTCTATATCCTGTTGAGTATTCTCTGAGAAGTAATTCTCGAGGAATAGCTCCTTAAATCTTTCCCAAGGAATAACTCCGTCTTCTGCTCGCCCCTTATTGGCTTTCCACCAATAGTTTGCTTCACCCTTCATCATGAAAGTGGAAAAACTCATCTTCTATGCTTCGGCCACGCGTGCGACATCAAACACCTTCTCCATCTCTTCTATCCATGTATGGGCTTCAATTGGGTCCAGGTTTCCTCAGAACTCCGGTGGTCCTACCAATTTAAAGTCCTTAAAGCTAGCCAAGTGTTGTCATGGCTGCCCTACTGCTGGTGGAGACCTATTTTGCATTGCCTCAATTAACAGGTTAACGAAGTTCTGCATTGGATCATCATTTGCCCCTCCACCATTGTTAATATACCCTTCCTCCCTCTAATTACGCGATAGTCTCCTAGGCAGCATGATCTAAGGAAAGGAAGAAAACTATTAGGCTTTATGTGATATGTTATCCACGTTAGCATTAAGAAGTTTACACGTATATCAATCATTTTTGATTTAAATAAACAACTTCATTATCACAACAAAACTCGATGGATTTCCTCAACCCATCACTTACATACTCTACTTGAGTTTTCTAATATCACTAGTACAAAACTATAAATAGACGACACTTAAAAGATGGCTTTTTTATAAAAAACGTTGTGGTATTTTTTCCCACAACGTTTTTTAACAAAACGTTGTAGATACATATGAAAAAATGTTATCTATTTATAAGGGGCAATTTTTGATTTTAAATAGATAACGCTTTTTAAAAAAAAATGTTATCTATCTAAAAAAACATGGAGCAAAAAACCACACTTGAATGAAAATTTTAAAACATAGACATAATCAAAACCCTAGTTACTCTGGTTTTATATAGCTACCACATCTCCGTCTGACCGGAATCATCACTTTCTTCTTGTCGATCATCTCTTAGTCACGGAGAAGGACCGGAAGAACATAGTTTTCATCCATCTCCACCTCCCCAAATTCATTATCCTCTTGTTGAATTAGTGGTGGTGGCGAATCTATCGGTTCCAACTGCCGGAGACGTCTTCAGCGGTGCGTTGGAAGGTCGGGGCGGAGGAGGAGTAAGTACTACTGGGACGAGGCCAATGAGGTTGCTTTCTTCGACTATCGGGAGAACGAAAAGTGAAAGAGCAGTGAAGAAGGCGGCGTTAGGGTTTAGGGTTTTTGGATTTGCCTTCTGTTTGATTTCGTTCTTGGTGATGGCTGCTGACCAGAATAAGGGTTGGGCTATTGACTCCTTCCACCGTTATTTAGAGTTCAGTTTTATTAATTTCACTTCCAATCTCTCAATCTATATTATGTATCTGTATTATACATTTATAGTCTTTTGATCACAAAAAGATTTTTACACTAGACGGAGGAGTATAATTTTCATTACAACTATTCCTCTTATTAGTCTTATAATTCAATTGCTAAATCCTCCCCCTGCCTGATAATCTCCAATTACTAATATTCATATTTTTATAGCTTTGTGTTCATCCAGCCAAAAAGGTGAGACAGGGACTTTTGGCTGCTATCGAGGGACTCTTATCAAAATGTTGTTTTACACTGAAGGAGAGCAGATTAATGCTTTTGGTGAGCTGTGAATTAAGCTAATAATGTTTAAATACATCTGGTAACTTATGATAATACGTTTTTTAGAAAAGAAAAATTAGTGTTTGCAACAAATGGTAATGTGTAGGAGGATTTTTGGATGCATTTTGTCTTTATTTGGGTCAAAATTCAACATTTGTTGGTTCGCTTCAGAAGTTATTTATATTGTCAATATTGTTGTCAATATGGTACTATTGCTGCATTTTATCAGACTTCTAGCAAGTTGTTTGTATGTTTTCCCTATTTAACTAACAACTTTTTACATTGATTTTCATGTATGCAAATGATTGGTGGTGGTGATAAATGTTTCTTTATTCTTTTGAAAAGCTTCCTTCATGTTGATCTTCTAGTCTCAATTTAGCAAACTTCATGACATCATCGATAAGTTTGCTGAGCGTGGTCTTCGCTCTCTGGCTATTGCAAAACAGGTGAGTTTAGTTATATTGTAGTTTTCATTTATTGAGTTAACGAATTTGGCCCACATATGATACAAGTGTAGAACTGACACTTTCCTGATCTCAGGTTATTCTTTCTTCTTGGTAGCAGCCAGTGCCAGAGAATATTGACCATGTTATTCTTTCATATTGACCATCTCTTTGATAATATATGACAATTACAATTTGTGTTAGATATTTTCTTATGTTATTATATATATTTATAGTTGATGGATCATGGATGTAAAAGTATCATCATCATGCAAAGCCGTGGGATTGCTCTTTGTTTGATAGAGTTGGTGTACTTATTCATATGGTAGATGCATTAATTCTGTCTCAACTCTAGTGCTTTCTATAGACGACCATATAAATCTCGTGTCTATGAAAAAAAAAGAAGCTAATAACTTTATTTACTTCAGGTTTGGCTGCTGGGATGTATTCAGATCTCACCTATGGGAATTAACCTTTAAAATTGCTCACATTTCTGAATTCTAAACTGAGTCATGTAAGTGAACCTTGTATGAATAATTACTTAACTAGATCACATATGCTGCGTTTAGTTGGTTTTCTCTGTTGGCTTTGAGTGTGGATTCTTATTACCCTTGTTGTGAAGACCAACTGTGAACTAGTTGAGGTGATTATGTTTATCTATCTTGCAAATGTGAATCTGACCTAACAGGTTGCTAAAGGTTGTGCTCTAGAATGTGTTATTCTTAGTCCGACGTTCAAAGTGCGAGAATTCTAGGTGAAGATTTCTCTCATCCATTGGATTATGTATATTTTTTTTCCACTTATGTGGTGCTAGTCTTTGCTGCTGACCTGATGTAATAGTGGTATAATTGAGTACTTACTACTAACTAGGCAACAAAACTTCTGCTTTAGAATCATGAGTTTGTACCCCTTTCACGTATAGTTTTTGCTATGATAAGCAAACCTTGGGTTTAAGGCAATAAGTACTAGTTTACTTGTGCCACTTTGTCCTATAACAGATGTAATAATCGTGAATTTTAAGTCATTATATATGTATGTACATTATTGATATTTTTAAACTTTGTGTTATATAGTGATTTAATATGTGACAACATATGTGAAGTGGTGCATGGGTCAATTAATATATATACTATATTTATGGATATATACATTTATAGATTTCATTAAAAATGAAAGCTTCGTAGCCTAATTATACATTAGGTGAGACAATTAAATAACCTAAGGGTTATGGTAATAAGGAAAGGTTAGTATTTAATATGTGTACTAACTTAAGTGGATAATCTTGTTATTTCAAGTGACTAATATTTTTAAACCTATTTCTAGTAAACCTAATTAGGTTATGAGCTAAAGTCACATGTATAAGTAATTAAATTTCATATGATTGGAAATGGAAATCCTAAATAAACAATTTGGGTAACATATATTAAAATTGTTAGACTATGTTTATTACATGGCCCAAAACAATTAAAAAGAAGCCCAAAAGAAATAAAATGCAAACCAATACTTAGCCCACTTGATTAAGGGTATTTTAGACTTTTGATTAATCAAATTTGTGTATTAAATAAAAGTAAAATGGAGGATATAATGGGGCAAGGGGGAACAGGCCAATTAGGCCTTTTTAAGGCATGAAGATTATTCTAATCAAGTTCCATAAGTAGAAGTCTTTTCACACAAGGACATGTGTGTCAATCTCCCATTGGTTGCAAATCTATTAAGCACCCTTAATCACATGATTAGGCTAATTGAAGAGATAAGGCAAAGCCTTTTGTCCATGGGACAATAAAAGTATGGGAGATAATAGTTAATCACCCATTTCATTTGCTAGAACATTTCATTTTCTCTCATTCTTCTTCTTCTATCTTTTTCTCCCAAGCTAGTAGCATACAAGAGACAAAAGAGAGAGAGGGTTCAATTTTTCTAAGAGAGGGAGAGGAGTTGTTGTTCATGCATCCTAAGTTTATTACTTACTTTGGAAGAACAAGAAGGATATCAACCAAAACTAGGTGAGGTTCTCATCTTTTTCTTTTTCTTATTCTTCTTCTATTTTGGTTTTTACCTCATCATATACGGGGATTAAGGTCTAATACTCAAAGTACCCTAGTTCTATTTATCATCATGTATGGAACTAAGTATCTTGAGTGTTAGATCAAAGGTTTAGAGGAAGGAATTGAGAATATGTTCTCCAAGGGGTTAAACCCTAGTTTTTCTTCCACTAAATCTTGTGTAACTCAAGTTTTACAACTTGGATTTGTGATCCGTCGAATTGGAGTGCTAGATACATGAGTTATCTAGTAAACCCAAGTGGTAGAACACAAATCTAGCAAGTATTGAAGCCTTGGGTGCTATTTTCCTCAAAACAGTCCACATAGAAAGTTTAGGTTTTGAAACCCTAAAAAGCTACTGTCCCCGTTTTTCTTGAGGTTGTTTCGATCAGTTGTAAGTCTTTTAAAAATCTGGGAAAACTCACAGAGGTACCTTAAGAAGTTATCTACGTGTAGGAAAAAGAACGGACGCGTTTCGATTTATAAGTTGTGCGTAATGGCTATTTCCGTAAAGGACTCCTAAATATTAACACTCGAATTTCTCACTGTGTATACACTGGAAAATTCCAAAATATTTCTAGTAGGTTCATATATGTTATGAGAGTATACCCTGAAAATTTCAGATTTTTCTGAGCAAAACTCGATTTATGAAAAATGAAGTAAGATCCGAGTGTTTTGGGTACTTTAAAATTAGTAAATTATTTTCTAAAATTTCAAAATAATTTGGGGATCATTGTTGGTTCATATACTGTCCATATCCAGAAAATGAGAATTTTTGGAATCAGTTTCCTATTTTTCCTAAAAATGATTAAGTTATGATTAAAAGGAAATAAATAGTTAAATGAAGTCTTAAATAAGAAAAATGTGATTTTAATGCTTGATACTCCTAATATATAATATTATGTCTATTTTAGGGCATTTTGATAATTTATAATAAGAAATATTTTTTATGACCTTTTATGGATATTAAATAAGAGGTTTAATAAAGGGTGAACAATTAGAATAAATTGTTTATTAATCCAATAAATTATTAAAAATATTATTATGATATTAATAATATTAGAATATGATATTTTAAGTAAATAAAAATATTAAGTTTAAAACTTCATTAAAATATTATTAAATGGTTAATAATATTTGATTTAAGAATTAATAAATTATTAAAGTATTATTAAATGATTAATAATATTAGATTAAAATATTAATCATAGATTAAAATATTGTTTAAAGATTATTAATATTAAATTAAAGTATTATTATTGAGTTAATAATAATATTCGAGATTAAATAAAATGTTATTAAAATTGTAATAACATTTGTAAAGGAATAAAATATTATTAAATGATTAATAATATTAGTAATGGAATAAGATATTATTAAATGATTAATAATATTAGTAAATGAATAAAATATTATTAAATGAATAAAATATTAATACTATTGGAAAATCATTACAAGTATTATTGATTGATTAATGATACTAAAGCATAAGTAAGATATTATTAAAGTAATAATATTAATGTATGATTAAAATATTATTAAGAGGATTAATAATATTAGTAAAAGTACTAAAATATTATTAAGATGTTAATAATATTAGTAAGCGGATAAAAGTATTATTAGTGAACTAATAATACTAAGAGATGAATTAAATATTATCAAGATTAATAATATTAAGTGAATTAAAGGTAGTTGTTAATTAATAATAACATTATCGAAAGGATAATATTTCTAAGAACTAAATGTAATATATAATATCTATGTGATTACCTAATCTAATGTGATGTTATGGCTAATTGAAAGATTAACTATAGGTCTCTCAAAGGAAGATAATTAAACTGCATAGTGGATAGAATTTAATTGCGTGAAATAAGTAACCTCTGAAAACGAGGAAAGTTTCTAACTTAAACTCGAGTTATTATTTTCAAAGCATGTTAGTGAATAATTATTGATGATTATTCACATCTATATTGATTATTGAAATTTGCACTTTGTGCAATTGAATTCCTGTTCGATTATTATTGAATTGTGAATTAAATTAATGTTCTTTCATTCATGAACTGTTTATGAGATAGATCTATGCTAATTGTATCAGCTAGATCAAGCATGTTTAAATTTATTAAATCAAATGTGTTTTAAAAAGCTGTTCTTATTAAATTGATATGATAAGAACTCTTGACTGAGAAAAGGACGAATTTGATTAAGGCATGATATCGATGCCGGATTATTAAGTATTTATGCATAAATCATTGGGTATGAAAGGCTGATCCCCTTGAATACAAAAAATTATTAAGAGGTCCAGTTTAAATGACTGAGAACCTTGGAAAATGTTCATGGTTATTTCAAAACCACTCAGTTCATGTTATTCAATTATTCGAATATTCAATTGTTGATTATTAATTCATGTTCCTTCACAATCTTATATTATTGTTGAACATTGAAAGCAAAACTTATTTCCAGTCATGATATATCTCCCTTGTAGATAAACTTGCTAAGCAAATTAGTTGCATACCCTTGCTATATCATGACATTTATTTCTATTAAGCCCGAAGGATCCAACACGAAAGACAAAGGCAAGGGCAAGATCCAGGAATAGTTTAGAATGAATGTTAGTTATTATTATCTGATGGGATTTCTTATGTAAACCTTTTGTAATATGAATGATGTGTTTAAGTTAAGGTTAAGAAGACCTTGGGACCATGTTATGGAACTTTATTATAATGAACAATGTATGTTTATTATTCCGTAATAGTTATAGAATGCTTATGATGATGATAAATCGTGAGCACCAAATCCGAGGTTAGAGAACCTGGATTTGGGGGCGTCACAGGTTGGTATCAAAGCCGTAGGTTATAAACATTAGGAATTCGAAACCTATGTTATAACCTTAGTAGAAAACTCTTATAGAGTATGTTAGGAGATGGATTGTGGAAATTCATCGAGTATGTGTTGTACTTAATAAAATATTATTTCATTTTATCAATGAATATATTTTATTTTGGTACGGATGTTTGTTTTATTTATGGTGTTTGTAGGATGTCTGAAGAACACCAGGGCAGTCACTCAGTAGAGCAAGAGCCCATTGAGCGTGATGTCACGGAAGAAGCCCCTCATGGTCCTCTGATAGGGGATTTGTTGAAGAGAATCAGTCAATTAGAAGGCAGAGTGGGAGAAATAGAGGTTGAAAACCACACACTCCAGTTCACAAAAGGTCAATACAAGGAGGCGGCTTATCAAGCCCATATAGATGTAGTCGAACAAAAGGGAAAGTTGGATGAGTCAGAGTTGCAAGTTGGGATGCTGAGGGTACAACTAGAGCAGGAAAAGGCAAAGTTCGGAGAGCTGAGCGTAGAGCATTTTGCGATGCGGGGTGAGTTTGACGTGGAGATTACAGATAAGATTCACGTGGCGAAGGCATTTTATGAGTCAGCCAAGCGGATGGACCAGTTGGAGATAGCACTGCAGACCATGAAGGTCAGGGTCGAGACTTTAGGACTGGCGCTAGACGTAGCATATGAGGGCCAGCGCAGTGGGACTAGGAGGGCGCATTTTGAGACAGGGGAGTCGAGTTGATCCGTTCGACGCAGAGTTATGGAGGGGTTGTTTCCCTAGGAGCCTGTTCAGGTGACCCAGGAGGTCCACCATTGATGATTATGCTATGGACCAGTTTTAGATAGATGTATTAGTACCCCTTTTGTGTAATAGGGTTTATGTTGATGTAGATCTCAGTAGGTGTAAGGTAGTAGGTAGTTAGGTAGTATCCCTATTTGTGTATGTAGGGAAGTATCATTTTGAGTTAATCCCATCTTTTGTGTTTAAAATGGGATAGTAGCATTTATAAAAAATATACCTGTATTGAATATGTGAGACATTGAAGATTGGTTTATGAATATAAATGCATTATTATGACATGTGTTGGAAAATTTAAATAGTAAATTGTCTATTTAATGTTATGTTAATCCAGTAGACTGAACTAAATTTTTTAAAAAAAACAAACTTAACCCACTAATCTGGGAGATAGACTTCCAAGTCTTGGTAATTTAAACTCTCATGTAATGATCGTCTGATTGTTTGAATACAGTAGCGTATTACATGCTAAGTAGTTATATGATAATAAAACCCGAGTAACGTGTTAGAATTTTGTTTCACTAGATAATGCCGCCCAGACGTGTACTAAGGAACCAAGAGATTGAAGAGTCAGTTAATAATGTAGCGGGAGCTCAACCAAACCCAAGGCAAGACTTTATCAACATGATGGCTGAAGCTATGAGGAATCAAGCTCAACCTGAGGGAAATCAGGCAGAAACCAATTAGCCAACTTTAAGGACTTCAAGGCAGTAGGACCGCCAGAGTTTAGAGGAACAACAGACCCGATTGAGGCCCAGACGTGGATAAAAGAGATTGAGAAGGCCTTCATTATTGCTAGAGTAGGAGAAGAGCATAAGATAATTTTTGCTACATACTTAATGAAGGGTGAGGCTAACTATTGGTGGGAGGCCAACCAGAACAAAGTCGGGACTGGAATCGTGACTTGGGAAGCGTTCAAGAAGTTTTTCTTTGAGAACTACTTCCCTGAGAATTCACAAGCAAGAATGGAGATCATGTTTTTGGAATTAAAACAGGAGAATATGTCAGTGTAAGAGTACGCTACAAAGTTCAATGAATTGGCCAGATTTGCTCCACATCAGGTGGACACGGAGGTGAGGAAAACAAGAAGGTTCAAAAATGGAATAAAGCCGTGGATTTATAGTAAGGTAGCGGTTTTACAAATCACGTCATTCTCAACTCTATTGGAGAAAGCTCTCATAGCGGAAGGTGGAAGCGAAGCGGTCTCAAAGTACAATCGGGAGAAGAACAAGAAGAAAGTAGAATGTGGGAATCAGAATGTTAGAAATGGCGGTAGCAACAACAAAAAATAGAAATGGAGCAGTGGGGGTAGTAATTTGGAGAGTCAGCAAGGAAGTGTGCAACAGAAGAAGTCGGTGTGTGGAAATTGTGGGAAGGGTAACCCGGGAGAGTGCCTGAAAGGAAAAATGGTATGTTATACCTGTGGATAAGAAGGGCATACCTCACCCAATTGTCCTAAGGTGAAGAAGGGAGTTTTCTTTAACTGTGGTGAAGCGGGACATCGGATCAAGGATTGCCCGAGGAAGAAAAGCACGGATGGCAGAAACGGCAACAGGGGTAATAACACTAAGACAACCAGTGGAGGACTAGCCCAGCCAAACAAGCCGACAGCGAGGACATTCAATATGATAGTGCAAGATGCTGTGGCATCCAAGGAGGTGGCGTCAGGTATAATTCCGATCAACGATATAAATGCCTATGTGTTATTCGATTCGGCAGCTCCATGTTCTTTCGTATCTAATGAATTTGCTCAAAGATTATGTTTTCCTCGTGAACTATTAGAACCCCCAATGAATGTAGAAGTAGCAAACAAAGAAATTATCCATGTAGACTACATCCATAGGAACTGTTGTGCTGATATAAGAGGGTTTAAGCTTAACGTGGATTTGATACTAATTCGTCTTGGAGAGTTTGATGTAATCCTCGGGATGGATTGGTTATCGAGTCACAGAGCGATCATTGAGTGTAAGAAAAAGTGCGTACACCTAAAGACTCTGAATAAGTCAAAGGTGGTATTTTATGGCAGTAAATCGCCGAGACAATCTTGTTGTCTGACGATGATGCAAGCAAAGAAGTTGCTTAAGAAGTGTTGTATAGGTTATTTGGCTAACGTTGTGGATAACCGCAGGGTCGAGGGTGAACTGGGTCAGATACCTATTGTAAGGGAATTCGTTGACGTCTTCCCAGATGAGATTCCGAGATTGCCACCAGATAGAGAGATAGAGTTTGTTATCGATTTGGCACCAGGGACATCACCAGTATCCAAAGCGCCGTATCGTATGGCTCTAGTAGAAATTAAGGAACTGATGGTCCAACTACAAGAGTTGTTAGATAAGGGATACATTCGACCGAGCGTATCACCGTGGGGTGCACCCGTCTTATTTATAAAGAAGGAGGATGGGTCATTAAGGCTTTGTATCGACTACCGAGAGTTGAACAAGGTAACTATTAAGAACAAGTACCCGTTGCCCATGATCGATGATTTGTTTGATCAGTTGAAGGGGGAAAAAAACTTTTCAAAAATAGACTTGAGGATCGGTTATCACCAACTGAAGGTGAGGCAGGAGGATGTTCTAAAGACGACATTCAGAACTCGGTATGGACACTTTGAGTTTCTGGTAATGTCTTTTGGATTGACGAATGCACCTACAACATTCATGGACTTGATGAACAGAGTGTTTAAATAGTATTTGGATAAGTTTGTTGTCGTGTTCATCGATGACATTCTGGTATATTCAGAGATGGAGGAAGAGCACGCTGAACATTTAAGGATAGTGTTGGAGACGTTAAGGAGGGAGAAGTTTTATGAAAAGTTCTTTAAGTGTGAGTTTTGGTTATAGAGAGTGCAGTTTTTGGGTCACATTATCGACATGGATGGTGTTTCGGTGGATCCAGCAAAAGTAAAAGCGGTTATCAACTGGTAACAGCCAAAGATGCCGACAGAAATTAGGAGTTTCTTGGGATTAGCATGAAACTATCGGAGATTCATCCAAGATTTTTCAAAGATAGCATCGCCATTGACCAACCTTAGTAGAAAGGCGGTGAATTTTGTTTGGATGGAGAAATATGAAGAGAGTTTCATGGAATTAAAGAAGAGGCTCAGTCAAGCACCCGTGTTGGCTTTACCAGACAACATGGGAGGATTTGTAGTGTATAGTGATGCATCACACAAGGGTCTTTGTTGTGTACTAATGCAGCATGGCAAGGTCATTGCGTACGCTTCACGTCAGCTGAAGGACTATGAGAAGGGTTATCCAACTAATGACCTGGAGTTAGCAGTAGTTGTTTTTGCCTTGAAGATTTGAAGGCACTATTTGTATGGCGAGAAGTGTGAGATATATACGGATCACAAGAGTCTAAAGTATATCTTCACACAGAAGGAGCTAAATATGATGCAGCGCTGATGGCTAGAATTGATCAAGGATTATGATTGTGAGATTCTGAACCATTCAAGCAAAGCAAATGTAGTGGCAGATGCCCTGAGCAGAAAAGGCAGAGAGAAGTTACTGAAGTTGACCATTTAAGAGGAATTGGTGAAAGATTTCGAATGACTTGACTTAAAGGTTAAGTATCTGATGGAGACCAATGAGAAATTATTTACAGTGACAGCGAGCCCGACTTTATTAGATAAGGTTAAAGAGGCTCAAGCGAAGGACAAAGATTGCGACAATATCATGAAGCGGTTAGCTGAAGGGGATGAATTGAAATATAAGATTGATGGCACCGGACTGCTGAGATTCGAAGGACGAATTTGGGTACCGTTAGTACCAGAACTAAGAGAAGAGATTTTTTAAGAAGCGCACAGTACGAGGTACTCGATACACCCAGGAAGCACAAAGATGTATCAAGATTTGCATCAACACTTTTGGTGGCCAAACATGAAGAGGGAGGTTGCAGAATGCGTCAGCAGATGTCTAACTGGTTAGAGAGTCAAGGCAGAGCATCAATGATCGAGTGGATTACTACAGCCTTTAGAGATTCTAGAGTGGAAATGGGAGCACATCACGATGGATTTTGTGGTGGAACTTCCAGCAACGCAAAAACGGCACGACACCATATGGGTGATTGTAGATCGTCTTACGAAGTCGGCTCACTTTTTTCCGATCAAGATCAGGTATAGTCTGGACTAGCTAGCCAAATTATATATCAAAGAAATTATCTCTAGACATGGTGTACCAGTATCTATTGTGTCAGATAGGAATCCGCGATTCACGTCAAACTTCTGGAAGAGTCTTCGAGAAAGAATGGGGACGCATCTACTACCGAAAGCACCGCGTATCATCCATGATCAGATGGACAAAGCGAGGGAACAATTCAAATGCTTGAAGACATGCTCAGAGCTTGTGT
Organism: Panax quinquefolius; assembly: GCA_020205615.1. Taxonomy (NCBI): domain Eukaryota; kingdom Viridiplantae; phylum Streptophyta; class Magnoliopsida; order Apiales; family Araliaceae; genus Panax; species Panax quinquefolius. The sequence continues at coordinate 47,801,766 of CM035168.1, read as the reverse complement.
GATGGACTTCAACGGTAGCTGGGAGGATCATCTTCCATTAGTAGAGTTCGCATACAACAATAGCTATCACGCCAGCATCAGAATGCCGTCGTACGAAGCACTGTATGGAAGGAAATGTAGAACTCCCTTATGCTGGGATGAAGTGGGTGAACGTCGACTGTTGGGACCAGAACTGGTGCAGCAGACCTTAGAGATCATCAAGGTGATAAGAGCTCGGCTGGTAGCAGGAGCTCGGCTGGTAGCAGCTCAAGATCGCCAGAAGAAGTATGCAGACTTACATCGCCAGAAGAGAGATTTTGAAGTGGGGAGCTATGCATTTTTGAAAGTATCTCCCTAGAAAGGGAAGATAAGGTTTGGAAAGAATGGTAAACTGAGTCTGAGATTTATTAGACCTTTCGAGATCTTGAAGAAGATATGCGAAGTGGCATACGAGGTAGCTCTACCTCCTGAACTGGTAAATATTCATAATGTGTTTCATGTGTCAGTGCTACGAACATATAAACCTACTTACACTGAGTCTGAGATTTATTAGACCATTCGAGATCTTGAAGAAGATAGGCGAAGTGGCGTACGAGGTAGCTCTACCTCCTGAACTGGTAAATATTCATAATGTGTTTCATGTGTCAGTGCTACGAACATATAAACCTAATTACAAGCATGTGATATCGTACGAGCCAGTTCAGGTCGAAAAGGATTTATCGTACGAGGAAATTCTGGTTAAAATTTTTGATAGAAAAGAGCAGAAATTGTGAAATTATGATATACATTCTGTAAAACTTCTTTGGAGGAACCACAATGCTGAAGAAGCTACGTGGGATCTCGAAGAAAAGATGAGGGAAAATTATCCACACCTTTTTTAGTAACCCTATATGTAATTCCGGGGACAAAATTCTTATAAGGGGGAGGATGTAATAATCATGAATTTTAAGTCACTATATATGTATGTACATTATTGATATTTTAAAACTTTGTGTTATATAATAATTTAATATGTGACACCATATGTGAAGTAATGCATGGGTCAATTAACATATATGTTATATTTATTGATGTATACATTTATAGATTTCATTAAAAATGAAAGCTTCAGTAACCTAATTATACATTTGGTGAAATAATTAAATAATCTAAGAGTTATGGTAATAATGAAAGGTTAGTATTTAATATGTGTACTAACTTAAGTGGATAATCTTGTTATTTCAAGTGACTAATAATTTTAAACCTAATTCTAGTAAACCTAATTAGGTTATGAACTAAAGTCACATGTATAAGTAATTATATTTCATATGATTGGAAATGGAAACCCTAAATAAATAATTTGGATAACATATATTAAAATTGTTAGACTATGTTTATTACATGGCCCAAAACAATTAAAAGAGAAGCCCAAAAGAAATAAACTGCAAAACAATACTTAGCCCACTTGATTAAGGGTATTTTAGACTTTTGATTAATTAAATTTGTGCATTAAATAAAAGCAAAATTGAGGATATAATGGGGCAAGGGGGGATCGGCCAATTAGGCCTTTTTAAGGAAAGAAGATTATGCTAATCAAGTTCCATAAGTAGAAGTCTTTCACACAAGGACATGTGTGTCAATCTCGCATTGGTTGCAAATCTATTAAGCACCCTTAATAACATGATTAGGCTAATTGAAGAGATAAGGCAAAGCCTTTTATCCATGGGACAATAAAAGTATGGGGGATAATAGTTAATCACCCATTTCATTTGCTAGAACATTTCATTTTCTCTCATTCTTCTTATCCTATATTTTGCTCCCAAGCTAGTAGCATACAAGAGAGAAAAGAGAGAGAGGGTTCGATTTTTCTAAGAGATGGAGAGGAGTTTTTGTTCATTCATCCTAAGTTCATTACTTACTTTGGAAGAACAAGAAGGATAACAACCAAAACTAGGTGAGGTTCTCATCCTTTTCTTTTTCTTATTCTTCTTTTATTTTGGTTTCTACCTCATCATATATAGGGGTTATGGTCTAATACTCAAAGTACCCTAGTTCTACATATCATCATGTATGGAACTAAGTATCTTGAGTGTTAGATCAAAGGTTTAGAGGAAGGAATTGAGCATATGTTCTCCAAGGGGTGAAACCCTAGTTTTTCTTCCACTAAATTTTGGGAAAATCAAGTTTTACAACTTAGATTTGTGATCTGTTAAAGGGGGGTGCTAAATACATGAGTTATCTAGTAAATCCAAGTAGTAGAACACAAATCTAGCAAGTATTGAAGCCTTGGGGGCTGTTTTCCGCAAAATAGTCCATATAGAAAGTTTGGGTTTTGAAACCCTAAAAAGCTCTCGACCCGCTTTTCTTGAAATCATTTACATTGGTTGCATGTCTTTTAAAAATCTGGGAAAAATCATAGAAGTACCTTAAGAAGTTATCTACGTGTAGGAAAATAAACAGATGCGTTTCGATTTATAGGTTGTGCGTAATGGCTATTTTCGTAAAGGACTCCTAAATATTCACACTCAAATTTCTCACTGTGTATACACTAGAAAATTTCGAAATGTTTACAGTCGGTTCATATATGTTATGAGAGTATACCCTGAAAATTTTAGATTTTTCTGAGCAAAACTCGATTTATGAAAAATGAAGCAAGATCCGAGTGTTTTGGGAACTTTGAAATTAGTAAATTATTTTCTAAAATTTTAGAAAAATTTGGGGATCATTGATGGTTCATATACTATCGAAATACAGAAAATGAAAATTTTTGGAATCAGTTTGCTATTTTTCCTAAAAATAATTAAATTATGAATAAAAGGAAATAAATAGTTAAACGATGTCTTAAATAAGAAAAATGTGATTTTAATGCTTGAATACTCCTAATATATAATATTTTGAGGGTATTTTGGCAATTTATAGTAAGAAATATTATTTATGACCTTTTATGGATATTAAATAAGAGGTTTAATAAAGGGTGAACAACTAGAATAAATTTTTATTAATCCAATAAATTATTAAAAATATTATTATGATATTAATAATATTAGAGTATGATATTGTTAAGTAAATAAAAATATTAAGATTAAAATTTCATTAAAATATTATTAAATGGTTAATAATATTTAACTTAAGCATTAATAAATGATTAAAGTATTATTAAATGATTAATAATATTAGATTAAAATATTATTATTAAAAGATTATTAATATTAAATTAATGTATTATTATTGAGTAAATAATAATATTAGAGATTAAATAAAATATTATTAAAATGTAATAACATTAGTAAAGAAATAAAATATTATTAAATGATTAATAATATTAGTAATGGGATAAGATTTTATTAAATGATTAATAATATTAGTAAATGAATAAAATATTAATACTATTGGTAAATGATTAAAATTATTATTGATTGATTAATGATACTATAGCATAAGTAAGCGAATAAAAGTATTATTAGTGAACTAATAATACTAAGAGGTGAAATAAATATTATCAAGATTAATAATATTAAGTGAATTAAAGGCAGTTGTTAATTAATAGTAACATTATCGAGGCAGGATAATATTTCTAAGAACTAAATGTAATATATAATATCTATGTGATTACCTAATCTAATGTTATGCTATGGCTAGTTGAAAGATTAACTATAGGTCTCTCAAAGGAAGATAATTAAGCTGCATAGTGGATAGAATTTAATTGCGTAGCCGTAACCTACAAACGAGGCAAGTTTCCTAACTCAAACTCGAGTTATTATTTTGAAAGCATGTTAGTGAATAATTATTGATGATTATTCACATCTATATTGATTATTGAAATTCGCACTTTGTGCAATTTAATTCCTGTTCTATTATTATTGAACTGTGAATTAAATTAAAGTTCTTTCATTCATGAACTATTTATGAGATAGATCCACGCTAATTGTATCAGCTAGATCAAGCATGTTTAAATTTGTTAAATCAAACATGTTTTAAAAAGATGTTCTTATTAAATTGATATGATAAGACCTCTTGACTGAGAAGAGGACGAATTTGATGAAGGCATTATATCAATGCCGGATTATTAAGTGTTTATGCATAAATCATGGGGTATGAAAGGCTGATCCCCTTGAATACCAAAACCTATTAAGAGGTCCAGTTTAAATGACTGAGAACCTTGACAAATGTTCATGGTTATTTCAAAACCACTCAGTTCATGTTATTCAATTATTCGAATATTCAATTGTTGATTATTAATTCATGTTCCTTCACAATCTTATATTATTGTTGAACATTGAAAGCAAAACATATTTCCAGTCATGATATATCTCCTTTGTATATAAACTTGCTAAGAAAATTAGTTGCTTACCCTTGCTATATTATGACATTTATTTCAGTTAAGCCCAAAGGATCCAACACAAATGACAAAGGCAAGGGCAAGATCCAGGAATTGTGACGTCCCCAAATCCGGGTCTCTTCCAACCCGACAGATGGTGCTACACGGTACTACCATTCATACATACATTCCATTAAAATGCCTCAAAAGAACGATTATGTCTTATATATATTAAAATAATATTTACATTTCCAAGGTTCTTGATAACCCTTACACTTGTTCTTGTCATAATATCAAATATATTACAAATGTTCATCCTATACTATTACATAAGTATCCTACGGGTTTGTCTTCGCTTTGCCCTTATCCTTGCTGGAGCCTTCGGTCTGTTTGATCGTAGCTGTGTTCATATGGTTCAAGCAAGAGTGAGCATAACTAGCTCAGCAAGTACATCATTTCTAATAAACAACATGCTTGAAACATAGGAAACGTATATCTTCAATAACTGAACAATAGTTATGAAGTACTATCGATAATTCAAAATAGCACTTCTTTTCATTCAAAACGTTTTACAACAACAATATTCAGTAAAACATCAATTCCGGTCCAAGACCTTGAGCATATCATAAGTTCTTTGAAAAGGACATCCCGACACTAAGTCCGTAAGTTCGACAATACTTACGAACACGTCTAGGTGATCAGCCTATCGTACTCTATGTTGATCAACACTACATTCATTAAACGTGTGTACGTTTAAGTTGTGGCAACCTCATGTGCCTGCCGTATGACGACAAAACATTTTTAGCATACTCAGTCTTTCATTTAAAACCACACCAATATAACTTGGTAAACATTATACATGCTTTGATAGAAACATAATTTAAGTCTAGCCGAAAGAGTTGGCTTGGACTTCATCATACAATACTTCATATGTAAGAATGCATGAATTATAAAGCTTGTTCAAGATGAACTGAAACAAGGGTTAGGGTACTTTCCTTTAGCGTCTGCTACAGTTAATAACACGTTCTTTGGTTTAAGTCTTTGAGTCTATACAATAATGATAATATCACCTAACATATTAGGTCATGAATGAGCATACACAGTCCTTAATGTATCTTACCCTTCTTCTCAATCTAATTATAACTTAGATTTGTTATTATTGCTTCCGGCTTTTCGTTATGTTGTCCTTACATTATGTTTAATTGACATTCATTAACCTTAATTGATAATACTTTAGTTTATTACCAATGAGTTACCATTCTTTCTATACTTGAAAACTTTCTTCTCTTTAAAATCTAGGATCGGTCTTTGTGGCGCAAATTCGTTGCTTCTTCATCTTCTTATTTGTAGTGCGAGTTAGCAGTACCTAGCATCCGAACTTGGCTGTCAAGGCTTCCACACTTTACTTCTCGATCAAGGCCATGGCGACTTCTGCTCTGCAGATATCAAGACATTTGTCTCAAGACGCTTCTTTGCACCATCATTTGGCCTTGGGTTGGCGCCGCGGTACCAACTCTGTGCCTCAGACAACTTTTGCAGATTTTGAAATTTTGCAAAACTCCCGGACGCGTAACTTCTTTGTTATAAGTCTAAATCGGCTCGTTCAAGAGCCTACAGTTCACAAGTTACATACTCTACGCGTTTATGCAAGAATTTTATTTATTTGACTTTGTTTGCTAAAGTTTCACCTATTAGTTCATTTTTAACGAAAACAATAAACGTTCGTGAACGTTCAACGCTCGTTTCTTCGTTCTAAGTCGGAATTCGGTCATTTTCGAGTTCGCAACTCTATAATGCCAAATATGACTTGTCTCAATCGAAAACTAGCGTTTCTGAGTTCAAACACAAAATACGACTTCCATTTCGAGAATTTCACGAATTCGACGCTTAACGTCCAATCGTGTGAATTCCGGCATAACTTTGTTACTAACGATTTGATCATTGTTCTAAATGGATTCTAACCATCATATAAACATTTTAAACTACTTATTACATTAACTTATTTTCAAATTAGGTTTTGACTTATTCCTCATAAGTTCATGGCTTATTTACTTATAACTGTCATGATTTAATTTACTTATGACTTATTATTGATTTAAGTCTTTTACTCAATGTTCTCATATCATATCCAACATACTAACTTCATATGACAAACATATTATAAGTTCATCATAAGTTCATAACTTATTTAGGTTCAAGTTACTTATTCTTAACTTATTCGGCTTAAGTTCATTCATTAATCACTTCTTATATGTTCTTAGCATACATGCTTATTTCATTACACTTCTCTTATCATCCTATAATGATAGAGATGGAAGAATACTGGACAAGAGTCTTACCCTTGAAGAACTTGTACTTCTCTTCCTTGAAGATTTATTAAAGGTTGATTGACTTATTTTTGACTTATGTGAGCTTATTCTCTCTAACACTTAAGCACTTATCTTGATTGAAGTTGGATGAAATTTAATCAAGCAACAATTGAATTGTGGGGCTCTCTATTTATAGGCTTGGCAAAGTTAGGGTAGAATGGTCATTTAGGCCCTCCACCTCCTTAATCAAACCTCCTTACTATTCATTGCTTTGGCCCTAAGTAAACTTGCTTATCACAACACTTATCTAAAGCTTGACCATCACATAAAGTTCTTGCCCACAAAGTCTACCCATGGGTTGCACCATGGATCCTATTTATCCAATGGATCATGACATTGGGCTTGCTTAATTAATCTAGCTAATTCTTATTAGGCTTGTATTACATTAATTGGACTCTTAATTAACAAACACTTGGGCATACATATCACTTTCCATTGGACTTCTACCAATATACTAATACTCCTACAAGTCCATTCCATTTAATTAAAAGCCTTATCATTATACCATACATACGTATTCTAGTTCGTATATTAATTTGTAACATACGTTATTCCATTCTTCATACATACTAGTACTACTTCGTATCATACAATACTTACGCTTTCTTCTTAATGTTTAATATTCCTAACGTTCTCAAATTTAAGTCCGCATGCGAAATATTACGTTTACCATACTTAGATTATTATTACATAATCTACCTCACCTCGATATTATAACGTTACAGATTTCTCAGAAATTCAAAAAATAATTCCCGAGCGTAAATTGATGAATAATGTTTTTCGAAAAAATTTATGAAAACCTTTATTTTCATTTTAGAAATTCAAAGACTTTAATTCTCCCACGTAGTTAAAATACTACGGCTTTCCGACGTTTCTAGGTTATAGAACGACATTCATCTTACTAACACATAATAATAATAAATAATAAAATTATTTTATGCATTATTAAAAGTATTTACAAAATGTTTGATTTTCTTGGGCGTTACACTCTCTCCCCCTTATAAGGATTCTGTCACCAGAATCTCGCTATATATATAAAAAAATTACACAAATAATTGAGGGTAATTCTTTTTCATCTTTTCTTCAAGTTCCCACGTTGCTTCTTCTGCATCGTGGTTCTTCCATAACACCTTTACCGAAGGTATAACTTTATTACGCAGAACTTGTTCCTTTCTATAGATGATTTGAATTGGCAACTCTTTATACGTTAAGTCCTTCTCGATATGAATAGGCTCATACTCTATTATGTCCTTATAATTCGGCTTATAAGGTCGCAATACCGACACGTGAAACACGTTATGTATTCGTTCTAGGTCTGGAGGTAATGCTACCATGTAAGCTACCTCACCTACCCGTTTTAACACTTCGAAAGGTCTTATAAACCTCGGACTTAATTTTCCCTTCTTTCCAAAGTGTATCTTTCCTTTCCATGGAGATACCTTCAGAAAGACGTAAGAGCCTATTTCAAATTCTTTATTCTCTCGATACGAATCGGTAAACTTCTTTTGTCTGTCTTGAGCTACTACCAAACGCATCCGTATCAGTTTAACAATGTCCGCTGTTTGCTGCACCAATTCAGGTCTTAGCATTCGGCGTTCTCCCACTTCATCCCAATACAATGGTGTTCTGCATTTCCTTCCGTACAAAGCTTCGTAAGGTAACATTCCTATTCTTGCATGATAACTATTGTTATACGCAAACTCTACTAATGGTAGATTATCATCCCAACTACCCTTGAAATCTATGACGCAAGATCTTAACATATCTTCTAACGTCTTAATTGTTCTCTCGCTTTGTCCATTGGTCTGTGGATGATATGCCGTATTCATCTTCAACTGTGTTCCCAACTGCTCTTGTAGACTCCTCCAAAAGTTTGATGTGAATCGTTGGTCACGATTTGACATAATCGATACTGGTGCTCCATGTCTAGAAATTATTTCCTTAATATAAAGTCTAGCTAATTGGTCTAAGTTATACTTGACCCTAATTGGAAAAAAGTGAGCCAATTTCGTCAACCGGCTCCACTATTACCCAAATTGCATCATACCCCTTCTGAGTAGTCGGAAGTCCTACCACAAAATCCATCGTGATATTCTCCCATTTCCACTCTAGAATTTCCAATAACTATAGCAAGCCACTTGGTCGTTGATGTTCGGCCTTAACTCTCTGACAAGTCAAGCACCTACTCACATACTCGGCTATCTCTTTCTTTATGTTCGGCCACCAGAAACTCTGTCGAAGATCTTGATACATCTTAGTGCTACTAGGATGAATTGAAAACCTCGAACTATGAGCCTCTTGTAGAACTTTCTCCTTTAATTCTGTCTCATTCGGAACCCAAATTCTTCCTTCAAATCTCAATAACCCCTCGTTATCAAGACTGTACTTAGTCTCTTTTTTATTGGTTAACTGCTCCTTTACTCGGTCACATTCGTCAATTTTGAGCTGCACCTCCTCGACTCTCTCTACGATAGTAGATTGCATCTCTGTCGTAAAAAGTATTTATCCCGATTCACTTGGAAAATTCACTTCTATCTCCATCCTAGCCATCTCTCATTATTAACTTTCGGTTTGGTAGTTAACATAGACAACTTTTCCTAATTTCAATTACTTAAAGCGCGTCAAGAATTACATTGCTTTTCGGTGGTGATACGAGATTTCACAAATAATCCTTTATCAACTCTAGCCATCTCCTCTGCCTCATATTCAACTCCTTCTGAGTGAAGATATATTTCAGACTCTTATGGTCCGTGTATATCTCCCATTTTCCCCATAAAGATAATGTCTCCATATCTTTAGAGCAAAAACTACTGCGGCTAGTTCCAGATCATGAGTAGGGTAAACTTTCTCATAATCCTTCAACTGCCTAGATGCATGAGTAATGACCTTGCCATGCTGCATGAGCACGCAACAAAGTCCTCTATGCGAAGCATCGCTATAAACTATGAAATTTCTCGTGTCATCGGGTAATGACAAAACAGGCACTTTACTCAACCTCCTCTTCAATTCTTGAAAGCTGTCTTCACATTTATCTGTCCACACGTATTTGTAAAAACCTAAAACCCTAATAAGACTCGTATATATAAAATCGCGTTATAGAAATAAAAGTTCTCTATTCTGAATGTGTTGTGTTAATATATACTTGGTTTGACAAATTTGACCAAATAAATTTTTGTCCGAAAAACGTCGTGCTTGACACCTCGTCTTTTAATTTTTTTTTATAATCGAACTTTTAAGTAAAATTATTTTGACAAGTTTCTTTGTCGTGCTTACAATCGACAAAAAGCGCTTTTGTCGTGCTTGTTAGGATTAGTGAGAAATTTTGGTTAACAACCCTAGATTAACAAACCCTAACCCTAATTATCAAAACCCTAACCCTAATTTGTAAACTAAATCCTAATTAGCTAATTAAACCCTAATTAGATTATCTTAACACCTAATCATGGTTAGCAAACTTCAATTAGATACTAATTAACATTACTTAACATTCCTAATCATTAGAAACAAAACCCTAATCAAGATTATTGAAGATTAAAGCCTAATTAAGCTACTAAAAAAACCTAACTAGCTCACAAGTAGGTTAGAGTCACCATTCTAGTTCTGAAATTTGCACGTACGACATGCTTGTAACTCCCAAGCATGACAATAGTGGTCAAACTAGTCACTCGACCATGACCAAACTGCTGCCCAGAAACTCAAGAACACCTACAACGACACTTTCTATCACTGAAGGGCTTTAGTGACAGACATAAATTATTTTTCTAAAAATAAATTATAAAAATTAAAAATAATTAATAAATAAATATAAAAATAGTTTTAAAAATTATATTAAATTATTATAAATAAATTCTGATATTTTTACATAAATTTAATAATTATTTTATATTATTTTGATATTATTAATAATTAACTTATTAATAAAGAAATTAGAATAAAATATTTACAAATACTAATTAATTATGCAAAAATATTATTAATGATATAAAATTATAATAAATGAATAATCAATGTTTTTGTAAAATGTTAAGTAAATATTAATTACTTATAACTAGAAATAAATGATTTAAAATCATTTTAAAGATACATAAATATTTTAAATACATTAAAATTTCTAAAAAAAGTATTATAAAGGATAATTAAATTTTATAAATAAAATTTAGTCCATTTATCAAAGGTATTAAACACCAAACCCTATTAATCTAACTCGATATTATATTAATGTTATAATTGAGTATTGTTATCAATACTAACATGTTAGATTTATTTATATGAACTTCGTATGTATTTATTAACGATTGAATAGCATAACTTGGCTGATCTATGCTCAGGCAAGTTCTCTATCCTTAAATCTCTTATAAAGCAAGTTTCCTAAACCCTACCCTTATATCTTGATATCTTGAATTGTCTTTGTTATATTATACCAATCCTACAATTGAATTGCCAAATTATTGTAAAGTTATTGCTATAGATTCAGCATAACTAAAAAATGAATTGTTTATTCGGATGATAATGTTTATTGAGCATAAACCATTTGTGTCAAACCAAATTGTTTTTGTAAGATATCTTAGATGAAGTTGGGTATCCGTAAGGGATTGAAATTTAGTCGAATTCATATATTGACATTTAGTGTATTTTGTGCACCTTTGGTAGGATGATATGATACTCTAAGATGTTGAATAGCCGATCCCTATCTCACATCTCGAACAAATTTTCTAAGTTTGTGTGACTAATAAATACACTTTACATCACCCAAGAGCTTTAGTGACAAACAGAAATTATTTTTCTAAAAATAAATTATAAAAATTAGAAATAATTAATAAATAAATATAAAACAGTTTTAAAAAATTATATTAAATTATTATAAATAAATTCTTATATTTTTACATAAATTTAATAATTATTTTATATTATTTTGCTATTATTAATAATTAACTTATTAATAAAGAAATACTAAGCGAAACCCTATTAATCTAACTTGATATTATATTAATGTTATAATTGAGTATTATTATCAATACTAACGTGTTAGATTTATATATATGAACTTCGTAGGTATTTATTAACGATTGAATAACATAACTTGACTGATCTACGCTCAGGCAAGTTATCTATCCTTAAATCTCTTATAAAGCAAGTTTCCTAAACCCTACCATTATATCTTGATATCATGAATTGTCTTTGTTATATTATACCAATCCTACAATTGAATTGCCAAATTATTGTAAAGTTATTGATATAGATTCAACATAACTCAAAAATGAATTGTTTATTCAGATGATAATGTTTATTGAGCATAAACTGTTGTGTCAAACCAAATTGTTTTGGTAAGACATCTTATACTGAAGTTGGGTATCCCTTAAGGGAGTAAAATTTAGTCAATTAATATATTGACATATAGTTTATTTTGAGCACTGGTAGGATGATATGCATACTCCTAAGATGTTGAATAGGCTGATCCCCTATCTCACATCTGAACAAAATTTCTAAGTCTGTGTGATTGACATAAATAAAGTAAAATTCCAGAAATGGTTGAAATAAATAGAAATCCAGAAATGGTACAACTATCAATCGAAATTTGAAATGTTATATTTCTTCAAATCCTATATTGTTATAAATACACAACTTGCTGAGCATGTCATAGCTCACCCTTGCAAATTATTTCCTTTGCAGTTTTAGATAGTAATCCTGGAACATCTGGAGTAGATAAAGGGAAGCGTCCTTACATAGATTAGATTATATTATTTTCTGTTTGAATACCCTATAATAAGAACTCGTTATGAGAATCATGTAATCAAATCTTAATATTATGATATATATAACATCTTTTATTTCTGCAACCGTGTTTTCTTACATATATAGATGTAAAATTAGACTTCTTCGAATCTAGTTGAGATCCTTGGGAACTATTTATCTGAGTGAAGGTATTAATAGTATTGATTGTTCATGTTGTTATTGATACTCTGGATTTTTGATGGATAGTTAGTATCGATACGATAGTATAAATTCGTTTGGCTTAGACTATACATCTGGGTGAGGGTATTAGTAATATGGACTGCTCATGTTATTGCTGATACTCTGAATTTTGGATAGATAGACTCTAGTCACAAATACAGTTCATATATCTAAGTGAGGGTATCCAAACACAATAAAAGTTCTCTTGAGAATTAACATTTGTTAATGGATACTGTGAATTTTGGATCTATGGGAATTATATCTGCTAGTCCCTCTATTTAATGTAATCTTATAATCAGATACCATGGGTGTATAGATTTTAAAGCATTATATTGATTTTCTATAAACACCATATCAGATACCGTGGGAGTATAGATATGGGGGCGTTCCAAATTTTGGTATCAAAGCTGTTAAGGCTATAGATATAAGGAAGAGAAATCTTAGTATATAGTCTTCGAGTCCGTAAAAATTCTAAAAGTACATATAAAATATAACATTAAAACTACTATGTTGTGTAAATTTCTATACATTATTTAAGGAGTTTTCTTTTATAGATGGCCAACTCCAATGCTGAGGAAATTATAATAGCCAATAATCCACCACAAATAGAGTCATACATAGCCAGTGATGCAGAAGATGAGGAATTGCTTCATGATCAACAACTGTTAGATATTAAGGAAGAAGAGGATCCAGTGGCAGGACAGTTAATGAGAATAGATGAGCATGATGAGGCAATGGCATCACTTTTGAAAACAATAGAATATGAGGGTAATAAGTTGAGGTTTAGGGCTGATATAGCTAAGGGAATGCTACAACATGAGAGAGGACATAGTCAACAATTAAAAGTACAACTGCACCATGCACAGAGGGGTAGAAAGGAAATTCAGTCAAGGCTTCTTAAAACATCTCTAGGTGTTCGAGATACTTTTAATGATTTGCAGCGCCGTGTAGTTCGATATCCGGTAGAGGAGAAGAAGATGGCTTATCTCATCGATCGATCTGTGGTTTGTCACATGATTCATGATTCCTTTGATGATATTAATGAATTCTAGAGTGTAGTATAGGTGGTTGAATGCTTTATATTAGTACAATAAAGAAGCATTCAAAGTTTGTAATGTAATCAGTACTTTGTAATATAGTAGTATGTTTAATTATGAAGTTGTTGTGTAATACTATTGTGATATATAAAATAAACAATATGTTGTGTTACTCAAATTCTTATGTGAATTTTATTGGTTTATATAGAATCATGCCACCAACCAGAAGACCCCAAAGAAAAATGAATGATGATAATTCTACCTAGCATTTAGTTGACCTTATGCTAGGAGTTGTAAATAGACATGTGAACCAAAACACAGCTTTTAAAGACTTTAAATTAGTTGGACCACCTGAGTTTAAAGGTACATCAGAACCTGTAGATGCACAAATTTGGATTTCTGAGATAGATAAATTTTTCCTAGTAACCAATGTTAATAATAACCAAAAGATAACTTTTGCAACCTTTTTCTTGAAGGGTGAGGCTAATTATTGGTGGGAATCAACCAAAGGTCGGGTAGAAACTAAAATTGTTCCTTGGGATAGATTTAAAGAGTTGTTCTTTGAAAACTATTTTTCCCAATCCCTGAAAGACCGAATGGAATTAAAATTTCTGGACTTAAAACAGGGAGATCTTACTATAACCCAGTATACAGCTAAGTTTAATGAACTGTCCAGGTTTGCTCCTCATCAAGTAAACACTGAACTTAGAAAGACTCGTAGGTTTCAAGAAGGTTTAAAACCTCGAGTTAGGAGTAGATTGTCGATTACTTCAAATAAAAACTTTCTACGAGATACTAGAGAAGGCCACTATAGTGAAAGTGAGAATGACAAATCTTGCTAAATTTTATCAGGACAAGAGAAGTCAAAATGAAAAAGGAAAAATTAGGACAGAACCCAGTTCAGGTGGGTTTAATAACAAACGTAAATGGGATAATTCTTTTTATAACAACCTAGGGAAAAAGATAGGACATACTAATAACAATTTTAGTAATAATAATATTAAACCTTGTCCTAATTGTGGTAAGAAACATAGAGGAGAATGCCTTCATAACAAATGTTTTAATTGTGGACAGTCGAGACATTATTATCCACAGTGTCCTCTTCCAAGGAAAAATAAATGTTTTAATTGTGGTTCATTGGATCATTTTTCAAAAAATTGTCCCAAACCTAAGAATCAAGGAGGAAAAGGGGTTAGAATACCAGAGAATAATAAATCAACAGTAGTTGCAGTTGGGGTTCAGAATCGACCTACCACGAGAACATTTAATATGTCCGTGAGGGATGCTGTTGCTTCACAGGACGTGGTGACAAGTATCATCCCTATCAACAATTTAAATGCATATGTGTTATTCGATTCTGGTGCTACATGTTCATTTATGTCTAGAAATTTCTCTACAAACTTAAATATACCTTTTGAAAATTTAGACAAACCATTTTGCGTAGAAATTGCCAATAATAAAAGAATTTCGGTTAAGACCATATATAGAAACTGTAGCGTGGTAATAAAAGAGCATAGTTTTAAGGTAGATTTAATACCAATTCAGTTGGGAGAATTTTATGTAATTCTACGAATGGATTGGTTAGTTAATCATAACGCGATGATTGATTGTCATAAAAAATGTATAAACCTTTTGACTACTTCAAAGTCAAAGGTAGTGTTCAACGGTAGTTGTTCACCTAAGTAATCTCGATGTTTGACTATAGTTCAGGTAGAAAGATTACTTAGAAAGGGTTGTTTAGGATATTTGACCTATATAGTTGATACTCGACAGGAAGGAGTAAAACTAGATCAAATACCTATAGTTAAGGATTTTCCCGATGTATTTTCGGATGACTTACCAGGTTTGCCTCTAGATAGGGAAATTGAGTTCGTCATTGATCTTGTACTAGGAACGACACCAATTTCTAAGGCACACTACAGAATGGCACCTATAGAACTGAAAGAGTTACTTATATAATTACAGGAACTCTTATATAAAAAGTACAAACAACCTAGTGTTTCACCTTGGGGAGCACCAGTTTTGTTTGTAAAAAAGAAGGATGGAACTATGAGACTATGTATAGACTATAGGGAGCTAAATAAGTTAACTATTAAAAATAAATATCCTTTACTAAGAATCTATGATGTGTTTGACCAATTAAAAGGGGCCGAACATTTTTCAAAAATTGACCTTAGAACAAGTTATTATCAATTAAAGGTAAGAAAGGAGGATGTGCCGAAAACAGCATTTAGGACACACTATGGACATTATGAGTTTCTTGTAATGTCTTTTGGATTAACAAATGCACCGGTAGTATTTATGGATTTAATGGATCGAGTGTTTAAACCATGCTTAGACAAATTTGTTGTAGTGTTTATCGACGATATTCAGGTATACTCGAAAACACGGGAAGAGCATATTGAACACTTGAGAGTCGTTTTGGAGATATTACGAAAGGAACAACTTTATGCAAAGTTTTCCAAGTGTGAATTCTGGTTGAAGAGAGTTCAATTTTTAGGTCACGTAATTGATAAGAATGGAATATCTGTAGATCCAGCTAAGATCGAAATGGTTGTGACTTGTGAACAACCAACAACTCCAACAGAAGTACGAAGTTTTCTCGGTTTAACGGGTTATTATCGACGGTTTATAAAAGATTTTTCAAAAATAGCAACCCCATTAACCAATTTAACTCGAAAGACGGTGAAATACGTCTAGACAGATAAATGTGAGGAAAGCTTCCAAGAGTTGAAGAAGGGACTGAGCATGGCTCCATTGTTATCCTTACCAGATGATACAGGAGGCCTTGTAGTATATAGTGACGCATCACACAGAGGTTTAGGATGTGTGTTGATGCAATATGGGAAAGTGATAGCTTATGCATCATGACAACTCAAAGATTATGAGAAGAGGTATCCTACCAATGACCTAGAGTTAGCCGCGGTGGTTTTTGCTCTAAAAATTTGGAGACATTATTTGTTCGAGGAGATGTGCGAGATATATACAGATCATAAAAGTCTGAAATATATTTTTACACAAAAAGAATTAAATTTAAGACAGAGACGGTGGTTTTAACTGATAAAGGATTATGACTGTGAAATCTTATATCATCCCGGTAAGTCCAATGTTGTAGCTGATGCGTTAAGTAGATAGAATCAGGAAAAATTTAATGTATTAACCACCAATAATAGGTTAATAAAAGACTTTGAAAGTTTAGAAATTGAGGTGGAATGTCCAACTACCTCTACCCAAAACTTGTATATTTTAGAAGGAGTTTCATCTCTGCTTAATAAAGTTAAAGAGATACAGGAGAAGGATGAAGAATGTCAGAAGTTCAAATCTAATTCAATACATGATAAGTATAATAAATTTCGAATAGATACGGATGGAATAATAAGATATGAAAATAGAATTTGGGTTCCGTTAGACCAAGCTTTAAAAGATGAAATTTTAAATGAATCTCATAATTCTAAATTTGCCATACATCCTGGCAGTACAAAAATGTATAAGGATTTGAGTCGACACTTTTGGTGGTCGAACATGAAAAGAGAAATAGCTGAATGGGTAAGTAAATGTCTCACGTGTCAAAGGGTTAAGGTTGAGCATCAAAAGCCGAGTGGTTTACTTCAACCCTTACCAATTCCTAAGTGGAAGTAGGAACATATAATTATGGATTTTGTTGTTGGTCTTCGAGCTACACAAAAGGGTCATAATGCCATTTGGGTAATAGTTGACCATTTAACAAAATCAACTCACTTTTTACCTATTAAGATTACTCATAACCTAGATCACCTTGCCAAACTGTACATCAATGAAATTATCTCTAGGCATGGAGTACCTGTGTCCATAGTATCAGATCGAGATCTAAGATTTACTTCTAATTTTTAGAAAAGCCTTCAGAAACACTTAGGAACACAACTAAGATTGAGTACAACTTATCATCCTCAGACTGATGGACAGAGTGAGAGACCCATACAAACATTAGAGGATATGCTAAGAACTTGTATTATAGACTTCAAAGGAAGTTGGGAAGATCAGTTACCTTTAGTCGACTTTTCCTACAACAATAGTTATCATGCTAGCATAGGTATGCCACCCTATGAAGCTTTATATGGGCGTAAGTGTAGAACACCTTTATGTTGGGTTGAAGTCGGGGAAAGGCAAATTTTAGGACCTGGGATAATTCAATAAACAACTGAAACTATCATAATTATTCGTCAACGATTCCAAGCATCTCAAGATCGACAAAGAAAATAAGTTGATCCACATCGTCAACAACGAAACTTTAACCTAGGAAATCATGTATTCTTGAAAGTATCTCCTTGGAAAGGCAAGATACGTTTTGGCAAGAAAGGAAAGTTAAGTCCGAGGTTCATTGGAACTTTTGAAATTTTGAGAAGGGTTAGTGAAGTTGCTTATGAAATAACACTACCTCCTGAGTTAAATCATATTCATAATGTGTTTCATGTGTCCGTATTACGACCATATAAACCTAATTATAAACATGTTATACAATATGAGCCATTCCAAATAGAGGATGATTTTTCTTATTTAGATGAACCTGTGCAGATTGTCGACCGTAAAGAGCAAGTCTTGAGAAATAAAGTGATAGCATCGGTTAAAGTAATTTGGAGGAATCAGAACGTTAAAGAAGCTACATTGGAGCTTGAAGATAAAATGCGTGAGAATTTTCCTCAATTTTTTACTTAACTTGTACTGTAATTTTGAGGACGATATTCTTATTAGTGGGGGTGAATGTAAAAACCCAAAACCCTAATAAGACTCGTATGTATAAAATCTCATTATATAAATAAAATTTTTTCGTTTTGAATGTGTTATGTGTTAATATATACTTGGTTTGACAAATTTCATCAAATAAATTTTTGTCCGAAAAATGTCGTGCTTGACACCTCGGGCTTAATTTTTTTTTCTATAATCAGACTTTTCGATAAAATTATTTTGACAAGTTGCTTTATCGTGCTTACACTGACAAAACGTTTTGTCGTGCTTGTTAGGATTAGTGAGACATTTAGGTTAACAACATTAACAAACCTTAACCCTAATTAGCAAAACCCTAACCCTAATTTATAAACTAAATCCTAATTAGCTAATTAAACCCTAATTAGATTATCTTAACACCTAATCATGGTTAGTAAACTTCAATTAGATACTAATTAACATTACTTAACATTCCTAATCGTTAGAAACAAAATCCTAATCAAGATTATTGAAGATTAAAGCCTAATTATGCTACTAAACAAACCTAACTAGCTCACAAGTAGGCTAGGAGTCACCATTGCAAGTTCTTAGGCTGCACATGACATGCTTGTAACTCCCAAGCATGACAATAGTCATCAAATCAGATCTTTGTAGAGGCAAGTTGCTAAAAAATGACCAAAAAGCCAAGTTGAAGAATTCTATAAATAGGAACCTTAAGGCTTAGAAAACTCACGGAATTTCTAATCCTAGATACACTTAGAAGCCTGGGTGATAGCAGCAACAACATTAGAAGCTAGAATCAAAAATTACTCAAGAAAAGGTACAAACCCTAGTTCATAATTAGCTCTATGGTCTTATTTTAGATTTGTTGTTTAGATGTTTAGAATTATGTATTAGTATGTTAGAAAGTATGTTAGATTGGTAGAACACGTTTTCATAACATCTAGATACCTTAATTAAGTGTTTTAAGAAATTTGGAAATTTTGAAAACTATGTCTGACAGTCGAATGTCAGGGCCTATAGATTCATATGTGTTTATGTTTTGGTCCGTTAATTATTTGTTATTTGTAGCATGTTAGTACGTCTTTAATCTGGAAAAGAAAACAGGTTCATTTGAACCATAGATTTCAAGTTATAAGCAGTCAAAGTGGGTTGGCCGTTCACAGATTGTAGTTTTCTGGGTTACCCAGAAAACTCAAGAACAGTCGAACCGACTACTTTGACCAACCTGTTTAATCGTCTTTTATTTGTGATTTTTGTAAGTTTTTATTATAGATCAATACCCTGTTATATGTACTACATATCTATGATCTTTAATTGAACAAACAATGTATAGGTTTACTGGAATTAATGGTCAAAAGTCGTTGACCGAGCTTGATCAAGTTTTATGGGTTTTCCAGAAAACTGAAGAACACGAAGAACATCGTTTGGCTGTACTTTGACCAGCATAATTAGAGACCTTAGATTTATGCTTTGTTCATGTTAATGTTATATATATGTACCCTGAGATATATACTACATGTTACAACAAACATCACACAGAATCAAAGATATTTAAGCCACAAAACCGTTGACCGACCATGACTTCTGTTATGGGTTACCCAGAAACTCAAGAACAGCTCTGACAGTGACTTTGAGCCTCTATAACTTCTTGATATATGTAGGTTAAAGCCTAAAATTTGTTTCATGTTATACTACTGTATTAGTACTACAACATCAACTCTTGAACAAACCAAGAATCATCATCAATAGCATTTTAATTAGTGGTCAAACTAGTCACTCACTACCACCAAACTGCAAATTTCGAAACTCAAGAACACCTCAAACAACACTTTACATCATTTGAAGAGCTTTAGTGACAAACATAAATTATTTTTCTAAAAATAAATTATAAAAATTAGAAATAATTAATAAATAAATATAAAAACAGTTTTAAAAATTATATTAAATTATTATAAATAAATTCTGATATTTTTACATAAATTTAATAATTATTTTATATTATTTTGATATTATTAATAATTAACTTATTAATAAAGAAATACTAAGCCAAACCCTATTAATCTAACCCGATATTATATTAATGTTATAATTGAGTATTGTTATCAATACTAACGTGTTAGATTTATATATATGAACTTCGTAGGTATTTATTAACGATTGAATAACATAACTTGACTGATCTACGCTCAGGCAAGTTATCTATCCTTAAATCTCTTATAAAGCAAGTTTCCTAAACCCTACCATTATATCTTGATATCATGAATTGTCTTTGTTATATTATACCAATCCTACAATTGAATTGCCAAATTATTGTAAAGTTATTGATATAGATTCAGCATAACTCAAAAATGAATTGTTTATTCAGATGATAATGTTTATTGAGCATAAACTGTTGTGTCAAACCAAATTGTTTTGGTAAGACATCTTATACTGAAGTTGGGTATCCCTTAAGGGAGTAAAATTTAGTCAATTAATATATTGACATATAGTTTATTTTGAGCACTGGTTGGATGATATGCATACTCCTAAGATGTTGAATAGGCTGATCCCTTATCTCACATCTGAACAAAATATCTAAGTCTGTGTGATTGACAGAAATAAAGAAAAATTCCAGAAATGGTTGAAATAAATAGAAATCCAAAAATGGTACAACTATCAGTCGAAATTTGAACTGTTATATTTCTTCAAATCCTATATTGTTATAAATACACAACTTGCTAAGCATGTCATAGCACACCCTTGCAAATTATTTCCTTTGCAGTTTTAGATGTTAATCCTGGAACATCTGGAGTAGATAAAGGGAAGCGTCCCTACATAGATTAGATTATATTCTTGTGTGTTTGAATAGCCTGTAATAAGAACTCGTTATGAGAATCATGTAATTGAATCTTAATATTATGATATATATAACATCTTTTATTTCCGCAACCGTGTTTTCTTACATATATAAATGTAAAAATAGACTTCTTTGAATCTAGTTGAGATCCTTGGGAACTATTTATTTTAGTGAGGGTATTAATAGCATGGATTGTTCATGTTGTTATTAATACTCTAGATTTCGGATAGATAGTTACTATCTATACGATAATATAAATTCGTTTGGCTTAGACTATACATCTGGGTGAGGGTATTAGTAATATGGACAACTCATGTTATTGTTGATACTCTGAATTTTGGATAGATAGACTCTAGACACAGACACAGTTCATATATCCAAGTGAGGGTATCCAAACACAGTAAAAGTTCTCTTGAGAATTAACATCTGTTATGGGATATTGTGAATTTTGGATCTATGGGAATTATATATGCTAGTCCCTCTATTTAATGTAATCTTATAATCAGATACCATGGGTGTATAGATTTAAAAGTATTATGTTGATTTTTTGTAAACACCATATCAGATACCGTGGGAGTATAGATATGGGGGCGTTACAGTATTTCACCGTCTTCCTTGTCAAATTAGTCAACGGAGTCGCTATCTTCGAAAAAATCCTAGATAAATCTCCGATAGTAACCTACTAACCCTAGGAAACTCCACACCTCAATCGGCATTTTCGGTTGTTCCTAATTCATCACTGCTTTCACTTTCACTGAATCTACTGAAATCCCTTCTTGATCAATGGCATAACCTAAAAACTGCACCTTCTCTAACCAAAATTCACACTTAGTGAATTTCGCATACAATCTTAGGTGTTCAGCATGATCTTCTGGCATCTTAGAGTAGACTAGAATTCATCGATAAACACCACGACGAACTTGTCCAAATATTGTTTGAACACTCTATTCATCATATCCATAAATGCAACTGGTGCATTAATCAACCCAAATGACATCACTAGAAACTCGTAATGATCATAACGAATCCTAAATGCTGTCTTTGGTACATCCTCCTTCCTAACCTTCAATTGATGATACCCCGTTCTTAAATCTATTTTAGAAAAATAATTAGCCCCTTTCAACTAATCAAAGAGATCATTGATCTTGGGCAATGGGTATTTATTATTTATCGTTAACTTGTTCAACTCTCTGTAGTTGATATAAAGTCTTAACGATCCATACTTCTTCTTGACAAACAGTACCGGTGCTCCCCACGATGAAACACTCGGTTGTATGTACTTCCTGTCCAATAGTTCTTGTAACTGCACCATCAACTCCTTCATATCCACTGGCACCATACGAGCCATGGAAACTGGTGCCGCTCCTGGCACAATGTTTGTGATGAACTCGGTCTCTCTATCTGGCAGAATACCTGGCAGTTCACTCAGAAATACATCAGCAAATTCACTCACTATAGGTAGTTATTCCATGGTTGCTACCACTCTCTGGGTATCAACAACATGACCCAGATAACCTACACACCCATTCCTCAATAATTTTCTCGTCAGTGTCATCGTTAGATAACATGAACGTCCTGGTGATTTATTCCCATAAAATACTACCTAAGGTTGTCTTAACGTTCTAATATCCACACATTTCTTTTGAAAATCTATAATTGCCCCATGGTTTACTAACCAATCCATCCCGAGAATTACATCAAATTTTGCTAACTGTATCAGTATTAAATCTACCGACAATTTACAACCTCGGATGTCTACGCAACAACTACTATGAATATCTTCAACATGAATTATCTCTTCGTTTACTACCTTAATGTTTAAAGGTATAAGCAACTTTTCGGGAAGTAATTCTAATCGTTTAGCAAAATCATAAGCTATGAACGAACAAGTAGCACCCGAATCAAACAGCACGTAAGCATTTATGTTGTTGATCAGAGTAATACATGTGATGACATCCCCCGATGCAACTACATCTTAGACTGTCATATTAAAGGTATGGCCCATCGGCCTACCCGTCTGCGCTGGACTCCTAATAGCTAACTTCCCGTTATTAGTGTCCCGGTTCCCATCCATCCCCTTCTTTGGGCAGCTCTTTGCCATGTGGTCAGTTAACCCACACACAAAGCACCCATGATTCTTCTTTGGACTGGGACAGTTAGGTTCAATGTGCCCCTCCTGTCCTTAATTATAGTACACAGCCTTAACCTTGAGACAGACTCCTAAATGAGTCTTCCCGGTTGAGTATTCTGAGCCTCCATCCTTCTCTTCGGTCTCCTTCCTTCACTCCCAGATATTCCCAGAGCTAAATACCTTCCTCTTCTCACCATTGCCACTAGCTCCTTCTATTTCCCCCCCCCCTCAATCTTCCCCTTATTCTTCTTTTCTTTGTGGTACTGGCTCAACTTCTCGTTACCACCCTCAGCGATTATCGCCTTCTCTAAAAGGGTCCAAAAAGTAGTGCTCTGGAATATAGACACACGGTTATAGAGCCAAGATTTCAAGCCCTGCCCGAATCGTCGCACTTTCTTTACCTCGGTATCCACTTGGTGTGGAGCAAACCTTGCCAGTTCATTAAACTTGGCGGCGTATTAGGGCACTGTCATGTCCCCTTGTTTCAAATTGAGGAACCTCATCTCCATTCTCCCTTGCATGCTTGTGGGAAAGTAGTTCTCGAAGAATGTCTCCTTGAACCCCACCCACTTTACATTCCCTATATCTGCTCTGGCCTGATTGGCCTCCCACCAAAAGTTGGCCTCTCCCTTCATCATATAGGTTGCAAAGGCAACCTTCTGGGCCTCATCAACATTTGCTATCACAAATGCCTTCTCAATTTCCTTTATCCACGTTTGGGCCTCAATACGGTCCGGAGTTCCTTTGAACTCCGGCGGACCAACACTCTTGAAATCCTTAAAGGTCGTAGCTCGTCTTTCTCCCAAATTCTGGGGATATTAGCCTCGGTTCTATTAAATGCAAACATTATTAAATTAATAAATTCTGCATGGGGTTTACGGGCCCTCCCTCTTGTTGATTCAATAATAGCACCTTGATTTCATTGCACTCTTCTTGGCGGCATTTTACTGATACAACAAACAACACATCGCGTTATTATTTCCTTCTTTATTAGTTAGTTATCATTCTAAATTAAACAATAACTTTATGATCCATTGCTTGATTATTTCATAAAATGGCTTATATTCATTCATTCTTTGTAGTATAATACTACATCGTTTCATTACACAGCCTAAGCTAATTACATTACTATCCCGCTATTGCTTTCCAAAAATTGGAATTTACAAAAGACTACCCTTTTCTATACAAAAGATGGTTTTACATCACTACTAGATACAAAAATATTTATATATTTAAACTACTCTACCTACTACTAGATTACATCTGCCTTAATGCATTATCAAAATCTGCCTTGGCAAGACCAGCAATAATATCACGACTGATAGTATGTTATGTCATACATCTCTCTTCGGATAACCACCAATTACTTGCTTGCTTGAAAATCAATGTGAGAACTCCTATGGATATAGGACATTCTCCCTATCTTCTGTCGTTTGGTCTTTAGCTCTTCCTTGAGCTAAAAGACCCCATGCTTCAATTCGTGGACTTTGTCCTTGGCCAAAATCCTCTTGTCATGTTCCTGCTCCCATATGGACTCCACGTTCGTCTTATCCTCTATAACCATCTGGAGCTCTGCTTTCAGCTCCTTAACCTCCTAACAGTAATGGATATTTCTATCTAACACTGACATAAATAATGACATCATTGACTCCCCCGGAGCCATCTCCGCTGTTATAGTTACCGGGTTGAAGGACACTACCTCCATCTCTTCCTCTATCATACCATTGAATACGTACATGAGGTCAGGATCCTCTGAGTCTCCAGACTCAATCACAACAACTTCGGACTCTGCCTCTATGGGGTTCGGTATAACCTCTACTTGGTTAACCGATTCTTCACTAACAGCTTGTACATCTAACTGCATTCCATTTACTCCTGACATCTACACAAAACAATTCAGTTGATTAGTACACATCAGTATAATAATAAAAACACATAATATAATCATAAAGCATTTTTATTAGGTTATTTTCTTCTTTTACTTCTTTGACTCCTCTTAAGGTTATGACTTAAGATTTTTATTTTGCCCCCTTTAAGTTTTATAACCTATTGCTTTGATACCAACCTGTGACGCCCCCAAATCTGGGTCTCTTCCAACCCGACAGATAGTGCTACATGGTACTAGCATTCATACATACATTCCATTGAAATTCCTCAAAAGAACGAATATATCTTATATATATTAAAATAATATTCACATTTCCTAGGTTCTTGATAACCCTTTCACTTGTTCTTGTCATAATATCAAATATATTACAAATGTTCATCCTATACTATTACATAAGTATTCTACGGGTTTTTCTTTGCTTTTCCCTTATCCTTGCTAGAGCCTTCGGTCCGTTCGATCTTAGCTATGTTCATATGGTTCAAGCAAGAGTGAGCATAACTAGCTCAGCAAGTACAACATTTCTAATAAACAACATGCTTGAAACATAGGAAACGTATATCTTCAATAACTGAACAATAGTTATGAAGTACTATCGATAATTCAAAATAGCACTTCTTTTCATTCAAAACGTTTTACATTAACAATATTCAGTAAAACATCAATTCCAGTCCAAGACCTTGAGCATATCATAAGTTCTTTGAAAAGGACATCCCGACACTAAGTCCATAAGTCTGATATTACTTACGAGCACGTCTAGGTGATCAGCCTATAGTACTCTATGTTGATTAACACTACATTCATTAAACGTGTGTACGTTTAAGTTGTGGCAACC
Organism: Panax quinquefolius; assembly: GCA_020205615.1. Taxonomy (NCBI): domain Eukaryota; kingdom Viridiplantae; phylum Streptophyta; class Magnoliopsida; order Apiales; family Araliaceae; genus Panax; species Panax quinquefolius. Next base: position 47,775,741 of record CM035168.1, on the reverse strand, counting down.
TCACGTGCCTGTCGTATGACGACAAAACATTTTTAGCATACTCAGTCTTCGATTGAAAACCACACCAATATAACTTGGTAAACATTGTACATGCTTTGACAGAAACATAATTTAAGTCTAGCCGAAAGAGTTGGCTTGGACTTCAACATACAATACTTCATGTGTAAGAATACATGAATTACAAAGCTTGTTCAGAATGAACTGAATCAAGGGTTAGAGTACTTGCCTTTAGCGTCTGCTACAGTTAATAACACGTTCTTTGGTTTAAGTCTTTGAGTCTCTACAGTAATTATAATATCACCTAACACATTAGGTCATGAATGAGCATACACAGTCCCTAATGTATCTTACCCTTCTTCACAATCTAATTATGACTTAGATTTGTTATTATTGCTTCCGGCTTTTCGTTATGTTGTCCTTACATTTAAGTTTAATTGACCTTCATTAACCTTAATTGATAATACTTAAGGTTTAAACATGTCTTAACAATATTACAATCAAGCTTTAGTTTATTACCAATGAGTTACCATTCTTTCTATACTTGAAAACTTTCTTCTCTGCCTAAAATCTAGGACTGGCGCTGCGGCGCCGGTCATTGCTCTTCATCTCGCGCTGCGGCACGAGTTAGCAATACCTAGCATCCGGACACTTTAGTCTCTCAATCGCGCCGTGGCGCAACTCTGCAATATGTCAAGATCAACTGTCTGCAAGTATTTGTTGCGCCACCATTTAACCTTGGGTTGGTGCTTGCGCGCAACTCGTGCTCTCGAACAACTTTTTTTGAGATTTTTGAAATTTTACGAAACTCCCGGACGCATAACTTCTTTGTTATAAGTCCGAATTAGCTCGTTCAAGAACCTACGGTTCACAAATTACATACTCTACGTGTTTATGCAAGAATTTTATTTATTTGACTTTTTTTACTAAAATTTCACCTATTAGTTCATTTTTAACGAAAACGATAAACGTTCGTGAACGTTCAACGCTCGTTTCTTCGTTCTAAGTCAGAATCCGGTCATTTTTGAGTCCGCAACTCTATAATGCCAAATATGACTTGTCTCCATCGAAAACCAGCATTTCCGAGTTCAAACACAAAATACAACTTCCATTTCGAGAATTTCACGAATTTGACGCTTAACGTCCAATCGTGTGAATTCTGGCATAACTTTGTTACTAACGATTTGATCATTGTTCTAAATGGATTCTAACCATCATATAAACATTTCAAACTACTTATTATATTAACTTATTTTCAAATTAGGTTTTAACTTATTCCTCTTAAGTTTATGGCTTATTTACTTATAACTATCATGATTTCATTTAGTTATGACTTATTATTGATTTAAGTCCTTTACTCAATGTTCTCATATCATATCCAACATACTAACTTCATATGACAAACATATTACAAGTTCATCATAAGTTTATAACTTATTTAGGTTCAAGTTACTTATTCATAACTTATTCGGCTTAAGTTCATTCATTAATCACTTCTTATATGTTCTTAGCATACATGCTTATTTCATTACACTTCTATTATCATCCTATAATGATAGAGATGAAAGAATAATGGACAAGAGTCTTACCATTGAAGAACTTGTACTTCTCTTCCTTGAAGATTTATCAAAGGTCGATTGACTTATTCTTGACTTATGGGAGCTTATTCTCTCTAACACTTAAGCACTTATCTTGATAGAAGTTGGATGAAATTTAATCAAGCAACAATTGAATTGTGGAGCTCTATATTTATAGGCTTGGCAAAGTTAGGGTAGAATGGTCATTTAGGCCCTCCACCTCCTTAATCTAACCTCCTTACTATTCATTACTTTGGCCCTAAGTAAACTTGCTTATCACAACACTTATCCAAATTTTGACCATCGCATAAAGTTCTTGCCTACCAAGTCTACCCATGGGTTGCACCATGGATTCTATTTATCCAATGGATCATGACATTGGGCTTGCTTAATTAATCTAGCTAATTCTTATTGGGCTTGTATTACATTAGTTGGACTCTTAATTAACAAACACTTGGGGCTTGCATATCACTTCCCATTGGAGTTCTACCAATATACGAATACTCCTACAAGTCCATTCCATTTAATTAAAAGCCTTATCATTATACCATACGTATAATTCTCGTATTCTAGTTCGTATATTAATTCGTAACATATGTTATTCCATTCTTCATACATACCAGTACAATACTTCGTATCATACAATCATTACACTTTCTTCTTAATGTTTAATATTGCTAATGTTCTCAAATTTAAGTCTGCATGCGAAATATTTTGTTTTCCATACTTAGATTATTATTACATAATCTACCTCACCTCGATATTATAACGTTATGGATTTCTCGAAAATTCAAAAATAATTCCTGAGCGTAAATCGATGAATAGTGTTTTTCGAAAAATTTATCTAAAAACTTTTATTTTCATTTTAGAAATTCAAACACTTTAATTCTCCCATGTAGTTAAAATACTACGGCTTTCCGACGTTTCTTGGTTATAGAACGACATTCATCTTACTAACACATAATAATAATAAATAATATTATTTTATTCATTATTAAAAGTATTTACAAAATGTTCTATATTCTGGGGCGTTACAGGAATAGTTTAGAATGAATGTTAGTTATTATTATCTGATTGGATTTCTTATGTAAACCTTTTGGAATATGAATGGTGTGTTTAAGTTAAGGTTAAGAATACCTTGGGACCATGTTATGGACGTTATTATAATGAACAATGTATATTTATTATTCCGTAATAGTTATAGAATGCTTATGATGATGATAGATCGTGAGCACCGAATTTGAGGTTAGAGAACCTAGATTTAGGGGCGTCGCAACAGAGTTGTCATGCCTACTTTGTTGAATTACTGATATTTTTTTGTTTATTTTCTCTCTACTATAAAGAATAATTTGGTATTCTTAAATGGTAATATTAGTGGTCCTTTGTATCCATAGTAAAACTAGTTCAGTTGCACAACATTCACAGTGTACATGGTATTTCTCGACTGCTTAACATTATTGTGTGCAAGGCTCATAGTGCAAATTATGGCAGTTCTTGCATTACCTTCTAGAGAGCTTTGTAGTATGCGTGTCAGCTTGGAATTTCTGTAAGGCACATGTCCATTTTCCCCTTTTCTTCACCGAGACATAGAAATATACTCACAATAAATAAATATAAACACTCCAACAATATAGAGTTTTTGAGGTCATCAGGCCAAAAAAGTGAGTAATTGTGGTAAATAAAGGTACAACATGCTTACTTGTTGATATAACATGGATGAGTTTGTAAAAGTCCTCTTAGTTTTGTTTTTTTTTAATGGGCAAGGGGTGATTTAGATGTTGGGGAGGGTAAAATCAATAGTTTTCAGGATCATAGGAGGAACCTGACTCAGTGTTGCTAAAAAAGGAAAACATCAAAAGTAATCAAAGTTAGGATATGAAAGCATTGATTCACTTTCATGAGAACTGTTGTTACTATGTTTTTAAGTTTTTAATGTAAAATGTTTGTACCTAATTCCGTCTTGAAAATGAGTTCCTAGATAAAAATCAAAACTAAAGATGTCACTGTCAGCACCCCTAACGCCACAAACTATTATTATCACCAATGTTCTGCAAATGTTAAACCTTACAAGTACGTGATTTCGAATCTCCAACATTTTTCTCAGTTAACTGTTACACTAAATGAGGTGCTAAACAAGTTGACTCATGATTGAATATATCAATTAAAGGAGACAAGTACAGGAACTACCTTGATGAAGTTTTGATAATTCTTCCTATCAGGTATCAACAGTTGTATAGTGTTCGATGGTAACTTGGAGCGACTATGGAGTGGATCAGAGTTCATATATTGTCCATATCTCAATTTCAGGATATACAATAAAATTACAAAATTATCAAGTGCTTATCTGACCTTCATGAATTGCTTATCTATTCTACAATGAAGTCCAAGATATTTTGATTTCCTAACAAGAAGTTGGCAAATGTGCTACAATTGTGGTTAAAATGATCACAGTCTTGATAGCATGTACCATGGAGAGAATGAAGAAACCTTCTATATTTGTGGAGGTTTAGAACACACGGTCTGCAAGCTACCAAGTAGGTATATTAAATTTTAAGTTCTATTTACCTTGATCCCAAGATTTTTAGTGTTCCTAGGACCCAATTTATTTCTAAAGTCCTATATGCATAGATTTCTATTTGGACTCCAAGAATGTGTTTCTTTCTTTTGTTATTTTCTTGTAGCATACTTAGTATGGGCAAAGAAATCCGTTATGAAGAAGAATACTCATATTTACCCACAACATTATATAGTATGGGATATGAAGAAGAATACTCGTAATAGTCTCCTCTAGAGTAATTCCTTTATCAATGGCTAACATGACCCAACTTACATTTTTGTAAGTCTTTGTTGACTTTTATGAATGCTACAGTTTCTCTTTAAAGATCTGAATCTTATAATGGTTTTGTTTTTGTGGGGATTTATCTTTTAGCGTATGTGAGCAGCTACATGTAGAGCCTCGAGTTAATGGTCGATATGTACAGGGTTAGATGAATGTATGTATTTTGGGAGAACCTAGGCTTTTTTGCACATGCTTAGGTAGTAGCTTAATTTTATGGATAGTTTGATTTATTTTGTGGATGTAATCAAATTCACAATTCAATATAGTTGTAATTTATATTGAAAAGTGAATTTGAGATGTATATATGTATAGTTTGATATATATTTTGTGGATGTAGTAATTTGAAACTGTAAACGAATGGTATAATTCTGATGTATTTTGAATGGTTGATACATTTTGGCTTTAAATTTAAATGAGAATTTAGACCTTTTAGCTATATATCATGACTGGTAATATAGGTGAACCACAACTTTTTTTTTGTTCAAGACAATCTACAACATTTTAAAAACGTTGTGTAAGTGTGCCTAAACGTTGTCTGACATATTAAACTACAACATTTTAAGCTAGAAAACGTTGTGGAAGCATACCTTCTACAACGTTTTCAAGAATCTACTAATTTATGAAAAACAAATCTACATAGTTTTTTTCTTAAAAAAATTTGTATAATGTGTCTAACTACAACTTTTAAAAATGTTGTATAAGGGTGTCAAATAGATAACACCCTTAACCACGACGTTTTATTGTCAGAAACCACAACGTTTTTTACGCATTATCTATTTACTGTTTTGTAGTAGTGTATGGTTATAACTTAGGTTTCGCATTCCTAACGTTTATAACCTACAGCTCTGATAGCAACTTGTGACAACCCCGAATCCGGGTCCTCTGTGTGACAACCCGAGAATTTAGACAATTTATTAAAATCTTAAATGATGGATTTAAGGTCAAATAATAGACCTAGACAGAAAATAAGTGTATGCGTTTGATATTTTTGGGAAGGAATTTTGAGGATTTCAAAATTCTGTGAAGGATTTAGGTGAACTATTCAGGATTAAGTGTATATGTGAATATGTTCTGTGATAAATTGTCATTTATGTGTTTAGAATGTGGTTAAGGGTCAAGGGTTGACCAGATAAATTTTATAAGTGTCAAACCCTAATATTATTGTCGAATATCAACATTCAGCTAGAAAACCCTAGCAATGGATAAGAAACCTTAGAAACTGGTTTTAAAACCCTAATTTCAGTTCTGGGAATCCGAAACCCTAATTTGGTATATTTGAAACCCTAAATTGGGGATTTAAGTACAACGTATATGGTTTTTGTTTTAATCACAAACTTAATTACGGATAACCCTAATTGATTAATTAGAAATTCTAATAATTAGAAACCCTAATTATTAGGAACCTTAATTTGTAAATGTGAAACCCTAATTGGTAATTAGGTAATTTTAATTTTTTAATTAGAAAATATTAATCCTAATTTGTTTAAGTCCTAATGTGATTAGGAAATTGTAATATAATTAGGAAACCCTAATTATAATTTAGAAATCATGATTTTATATTTTAAAATCTAATTAGAAAGTCTTAGAAAATTAATTTACAAAATCTTTAGGGTTAGACCCTAAACCCTAAGAATTTGGACAATTGACCTTTATGCCATTAAAATTAAATGCTAAATGACTAAACTAGCCTTCTTGCATTATTTATTAGGTTACTTGTAAGTTATGTTCTAGTTTGGGTTGGTGACAAACCTTAAACCCTAGGCATGTGACTTATATCTATTATATCTCGGCCAATTTGCTAGAAACATTGTATCATATCTTTCATATTGATTAAAGAGAGAGAAAAGGGCCACTTTACTCCCATTTTCTCCCAAGCTCTTCTCTCTCTAAAAATTCAAAAATGTAGAGTGAGAGAGTGAGATAAGATAAGCTATGACCAGTCCATAAATATCAAAGATCAGATCCTCAAGGATCAAAATCAGAATCAAAGTCTCAAAGGTATAAGAACCCTAAATTTTGAAATCTTATGATTTGGTATTAGAAGTTATGATTTGTTGTTTAAAGTTGTGTTAGAGGGTGTTAATTAGTGATATGGGTTGTTAGATCCCAGATTCATAACATCAAAGTGCTCGAATTTAATGATTTATCAAATCTAGAAAAGTGGAAAAATAAGGCCTGACAGCCTAATGTCAGAGCCTCTAGATTCTTCTGTGTTAAATGTTGTGTGTGTTTTATGTTTTGGATTTGTTCTATGACATGTTGTCTATGATCTGGAATTGAAAACAGGGTCATAACATGTCTAGATCTTGAGATATAGGTGGTCAAACATGGTTGACCGACCTTGGAAAACTATTTCTAGAAAACCCAGATTTTTCCAGGTAGGTCTGACAAGCTTTTTAAGGTGTCTAATTTTGCTGTGGTTTAATTGTTGAGCCAAGTTGTTGTATTGATGTTGTTGTCTGTCATATTTACTACATATATAAGCTTTTAGATCACCCAAATGAGTAATAGAATCAAAGATATACTACGTCAAACCATCGTTGACCGATTGGCTGGATGAAGATTCTAGAAAACCCAGAATCTTCAAGAACAGGTTCCTGACAAGTAGTTTAACCGGCCCAGATCTTGTGTAGCTAATTTTGTTATGTTGCTATGATGTTATGAGGTTGTACTCTGACATCAAGACTATAATTGTGAACTTTTATATCACATAAACAAGTCATTGAATGCAAACTATATGGATCCAAAGTTGGTATCTCGTCTGTTCTTCAATTTCTAGAAAACCCGTAAAATTGAAGAACAACGTCTGACAGATTTTTGGTGACTTAGATCTCTATGATCTGATGTTGTATGGCCATGGAACAAGTTGGTAATGCTAGTATTACATTAGTACTTCAGTTCTAAAAATATTAGAAGCCCAGAAACGTAATGAACATGATTCTAAAACCGGTCAAACCATGCCCCTCGATAACTGACATGGATTTCTGGGCAAGCTCAAGAACATTCCAAGAACACAATAAGCGACGAATTCGTCGCCTAAAGTCCCTATAGCGACAGTTTATTTTGGAAATTAATTATTATAATAAATAATTAGAAAAAAAATGTTTTTAATCATTAAAAATACAAAATAATTTCCTAAAAATTATTTTAAAGTCTGAAAATTAGTTTTTAATTATTTAAATATATTTCAAAAATATTTAATATTTTTGGAATATAAAAGGTATTTAATTTATTTAATTATAATATTAAATAAATTATTTAAAAATGGTTTTAATTAATGAAAATCATGAAAAATTATATTATGATATTAGAAAATATTTGAAGTTATTTTGATAACTTTTAATATTTTGTTATTAATTTCATTAATAATATATTATTAATGGTAATTAATTAATTTAATAAATATATTAAATAAATTATGGAAGAATAGAATTAATGATTTAAAAATCATATAAAAATGATTTAAGTGTTAGAAAAATATTTTAATTTATAAAATATAAGTTTTGATATTTTGCCATGAAATTAATAATATTTTAATATTAATATCAATTATCGGATAATGGATGTAAGTGTTTAAAAATCATATAAATATGATTTAAGGTATAAAACAATACTTTGTAATATTATAAATATATTATAATATTATGTTATGATTTTCATTAATATTTAATAATAAATAAATATTAATGATAAAGGAATATTGTGGTATTTATATTATATAAATACGATATAAATGATTTAAAAATCATGATAAATGATATTAAATATTTGAAAATTATTATAAGTCTATGAAAAATGTTTTGACTTATAAGAAAATTATCTAAGATATTGTTAAGTGTTTAGGTAGAGTTTAATTGAACTTAAACTCGATATTTGTCCGACTAGACAGTCGAGATGATAAAATTATATCGGTTTTAAGTCAGACTGAAATAGTTTGACCTGATACTAAGTCTTATGTGTATTGTAGACCGACAAGGTTATGTGCTATGTGTTTAGGTTATTCTATGTACATATATAATAGTATTATATTGTGATGATATTATTCTAATATTGAAGATCTATATTACTAATATTAGGTCTTCGGATAAAGCGATATAGAATGTGTGACGATAATCAACGGTTCAGGTAAGTTTTACTTAACTCTACTTAGAGTTGTTTCATTCGGATATGCGTATGGTTAATCATTGTTGATTGCCATGTAGAACTGTAGTCTGTACATATTGCATGTATAAGTCAGGTATGAAAGGCTGATCACCTTCATTACCGTTCGGTCCAGATATATTTGTTCATGTTTAATACTATTTCTGTCAAAAGTTTGTTCGTGCTAATTCACAACTATATTGATGAATTATGGCCAGCTTATTATTCAGACTCTTTCAATCATGATATATCTTTAAATAAAATTTAAACTTGTTGGGCAACTTTCATGCCCACCCTTGCTATATCATGATAAAACATTGCAGATAAGGCGAATGCGTTCAGATACAAGGAAAGGTTAAAGACATTTCTAGCTTAAAGTTAATGTGCGTGTTTAGATTTGTAATAGTGTTGTATGATAATAATGTTACGTGATAGATAGTTTATGAATTGTGTATAAGTTAAGGTTACTCGATTTTGGGGAAAAGTGTGTAAAGTGTATTGTATAAACAATTTATGTTTATATCTTCCGCAATAATTATAGAATGATTGTACCAGATCCGTGGTGATTTGGGACACGGATTTGGTGCTTTCACAGTTGTTATCAAAGCTGTTAGTTATAAACCTTAGGAAGGAATACCTGAGACCAATAACCGCAGTGATTAGTATAAGATCTAACTCACATAGAGTTAGTTGGTCAGTAAGATTCAAAGACGAATCTCGGCAAGTTGTAAGGATACAGAGTTCCCTAACTCTGATAATAAAGTTGAACAGTAGTGGTGAATAGATAGAGTCTAAAAGGCTAAAAGTTCAGTAATAGGAGATCGTAAAACAAAATGATAAAGACATAGAAATGAATCGTAATATATACGATGAGATCACCCTGTGATCTGATAAGGTTATAGTATGGGATAAGAATCAATCTGATGTTTGGAAAGTTTACAACAAGATTGATGTGTGCAAGTTGTACTATAAATTGGTACAGATTAAAGAAAGGATTATGAATACGGATTAAATGAAATTCGTATTGAGAAGGGGGTTAAGAATAGGTGGGGATTTCAATTGAGGATTCATGTCGGCAGCTGAGTTGTATGATTCCTTGTATGGGCGGGGAATTGTACTTGGTGTAAAAACCACTTAGTTTCTGGCACTGATAATCATTGAAATATTATGTTGCGCTATTTGCTATATGCATGTTAAGAGGGTGATTCCTTTCTCAGGTATAAAACAAATAGATAGGTTATAGGTAGAGACTATAAGGTTAAGTACGAGTTCTTAAAACTCATACTTATGTGACATTCTTGACTCGTAGTTATATGAAATGTTTATGAACCCCTCGTGAATGGGCGCTTGAAAGGTCTCGACTAGGGTAAGTTCTTAAACTCATATGATTGTGGCAAGTTTATGAACTCATAAGTGTGGTTTGACGAACTGGGTATAGTTGTGTGTAAATGGAGAATTGAGGATTATAGGAACAAATAGATTATTAAGAAAATGATTATTAATGGAGAAATAAGTTTTCCAAAACTCCTAGATATACTAGATTTTGAAATTTTGACATCAAGCTAAATACGCACTATGTGCTTTTAAAAAAAATGTAAACTCGTAATCATTTTTGAAACGGTTTAAAGTATAATCGTGGCTACTTGTTTTAGCTAGAAGAAGATAATTTGAAATATCAAAAAATATTTTATTTATCACTTATGTACCATGTAACCTGGTGCAGAGATGATAAAAAGGTGATGAAGTTGTAAATACATGAATACTTAGTGTGAATTTGATTTAAAATCGTTATTCCACTATTATATGATATCTTATGACAAAGTCATACGATGACGGAATCCTCAAACGGACTGCTAATACAGTACGACATCATGACGTCATTCTCAAAAATAATTTCAAAAATTTTAATTTGCCAACGGGGTTTGGCTACACCTAAATAATTCGATTGAATTGAATTATTGATATGAGTCTACGCTATTCGATTCAGCTAGACTAATGTTTATGAAAACTCTAAGTGTTCATTGAAAGAAATTTCTTGAACCAATTGTTTTGGTGCGGAATCCTATGATAAGACTAGGGTGAACTATGTTGTTTGGATAAAATAATCCAATCGGGTAGCGTAAATATTCGCTAGACATGATTAATACGTTATGCATGACGTAAGAGTACGATAGGCTAATCACCTAAAGTAGTAGCAATGGTAGTTTACCTTCTTTGTGATTGTAAACATACTAAGTAATGTATTGTTTTGCGGTATGAATACCATTAAAACTATGTGTTCATGGTCTATATGACCCCTCAGCACAATTTGAAAACTTCTACTCTTGTGAGTGGTGTATTAGGTAGCATGTGATGATATGTATGAATGGTGTAAGGTGTAAGGTGAATTTCGGGGACGAAATTCTTAGAAGAAGGGGTGAATGTGAAAACCCGAGAATTTAGACAATTTATTAAAATATTAAATGATGGATTTAAGGTCAAATAATAGACATAGACAGAAAATAAGTGTATGCGTTTAATATTTTTGGGAAGGATTTAGGTGAATTATTCAGGATTAAGTGTATATATGAATATGTTCCGTTAGTATGGTCCTTTATGTGTTCAGAATGTGGTTATGGGTCAAGGGTTGACCAGATAAATTTTATAAGTGTCAAACACTAATATTATTGTCAAATGTGAACGTTCAGCTAGAAAACCCTAGCAATAGATAAGAAACCTTAGAAACTGGTTCTGAAACCCTAATTTTGGTTCTGGGAATCCAAAACCCTAATTCGGTATATTTGAAACCCTAAATTGGGGGTTTAAGTACAATGTATATGGTTTTTGTTTTAATCACAAACTTAATTAGGGATAACCTTAATTGATTTATTAGAAATTCTAATAATTCAAAACCCTAATTATTTGGAACCCTAATTTATAAATGTGAAACCCTAATTGGTAATTAGGTAATTTTAATTTGTTAATTTGAAAGTATTAATCCTAATTTGTTTAAGTCCTAATGTGATTAAAAAATTATAATATAATTAGGAAACCCTAATTATAATTTAGAAATCATGATTTTCTATTTTAAAATCTAATTAGAAAATCTTAGAAAATTAATTTACAAAATCTTTATGGTTAAACCCTAAACCCTAAGGATTTGAACAATTGACCTTTATGCCATTAAAATTAAATGCTAAATGACTAAACTAGCTGTGACGCCCCCAAAATAGGTATACATCACCCATCTTGAGTCGCCAAATACATGGTACAAAATTCAAATACAACTTAATAATACAGCGATCGTGTAAAATACGACAAAACATATGTTATGAGTTTTAATACAATTATTGTCATCTAGACAATATCCACGCCCAATTGAGTCCTCATTACATTTATTATCACACTATTTAACAGAATAGTGAGGACTACTAATGCTATTAACTGGACCGTCACTCCGTTCCCCGACTAGTCCCTGCTACATTCTCATTTCCTGAAGAGAATAATGAAAGTAAAAGGGTGAGCTCAACTAACCCAGTATGAAATATTATGACTAAGATAATGCAGAATAAATTATCGTTAGCCTTCAACAGTGTTAAACTGATACAATATAACAAACATCAAGTTTAATTGCAACGGAACAATTAATCCATTAAAAGAGTCAAGTAGAGAATAAAATCTACTATCTTTTATGATTTAAAAGGTTTTTCATCACTTTTATCGCTAAGACTTAGCTTAATAAATAATCCACATCATCCACACTTTTCTGACGAGGATATTCATTAGTATCACAACCACAAATTATCCATACACTACGGGCCAAGGATATTCGTGTATTCATCAAAGGTCATGATCATGCCAACAATCGTCCCATCAATGCACTACGGGCCATAGAGGACTTTTACCACATCATTTGTAACATTACGGTTATGATTACATCAATAATCCTGTTCATAATCATACCAAGTCCACCTATACTCAGAACCACGAGATGACTTTCAATATAATATAAACATGAGAATGATGACAATGATATAAGAATTCAATAAAACAAGTTCAAGAATTAATTTATCCAGGAACTAATAACGTCTAAATTGTCAACATGATACAGCTTTATGGGGTAAAACTTAAGAAAGCTCAGAAGAATACTTCCATGAAAAGATACTGGATGAAGCACAAATATCAAGGATATTTCACTATTTTCATGGAGTATAAAAGTCTAAACTTTAACCAACTGAGTATAATAGAATATATGAAACTGCAAATGGATTTTCGCCCGCCATGCGGTAATCCACGTATACACATCATTTCCATAATTTAATACGGAATGAATGCAAAGAATTATTCACCATGCATGTGGTAATCCACATAGACAGGTTATTCCAACAGAATAATAAAGAATGGAATAATAGAAGGATTCACCATGCGTGCGATAGACTGCACAGACAGGTTATTCCCAATAGAATAATAAAGAATGGAACCAGGTCATGCATAAACGCACAGACAAGATATTCCGACAGAATAATAAAGAACGGAACCAGGTCAGGCGAAATTCACACCGACATGATATTCCAACAGAATAATAAAGAATGGAATAACAACGGAAATCACCATGCATGCGATAGACCGCACATACGAGTTATTCCAACAGAATAATAATTAATGGAACCAGGTCAGGCGTAATACCCACCGACAGGATATTCCAACAGAATAATAAAGAATGGAATAACAGAAGAATTTCACCATGTATGCGGTACTTCGCAAATACATGTTATTCCAACATAATAATAAAGAATGAAATAGCAAAAGAATTTCACCAAGTATGTGGTAGCCCGCGTATACAGGTTATTCCAATAGAATAATAAAGAATGGAATAACAGAAGTACTCTTCATGAATACGAAAGAAATAATACCCTTTACGAGTACAACAAATAATATCCCTTACTTATAAAGAAGAGTACTCCGACGGGTAGGGCGGGGATATACTTGAAGAAAACTTGCACTACGCTCAAAGCTTTCTTAAACTCTAAAGAAATACGCTCAAGATTATAGAAGAAGAATTATCTCTACAGTTTCTCTCTCTAGAGTTTTAGTAAATTCGTAAGAAATAATGAAGGAATGAGCATCTATTTATAGAAGAATGGACTGGATAGTAACTAATTCACAGAGCAGTGCTAGATTGATTTACTTTTAAGCAGACGGTCCAGTTGGTTTACTATAAAATATTCTAATAAAACAAAATCTTTTAAATAAAATATAATATATTCTATTTATAATCTAATAAAACGAATAACTTTATAAAAGTATTCTATTTTATATAAAAGATTTTACTATCTGAAACACTATCGCAGCACAATGCAAATACTATGCATAATAAAAATATAATATATTTTAAATATTGTCTAATAAAACAAATAACTTTATAAAAGTATTTTGTTTTATATAAAAATTTTTTACTATGCAAAACACTACGTATAATGGAATATAATATATTCTATTTATAGTCTAATAAAACGAATAACTTTATAAAAGTATTTTGTTTTATATAAAAAGCTTTTCTGTTTTATTACATTAATAATACTAATAAAACAAAACTTCATCATCATTATTATAATTCACACTATTAATCGACCAGGTCTTTCCAAGGAAAAAGGTGGCTTTCCAGTAAGGATTTCTCCCTATTGCCACGCAATTATGTGACCAAACCTCTCCTTGGCAGAACTTCTAGACATCGTTCATATTGCAAATAATAATATTAATAACTTTGTTATCTCAATTATTAATTTAATAATATATAAAATATCGACAATAATTGAATCAAATAACATGAGATACTATGAAATAATTACTGAAGCAATAATTGAACAAAAGCGAGTGACTTCTCACGTAAACATCAATAATCAATACCGTACTACTACTATGCAACCACGCAGCGTATTTACGTACTTTTAACAAAGTGTTTCAATAGTTAATGGTAAAACTTCCATTTGTTATTTTCATAAAATATTTTTGTCGTTTTCTCGATCCAAATGATAATTTCGTTAATAAAATCAACCAATGATTGTGCCGTCGTACAAATATTCCCTGTTAAAACGAATATTCCCCGACCAATCAAATATTATATAACAACTTGCGTACTTTGCAAAATTTTTAAATATTACCCAGAACTATAACATTATATCAAATCCACACCATAATATTCAAACAAATATTTCGAGAAATTTAAATCTTTATTCATAAACTTTGGCGTCTCACACTAGCCTTCTTGCATTATTTATTAGGTTACTTGTAAGTTATGTTCTAGTTTGGGTTGGTGACCAACCCTAAACCCTAGGCATGTGACTTATATCTATTATATCTCAGCTAATTTGCTAGAAACATTGTATCATATCTTTTATATTGATTAAAGAGAGAGAAAAGGGCCACTTTAATCTCATTTTCTCCCAAGCTCTTCTCTCTCTAAAAATTAAAAAATGTAGAGTAAAAGAGTGAGATAAGATAAGCCATGATCAGTCCATAACTATCAAAGATCAGATCCACAAGGATCAGAATCAGAATCAAAGTCTCAAAGATATAAGAACCCTAAATTTTGAAATCTTATGATTTGGTGTTAGAAGTTATGATTTGTTGTTTAAAGTTGTGTTAGAGGGTATTAATTAGTGATCTGGGTTGTTAGATCACAGATCCATAACATCAAATTGCTCGAATTTTATGATTTATCAAATCTAAAAAAGTGGAAAAATAAGGCCCGACAGCCTAATGTCAGAGCCTCTAGATTCTTCTGTGTTAAATGTTGTGTTTGTTTTATGTTTTGGATTTGTTCTATGACATGTTGTCTATGATCCGGAATTGAAAATGTAAGTCATAACATGTCTAGATCTTGAGATATAGGTGGTCAAACATGGTTGACCGACCTTGGAAAACTATTTCTAGAAAACCCAGATTTTTCCAGGTAGGTCTGACAAGCTTTTTAAGGTGTCTAATTTTGCTGTGGTTTAATTGTTGAGCCAAGTTGTTGTATTGATGTTGTTGTCTGTCATATTTACTACATATATAAGCTTTTAGATCACCCAAATGAGTAACAGAATCAAAGATATACTACGTCAAACCATCGTTGACCGACTGGTCGGATGAAGATTCTGGAAAACCCAGAATCTTCAAGAACAAGTTCCTGACAAGTAGTTTGAACGGCCCAGATCTTGTGTAGCTAATGTTGTTATGTTGCTATGATGTTATGAGGTTGTACTCTGACATCAAGACTATAATTGTGAACTTTTATATCACACAAACAAGTCATAGAATGCAAACTATATGGATCCAAAGTAGGTATCTCGTCTGTTCTTCAATTTTTGGAAAACCAAGAAAATTAAAGAACAACGTCTGACAGGTTTTTAGAGACTTAGATCTCTATTATCTGATGTTGTATGGCTATGGAACAAGTTGGTAATGCTAGTATTACATTAGTACTTCAGTTCTAAAAAAATTAGAAGCCCAGAAACGTAATGAACATGAATCTAGAACCGGTCAAACCAAGCCCCTCGATAACTGACATGGTTTTCTGGGCAAGCTCAAGAACATCCCAAGAACACAATCAGCGACGAATACGTTGCCTAAAGTCCCTATAGCGACAGTTTATTTTGGAAATTAATTATTTTAATAAATGATTAGAAAAAAATTGTTTTTAATTATTAAAAATACAAAATAAATTCCTAAAAAATATTTTAAAGTCTGAAAATTAGTTTTAAATTATTTTAAGTATATTTCAAAATTATTTAATATTTTTGGAGTATAAAAGGTATTTAATTTATTTAATTATAATATTAAATAAATTATTTAAAAATGGTTTTCATTCAATGAAAAATCATGAAAAATTATATTATGATATTAGAAAATATTTTAAGTTATTTTGATGACTTTTAATACTTTGTGATGAATTTCATTAATAATATATTTTTAATGGTAATTAATTTATTTAATAAATGTATATTAAATAAATTATGGAAGAATAAATTAATGATTTAAAATCATATAAAAATGATTTAAGTGTTAGAAAAAGATTTTAAGTTCTAAAATATAACTTTTGATATTTTGTCATGAAAATATTAATATTTTAATATTAATATCAATTATTGGATAATGGATTAAGTCTTTAAAAATCATATAAATATGATTTTAAGGTATAAAAAATACTTTGTAATATTATAATATTATGTTATGATTTTCATTAATATTTAATAATAAATAAATATTAATGATAAAGGAATATTTTGGTATTTATATTATATAAACACGATATAAATGATTTAAAAATAATTATAAATGATATTAAATATCTGAAAATTATTACAAGTCTATGAAAAATGTTTTGACTAATAAGAAAATTATCTAAGATATTGTTAAGTGTGTAGACAGAGTTTAATTGAACTTAAACTCGATATTTGTCCGACTAGACCGTTGGGATGATAGAATTGTGTCGGTTTCAAGTCATACTGAAATAGTTTGACATGATACTAAGTCTTATGTGTATTGTAGACCGATAGGGTTATGTGCTATGTGTTTAGGTTATTCTATGTATATATATATAATAGTATTATATTATGATGATATTATTCTAATATTGGAGATCTATATTACTAATATTAGGTCTTCGGATAAAGCGATATAGAATGCGTAACGGTAATCAACGGTTCAAGCAAGTTTTACTTAACTCTACTAGGATTTGTTTCATTCGCATATGCTTATGGTTAATCATTGCTGATTGCCATGTAGAATTGTACTCTATACATATTGCATGTATAAGTTAGGTATGAAAGGCTGACTACCTTCATTACCGTTCAGTCCAAATATATTTGTTCATGTTTAATACTTGTTCAGTCAAAAGTTTGTTCGTGCTAATTCACAACTATATTGATGAATTATGGCCAGCTTATTATTCAGACTCTTTCAATCATGATATATCCTTAAATAAAATTTAAACTTTCTGGGCAACTTTCATGTTCACCCTTGCTATATCATGATAAAACATTGCAGATAAGGTGAATGCGTTCAGATACAAGAAAAGGTTAAAGACAGTTCCAACTTAAAGTTAATGTGGCCATTTAGATTTGTAATAGTGTTGTATGATAATAATGTTATGTGATAGATAGTTTATGAATTGTGTATAAGTTAAGGTTACTCGATTTTTTGGAAAAAGTGTGTAAAGTGTATTCTATAAATAATTTATGTTTATATCTTTCGCAATAGTTATAGAATGATTGTACCAGATCCGTGGTGATTTGGGACCCGGATTTGGGGCTTTCACACTCTGACCCCGGTCCGGTCTTCACGATAAAATACAAACATCCACCTTTAAACAATATACGATAACTAAAATGCAGAAAATAATAAATGTACATCGTTCATTCAAAAGGTGTTACAAGTCCCAAGACACAATACCTTAATATCATCTTACAAAAATACCCTAAAATAAACATTAGGGTTCATATTACATAACAGTAATTTAAACTAAGCATAAGGTAAAGTCTGTTCCTTGCCACTATTCTACATCTTTCCTTTACCCTTGTCCTTCCCTGAGGTCTCGGGCTTAGCTGCAATATAAATCATGATATAGCAAGGATGAGCAACAAGTTTGCTCAACAAGTTAAATACAACAATAAGGATATATCATGATGAATGGAAAAATATCTAGCAAAGGATTCAACAATATGAATATCTGAAGGATTCAACAATATGAATATTAGAAGCAAAGATAATGATTGCTTTTAGAATAACTGCTAGTCAAGTAGACTTTGGGTGATGCCCCCAAATCCTGGTCCCTTTGATCCTCGAATTCGGTCCGCCACGATACTACTATCGTCAAACTATTATCATCAATTATTTATGACTTAATGAATATAACCTTGCTTATTGCAATTAAGAATGTAAATTCTTTCTGATTCCAGGATCTATATAATGACCCCAAACTTTTATGAGTTTCCAATCTTGGTCATTTACCATTCCTGTTTTACATCATATTCGATGTTATATAAATATGCAGAATAATTTAAACTTTTTCAATCTCCTTTGAAAAATAATCTTTTATTGATTTCTTAACTTGAATCAATTACAATTCCCTGAATCAAATCATACTATGATTCATTCTATTCGAATTAGTGTAAAATATTTACATCCCAATTCGAATTTCACTATTTACCGCCTAGTACAACTTTTATAACTTAGCATGCATTACACATAGTAAACTACTATCATATACATCTATTAGAACCTAATCATGGTTCAAGAGCATCTAGTTAAATAATAAATCAATCTCCTTCGATACCATTGAACTTTATCAATCAAATAGCACGTAACCTTTACCGTGTATCCTTAACCTACAAAAGTGGTTATTTGCAAGGGTGAGCTCGATAACCCAGCAATTCTAACAGTTTTCATGCAGCACATAGCATATAACAACATATTTAGTTCATGTATTCATAATCGATTAAAAATTACTACGCATGTTACTTCTCACATAAGAGGCATAGAGGTTTATATCACAAGTATATCATCAAAGATCAACTTTCACATTTCATACATATCTCATACGCATTTCATATATAACAACATTTGCATAGTATAATATAGTATAACAAATAGGAACTGAAAGACTTGCCTGATTCGTAGTTTATCAACTACGACTTAATTGCTTAAAGCTTATATGCACTTCATGTATTCCTACACAGTTATATAATCATGGATTTCACATCCATTATTCATATATTTCATACAGTCTTAATGTAATAACATTGTTACATTGTTCTTTAGCTAGGTTCGTAAAACCTATACTTCACTTTCTCATCATACGCTTAGAATAGCTAGGTATATATAGTATAGCTTAGTAACTCATACATGACATCAACATTCATATACATCTATCACACACTTGACTCGCTATGTGTTCGAAACATTTAAAACTCATATCGTTAATTTCAACCGTACACTCAAACGTCTAACTTAGTTGTAACTTTATACAACATTACTTGTATAGCACAAATCAGATTGTAAGTTACTTTATATCATGTAAACATTCCTTGAACTTAACGTTCGAAAGTTATGATTAACATTCATTTTTATCACATAGCATGCTTCTTAACACATTACCTAGCATACTGATCATATATTGAAATTTAAAGTAATTATACTACCATGCTTCAAACATTAGATCAAAAAAAGAACTCATTTATAATCTGCGGGATGCAGCGATTCATACTATCGAGCTTAGGGATGGCGCAATTGTTGCTTCATCACTGGCTGCACCAAGACCCGAGCTTTGCACTTCTTGTTTTCAGTCCGTACTTTAATACACTTAGATACTTACACTTAACATGCATACACGCTAGAGGTCTTTATATACTTGTATGACCACTTCAAGTTCATCCTTATATGTTAGGGACTTTAGTTTAGGATTTTTATGAATCAAAACCAAATAGGGTTATGTAATCGCTAGGTGTACTAATTAGCCTTATGTTCTCATAAAGAGGTCACATAATCTTTACTACACATGCTCCTACATATTCATATCTTTTAGTCATAGCTAGCATTGTTTAACACTTTAAAACATGCTTTAACCTCATGCTTGGTTTACTTCCATTATGTTTAACATATAAGACTTATGTTTAGTGACATAATGAAATACAACACGACATCTCAAGCCTTTAAAATCTAAATACTCATATGTAATACCGCTTAAGTTCGAAAATATGCTCGAGGTTGCATTTAAAATCATTTTATCATAAATGATGCAATATAGCACATATAAATCACATCTAGGGATTTTATAGACATAACATGTCATATTAATCATTTAGAATCTAAATATCCATGTGATGCAACTAGATTTTGAAAATATGTTCAAGTTTGCTTGTGAAACCATTTTATACTTGAACTATACAATCTAACACATATAAGACAACTTCAAAGCTCTAAACTTATGTAGTCAAATCATGTTAACATGTTCGCAAGATCAGAATGTATAACATGTAACATTCATGTATATTTACCTTAACCATATCAAGCTTTTTCCTTTAAAACATTTTCTAACACAAAGCTAACAAGTTTGATCATAAACGAAGACACTATAAATGTGAGACCCCAGATTTTATGAAAAAAGATTTAAATTTCTCGAAATATTTTTTTTTTAATATTATGGTGTGGATTTGATATAATGTTATAGTTATGGGTAATATTTATAAATTTTGCAAAGTAAGTAAGTGGTTATATAATATTCGATTAGTCGGGGAATATTCGTTTTAATAGGGAATATTTGTGCGGACAAGACAATCATTAATGGAACCCCACAATGGAAGTATTATCGTAGTAAGAAAAAGCAAATTATCTTTTATTAAAAATAACGACGAAAGTGTTACCGTTAAAACTGTTAAACTACACGGTAGTAAAAGTATAGTAATACGCGTGGTTGCATAGTAGCACACGGTATTGATTATTGATGCTTACATGAGAAGTCACTAAGTTATACTCAATTATTGCTACAGTAATTGCTGCATCATATCTCTTATATTATTGATTCAATTATTGTCGCAGTATCATCTGCATAATATGTTATATTATTAAATCAATATTTGAGACAACAAAGTTATTCATATAATTATTTGCAATATTGACAATGTCTAGAAGTTCTGTTAAGAAGAGGTTTGGTCATCTAATTGCGCGCCACTAAGGAGAAATCCTTATCGAAAAGCCCCCTATTTCTTGGGAATGACCTGGTTGTTAAATATTATGAGTTATAATATTAATGATGAATAAGTTCGTGTTGATTAAAGATGAATTTGATAGTTCCATTGTGTTGGAATTATTAGTGTTAGCGGAAATCGACATTTATTTCAATATTAATTGATGTCTGGAAGTTATACTGACCAATCGGGTAATTAATCTGATAAATGAGCAATTAATTGCTATTAATTCACATGATTATAACTATTTGTTCACATGCGTGTACTATTGATTCACATTTTGTACTTTTAGGGGTGGTGGTGCAAGATTGGTAATTCTTGCATAACTAAGTTAAAAATGGAGGTATAGATGGAGGTACTATCCTGTAATTCGTATTTTCACATGTCTAGAACTATTGATTCAAATGATTTACTATTTAATCACATTATTTACTATTAGGGGAGGTGGTGCAAGTTTGATAATACTTGCAGGACTAAATTAAAAATGAAGAAAAAGAGAAAGGTATTATACTGTAATATTTCGAGCCCCAAAACATGAAATTATCGAAACAATATTTTCCTATAAATAGAAGCTCATTCTTCCTTCATTTCTCACCAATTCACTAAAGCTATAGAGCAATTATTATAGAGAGAAATTATAGTGAAAAAGAAGAAGAGAAGTCTGCTACCTCTCTACTCCAGTATCCAGTTTCTTTCTAAGGTACAGGGTATTATTTCTTTCATATTCATGAAGAGAGCTATTGTTATTCCATTTCTTATTATTCTGTTAGAATAAACTGTATATGTGAAGTACCGCATACATGGTGAAAATTTTCTGTTATTCTATTCTTTATTATTATGTTGGAATAACAAGTCTATGCCAAGTACCGCATACATGGTGAAATTCTTCTGTTATTCCATTCTTTATTATTATATTAGAATAACCTCTCTATGCGAAGTACCGCATACATGGTGAAATTGTTCTTTTATTCCATTCTTTATTATATGTTGGAATAACCTGTCTATGCGAAGTACCGCATATATTATGAAATTCTTCTGTTATTCCATTCTTTATTATTCTGTTGGAATATCCTATCTGTGCGGATTATGAATAACCTGGTTCCATTCGTTATTATTACATTGGAATATCACATATCGGTGCGTATTCGCATTTGACACAGTTCCATTATTTATTATTACATTGGAATAACTTTTATACATGTGGTCTATCGCATGCCTAGTGAATTCTTCTGTTATTCCATTCTTTATTATTCTGTTGTAATAACCTGTCTACGCGGACTACCACATGCATGGTGAATTCTTCTGTTATTCCGTTCTTTATTATTATGTTGGAATAACCTATCTATGTGGATTATCGCATGCATGGTGAATAATCCTTCGTATTATTCCTTATTAAATTGTGGAAATGATCTGTCTACATGGATTACCGCATGGCGGGAGAAAATCCATTTGCAGTTTCATATATTCTATTATACTCAGTTGGTTAAAGTTTTGGCTTCTATACTCCATGAAATTAGTAGGATATCCTGGATATTTGCGCTTCATCCAGTATCTTTTTCATGGAAATATTCTTCTGAGCATTCTTAAATTTTACTCCACAAAGCAGTATCATGTTGACAATTTGGACGTAATTGATTTCAGGATAAATTAACTTATAAATCTTCAAAATTTATCCTTGAACTTGTTTTATTGAATTATTATGTCATTGTCATCATCCTCATGCTTATATTGTGATTAAAGTCATCTTTGGCTTACGTGCATAGATGGACTTGGTATGATTATGACCAGGTATTATTCGGTATAATCATGACCGTAATGTGACAAATGATGTGGTAAAAGGTCTCATTGGCCTATAGTTCATTGGTGGACAGTTGTTGGTATGATTATGACCAGGGATTATTCGGTATAATCATGACCATTGATGATTACATGAATATCCTTGGCCGTGGTGCAGGGATGATGTGGTTTATTTATTAGGCTGAGTCTCAGCGATAAAGTTGATGAAAATCTTTTTAAATCATAAAAGATAGTAGATATCATGCTCTACTTGACTCTTCTAATGGATTGCTTATTCGCTGCAGTTAAACTTGATGTCTATTATATTTCATCAGTTTAACATTATTGAAGGCTAATGATAATTTATTCTGCATTATCTTAGTAATAATATTTCTTACTAGGCTAGTTGAGCTCACCCTTTCTTTCACTGTTCTCTTCAGGAAATGAGAATATAGCTGGGACGAGTCGGGGAACGGAGTGATGGTCCAGATGATAGCATTAGTAGTCCTCACTATTCTGTTAAATAGTGTGACAATAAATGTAATGAGGACTCCTTTGAGTGTGGATATTGTCTAGATCACATTGTTCTTATTAAAACTCTAAGTTTATGTTTTTTCGTATTTTACACGATAGTTATATTATTAAGTTGTATTTGAATTTTATACCATGTATTTGGCGACTCAAGATAGGTAATGTATATCTATTTTGGGGGCGTCACAATAAACACTATATCATGTTCATTTACTTCTGAAATCAGTCATGTATATCAACCACTAAGTTTAGAACTTATAAAACATAAGTTTCCACAAGGTTTGTTTTTAAAAACTTAAAGTCTTTATTAAAGATCTTCTATTAAATCATGTTGGACACTTCATAACTCTCAAAGAAGCTTTGTATCTCATGTTATACCTCTTTTGTAGGTGTACATAAGTTATAAAACATAATTAGCAACCACCTAGCATAATGTAACTCGAATCGATTACTAAGATGCAGCGTAGTATTTACCGCACCAAGATATAAGCAGATGTGCTTGCATGCAATGAATGAATCGAAGTAATAATGAGACTTTACTTTGTAGAGTCTTACACCACTTTGATTCCTTTCCATTTAAACTGATTCCAACCATCATTAAAGAGTTCCTACATGTAAGTAAACTTCTTAAACATATTATAACATGTTAATTCATGATGCTTGAAATAACAATTCAAGAAATTTCAAGAATTAAACAAGGCCCATTTCAAGAACATAGTTAGAATTTTATACCTTCTTGAGCTTGAATTGGACCTCCTAAACTTTGAGTATACTTCTATACTAGCTCAACAACTTATACTCTACACTTAGAATTACCAGACATGTTTTAAGCAACACAAAAACTAAAAATCATGCTTGTATTTATAGAAGAAGCTTGTACTAGACATTGGTATTACACTAAGGTTGGATTCATGGTGCAATGGAACAATACATTGGTTAATCAAGAGTTGATCAACCACCCTTACCAACCCACTTCTTAGCAAATGATCACATATTCAATAGCATTTTTGTAAAATATGTGTTTTAGCTTCAAGTCATTATTCATGTACTTTGTTACACTTAATTTGGGACAAGAACAAATATCTCAGCATATGGGCATGTAAGGCTTGGTTTGGTTCTTTTAATCCCTATAATGTAATATTAAGGTACAATTGTTACCATATTAGGAATTTAAAGATAAGTTTTACACTCACATCATATAATCCATGTACATCAAATACATGTAAAAAAAATAACGCAGTTAGGCATTATTGTCCGGGAAATCCCATAATTATCTCTACCACTCATATAACCACATTATAACCTTATTTAATATTAATGTTTATTTAAACATTGAATTTCCTTTCCCTTTTCTAGAATGCACATATATTTAACCATTCCCTATTACAACTTCATATGATACCATGGTGCTACGAGGTACCTCATATTAACATAATGTACTCTTATCCTATGTTTTATTCATGTCACACATATAACATTAATGGCCCAATTCATATCCCGTATTACACATAGTAATACCATTTAATGATAATGTCAACATTAATATTTTAATTGGGATAAGTTTAATTCAATTGGGTATTCTCAACCCATAATCATATTTTAATATCACAACAATTAATTAGTATTAATAATTTATCTTTCAATTATCAACCCTTTGATATATTACAAAACTGTGTAATAAATTAAAATATCAAATATTAGTTAACATACTTCTTTCATCCTCTCATGCTAAACACATATGTTAACTCACCTTCTTATCTAAGTGAACTAATCCTTTCAATCAATTTAATATCATGCCACTACCACACAAGGCTTTAATACTCAAATTCTATTATTAAATAATATAATTTTAGTTAACCAATATTTATACTTGTTTAGTTAATTTCCATAACTAACTCTCATTAAATTCATGCTTTGCCATCCTAATCTATTCATGGACAACTTAGTCACCATAAATGACCCTTATAAAAGTTATTAGTATACATGGCTTACAAATCACATTTCACAAACTGACTAAGAGTTTTCTACAGATCGGCGCAGCTGCGCTGGTCATAGGCTTGGTAATGGTGCAGCTGCGCCATACCAAATTCTCAGGCAGACAAGTTCTGCATTAGCAGAACAAAAACCTTACACTTCTAAACACTTTACACATCCTCCTTAAGTGTTAACTCGACTAACATCAATCCTCTATTTGGTTTCACATCATCGATTACTATTTTCCTTAACAATTAAAGGGTTACGCTTCGAGTTTTAAAACTCTATTTCCCTTATTAGTTTAACCAACAATATATCTCCTTTATGGTTTCATACCACCAATAACATAACGCTCGAATATAACACATACATGCATATCTTTAATCTTCACTTCTCGCCGTGTATCAATTTACTCAATAATTCTCTAACCACTTTAAAGGTATATCGATTCTCTTCTCTTGTCAACTACGTACATATATACAAGTCCAAAGCTAACACACATCGAGTCTTTAATAGTATTCATTATAGTACACTGAGTGGTTTCCCATAAACAACCAATAAATTAGTTTTCGTCTTGTCTACACTGTTTTTCACAGTGAGTTAGATCGGTTACCAATTCGTATATACCTCCGTTCTCTAAAGGAATCGTTTAGCCCAGCTCCTATACGTCAACCAATAAAGAGTAAGATGCACTACCTCAGACTTGATATTCACTCGTACAAATACTCAAGAAATTGGTGATTATCAAATATATATATATATATATATATATATAATGTCACCAACTTACTATAATAATTTCACATAAATCATTTAACATCAATAGATAATTTTATCCATCTTCTTAATAATTCATCTCTACAATTTATAACAAATATATAATAACGATATATATATATATATATATATATATATATATATATATATATATATATATTTATTAAACACAACCTCACTTATTGCATAGCTCATATTACCCAATGTAACACAATACCGCATACCTCGTAACACATTATATATTTTTATTTGAACCCTTCACATGCCTTAAGAATTTTATTCACTAAATTCTTATTTTAATATTTTTGAAAATTCGGGTTCGTACACTTTGAACTATAACACTCCAATGGAATCAATAGCTAATTGACCCTTTGGTTACTGGCTACAAAATAAGTACTTGAGGAGATCAGCCTCACGTACACTATGTACATGCATAACATTTAAATCTGCTCTTTGTATCTTATATTAGATACCTGGGGTACTCCCCTATCGTAAAAGGGGTGTTCTTTCAGTCTAAGAATCCTTGCCATCAATTGGTTTGGATAGCTTTTATAAAACTTCATACGCTTATCTGACCGAATAAAGGTTCAGACTCTATCTAACATAGTTCAAGAATTATAGAACTTTAAATGATGTACAAGTCCAAGACTGTACGAATTCAAGTGCACTATGTGCGAATATCTATAATATCGATGTGGAATAATTGTAAGGTAATTAAACTATGACGCCCACAAAATAGGTATACGTCACCCATCTTGGGTTGCCAAATACATGGTACATAATACAAATACAAACTTAATTATACAACATGAGCTGAGAGTTTTTACATGAATATTGTCTTCTAGACAATATCCAAACTCAAATGGAGTCCTCATTACATTTATTGTCACATTATTTTATAGAATAGTGAGGACTACTATAACACCATCTCGGGCCATCACTCCATTTCCCGACTAGTTCTAGCTAAGTTCTCATTTCCTGAAGAGAACAATAGAAGTAAAAGGGTGAGCTCAACTATCCCAGTAAGAAATATTATGACTAAGATAATGCAGAATAAGTTATCACTAGCCTTCAACAATGTTAAACTGATAGAATATAATAGACAATAAGTTTAACTGTAGCGGAAAAATCAATCCATTAGAAGAGTCAACTAGAGCATGATATCTACTATCTTCTATGATTTAAAAAGTTTATGATTAACTTTATTGCTGGGACTCAACTTAATAAATAGATCACATCATCGAATAATCCCTGCACTAAATGCCAATGATATTTATTAGTATCACGTCCACAAATTATTCTTACACTACGGGCCAAGAATTATTCGTGTATCATCAATGGTCATGATTATACCGAATTATCCCTGATCATAATCATACCAATCAAAAGTCCATCTATGCACGTAAGCCAAAGATGACTTTCATCATAATATAAGCATGAGGATGGTGACAATGATATAAAAATTTAATTAAAAGAAAACAAAGGATAAATTTTTAAATATTTATAATTTAATTTATCTAGAATTCAATAATGTCCAAATTTTCAACATGATGCTACTTTGTGGAGTAAAATTCAAGAATAATATCCTTGTATCAAAAATAATTTGGACAAAAAAAAAATTCTATGAATAGTACCCCGTGAATAGTACCCTGTGAATAGTACTTTGGGAATATTACCCCGTGAATAGTACCCCGACATGAAAAGTGCCGTAAATACCAGAGTAAACAATTTTTGAGTGAATAGTAATCGAGTGAATAGTAACTTGTGAATCGTACACTGGCATGAAAAGTACCCCGAATACCCGAGTGAATAATATTATAGTGAATAGTAACCGGGTGAATAGTAACCCATGAATAGTACCCTGTGAATATTGATATTTAATAAGAAAGTTCATATCAATATTCCAATAAAATGATATTGGATGAACCACAAAACTCAAGCATATTCCACTAATTTCAAGGATTATAGAAGCAATATTTACCATAGTAAGTTTAGATTTAAGAACATGAAAAGAATTAACATACGAAAACTACAAATAGATTTTCACCTGTCATACGGTACGTAATCCGCGTAGACAGGTTATTCCGACATACTAAAGGATGAAAACGACAAATAGTATTCCATATGAATACGAAAGAAATAATACCCCTTACCTTAGTAGAAAGCTGGATACTGCAAAAGTGAAGTAGCAGAATACTCTTCTTCTTGCTCTTTATTGTTTCTCTCTCTATACTGTCTCTTGTGAATCTCAGTGAATTGGTGAGAATGAAAGAAGAATTAAGCTTCTATTTATAGGAGAATGGACTAAATAGTAACTAATTCACGAACGGTCCAGATTAATTCATTATTAGAACGGACAATTCATATTGATTACTATTAAAACCACAACCGATGGTCCAGATTGATTTACTTTTAAAACCACCACCGACGGTCCAGATTGATTTACTTTTAAAACCACCACCGGAGGTTTAGATTGATTTACTTTTAAAACCACCATCAATGGTCCAGATTAATTTACTATTAAAACCACCATCAATGGTCTAGATTGATTTACTATTAAAACCACCATCAATGGTCCAGATTGATTTATTATTAAAACCACCACCAATGGTCCAGATTGATTTAACTTATTACACTCTAGTACCCCTAAAGTTTTCTAAGTTTGCATTATTCCCCTATAACTTTTGTAATTCACTTATTTTTAATAAACACATTCTTAATACTTCAACAATTATTCATCATTAATATTATAACTCACAATATTTAACAACCAGCTCGTTGCCAGGAAAGAGGGGGCTTTCCAATAAGGATTTCTCCCTATTGGCGCGTAATTAGGTGACCAAACCTCTCCTCGATAGAACTTTCTAGACATTGTCAATATTGCAAATAATAATATAAATAACTTTGTTGTCTCAATTATTTATTTAATAATATAAAATATTATGCAGATGATAATGTGACAATAATTGAATCAAATAACATGAGATACTATGAAATAATTACTGTAGCAATAATTGAGTATAACTGAGTGACTTCTCACGTAAGCATCAATAATCAATGCCGTGTGCTACTATGCAACCACGCGTATTACTATACTTTTACCACCGGGTAGTTCAACAGTTTAACGGTAAAACTTTCAACGTTATTTTTATAAAAATATATTTCTGTCGTTTTCGAACTACGACAATACTTCAATTGTGAGGTCCACCAATGATTGTGTCCTCGTACGAATATTCCCTGTTAAAACGAATATTCCCCGACCAATCAAATATTCACTGACACAACGAATATTTTATATCAACTTGCTTACTTTGCAAAATTTTCCAAATATTACCCACAACTATAATATTATATCATATCCACACCATAATATTCAAAAATATATTTCGAGAAAAATTATTCTTTATTAAAGAAAGTTGGGGTCTTACAACCTCCTCTTCTTATGAAATTTTATCCTCGAAATTAGGGTACGTACCTGATATGTTGAAGAGGTGAGGATACCTTGATTTTATTTCAGATTCTAACTCCCAGGTCATTTTCTCCACATCGTGGTTTCTCCACAAAACTTTGACTCGAGGTATAACCTTGGAGCGTAGAATATGATCCTTCTTATCCAAGATTTTAATAGCTACCTCTTCATATGTTAAATCTTCCGCTATCTCGTCTGGTTCTAATTCAATAATGTGGTTTGGGTCTTTCACATATTTACGTAACATAGATATGTGAAAAACGTTATGAACACGAGACAAACTTGGTGGTAAGGCGAGTCTATAGGCCACAGTTCCTACTCGATCAAGGATTACAAATGGGCCAATGAATCGAGGATTGAGCTTTCCTCTCTTTCCAAATCTCGTAACTCCTTTCCATGGAGCAACACGTAACAACACATGATCTCCAATATTAAATTCCACGTCCTTTCGATGAAGATCAACATAAATCTTTTGTCGATCTTGTGAGGTTTTTATACGTTATCGGATCGTTTGAATCTTTTTCATAGTCATACGTACCAACTCTGGTCCCAACAATGTTGCTTCACCTACCTCATCCCAACATACTGGAGAACGACACTTTCTTCCATACAATGCCTCAAATGGAGCCATGCCAATACTTGCTTGATAACTGTTGTTGTGGGAAAACTCCACCAATGGTAAGAACTTGTCCCAACTTCCTTTGAAGTCAAGGACAAATAGTCTTAATAAATCCTCAAGAGTTTGAATAGTCCTCTCTGATTGTCTGTCCCTTTGAGGATGATACGCCGAACTAAATTGTAAATTCGTGCCCATAGCTTTTTGCAAACTAACCCAAAATCTTATAGTGAATCTTGGGTCTCGATCAGAAACTATGGATACTGGAATACCATACAATCTTATAATCTCGTTTATGTACATACGAGCAAGACATTCAAGTGTATAAGTTTCTCGTATTGGTAAGAAATGAGCAGACTTGATCAATCTATCAACAATGACCCAAATTGCATCTATAACTTGATAAACCTTGGGAAGACCAGTAACGAAATACCTGGTAATGTGCTCCCACTTCTATTTTGGAATTTCAAGTGGTTGCAATGGACCTTTTGGCACTTGATGCTCCACCTTGACTTATTGACAAATTAGACACCTTGAGATAAACCCCGTTATCTCTCTCTTCATATTGCTCCACCAAAATGTATGTCAAAGATCACGATACATTTTGGTACTCCCATGATGGATTGCAAATGGTGTGTTATGCGCCTCCATCATAATTTTATACTTCAAGTCAGAATTGTTAGGAACACAAAGTCTGTAGTTGACTCGAAGTATTCCTTCGTCAGCGATTATTACTTCCAAAATAGCACTTTCGTGCACTTTCTTCTTTATATATATTAGCTCCAAGTCTATAACTTGAGCAGCTTTAACTTTATCGATTAACGTAGGTTCTACTCGTATATTTGTCATCATCACATGGGTCCCAGGAGTCTTTAAATCTATCTCCATTATTTGTAAGTCATACAAAATGGGCCTTTGTGTTGACAATATCACACTCGTACCCGCATATGATCTTCTACTCAATGCATCAGCTACTATGTTCTCTTTTCCAAGATGGTATTGAATGGTATGATCATAATCTTTCAACAGCTCAATCATCGTCTTTGCCGCATGTTGAGTTCCTTTTGAGTGAAGTAATATTTGAGGCTTTTATGATCCTTATAAATCTCCACCTTCTCTCCATACAGGTAATGCCTTCAAATCTTTAGCGCAAAAACGACAGCTGCCAACTCTAGATCATGAGTAGGATAATTTCTCTCTTATTCTTTGAGTTATCGTGAGGCATAGGCTATGACTTTCCCCTGTTGCATGAGAACACATCCTAAACCTTTTCCTGAAGCATCACTGTAGATGACAAATCCCTCCGAACCAGATAGTATTGTCAGAAAAGGTGCTGAAATGAGTCTCCTCTTGAGTTCTTGAAAACTCTTCTCACATTCTTCGCTCCAACCGAATTTTGTATCTTTTCTAGTCAGCTGAGTTAATGGAGTAGCGATTTGAGAAAATTGTTCTATGAATCTCCGATAATAACCAGCTAAGCCGAGAAAGCTACGTACTTCGGTCACTAACTTAGGTTGCTCCCAGCTTTGAATTGCTTCAATCTTTGCCGGGTCAACAGATATTCCATGATTTGATATCACGTACCCAAGGAATGCTACTTCCTCAAGCCAGAACTCGCATTTTTTCAACTTGGCATATAACTTGTTCTCACGAATAATAATAATTTTCCAAGTCTCATAATAATTTTTAAGTAATTATTGTCCTTCCTCATGATTATTTAATCATTAATATAGTATTTATCTAATTTAAATACCACAATATTCTAATATCATTAATATTTATTTAATATTAGATATTAATGAAATATATGTCATAATATCATAACATATTTATAATATCTCAAAGTATTTTTTATACTTATATTATTTCCTTTAAATGTTTTTAAAGTAATTAAAACATTATTCAATAATCAATTATTAATAAATACCACATTATTCTCTTTATCATTAATATTTATTTTATATTAAATATTAATGAAAATCATAACATAATATTATAATATATTTATATGATATCAAAGTATTTTTAATACCTTAAATTCATAATTATATGTTTTTAAACACTTAAATCCATTATCCGATAATTACTTTTAATATTAAAATATTAATATTTTCATGACAACATATCAAAAGTTATATTTTATAACTTCAAATATTTTTCTAACCCTTAAATCATTTTTATATGATTTTTAAATCATTATTTCTAATTTTCTATAATTATTTTTAATATATTCATTAAATAAATCAATTACCATTGATAATAATTTATTAATGAAATTCATCACAAAATATCAAAAGTTATTAAAAATAACTTAAAATATTTTCTAACACTGTAATATATTTTTAATGATTTTTCAAGTATTAAAATCATTTTAAGGTAATTTATTTAATATTATAATTAAATAAATTAAATACCATTATATTCTAAAAATATTAAATATTTATGAAATATACTCAAACTAATTAAAAATAATTTTGGACTTCAAAATATTTTTTAATAATTTATTATGTATTTTTAATAATTTAAAACTATTTTTCTATAATTATTTATTAAAATAATTAATTTCCAGAAAATAAGTGTCACTAAAGGGCCCTATAGCGACAGAACCGTCGCTATAGTTGTTCTTGAGTTGTTCTTGAGCTTGCCCAGAAAACCATAGCGATTAATGCGAGGTACCGTATTTGTGGAATTCTAGATTTATGATCTTGTTGTTTCTGGGCTGGTAATCGTTTTAATATTGTAGTATGTATGTAATACTACAACTATAAATCATTTTCATGCACAAACTACATCATCACAGCAAGATCAAATCTACAAAAAACCTTGTCAGACGAGTTCTTGAGTTTCGGGTTTTGAAAACTCCAAAGATAGTAAGGGTCCTACTTTGCAGTCTTATATCTTTGAATCAAGGAATTGTTTATGTGATCTATGAATTCAAACTTGTAATAGAGGTGTCAGGGTACAACATTATGCTATCATTTCAGTCTAACATCATAACACATGCAAGATCCATGTTAGTCAAACCATGTCAAAAATTTTGGCTGATGAAGATCTGGGTTTTCCAGAAAACATTCATGAGCTAGTTTGGTCAACCTACTTTGACCTTGTCTAACTTTAATTATATACATGTTCTGGGTGATATAATAGCATGTTTGTGAAGACCTTATGTCAGTTTATAACATCAAATCAACAATATGACCTGTCTATCTAAACACAGCAAGATCTGAGCCTTCAAATATCGTTGTCAGGCGTTCTGGGTTTCTAGGTTTGCCCATATTCCCAGAATTCATGCTCAGTCAACGCACTTTAACCGATCATATTTTGCAACCTATACATGATCTGAGCTTTATTCAAGTCTCAGATCAAAGACCTAACAACAAAGAACAGATCTATAACATTAAACACCATAAATCATTAACACAGAAGAATCATTAACCATAAATCAAACATCAATTTTGAGAACTTTGATGTTATAGATCCATGTTCTAACAACCCAGAACATCAAGTGACACCCTTTAACATATATTTAACCAACGAACAACAACATTAACACAAATTTTTAAGGATTTTGAAATTTAGGGTTTATACCTTCTTATGCTTTGATTCATGAATTTGATCCTTTTTTGCTAATCATGGAGTGTTAAGATATGATATTATCTTGTATTATCACACCCTTTCACTCTCAAATCCGAAAATCTAGAAAGAGAAAGGTCTTGGTTATAATGAAAAATTCAAGTGAGCTTTCTCTCACTATAATGCCTTATATTTCATAATTTGTAACTACATGGTTGATAAAATGTTTAGGTTGCTGAGATTTTTAAGTCAAGGAGTTGTTAGAGTTGGTGAACAACTCTCACATGGCAAGATTTGCAAGTTATCACATAAATAATGCAAAAAGGGTACTTTAGTCATTTGGTTTATAATTTCAATGGCATTCTTTTCTTTTGCTCTAACCCTTAGGGTTTAGGGGTTAACCCTTATGTCTTAGGATTTAACCCTAAAGATTTTGCAAATTAAATTTCTAAGATTTTCTAATTAGATTTTAAAATAGAAAATTATGATTTCTAAATTATAATTAGGGCTTTCTAATTATATTATAACTTCCAAATTACACTAGGATTAAAAAAAATAGGATTAATATTTCCTAATTACAATTTGCAAATTTAGCAATTTAAGTCATAATTAGGGTTTTAAATAATCTTTCTAATTTAGAAATTAGGTTTCCTAATTAGATTAGGGTTTTCTAAGTACTTGTAACTTGATAATTAGGATTAATGTTTTCTAATTAACATTAAAATTATTACACTAACAATCAGGTTTTTCCCTAATTATAAAATATTGTTTCAAAACCAGAAATTAGGGTTCTCTATCAATTAGGGTTATCCCTAATTAGGTTATCATTAATAACTTTTAAACCTTATACCAGCATTTGCATTCCCCAAACTAGGGTTTTCAATTTCTGAATTAGGGTTTTGAATTCCCATAATCAAATTATGGTTTTAGAACCAGTTTCTAGGGTTTCTTAGCCATTTCTAGGGTTATCTAACTGAACATTGATATTCGACAATAATATTAGGGTTTGACACTGATAAAATTTATCTGGTCAACCCTTGACCCTTAACCACATTCTGAACACATAAATGACCATACTCACAGAACATAACCACATATATACTTAATCCTGAATAATTCCCCAAAATCCTTCACTGAATTTTGAAATCCTCAAAATTCCTTCCCAAAAATATCAAATGCATACACTTATTTTCTTTCTAGGTCTATTCTTTGACCTTAAATCCATCATTTATGATTTAAAAAAATTGTCTAATTTCTCGGGTTGTCACATTCACCCCTTCTTCTAAGAATTTTGTCCTCGAAATTCACGTTACACCTTACACCATATTGCTTACACCATTATTACACATCATTACATGCTACCCGATACACCACTCACAAGTGTAAAAATTTTCAGATTGTGCTGAGGAGTAATATAGAATATTTGTCTATCATTTTTGCAAAGGTTTTATGGAAATTCATCCGCAAACTGTCATAACTTACGGACATAGAGGGTAATTAGCTCGGTATGCCTTGTACTGGCCAAGTACTGCTGGTCTGATCTGTTTCTCATCACTGTCATAGGCACAAAAATTTTACCTCAGTCTTATTGGATTCCACTCCAAAACAATTTCGTTCGAGAAATTTCTTTCAACGAACACTTAGAGTTTTCATAAACATTAGTCTAGCTGAATCGAATAACATAAACTCGTATCAATAATTCAATTCAATCGAATTATTTAGGTGTAGCCAATCCCCGTTGGCAAATTAAAATTTTTGAAAATATTTTTAGGAATGATGTCATGATGACGTACTGTATTAACAGTCCGTTTGAGGATGCCATCATTGTATGACTTTGTCATAACACATCATACCATAGTGGAACAATGATTTTTAGATCTAATTCACACTAAGTATTCATGCGTTTATAACTCTATCAACTTTTTATCATCTCTGCACCAGGTTACATGGTACATAAGTGATAAATACAAATATATTTTGATATTTCAAACCATTTGCGTCTTGCCGAAATAAGTAGCATAGACTATACTTTAAACCGTTCCAAAAATGATTACGAGTCTATATATATTTTTTTTCAAAAGCACATAGTGCGTATTTAGCTTGATGTCAAAATTTCGAAGTCTAGTATAGCTAGGAGTTTTGGAAAACTTATGTCTCCACTAATAATCATTTGCTTAAACAGTCTATCTATTCTTATAGTCCTTAATACTCCATTTACACATGACTATTCCCAGTTCATCAAACCACACTCATGAGTTCAGGAACTTTCCACAATCATATGAGTTTAAGAACTTGTCCTAGTCAGACCTTTGGCGTCCATTCACTTAGGGGTTCATAAACATTTCACATAATCATGAGTCACGAACGTACCATAAGTATGAATCTTAAGAACTCGTACTTAACCTTATATTCTCTACCTATAACTTATCTATTTGTTATAAACACGAGAAAGGAATCACCCTCTTAACATGCATATAGCAAATAGCGCAACACAAACATTTTAATGATTATCAGTGCCAGAAACTAAGTGGTTGTTACACCACGTACAATTCCCCGCCCATACAAGGAATCCTACAACTCAGCTACTGACATGAGTCCTCAATTATAAACCACACCAAATCTTAACTCCCTTCTCAATACGAATTTCATTTAATATGTATTCATAATCCTTTCCTGAATCTGTACCAATTCATAGCAGAACTGACACACAATAATCTTGCTGTAAACTTTTCAATCATCAGATTGATTCTTTTCGCTTCTATATCCTTATCAGACCACGGGGTGATCTCATCGTATATATTACGATTAATTTCTATATCTTGATCATTTTTTTATGATCTCCTGTCCCTGCACTTTTAGTCTTTTAGACTCGATCTATTCACCAATACTGTTCAACTTTATTATAAGAGTTAGGGAACTCTGTATCTTTACAACTCACCGAGATTCATCTTTGAATCTTACCGACCAACTAACTCTATGTGAGTTAGATCTTATCCTAATCACTACAGTTATTAATCTCAGGTATTCCTACCTAAGGTTCATAACCAACAACTTTGATACCAACTATAACAGCTCCAAATCCGTGTCCTAAATCACCACGAATCTGGTACAATCATTCTATAACTATTGCGAAAGATATAAACATAAATTGTTTATATATTAAACTTACACACTTTTCCCTAAGGTCGAGTAACCTTAACTTATACACAATTCATTATTCTACCTTACGTACATAGATATTATCATACATTACCGATACAAATTTAGCTGCACACATTAAGTTAAAACTGGATTTGTCTTTAACCTTTCCTTGTATCCAATGTATTCGCCTCAATCTGCAATGTTTTATCATGATATAACAAGGGTGAGCATATGTTTGCCTAGCAAGTTTAAATTTATTTGAGAATATATAATGATTGAAAGAGTCTGAATAATAAGCTGGCTATAATTTAACAATATAGTTGTGAATTAGCACGAAGAAACTTTTAACTGAACAAGTATTGGACATGAACTAATATATCTGGACCAAATGGTAATGAAGGTGATCAGCCATTCATACCAGACTTATACATGCAATATGTACAGAGTACAATTCTATAATTCTTAGACATGGAAATCAGCAATGATTAACCATAAGCATATCTGAATGAAACAACTCTAAGTAGAGTTAAGAAAAACTTGCATGTTCGGTCGATTACTGTTACCCAATTTATTAAGCTTTGTTTGAAGACCTAGTATATAAATAATATCGATATACAAATTAGAATAATATCATCACAATATAATACTATTATATATTTAATCATAGAATAACCTAAACACATAAAACATAACCCTGTCAGTCTATAAAACACATAAGACTTAGTATCAAGTCAAACTATTGCAGTCTGAGTTGAACCCGACACAAATCAGACATCCTGGACGGTATAGTCGGTCTATTCACGAGTTTAAGTTCAATTAAACTATGTTTTAACACTTAACAATTATCTTAGATAATCATATTATTAATCAAAATAATTTTCCAAGTCTCGTAATAATTTTTAAGTAATTATTATCATT
Source organism: Panax quinquefolius (assembly GCA_020205615.1). Classification (NCBI taxonomy): domain Eukaryota; kingdom Viridiplantae; phylum Streptophyta; class Magnoliopsida; order Apiales; family Araliaceae; genus Panax; species Panax quinquefolius. Next base: position 47,737,706 of record CM035168.1, on the reverse strand, counting down.
CCTCATGATTATTCAATCATTAATATCGTATTTATCTAATTTAAATACCACAATATTCTAATATCATTAATATTTATTTAATATTAGATATTAATGAAATACATGTCATAATATCATAACATATTTAAAATATCTCAAAGTATTTTTAATACTTTATTATTTCCTTTAAATGTTGTTAAAGTAATTACAAACATTATTCAATAAGCTCATTATTAATATAAATACCACATTATTCTCTTTATAATTAATATTTATTTAATATTAAATATTAATGAAATTCATAACATAATATTATAATATATTTATATGATATCAAAGTATTTTTAATACCTTAAAATCATAATTATATGATTTTTAAACAATTAAATCCTTTATCCTATAATTGCTTTTAATATTAAAATATTAATATTTGCATGACAAAATATCAAAAGTTATATTTTATAACTTAAAATATTTTTAACCCTTAAATCATTTTTATATGATTTTTAAATCATTATTTCTAATTTTCTATAATTTATTTAATATATTCATGAAATAAATCAATTACCATTAATATTAATTTATTAATGGAATTCATCACAAAATATCAAAAGTTATTAAAAATAACTTCAAATATTTTCTAACACGATAACATATTTTTTAATGATTTTTTAAGTATTAAAATCATTTTTAAGTAATTTATTTAATATTATAATTAAATAAATTAAATACCATTTATATTCCAAAAATATTAAATATTTATGAAATATACTCAAAATAATTAAAAACTAATTTTTGGACTTTAAAATAATTTTTAATAAATTATTATGTACTTTTAATAATTTAAAACTATTTTTCTATACTTATTTATTAAAAAAATTAATTTTTGGAAAATAAGTGTCACTAAAGGGCCCTATAGCGACAGAACCGTCGCTATAAGAGTTCTTGAGCTTGCCCAGAAAACCATATCAGTGTGTAGGGTACCATATTTGACTGGTTCTAGATTTATGATCTTTTTGTTTCTAGGCTGGTAATCGTTTTAATATTGTAGTATGTATGTAATACTACAACTATAAATCATTTTCATGCTCAAACTACATCATCACAGCAAGATCTAATCTACAGAAAACCTTCTCAGACGAGTTCTTGAGTTTCTGGGCTGCCCAGAAACTCAAGCAGTAGTAAGGGTCCTACTTTGCAGTCTTATATCTTTGAATCAAGGAATTGTTTATGTGATCTATGAATTCAAACTTGTAATAGAGGTGTCAAGGTACAACAATATGCTATCATTTCAGTCTAACATCATAACACATGCAAGATCCATGTTAGTCAAACCATGTCAGAAATTTCTGAAACAACCCGGGTCAAATCCCGAGTTTGAAACAAATCACGGGTCAAATCCCAAGTCCAAATCGAATCAAATCCATCAAAATAAGGCCTCAAACTACTGGCCCAATAGTATCTTCTTGGGTCAACTTAGCCCACCACAGGCTCACCAAAAGGTCATGCCTTTAAGGTACTATTGGTAATAACTTATTTCCTTATATGTAGATAAATTTTTCCCGTATCTTCCGATGTGGGACTGGGAGTTACAAACTCCCCCACTTAAATTTCTAGTGCCCCGGTTAGAACCGATCACATATGGCCCAAAGATCTTTGCCTCTCTACCCATTGTGGGATAATACCGGCTGGCTTTGTGTCCCCACCTCCGGACCTCCATCTCTCCATTGGCTGGCTTCGTGTCCCCACCTCCGGACCTCCATCTCTCCATTGTGAGATAATACCACCAGCCTTCGTGTCCCCACCTCCGGCAAACCGATCGGATAATCCGACTCGAGCTTTCTAGAGTCGGCTCTGATACCATATGAAACAACCCGGGTCAAATCACGAGTTCGAAACAAATCTTGGATCAAATCCTAAGTCTGAATCGAATCAAATCCATCAAAATAAGGCCTCAAACAACTGGCCCAATAGTATCTTCTTGGGTCAACTTAGCCCACCACAGGCTCACCCAAAAGGTCATGACTTGAAGGTACTATTGGTAGTAAATTATTTACTTATATACAGACAAATTTTTCCCCTATCTTACGATGTAGGACTGGGGTGTTATAATTTCGGCTGATGAAGATCTGAGTTTTCCAGAAAACATTCATGAGCTAGTTTGGTCATCCTACTTTAACCTTGTCTAACTTTAATTCTATACCTGTTTTGGGTGATATAATAGCATGTTTGTGAAGACCTTATGTCAGTTTATAGCATCAAATCAACAACATGACATGTCTATCTAAACACAGCAAGATCTGAGCCCTCAAAAATCGTTGTCAGGCGTTCTGGGTTTATAGGTTTGCCCAGATTCCCAGAATTCATGCTCAGTCAACGCACTTTGACCGATCGTATCTTGCAACCTATACATGATCTGAGCTTGATTCAAGTCTCAGATCAAAGACCTAACAACAAAGAATAGATCTATATCATCAAGCACCATAATTCATTAACATAGAAGAATCTATAGGCCCTGACATTAGCTTGTCAGACCAAAATTTCTAACTTTTCCAGATTTTTCAAAACATCAATTTTGAGAACTTTGATGTTATAGATCCATGTTCTAACAACCCAGAACATCAAGTGACACCCTTTAACATTTATTTAACTAACAAACAACAACATTAACACAAATTTTTAAGGATTTTGAAATTTAGGGTTTATACCTTCTTATGCTTTGATTCATGAATTTGATCCTTTGTTGCTGATCATGGAGTGTTAAGATATGATATTATCTTGTTTTATCACACCCTTTCACTCTCAAATCCGAAAATCTAGAAAGAGAAATGTCTTGGCTATAATGAAAAAGTCAAGTGAGCTTTCTCTCACTTTAATGCCTTATATTTCATAATTTGTAACTATATGGCTGATAAAATGTTTAGGTTACTGAGATTTTTAAGTCAAGGAGTTGTTAGAGTTGGTGAACAACTCTCACATGGCAAGATTTCCAAGTTATCACATAAATAATGCAAAAAGGGTACTTTAGTCATTCGATTTATAATTTTAATGGCATTCTTGTCTTTTGCTCTAACCCTTAGGGTTTAGGGTTTAACCCTAAAGATTTTTCAAATTAAAATTCTAAGATTTTCTAATTATAATTTAAAATAGAAAATTATGATTTCTAAATTATAATTAGGGATTTCTAATTATATTATAATTTCCAAATCACACTAGGATTATAAAAAAATTGGATTAATATTTTCTAATTACAATTTGCTAATTTAGCAATTTAAGTCATAATTGTACCTTAGGGTTTATAACCCAAGAATTAGGTTTTAAATAATCTTTTTAATTTAGAAATTAGGTTTCCTAATTAGATTAGGGTTTTCTAGTTACTTGCAACTTGATAATTAGGATTAATTTTTCCTAATTAACATTAAAATTATTACACTAACAATTAGGTTTTTCCCTAATTATAAATTAGGGTTTCAAAACCTGAAATTAGGGTTCTCTAATCAATTAGGGTTATCCCTAATTAGGTTATTATTAATAACTTTTAAACCTTTTACCAGCATTTGCATTCCCCAAACTAGGGTTTTCAATTTATGAATTAGGGTTTTGAATTTCCATAACCGAAATTATGGTTTCAGAACTAGTTTCTAGGGTTTCTTATCCATTGCTAGGGTTTTCTAACTGAACGTCGATATTCGACAATAATATTAGGGTTTGACACTGATAAAATTTATCTGGTCAACCCTTGACCCCTAACCACATTCTGAACACATAAATGACCATACTCACAAAACATAAACACATATATACTTAATCCTGAATAATTCACCAAAATCCTTCACAGAATTTTAAAATCCTCAAAATTCCTTCCCAAAAATATCAAACGCATACACTTATTTTCTGTCTAAGTCTATTCTTTGACCTTAAATCCATCATTTAAGATTTAAAAAAAATTGTCTAATTTCTCGGGTTTTCACATAAACCACTTAATAACATGCTTGGAAATAAAGTTCAGGCTTAAATGAATAACTTTCAATTCAACAATAACCCGCTCAAATTCAATAAGAGTAGGATAGGAAACTTTCACAAAAACAAAGATGTGTAAGTTAGGAAACTTGCAACACAATAATAATAGTGTTCGGATACTTGCTCAAGTAAAAGAGTAAGAATTAAGGAATTTGCACAATCAAAGAGGGAAGTTCAAGGAAAATTGCTCAATAATAATTAGAGTAAGTTTAGGGAACTTTCAACACAATAAATTAGTGTTCAGATACTTGCTCAAGTAAAAGAGTAAGAATTTAGGAACTTGAACAATCAAAGAGTGAAGTTCAAGGAAACTTGCTCAATAATAATTGGAGTAAGAATTAAGAAACTTGCTCACTAAAAGTAGGGTTCAAGGAACTTGCCTGTTTGCTCAGCTACAATTTAATTCTAGCTTTAATTAACTTGCTCTGAAACGACCTAATATTAACAAGTTAGTCTTTTCAATTAGTATGTGTAAGCTAATATGCGTTTACACTTACAATAATAGAGTCTTCGTATAGCATGCTTCTTAACACATTATATGACATATTGGTCACATATTACAAAGTAAAGTAACCATATAGCATGCCTTGAATTTCAGAATCAAAAACAAAATCCATTCATGATTGCGGGATTTACGTAATGCTGCTTTAGTCTAAAACTTTAGGCAGTAGATCTGCGTTGTCCCCCAGCCGCACTGTGTTTTAGCTTTTCTCTCGACTTTCAAATCAACTCTAACATACTAATTACACATATATTTTAACATACATACATGCTAGAGTTTCTTATATAACACATGACCATACTTAAATTCATTACATCAAGTTTAACTTACACTTTATATGTCATTAAAACATAAAAAGGGTCATGTAATTATCATTCTTTATAATTCTTGTAATATGTCCACATATAGATCACTTAATCTGTTAATACACATACTCGTGATGTTCATATTGTTTATTCACAACTTACATTGTTTAACACTTCAAATCATGCTCAAAACTTATGTTCGGTTTAGTTATCATCATGCTTAATACATATGAATCATGTTTAGGAGTATTATAGCCATAACATGACATCTTACCCTTTAGTATCTGAGTACTCACATAATATGCAACTTAAGTTTGAAAACATGTTCAAGGTTGTCTTTAAAATCTTTTTAGCATGAATGATGCAATTCAACACCGGTAAGACAAATCTAAAACCTTTATCATAAGTAAATAAGTTATGATAATCTCTTTTCAACATCAGAAACTATATCTCTTAGCATTCATGTTCTTTAGCGTTAACTAAGCTTTTCTTTTCAAACTAAGTTCTAGCACAAAGCTTAACAAGTTGGTCATTGATACAACATCTATGAATCACATACCATGCTCATTTAGGTTCCAAATCAATCATGTATATGGTCTTATAAGTTAATAATTTGTAAAACTTATATTACTTCAAAGTTTTTTTTTCTAAACTTTAAGTTTTCATTACAAATCTCTTACTAAAACGTGTTGATCACTTCATACTACACAAGAAAACCTTACATAACATGTTATACTTCTATTCAGGTACATATATAAGTTATAATACCAAATCCAAAATGCCTAGCATAACAGAAACCAAAAACTGGATCTGAGCTACGGCGCAACTGCGCTGCACCCTAGTACAAATAGGGTGTAACTGCGCCATGCCTGCACCAGAGGCAGTAACCTGCTCTGTTCTGCAGAGCATCAAACAACTTCGATTCATTTTAGTTTAAACATGCTACAATCTACCATTAAAGGGTTCAAACATGTAAACATACTTCAGAAACACCTCATGGCATGTTAATTAACATCAATTGACATGGAATTTCAAGTAATTTCTATCATTTGACAATACCCAACTCAAGAACACAATTAGAGTTTATACCTTGTTAGGCTTGAATTGAACTCCCTACTCACTGGGTATGCTTCTACAATGCTCAGCAACTTAGGACTCTCCAACTAAGACTTATCAAACAAATTCTAGCAACCCAAAAATTGAATTTGGAACTTGTATATATAGAAGAAACTTGGACTAGATATTAACATTACCCTGATGTTGGAGCTCATGGTGCAAAGGAAGAACACATTAGTTGCTAAGGAGCGGTTCAACAACTCCCCATCAGTCATTGGCCTTGAAATCATTACCTATGTTCTAGCCATTTGGAAGTTACGTAAATTAAATGTAGGCTACTGTTCATGTACCTTGTGACACTCAATTTGGGACAAGAAAGAAAATCTTAGCAACAAGCTTGGTTTGGTTACTATAATTCCCAACATGTAAACTTAATGTATAATTGTTACCATATTATGAACTTTAGGGATTATTTAGGTATTCACATCATATAATCCATGCACATTAAATACACGCAATAAAACAACACAGTTAGGTATTATTGTCCCGGTAGTTTCATTATTATTTTTACTACTCCCATAAACACATAATAACATTATTTAATATCAATGTTTATTTAAACATCTAATCCATTTCCCAGTTTCTAAATTACACAACTATTTTCATTAATTCAATACTAAGGATCACGTGGAGTTCCTTGTACTAATTGATACATTATATCACCCCTAATGTATCTTTATCCATATGATTTATTAATGCCACACATACAACAAAGTGTTCCATTTAATTTTCTAAAGTATAAACTAACTTTTCTCGGATCGGACATCATGCAAATTTGCACCATTTTGTAATCTTTGGGAGGCGTGAGTGCTTGGGGTCCCTGACAATGCCAAAATGAGTTAGCTTCAAGCCAGCACAAGTTTCTATCACCACATAAGTTTTATATGAGATAATTTAACTTCTATAATGGTGATATACCCATAATTGACATAAATCAATATGTTCAAATCCCGCCACTATATTCAAATAGATTGAATATGTAATCATTAATAATCCTTTCAATTCTTTGATATTAAAACCTTAGGGTTAGTCCACAAATTTAAATAACTATTAGTGACTCCCTTTAATCATTTTATAAATTCACATAACCACATAAGGTTTAAATAAACTCACAAAAATAACTCATTAAAATTAACTCACATATTTAATTAATAAGGAGTTTAAAATTCATGGTCATTACAGACTGTAATTTAAATCTTTTTCATTAGTTAACCGCTTCTTCATCTGGTCACACTCATCAGTTTTGAGTTGCACCTCATTGACTCTAGCTATGATAGTAGATTGAATCTCTATTACAAACAGTTTCTGTCCCGATTCACTTAGCAACTTCACCTCTATCTCCATCCTAGCCATCTCTGTAATTAACTTAGTTTGAGCAGTTAACATAGACAACTTTTCCCGACCCTTCCTACTTAAGGCATCAGCAACTACATTGGCTTTCCACGGTGATACAGGATTTCACAGTCATAATCCTCTACCAACTCCAGCCATCTCCTTTGTCTCATATTCAACTTCTTCTGTGTGAAGATACATTTTACACTCTTATGGTCCGTGTATATCTCACATTTTTTTCGTAAAGATAATGTCTCCATATCTTTAAGGCATAAACTACCGCGGCTAGTTCCAGATCATGAGTAGGGTAAACTTTCTCATAATCCTTCAACTGGCGTGACGCATACACAATGACCTTGCCATGCTGCATGACCACGCAACCAAGTCCTCTATGTGAAGCATCGCTATAAACTACAAAATTTCATGTGTAATCGGGTAAGGACAAAACAGGTGCTTCACTCAACTTTTTCTTCAGTTCTTGAAAACTATCTTTGCATTTCTCAATCCACACACATTTCACCGTCTTCTTTGTTAAATTAGTCAGTGGAGTAGCTATCTTCGAAATATCCTGGATGAATCTCCGATATTATACCGCTAACCCTAGGAAACTTCGCACCTCAGTCAACATTTTCGGTTGTTCCCAATTCATCACGGCTTCCACTGTCATTAGATTTATTGAAATCCCCTCATGGTCAATAACGTGACCTAAAAACTGTACCCTTTCTAGCCAAAATTCACACTTAGTGAACTTCGCATACAACTTTTCCTTCCTCAATGTCTCCAACACTATTCTTAGGTGTTCAGCATGATCTTCTAGCATCATAGAAAAGCCTAGAATATCATCGATAAACACCACAACAAACTTGTCCAAATATTGTTTGAACACTCTGTTCATCATATCCATAAATGCAGTTGGTGCATTAGTCAACCCAAATGACATCACCAGAAACTCTTAATGACCATAACGAGTCCTGAATGTCGTCTTTGATTCATCCTCCTTCCTTACAATCAACTGATGATACCTCATCCTCAAATCTATTTTAGAATAATACTTTGCCCCTTATAACTGATCAAATAGATCAATGATCCTGGGCAATGGGTATTTATTCTGTATCGTTAACTTGTTCAACTCTTGATAGTCGATACAAAGTCTTAACGATCCATCCTTCTTCTTTAAAAATAGTATCGGTGCTCCCCACGATGAAACACTTGGTTGAATGTACTTTTTGTCCAACAGTTCTTGTAACTGTACCATTAACTCCTTCATCTCCCCTGGCGCCATACAATACGGTGCCCTGGAAACTGGTGCCGATCCTGGCACAATGACAATTACGAACTCGGTCTCCCTATCTGGTGGAAGACCCTACAATTCACTTGGAAATATATCTGTGAATTCTTTAACTATGGGTATTTGTTCCATGATCGCTCCCACTCTCTGGGTATCAACAACAGTTAACCTACACATCCCTTCCTTAATAATTTCCTAGTTTATTTTATGGTAAGACAACACAAACGTCCCGGCGATCTAATACCGTAAAATAATACCTGAGGTTGTTTTAACGTTCTAATAGTCACACATTTCTTCTAAAATTCTATAATTTCCCCATGGTTAAACAACCAATCCATTCCAAGAATTACATCAAATTCTCCTAACTTTATCGGTATCAAATCTATCGATAATTTACAACCCCGTATGTCTATGCAACAACTCCTATGAATCTCTTCAACAAGAATTATCTCTTCATTCGATACCTTAATATTTAAAGGTATATGCAACTTTTCAGGAAGTAATCCTGATCATCTAGCAAAATCACATGCTATAAATGAACAAGTAGCACCCGAATCAAACAGCACGTAAACATTTATGTAGTTGATCGAAAAAATACCTACAACTACATTCCCTGATGCAACTGCATCTTGAACCATCATGTTAAAGGTGCGGGCCATCGGCCTACCCGGTTGCGCTGGACCACGAATAGCTAACTTACCGCTATTAGCGCCCTTATTCCCATCCATCCCCTTCTTCGGGCAGTTCTTTGCTATGTGGTCAGTTGAGCCACATATAAAGCATCCGTGATTCTTCTTCAGACTTGGACAGTTAGGCAAAATATGCCCTTCATATCCACAATTATAGCATACAACCTTCCCCTTAAGACAGACTCCTAAATGAGTCTTCCCACAGGTTTTGCACGCCTCCATCTTCCTCTTCGAATCTCCTTATTTCACTCTAGTATTTCCAGAGTTAAACCATTTCCTCTTCTAACCTTCGCCACTTCCACTGGCTCCTTCGATCTTCACTCCCCCATCTACCTTACCCTTATTCTTCTTGTCCTTGTGCTACTAGCTTAGAGCCTCATTTCAACCTTCGGCGATTATCGTCTTCTCTAGTATGGTCCCAAATGATGTAATTTGGAACACATATATCCGGTTATAGAGCCAAAGTTTCAAGCCCTGCTCGAACCTTCTAGTTTTCCTAACCTCAGTGTCCACCTGGTGTGGGGCAAACCTCGCTAGTTCATTGAACTTGGCAGCGTATTGGGGAACCGTCATTTCCCCTTGTTTCAAATTAAGAAACCGCATTTCCATTCTCCCCTGCACACTCGTGGGAAAGTAGTTCTCGAAGAAAATCTCCTTGTACCTTACCCACATTAGGTTCTCAATTCCAGCGCTAGCCTAGTTAGCTTCCCACTAAAAATTAGCCTCTCTCTACATTATATAGGTTGCAAAAGTAACCTTTTGACCCTCATCAACACTTGCAATGACAAATTCCTTCTCAATTTCTTTCACCCACGTTTGGGATTCTATAGGGTCCGTAGTTCCTTCTAACTCCGGCGGACCAACACTCTTGAAATCCTTAAAAGTAGTAGCTCGTTCTAGTCCATGATTTATGGGGATACTAGCCCCATTTCTATTAAACACTGCCATTAACAAGTTAACGAATTCCTGCATTGGGTATACCAGAACTCCCTCTGGTTGAGTTACATTAGCATCTTAATTATGTTGTCTCCTTCTTGGCGGAATTTTGCTGTTAAGATAAATAACACATCATTATTATTCTTTTCTTATTACTTAGTTATTGTTCAAGATTAAATAATAACTTCAAAATTCATTACTCAATATACTTCATAAAAAGGCTTATATTGATTGGCTTCTTATAGTATAATACTACAACGTTCACATTACATAGCCTAAGTTGATTACATTACTATCCCGCAATTACTTTCCTAAAATTGGGATTTACAAAAGACTACCCTTTGATATACAAAAGAGGGTTTTAAGCCACTACTAGATACACAATATTTACATATCTAAATCTACGCTAACTAATACTAGATTACATATGTTGTAAGGCATTATCAAAATCTAAGTTGGCAAGATCAGCGATAATATCCCGGCTGATAGTATGTCGAGTCTGCCCTGCCTCTATCGGATACTCATCTACTTGTTGCTGGAAATCCTTATGAGAACTCCTACGAATATAGGACATCCTCCCTATCTTCTGTTTCTTGGTCTTTAGCTTCTCCCTGAGCTCAATGACCTCTTGTTTCAGCTCATGGACCTTGTCCTTTGCTTAAACTTTTTTATCATGCTCCTGCTTCCACATATTCTCCATATCTATCTTATCTTCCAAGATAGCCTGAAGTGCTGCTTTTAGCTCCTTCACCTTCTGACAATAAAGGATGTTTCTATCCAACACTATCATAAACAATGACATCATTGACTCCCCCAGAGGCATTTCTTCCACATGTGCTATGGGTTAAAGGACACTACCTCTAACTCTTCTTCTGAAATGTTGTCGAACACCAACATAAGGTCATAGTTCTCTGAGTGTCCAGACTCAATCACTACCACTTCAAGCTCTTCTGCTAATAGATTCGATATAATCTCTGTTTGGTTATGTAACGCCCCCAAAATTAGGTATACATCACCCATCTTGGGTCGCCACTTACATGGTACATAAATTCAAATACAACTTACTAATATAACTGTCGTGTACAATACGACATAAACTGTGAGATTGAATACAAATATTGTCTACTAGATATTATACAAACTCAGAAGGAGTCCTCATTACAGCTATTATCACACTATTTCACAGAATAGTGAGGACTACTAATGCTATCCTCTGGACCATTACTTCGTTCCCCGACTCGTCTCCAATTATGTTCTCATTTCACAAGAGAACGGTGAAAAGAAAGGGTGAGCTCAACTAGCCCAAGAAGAAATATTATGACTAAGATAATGCGAATAAATTATCATTAGCCTTCAACAATGTTAAAGCGATAAAATACAATAGACAACCACGGTTTAATCTGCGGTGAAATAAGCAATCCATTAAAAGAGTCAAGTAGAGAATAAAGTCTACTATCTTTTAGGTTTTAAAAGGTTTTCATCAATTTTTATCACCGAGACTCACTCGACAATAAATAAACCACCACATCTAATTATCCCTCGTACCACTGGTCAAGGATTTTCATCAAATTATCAATGGTCATGACTATACCGAATCACCCCGGTCATAATCATACCAAAAAACTATCCATCAACGCATTACACAGGGCCACCGAGGACTTTTGTCACATCATTTATATCAAGTCATGATTATACCGAATGATCCTCGGTCATAATCATACTAAGTTCATCTATGCACGTAAGCCAAAGATAACATAATATAACATGAGGATGATGACAATGACATAATAATTCAATAAAACAAGTTCAAGAATTATTTAATCCATGAATTATTAACGTCCAAATTGTCAACATAATAATTTTTGCTTTCGTGAGAGTAAAATTCAAGAATGATCGTAAGAATATTTCCGTGAAAAGATCTTTGGATGAAACGCAAATATCAAGGATATTCTACTAATTTCATGGAGTATAGAAGTCAAAGTTTTAACCAACCGGGTATAATAAAGAATGGAATAACAAAAGAAATCACCATGCATGCGGTGCCGCGATAGACGAGGTTATTCCAATGAATAATAATAACGGAACCAGTCGTGAAATTCACACAAGCGTGATGTTCCAACAGAATAATAAAGATGGAACCGGATCCGGTGTAAAACACATGGATAGGATATTCCAATGAATGATAAAGATTTTAACCAGGTCCGTGTAAAACACATGCATGTGATGTTCCAATGAATAATAATAAAGATTTTAACCGTGTCCTGTAAAACACATGACGGGATGTTCAATGTAATAATAGAAGAATGTCACCAAGTATAGGGTAAACCAGCGTACAAAGTTATTCCAATGAATAATAAGCAATGGAATAACATAAGGATTTCACCAAGTATAGGGTATGCCACAGCGTATACGGGTTATGTATAGGGTATGCCACTTTTTAAACGAGTTATTCCAATGAATAATAGTGAATGGAATAATGAAGTTCTCTTCAAGAAGAAAGAATAACACCCTTCTAGTAAAAAGAACCTAATATAGAAGTAGTGAAGTAGCGAATACTCTTCTTCTTTCTATAATTTTCTCTCTATAGCTTCTTTTCTATAATTTCTCTCTCTAGAGTTTCAATGAATTCGTAAGAAAATAAATGAAGGAATGAGCTTCATTTATAGGAAAATGGAATGCATAAGTAATTAATCCATGAACGGTCCAGTTGATTTACTTTAATCTGACGGTCCATATTTAAAGAAAAATCTTTTAAATAAAATATAATATATTCTATTTATATAAAAACATTTTACTATGCAAACACTATGCAATACTATGCAAAAACACTATCTATGCAAAACACTATGCAACATTATGCATAATAAAATATAATATATTCTATTTATAGAATAACTTTAATAAAGTATTCTATTTTATATAAAAGATGTTTCATTTTATTACGTTAATAATACAAATAAAACAAAAACGTCATTATCGCTATAATAATTCATATTATTAATCGTGATAATGGAATCAAACCGAGTGACTTCTCACATAAGCATCAATAATCAATACCGTGTGCTACTATGCAACCACACGTATTACTGTACTTTTACTATCGAGTAGTTCAATAGTATCAACGGTAAAACTTTCGTCGTTATTTCAATAAAATATTTTTGTCGTTTTTTCAATCCGACAATAATTACATTAGGGTCCACCAATGATTGAGTAGTTGTATTTAATATTCCCTGCTAAACCGAATATTCCCCAATTAATCGAATATAATATAACCACTTGCATACTTTGCAAAATTTATAAATACTACCCACAACTATAATATTATCTCAAATTCACACTATAATATTAAAAATTATTTCGACAAAATTTTAATCTTTATTGATAAAATCTGGGGTCTCACAATCTCCCCTCCTTATGGAATTTCGCCCTCGAAATTAGGGTACGTACCTGATATGATAAAGAGATGAGGATACCTTGAATACCTTTATCGTTGAAAACATTAAATTCATTTTTGCAATCCCGCCCAAGAATTTCAATAACCAATTCATCTTTGAACTACAAGCCAAAGTATACAACTCAGAAAACCAATAATCTTTGAAACTCAAATTTTTATAGTATCACGACCACGAATTATCCATGCACTACTGGCCAAGGATATTCGTGTTTTCAATTACGGTCATGATTATACCGAATAATCCGTGGTCATAATCATACCAAGTCTATCAATGCACTACGGCCAAAGATGACTTTTACCACATCCATGAATTAATATTTCATTGCTGAGACTCAGCTCAATAATTAATCCACATCATCGAATTATCCCTGCACTACAGGCCAAGGATATTCATTAGTATCACGACCACGAATTATCCATGCACTACGGCCAAAGATAATCGTGTATTCATTAGTATCACGACCACAAATTATCCATGCACTACTTCCAAAGATAATTGTGTATTCATTAGTATCACGACCACAAATTATCCATGCACTACGGCCAAAGATAATTGTGTATTCATTAGTATCACGACCACAAATTATCCATGCACTACGGCCAAAGATAATTGTGTATTCATTAGTATCACGACCACAAATTATCCATGCACTACGACCAAAGATAATTGTGTATTCATTAATATCACGACCACAAATTATCCATGCACTACTACCAAAGATAATTGTGTATTCATTAGTATCATGACCACAAATTATCCATGCACTACTACCAAAGATAATTGTGTATTCAATAGTATCACGACCACAAATTATCCATGCACTATGGCCAAAGATAATTGTCTATTCATTAGTATCACGACCACAAATTATCCATACACTACTACCAAAAGATAATTGTGTATTCATTAGTATCACGACCACAAATTATCCATGCACTACTACTAAAGATAATTGTGTTTTCAATTACTGTTATGATTATACCGAACAATCCACAGTCATAATCATACCAAGTCCATCTATGCACTACAGCCACGAGATGACTTTCAACATAATATAAAACATGAGGATAATGATATAAAGAATCAATCAAATGAGATAAAAATAAATATTAAACATTTATAATATAATTTATCCGAGATTCAAGAATATCCCCATGTTATCAATCACATAATAATCTCATAATCTAATATCATTAATATTATAACAATATTTTAATCACTTCTTAAATTTATAAACAATTTATCTTAACTGCTTACGCTTTACCATATAATGCATTTAATCATTCAAAATGCCATACTCATAAGATATCATCACCAATTATCAAATCTCTCAAAAAATATGCATATACTTTATATAGGATTCTCTAGCCATAAAATCCTATTTTCAACTTTGTTACTTCACATAACATATTTAACTCATATGTTCAGTAATTAAACTATTTTCATGAAAAATACCAAATCAGTCCCAAAAATATTTCTTTTCTGGGATTTAGCATAATATAGTCCCATGATGAAAATATATTTTTCTCGAATTTTTAAAATTCATTTACTATTTTCAAAAATCAATTTCTAATTAATTCCTTAAGAAATTAGCTACCTCAAGTTTAACTCCAAAATTCCCAAATCTTGGCAGGACCTTACACATGTTATCGTGAGCTTCCAGTTTAAATTTCATGGTCATCGGAGTTATAGAACTCCAGCTTATAGCGTTTTTTTGGAAAAACCTAAATATTGAAATAGTCATAACTTGCTCATTTTAAGTCGAATGAGCTCATTTTTGGACAGGAGGTACTTTATACCATATACTTGCATGTCCCAAAAACCAGAATTTTTCTCATAATTTAAGTGGCCGAAAAGCCCTCTAAAATCATGGCAAGAGCTTTTTCGGTTTTTTGCAACTTTGCACTCCTTTGCTAAAATCAGTCCACACAAAATCTACAACACCTTTTCCAGTAATTCCACTTGAATTAGTTAGGTAACTCATAGATCTAACTCTAGGTCTTGACCACATTCAAAAATTCAAAATATAATAGGAGATATGGTCTATTGAATTTCATGTTACGTTTTTCACCAAAATCGATTTTCAACTCTTTGTGATTTTTAAGAAACTTTCATGTTTTTACATACTAACCAACATAACTCATCATAAAACTTACTAATACCACGAATACCCATGATTTTCATTAGTCCAATGCTTTTATTATGACTTTCATCATAAACCATGTAAACTGCTCATTTAGTTGAAGAAATATTTGAGGTTTAAGAAATGGGTTTTTATCTTTGGGGTCAATACAAAATTCGATTTCACGCTCTAAGTAGGCTAAGAAGTCTTCAAGAATACGCCAGGAAATTTATTAATAATAGAAATATCATTCAAAACTGTGACTCTCATCTAAGACTTGGATAGTACGTCACATTGATACCAACTGTGACTTCTATCCCTTAACCTAGATAGCACCTCACAATGATACCTATAAACTTGCCATCTTCATTCACGATGTCGCCTACAGAAAGTCCGGCTTCGGTGCATTCCACACAAGGAAGTCAACAATGAAAGGTTCGGGGCTCTTTACTTATGGCTTGATATGACAATAATTGACTTTAGTAGTTTGGTTATGAATATAAAAGCTAACAACCTTACGAAAAGAATGATGAGTAGTTAACCAATTGATTCCTAAAATACCATCAAAGGCAAATATTTTCAAAGAGATAATATCGACAGGTAACGTGAAAGTGTTTATTTGAAACAACAAGATTAATAAATGTTGGAGGTAACGAAGGTTTCTCCCAACGAAGTTTCAACCAATAAGTTAAAGTCTAACTTCTCCTGAGTCAAATTTAAATGTTGAGCGCAAGCAAGCGAGATAAAATAATGGGTAGAACCAGGATCTTATAAGGTATAGACTTCGCAAGAATTTATAATTAACTAACCTGTGCTAACTTCGTTCGAGTCACTTGCTTTTTAAGAAGTCATGAAAACGCTCTTCATGAAACCACCGACTTTGTTTTATCCAGTATCCGCCTTTGGTGCCACCGTCCCCAATTGGACTTGACTTGGTGCACGCACAAAATCGAGCTAAATGACCTTCTCTTCTTGAAATTTCCACTTCTATTATCTTGGCCATGATTACCACCAAGTGGTTACCATTCTTGGCATGATAATTTCTCCCACGATGGTCATCATTGTTCGATGGTGGTTCTGGCCGATGATGATTATTATCGTGTTGTTGGTCGTTACCTTTTGGTTGAGTGACTCATTATCGCGCTCCAATAACCGAGCCCTATTCACAACATCTAAATACAAACACCGTCACAAAACAAGGGTTAATTAACATGCAACATATTATCACTATACTCGATCGACCAATCAAATACCAAATAAACTTAGGTAGGTTATACTAGCGAAGGAATTCCCGTCTCTCCCCTCCTAGTACTATTCTCACATCTTAGCTGGATCATATCCCTAAGCTCTCGATACTAACTCAGAACTCGGACACCAACTTGTGTCAACACCTCACATTGGTACCTATCGACTTGCCACCGAAAAGACTAAGGCGTCCCCTACGGAGAGTCCGGCGGTGCATTCCCCATCAACAGAAGTCACCAAATGAGAGGCTCGGGGCTCTTCACACTTATGGCTCGACATACCAACCGTATGCGCCCCAAAATTAGGTATACATCACCCATCTTGGGTCGCCACTTACATGGTACATAAATTCAAATACAACTTACTAATATAACTGCGTAGTATACAATACGACATAAATCGTGAGATTGAATACAAATATTGTCTACTAGATATTATACAAACTCAAAAGGAGTCCTCATTACGACTATTATCACACTATTTCACGTAATAGTGAGGACTACTAATGCTATCCTCTCGGACCATTACTTACGTTCCCAGACTGTTCCGGCTTATGTTCTCATTTCACGAAGAGAACAATGAAAGAAAGGTGAGCTCAACTAGCCCAAAGATAAAATATTATGACTAAGATAATGCGAGAATAAATTATCATTAGCCTTCAACAATGTTAAACCGATAAAATACAATAGACAACCAAGTTTAATCTGCGGCTGAATAAGCAATCCATTAAAAGAGTCAAGTAGAGAATAAAGTCTACTATCTTTTAGGTTTTAAAAGGTTTTCATCAATTTTATCACGAGACTCGACAATAAATAAACCACCACATCTAATTATCCACGCACTACTGGCCAAGGATTTTCATCAAATTATCAATGGTCATGACTATACCGAATCACCCCACAATCATAATCATACCAAAAACTATCCATCAACGCATTACAGCCACCGAGGACTTTTGTCACATCATTTATATCAAGTCATGATTATACCGAATGATCCTCGGTCATAATCATACTAAGTTCATCTATGCACGTAAACCAAAGATAACATAATATAACATGAGGATGATGACAATGACATAATAATTCAATAAAACAAGTTCAAGAATTATTTAATCCATGAATTATTAACGTCCAAATTGTCAACATAATCTTTGTTTTAGTGAGTAAAATTCAAGAATGATCGGAAGAATATTTCCGTGAAAAGATCTTTGGATGAAACGCAAATATCAAGGATATTCTACTAATTTCATGGAGTATAGAAGTCAAAGTTTTAACCAACCGGGTATAATAAAGAATGGAATAACAAAAGAAATCACCATGCATGCGGTGCCGCGCATGTACAAAGTTATTCAACGAGAATAATAATAACGGAACCGTGTCGGTGAAATTCACAATCGGGATGTTCCAACGAGAATAATAAAGATGGAACCCGGATCCTGTAAAACACACGAATAGGATATTCCAATGTAATGATAAAGAACGGAACCAGTCCTGTAAAACACATGCATGTGATGTTCCAACGTAATAATAATAAAGATTTTAACCAGTCCTGTGTAAAACACATGATGTGATGTTCCAATGTAATAATAGAAGAATGTCACCAAGTATAGGGTAAATCATGTATATAAAAGTTATTCCAATGTAATAATAAGCAATGGAATAACATAAGGATTTCACCAAGTATAGGGTATGCCAGCGTATCACGAGGTTATGTATAGGGTATGCCACTTTTACAAAGTTATTCCAACAAGAATAATAGTGAATGGAATAATGTAAGTTCTCTTCAAGAAGAAAGAATAACACCCTTACCGTAAAAGAACCTGAATATAGAAGTAGTGAAGTAGCGAATACTCTTTTCTTCTTTCTATAATTTTCTCTCTATAAGCTTCTTTCTATAATTTCTCTCTCTAGAGTTTCAATGAATTAAATAAGAAAATAATGAAGGAATGAGCTTCTATTTATAGGAAAATGGAATGCATAGTAACTAATCCATGAACGGTCCAGATTGATTTACTTTAATCGACGGTCCATATTTAAAGAAAAATCTTTTAAATAAAATATAATATATTCTATTTATATAAAAACATTTTACTATGCAAACACTATGCAATACTATGCAAAACACTATGCAAAACACTATGCAACATTATGCATAATAAAATATAATATATTCTATTTATAGAATAACTTTAATAAAGTATTCTATTTTATATAAAAGATGTTTCGCTTTTATTACGTTAATAATACAAATAAAACAAAACGTCATTATCGCTATAATAATTCATATTATTAATCGATAATAATGGAATCAAACCGAGTGACTTCTCACATAAGCATCAATAATAATCAATACCGTGCTACTATGCAACCACACGACATCGCATGTTTTTACTATCGAGTAGTTCAACAAGATCAACGGTAAAACTTCCGTCGTTATTTCAATAAAATATTTTTTGTCGTTTTTTCAATCCGATGATAATTACATTAGGGGGTCCACCAATGATTGAGTCATTTGTCTGAATATTCCCCGCTAAACCGAATATTCCCCACCAATCGAATATAATATAACCACTTGCATACTTTGCAAAATTTATAAATACTACCCACAACTATAATATTATCTCAAATTCACACCATAATATTAAAAATTATTTCGACAAAATTTAAATCTTTATTGATAAAATCTGGGGTCTCACAGGTTAACTGATTCTTCACTTTCTACTTGAACATCTCTATGCATTCAATTTCTTCTTGACATCTACAAAAAAACAATTTAGTTTGTTTAGTACACGTCAGTAGAATAATAAAAACACATATCATATATATAATGCATTTTTAAGGTTAATTTCATCTTTTACTTCTTTGACTTCTCTTAAGGTTATGACTGAAGGCTTTAATTCCCCCTCCCTTAAGTTTTATAACCTAACACTTTGATACCAACCTGTGACGCCAACAAATCCGGGTATCTTCCAACCTGACATATGGTGCTACACAGTACTACAGTTCACACAAACATTCAATTGAAATGCCTCAAAAGAACGAATATGTCTTATATATATTCCAATCAATATTCCCTTCCCAGGTTTTTTATAACCAATACATAAGTTCTTTGTCATAATATCAAATACATTACAACATTAAACCTATACTATTACATAGACAGTTCAACAGTCTGCCTTAGCCTTCCCTTTATCTTTACCGAATCCTTCATTCCGTTCGGTTTTAGCTGCATTCATATAGTTTAATCAAGAGTGAGCATAACTAGCTGAGAAAGTATGACAATTCCATTTAAATAATATGATTGAATCACAAAAATCATATATCTTCAATAACTAAACAATAGTTATGAAGTACTATCGATAATTCAAAATAGCACTTCTCTTTTTTTTTAAACATTTTACAATGACAACATTTAGTAAAACATCAATTTCGGTCCAAGACCTTTAGCATTTCATACTTTCTTTGAAAAGGATAACCCGACACTAAGTCCATAAGTCTGGCATTACTTACGAGCACGTCTGGGTGATCAACCTATAGTACTCTATGTTGATCAACACTACATTCTTTCAACATATAACCATTTATGTTATGGAAACCTCACGTGCATGTCATTTGACAACAAAACATTTGTTTAGCATACTCAGTCTTCATTTGAAAACCGTACCAAAATATTTTAGCAACACATTGATAATACTTTGATAGATTATAAGAAAACTAAAACATCTTAAGTCTAGCTGAAAGAATTGGCTTTGACTTCATCATATCAATTCATGCATAAGAATATATGAATCACAAAACTTGTCTAGAATGAACATAGACAAGGGTTAGAACACTTGCCTTCAGTGTCTACTATTGTTATTCAACTTTCCTTTTAAGTCCTTAAGGTCTCTACAATATATGATAACATAACGTAACCCATTAGATCATATATAATCAAGTATGGTTACTACTATATCTATATGATGACATAACGTAACCCATTAGATCATATATAATCAAGTATGGTTACTACTATATCTTACCCTTCTTCTCAATCTAATCATGTTTTAGATTATTACTATCGATTCCGGCTTATCACATTACATTGTTCTGATATTCAACTAATTTTTTGTCGACCTTCAGTTGTAATACTTAAGATCTTTAACATCAATTAAGGATGTTACTTTAAGTTTAATAATGTGTCATGTCATTATTAACCAAATGCCCTTCCTTTTATCTTCATAAGCATTCATTATTGTGCAAACTCTAGTCTTTGGTATTTGCGCCAAGCTAACTTCTCTTCCTTGTCAAGCATCATGGCTTTGAGTTAGCAGTGGCCAGAGTCCGGCCTTGGCGCTGTGGCGCCACTCGCAGTTCATTTGGCCACGCCACGGCATGACTCTCCAAAGAGGTCATGGCCTTTGTTTGATCTTCTGCACACCACCAATAAGCCTTCAATGGCACCATGGCTTGACTCACATGCACCAGATAGAAAACATATATTTTGAACTTTGCAAACTTCTTGGACTCCAAATATGATCATTTTAAGTCCGAATTGGCTCGTTCAAAAGCCATTAGTTCAAAATCCATATACTATACATGTTCATGCAAGAATTTTACATTTTTGACTTGTTAACTCAAAATTCACCTTTGAGTTCATTTTTAATGAAAACGATAAACATTCGTGAACGTTCAACGCTCGTTTCTTCGTTCTAAGTCGGAATTCGGTCATTTTTAAGTCCGCAACTCTATAATGCCAAATATGACTTATCTCCATCGAAAACTAACGTTTCAGAGCTCAATGTCAAAATTCGAATTCCATTCCGAGAATTTCACGATTTTGATGATTATCGTCTGAACTCGTGAATTCTGCAAAAACTTCGTTACTTATGATTTGTTCATTGTTTCAAACGGATTCATTCCATCATACTAACATCTTAACATACATATTTCATTAACTTATTTACATGATAAGTTCTTACTTATTCTTCCTTAGTTCATAACTTATATACTAATGATTTCATTTCACATGATTTATCAAGGTTTTAATCTTCTACAACCATCCTTGCTTCTTCTTATCATATTAATGTAAGCAAATGACATGTTCTTACATGTTACTCATAAGTTCATAGCTTACTAAGTATGAATCACTTATTCATGGCTTATTAAGGTTTAAGTCCATTGATTAACCATTCTCATTACTTCTTAGCATACATACTTCACTAATCAACACTTCTCTATCAAACTAGAATTGAAGAGTTGGAAGATTAATGATATAGGAGTCTTACCCTTGGTGATCAAGCTTTGTTCTTCTTCTTTTCTACTAATGAAAGTCTAGGTTTTTCTTACTTATTCTCTCTAACAAATAAGCACTTAATATGTTGGATGAAATTATCAAGTAACAAATGATCCAACTCTCCTTCTATTTATAGGATTGCTAAGGTTATGGTATAATTGTCAATAAACCATCCCACCTCCTTAAACAAACCTCCTTACTATTCATTACTTAAATATTAAGTTTTCTTGCTTATCACTTTCTTTGCTTGGCCATCACCACTTTTGCTTGGCCATCACACTATTTGCTTGACCACCAAGATCACCCATGTGATCATGGGGCCCACATGGGTTGCCCCAAGGATCTTCTTTACCCATTGGATTCTTAATTTGGACTTTAAATTCAATTAGCTTAACTTATGCTTTTGGGCTTGCATTAATCCACATTGGACTTTACATTAACAAACATGTGGGCTTTAAAATTATTTTACATTGGGCTTAATCATAATCCCAATTAAACTATACACTTCCTACACAATCCTACAAGTCCAATTACATATGGCTTAAAGCTTTAGAATGTATTATCTACGTACTAATCTTGTATTCTAACTCGTATACTTATTCAACATATACGACATACCATCATTCACACATACTCGTATAATACTTTGTATCACACTCGTATTCATTACCTCGTACAATACCTACGTATTATACGATCATTGATTTGACTAGTTAACGCTTTACTTTTCCTAACGTTCTCGAATTAAGTCCGCATGCGAAAAACTACGTGTTCCATACTTGAATTATTATTATATAATCAATCTCACCTCGATATTCTACCGTTACGTATTTTTTGGAAGTTCAAAAATAATTCCCGAGCAGAAATCAGAGAATAGTGTTTTTTAGAAAATTTCTCGGAAATTTTTTATTTTTGTCTTGGAAATTCAAACACTTTAATTCCCTCACATAGTCAAAATACTACGACATTCTGTCATTTCTAGGTTATAGAACGACATTCATCTTACTAACACATAATAATAACAAGTAATATAATTTTATTCATTATTTAATTAAATAAAATTATTTTACAATAGATCTGAATTTCTCGGTCGTTACATACATCCCCCCTTATAAAGATTCTATTCCTAGAATCTCGTCTTACATTACACAAATAACTGAGGATAATCCTTCCTCATCTTTTATTCCAATTCCCACGTTGCTTCTTCGGCATCGTGGTTCTTCCATAACAATTTTACAGAAAGTATAACCTTATTCCGCAGAACTTGTTCTTTTCTATAGATAATTTGAATCGGCATCTCTTCGTACGTTAAGTCCTTCTCGATACAAATAGGCTCATACTCATATTACGTGCTTATAATCTGGCTTATAAAGATGTAAAATAGATACGTGAAACACATTATGTATTCATTCTAGGTCTGTAGGTAATGTTATCATATAAGCTACCTCGCCTACCCGTTTTAACACTTCAAAAGGTCCTATAAACCTTGGATTTAACTTTCCCTTCTTTCCAAAGCGTATCTTTTCTTTTTCAGGGGGATACCTTTAGAAACACGTAGGAGCCTACTTCAAACTACTTATTTACTTGATGCGAGTCCGCATACTTTTTTTGTTTATCTTGTGCTACTACGAGACACATTCGTATCACCTTTACTAAATCCGTTATTTGCTACACCAATTCTAGCCCTAGCATTCGGCGTTCTCCCACTTCATCCCAACACAATGGTGTTCAGTACTTTCTTCCGTATAAGGCTTTGTAAGGCGGAATACCTATGCTTGCATGATAACTATTGTTAGACACAAACTCTACTAATGGTAGATGATCATAGCGACTACCCTTAAAATCCATAACGCAAGATCTTAACATATCTTCTTACATCTGAATTGTTCTCTCGCTCTGGCCATCAGTTTGTGGATGATAAGTCTTACTCAACTTCAGCTGCGTCCCCAACTGTTCTTGCAGACTCCTCCAAATGTTCAATGTGAATCATGGATCACGATCTGTCAGAATTGAAACTAGTACTCCATGTCTGAAAATAACTTCCTTAACATAAAGTTTAGCTAACTGATCTAAGTTATACTTAAACCTTATTGGCAAAAAGTGAGTCGACTTCGTCAACCGGTCCACTATTACCCAAATCGCATCATATCCCTTTTGAGTAATCGGAAGTCCCTGTACAAAATCCATCGTGATATGCTCCCACTTCCAGTCCGGAATCTCCAATGACTGTAATAAGCCACTTGGTCATTGATGTTCGGCCTTAACTTTTTGACAAGTCAAGCACCTACTGTGACACCCCCAAATTTGGGTATCTTCCAACCCGACATATGGTGCTCCACTATACTAATATCCATACAATCATTCCATTGAAATACAAAAAAATGAAGCTAATTACTATTAAATGATGGTTAAGTATCCATCTTAGCCTTAACCGATTACATCATTCGTTGTTCATAATTTATAATAAATACAAACATACTAATCTATTACATGATGGTTAAGTATCCATCTTAGCCTTGCCCTTATCTCTCTTAGCATTCTCAGGACGTTCATCCTTAACTGCAATCATATAATTCACACAAGAAGTGAGCATAACAAGCTCAACAAGTTTTAACAAAGGATAACAGTAATACCACATTCGTGAATTATATGACAATTCCTACATAACTGAACAAATAGTTATGAAGCATTATGAAAAAAATAATACTTTAACATTTCATATCATCAATTCCCAAAGTATAGAGTAGATTAGGAATTCGTAACCTAATTGATAGACCATGAACAAAGAATCGTCTCTGCTTTTCATAATTGAAAAGGATATCACAGCACTAAGGCAGTACATCCGCATTACTTACGAGCACTTCTAAGTGATCATCCTATAGTATTCTATGTTGATCAACACTCATTTATTAAATGTATTTACGTTTAATATTTGGCAAAATCGCGTGTCCACCGAATAATCGATGAAAAATACTTTTGTTTGTTCATAGACAAACCTTACCTTGACATCCGTACTAATTACTTGGCATAGGATAACATTAACATTTCTATATAGAAAGATATGAATATCAATCAATCTATATACTTCGAGTAGTCTAGCCAAATTAAATCTGGCATCGACCCTTTCTTTGAAACTAGTCGTGCAATTCAGTACAATGAATCACATAAAACTTGACTAACATGAAAGTTATACAAGCGTAAAGAAAACTTGCCTTTCAGCGTCTTGAAATAATTTAATCGACTGACCACAGCCTTTACAGAATCTACATGATATATTCACATAGCACACAGTAATTAGCTATCAAACAAATGTTTGCATTGTTCTTACCAACTTCTTTCTCTTCTATGTCTTAGTTAACTTAATATTAATAATAAAGTCAACTCGACTTATTACCCTTCATCCCGGCTTATTAACCAATTGACATTATTAACCGGACTCGAACATTGTTGATAAAGTACCAACATTGATTACCAATTAGGGTTCATCGATAACATTTCTTGTTCATCATTCATAAAATACTAACATGCATTCAATTCCTAAATTCAATACCATATACCTTAGTATAGGTAGTATAGGAATAGTTTCAATACACTTATGACGTATACAAACATTACTCCTTTAGGTCTCTGAACAATTGAAGTTCAAAACCTAAGTTCTCTATCAAAAGCCCTGCACACGCGCCGCGGCGTTGGCTTCTTAGTACTAGATTGGCGCTGCGGCGCCAGTTAGCAGTGTGTAGGTTCCGGTCTCGGCGCTGCGGTGTGAGACTTTATACTAACAGTGGCGCTGCAGTGCCATTTAGTAGTACCCAACTTTACTGTGTCGGCGCTGTGGCACGACATTTAACACTACGTCTGGCGTTCAAACGCCATAACTTCTTTGTTATAAGCCCGATTTGGTCCGTTCAAAAGCCTACACGTCATAAATGACATACTCTACGCGTTCATTAAAGAATTTAACACTTTCAAATTCGATTACTCAAAATTCACTATTAAGTTCATTTTCTAAGCGTTCGTAAATGTTAATGAGCGTTCAATGCTCATTTTCTTCGTTTTAGGTCGGAATGCGACGATTCTCAAACCCACAACTCTTATTTACCTTATCTCACGTGTTGACATTAAAAAAAATGTTTTCAAGCCTCACGACAACTTTTGACCTCCAATCCGGAATCTCAACGTTTTTGACGTTTAACGTCTATTTTTGTGAAATTCACCATAACTTCGTTACTAACGTTCTTTAGGCCAAATCATATGGAATACTTCATGGATTTCATATCTACATCCTAACCAAGCAAGATGCATATATTAACATATTGATGGAGTTCAATAGTTTATCAACATTCAATCTCAACAATCAATATTTTTATGGTTTGAAACTATATCGAACCTCATAATTCTTATAATCTCATGACATATTGAGATTGAATCTATAATAAGTCATCTTTAATCCACTATACAAGACGCATACCACCCATTTTATGATTCTCCATGATAAAAGAAAATCAAAAGAGATGGAAATGAAAGACAAGAAATATACCTTAAGAACTCTTGGTGTTCTTGATAAATTTCTAATGAAAAAGCTTCAAGGTAGAAGAATGGTTTAAGCCTAGCTCTCTTTCTCTGTCAAATAATCTAGGTTAAGTCTTAGAAAAACATCAAATGGCCAAACCTAGCTTCCTATTTATAGAAAATAGAATGGAGGGCAATATGGACAATACACTCCCCACCTCCTTACTATTCACACTTGGTCACCAAGTAAAATGCTTGGTGACCAAACATTAATCTCGGCTTGCACACCAAGGGGGCTGGCCCACCCTTGCCCATGGGTCATCCCCATGGGTTTTACCCATTCGGTGACCCACCGGTTCGACTCACGGTTCGATTTTCATGAATTGGACTTAACTAATTTAACATTGGGCTTTGACTTGGGCTTAACCCATTAATCCCCTTGGGCTTGCTCATTCAAATAATTGGACTAAGTATAATCCAACCCAAATGAATTAACATTAAGTCTTAACTTAATTCTATAATACGAATTGTATCATATACGTACAATTCACGTATTCTCTCCGTATAATACTCGTACGATAATCGTATTGTACTTCGTATTTACTCATCATACTATTCATAGATACTAAATAGCATCATACTTGTATAACATAAGCTCTAACAATAATGAAATTCTTCTACACATTTCATTTCCTTCTCGGAAATCAATATACTCAACCCTTAGGTTTTAAGTCCGCAGGCGAAAACTTCGTTTGCCATAAATGAAATATTATCACATATTTCATCTTATCTTGATATTCTATCATTACGCATTTCTCAGAATTTCAACATAATTCTTCAAACAGAAACGAATGAATAATGTTTTTACGGAAATTTCTTGGAAAACATTTATTTTCGTCTTGGAAATTCTAAATAATTAATTCAAGCACATAGCCAGATTACTAACCACATTAGCACATTCTAGGTCATAAAACATCCTCCACATAGCTTACTGACATAATAAATCAATTAAATTCATATAATCAAATAAAATTTAATTGTCATAAAAATCCAATTTTCTCGGGCATTACATTCTCTCCCCCTTATAAGGATTCTGTCCCCAGAATCTTAGCTTATAATTACATGAACAAATGAGGAAAATCTTCCTTCATTTTACTCTCGAGCTCCCACGTTGCTTCTTCAGCATTGTGGTTTCTCCATAACACATTCACTAAAGGTATGACCTTATTTCTTAAAACCTGTTCCTTCATATCAATAATTTGAATTGGAAGTTCCTCATAGGACAAATCTTTCTCTATCTGGATAGATTCATACTCTATTACATGTTTATAGTCCGGTTTATTAGGATGCAACACAGACACATGAAACACATTATGAATGCGTTCCATTTCTGGAGGTAAGGCTACTTCATAAGCCACCTCTCCTACTCTCCTTAAAATCTCAAAAGGTCCTACAAACCTTGGACTTAACTTCCCTTTCTTTCCAAAACGTATCCTCCCCTTCCAAGGCGATACTTTCAGAAAAATAAAAGATCCTTCATCAAATTCCATCTTCTCTTTGTGAGGATCTGCATACTTCTTCCGCCTATCTTGAGCAGCAACTAATCGAGTACGTATTATCTTTACCATGTCTGCCGTTTGCTGTACCATTTCAAGTCCCAACATCCGACGTTCACCCAACTCATCCCAACACAATGGAGTTCAGCACTTCCTTCCATACAATGCTTCGTAAGGCGACATACCTATACTAGCGTGAAAACTATTGTTGTACGAAAATTCCACTAACGGTAGATATTCGTCCCAACTCCCTTTGAAATCCATAACGCAAGATCTTAACATATCTTCAAGCGTTTGAATTATCCTTTCACTCTGACCATCTGTCTGAGGATGATACGCCGTACTCAATCTTAACTGTGTTCCCATTTGCTCTTGCAAACTCCTCCAAAAGATCGATGTGAATCATGGATCACGATCTGACACAATCGATACAGGTACACCATATCTAGAAATAATTTCCTTGACATACAGCTTAGCTAACTGGTCTAGGTTATACCTAACTCCTATTGGTAGAAAATGAGTTAATTTTGTCAATCGATCCACTATCACCCAAAAAGCATCGTATCCTTTTCTTGTTGTTGGAAGTCCCACCACAAAGTCCATTGTGATATGCTCCCATTTCCACTCTAGAATTTCTAACGGTTTCAACAACCCGCTAGGTCGTTGGTGTTTAGCCTTAACTTTTTGACAAGTTAAGCACCTACTAACGTATTCTGCTATCTCCTTCTTCATATTCGGCCACCAAAAGTTCTGACGAAGGTCTTGATACATCTTCGTACTACCAGGATGTATCGAGTACCTCGAACTATGAGCCTCCATCATTATCTCCTCTTTTAATTCAGGATCATTCGGAACCCAAATTCTTCCTTCAAAACGAAGTAATCCCTCCTTATTGAGGTTATACATAGTCTTCTCTTCATCTTCTACCCTCTTCTTCATCTACTTGCATTCCTCGTTGCTCGATTGTACTCCCCTAACTCGTTCCACTATGGTCGGTTGGGTTTCAACGGAAAATAACATTTCCAACGCTTCCTCCAGTAACTTAACTTCTAATTCCATTCTTTCCATCGCAGTTACTGTAAGACCCCAACTTTTAAAAATAAAGATGAATTTTTCTATAAATATTATTTTTGAATATTATGGAATAAATTTGATATAATGTTATAGTTGTGGGTAATATTTATAAATTTTGCAAAGTATGCAAGTTGTTATAAAATATTCGTTTGGTTGGGGAATATTCTTTTTGTTAGGAATATTCGCATAACTACTCAATCATTAGTGGACCCCAATAATGTAATTATTTGTTTTGATTGAGAAAACGACAAAAATATTTTATAAAAATAACTATGAGGTGTTACCGTTAAAACTGTTGAACTACCCGGTGGTAAAAGTACAGTAATACGCGGGGTTGCATAGTAGCACACGGTATTGATTATTGATGCTTACGTGAGAAGTCACTCAGCTATGCTTAATTATTGCTACAGTAATTGCTGCATCATATCTCTTATATTATTGATTCAATTATTGTCACAAGATCATCATCAGATAATATGTTATAGTATTAAATCAATAATTGAGACGACAAGTTATAAATGATTAATAATTGTTGAAAGATTAAATATGTGTTGATTAAAAATAAAATGATTTGTGGTAAGTTTGATTATTTTATGGGGGGCTCATATGTCATCATCTAAGAGTCTCTTCACAATAGTAATTACCCTTGTGAATAGTATTTACCTTCGTCAATAGTAATTACTTTCGTCAATAGTAATTACCCTTATGAATAGTAATTACCTTCACAATAGTAATTACCCTTGTGAATAGTAATTACCTTCGTCAATAGTAATTACCTTTACCAGACGTCGAACCACTTGTCGTTTCAAATTACAAAAGGTCGAACCACTTGTCGTTTCACATTACAAAGGCCAAACCACTTTTCTTTTCACATCATCGATTCGTCAAGCCACTTGCCTTTTCACACGGCGAGTGCTAAGCTAGAAATCTTCTATAAATAGAGGCCTAGTGCTTCATTATTTTCACGAATTCATTCAAGCTATAGAGAGAAAGTATAGAGAGAATAAGAGAGAAAGAAGAAGAGTATTTTGTTACTACACTTCTTTGCGCAGATTCAATCTCCTACCAAAAGTAAGGGTGTTATTCTTTCTTATTCATGAAGAGAACTGTTGTTATTCCATTGCTTATTATTCTTGGAATAACTTTTGTATCTGTGCCATTTACCCTATACTTGGTGACATTCTTCTATTATTACATTGGAACATCCTGCTCAAGTGTTTTACACCTGGACCGGTTCCGCTTTTTATTATTATTCATTGGAACATCCTCATGCATGTGTTTTACATCGGACCGGTTCCGTCTTATTATTATTCTCGCTGGAACATCACATGCATGTGTGTTTTACACCGGACTTGGTTCCGCTTTTTATCATTCTGTTGGAATATCCTATCATGTGTTTTACACCGGATCCGGTTCCATCTTTATTATTACATTTGGAGCATCCCGCCGGTGTGAATTTCACGACTTTGGTTCCGTTATTATTATTCCATTGAATAACTTTGTCTGGCTGCTGAAGTACCACATGCATGGTGATTTCTTTTGTTATTCCATTCTTTATTATACCAGTTGGTTAAAACTTTGACTTCTATAATCCATAAAATTAGTAGAATATCCTTGATATTTGCGTTTCATCTAGTATCTTTTCATGGAAATATTCTTATGATCATTCTTGAATTTTACTCTACAAAATAGTATCATGTTGACAATTTGGACGTTAATAATTCCTGGATAAAATAATTCTTGAACTTGTTTTATTGAATTCTTATATCATTGTCATCATCCTCATATTTATATTTTTTAAAGTCATCTGTGGCCCTGTAGTGCATAGATGGACTTGGTATGATTATGACTAGAGACTATTCAAAGGTAATCATGACCGTAATGTTACAAATGATGTGGTAAAAATCCTCGAAATTAGTAGTAGTGCATTGATGGATGATTGTTGGCATGATCATGACCATTAATGAATACACAAATATTCTTGGCCCGTAGTGCATGAATAATTGTGGTCGTGATACTAAAAGAATATCCTCGGCGTAGTAGTGCGGGGTGATTCGATGATGTGGAATATTTATTAAAGTTTGAGTCTCAAATATATAACAAAGTGATGAAAAACCTTTTAAAACCTAAAAGATAGTAGACTTTATTTTCTACTTGACTCTTTTAATGGATTGCGT
Organism: Panax quinquefolius; assembly: GCA_020205615.1. Lineage (NCBI taxonomy): Eukaryota > Viridiplantae > Streptophyta > Magnoliopsida > Apiales > Araliaceae > Panax > Panax quinquefolius. Next base: position 47,706,124 of record CM035168.1, on the reverse strand, counting down.
ATTCATTGCAGATTAAACCGGTTGTCTATTGTATTTTATCGGTTTAACATTATTGAAGACTATTGATAATTTATTCTCGCATTATCTTAGTCATAATATTTCTTCTTGGGCTAGTTGAGCTCACCCTTTCTTTCACACGTTTTCTCTTGAAAATGAGAATATAGCCGGGACGAGTCGGGAAGCGAGTGATGGTCCTCAAGATAGCATTAGTAGTCCTCACTATTCTGTGAAATAGTGTGATAATAATTCTAATGAGGACTCCTTTTGAGTTTGTATAATATCTAGTAGATTTATATTTGTATTTAAACTCACGCTTTATGTCGTATTGTACACCACACATGCTATGTTAGTAAGTTGTATTTAAATTACATGCACTACGTATGTAAGTGGCCCAAGATGGGTGATGTATACCTAATTTTGGGGCGTCCACAGGTTGGTATCGAGCTTAGGGATATGATCCTGGCTAAGATGTGAGAATAGTACTAGGAGGGAGAGCAGGGAATACCTTCGCTAGTATGACCTACCTAAGTTTATTTGCTATTTTATTGGTTGGTCGGGAAGATAGGGATAATTGGTTACATGTCAATTAACCTTTTGTTTTGTGGTAGTATCCTCAAAATGACATCCGAGAATGTTGAAAATAGCAATGGAGCGCAGCGATCGTTGATTCACCACATATCAATAATCGTGGATAATGTGCATCGAGAAGGCGATAATCCTCATGCAAACAACAACACCGACCAAATGATGAATGATCAAATGTTCGGAGGCTTTATGCAATTTATGCAATGAATGAAAGAGAGAGCGACTCATCCCAAAATGTAGGTGGAAACACGGAAAACTCTCGAGGCGGTCACCGCTAAACAATTCAAGGAGCCGGGACCACCGGAGTTTAAGGGAGAGCCAAAACCACTTCAAGGCGGAAGCATGGATAAAGCAGATTACCAAGATATTTGATGTCTTGGGATGCTCAGAGAGCAAAAGGTTCCCTTTATCGCCTTTATATGTTGCGCGGAGAGTCGACATCTTGGTGGGAATCGGTAAACGTACTCAACTTCTTTGTCTCAAGATATCTTGGGAGAAGTTCCAGGAGCTGTTCAACGACAAATACTTTCTTGAAAGTATTTGCCACATGAAGGAGGTGGAGTTTATCAAGTTGGAATAAAACAATATGACCGTGTCGCAATACGAGGCAAAATTTGCGGAGTTATCACTGGTTTATTCCCCACTTGGTGGATAATGAAGAGAGAATGGCGCGAATGTTTTTAAGAGGTTTGAAGTCGGAGATACGTCAACATCTTATTTCTCATAAACCGTGTTTGTATTCGGATGTTGTAAATAGTGCTCGATTAGTGGAGCGCGATAATGAGTCAACGAACTAAAAGAGAGCAAATTGGCAAAATTATAATACCAAATGTGAGTAGTCATCGAAGCGGTGACAACAAGCGTGGAGGGAATCAACAGGCCAGATATGGTAACCACTTCGGTGGTAATCAGGGCCAAAACAATAAGAATGGACATTTCAAGAAAAGGAGATTCAATAATGATGGAAAGACGTCAGCACCAGCACCCGTTGTTAAGGAAGGAGAAAGACCACCTATCATATGCTTCAAATGCGGAGGAGAGGGACACATCAGTCCAAACTGCGCCATGCCGTCCAAAGCATGTTATAATTGTGGAAGAGAAGGTCACTTAGCTCGATTTTGTTGCCATCAAGACAAATTCAGCTAGGATGGAGGCACCAAAGGCCGTCCCGGAAAATTCAAACCGGTAGTCTGAGGGGAGAGCGTTTGTTGTGACCTCCCGAGAGCAAGGAACCCGAATGAGGTCAAATCACGGGTAAGCTTATCATAAACTCTAATGAAGTCTATACTTTATTTGATACTTTGGTTCTACCCATTTTTTATTTCTCCTACTTGCGCTCATCGATTAAATTTGACTCAGGAGAAATTAGACTTTGACTTATCTGTGGAAACTCCGTTGGGAGAAACCTTCATTACATCCACTTGTTTATAAGTCTTGTTTGGTTCAAATCGGTACCCTCACATTACCCGTTGATCTTATTTCATTAAAAATACTTGCATTTGACGTGATTCTAGGGATTGATTGGTTAACTACTTATCATGCAAAAATTGATTGTTTTCGTAAGGTTGTTAGCTTTCATATTCCTAATCAACCTATTATCTAATTCAAATGACCAAACCATTAAAATCAATCACGGTCATCTCAAGCCATAAAGTTATTCGTTTATTAAAAATGGATGTCAAGCTTTCTTAGCTCATGTCACGATTTAAACAAAAATACGCCGCTTTTAAACGATATTTCTATTGTTAATAAATTTCTGACGTATTCCCAAGAACTTCTGCCTACCCTGAGCGTGAAATTGAATTTTGTATCGACCTTGAACCCTTGATAAAACCCTATTTCCAAAGCCCCATATCGAATGGCTCTATTGAACTTCGTGGAGTTAAAGACCCAACCGCATGAATTGTTAGACATTGGCTTTATTCGTCCTAGTACTTCTCCTTGGGGTGCTCCTGTTCTATTTGTGAAGAAGAAAGATGGGAGTATGTGACTTTGTATTGATTATCGGGAGTTGAATCATGTCACCATCAAAAATAGGTATCCATTGCCACGTATTGATGACCTATTTGACCAGTTGTAAGGAGCCAAATTCTTTTCAAAGATTGATCTTTGTTCCGGATATCACCAATTGAAGATTAGAACCACGACATTCCAAAGACTTCCGTAACTCCGATGCGGGCATTATGAATTCCTAGTCATGTCCTTTGGATTGACTAATGCTCCTAACGCCTTCATGGATATGATGAACCTAGTATTCAAGGAATATTTAGATCACTTTGTGGTCGTCTTTATTGATGACATCGTTATTTATTCCAAAAGCCGTGAAGATCATGAGCAACACTTGAGGCTGACACTCCAAAAGCTTCGTGAATATAAGCTTTATGCCAAGTTGAAGAAATGTGAGTTCTGGCTTGAAGAAGTAGCATTCCTTGGGCACGTGGTATCAAGTCATGGAATATCTGTTGACCCAAAGAAAGATTGAAGCTATTCAAAGTCGGGAACAACCTAAATCGATGGATCAAGTCGTAGCTTTCTCGGTTTAAATTGGTTATTATCGGAGATTCGTGGAAGGATTTTCTCGAATCGCTACTCCATTATTCAAATTTACTTCGGAAGATACAAAGTTCGGTTGGAGCGAAGAATGTGAGAAGAGTTTTCAAGAACTCAAGAGGAGACTTATTTCAAAGACTGCTCGACAATACCATCCGGCTCGGAGGGATTTGTCATCTGCAACAGTGATGCTTCGGGAAAAGGGTTGGGATGTGTTCTTATGCAACATGGAAAAGTTATAGCCTATGCCTCGCGACAACTCAAAGAATATGAGAGGAATTATCCTATTCATGATCTAGAGTTGGCAAATTGTCTTTCTTCACACTTAAAATTTGGAGGCATTACTTGTATGGGGAGAAAGTGGAGATCTTTACGGATCATAAAAGCCTCAAATATTTCTTCACTCAAAAGGAACTCAACATGCGACAACGACGTTGGCTTGAACTGTTGAAAGATTATGATCATACCATCCAATACCATCCTGGAAAAGTGAACGTGGTAGCTGACGCATTGAAAGTAAGATTGTATGCAAGTACGAGTGCGTTATTGTCAACACAAAGGCCCATTTTGTGTGACTTGCAAAGGATGGAGATAGAGTTAAAGACTCGTGGACGCATGTGATGATAGCAAATATCTGAGTAGAACCGACTTTAATCGATAAAGTTAAAGTCGCCAAGCTACGCACTGGAGCCGATGCGTATGAGGAAGAAAGTGCAAGAAGGTGCTATCTTAAGCAAGAATCGATGAAGAAGGAATACTTTGAGTCAACTCCGGACTTTGTGTTCCTAACGACCACGATTTAAAGTATAATATCATGATGGAGTCGCACAACACACCATTTGCAATCCATCTGGAAGTACCAAATGTATCATGATATTCGCCATATACATTTTGGTGGAGCAATATGAAGAGAGAGAGATAAGCTATTTGTTTATCTCAAGGTGTCTAACTTGTCAACGAGTTAAAGTGGAGCATCAAGTACCAAAAGGTCCATTGCAACCACTTGAAATTCCGTAATGGAAGTGGGAGCACATTACCATGGATTTCGTTCTGGCCTTCCTAAGGTTTCTCAAGGCATTGATGCGATTTGGGTCATTGTTGATAGATTGACCAAGTCCGCTCATTTCTTCCGTCACGAGAAACTTATACACTTGAACGTCTTGCTCAGATGTACATAAATGAGATTGTAAGATCGCATGGTATACCTAATCCATAGTTTCGATCGAGACCCAAGATTCACTTCACGATTTTGGGTTAGTTTGCAAAAAGCTATGGGCACAGACTTCACGATTTAGCTTGGCATATCATCCTCGAACCAGACCAGACGATGGAGAGGACTATTCAAACTCTTGAAGATCTATTAAGACTCTGTGTCCTTGATTTCAAGGGAGTTGGGACAAGTTCTTACCATTGGAGGAGTTTTCCTACAACAACAGCTTATCAAGCAAGTATTGGCATGGCTCCATTCGAGCGCGTTGTATGGAAGAAAGTGTCGTTCTCTAGTATCTTTGGGATGAGGTGGGTGAAGCAACGTTGTTGGGACCGGGAGTTGGTGCGATATGACTACGGAAAAGATTCAAACGATCCGACAACGTATTAAAACCTCACAAAATCGATTAAAAGAGTTATCTTGATCTTCATCGAAAGGACGTGGAATTCGATATAGGAGATCATGTGTTGTTAAAAGTTGCTCCATGGAAAGGAGTTACAAGATTTGGAAAGAGAGGAAAACTTAATCCTCGATTCATCGGTCCATTTTTAATCCTCGATCGAGTAGGAACTGTGGCCTATAGACTCGCTTTTACTGCTTGAAATATGTCTCGTGTTCATAACGTTTTTCACATATCCATGTTACGTAAATATGTGAAAGACCCGAACCACATTATTGAGTTAGAACTGGACGAAATAGCGGAAGATTTGACATATGAAGAGGTTCTTGTTCAAATCTTGGATAAGAAAGAACATATTCTACGCTCCAAGGTTATACCTCAAGTCAAAGTTTTCTGGAGGAACAACGATGTTGAGGAAATGACTTGGGAGTTAGAATCTGAAATGAAATCAAGTTATCCTTACCTCTTCGACATACCAGGTACGTACCCTAATTTCGAGGGCGAAATTTCATAAGAAGGGGAGGTTGTAAGACCCCAACTTTTATAAATAAAGATGAATTTTTCTATAAATATTATTTTTGAATATTATGGAATAAATTTGATATAATGTTATAGTTGTGGGTAATATTTATAAATTTTGAAAAGTATGCAAGTTGTTATAAAATATTAGCTTAGTGGGGAATATTCTTTTGTTAGGGAATATTAAATAACAACTCAATCATTGGTGGACCCCACAATGTAATTATTGTCGGATTGAGAAAATGACAAAATATTTTATAAAAATAACGGAGTCATTACTGTTAAAAGCTGTTGAACTTCCGTTGGTAAAAGTACGATGTCTACGCTGGGTTGCATAGTAGCACACGGTATTGATTATTGATGCTTACGTGAGAAGTCACTCAGCTATGCTTAATTATTGCTACAGTAATTGCTGCATCATATCTCTTATATTATTGATTTAATTATTGTCACAAAGATTATCATCTGTATAATATGTTATAGTATTAAATCAATAATTGAGACGACAAGTTATAAATGATTAATAATTGTTGAAAGATTAAATATGTGTTGATTAAAAATAAAATGATTTGTGGTAAGTTTGATTATTTTATGGGGGGCTCATATGTCATCATCTAAGAGTCTCTTCAATAATAGTAATTACCCTTGTGAATAGTATTTACCTTCGTCAATAGTAATTACTTTCGTCAATAGTAATTACCCTTGTGAATAGTAATTACCTTCGTCAATAGTAATTACCCTTGTGAATAGTAATTACCTTCGTCAATAGTAATTACCTTTACCAGACGTCGAACCACTTGTCGTTTCAAATTACGGTGTGTCGAACCACTTGTCGTTTCACATTACGAGGCCAAACCACTTTTCTTTTCACATCATCAATCGCTCGAGCCACTTGCCTTTTCACACGGCGGTGCTAAGCTAGAAATCTTCTATAAATAGAGGCCTAGTGCTTCATTATTTTCACGAAATTCATTCAAGCTATAGAGAGAGAAAGTATAGAGAGAATAAGAGAGAAAGAAGAAGAGTATTTTGTTACTACTACCGCCGTCATATTCAATCTCCTACCCAAAGTAAGGGGTGTTATTCTTTCTTATTCATGAAGAAACTGTTGTTATTCCATTGCTTATTATTCTGTTGGAATAACTCAGTATACTGTGATTTACCCTATACTTGGTGACATTCTTCTATTATTCATTGGAACATCCTCATGCGTGTGTTTTACAGGACTGGTTCCGTCTTTTATTATTATTACATTGGAACATCCTGCTCATGTGTTTTACAGGACTGGTTCCGTCTTTATTATTATTACGCTGGAACTTATTCATTTGGAACATCCTCATGCATGTGTTTTACACCTGACTGGTTCCGCCCTTATTATTATTACATCGTTGGAACATCACATGCATGTGTTTTACACCCGACTGGTTCCGCTCTTTATCATTTTGTTGGAATATCCTATCTGTGTGTTTTACACCGGATCTGGTTCCATCTTTATTATTCTGTTGGAACATCCTGTCGGTGTGAATTTCACCTATTGTCAATTAAACTCGGTTTTCTAAGCTTCAATATTATTTTATATAAGTCACATATCATTTATAATATTTTTCGAAAGCTTTTAATAATTTACAAGCAATTATTATAATTTATAATAATTTTTCCAACATCGGAATCATTTTTAAATAACTTAATTATCAAATAATCTTATCATTATTAATATTTAATAATATAAAAATATTAATAACATACTTGTCAAAATATTAAAGTTATTTTTAATAATTTAAAATATTTTTAAATCATCAATATTCTACTTAAATGATTTTTAAAATAATTGAAATCATTTTAAATCATTACCATTAATATTTAAATATTAATGAAATTATCATCAAAATATTTAAAGTCATTAATTATAACTTAAAATATTTTTAAATCATTTGTCTCATTTTTTAATGATTTTTAAATCAATAAAATCATTTTTAATTTATTTATTTAATATAATAATTAAATAAGTTTAATATCATTAATATTAAATTATTAATGAAACTTCTCTAAAAATATTAAAATTATATTTTATAATTCAAAATATTTTCTAACACATTATTCTTATTTAAAATGATTTTTCATAATATTAAACCATTTTCTCTAATTTATTTAATACACTAATTAAATAAATTAAATATCTTTAATATTTAATTAATTATAAATTTTAAAGAAAAATATTCCAAATAGTCAGAAATTATTTTTCATAATTTAAAATAATTTTTAAAACCATTTTGGTAATTTTTAAAAATTATTTCTATTTTTAATCATTTTCTGGAAATATCTGAAATTAAATTTAAAAAAATAAAAACCGTCGCTATAGGGCTTTAGTGACCTGATAAATCGCTTTTTTGGTGTTCTTGAGCTCAAGAACAACGATGCACAAACTTATCAACTGCCTTGTTTGACCAACTTAAATCCTTAGTTTAAAATCGTTTCTGGGCCAGCTTAAAGTTCAAAATCGTAGTACACATATAATACTACATCTATAAACCATCAACATGGTCATAACACCATATAACATAACGATCTGGGCTCTCAAAGAAGCTGTCAGACCATATCTGGGTTTCTCTAGAAACCTAGAAACTCAACTAGGCACCTTTTTGATCATTTTAATCTATGTTCTACTCATGGTTTATGTGATATAAAGGCTCAAAGTTATAGTCCGGGTACCAAAGAACAATTACAAAGTAACACTTTGGTTCAAAAATAACTCAATCTAGAGAATCAGTATGGTCAAAGCATGTCAGAAATTGTATTCCCCAGATTTCTAGGTTTTTCCAGAAATTCCAAAACTGAGCCTAAAGCCTACTTTGACCACCTTTTCTGATCAACCTATTGATTTTTGAAGAAATATAAAGACTCAGATCTATACTACAAATAACCAGCTACAAGATGTACCAAACAACAACATCAAATCATTTAAAACCGGACAGATTCGGACTTTAGAACTTCTTGTCAGACTCTGTTCATCACATTCTGGGTTACCCAGAATGTTACTCGGTCAACGTCGGTCAATGGACTTTGACAGAGTATAACATGCAATCTAGCTATCCAATGACACTGATTCCACTTTCTAATTAAAGACCACATACCAAACTATAGATCTAACATATAACATCTTACAAATCATTAATATACAGAGATCTAAGCTTTCTGACATTTGCTTGTCAGTCATCTTTAGAGCTCAAGAACAGATTTTGAAAACTTGAATTTTTTTCCCACTTTGATGCTATGGATCCATGATGGATCAACATATATCATCTAAAAGCAACTTCTAACATGAATCTAAGCACATAAACACAATTATTTTTCTTAGCAACAAAGATCAATAATCAATTTAGCTTTATACCTTCTAGTTTTCCAATCCTTGATCTATACTCTCCAATCTGTTATTGGTTGATCTAGTGGCTGTATCTAGGATTGGTCTACCTTAGAATTTCGGAGGTATGAGAGTGAATAAGAGTTGGTGAGAGCAAAGTTGAAAATGAGCAAGTTTTATGAACTTTCTCTCTCCAGATCTCTTATATCCTAGAAGCAATGAATCCAAGTGTGCAAGTTGGCAAGATATGGATTAGATTTGGGTTGATTTCCAGCACATGGGATAATCTTAAGTGATGACTCACTAGATCTTGCAAATCTTTTAACTTAATATCTATGTAAAGGGGTATTTTGGACTTTGTACATGAAATTTTAATGGCATGCATGGGATTTACCAAACCCTTAGGGTTTGAACCTTAGGGTTTAACCCTAATATTTTACAACTTTAGCTTCTAGGATTTTCTAAACTAGGATCTTTAAAATAGAAAATTAAGATTTTCAAAAATATAATTAGTGTTCCCTAATTATATTAAAGGTTACTAATCACATTAAAGTATACTAATCTCTTTAGAACATACTAATTATGATTAGGGTTTCCTAATTAGGGTTTAGGATTCTCGAATTAAAAATTTGGGTTTCCCGGCTTTCGATTAGGGTTCCTAACTACACGTTAGGGTTTCAAATCTTGAGATTAGAGTTTCCAATCCCTTATTAGGGTTTACAAATATTGTACCCTACCCAAACAATCATTGATCAACATTCTATACAGTACAAACACGTACTCACCAGTATAATTATTTCAATTATATTTTTAATCGAATCCCTTTTCGGAATTAGGGTTAGGGTTTTTATTCTCTGTTAAGCCCAGCTGTACTCTAATTTCTCAGTCAGTACACAAATTGACTACTTCTCGATACTCGTATCACAGATACACAGTAAAATATTAATAGTCAATGTCAATATATATAAAAAAAATTATTCATGAAATTTGGATTATTTGAAATCCTAGGTTATCACATCCACCCCTCCTTAAAAGGATTCCGTCCTCGGAATCACCGCTTTTTTATTCTCTACAATCTTTTAAAGTTGTATCATCAATTCATTTTTAACAACACAATATTAATTTGTGTTTCAAATTCTAACATGTGACTTGAATCTATAAAAGAAAACAATTCACATCAATAACTAACCAAGATTACTCGCGTAATTAAATTTCTAAACGAAATCGTTACCTGCCACCTCCTGAGTAGTCACTACATCTTTTGTCGTCATGTTAAAAGTACGGGCCGTTGGTCTTCCTGGTTGTGCAGTTCCTCGAATTGCCAAGGTTCCACTACCGGGTCCGTTGTTGACAATTTCCTTCTCCGCATTCCTTTTCGGACAGTTCCGTACTATATGATCAGTTGATCCACAGGCAAAACAACCTTGAATTTTCTTCGGACTGGGACAATTGGGTGACATTTGCCCCTCTTGCCCGCAGTTGTAATAGACTCCTTTCTTCTTTAAACGGACTCTAGAATGGTTCTTTCCGCAGGTCGCGCATGGTTCCCTTCCTTTCCTATTCTCTTCAGTCTTGCTACCCGGTTGGGTAATCTCACTCCACTTCCTCTTATTATGATTACTACCACCACTGCTTCCACCATCATTGGTCTTCTTCTTCTTCTCCTGATGAAATCGAGATGCAGCCTCGCTTCCTCCTTCAGCAATTAACGCTTTCTCCACCAAAGCAGCGAACGTGTTGATCTGCAATACCACTACCTTATTGAAATTCCCCACTTCAGTCCTTTCTCAAATCTTCTCGCTTTTATTGCTTCTGTGTCTACCTGATGAGGTACAAATCTTGATAACTCGTTGAACTTGGCAGCATACTTCGATACCAACATGTTCTCCTAATTAAGTTCCAAGAATTTAACTTCCATCCGAGCTTGCATACTCGATGAGAAGTAATTCTCAAAGAACAACTCCTTAAATCTTGTCCACGCTACCACCTCTGTACCAGCTCTTGCCTGATTAGTCTCCCACCAGTAGTTAGCTTCTCCTTTCATTAAGTATGTTGCAAAAGCCGTCTTTTTCTCTTCTGTCACTCGCGCAATGATGAACGCTTTCTCCGTCTCCTTTACCCGAGTTTGGGCTTCGATCGGATCTGTGGTTCCCTTGAATTTAGGCGGTCCTACCTCCTTAAAGTCCTTGAAGTTAGCCAATCTATCAGCTGGCTGATTCCTCGCTCTTTCTCTTGCAGCAAGAGCTCTATTCTCTATAGCTTCGGCTATCATATTTGCAAAGTTTTGCATTGGGTCAGCTTGACCTTATTCGTTATTCACCGACTGCTCTTCTCGTTGGTTTCGATTCTGTCGTCTAGGCGGTATGATCTGGTAAAAATCTTATATTAATTTTCTTTCTCCATACAAATTCTTAACACAATAAGAATTCAACACATAGTTCTCATGTAATCGCATATTTATTCAAATAGCACATATTACATATAGTACTTAACACATATTACTATCCCTTTTAAAATAATTCTAGGATTAACATACTCAACTTTACACAGGAAGCTACAATTCTCCAACTTTACACAAAAAGTTGTCATTTACCAAATTCACAAATCTAATCCCCATTCATCAAACTTACCACACTTAGGAGTTCAGTAACTTACCACAATTATACGAGTGTATGAACTTATCCTAGTCAGACCTTTGGCGTCCATTCGCTAAGGGGTTCAAAATATTTCTTATAATTATAAGTCATGATCTTACCATAAGTATGAGTTTTAAGAACACACAACTTAATCTTAATCTTATATTCATATAGAAAATAAAGATTTCATTCATTCAAACATATATATATATATATACATATGCTTAAACATCATTCTCGATATTATAACACTTACTATCATAAGCTTCTACCAAAAGATACTAGTACATATATCTAAGTTGTCTACCGACCACTCCCTTCATCAGTCTTCTTCTTGTTGGGACACTTGTTAAATCCATGACCTTTTCTTCGATATGAGAAACACTTCCTCATATCTTTCTGCTTCCTACTTACAATTGAAGTAGACGTTCTTCCACATCATGCATTCTCCCGCGTGAGTCTTTCCACACTTGCTGCAAACTTGTCTCTTCTTCGGGTTTGACTTTTCAGAGTTGTGATGTTGTTGTCCCTCTTTCTCTTCTTCTTATCTTTCTTGTTGGTTCCTTTAGATGATCAACCACCTTCAGTCTTCATCCTCTCCACCTGCGCCTTCAGCTCATTTCGTTCTTCAATCATTTCGCGTAACGCCCGCTCTGTCTTCCACAACTCCTCCAAGAGAAATACCTTACTCTGGAGTTCCTGGACTTCTACAGTTAGTTGATCTTGTTCTCCAACTTTGATCTTATTCTTCAACTCCACCTTAGCTTCTTTAGACTCCGCCTCCTCATCACCACTTCGATACATCTCGGGATAATCATCATGATCACTCCCGAGATTGATCATTGGTTCATCTTTCTCCAATTCTTCCACTGACTCGCTCTGCGCTGGCACCTCGGCTACTGACACTGGTATGACAGCCACTGGAATCTCCGTACTCATCTTATCTTCTCCCGACATCCTATAATCAGTTTAAACAACTTGATTAGTACTTCACCAGTACACACTCCTCACACTATGTGTCCACTTATCTCACTATCGATACGCTTCTGCAATCCCTCACTTAGTACTCTAAATGAGTATTTTCTATCTCGCTCAGGGTTATAATCCTAGGGTTTTTCCCCACCCCACTTAAGGTTTATAACCTACAGCTTTGATACCAACCTGTGATACCCCCAAATCCAGGCTACCTGACCCCCCAAATTTGGTGTTCACGATCCACAATATAATACCATCTAACTACCCATTTTAATATAAATAGGAATACATAACTCATTAACATAGATTGTTAATACATAAGTTCTAGGTCTACTAACCTTAACATTACAGACATATCCCCTTTAGATATACAAAAAGGGTTTACAATACAATACCACATAATAATAATATTGTTCATCATAATTAATTTATAACTATTCCTTTTCTATTGTTCTTCTTCGCAACACCTTCTGCAACTTCGTCCCTAGCTGAAAAGTTTTATTTATAGCAAGGGTGAGCAACAAGTTTGCTCCGCAAGTTAAGAGATACAATAAAGATATAGAAATCAATATCAAACCTTCTCACATTCTACGCAACAATAATTCGATAATGAAAGAGTACACCGCTTTCAAGGTTTTCTACGATATTCAAATGAATAATCAAGAATTAATTCTACGAAATAGCAAAGTGGAATGTTTTCCAAATTTATGTTGAGCGATCCATTGGATCTTAAACTTCTCTTCTCGAGTAACTATCAAAGTTATACTTTGATATACCCGGGTGTATCAAATAGCCATAAAGATTAAATCATACCCCTCTACAAGTATATAAAGTGATCTGCTTTAGTATACCCTATATTATGCATAATACTTAATCACACGCAAAGGCCGAATACTCGACCGATAAAATATTCCCTTTATATAAAAAGGTTGTTCTTCTTAGTCTTAGAATCAAGATTTTGATTTTTTAACGAAATACCGTGATTTCAAATTCTATTTACTTCTCGAGCTAGCCGAAATAATTGGCACAGATCTATCAATAATAATTTAATTCTCTTCTCGAACCTATCAAGTTATAACAAATGTTCGTCTAACCAGAATAATTGGCTAAGACATTTCTCAACATAATTCGACAATAAACAGGAATTATATGTACTGTCAATTTTAGCATCTACGGATATGTATATCCAATAATAGTTATTCTACGAATGTATATATATTCTGAATCAGTAATTGAATTTGAATTATTAAGCATGCACTAACCGTGAATAATCAAGAATAAATTCCTGAACGTGATTTAATTAGCAATAATTAACCACCAATAATAATTTAAATAATATTAACTCAAGGTTGAGTTAGGGAACTTGCCTCTTCCGCTGATTACAGCTACACAATAAACTTATCTGCGTTCGTAAGACCTATAACTAATAATATCGGTCTCACAATTAGCACAATAATTTATAACACATAACACTTTAATTCACAGTCAAACTTCTCCTAGGCACATTACCACATAGCCACATCAGTGTTTATAACCTAGATAAACACTTATCAAGTCTAACTATTTACGTGCAATTTGGACTTCTATTCCATTCTCGGTGATCTGGTCACCCTATCCGACAATTAACACAGCTATTGTTAATTAAACTCAGTTTTCTAAGCTTCATATTATTTTAGATAAGTCAAATATCATTTATAATATTTTTCTGAAGCTTTTAATAATTTACAAACAATTATTATAATTTATAATAATTTTCAAATATCGAAATCATTTTTAAATGGCTTAATTATCAAATAATCTTATCATTATTAATATTTAATAATATAAAATATTAATAACATACTTGTCAAAATATTAAAGTTATTTTAATAACTTAAAATATTTTAAATCATCAATATTCTACTTAAATGATTTTTAAAATAATTGAAATCATTTTAAATCATTACCATTAATATTTAAATATTAATGAAATTATCATCAAAATATTAAAAGTCATTAATTATAACTTAAAATATTTTTAAATCATTTTTCTCATTTTAAATAAATAAAATCATTTTTAATTAATTTATTTCATATAATAATTAAATAAGTCTAATATCATTAATATTAAATTATTAATGAAACTTCTCTAAAAATATTAAACATTATATTTTATAATTCAAAATATTTTCTAACACATTATTCTTATTTAAAATGATTTTATGAACTTTTATGAACTTTCTCTCTCTAGATCTCTTATATCCTAGATGCAATGAATCCAAATGTGCAAGTTGGCAATATATGGATTAGATTTGGGTTGACTTCCAGCACATGGGATAATCTTAAGTGATGACTCACTAGATCTTGCAAATCTTTTAACTTAATATCTAAGTAAAGGGGTATTTTGGACTTTGTACATGAAATTTTAATGGCATGCATGGGATTTACCAAACCCTTAGGGTTTGAACCCTAGGGTTTAACTCTAAGGTTCTAACCCTAATGTTTTACAACTTTAGCTACTAGGATTTTCTAAACTAGGATCTTTAAAATAGAAAATTAAGATTTTCAAAAATATAATTAGTGTTCCCTAATTATATTAAAGGTTACTAATCACAATAAAGTATACTAATCACTTTAGAGCTTACTAATTAGGATTAGGGTTTTCTAATTTGGGTTTAGGATTCCCGAATTAAAAATTAGGGTTTCCCAACTTTTGATTAGGGTTCCTAACTATGCGTTAGGGTTTTAAATCTTGAGATTAGAGTTTCCAATCCCTTATTAGGGTTTACAAATATTGTACCCTACCCGACCAATCATTGATCAACATTCTATACAGTACAAACACGTACTCATTAGTATAATTATTTCAATTATGTTTTCAATCGAATCCCTATCCGAACTTAGGGTTAGGGTTTCTATTCTCTGTTAAGCACAACTCTACTATAATTTCTTAGTCAATACACAAATTGACTACTTCTCGATACTCGTATCACAGATACACAGTACAATATTAATAGTCAATGTCAATATATAAAAAAAAAATTATTCATGAAATTTGGATTATTTGAAATCTCGGGTTATAACAACATCAAGTCTAAGGTAGTGCAATCTTACTCTTTAATAGTTGGTGTATAGGAGCTGGGCTAAACGATTCCTTCAGAGAGCGGAGGTATATGCGAATTGGTAACTGATCTAACTCACTGTGAAAACTGTGTAGACGAGACAGAAACTAATTTTTTGGTTATTTGTGGGAAACCACTCAGTGTACTATATTGAATACTATTAAAGACTCGAGGTGTGTTAGGTTTGGACTTGTATATATGTACGTTGTTAATGAGGGAAGAAAATCGATATACCTTTAAAGTTGTTAGAGAATTATTGAGTAATTTGATACACGACGAGAAGTGAGGATTAAAGGAATGTATGTATGTTTTATATTCAACTGTTGTGTTATTGGTGGTAAGAAACCGTAAAGGAGTTGTATAGTGGGTTACACTAATAAGGGAAAATAGAGTTTTAAAACTTGAAGCGTGATCCTTAAATTGTTAAGGAAAATAGTAATCGATGATGTGAAACCAAATAGAGGATTGATGTTAGGTGAGTTAACGCTTAAGGAGGATGTGTAAAGTATTTAGAAGTGTAAGGTTTCAGTTCTGCTAATGCCAAACTTATGCACTGAATTTGTTATGGCGCTAGCGACTAGGCCATTTCAAACTATGACCCGGTGTAAGAATGCTACCATTCTGAAAATCGATTTTGGAATTTAAAATCTAAGAAATGGGTATTAAGGATTCATAAGGATAATAAAAATCTTAAATGGTGATTAAGTTGACCATGAATGAATTAAGTTAGCAAAACATGATTTGGGTAAGAGTTACCTAATTAACCCAGAATAAATATTGGTTAATTAAGTAATATTATATAATATTATATTATGAAGCTTTGCGTGGTAGTGGCATGATATTAAATTGATTGATAGGATTAGTTCACTTGTATAAGATGGTGAATTAACATATATGTTTAGCATAAGAGGATGAAAGAAATATTTGATATTTTAATATATTACATAGTATTGTAATATATAAAAAGGGTTGACATTTGAAAGGTAAATGATTAAAAGAACCAATATAGTTATAAGTAATTATTGGTTAGAGATTTATGCATAAGGTTAATATTGTATGTGGTGGTTAAAGAAAATTGTTTTGGAACAATTTATGAAAGAAATTAAATGAAAGAATTATATTAATTAGTGTTGTACATACTAATTATTGTAAGATACTAAATGATTAATACTAATTAATCGTTGTGATATTAAAATGTGATTATGGGTTGGGAATACCCAATTGAATTAAACTTAGCCCAATTAAAATATTAATGCGGACATTATTATTAAATAGTATTACTATGGGTAACATGGAAAATGTGGGTAGTAGTGATATAAAATATCTATGGCCTAAGAATACATGAAGTGTGGCATTTAATTGAGATGAATGATATAGGGTGCCAAGTGGTACAGTGAAATCATATATAATTTTAATACATAAATGGTTAAATATCTGTGTATTCTAGAAACTGGAAAGGAAATTCAATTTTTAAATAAACATTAATATTAAATAAGGTTGTAATGTGGTTATGTGAGTGGTAGAGATAATTATGAGATTACCCGGACATTTATGCCTAACTGCGATATTTTATCGTGTGTAGTTAATGTACATGGCTTATATGATGTGAGTATAAAACTTATCTTTAAATTCCTAATATTGTAACAATTGTACCTTAATATTACATTATAGGGATTAAAAGAACCAAACCAAGCTTTAGAATAACAAGTTGCTGAGATTTTTCACTTGTCCCAAATTAAGTGTCACGAAGGACATGAACAGTGACCTAGAAACTCTCTTTTTACATTCTCCAAGTGGCTATGGAATAGATGATCATTGCTAGCTAAGTGGTTGGTATGGAGTTGTTGAACCACCCTTCGTGAACCATTGTTTCTTCCCATTACACCATGGACTCCAATCTTGTGTAATGCCATTGTCTAGTCCAAGCTTCTTCTATAAATGAAAATTAAAAGTCATATTTTTGTGTTGCTAAGAGTTGTCTAAGTGAAGCATTCGAGTAGCTGAGCAATTGTAGAAGCTTATTCAGTGTGTAGGAAGTCCAATTTAAGCTTAAGAAGGTATAATTTTTATCTATGTTCTTGAGATTGGTTTGTTTGATTCTTGAAATTTCTTGAATTCATTTGTTAATTGATATGAGTAAACATGTTATAAGGTGTTTAGGAAGTTTACTAGCATGCATGAACACTTTAGTATGGCTTGGAACATGTTTGAGTCAAGGGAAATCAAGTTAGCTAAGACTCTGCAAAACAGTAGTCTATCAAGACTTGAACTCTGCACAGTAGCAATTGTGCCGTAATTATCTTGAGGCTGCAGTAGACTCTTGCCTGCTGGTTCTTGAGATCGATTAGGTCATCTGTTTTCAAATTTGATCAATGTTAGGCAATCATTTCGGCTTAAACTAGCATGCAAGCATGTGTAATGTGTATGTATAAGTATATTATGCTAAGTGGAGTATGTTTTAATAGATTTGCATGATTAACGAAAGCATATGGTTTAGATGGAGATTTGGACGTTAGGTTTTGAAAACAAACTATGTTAGAGATCATGTTCTGCAAATTGTGAACCTAGTAAGCTATACATGACTGATGCTACACATAAATGAGCATGCTTAGTGTACATAGTACCTTTGTTCATAATCAAACTCGTTAGACCTTGTGTGAAAGAAGTTTTTAAGAAAACTTGATATAAAAGAACTAAGGTGTATAAATTCTATTTGCTATACATTCTGATCTTGCGAGAATGTTAACATGCCTTGATTACATAGGAATAGAGCCTTAAAGTTGTCTTGTATGTGTTGAATGGCATTATTCAAGTTTAATGTGGTTTCCAAAAGTAAACTTGAACATATTTGGAAAATCTAGTTGCATCACATGGATATCTAGATTTTAAAGGATTTATATGTCATGAAATGTCTAGAATATCCATAGATATGATTTATATGTGCTATATTGCATCATTCATGAAAAATGATTTCAAAGGCAACCTCGAGAATATTTTTGAACTTAAGTTGTATTACATATGAGTATTTAGATTTTAAAGGCTTGAGATGCCATGCTATGTTTCATTATGTCTCTAAACATGAGTCTTATATGTTAAACATAATGGAAGTAAACCAAGCATGAGGTTAAAGCATGTTTTAAAGTGTTAAACGATGCTAGCTATGGATAAAAGACATGAATATGTACGAACATGTGTAGTAAAGATTATGTGACCACTTTATGGTAACATAAGGCTAATTAGTACACCTAGTGATTACATAACCCTATGTGGTTTTGATTCATGAAAATCCTAAACTAAAGTCCCTAACAAATAAGGTTGAACTTGAAGTGGTCATACATGTATGAAAAGACCTCTAGTGTGTATGCATGTTAAGTATAAGTGTATATGTGTTAAATTTTGGACTGAAACCAGGAGTGAAAAGCTCAAGATTGAGTGCAGCCAGGGACAACAGCAGTGCCCCATCCCTAAGCCTAGACATTGCATGGCATTTGCATGCCATCCTATGATTTGGAATAAGTTCTATTTTTGATCTAATGTTTGAAGCATACTTATATGATTACTTTAAATTGCAATATGTGACCACTATGATATGTAATGTGTAGAAAGCATGCTATGTGATAAAGATAAATGTTAGTTAAGACTTTTAAAATGTTAAAGTCAAAAGGAATGTTTTCAAGTTATAAAGCAACGATACATTGTTTGGAGTCATAATCTGACTTGTGCAATGTAGGTGATGTTGTATAAAGTTACAACTAAGTTAGACATTTATGTGAACGGTTGAACTTACCTAAATGACTTTTAAATGTGTCAAACACTTAGCGAGTCAAGTGTGTGATAGCTATGTTGATGTCAAGTACGAGTGGTTAGGGTATACCTATACATACCTAGATATTCTAAGAGTATGACGAGAAAGTGAATTGTAGGTTTTACGAACCTAGTTGGGAAACAATGTAACATTGTTATTACATTGAGAATGAATGAAATATGTTACTGATGGATATGAATCCATGATTATATAATTGTGTTGGAATACACGAAGTGCAGATAAGCATTAAGCAGTTAAGTCGTAGTTCATAAACTATGAATCAAGCAAGTCTTTCAGTTCCTATTTGTTATATGAATTCGATAACTGTTAGTTGAGCTATATTATGCTATGCAAATGTTGATGTATATATATATATATATATATATATATATATATATATGAAATGCATATGAGATATGTATGAAATGTGAAAGTTTATCTTTGATGGTATGCTTATGTTGTTAAATCTCTATGCCTATTATGTGAGAAGTAAAACGCGTAGTAAATAATAATTGATTATGAATGCATGAACTGAATATGCTATTATATGCTATGTGTTGCATGAAAATTGTTAGAATTGTTGGGTTGTCGAGCCCACCCTTGCAAATAACCACTTTTGCAGGTTAAGGAATCATGGTAAAGTAACGTGCTACTTGATTGATAAAGTTCAATAACATCGAAGGAGATTGATTTAATTATTTAAATATATGTTCTTGAACCATGCTTAGGTTCTAGGAGATGTACATTATAGTAGTTTACGAAGTGTAATACTTGTTAAGTTGTATTATGTGATACATAGGGGAATTCTAATCGAGATGTAAATGTTTATACAGAAATTGAATAAAGTGATTCATAGAATAATTTGATTCAGGGATTTGTAATTGATTCAAATTAAGATATCAATAAAAGGTTTATTTTTCAAAGGAGATTGAAAAAGTTTAAATTATTCCGCATATTTGTAAAACATCGAATGTGATGTAAAACATGAATAGTAAATGACCAATATTAGAAACTTATAAAAGTTTGGGGTCATTACACAGATCCTTGAAATGGTAAGAATTTATATTCTAAATTATAATAAGTAAAGTTATATTCATTAAGTTATGAATAAATGATATAAATAGTTTGACGATAGTAGTATCGTGACGGACCAGATTTGTGGTTCGAAGGGACACGGATTTGGGGGTGTCACACCTCTTGTGTAAGTTACACAAGTATAATAAACGTTCGCCAATTATCCTACATATACCATTAGGACCACAATACCAATTAGTTATATTAATATTAACTTCATTATCGTATTCATTCACTTAACATGAAATTGAATTCTCAATTATATTATAGTATTAAATATGGTGGTTATAAAACAACACCAATTCTAACGACATCACATTCCAAACTCTCATAACTTATTAACTCGTTACTTTTGGTTTCAACGTTGTGATTACAATATGTTATTATGTTTTATAACATGTTTTAGGCCCTTTTATAATCATCAAAATTTGTTAAGTTAACATTTCCAAGCTATGTTGTTAGCAGCTCAATATTGGATCTCGATCGACCATTGGCCGCCCATAGCCCCATGGTTGCCTTTAAATTGGCGCACCCATCGCAGCGGCGAAGATGCTGTGCAAGAGGCGAAGCACCAAGACTAGGCACCATAATCAGTTTTGCAGAACACGAAATCAGACTCTGTTCTAGGCCAAAAATTCCAATTTTCCCAATTTTACGGCAACATAGACAAAACCAAAACCACATAAGTTTACCACAACAACTCTAGGTACAAACATAACACTTCTAATCAGCAGAACACCAAAATTATAAGGATGTAACCCATGTTTTTGTTGTTTTCTCCATTTTTAACACATTTAGCTAATTTGATTGCCAAATCTTTTTTTCTTACCCAATTGACACCATTCAAACTGCATTATTTTCGTTTCTTTATTTACTAACACAATAGACACTCAATTTGCAGGTTCTATCAAGTATTAGACATCAAATTTTTGACTTACTTAAGCTATATGCATACCTATATAACACTGATATTTAACATTTCTTCTTCAAACCCAATTTCACGTATTTGATTGCCAACAATTGTGTATATATGGTAATAACATATTCTACAAGATTATACACATATATAACCCATATCTTACAATTAACAATTTAACAAAATCCCAATTCCAAAGAATGAAAATTACAAAACTGAAAATTAGAGTTAGGGGTAGATTATACCTTAATCCTTTAATATTAACAAGGTACTAACAAATCCTTCTCAATCCTTCTCCTTTTTCTTAACCAAAAAAAAAATCACAGAGAATCTATCCCTTTCACTGTGTTTTCTCTCTCTGTTCTCTAGTCATAGGGAAAAACATGCGCGTAACATATAAACTGGTTTCCCACGTACGTCAGGTAACAAAACCCAACAAGTTGCGTCAGTTCAAATAAGCAAAAGGCCATAAGGCCTTGTTTGGCTATACACAAACTCTCCATCTTTCAATTTATTTTTATAATCTTTATATTATATGATTCCATATGTCACACTTTAATTTAGTTAATTTAAATAACTTATAATAATAATTATAATAATTATAATTTTCATTATAATTATACTTTATACTTAATAAATTATTATATATCTAATTTAATTATTAAATTAGACTAGAGCATCATTTTATTTAATTTAATTATTTTCTTGAATATTAAGAAATTCATTTAATTTAATGAACTTAAGCAATTCATTTAATTTAATTATTTCATTTAAATAAAATCTTCAAATAATAAAATTACCATTCATGAATTTAGTTAACATACATACTTAACTAAATTATTATGCAAACAACTTCATTAATTATTTATTTATTTCAATAAATAAATTAATTAAAATATTTTTTAATTCAATAAATATTTAAATTTAATTACAAAATTTCTCGATCGTTACACTACATGCCAAAGATATTCAGTTATATCACTATTTAGGATTGATGATGATGAAAAATATCTTAAAGAAAACAAATCTAGTGAGATAAAAGAATAAAGATTAGGGATTCGTACTTTGGTTTATCAAAGTTCAAAAATACTCCATAATAATCCATTATGGAACAATAATTTAAGAATGAAGATCAAAACAAGGATATAGTCAAAGATAGTAACTAAAATAGACAACTTGGACAAAGAGAAGAAAATTTAATTTTCTGTGAATAGTGGCGTATACGTGAATAGTAATCTCGACACGAAAAGATAGAAATTTCACAAGAAAAATTATACTTCGTGAATAATACTCGTGAATAGTACTGTATTCGTGAATAGTATCGTATACGTGAACAGTAACCTCAACATGAAAAAATAGAAATTTCTTAATAAAATTCATACCAATCTTTTGGTATAATAATATTGAAAGAAATAATATCATTTACGAAAAAAAATAACATCCCTTACCTCAAAAGAATAGTACTTCTGGCTGAAATATTGGATATAATGCTGAAGGAAACTTGCACTGAATAGCAACACTCAAGATATCTAAATACTCACAAAAATACGCTCAATATTATAGAGAAAGAAACTTCTAATTTTGGTGTGATTTTCATTTCTAATTAAGCACCCTATTTATAGAAAAATGCCAGAACGCCAATATAGACCAACCTGCTACCGGTGGCTTCCTACACATACCCTCTTTGAAAAATTAGCACACCACGTTTGAAAAACAATTTCAGGAAATTTCTCACCAATAAAGGACAAGAGTGGGGCCCACCCATGTTTTTAATTAAAAATATTTATTTCCAAAACTTCAATAATTCATAATAAATAGCCATTTTATCAGGAAAATACGAGTTTTATGTCCATTTCATGTAAAATTTAATTCTATACAACTTTGTAGAAGAAAGTTTTTCCTAATTCCAAATGAAAAATGACCGAAATCCACATACGAATGATTTTTAACACCTCCATTCTGATAAAATACTGATAAAATGCCTCAACATTAATTCTTTTATTTATATCCACATAAAATAAATATTATACTCAATTGGTTAATTCTTTTAACCAATTGAGTATAATAAAGAATGGAATAAAAAAAGAAATCACCATGCATGCATGCGATTGCATGTATGCGAGTTATTCCAATGAAATAATAAATAATCGAACCCAGTCGGCGTAATACGCACCAACATGATATTCCAATGAAATAATAAAGAATGGAATAACAACGAAATCACCATGCATGCGGTACTTGGCATGACAAAGTTATTCAACGTAATAATAAATAACGGAACCAGGTCTAGCGTAAAACACATAGACAAGATATTCCAAC
Source organism: Panax quinquefolius (assembly GCA_020205615.1). Classification (NCBI taxonomy): domain Eukaryota; kingdom Viridiplantae; phylum Streptophyta; class Magnoliopsida; order Apiales; family Araliaceae; genus Panax; species Panax quinquefolius. The sequence goes on along the minus strand of CM035168.1, from coordinate 47,682,676 downwards.
ATAATAATAGAGATGGAACTAGGTCCGGCATAAAACGCACAGACATGATATTCCAATGAATAATAAAGATTTTAACCGGTCGCCAGAAAAGCGCATGACGAGGATATTCCAACAAAGATAATAAAGAATAGAATAACGTAAGAATTTCACCTAGTATAGGGTAGCCCACGTATCACAAAGTTATTCCAATGAATAATAAAGAATGGAATAACAGAAGTTCTCTTCATGAATATAAAAAAATAATAATACCCCTTACCTCAAAAGAAGACTGGATATAGGAATAGTGAGGGAGTAGACTTCTCTTCTTCTTTTTCTCTATAATAATGGCTCTAAAGCTTTAGTGAATTGGTTATAAATGAAGGAAGAATGAGCTTCTATTTATAGAAAATATAGTTTCGATAATTACACATTTTGGGGCTCAAAAATTACGATCTGATACCTCCAACTTTTCTTTCATTTTTAATTTATTCCTGCAAGTATTATCAAACTTGCACCACCTCCCCTAATAGTAAATAATGTGAATCAATAGTTCAATCATGTGAATCAATAGTTATAATCATCTGAAAATATGAAATGCAGTATAGTACCTCCATCTATACATCCATCTTTAACTTAGTCATGCAAGTATTATCAATCTTGCACCAACTTCCCTAATAGTAAATGAATGTGACTCAATAGTACAAACATGTGAACAAATAGTTATATAAACATATGAATAAGTAGCAATTAATTGCTCATTTATCCGATAAATTACCCGATTTATCAATATAACCCCCAGACATCAATTATCATCGGAATAGATATCAATTTCAACTAACACCAATAATCCCAACACAATGGAACTATCAAATTCATCTTTAATCAACACGAACTTATTCATCATTAATATTATAACTCACAATATTTAACAACCAGTCGTTCCCAGGAAAGAGGGGGCTTTCCAATAAGGATTTCTCCCTATTGGCGCGTAATTAGGTGACCAAACCTCTCCTTGGCAGAACTTCTAGACATTGTAAATATTGTAATTTAATAATATGAATAACTTTATCGTCTCAATTATTAATTTAATAATATATCATATAATGCAGAGGATAGTGTGACAATAATCGAATCAATAATATGAGAGATATGATGCAACAATTACTATAGAAATAATTGAGTATAACTGAGTGACTTCTCACGTAAGCATCAATAATTAATACCGTGTGCTACTATGCAACCACACATATTCTTTGTACTTTTACAACCGAGTAGTTCAACAATGATTAATTCAGAAACTTCCGCCCATTATTTTTATAAAAATATTTTTGTCGCTTTTCTCAATCCGACAATAATTCCGTTATAGAGGTCCACTATGATTGTGTCATCGTCTTTAATATTCCCCACACAAAGAATATTCCCCGACCAATCGAATATAATATAACAACTTGCATATTTTGCAAAATTTATAAATATTACCCACAACTATAACATTATATTAAATCCACACCATAATGTTCAAAAAAAAATTCGAGAAATTTAAATCTTTATTTGTAAAATTTGGGATTTTACAATCTCCCATCCTTATGAAATTTAGCCCTCGAAATTTACGTGCACGTACTGGTATGCTTAAAACGGATGAGGACACTTCATCCGATTCTAACTCTTGAGGTATAACCTTTAAGCGTAGAATATATTCCGAGATTTTTAACAGTACATCTTCATACGTTAAATTATTAAGCTATCTCGTCCTGGTTCTAAATCAATAATGTGGTTCGGTCGTCCACATATTTACGTAACATCGATACATGAAAAAGTTATGAACACGCGACATTCTTGGCGGTAAAATGAGTCTATAAGCCACAGTTCCTACTTAATCGAGGATTTCAAATGGATCAATTAAATCGAGGGTTGAGATTTCCTCTCTTCATCGATTCTTGCTTCTAGAATAACGCCCTCTTGAACCTTCTTCTTCACATTCATCAGCTTCGGGTGTGTAACTTGAGCGGCTGTAACTTCTCACATAACAGGCATACAGGTTCATATCACAAGCATATCATAAAAGATCAACTTTCACATTTCATACATATCTCATATGCATTTCATATATATACATCAACATTCTTATGTCATAATATAACTAACGGTTATCGAATTCATATAACAAATAGGAACTAAAAGACTTGCCTGATTCGTAGTTTATGAACTACGACTTAACTGCTTAAAGCTTATCTGCACTTCGTGTATTCCTACACAATTATATAATCGTGGATTTACATCCATTAGTCACATACTTCATACATTCTTAATGTAATAACAATGTTACATTGTTTCCTAACTAGGTTCGTAAGCCTACCCTTTGCTTTCTTAATAAACTCTTAGAAAAGCTATGTATATATAGTACAGCTTAGCTATACATGGTTCATATCAACATTCATACATTTTTCTCACACACTTACTCGTTATGTGTTCGACACATATTTAAAGTCTTTAGATACACGATCTACATCGTTCTTACATTTTATAAACTTTTCTAAAATTTAACAACTCTGTGTTTTATATAACCCTTACATGATCTTATGCTTAAAACATCATCTATGTCAAGTTTTATAGCTTTAGACATTCATTACACATATGTTTTAAAGTTCAGATGACTACTAAAACAGTTTAACAACGCTTCATACATGCCATAGCATAGCTGCTTGATTTAACCTAGAATCTTGTGAAGCCTTACTTGCTAGGCCCCTTAGCCGACTAGATTTGAATATTTAGTTCTCAGTTCACACTTTATTTCTTAACATGCATGAATGTTAACACATAATATTTATACACGTTAAAAGGACATTTGTCAAAGTTTAGAACCTCTTGTGTTTATTCAAAGTTGTTTTCCCGCTTTAAGGCTTAACGACTTTCTTTAACAAGATTCGATGTTTACAAGCTTTTAAACAATATATTGGTACTAATAAGCCTCTAGTAGCATGCTCATATGTATATATCTTATCTACATATGACTAGCATAGTTTACGACTTAATATCTTACTCTCAAAACATGCTTTAATGACTTCTATTGTCAAACTAGATAAGTGTACTTATAGTTCATATTTAAGGACATAAATAGTACTGACATGCCATGCTAAACAAATCATGCAAGGAAACTTCAACTCACACATCATACTTGTTTGTACATGTTTCTACGTACGTTTCCAAGGGCAAAATATAACCACTCCATGTTTATAAAACTTTATTTGCAAATGCTACATGAGCTTGCCTTTAAAATCATTTTAACCAAATCAAAGAACTCTAACACACCTACGATACAACTTTGAATCTTACATCAGGCGTACTTAGACCTCGTATATATGTTATCAAGGTCAGAATTAGAGGTACACAAGTTTGTCAATATATGTTTTCAAAATCTTTATATATCTTCGGAAAATAACCATCTAGGCAACTCATAGTATACAAAGGTAATCAAAGCCATGTGTCATACCTATTTATATGCATGACTAACCCCTTTACATATGCTACAAATATCAGAATTCAAAAGACTCAAGGTTCTTCTAAACTTATTTTTAAAATCTAAAGTTTCTTTAGAAACATACTCAATCATGCTAAGGCAATTCCTTATAAGTAAGTTAATCTTATATGTCATGTCTAATATCATCATTTTCATGTTATGTCACTTAGAATAACATATTCCATCGTCGGGAGCACTATACTTGCTTATATGCTCGCTCGACGCCCTCCTATCGCCTCCTATTACGTAACAGTCACAAAGATGACTATTTTGACCCTTCCCAACGACCTTAAATTTAAAACCTTAAAGAACAAAAGTTGTATTTCTATTCGTCCTTGTTCTGGATCATCTTGAATCACCTCAATCAGAGTTCGTATGAAAATGTTATGCCTAATTTACTACAAAGAAGTCGTAGTAGTCTACTCAAAGATCGAAGCTCCGGCAAGTACTTGTGCCCTAAATGGCCTTGGGGGCGGTAGCAATTGCGCTTCAAGTCGCATAATGTTTCTCGGGCTCTACTCCTCGCGATTTAATAGCCCAAAACTCCTTCCAATCATCATAATATGAGTTATACTCATCAAATTTAGCTCATTTTCGATTCTATAAGTTCGTAACTCATAAAACTACAACATACCAAATATCCAACAATTAACATAATCATTAACTAACTCAAATATGAATTTGAAACTCATGATCATACTAATTTTTATGTTTCAACAAACTTAGCGAATTCATTAACCACGAATTCGTTTCTCAACCAAATTGGTTCGTTTAACTTCCGTTGTTTTCGCATTTGACTATATTAACAACATCTAACAGAAATTCATGGATTGCAACAAGTTTTAGCCATCAAGTTTGTGACTTAGAAATAAGTATTTCTTACATTTCTAAGAAATTTAAAACTTAGGAATTCAAGAGCATATATATAGAATCATTACCTCTAGATGCTTAGTTTTTCTTAGTTCCTCCTTCTGAAGTTGTTAGACTTCACTTTGAACAACAAATACTCTCACTCAATTTCTTAGGATTTCACAAACAAAACTCAGCAACGTAAGAATGAAGAATGTAGTTGCTTTATATAGAGAAATGATGGACTGTATTTTGGATTTACACTGAAGTTGAAATCCATGGTGTAGAAGGAGAAAACATTGGTTAATTAAGAGTTGTTTAACTACCACTTCTCAGCCATCTCCATAGCAATGATCACCTATGTTTGAGGTTACTGTACACTTCTTGAAGGTTACACAATTGGAGTTTGAGCACGTTTTTGTTCAACTGATAAATCTTATTTCTCAGCCAAGGGATTAACCAGTTACTTTGCTTCCCAAAAAGGAATTTTAATGTACAATTGTTACCATATTAGGAAACTTAGGGATAAACTTTATAGTCACATCAAATAATCTATGTACATTAAATATATGTAATAAAATATCGCAGTCGGGTATTATTATCCAAGTAGTTCCATAATTATTTATACTACTCACATAATCATATTATACCTTATTTAACATTAATGTTTATTTAGTACTTTGATTTCCTTTCTCAGTTTCTAGAATACACAGATATTTAATCATTTATGTATTAAAGTTACATATGACTTCATTGTACCACTTGGTACCCTATATCATTCCTCCCAATAAAATGTCACACTTCATGTATTCTTAGGCCATAGATATTTTATATCACTACTACCCATATTTTCCATATTACCCATAGTAATATTATTTAATGATTATACCCACATTAATATTTTAATTGGGATAAATAACATTTTGTTGGGTACTTTCAACCCACACAATAATTAATTAATATTAATCATTCCTTTTCAATAATTATTATGCATTCCTCTAATTAATAGAATAAAATATTTCATAATATCACTTAGTTAGCCACTAATTAATCCGGGTTAATTAATTAAACCTTATTCAAATCAATTCATGGACAACTTAACCCTCATTTAGGATTTTATTATCCTTATGAGTCCTTAATACCCATTTCTTAGATTTTAAATTCCAAAAACTAATTTTACTGACCTAAGTAGCAATTGCTGGCTGGTCATAAAAAACTTAATAATGGCGGCAATGCTTGCCATATACCAAATTCTCAGGCAAACAAGTTATGCATTAGCAGAACTGAAACCTTACACTTCTAAATACTTTACAAATCCTCCTTAAGCATTAACTCGTCTAATCATAAATCCCCTTTTTGGTTTCACACCATCAGTTACTATTCTCCTTAACAATTTAAGAATCACACTTCGAGTTCTAGAACTCTATTTCTCTCAACTATAACTGTGACGCCCCCAAAACAGGTATACATCACCCATCTTGAGTCGCCAAATACATGGTACAAAAATACAAATACAACTTAATAATACAACTGTCGTGTAAAATACGACAAAACATAAACTGAGAGTTTTAATAAGAATATTGTCATCTAGACAATATCCACACTCAATGGAGTCCTTATTACATTTATTGTCATACTATTTAACAGAATAGTGAGGACTACTAAGACACCATCTCGGACCGTCACTCCGTTTCCCGACTAGTCCCAGCTATATTCTCATTTCCTGAAGAGAACAGTAAAGGAAAGGGTGAGCTCAACTAGCCCAGTAAGAAATATTATGACTAAGATAATGCAGAATAAATTTTCATTAGCCTTCAATAATGTTAAACTGATAAAATACAATAGACATCAAGTTTAACTGTAACGGAAAAAAAAATCCATTAAAAGAGTCAAGTAGAGAATAAAATCTACTATCTTTTATGATTTAAAAAGGTTTTTCATCACTTTTTATCTCTGAGACTCGGCTTAATAAATAATCCACATCATCAAATCATCCCTGCACTATAGGCCAAGGATATTATTTAGTATCACGACCACGAATTATCCATGCACTACGGGCCAAAGATAATTGTGTTTTCATCAACGGTCCCGATCATGCCATAAAACAATTCATCTTTGCTCCCTTGGCCGAAGAGAATCCATAGCCATAATCATACCAAAAATTGTCCATCAATGCACTACAGGCCAATGAGGACTTTTTCCACATCATTTGTAACATTACGGTCATGATTATACCGAATAATCCCTGGTCATAATCATACCAAGTCCATCTATGCACTACAGGCCACAGATGACTTTCAACAAAATATAAACATGAGGATGATGACAATGATATAAGAATTCAATAAAACAAGTTCAAGAATTAAATTATCCAGGAACTAATAACGTCCAAATTGTCAACATGATATTTCTTTGTAGAGTAAAATTCAAGAATAATATTCATGCACCAAAAATAATTTGGACAGAAAAGAATCAATTTTTCGTCGTGAATAGTACCCCATGAATAGTACTTCGAGAATAGTATCTCATGAATAGTAACCCGACATGAAAAGTACTCCAAATACCCTAGTGAATAATATTCGGGTGAATAGTAATTTTGGTGAATAGTAACCTATGAATAGTAACTCGTGAATAGTATTCCGACATGAAAAATGCCCAAAATACCCGAGTGAATAATACTAGAGTGAATAGTAACTGGGTGAATAGTAACCCATGAATAGTAACTCGTAACAGAAAATACCAAATAAAATGATATTTCATGACGAGTATAGAAGTCAAAACTTTAACCAATTGAGTATAATAAAGAATGGAATAAAAAAAGAAATCACCATGCATGCGGTACTTCGCATAGACAGGTTATTCCAACAGAATAATAAATAACTGAACCAGGTCAAGCGTAATACGCACCAACATGATATTCCAACAGAATAATAAAGAATGGAATAACAACAGAAATCACCATGCATGTGGTACTTCGCATAGACAGGTTATTCCAACAGAATAATAAATAACGGAACCAGGTCTAGCGTGAAACACACAGACAAGATATTCCAACATAATAATAGAGATGGAACTAGGTCCCAAAGCGTAAAACGCATGCATATGATATTCCAAATGTAATAATAAAGATTTTACCAGTCCCCGTGAAAAACGCATGATGTGATATTCTAACAGCATAATAAAGAATAGAATAACAGAAGAATTTCACCTAGTATAGGGTAGCCCACGTATACAGGTTATTCCAACAGAATAATAAAGAATGGAATAACAGAAGTTCTCTTTATGAATATAAAAAAATAATAATACCCCTTACCTCAAAAGAAGACTGGATATAGGAATAGTGAGGGAGTAGACTTCTCTTCTTCTTTTTCTCTATAATAATGGCTCTAAAGCTTTAGTGAATTGGTTATAAATGAAGGAAGAATGAGCTTCTATTTATAGAAAAATATAGTTTCGATAATTACACATTTTGGGGCTCGAAAAATTACAGTACAATACCTCCAACTTTTCTTTCATTTTTAATTTATTCCTGCAAGTATTATCAAACTTGCACCACCTCCCCTAATAGTAAATAATGTGAATCAATAGTTCAATCATGTGAATCAATAGTTATAATCATCTGAAAATATGAAATGCAGTATAGTACCTCCATCTATACATCCATCTTTAACTTAGTCATGCAAGTATTATCAATCTTGCACCAACTTCCCTAATAGTAAATGAATGTGACTCAATAGTACACACATGTGAACAAATAGTTATATAAACATATGAATAAGTAGCAATTAATTGCTCACTTATCCGATAAATTACCCGATTTATCAATATAACCCCCAGACATCAATTATCATCGGAATAGATATCAATTTCAACTAACACCAATAATCCCAACACAATGGAACTATCAAATTCATCTTTAATCAACACGAACTTATTCATCATTAATATTATAACTCACAATATTTAACAACCAGTCGTTCCCAGGAAAGAGGGGGCTTTCCAATAAGGATTTCTCCCTATTGGCGCGTAATTAGGTGACCAAACCTCTCCTTGGCAGAACTTCTAGACATTGTAAATATTGTAATTTAATAATATGAATAACTTTATCGTCTCAATTATTAATTTAATAATATATCATATAATGCAGAGGATAGTGTGACAATAATCGAATCAATAATATGAGAGATATGATGCAACAATTACTATAGAAATAATTGAGTATAACTGAGTGACTTCTCACGTAAGCATCAATAATTAATACCGTGTGCTACTATGCAACCACACATATTACTGTACTTTTACAACCGAGTAGTTCAACAGTATTAACGGTAAAACTTCCGCCGTTATTTTTATAAAAATATTTTTGTCGTTTTCTCAATCCGACAATAATTCCGTTGTGGGGTCCACCAATGATTGTGTCATCGTACGAATATTCCCCGACACAAAGAATATTCCCCGACCAATCGAATATAATATAACAACTTGCATATTTTGCAAAATTTATAAATATTACCCACAACTATAACATTATATTAAATCCACACCATAATGTTCAAAAAAAAATTCGAGAAATTTAAATCTTTATTTGTAAAATTTGGGATTTTACAATCTCCCATCCTTATGAAATTTCGCCCTCGAAATTTACGTACGTACCTGGTATGCCGAATAGATGAGGACACTTCGTCCGATTCTAACTCTTGAGGTATAACCTTTAAGTGTAGAATATATTCCAGGATTTTTAACAGGTACATCTTCATACGTTAAATTATTCGCTATCTCGTCCGGTTCTAAATCAATAATGTGGTTCGGGTCGTCCACATATTTACGTAACATCGATACATGAAAAAAGTTATGAACACGCGACATTCTTGGCGGTAAAATGAGTCTATAAGCCACAGTTCCTACTTAATCGAGGATTTCAAATGGATCAATTAAATCGAGGGTTGAGATTTCCTCTCTTCATCGATTCTTGCTTCTAGAATAACGCCCTCTTGAACCTTCTTCTTCACATTCATCAGCTTCGGGTGTGTAACTTGAGCGGCTTTAACTTTATTGATTAAAGTCGATTCTACTCGTATATTCGTTATCTTCATGTGGGTTCATATATTCGACCTCTTAAACACATACGATCTTCTACTCAACGCGTCAGCTACCACGTTCGCTTTTCTACGATGGTATTGAATGGTACGATTGTAATCTTCAACAGCTCGAGCCAATGTCTTTGGCGCATAATACGTTCGTTTTAGGTGAAGAAATGCTTGAGGGTTTTAGAAATGGGTTTTGTACTGGGGTCAATACAAAATTTGATTTCACGCTCTAGGGTTGGGCTATGAAGTCTTCAATAATACATTAGGAAATTTATTAACGATAGAAATATCTTTCAAAACTATGACCCTCATCCAATACTTGGATAGCACGTCACATTGATACCTATCAACTTGCCACCATTATTCACGACGTCCCCTACGGATAGTCTGGTTTCGGTGCATTCCATACAAGGAAGTCAACAACGAAAGGATCGAGCTTCTTTATTTATGGCTTGATATAACAGTGATTAACTTTAGTGGTTTGGTTGCTTGAATTCGCATAACAGGTTGGTTAGGAATGTGAAAGCTAATAACCTTACTAAAAGCATGATGAGTAGTTAACCAATCGATTCCTAAAATCACATCAAAGGCAAGTATTTTCAAAGAGATAAGATCAACAGGTAACGTGAAAGTGTTGATTTGAAGCAAACAAGATTTATAAATAGTGGACGTAACAAAGGTTTCTCCCAACTGAGTTTCAACAGATAAATCAAAGTCTAACTTCTCCGGAGTTAAATTCAAACATTAAACACAACTAGGTGAAATAAAAGAGTGAGTATAACCGGTATCTAACATGGTATAGACTTCGAAAGAGTTTATGATTAACTTACCCGTGATAATTTTTATCCAGGTTCCTCGTCACGAAAAAAAAATGCTCTCTCTTAAACTACCGGCTTTGGCTTGTCTGGGACATCCTTTGGCATCACCATCCCAGCTGGACTTGAATTCACCATACGACATAATCCAGCTAGGTGACCTTCTCTTCCACAATTAAAACACGCTTTGGATTGCTGTGTACAGTTTAGACGGATGTGTCCCTCCTGTCCGCATTTGAAACATACGACCGGTGGTCGTTCTTCTTTTTTTGAAATGGGTGCTGGTGTTGTTGTCTTTCCATCATTATTGAACCTCCTCTTCTTGAAATTTCCACTCCTGTTATCTTGGCCATGATTACCACCGAAGTGGTTACCATTCTTGGCATGATAATTTCCCCCACGATGGTTATCATTATCCCGATGACCGTTGCCACCGGTACGATTATTATCGTGTTATTGGTCTTTGCCTTTTTGTTGTGCTGACTCATTATCGCACTCCTATAACTGAGCCCTATTCACAACATCTGAATATAAACAAAGTTTGTGAGAAATGAGGTATTGATGTTTATGGGTTTCAAACCTCTTAGAAACATTCACGTCATTCGTTCCTCATTATCGACCAAATGGGATGCAAATCGAGACAACTCGGCAAACTTAGCCTCGTACTGCGACACAGTCATATTGTTTTGCTCCAGCTTGATGAACTCCACCTCCTTCATGTGAGGAATACTTTCGGGAAAGTACTTGTCGTTGAACAGCTCTTGGAACTTCTCCAAGACATCTTGAGTACGTCGATGCAGGTACGTTTTACTGATTCCCACCAATGTCCGCCTCTTCACGCAAACATAAAGGTGGCAAAGGGAACCTTTTGCTCCTCGAGCATCCCAAGACATCAAATATCTTGGTGATCTCGCTTTAACCACGCTTCACGCCTTAAGTGGTTCTGGCTTTCCTAAAACTCCCGGTGGTCCCAGCTCTTTGAATTGCTTAGCGGTGACCGACCGTGGGTTGCCATTATTTCCACTTATATTTTGAACAGGAGTCTCTCTTACCTGTTGTTGCATGAATTGTATAAAGCCTCTGAACATTCTATCGTTCATCATTTGGTCAGTGTTGTTGTTTGCATGAGGATTGTTGCCTTCCTGATGCACATTGTCCTGGTTATTGATCTGTGGAGACTCAACAGTCTCCTGTGCTCCATTGATGTTCTCAACAATCTCGGATGCCATTTTCAAATACTACCACAAAACAAGGGTTAATTAACATATCACATATTATCCCTATACTCTGACCGACTAATTAAATACCAAATAAACTTAGGTAAGTTATACTAGCGAAGGAATTCCCCGTCTCTCCCCTCCTAATTCTTGTCTCACATCTTAGCCAGGGATTATATCCCTAAGCTTTGATACCAACTGTGACGCCCCCAAAATAGGTATACATCACCCATCTTGAGTCGCCAAATACATGGTACAAAAATACAAATACAACTTAATAATACAAATGTCGTGTAATATACAACAAAACATAAAATGAGTGTTTTAATAATAATATTGTCATCTAGACAATATCCACACTCAATGGAGTTCTCATTACATTTATTGTCACACTATTTAACAGAATAGTGAGGACTACTAAGACACCGTCTCGGACCGTCACTCCGTTCCCCGACTAGTCTCAGCTATATTCTCATTTCCTAAAGAGAACAATAAAGGAAAGGGTGAGCTCAACTAGCCCAGTAAGAAATATTATGACTAAGATAATGCAGAATAAATTTTCATTAGCCTTCAACAATGTTAAACTGATAAAATACAATAGACATCAAGTTTAACTGCAGTGGAACAAGCAATCCATTAAAAGAGTCAAGTAGAGAATAAAATCTACTATCTTTTATGATTTAAAAAGGTTTTTCATCACTTTTTATCGTTGAGACTAAACTTAATAAATAATCCACATCATCAAATCATCCCTGCAATACGGGCCAAGGATATTATTTAGTATCACAACCACGAATTATCCATGCACTACGGGCCAAAGATAATCGTGTTTTCATCAACAGTCCTGATCATGCCATAAAATAATTCATTTTTGCTCCCTTGGTCGAAGAGAATCCATAGCCATAATCATACCAAAAACAATCCATCAATGCACTATAGGCCAATGAGGACTTTTTCCACATCATTTGTAACATTGCGGTCATGATTATATCGAATAATCCCTGGTCATAATCATACCAAGTCCATCTATGCACTACAGGCCACTGATGACTTTCAACAAAATATAAACATGAGGATGATGACAATGATATAAGAATTCAATAAAACAAGTTCAAGAATTAAATTATCCAAGAACTAACAACGTCTAAATTATCAACATGATACTTCTTTGTAGAGTAAAATTCAAGAATAATATTCATGCACCAAAAATAATTTGGACAGAAAAGAATCAATTTTTTGTCGTGAATAGTACCCCGTGAATAGTACTTTAGGAATAGTATCTTGAGAATAGTAACCCGACATGAAAAGTACTCCAAATACCCGAGTGAATAATATTCGAGTGAATAGTAATTTTGGTGAATAATAACCTGTGAATAGTAACTCGTGAATAGTATTCCGGCATGAAAAGTGCCCCAAATACCCGAGTGAATAATACTAGAGTGAATAGTAACCGGGTGAATAGTAACCTATGAATAGTAATTCGTAACAAAAAATACCAAATAAAATAATATTTCATGACGAGTATAGAAGTCAAAACTTTAACCAACTGAGTATAATAAATAATGGACTAAAAAAAAATCACCATGCATGCGATATCATGTTGACAATTTGGACGTTTTTGGTTCAGGATATTCTGAGCATTCTTGAATTTTTCTCCACAAAGTAGTATCATGTTGACAATTTAGACGTTATTGGTTCCTAGATAAATTAATTCTTGAACTTGTTTTACTGAATTATTATGTCATTGTCATGATGAGTTATGTTGGTTATTATGTGAAAATATGAAAGTTTCTTAGAAATCACAAATGGTTGAAAATCAGATTTTGGTGAAAATGGAACATGAAATTCAATTGACCATATCTCCTATTATATTTTAAATTTTTTAGTGTGGTCAAGTTTTAGAGTTAGATCTATGAGTTTTCTAACTTATCCAAGTGGAATCACTGTAAAAGGTGTTGTAGATTTTCATGTGGACTGATTTTAGCAAAGGAGTCACAAGCTGCAAATTACAAAAAGGCTACTGCCTAGAAGTTTAAAAGGGTTGTTTCAGCCACTTAGTTTGTGAGAAAAATTTCGGCCTTTTGGGACATGAAAATATATGATATAAAGTACCTCATGTCCAAAAATGTGCTCATTCCGACTTAAAATAAGCAAGTTATGATCATTTCAATATTTAGATTTTTCTGACGAAAAACGCTATAACCGGAGTTCTATAACTCTGATGACCATGCAATTTAAACTAGAAGCTCACATTAATAGGTGTAAGATCCTGCCAAGATTTGGTAATTTCTGGAGTAAAACTTGAGGTAGCTAATTTCTTAAGGAATTAATTAGAAATTAATTTTTGAAAAATACTTAAGGGAGTTGGAAAATTATAAAAAACATACTTGTTTTGTATGAAATATATGTATATATGTTTGGGCAAAGGATAGAAAAATAACAAGTTGATTTGGTAATTTTTCATGAAAATGGTTTAGTAACGAACATATGAGTTAAATATGTTATGTGAAGTAACGAAATTAGTAAATAGGATTTTATGGCTTGGGAATCCTATATAGGGTATATGCAGATTTTTGATAAGGGATTTGATCATTCGTGATGAAATCTTATGAGTATGTCATTTTTGAATGATTAAATGTATTATTTGGTAAAGTATAAATAATTGAAATAAATTTTTTATAAGTTTAAGAAGTAATTAAAATATTGTTATATATTAATAATATTAGATTATGAGTTTATTAAGTGATTGATAATATTTGGATAAATTTAAAGTCTTTAATATTTATCCTTGTTTTTGTTTGATTAATGCTTATATCATTGTCATCATTCTCATGTTTATATTGTGATAAAAGTCATCTTTAGCTTACGCGTATAGATGGACTTGTGTGATTATGACCAGGTATTATTCGGTACAGTCATGACCATAATGTGACGGATGATGTGGTAAAAATTCTCAATGACCTATAGTGCATTGATGGACAGTTTTTGGTATGATTATGACCAGTGATTATTCAGTATAGTCATGACCATTGATGATTTAATGAATATCCTTGGCGCATAGTGCAGGGATGATTCGATTATGTTGTTTATTTATTAAGCTGAGTCTCAGCGATTAAGTTGATGAAAAACTTTTTAAATCATAGAAGAGAGTAGATTTTATTCTCTACTTGACTCTTTTAATGGATTGCTTGTTTCGCTGCCGTTAAACTTGATGTCTTTTGTATTTTATCAGTTTAACATTGTTGAAGGCTAATGATAATTTATTCTGCATTATCTTAGTCATAATATTTTTTACTGGGCTAATTGAGCTCACCCTTTCTTTCACTGTTCTCTTCAGGAAATGAGAATATAGCTGGGAGGATTCGGGGAACGGAGTGACGGTCCAGATGATAGCATTAGTAGTCCTCAATATTTTGTTAAGTAGTGTGACAATAAATGTAATTAGGACTCCTTTGAGTGTGGATATTGTCTAAATGAAAATATTCTTATTAAAACTCTCAGCTATGTTTTGTCGTATTTTTTACACGACGTTTGTATAATTAAGTTATATTTGTATTTTGTACCATATATCTGGCGACTGAAGATGGGTGATGTATACCTATTTTTGGGGGCGTCACAGTTGGTATCAAAGCTTAGGGATATGATCCCTGGCTGAGATGTGAGACAAGAACTAGGAGGGGAGAGACGGGGAATTCCTTCGCTAGTATGACCTACCAAAGTTTATTTGGTATTTAATTAGTTGGTCAGAGTATAGGGATAATATGTGATTTGTGAATTAACCCTTGTTTTGTGACAGTGTTTGAAAATGGCATCTGAAAATATTGAGATAAGCAATGGAGCAAAATAATATGATCGTATCGCAGTACGAGGATAAGTTTACGGAGTTATCCCGGTTTGCATTCCATTTGGTCGATAATGAGGAGCGAATGACGCGAATGTTTCTAAGAGGTTTGAAACCTGATATACGTCAATACCTCATTTCTCATAAACTTTGTTTATATTCGGATGTTGTGAATGGGGCTCGATTATTGGGCGATAATGAGTCAAAGACAACCAAAAGGTAATGATCGTGAACACGATAATAATTTTACGAGTGGCAACGGCCATCTGAACAATGATGACTATCGTGGGGGAAATTATCATGCCAAGAATGGTAACCACTTCGGTGGTAATCATGGCCAAGATAATAGAAGTAGAAATTTCAAGAAGAGAAGGTCATTTAGCTCGATTTTGTCGTATAGTGAAGTCAAGTCCAGCTGGGACGATGGCACCAAAGGCGGATACGGACAAAATAAAGTCGGTGGTTTCAGGAAGAGCATTTTTCGTGACTTCTCAAAAAGCGAGTAACCCGAACGAAGTTAGCACGAGTTAGTTAATTATAAATTTTTGTGAAGTCTATACCTTATTAGATACCGGTTCTACCCATTCTTTTATCTCTTTTGCTTGCATTAAACGTTTAAATTTGACTCCGAAGAAGTTAGACTTTCACTTATCTGTTGAAACTCCGTTAGGAGAAACCTTCATTATCTCCACTATTTATAAATCTTATTTGATTCAAATCGACACTTTCGCGTTACCTGTCGATCTTATCTCTTTGAAAATACTTGCCTTTAATGTGATTTTAGGAATCGACTGGTTAACTACTCATCATGCTAAAATTAATTATTTTCGTAAGGTTGTTAGCTTTCATATTCCTAACCAACCTGTTATATGAATTCAAGCAACCAAACTACTAAAGTCAATCATTGTCATATCAAGCCATAAGTAAAGAGCCCCGAGCCTTTCGCTGGTGACTTCCTTGTGTGGAATGCACCGGACGAGATAGCAGATAATTTAACGTATGAAGATGTACCTATTAAAATCCTAGAATATATTCTACGCTTAAAGGTTATACCTCAAGAGTTAGAATCTGACGAAGTGTCCTCATCTGTTCGGCATACCAGGTATGTACGTAAATTTCGAGGGCATAATTTCATAAGGAGAGGAGATTGTAAAACCCTAAATTTTTCGAATAAAGATTTAATTTTCTCGAATTTTTTTTTTTAATATTATGGTGTGAATTTGAGATAATGCTTTAGTTGTGGGTAGAATTTATAAATATTGCAAAGTATGCAAGTTGTTTTATAATATTCGATTGGTCAGGGAATATTTGTTTTAACAGGGAATATTCATATGACGGCACAATTATTGGTGGACCCCACAACGAAATTATTGTTGAATTGAGAAAATGACAAAAATATTTTTATGAAAATAACAGCAGAAGTTATACTGTTAATACTATTGAACTACTCGGTAGTAAAGTACAAATGCGATGTCTGCTGTGGTTGCATAAGTAGCTACGGTATTGATTATTTATTCTTACGTGAGAAGTCACTCAGTTTTGTTCAATTATTTCTATAGTAATTGCTGCATAGTATCTCACGTTATTTGATTCAATTATTGTCAATATTTTATATATTATTAAATCAATAATTGAGATGACGAAGTTATTAATATTATTATTTACAATATTAACGATGTCTAGAAGTTCTGCCAAGAGAGGTTTGGTCACCTAATTGCGCGTCAATAGGGAGAAATCCTTATTGAAAAGCCCCTTATTTCCTGAGAACGACACAGTCGATTAATATTGTGAATTATAATAATGATGATGAAGTTTTGTTTTATTAGTATTATTAATGTAATAAAATGTAAAAGCTTTTATATAAAACAAAATACTTTTATAAAGTTATTCATTTTATTAGACTATAAATAGAATATATTATATTCTATTATGCGTAGTGTTTTGCATAGTAAAATCTTTTTATATAAAATGTAATACTTTTATAAAGTTATTTGTTTTATTAGATAATAATTAGAATATAATATATTTTATTATGCATAGTGTTTGCATAGTAAAATCTTTTTATATAAAACAGAATACTTTTATAAAGTTATTCATTTTATTATATTATAAATAGAATATATTATATTTTATTTAAAAGATTTTGTTTTATTATTAAACCAATCTGGACCGTCCATTTAAAAGTAAATCAATCTGGACCGTTTAGGAATTAGTTACTATTCAGTCCATTCTCCTATAAATAGAAGCTCATTCCTTCATTATTTCTTACGAATTCACTAAAACTCTAGAGAGAGAAACTATAGAGAGAAAGAAGAAAAGTATTCTGCTACCTCACTATTCTAGTATCCAATTTTCTTCTATGGTAAGGGGTATTATTTCTTTAGTATTCATGAAGAGAACTTCGGTTATTCCATTCTTTATTATTCTGTTGGAATAACCTGTATACGCGGACTTACCTATACTTGGTGAAATTCTTCTGTTATTCCATTCCTTATTATTATGTTGGAATAACTTGTCTATGCGAAGTACCGCATACATGGTGAAATTCTTCTGTTATTCCATTCTTTATTATTATGTTGGAATAACCTATCTATGCGAAGTACCGCATACATGGTGAAATTCTTCAGTTATTCCATTCTTTATCATTCATGCTTGAATATCTCATTTACAATAGTATTACGCATTACCTAGTTCCATTAATTATTATTCTGTTGGAATAACCTGTCTGTGCGGTCTATCGCATGCATGGTGATTTTTGTTGTTATTCCATTCTTTATTATTCTGTTGGAATATCCTGTCGGTGCGAATTTCTCCTGACATGGTTCCATTCTTTATTATTCTGTCGGAATATCCTGTCTGTGCGTTTACGCATGACCTGGTTCCATTCTTTATTATTTTGTTAGGAATAACCTGTCTGTGCAGTTTATCACACACATGGTGAATCCTTTTGTTATTCCATTTCTTATTATCCTGTTGGAATAACCTGTCTATGTGGATGACCACATGCATGATGAATGATCCTTTGTATTCATTCCTTATTAAATTGTGGAAATGATCTGTATACGTGGATTACCGCATGGCGGGCAAAAATCCATTTGCATTTTCATATATTCTATTATACTCAGTTGGTTAAAGTTTTGACTTCTATATTCCTTGAAATTAGTGGAATATCCTGGATATTTGCGCTTCATCCAGTATCTTTTCGTGGAAATATTCTTCTGAGCATTCTTGAATTTTTCTCCACAAAGCAGTATCATGTTGACAATTTGGACGTTATTGGTTCCTGGATAAATTAATTCTTGAACTTGTTTTATTGAATTATTATGTCATTGTCATGATGAGTTATGTTGGTTATTATGTGAAAATATGAAAGTTTCTTAGAAATCACAAAGGGTTGAAAATCAGATTTTGGTGAAAATGGAACATGAAATTCAATTGACCATATCTCCTATTATATTTTGAATTTTTGAGTGTGGTCAAGTTCTAGAGTTAGATCTATGAGTTTTCTAACTTATCCAAGTGGAATCATTGTAAAAGGTTTTGTATATTTTCATGTAGAGTGATTTTAGCAAAGTAGTCACAAGCTGCAAATTACGAAAAGGCTACTGCCCAGAAGTTTAAAAGGGCTGTTTCGGCCACTTAGTTTATGAGAAAAATTCTGGCCTTTTGGGACATGAAAATATATGGTATAAAGTACCTCCTGTCCAAAAATGAGCTCATTCTGACTTAAAATAAGCAAGTTATGACCATTTTAATATTTAGGTTTTTCCGATGAAAAACGCTATAACCGGAGTTCTATAACTCCGATGACCATGAAATTTAAACTGGAAGCTCACGTTAACAGGTGTAAGATCTTACCAAGATTTGGAAATTTCTGGAGTTAAACTTGAGGTAGCTAATTTCTTAAGGAATTAATTTTTGAAAAATACTTAAGGGAGTTGGAAAATTATAAAAAATACTTATTTTGTATAAAATATATGTATATATGTTTAGGCAAAGGATAGAAAATTAACAAGTTGATTTGGTAATTTTTCATGAAAATGGTTTAGTTACGAACATATGAGTTAAATATGTTATGTAAAGTAACGAAATTAGTAAATAGGATGTTATGGCTTGGGAATCCTATATAGGGTATATGCAGATTTTTGATAAGGGATTTGATCATTAGTGATGAAATCTTATGAGTATGTCATTTTTGAATGATTAAATGCATTATTTGGTAAAGTATAAACAATTGAAATAAATTTTTTATAAGTTTAAGAAGTGATTAAAATATTGTTATATATTAATAATATTAGATTATGAGTTTATTAAGTGATTGATAATATTTGGATAAATTTAAAGTCTTTAATATTTATCCTTGTTTTCGTTTGATTAATGCTTATATCATTGTCATCATTCTTATGTTTATATTGTGATAAAAGTCATCTTTGGCTTACGTGCATAGATGGACTTGGTGTGATTATGACCAGGGATTATTTGGTATAGTCATGACAGTAATGTGACAGATGATGTGGTAAAAATCCTAAGTGGCCTATAGTGCATTGATGGACAGTTTTTGGTATGAATATGACCAGGGATTATTCGGTATAGTCATGACCATTGATGATTTAATGAATATCCTTGGTGCGTAGTGCAGGAATGATTCGATGATGTGTTTTATTTATTAAGCTGAGTCTCAGTGATTAAGTTGTTGAAAAACTTTTTAAATCATAGAATATAGTAGATTTTATTCTCTACTTGACTCTTTTAATGGATTGCTTGTTCGGCTGTAGTTAAACTTGATGTCTTTTGTATTTTATTAGTTTAACATTGTTGGAGGCTAATGATAATTTATTCTGCATTATTTTAGTCATAATATTTTTTACTGGGCTAATTGAGCTCACCCTTTCTTTCACTGTTCTCTTCAGGAAATGAGAATATAGCTGGAAGGAGACGGGGAACGGAGTGACGGTCTAGATGATAGCATTAGTAGTCCTCACTATTCTATTAAATAGTATGATAATAAATGTAATGAGGACTCCTTTGAGTGTAGATATTATCTAAATGACAATATTCTTATTAAAACTCTCAGCTATGTTTTGTCGTATTTTTTACACGACGTTTGTATAATTAAGTTGTATTTGTATTTTGTATTATGTATCTGACGACTCAAGATGGGTGATGTATACCTATTTTTGGGGGCGTCATAGTAGGCATCAAAGCTTAGGGATATGATCCCTGGCTGAGATGTGTGACAATAACTAGGAGGGGAGAGACGGTTAATTCCTTGGCTAGTATGACCTACCTAAGTTTATTTGGTATTTAATTAGTCAGTCAGGGTATAGGGATAATATGTGATTTGTCAATTAACCCTTCTTTTGTGATAGTGTTTGAAAATGGCGTATGAAAATATTGAGATAAGTAATGGAGCAAAATAATATGACCGTATCGTAGTACGAGGCTAAGTTTGCAGAGTTATCCCGGTTTGCATCCCATTTGGTCGATAATGAGGAGAGAATGACGCAAATGTTTATAAGAGGTTTGAAACCCGATATACGTTAATACCTCATTTCTCATAAACTTTATTTATATTCAGATGTTGTGAACAGGGCTCAGTTATTGGAGCACGATAATGAGTCAGCACAACCAAAAGGTAATGATCAGCAACACGATAATAATCGTACCGGTGGCAACGGCCATCAGAACAATGATGACTATCGTAGGGGAAATTATCATGCCATGAATGGTAACCACTTCGGTGGTAATCATGGCCAAGATAATAGAAGTAGAAATTTCAAGAATAGAAAGTCATTTAGCTTGATTTTGTCGTATAGTGAAGTCAAGTCCAGCTGGGACGATGGCACCAAAGGCGGATACGGACAAAACAAAGTCGGTGGTTTCAGGAAGAGCATTTTTCGTGACTTCTCAAAAAGCGAATAACCCGAACGAAGTTAGCACGGGTTAGTTAATTATAAATTTTTATGAAGTCTATACCTTATTAGATACCGGTTCTACCCATTCTTTTATCTCTTTTGCTTGCGTTAAACGTTTAAATTTGACTCCGGAGAAGTTAGACTTTGAGTTATCTGTTGAAACTCCGCTAGGAGAAACATTTGTTACCTCCACTGTTTATAAATCTTATTTGATTCAAATCGACACTTTCACGTTACTTGTTGATCTTATCTCTTTGAAAATACTTGCCTTTAATGTGATTTTAGGAATCGACTAGTTAACTACTTATCATGCTAAAATTAATTATTTTCGTAAGGTTGTTAGCTTTCATATTCCTAACCAACCTGTTATATGAATTCAAGCAACCAAACTACTAAAGTTAATCATTGTCAGAACAAGCCATAAGTAAAGAGCCCCGAGCCTTTCGCTGGTGACTTCCTTATGTGGAATGTAAAGAATCCAGACTTTTTGTAGGCGACGTTGTAAATGACGATGACAAGTTGATAGGTATCAATATGACGTGCTATCCAAGTCTTGGATGAGGGTCACAGTTTTGAATAATATTTCTATTGTTAATAAATTTCCTGACGTATTCTTGAAGACTTCTTAGCCTACCCTTAGAGCGTGAAATCGAATTTTGTATTGACCCCAGTACAAAACCCATTTCGTATAACTTACAAATAATGAAGATAGAGTTAAAGACTCTAGGAGCCCCACATGAAGATAACTAATATACGAGTAGAATTGACTTTAATCGATAAAGTTAAAGCCGCTCAAGCTACACATCCGAATCTAATGAAATGTGAAGAAGAAGGTTCAAGAGAGCATTATTCTAGAAGCAAGAATCGATGAAGAGAGGAAATCTTAACTCTCGATTTTATTGGCCCATTTGAAATCCTCAATTAAGTAGGAACTGTGGCCTATAGACTTGTTTTACCGCCAAGTATGTCGCATGTTCATAACATTTTTTCATGTATCGATATCGATGTTACGTAAATATGTGGACGACCCGAACCACATTATTGATTTAGAACCGGATGAGATAGTAGATAATTTAACGTATGAAGATGTACCTGTTAAAATCCTGGAATATATTCTACGCTTAAAGGTTATACCTCAAGAGTTAGAATCTGACGAAGTGTCCTCATCTGTTCGGCATACCAGGTACGTACGTAAATTTCGAGGGCGAAATTTCATAAGGAGGAGAGATTGTAAAACCCCAAATTTTTTGAATAAAGATTTAATTTTCTAGAAATATTTTTTTAATATTATAGTGTGAATTTGAGATAATGTTATAGTTGTGGGTAGTATTTATAAATTTTGCAAAGAATGTAAGTTGTTATATAATATTCGATTGGTCGGGGAATATTTGTTTTAACAGGGAATATTCGTAGGACGACACAATCATTGGTGGACCCCACAACGGAATTATTGTCGGATTGAGAAAACGACAAAAATATTTTTATGAAAATAACGGCAGAAGTTTTACCATTAATACTATTGAACTACTCGGTAATAAAAGTACAGTAATACGCGTGGTTGCATAGTAGCACGCGGTATTGATTATTGATGCTTACATGAGAAGTCACTCAGTTTTGTTCAATTATTGCTATAGTAATTGCTGCATAGTATCTCACATTATTTGATTCAATGATTGTCAATATTTTATATATTATTAAATCACTAATTGAGACAACGAAGTTATTAATATTATTATTTGCAATATTAACGATGTCTAGAAGTTCTGCCAAGGAGAGGTTTGGTCACCTAATTGCGTGCGATAGGAGAAATCCTTATTAGAAAGCCCCCCTCTTTCCTCGGGAGCGACACGGTCGATTAATAGTGTGAATTATAATAATGATGACGAAGTTTTGTTTTATTAGTATTACTAATGTAATAAAATGTAAAAGTTTTTTATATAAAATGCAATACTTTTATAAAGTTATTCGTTTTATTAGACTATAAATAGAATATATTATATTACATTATGCATAGTATTTTGCATAGTAAAATCTTTTTATATAAAACAGAATACTTTTATTAAGTTATTTATTTTATTAGACAATAATTAGAATATAATATATTTTATTTAAAAGATTTTGTTTTATTAGTAAATCAATCTGGACCGTTCAGGAATTAGTTACTATTCAGTACATTCTCCTATAAATAGAAGCTCATTCCTTCATTATTTCTTACGAATTCAATGAAACTCTAGAGAGAGAAACTATAGAGAGAAAGAAGAAAAGTATAATGCTACATCACTATTCCAGTATCCAATTTTCTTCTAAGGTAAGGGGTATTATTTCTTTCGTATTCATGAAGAGAACTTCTGTTATCCCATTTTTATTATTACATTGGAATAACTTTGTATCTGCGGACTTCCCTATACTGTAAAAATTCTTCATTATTCCATTCTTTATTATTATGTTGAATAACTTTTATACATCTCGGTACCGCATACATGGTGAAATTCTTCTGTTATTCAATTCTTTATTATTATGTTGGAATAACTTGTCTATGCGAAGTACCGCATACATAGTGAAATTCTTCTTTTATTCAATTCTTTATCATTCTGTCGGAATATCTTGTCGGTGCGTATTACGCCTGACCTGGTTCTATTAATTATTACTCTGTTGGAATAACCTGTCTGTGTGGTCTATCGCATGCATGGTGATTTTTGTTGTTATTCCATTCTTTGTTATTCTGTTGGAATATCCTGTTGGTGTAATTTCACTTTGACTGGTTCCGTTCTTTTATTATTTTGTTCGAATATCCTCATGCGTGCGTTTCTGGCGTATTTGGTTCCATTCTTTATTATTTTATTGGGAATAACCTGTCTGTGCAGTCTATCACACGCATGGTGAATCCTTTTTGTTATTCCATTCTTTATTAGCCTGTTGGAATAACCTGTCTATGTGGATTACCATATGCATGGTGAATGATCCTTTGTATTCATTTCTTATTAAATTATAGAAATGATCTGTATACGTGGATTACCGCATGGCGGTCAAAAATCCATTTGTAGTTTCATATATTCTATTATATTCAGTTGGTTAAAGTTTTGATTCTATATTCCTTGAAATTGGTGGATTATCCTGGATATTTGCGCTTCATCTAGTATCTTTTCGTGGAAATATTCATCTGAGGATTCTTGACTTTTTCTCCACAAAGCAGTATCATGTTGACAATTTGGATGTTATTGGTTCCTGGATAAATTAATTCTTGAACTCATTTTATTGAATTATTATGGCATTGTCATGATGAGTTATGTTGGTTATTATGTGAAAACATGAAAGTTTCTTAGAAATCACAAAGGGTTGAAAATCAGATTTTGGTGAACATGGAACATGAAATTCAATTGACCATATCTCCTATTATATTTTGAATTTTTGAGTGTGGTCAAGTTCTAGAGTTAGATCTATGAGTTTTCTAACATATCCAAGTGGAATCACTGTAAAAGGTGTTGTAGATTTTCGTGTAGACTGATTTTAGCAAAGGAGTCACAAGCTACAAATTATGAAAAGGCTCTTGCCTGAAAGTTTAAAAAAGAAATTTTACCACTTAGTTTCTGAGAAAAATTTTGGCCTTTTGGGACATGAAAATATATGGTATAAAGTACCTTTTGTCCAAAAATGAGCTCATTCTAACTTAAAATAAGTAAGTTATGACCATTTCAATATTTAGGTTTTTCTAATGAAAAATGCTATAACCGGAGTTCTATAACTCCGATGACCATAAAATTTAAACTGGAAGCTCACGTTAACAGGTGTAAGATCCTGCCAAGATTTGAGAATTTCTGGAGTAAAACTTGAGGAAGCTAATTTCTTAAGGAATTAATTTTTGAAAAATACTTAAGGGAGTTGGAAAATTATAAAAAAATAATTATTGTGTATGAAATATATGTATATATGTTTGGGTAAAAGATAGAAAAATAACAAGTTGATTTGGTAATTTTTCATGAAAATGGTTTAGTTACGAACATATGAGTTAAATATGTTATGTGAAGTAACGAAATTAGTAAATAGGATTTTATGGCTTGGGAATCCTATATAAGGTATATGCATATTTTTGATAAGGGATTTAATCATTCGTGATGAAATCTTATGAGTATGGCATTTTTGAATGATTAAATGCATTATTTGGTAAAGTATAAATAATTGAAATAAATTTTTTATAAGTTTAAGAAGTGATTAAAATATTGTTATATATTAATATTATTAGATTATGAGTTTATTAAGTGATTGATAATATTTGGATAAATTTAAATTCTTTAATATATATCCTTCTTTTGGTTTGATTAATGCTTATATCATTGTCATCATTCTCATGTTTATATTGTGATAAAAGTCATCTTTGGCTTGCGTGCATAGATGGACTTAGTGTGATTATTACCAGGGATTATTCGGTATAGTCATGACTGTAATGTGATGGATGATGTGGTAAAAATCCTTAGTGGCCTGTAGTGCATTGATGGACAGTTTTTAGTATGATTATGACCAGGGATTATTCGGTATAGTCATGACCATTGATGATTTAATGAATATCCTTGGCACGTAATGCAGGGATGATTCGATGATGTGGTTTATTTATTAAGCTGTGTCTCAGCGATTAAATTGATGAAAAACTTTTTAAATCATAGAAGATAGTAGATTTTATTCTCTACTTAACTCTTTTAATGGATTGCTTGTTCTGCTGCAGTTAAACTTGATGTCTTTTGTATTTTATCAGTTTAACATTAATGAAGGCTAATGATAATTTATTCTGCATTATCTTAGTTATAATATTTCTTACTAGCTAGTTGAGCTCACCCTTTCTTTCACTGTTCTCTTCAAGAAATGAGAATATAGCTGGGAGGAGTCGGGGAACGGAGTGACGGTCCAGATGATAGCATTAGTAGTCCTCACTATTCTGTTAAATAGTTTCACAATAAATGTAATGAGGACTCCTTTGAGTGTGGATATTGTCTAGATGACAATATTCTTATTAAAACTCTCAGCTATGTTTTGTCGTATTTTTTACACGACGTTTTTATAATTAACTTGGGTGAAGGAGATGGAGAAAGTATTCATTATTGTGAGTGTAGCTGAAGAGCAAAAGACAGCTGTTGCAACATACTTGATGAAGGGAGAAGCCAATTACTGATGGGAGACTAATCAGGCGAGAGCTGGTACAGTTGTGGTAACTTGGACAAGATTCAAGGAGTTGTTCTTTGAGAACTAGTTTTCGCCGAGTATGCAAGCTCGGATGGAGGTTAAGTTTTTAGAACTGAAGCAGTAGAATATGTCGATTTCTGAATACACTGCCAAATTCAACGAATTAGCAAGATTTTCACCTCATAAGGTGGATATGGAGTTACGGAAGGCGAGAAGGTTTGAAAATGGATTGAAGCCAGGTATATACAACAAAGTAGTTGAATTGCAAATTAGTACATTCGCGGCTTTGTTGGAGAAGGCAATAATTACTGAAGGGGGAAGCGAAGCTGCATCCCATTATAATCAGGAAAAGAAAAAGAAGACTACTGACGGAGGTAGTAGTGGTGGTAGTAATCCGAACAAAAGAAAGTGGAGCGAGAATACCCAGTCGGGTTACAAGATAGAAGGGAATAAGAAAGGAGGGGAGCCATATGCGACTTGTGGAAGAACCATTCGAGAGTTTGTCTGAAGAAGAAGGGAGTCTGTTATAACTGCGGTCAAGAGGGACACATGTCGCCCAATTGTCGTAGTTCAAAGAAGATATAAGGTTGTTTTGCATGTGGATCGACAGATCATCTGGTTCGAAACTGTCCAAAGAGGAATGTGTAGAAGGGAAGTGTCAACAAGGGACCCAGTAGTGGAACCCTGACAATTAAAAGACGGGCACAGCCAGGAAGATCAACGGCCCGTACATTCAACATGACGACGTAAGATACAGTGGCTGCTCAGGAAGTGGCAACAGGTAACGATTTTGCTTAATACTTAAATTACGTGAGAAATATGAGTTAGATATTATTGTGAATTATTTTCTTTTATAGATCCAAATCATAGGTTAGTACATGGGACACAAATTAGTATTGTGTTGATAAGAATGAATTAATGATATGAATTTCAAAGATTGTAGAGAATAAGAAAGCGGTGATTTCGAGGATGGAATCCTTATAAGGAGGGGATAATGTGGTAACCCAGGATTTCGAATAGTCTGAATTTTATGAATAATTTTTTTTATTTAATATTGATATTAATTATCAATATTGTGCTGAGTATCTGTGATACGAGTCTAGAGAAATGGTCAATTTGGGTATTGACTGAGAAAATAAGAGTTGAGTTGTGCTTAACCAAGACTAGAAACCCTAACCCTAAGTTCGGATAGGGATTCGATAGAAATCACAGTTATAATAAAAGTAACTGTGAGTATGTGTTTGTGTGATATAGAGTTAATGATCAATGATTGATCGAATAGGGTATAAATTTAGTAAACCCTAATAAGGGATTAGAAACCCTAATCTCAGATTTAGAAATCCTAACGCACATTTAGGAACCTTAATCGAATGTCGAGAAACCCTAATTCTAAATTTGGGAACCCTATACACTAATTAGGAAACACTAATCCTAATTAGCAAGCCCTAATGTGATTAGTAAACTTTAATATAATTAGGAAACACTAATTATATTTTAGTTATCTTAATTTTCTATTTTTAAAACCCTAATTAAAAAATTCTAGAAACTAAAGTTGTAAAACCTAAGGGTTAGAACCTTAGGGTTAAACCCTAAGGGTTGAATCAATTGTCTAGAATACCATTAAAATTAGAAGGAAAAAGACCAAACTACCTTTTTCTTTACTTGTAAGCTTAAAGTTTTTCTAGAATTTCATGAGTCATCACATTAGGTATGACTTTGTGCTCTTAAAATATCAGCAAATCTGATTTTACATGACACCTTGCATTACATGCATGTATTGTATCTAACTTAGAGAATTAAAGTGAGACAAAGTCTAAACATTTGGTCCATTTGCTATCTTACACTCAACCTACTCTCTCTCTTTCTCTCTCTCCAAACCTCCGAAATTGTTAAGTGTTTCAATCACTCATCAAGCCCTTAGATCACCCAAAACAGTAGGAGAGATCAAAGATCAAAGATTAAGCAAGAGAAAGGTATAAACCTAACCCATCCTAGATCTTGTATGCTAAGTTTAAGTTGGTGTTTATGTGTTTATAAATATGCTAGAAGGTGTTTTATGATGATCTGTGGTGATACATCATAGATCTATAGCATCAAAGTGCCTTAAAATGAAGTTTTTCCAAAACTGTCCATGAACACTAAAAGTGGTCTGACAAACTAAAGTCAGAGCCCATAGATTCTTCTCTATTAAAGCTTTGGGTTATTTTATGTTTTAGACTTGAAGTTTGACACGAGGACTATAATCTTAAAGTGGAATCATAGCCATTCCATGTCCATATTTCATGTTATTGTTCGTCAAACATAGTTAACCGAGCATGACCAAGAGTTTCTAGGTAACCCAAAAACTCATTATCAGCATCTGACAAGACTTTGCAAGGCCATGATCTGTCAAGTGTTGTGAGATTTGTTGATGTTATGATATCTAGCTTGTAGCCTGCTATGCGAACTTTAGATCCATGACTTTAGATCCCTTAAATCACAAATAGATCGGATGTAGTGGATGGTCAAAGTAGGCCATCTAGTCACATATGTTGTTTTCTGGAATTTCCAAAAACCGTTAGAACGAGCCTTCTGACAAGGTTTGGCTAGGATAAATTAGGAGACTATGATGTACTCAAACTTAGTCAGTGTTATGTATGTGTTCCTTGACATGAGTACTACCTGCTTGGACCATGAGAATAACAAACGAATGACTAGAACTTATAGAAAATCGATCTAAAAAGTAGGCACTCGAAACTGCCTAGGTTTCTGGGTTAACCAGAAAACCCAGTGTGACGCCCCCAAAATAGGTATACATCACCCACTTTGAGTCGTCAATAACATGGTACAGAAACAACTACAACTTTATTAATACAACATATAAACTGTGAGTTTAAATACAAATATTGCCATCTAGACAATATTCACACCCAAATAAGTCCTCATTACAATTATTGATACATTATTTTACAAAAATGGTGAGGACTACTAAGACAACTTTCTAGAACCATCATTCCACACCCCGACTAGAACCCGCTACATTCTCGCCTCCCCGAGAAGAAAAAAATGGAACAAAAGGAAAAGGGTGAGCTCAACTAGCCCAGTAAAGAATATTATGACTAAGATAATATAGAACAAATTATCTTTAGTCTTCAACAGG
Organism: Panax quinquefolius; assembly: GCA_020205615.1. Taxonomy (NCBI): domain Eukaryota; kingdom Viridiplantae; phylum Streptophyta; class Magnoliopsida; order Apiales; family Araliaceae; genus Panax; species Panax quinquefolius. The sequence continues at coordinate 47,653,145 of CM035168.1, read as the reverse complement.
GAAAATTCTGATAAAATACAATAAACAACAAGTTTCAGATTAATATTCGCAGCGAAAATAATAATTAATAGATGAGTTACGTAGAGAATGAAATCTCCTATAATCTATGAATTAAAAAATCCATCATCAATATTTTATCCCTGTAACATCAATCAATATTCATCTTGAATCAAATATTGATCTTTGCACTACAGGCCAAAGATATTCATCAGTTAGTCATGTTAATCTCAACACCTGTACATCTTTGCACTACGGGCCAAAGATATTCATAGTAAAATCAACCATCTTTGCACTACAGGCCAAAGATATTCAGTAATACCATCATTTAGGACCGAGGATAATGAAAATATTTTAAAGAAAACGAATCCAAAGGAAACAAAAGAACAAATATTAAGGATTCAGACTTTAAACAATCCGAGTTCAAAAATACTTCAAGAATAATCATAGTGAAGTAAAATTCAAGAAGGATAAAAAATATGGATACAATCAAAGCTAGTATCCATAATAGATATTTTGATAAAAATGAAAATATAATTTTTCACGTGAATAAGGTCGATACGTGAATAATGTCGATATCGTGAATAGTGCCGATACGTGAATAGTAACCACGACACTAAAGGACAAGAATTTCACAAGAAAAATCTTACCAATAATCCGGCATAATGATATTAGAAGAAATAATAACATTTTTAAAAAAATATAACATCCCTTACCTCGAAAAGAATAGTACTTCTGGCTGGAATATCAGATATAACGCTGAACGAACTTGCACCGTATAGCAACACTCAAAGTATCAAAATACTCACAAGAATACGCCGATAATATAGAGAGAGAAACTTCAGCTTTAAAAATTTTCAATTCTAACTTAAGCACTCTATTTATAGGAAAATGCTTAGAACACCAAAGCAGAAAATTTAATAAAATATTAATATAATTATAAAATTTTAATGACCATCTTAGAAATCTGATTTTAGCTCATTTACCACACATGTGGTGCCCACCAATAATGAAAAAAATGTTTTTCTTAAAAAAATAATTAAAACTTCAAAAATTAATTATTCCAGAACTTCGGAACTTTAATAATTCATAATAAATAGCCCTTTTATCAGAAAAATTCAAACCTTATGTCTTTTCCATAGGAAATTCCATTCTCTACAACTTTATAGAAGAAAGTTTTTCCAAATTCCAAACAAAAATTGATCGAAATCCACAAACGGGCAATTTTACAGGCTATAATCAAATTCAGTCAAGAAATGGGGTCCACGAACATGTTTAACATGTTTTAAACAATTTTAGTAACAAAAATACTCCTCCACCTCATATACTCATATATCCCACATTCATTGTAAAAAAATCATCATTAATATATTATTAAAATATAATAATATATTTAAATGAATTATTTATCAGAAAAGATAAAATATCAATTTTTCAACAATTGTCACTTTAAAATTTTCTCCATTTATATCCACATAAAATTAATATTTTCCTTATCATATAAATCAATAATTAATTATTCACAAATAATATTATAGAATCACAATACTGGCAACCAGGTCGTTCCCAAGAAAAAGGGGGCTTTCCAATAAGGATTTCTCCTTACTGGCGTGCAATTAGATGACCAAACCTCTCCTTAGACAGAACTTTCTAGACATTGCCAATAATGTTATCTAATAATATTATTCAAATAATGTGAATTATTGATCTGATAATGGAAAATACTGTGTAGTGATAATTATTGAAACAACAACAATATAAAATATCAACATAGCAATTATTGAATCAATAAAATAAAATATTGAACAGTAATTATTGTAACAATTATTAAGTAGTGCCTTCTTACGTAAGAATCAATAATTGGTGCAATACCGTAATACTTCGTGTGTTTTTAACCACCGGGTATTCCAACAAAGATAATCTGGTAATAACTACGCCATTATTTATAAACAACTTATATTTGTCGCTTTCCTTCATCCAATCATTTTCCACATGGGCCCACACAAGGTCGCTACCATCGCATTTAATATTCCCCGACAAAGAATAATATTCCACGACCAAACGAATATTCTCCGATAAAAATGAATATTTTATAACCAGTTGCTTATTTGAAATATTTGCGCATTTTACCCATAACTAACCACATTAATCAAATCAACGCTTACTATTTCAAGATAATAAATAGAGAAAATTCAATTTCATTTAATAATAAGTTGGGGTCTTACAACCTCCCCTCCTTATGAAATTTCATCCTCAAAATTGACGTACGTACCTGGTGTTTCAAAAAGGTGAGGATACCTCGCTTTCATTTTCGTTTCTAACTCCCAGGTCATTTCCTCAATAGCATGGTTCCTCCACAAAACTTTGACTTCGGGTATGACCTTTGTGCGTAGGACATGCTCCTTCTTATCTAAGATCTTGACAGGTACCTCTTCTAACGTTATGTCTTCGGCTATCTCATCCGGTTCTAACTCAATAATTTGGTTCGGGTCTTTCATATATTTACGAAGCACAGATATATGAAAAACATTATGAACACGAGACATACTTGGAGGTAACGCGAGTCTATAGGCTACATTTTCTACTCGGTCAAGAATCTAAAATGGACCAATAAATCGTGGATTGAGCTTTCCTCTCTTCTCGAATCTTATAACTCCCTTCCATGGGGAAACACGCAACAATACATGATCCCCAATACTAAATTCCATGTCCTTTCGATGAAGATCCGCATAACTCTTTTGTCAATCTTGTGTCATTTGTATACGTTGTCGAATTATTTGGATCTTTTCTGTAGTAATACGTACTAACTCTGGTCCCAACAATGTTGCTTCATCCACCTCATCCCAACATACTAGAGAGCGACACTTTCTTCCATACAATGCTTCGATTAGAGCTACCCCTATACTTGCCTGATAACTGTTGTTGTAGGAGAATTCCACCAATGGTAAATACTTATCCCTACTCCCTTTGAAGTCTAGGACACAGAGTCTTAATTGATCTTCGAGAGTTTTAATAGTTCTCTCTGATTGTCCGTCTGTTTGAGGATGGTATGCCGAACTGAATCATAAATCCGTGCTCATAGCTTTTTGTAAACTAACCCAAAATCGTGAAGTGAATCTTGGGTCACGATCCAAAATTATGGATACTGGCATGCCATGCAATCTCACAATCTCATTTACGTAAATACGAGCAAGACGTTCGAGCAAGACGTTCAAGGGAATAAGTCTCTCGTATCGACAAGAAATGAGCAGACTTAGTTAATCTATCAACAATAACCCATATCGCATCTATGCCTTGAGAAACCATGGGAAGACCCGTAACGAAATCCATGGTAATATGTTCCCACTTCCATTTCAGAATCTCAAGTGGTTGCAACGGACCCTTAGGTACTTGATGTTCCGCCTTTACACGTTGACAAGTTAAACACCTCGAGATAAAATTTGCAATCTCTCTCTTCATATTGTTCCACCAAAATGTATGTCGAAGATCATGATACATTTTGGTACTTCCAGGATGGATCGCAAATGGTGTATTGTGTGCCTCCATCATGATCTTGTACTTTAAATCAGAATCGTTAGGAAGATAAAGTCTGGAGTGGACTCTAAGTATTCATTCATCATCAATTCTTGCTTCTGGAATAACACCTTCTTGTACTTTCTTCTTCATACGCATCACCGGGTCTGTAGCTTGAGAAACTTTAACTTTATCGATTAAAGTTGGTTCTATGCGTATACTTGACATCATCGCACTCGTTCCTGCATATGATCTTCTACTCAACGTGTCAGCTACCACGTTTGCTTTTCCAGGATGGTATTGAATGGTGTGGTCACAATCTTTTAACAGCTCGAGCCAACGTCGTTGCCACATGTTGAGTTCCTTTTGGGTGAAGAAATATTCGAGGCTTTTATGGTCTAAATATATCTCCACTTTATCCCCATATAGATAATGCCTCCAGATCTTTAGCGCAAAAATGACTACTGCCAACTCTAGATCATGAGTAGGATAATTCCTCTCATATTCTTTAAGTTATCGCGGGGCATAGGCTATGACTTTCCCATGTTGCATGAGAACACACCCTAACCCTTTGCCCAAAGCATTGCTATAGATAACAAATCCATCCGAACCAGATGGTATTATTAGAACAGGTGCCGAAATGAGTCTCCTCTTAAGGTCTTGAAAACTTTTCTCGCATTCCTCGCTCCATACAAATTTTGTATCTTTCCGAGTTAGTTGAGTTAATGGGGTAGCGATTCAAGAAAATCCTTCCATGAATCTCCGATAATAACCAGCTAGGCCCAGAAAGCTACGTACTTCAGTTACCGTCTTTGGTTGCTCCCAACTTTGTATTGCTTCAATCTTCATCGGGTCAACAGATACTCCATGTTTTGACACCGTGTGCCCAAGGAATGCTACTTCCTCAAGCCAGAACTCGCATTTCTTCAACTTAGCATATAGCTTATTTTCACGAAGACTTTAGAGTACCAAATTTTCAAATGGTGCTCATGATCTTCACTATTTTGGAATATATGAGGATGTCATCAATGAAGACAACAACGAATCGATCTAAATATTCCTTGAATATTCTTGTTCATCATGTCCATGAAAGTCGCAGAGCATAAGTCAATCCAAAAGATATGACTAAGAATTCATAATTCTCGCATCGAGTTCAAAGGCGCCTTTGGAATATCCTCAGTTTTAATCTTTAGCTGATGATATCCAGAACGAAGATCGATCTTTGAAAAGAATTGTGCTCCATGCAACTGGTTCAATAGGTCATCAATAAGAGGTAGTGGATACCTATTCTTGATAGTGACATGGTTCAATTCCCGGTAGTCAATACAAAGTCGCATACTCCTGTCTTTCTTCTTTATAAATAAAACAGGAGCACCCCAAGGAGATGTACTAGGACGAATGAAACCGATATCCAACAACTCCTGTAGTTCGACCTTTAACTCCTGAAGTTCAATAGGAGCCATTCGATATGGGGTTTTAGAAATGGACTTTGTACCAAGTTCAAGATCAATAAAGAATTCAACTTCACGTTCTGGGGGTAGACCGGGAAGTTCTTCAGGAAATACGTCAGGAAATTTACTAACAACAGGAATATTATTCAAATTTGACGTGTCTTTATTCAAATCCATAACATGGGCTAAGAAAGCTTGACATCCGTTTTTCAATAAACGAATAGCTTTATGACTTGATATGACAAATGATTGATTTTAGTGGTTTAGTTGCTTGAATTGCATAACAAAGTTTGGTTAGAAATATGAAAACTAACAACCTTATGAAAACAATCAATTTTAGCATGATGAGTAGTTAACCAATAAATCCCTAAAATAACATCAAAAGCAAGTATCTTTAAAGAGATAAGGTCAATAGGTAATGTGATGGTGCCAACTTGGATCAAACAAGATTTATAAACAGTGGATGTAATGAAAGTTTCTCCTAACGGAGTCTCCACAGATAAATTAAAGTCTAATTTCTCCTGAGTCAAGTTTAAACGCTGAGCACAAGCAAGAGAGATAAATGAATGGGTAGCACCCAGATTCTAGTAAGGTATAAACTTCAAAGAATTTATGATTAGCTTACCCGTGATCACCTCGTTTGGGTTCCTCGCATTTTGACCAGTCACGACAAATGCTCATCCAGGAACCGTTGACTTTGACTTTTCTAGGATAGTCTTTTTAGTCACTATCCCCACTGGACTTGGTTTTGCTACCGTACAATCTCGAGCAATATGTCCTTCCTTTCTATAATTATAGCATACCTTGAACTGTTGTGGATAGTTTGGGCTGATATGTCCCTCTTTTCCACATTTATAGCATACGACCGGTGGTCGTTCTCCTCCCTTAAAACCAGTTGCTGCTGGTACTGACGTCTTCACATTATCATTGTTGAATCTCCTCTTTTTAAAATCTCCCCCCGACTCTCTTCTTCTATTTTCATGGCCATGATTACCACCAGAGTGGTTACCGGCTTTGTCTGTATTTTTCTTTCCCTGCTGGTTATCGTTGTTCTAATCACTGCTGTCACCGGTATGATCCTGGTTGTGGTCCCTCGGTTGAACGTACTCGTTATCTCGCTCTAATAATTGAGCCATGTTGACAACATCTGAATAAGAGAGAAAATTTATGAGAAATGAGATATTGACGTATCCGGGTTTTAAACCCTCTCGAAACATCCGCGTCATACATTCCTCATTCTCCACCAAATGAGGTGCAAACCTGGATAACTCTGCAAACTTCGCCTCGTCTTCGGGACCTTTGCCATGTTGTTTTGTTCCAATCTAATAAACTCCACTTCCTTCATATATTTAATACTTTTAGGAAAGTACTTGTCATTGAACAGCTTCAAACGCCTCCCAAGACATGCTAAGTGCGTACCGATGGTACGCTTCACGATTCCCACCAAAGAATCGCCTCATTACGGAACATAAAGGTGGTGAATGGAACCTTCTGTTCCTCCGTGCATCCCAAGACATCAAATATCTTGGTAATTTATTTGACCCAATTTTCTGCTTTAATCGGATCCAGCTTTCCCCATAATTCTGGTGGTCCCAACTCTTTGAACTGCTTGGCTGTGACAAACCATGCGTTATTATCCTTTCCACCTGTATTTTGTGCACGTGTCTCCCTCGTCTGATTTTGCATGAACTGCAAAAAGCTTCTAAACATTCTGTCGTTCATCATCTGCTCAGTGGTGTTGTTCATAGGAGGAACATTGCCATCCTATTGCACGTTCTCCTCATTGGTGGGTAAAGGTGTCTCCACGGTCTCATTTACTCTACTGTTAACTTTCTCAGTCGACATTCTCAAATACTGCCATAAAACAAGGGTTAATTAAAGAAATCAACATATCACATAATATCCCTATATACTGACCAACCAACAAATAAGCTTTAGTAAGACACACTAGCGAAGGTTTTACTCGTCTCTCCCCTCCTAGTTCTATTCCCCGATCTCAGCCAGAGATCATATCCCTAAACTCTAATACCAACTGTGACGCCCCCAAAATAGGTATACATCACCCACTTTGAGTCATCAATAATATGGTACAGAAACAACTACAACTTTATTAATACAACATATAAACTGTGAGTTTAAATACAAATATTGCCATCTAGACAATACTTACACCCAAATAAGTTCTCATTACAATTATTGATATATTATTTTACAAAAATGGTGAGGACTACTAAGACAACTTTCTAGAACCATCATTCCATACCCCGACTAGAACTCGCTACATTCTCGCCTCCCGAGAAGAAAATGGAACAAAAGGGAAAGGGTGAGCTCAACTAGCCCAAGAAAGAATATTATAACTAAGATAATATAGAACAAATTATCGTTAGTCTTCAACAGGGAAAAATCTGATAAAATACAATAGACAACAAGTTTCAGATCAATATTCGTAGCGAAAATAATAATTCTTAGATGAGTTACGTAGAGAATGAAATCTACTATAATCTATGAATTTAAAAGTCCATCATCAATATTTTATCCCTGTAACATCAATCAATATTCATCTTGAATCAAATATTCATCTTTGCATTACAGGCCAAAGATATTCATCAGTTAGTCATGTCCATCTTAACACCTGTACATCTTTGCACTACGGGCCAAAGATATTCATAGGAAAATCAATCATCTTTGCACTACAGGCAAAAGAAATTCAGTAATACCATCATTTAGGACCGAGGATGATGAAAAATATTTTAAAGAAAATGAATCTAGTGAAACAAAAGAACAAATATTAACAATTCGTACTTTTAACAATCCGAGTTCAAAAATACTTCATTAATAATCATAGTGAAGTAAAATTCAAAAATGATCAAAAAATTGATACAATCAAAGCTAGTATCCATAATAGATATTTTGGACAAAAAATGAATTTTTTTTTTTGTGAATAGTGTCGTATTCGTGAATAGTAACCCCGACTCTAAAGGACAAGAATTTCACAAGAAAAATCTTACCAATAATCCGGCATAATGATAGTAGAAGAAATAATATCATTTTTAAAAAAAATATAACATCCCTTACCTCGAAAAGAATAGTACTTCTGGCTGAAATATCAGATATAACGTTGAAGGAACTTGCAACGTATAGCAACACTCAAAGTATCAAAATATTCACAAGAATACGCTCGATAATATAGAGAGAGAAAACTACAGTTTCTGGTGTGATTTTCAATTCTAACCTAAGCACCTTATTTATAGGAAAATGCTTAGAACACCTAAGCAGAAAATTTAATAAAATTAACATTACAATTTACTAACATAATAAATAGAGTTTCTAATTTAGCCATTAGGGTTCCTAATTAACAAATTAGTGTTTCTAATTTATTAGGGTTTATAAGTAATAATTAGGGTTTCCCTAATTATCATTAAATTCCAAAATACTTAACTTTAATTATAATAACACCGTTACATAACAATCCCGAACTCATAATTGTGTTTCAAAATAGGGTTTAACAAATTGATAGAAGGGGTTTTGACATTATACGCTATAATTGACCAACTATTATCAATACACACATACCGTATATATTTATAACACTGAAAGATAATATCATATTTAATATAATATTATTATTCTCATTCATTGCTCAAAATACAAAATTAGGGTTTGGATTTCATATCGATTTATCTTTTATATATAACATTATTAATTAAGTTAAAAATAATTAACATAATAATCTAAAATAAAATTCATATGACAAAATAGTAATTATAATAATCCCAATAATCATTTCATATATTATTTAAATAATATAAAATTATATTTTCATAGAAAATAAATAATAAAGACATTTCTACTATAAAATTAATTATTATAAGAATATACTTTATAATGATCAATAATTCTAAAATAAAATTATTTATAATTATTCAGGTAATAAATATATTTTTATTTATTAGAAATATACATACACAATACTTGGCACATAATTCCACCTTAAAAATAATAATAATAAAAAAATTATACGCAAAATTTCTGATTTAATTTTATAGGAAATATCGGGTTATTACATTCACCCTCCGTTATAAAGATTCTGTCCTGGAATCACCGTTTTAAGACTTATACATACAAGGGTACATAGCATACACAGTCATTGCAAATAGATCTCGATCAAATTTGATCGAACTGATCTTTAACTATTCAACGTAAAGCTTGTCTATCTGATTAAGCAGAAAATTTGATTTATAAAAGAACTCAAATTTCTCCTTCAAAATTTCTTTATAAAATAATTTGCTATATATAGGAAAATCATATATATACTAAAATGAATGTTATTCGAATAATACCTGAAGTTCCATTCCCAGCTGCCACAGTATCCTGGACCGTCATGTTGAAGACTCTCACGGTTACTTTTGTTGGTTTGTTGGTTGAAGTCGGTCCTGTGATCGCCAGAGTCCCGGTGTCTTTTCCCGTGGTTAAACTCCCCGCCTCTATTTTCCTCTTTAAACGATCCTTCACCTTATGCTCCATCGACCCACACAGAAAACACCCACTGTTCATCCTTTGGTTGGGGTAGTTGGGAGAAATATGGCCCTCCTACCCACAGTTGTAACATACAAACTTACCCTTCAGATACTCACAAGAGTGATTCTTCCCACAGTTCCCATACTGAACTACCTGCTTCTTCACACCTTCATGTTTCACTTGGACATTTCCAAAATAATTTCCTTTTCTCCTTTCACCCTTATTCCCACTATTAGTTTTCACCTGCACAGCTCCTACTAGCTTGCCTTTCTTCTTCTTCTCCTTGTTGTAGAGGCTCATGGTCTCACTCCCCTCCTCAGCTATGATAGCATTTTCCATGAGTTCTGTAAAAGTATTGATCCGCAACACCGCCACCTTGTTGTAGAGCCAGGCTTTTAAGCCCAGCTCAAACCTCCTTACCTTCCTAGCCTCCGTATCAACTTGATGCAGAGTGAACCTAGCCAACTCATTAAACTTTGTGGCATACTCCGCAACAGTTATGTTCTCCTACTTTAATTCTAGAAATTTCACCTCCATCCTAGCCTGCATACTAGCTGAGAGATAGTTTTCAAAAAATTAAGTCTTAAACCTAGCCCATGTAACTACACCTTCTCCTGCCCTAGTTTGATTTGCCTCCCACCAAAAGTTAGCCTCCCCTTTCATCATATAAGTGGCAAAAGCTATCTTTTTCCCCTCATCTACCCTAGCAATTACGAACGCCTTCTCTATCTCCTTTACCCAAGTCTTGGCTTCTATAGGGTCAGTTGTTCCCCTAAATTCTGGTGGTCCGACCGTTTTGAAGTCTTTGAAGTTTGCCAAGCAATTTTCTAGCTGGTTCCCTGCGGCTAGTATTCCCTACTGTGTAGCCTGAGCTACCATGTTTGCAAAGTTTTGCAATGGGTCTGGTTATTGTCACCCAACGTTGTTGACAGATTCTTCTGCCCTTTGATTTCGTGTTCGACATCTTGGCGGCATTATTTGATTACATAAAATCATAAATTGAACTTATATTCTAAACCTTATTGTATAAGTTTAACATGTAACACGAAGTTTTATACCAAACTTATTCCACTAATCAAACATATTTTCGTATTCATTAATTCAAAGTACTTTACATAACATAGCACATACTGATATCCTTTTGTGACCACAAAAGTCGGGAACTACTGCAATAACTTACACAAAAGTTGGGAATATTACATTACACACGTACAATATCAAACATACATAATCAACTACTAATCCTACTTATTTCCTACACCTTTTTCCTGATTCTGGATAACCTTATGCCCGATGACCTTCCAACCCACAAATAAAATATGCACCTAGCTTAAAGTCGGGAAAATGATGAGAGATATGTCCCTCATGTCCGCAAATGTAACATATCTTTTTCCCTTTCTTGCATACGCCTTCATGTTTCTTATCACAGTTTGTACACTTTTCTATTCGGTTAAGATTACCTTGGTTGTTATCAGGATTTCCTAAGTCACGGTCTTTCATCTTTCTTTTCCCCTTCTTGCTCGGAGCTACACACGATTTGTTGCTTCTGGCTCCCATTTGATCAATTTGGATTTTAAGCTTATCTTGTTCTTCCATAGTTTCTGATAACGCATGACGTAATTGGTTATTTAGTAGCTTTTCTATTTCCCACAGCTTTTCTAGAGAATAAACCTTGTTCTTCAGATTATGCACCTCCGTTGATGCTTGATCAGCTCTAACTTTAGTGTCTGAATCACTATCTGTCAGTTCTATTGTTTTTGAATCTGGTAATACGTTTTCAAATACCACCACCTCATCAAGGTTGCTTGCACTATGAGCCTCTATTTTAGCTATTGGCTTTGATTTTGGCTCCTTCTTTACGATCTTAGGGTATCCTAATTCTTTTCCACCTGACATCTACACACAAATTATCCTGATTAGCAAATAGTATATACACACAGCAAACAATAGTTTAATAAAAGTTATCTTTTATTTTGTTTAACGATGAATTTATTCAATTCATCTCCTTTTAAACTCTATAAGAGTTACTTGTATTTTTAATGTTTCCTTCTGTTCTAAGGTTATAGCCTAAGGTCTATCCCACCTAAGGTTTCTAACCTTAAAGCTCTGATACCAACTTGTGACGCCCCCAAATTTATGTACTTGAAACCCGAACTCGGTGTTTCACGATACCATTTTTATGAGCGGAATAATACTAATAATAATAACAGTAATATAGATACCAAATTTAATTTACATAAATCAGAGTCTAAATCCCAGGTACGCGACCTTTAAACATTCATTACATCATAGATAATAAATATCATTGTCTTAATAAACTTTAACTATTACACAGAATATTATAAAACTCATTCGAACAGCTTTCCTTTCCCCTTGTTCTTGCCTGAACTTTTGGGTTGATCATACTTAGCTAAAAACATTTAAATTTAAAGCACGAATGAGCATTTGAGTGCCTAGCAAGTAATAGCAATGATAAATATTAGCTGAAAGGATTAAATGTTGTGAAGTAAGCTAAACCAATAATAACAACATATCAATTCTATATCAAATTTTTGAAACTACGCATTGACTTTAAATGGAGATCAGGCGACAGACTATGAACATTATTTTCTATTTTTAAAAAGGTTAAACAGAACTTCATCTGTAAACCGTCATAACTTACAGGCATGGGGGGTGATCAGCCCGTTATGCCTTGTATTGATCAATACTACATGCAAGAACGATATTATCGTTCATCTTATCCACCTTAGGTGCACAAAAGTTTTTCCATGTTCAGGATGTTCATACTTAGTCGGGAATTCGAACCAAAATAATCTGGTTGGATACAATAAAATTCTATCATGTTCAACGATATTTCTAAATCTGTGTCTAGCTGAGTCAAGTAGCTTAGACAACTTTTAATTAATGTATACATACCGGAAATCAATAGGTATGTATCAACGTGTGATTAAATATAATGATTATCCAAGTGATGACACTTGTATAACCATATTTAGAAATTAATAAACAGAATAAATATCTGAATTATACAATAATACTGTGTTGATAAAGAATGATTAGATAATTTAAGAACTTGTATAAATACGAATGTTTGGATACATAATCGATACCAATAGAGTTAATAATCCGAGACAATGATAATATAATTCTGAAACTTTCTTACTCATGTCCATTGCATAAAGTAAATGCAAAGGTAGGATACTTGCCTGAGTTGCTGCTTATAATAACGCAACTTAGTTTTATCTTTTATATCAAGACCTATCATTAATAAGATCATTCTATCGATTAGAAATACATACCATAATACATAGTACTGCTTATTGCAGTCAGCACATATCATAGTCACATTGTCACATAAGTTTAACAGTCATTGGATCATAAATAATTACTAAAACCGACAAACTATCTAATTCCAGATCAATGTCTAAAACATGTCGGTGTACCGATTGTTTTATCAAGTAATTATAGAATCTAAAACTCTATTCTGTATTTCAATGACTGTAAATATCAGTCATATTATTTTTAAATGACTTATAATAACTTTTAAATAATTATTATAATTTATCATAATTTTTCAAACAACGATATCATTATTAAATGATTTAGATATTAAATAATTCTATTATCATTAATATTTAATTATTAATTAAACCATTGCCAAAATATTAAAGTTATTTATAATAACTCAAAAATATTTTTAAAACATTTTTATTACCCTTAAATGATTTTTTAAAATATTTAAAATAATTTTAAATAATTACCATTAATATTTAAATATTAATGTATTATTCACTAAAATATTAAAAGTCATTTATTATTACTTCAAATATTTTTAAATCATTTATATCCTTTTAAATGATTTTTATTCAATAAAACCATTTTAAACTATTTATTTAATATAATTATTAAATAACTCTAATATCATTTAACATTAAATTATTAATGAAATTTACCTTTAAATATTAAAAGTTATATTTTATAAATTAAAATATTTTAAAACTATTTATTTTCATTTAAAATGATTTCTATAATATTAAAATCATTTTAATTTATTTATTTAATATAATTATTAAATAAATCTATTATCATTAATATTAAATAATTAATGAGATTTGTCTTAAAATATTAAAAGTTATATTTTATAACTTAAAATATTATTAAATACCTTTTATCATTTAAAATGATTTTTAATATAATAAAATCATTTTTAATTGATTTATTTAATGCATTTATTAAATAAATAAAATATCAATAATATCCAATTAAATATTAATATTTATGAAAAATATGTCAAATTATTAAAAGTTAATTTTTATAACTTAAAATAATTTTTTAAATTTTTTTTGTTATTTTCAGAAATTAATTTCTATTTTTAAATAATTTTTAGAAAATAAATTAAATAAAATTACAAAGTCTGTCGCTATAGCCTTTAGCGACAGAAAGTGCCGCCTAATGTGTTCTTGAGAAACCCAGAACATTCAAAGTCAGTTTCGAGTGGGTAGGTTTGACCAAGTCTAATTCAGTGTGTATTGTGTTTCTAGGCATGTTGTTGGTCAGGTCTTATAGTGCTAGTGCAAGACTACATGATCCAACAACAAACATGATCATAACATGCATCAAATGAAAGATCTAAAGGCCTAAAGTGGTTGTCAGAGCTGTTCTTCAAGTTTCTGGGCTGCCCAAAAAATTAAGTCATGGCCGGTCAACGCTTTTGTTGACCTTATATCGTGAAATCTGTTCATGGTAAATCTGTTAGATTTGTAATATTCATGAACGCAATCAAATTGCATAAAATAAATGGAAACATGTAAAAATCAGAGTTTAAATTTTTACAAACCATATACCCGGATCATCCTTTATGCACAATTATTAATTAAACGAAAATATGAAGAACAAGAATCATACCCTTGAAGATTCAAGCTTCCTCGGGTACAGGTTCACCTCCAATCTTTTTCGCGTTCATCTTGAATCCACCGGGTTTGGTTCATTCCTTTGATCAACGTTAGCCACCAAAGTGTTTCGCCTTTAAAGGTGATCCGCCAAGGAAGAAGAAATAATTCAAGAAGAAGGGTGGTTTGGCAAAACCCTAGTTTTTCTATCTCTCATAGAAAAGGCGTACTCTCCAACAATTAGAATCAAGTATTGTGTGAAAACGTTAACAACCACCTCACCCATAATAAAACTCCTCTTATTTATAGATGTGGGCAACCATCCTTAACAATTAAGGAATTGGGTTTTATTTTAATTAATTAAAATCCTTTAATTAATTAGCCTCCTAATCTTATTAGGAATAATTAATTAAAATCTTTTAATTAATTTACCTCCTAATCTTATTAAGAATATATGAGAGTATTTTTATTAATTAATTCTCAAACTCCTTTAGGAATTAAATAATAATAATAGTAATAATAATAATAATAATAATAATAATAATAATACTCCTCTTATTAATTTATATTTAATATTTCTAAAATATTAAATAATAAATATTAAGCTATTTAATTTATTCTTGTGACGCCCCCAAAATAGGTATACATCACCTATTCTGAGTCGCCAAATACATGGTACAGAATACAAATACAATCTTAAATATACAACATGAGCTGTGAGTTTTAATACAAATATTATCTTCTAGACAGTATTCAAACTCAAAATAAATCCTTAATACATTTATTATCACACTATTTCATAGAATATTGAGGACTACTAATGTTATCATCTGGACCGTCATTCCGTTCTCCGACTAGTCCCTGCTACGTTCTCATTTCTTGAAGAGAACAATGAAAGCAAAAGGGTGAGCTCAACTAGCCTAGTAAGAAATATTATGACTAAGATAATGCAGAATAAATTATCGTTAGCCTTCAACAGTGTTAAACTAATATAATATAACAAACATCAAGTTTAACCGCATCGGAACAAGCAATCCATTAGAAAAGTCAAGTAGCGAATAAAATCTACTATCTTCTATGATTTAAAAGGTTTTTCATCATTTTTATCGCTGAGACTCAGCTCAATGAATAATCCACATCATCCCTGCACTACGGCCAAGGATATTCATTAGTATCACAACCACAAATCATCCATGCACTACGGGCTAAAGATATTCGTGTTTTCATCAATGGTCATGATCATACCAACAACTGTCCATCAATGCACTACGGGCCAATGAGGACTTTTACCACATCATTTATAACAATATGGTCATGATTATACTTAGAATAATCCTCAATATCATAATCATACCAAGTCTATCTATGCACTACAGGCCACAGATGACTTTCAACATAATATAAACATGAGGATGATGATAATGACATAATAATTCAATAAAACAAGTTCAAGAATAAATTTTAAAGATTTATAAATTAATTTATCCAGGAACCAATAACGTCCAAATTGTCAACATAATACTGCTTGGTGGAGTAACAATTCAAGAATGCTCAGAAGAATATTTCCATGAAAAGATACTGGATGAAGCACAAATATCCAAGATATTCTACTAGTTTCATGGAGTATAGAAGCCAAAACTTTAACCAACTGAGTAAAATAGAATATATGAAACTGCAAATGGATTTTCGCCTGCCATGCGGTAATCCACGTAGAAAGATCATTTCCACAAGTTAATAAGGAATGAATACAAAGTATCATTCACCATGCATGCGGTAATCCACATAGACAGGTTATTCCAACAGAATAATAAAGAATGGAATAACAGAAGAATTCACCATGCATACGATAGACCACACAAACAGGTTATTCTCAACAGAGTAATAAAGAATGGAACCAGGTCATGCGTAATCCATACAAACAGGATGTTCCAACAGAATAATAAAAAATGGAACCAGTCACGCGTGTAATGCATGCAGACGGGATGTTCCAAATGTAATAATAAAGAATAGAATAAAAAACAGAATTCACCGTGCATGCGATAGAATCAAGATGCATATGTTATTCCAAATGAATAATAAAGAATGGAATAACGTAAGAATTTCACCATACATGCGGTACTTGTGATGGTAGACAAAGTTATTCCAACATAATAATAAAGAATGGAATAATAACCCTTATGATTATTGAAAAAAATAACTCTCTTCATGAATACGAAAGAATAATACCCCTTACCTTAAAAAGAAGAGTATTCGACCAGTAGAGGCGATATACTTGAAGAAAACTTGCACTATTTTCTACGCCAAAGCTTTCTTAAACTCTAAAGAAATACGCCAAGATTATAGAAGAAGAATTCTCTCAATTTACGGTGTGTTTTTCAATTCTAACTAAGCATCCTATTTATAGGAGAATGAAAAGGATACTATGCAATAAAATATAATATATTCTATTTATAATTATATAATAAAAAAAATTTATAATATATATATATATTATTTTTAAAATCTAATAAAACAAATAACTTTATAAAAATATTCTGCTTTATATAAAAAAAGATTTTACTATGCAAACACTATCGCAGTACTATGCATACACTATGCATAATAAAATATAATATATTCTATTTATAATCAAATAAAATAAAACTTTATAAAAAGTATTCTATTTTATATAAAAAAAATTACTATGCAGGCACTATGCAAACATTATGCATAATAAAATATAATATATTCTATTTATAATCAAATAAAATAAAACTTTATAAAAAGTATTCTGTTTTATATAAAGAGTTTTCTGTTTTATTACATTTATAATAATAATAATAATAAAACAAAAATTATATTATATATATATAAACTTCCATGACTTCCCGATTCCCCCCCCCCCCCCCATTTTTCTTTTGTGGCCCCACATGTGGCCCCGCCTTTTAAGAAATTTTTACCATTATTTTGAAAAATGGATAAATGGATGTCCATAAAATAAGCAACATTTACGACAAATACTTCATAAAAATTCCCTCAATATTTTTAACAACATATATCATCATTATTATAATTTGCAATATTTAACAACCAGGTCGTTCCCAGGAAAGAGGGGGCTTTCTAATAAGGATTTCTCCCTAATAACGCGCAATTAGGTGACCAACCCTCTCCTTGACAGAACTTCTAGACATCGTTAATATTGCAAATAATAATATTAATAACTTTGTCGTCTCAATTATTGATTTAATAATATATAAAATATTAACAATAATTGAATCAAATAACGTAAGATACAATGCAGCAATTACTGTAGAAATAATTGAACAAAACTGAGTGACTTCTCACGTAAGCATCAATAATCAATATCGTGTGCTACTATGCAACCACGCGTATTACTGTACTTTTAACACTGGGTGTTTCAACAGTTAACGGTAAAACTTCTGCCATTATTTTTATAAAATATTTTTGTTATTTTCTCAATCCGACAATAATTCCGTTGTGGGGTCCACCAATGATTGTGCTGTTGTACGAATATTCCCTATTAAAATGAATATTCCCCAACCAATCGAATATTATATAACAACTTGCGTACTTTGCAAAATTTATAAATATTACCCACAACTATAACATTATATCAAATCCACACCATAATATTCAAAAAAAAAATTCGAGAAATTTAAATCTTTATTCATAAAATTTGGGTCTCACAATCTCCCCTCCTTATGAAATTTTGCCCCTCGAAATTTATGTACGTACCTAGTATGATGAAGATACCTTGACTTCATTTCAGATTCTAACTCTTGAGGTATAACCTTTGAGTGTTGAATACGATCCTTCTTATCCAAGATTTTAACACATATCTCCTCATACGTTAAATATTCTGCTATATCATCTTGTTCTAATTTAATAATGTGGTTCGGGTCATCCACATATTTACGTAACATCGATACGTAAAAAAAATGTTATGAACACACGACATACTTGGCGGTAAAACGAGTCTATAGGCCACAGTTCCTACTCGATCGAGGATTTCAAATGGGCCAATTAAATTGAGGGTTGAGATTTCCTCTATTCATCGATTCTTGTTTCTTGAATAACGCCCTCTTGATCCTTCTTCTTCACATTCATCAGCTCTAGGTGTGTAGTTTGAGCGGCTTTAACTTTATCACTTAAAGTCGATTCTAATCGTATATTTAGTATCTTCACGTGGGTCTCTAGAGTCTTTAACTCTATCTTCATCATTTATAAGTTATACGAAATGGGTTTTTGTGTTAACAACATCGCACTCGTAAACGCATACGATCTTCTACTCAACACGCCGTCACCACCACGCTCGCTTCTTCCACAATGATATTGAATGGTATAGTCATAATCTTCAATGTGTCGAGCCAACGCTCTTTAGGCGCATTATACGTTCGTTTTGGGTGAAGAAAATATTTAAGGGGTTTAGAAATGGGTTTTGTACTGGGGTCAATACAAAATTCGATTTCACGCTCTAGGGGTAAGCTAAGAAGTCTTGAGAATACGCCAAGAAATTTATTAACAATAGAAATATCATTCAAAACGCGACTCTCATCCAAGACTTGGATAAAGACGTCACATTGATACCTATCAACTTGTCATCGTCATTCACGACGTCACCTACTACGAAAAGTCCGGCTTCGCAAGATTCCACACAAGGAAGTCAACAACGAAAGGATCAGGGCTCTTTACTTATGGCTTGATATAACAGTGATTAACTTTAATGGTTTGGTTGCTTGAATTCGCATAACAGGTTGGTTAGGAATATGAAAGCTAACAACCTTACGGAAAGCATGATGAGTAGTTAACCAATCGATTCCTAAAATTACATCAAAGGCAAGTATTTTCAAAGAGATAAGATCGACAGGTAACGTGAAAGTGTCGATTTGAATCAGCAAGATTTATAAACAATGGAGATAACGAAGGTTTTTCCTAACGGAGTTTCAACCGATAAGTCAAAGTCTAATTTCTCCGGAGTCAAATTTAAAAGTTGAGCGCAAGCAAGAGAGATAAAGGAATGGGTAGAACTGATATCTAATAAGGTATAGACTTCGTAAGTATATACTTCGCAAAATTTATAAATATTACTCACAACTATAACATTATATTAAATCCACACCATAATATTCAAAAAAATATTTCGTGAAATTTAAATCTTTATTCATAAAATTTGGGATCTCACAATTGTAGCACCATAGATTAAATTAAATATACTTAACTTATTATTATGATTATGCCATTAACTTGTTAAATAATTATTCCTTTTATAGTGTGACCCTTTAGGTTCTCCATATTAAATCGGTTGTGAATAAATCAATTAGAACAATTATAATCTTATTTAAATAAATAAATTAAATAATTAATTTATTTAAATAAATAATATTTATTCTACAATAGGGATAAGCCTCCCTAGCGATTAACGACTTTCTAGATAATATAGATTTCAACAGTAATCATAAAAGAACCTTTGAGGAAATAGTTATCGTACAATTCAATCTTTCCACCATACAATGTCCCAATTAAATATAAGACATGGAATTACTGTCAAGTCTTATTTTATTTAATTATATGTATTTCAACTCTTAAATGCACAACTCCAAATAATGCAAATTAGAAACTCCTTTTTAATTTCATTCTGCCTTGGCCAAGGACTACTGGGTTGTCATTTATCGAATCACATAGGAATTTCTCTTCTTTTACTATAAGTGGTAGATTCTTTAGTGATCATACATTATCTCCATGTACAACTTGTTATACCCAAGCATACCCTTTGATATACCCTAAGGGTCTTAAGGAATAAGTCAAATTATAACTCATCATACACAAGATACTATGATGATCTCAAGTCCAAGGATCACTTGTACTACTATCACTATATGAATTCCTATTGACAGGCAAGTAAAACTCCATTAGCTATTCCTTAACGAGCCACATTCAGTGAACTTATTCTTTAATAAGCACCTATATACTTGCTTTAGTCTCTCCACACAAATGATCATGAGATCAATCATCCTCATCCAATGAGCAAGCAACATATGTACCAATCTATTCAGATTCACTAATCCCCAATTTAGTAATACAACGATTAGGAACTATTTTAGTTTTAAGCTTTCTAAGAATTTAGATCTCATTAGAATGATCATCATCATTATTCCAAAAGCATTGCTTAAAACTATGGGTTTACCACATGTTATAAAACAGCATCATGTAGATAATTAAAAGCCTTTAATAAATTAATACTTTTTATTAATAAATGAATAAGATTATTATAAAGTATATGCTTTATCATCAAACATGATTGGCTTGTGTGCATACTACTTTCAATCTCCCACTTGCACTAAAGCTAATCGTCATGGTATCTCATACCCTTTTTCTCTAAGTGACGATTATCCTACTGTTGGATAAGCTTTAGTTAATGGATATGTAATGTTGTTCTTGAGAGTCCACTATCTTTATAGTGATTTTCCATCTTTCAATGATTCTTATAATCAAATGAAAGTGCCACAACACATGTTTAGATCTAAGATAAGACTTAGGAACTATTCCTAGTTCTATAATGAACTTTTCATCCATACAATCAACTTGCAACTTCATTTATAGCTATATACTTTGTCTTTATCACCAAACTAGCAACTATTTGCTATTTGAAACCTTTTCAATTCACTGCACCATCGTTCAAGGTAACACTTTACCTTAAAGTGGATTTTCTATCGTCTTGGTCTGTCTGAAAAAATGTGAGTCTGTTAAGCCCTCTAGTTTTAATTCAGACCCACCATAAATCTTATCACATCCTTAGTGCCGGTAAAGTACTTTAAGATATTTTTCACTGTCTTAAAGTGATCTTCTCCAGAATATGACTGATCATCATCAGGTCTCGTATATTTCATTGCATACATGATTGTCACTTATGCGATCTCTCTTTTCAGGAGTCTGTGGGGACTATTAAGAGAGATACACTCCATGACTCATCAACATGAG
Organism: Panax quinquefolius; assembly: GCA_020205615.1. NCBI lineage: Eukaryota > Viridiplantae > Streptophyta > Magnoliopsida > Apiales > Araliaceae > Panax > Panax quinquefolius. Next base: position 47,631,799 of record CM035168.1, on the reverse strand, counting down.
ACATCTCTTGGAGTTTTCCATGCTAAACGACTTTAGCATCAAATGAATATACGTTCCTTGGGTTAAGTTGAGCATCCTCTTGAATCTATCTATATAGATTTGTATCCCCAATTACGATACTCTTCCCAAATCATTCATGGAGGAATGTTTAGACAACTTTATCTTTACTGATTGTAGCATTGGTATATCATTCCTTATCCATAGTATATCAACAAATAATACTAGGAATGTCATGACGCTCTCACTTACCCTTTTGTACACACTACGTTCATTCTTGCATTTGATAAAATCAAACCTTTTTGATTGTGTAATCAAAACGAATGTTCTATATTTGAGAAACATGGTTCAATCTATTTCTCTGAGTGTCTACAACTCTTACCTCATCATATATAACTGGATTATCATCTTTTATGATGTGTACCTCATCATCATCATCTATGATGAATCCATACCTCCCAGGTATCTTTGGTACTATTCCAGATTTACAATTTGGTTGTGGTATAATAGGTCCATCTACAGGTTCCTCTTATTTGACTTATAGTGTTTTGTGGATCTTGAACTCTTCAAGATCTATAATCCTCCCACTAGCCCCTTAAATGATAAACATCTTTATCTTAGAAGGCAGCGTGTTTCGCAACAAACACCTTTTGCTAAGTAGGATTATAGAACATATACCCTAAGCTTACTTTAGGATGTCCCAAAAATCTGTACTTGTCAAATCTTGTTCCAATCTTATCCTTTGAAACCTTTTTCATATAAGCTGGACAACTCCTTATCTTAACATACTTAAGATTAGGAATCCTCTCTGTCCATAACTCTTATGGAGTCTTGGGGCAGAATTTTGAGGTTACCTTTTCGTAGATATGCAGCCATTTCTATGACATGACCCCAGAAGGATACTGGAATGTCGGTAAAATCATCATGGACCGTACCATGTCCAACAAGGTATGATTTTTCCTTTCAGATACATCAATCAATTATTGCATATCATGAGGCGTTCATTATAAAAAAACCATTTGAGATGATCTAGAAACTTATTGCACAAGTATTTATTCCTTGATCTAATCAAAGAATCTTAATACTTTGCCAATTTGTTTCACTTTTGAATTCTTTGAACCTTTCAAATAATTCACACTTGTATTTCAGTAAATACACACATTCAACTCTTTGAATGATCATCTCATTTTCTTATACTAGTTTGTTCAATTTGCAAAATAATTTTTCACGTAAGTCAAGTATACATAATCCATTAAGTAATATTTCAGTTCTATACAAAACATTATTATTATTATAAATAGAACAACAATTGTTCTTAAATATAATACCAAAGATTTCATTGTTCAACAATAAAATGGAAATAATGTTTCCAATGAGAACTGGAATACAATAACAGCTTATTGACTTAATAGACTTGCCCATAGGCTGTGCTAAACTATAAGTTCCTATTGCTGATGCAACAACCTTTGCTTCATTTCCACACATAGGATTACTTATCTCTTGTTTAGTTTTCTACTTTTGCTTGGTCCCTTCATAAATCTATATTTATGATAACCAAAGTTGGTATCTAATACCCAAGTAGAACCTTGACTTAAAGAAAAATTTATTTTAAATTATGAACAAATTTGTATTTGTAACCGAAACTTCACTAAGTTTCTTTGGTTAGCCTCTGCAAGATGCTTCTCGCAGTTTCTTTCTAGTGTCCAGCCTTATTGCAGTGGAAGCAAACTCCTTTGTTATCCGTATTAGTTTTGTTCTTATTATCCTTTGTTTTTTCCTTTTCTATTTACCTTCTTAGAATCATTCTTCTTTTTAAAAGATCTTTTGGCCCCTACCAGTAAGACTTGGTCTTTCTTGGTTGGAAAGTGACTCTCAACATTTTTCAACATGTTAAGCAAATCAACGAGGCTGATATCTAGCTTATTCATATGAAAAATTCACAACAATTATGAAAGGAGTCCGGTAGTGAGTGCAAGATCAAATCTTGGCTCAACTCTCCATCCATGACAAAACCTGTTGTCCTAATTGATCAATCAAATTGATTATGTAAAGGACTTTTGTCTGTACTATAGTGCCATTGGTCATTCTAGATCGGAAGAGCTCCTTAGATATCTAATATCTATCAGTCCTACTTTCCTCACCATCAACTACTTGATGTGCAGAAATATAGTAAGAGCATCCCTAGTTTCATACTGACGCTGAAGCTCGTTACTCATGGATGCGAGCATGATGCATTGAGCCAACTGTGCATCATCTTGCCACTTTCTAAAAGTAGCAATCTCTTCCTCAGAGGCATTGTCTGCAACCATTGTAGGGATAGGCGTATTAAGGACATAAAATAGCTTTTCAGTCATGACAACTATTCTCAATTTCCTTAACTGATCCGTTTAATACGGTCCGGTTAAATAACATCTAATATGCTTCGCAGTGATAGTAATTTAGACATTTGTAAAATTCTGTAAATGAATTTGTAATTAACAACATTTTAGCATACATTCTTTTATTAATTACCAAAATAAATTAGGTCTTATTTTAAATTGGTATCTTCCACTATTTTCTTCAAACTATATTACCCTCAATATATATAGTTCGACAATATCTAATTAAATATATGCTAGTGAGAATAAGGATCCCATTTCAAATGTATATAGCCTTGTGGTGACACAACAAACTATATATAAATAAATAGGTAGACAACTCTTGTCAATTACATCAACTATGTAACTCCTTGTATTTTGCCTCTTAAATCATAATGGTCAAGTGTGTGCACATCCGAACTAAAATGATTTAAGGTAAGTCCAACCTAGCACTCCATATATTCAAAAAAGAAAAATATTATCCTTGTGGTGACACAACAAAATAATATTGTTCAATTTTCTTTATAAGCATCAAATGTGATAAAATTAACATCTCAAATAATTAAGATAAGTCTTGTGGTGACATAACAAACTTATAATAATTAATTGATACCCTATTATTTTTTTATCATGCTAGAAGGTGACGTTCGATATTCCAAATATCTTTGAACGCTTAGGACTTAATATAAAGAATCTGAGGGGTTTTCATGTTATTATTTTGACTCATCTTGTTTAGCGCGCATGCACACACACACACACACACACACACATATATATATATATATATATAGTATAAGCATGCACATATAGAATACTATAGTCTACTCGGATTGATTATGGACTTTTATTCTAGTTTGGTTCACTAGAGCCACCAAGTGAACCAAGAGGTCAAACCCTAGGGGTGCAAGAATTAAGATTTAAATATAACTATTACATTTAAACCCGGGCTCCATTACAAACGGGTCTTCAATCGCTCCTTGCTCCTTGATTTCCAATTCTTCAAAATTAATTCTAACTATTCCTAATACAAAACTATTTAAAATAAATAGAAACCTTGATCAGCAGTCAAGGGGAAGTACGTAGGAGGGAGATATAAATTACATTAAGAAAAATTAGAGAAGACGAGGTACGCAGACCCCATTTAATAAAACTCATACATCCAACTAAAATAAAATTTAATCACATTGGTCAATAGTCCATAATCAATCCCATTCATTATCATACACATCACCATATACATCAATAAATAATATTCATCTCATGAATAATAAACATTCAATATATATATTAATAACATTTAATGAGCAAATTTAGTTAGTATAAAATCTAATTTTGAATCAAAATAAATGCCTTTATTTTAATCCAAATTTAAATCAAAATAAACTCTTTTATTTTAATTTATCCACTTTTGAATAAAATAAACTATTTTATTTTAATCAAATTCTTTAATCAAAATAAACTCCTTTATTTTAATTAATTATGGAATCCAATTCCAAGTAAAAAACTTTTATTAAAGGAAACATGATTTTCTTTCCTATTCACAAATAAACTATTTTATTTTGAATAATATGAAATCTTATTTCATATCTAAATAAACTCCTTTATTTAAGGAAACATGAAATTCAATTTCAACTCCAATTAGTTATCATGGAATCCAATTCCAAATCTAATTAATTAGTTAGTATGAAATTCAATTTTAAAATTAAAATAAACCTTTTATTTTAAAATTAAAATTAACCTTTTGTTTTAAGATTAAAATAAACTTTTTATTTTAATTATAAAATAATTAAGAATAAAATATATAATCTTAACGTGATTCACGTGGTATGCTAACTTGCATATGTAATCATATCATCGCTAACAATATAATTATCATATAATACATACATACATATATATATATATATATATATATGATTACAATATATAATAACTTTTTCAGTTTTGGTTTATATGCTATATATAACTAACATTATATATACTGAAAATCCGTGCTTCAGGCCGCGATTTATACGAATTAATTGATTATTTCTGATTTTTTTTAATAAATTTTATACAACAAAATTATACCCAATTAAATTGTTCTAAACACATATCAACATACATATCAAATTAAAATAATTAATAATTTACATAAAGGTTTGGCTCTGATGCCACTGTTAGGTTTGTAATATTCATGAACGCAATCAAATTGCACAAAATCAGCGGAAACGTGTAAAAATCAGAGTTTAAAATTTTACAAACCATATACCCGGATCATCCTTTATGCACAATTATTAATTAAACAAAAATATGAAGAACAAGAATCATACCTTTGAAGATTCAAGCTTCCTCAGGTACAAGTTTACCTTCAATCCTTTTCATGTTCATCTTGAATCCACCAGGTTTGGTTCCTTCCTTTGATCAACGTTAGCCACCCAAGTGTTTGGCCTCTAGAGGTGATCCACCAAGGAAGAAGAAATAATTCAAGAAGAAGGGTGGTTTGGCAAAACCCTAGTTTTTCTATCTCTCATAGAAAAGGCGTACTCTCCAACAATTGAAATCACGTATTCTGTGAAAACGTTAACAACCACCTCACCCATAATAAGACTCCTCTTATTTATAGATGTGGGCAACCCTCCTTAACAATTAAGAAATTGATTTTATTTTAATTAATTAAAATCCTTTAATTAATTAGCCTCCTAATCTTATTAGGAATAATTAATTAAAATCTTTTAATTAATTTACCTCCTAATCTTATTAGGAATATATGAGAGTACTTTTATTAATTAATTCCCAAACTCTTTTCAGAATTAAATAATAATAATATTCCTCTTATTAATTTATATTTAATATTTCTAAAATATTAAATAATAAATATTAAGCTATTTAATTTATTATATCACCATAGATTAAATTAAATATACTTAACTTATTATTACGATTATGCCATTAACTTCTTAAATAATTATTCTTCCTTTTATGGTGTGACCCTTTATGTTCTCCATATTAAACCTAGGTTGTGAATAAATCAATTAGAACAAATCTAATCTTATTTAAATAAATAAATTAAACAATTAATTAATTTATTTAAATAAATAATATTTATTTTACAATAGGATAAGTCTCCCTAGCGATTAACGACTTTCCAGATAATATAGATTTTAACATTAATCATAAAAGAACCTTTGAGTAAATATAGTTCTCAGTATAATTCAATCCTTCCACCATACAATGTCCCAATTAAATATAAGACATGGAATTACTGTCAAGTCTTATTTTATTTAATTATATGTATTTCGACTCTTAAATGCACAACTCCAAATAATGCAAATTAGAAACTCCTTTCTAATTTCATTCTGCCCTTGCCAAAGACTACTGGGTTGTCATTTATCGAATCACATAGGACATTTATCTTCTTTCACTAGAAGTGGTAGATTCTTTATTGATCATACATTATCTCCATGTACAACTTGTTATACCCAAGCATACCCTTTGATATACCCTAAGGGGCTTAAGGAATAAATCAAAGTATAACTCATCATACACAAGATACTATGATGATCTCAAGTCCAAGTATCACTTGTACTACTATCACTATAGGAATTCCTATTGACAGGCAAGTAAAACTCCATTAGGTATTCCTTAGCGAGCCACGTTCAATGAACTTATTCTCTAATAAGCACCTACATACTTGCTTTAGTGTCTCCACACAAATGATCATGAGATCAATCATCCTCATTCAATGAGCAAGCAATATATGTACCAATCTATCCGGATTCACTAATTCCCAATTTAGTAATCCAATGATTGGGAACTATTTTAGTTTTAAGCTTTCTAAGAATTTAGATCTCATTAGAATGATCATCATCATTATTCTAAAAGCATTTCTTAAAACTATGGGTTTATCATATATTATAAAACAGCATCATGTAAATAATTAAAAGCCTTTAATAAATTAATACTTTTTATTAATAAATGAATAAGATTGTTACAAAGTATATGCTTTATCATCAAACATGATTGGCTTGTGTGCATACTACTTTCACCAACAACAAACATGATCATAACATGCATCAAACGAAAGATCTAAAGGCCTAAAGTGGCTGTCAGAGCCATTCTTCAAGTTTCTGGGCTGCCCAGAAAATTAAGTCATGGCCGGTCAACGCTTTTGTTGACCTTATATCATGAAATCTGTTCATGATAAATGTGTTCTAGACGTCGGGCTGTGTAGAGAAACTAACATAGATCATGTGTTGAAACATAGTCAAATCTAAACATCATTAATCAGAAAGATCTAACCCATTAAAAAGGCTGTCAGAGCTGTTCTTCATTTCTGGGTTACCCAGAAATGAAGAACAGTTCATGCAAGCATATTTGGGCTTCCACAACTTGTGATCCAGGTGATGATTTTGTGATCTATGTATTCTAGGTTGTAGACAACATGTAAGACTACAGATCTATTACATAAAACAAATAAAATAACAACACAACAAGAAGATATAAGTCGGTCAACCCTTGTCAAAGATAAGGTTCAAACGTTTTATGGGTTACCCAGAAAACAGTCCTCGTGATCTTTTTGTCTACTTTGACCGGCCACTGTGTTCAATATACTTGATGTTTAGGAGATTTCAAGGAATAAACATGTAATATATATACCAAGCTACAACTTAGATATAACAACAAAATCAAAACAACAAAACACTATCAGATCCGAGCCCAAAAAAATCTTGTCAAAGCCTTCTGGGAACGATCTAGGTTTTCCAAATTTAGAAAGTCATGCTCGATCAACTAGGTTTGACTAGCCATAACTTTTAACCTGTTCATGATCTGGGCTAGATTCCAGTTTTAGATCAATGATCTCCTAGCATACAACAACTAAAAACTTTCAAAACACAAAAATAATTAAAAGTCACTAAGATCTGAGGTCTGACATTCATTGTCAGACAACAAAAATAAAATTTTTCAGATTTTTCAAAACTTTAAATTCGAGCCTCTAGATGTTATGGATCTAACTTCTAGCAACCCAGATCATCAGTATAGACTACACACAACATGTTTTAACACTTAAACACAACTTTTATCATAGCAATCAAGATCAGATTATACATTAGGTTTTTACCTTTCTATGAACAAGTTCTTGATTCTATGCTTATGATCTGTTAGAGGAGATGGTGGGGCTTATTTCTGAGACTGATATAGCAATATATTTTAGAGGTTTTAGAGAGAGAGAGAGAGTCTTGGATGAGGGTTGTGAACAAATGAACATGAATGTGACTTTTTCTCTCTCTTGATCTATATGTAAAACTCATGTGCAATGTATTTGGATGATTACATGGCTGAGAGCTGTAGTTTCTTTAGCTCCTAGATAGACTAGGGTGGTGACTTGCCAAGATATGGTAAGATTTGCTAGAAATAATTCAAGAATGGGACAAAAAAGGTATAGTGGTCATTTTGCTAGTAATTTTAATGGTATTCTTGTTCATGGTACTTGAATCTAGGGTTTAATCACTAGATTTTAAACCTTAAGGTTTCCTAAATAATTTCAAGGGTTTGAAAAATTAAGTTTAAAGTATAATAAAATTTTAATTAGAATACACTAATTAAAATTAGATTTTTTAATCGAAAATTAGTGTTTTAAATAATTAGGGTTTCTTGATTTTATTAAGTTTCCCCAAATTAACATTACAATTTACTAACATAATAAATAGAGTTTCTAACTTAGCTATTAGGGTTCTTAATTAGCAAATTAGGGTTTTTAATTTAATAATTACAGTTTATAAGTAATAATTAGGGTTTCCCTAATTATCATTAAATTTCAAAATACTTAACTTTAATTATAATAACACCGTTACATAACAATCTCGAACTCATAATTGAGTTTCAAAATAGGGTTTAACAAAAATTATATAAGGGTTTTTGACATTATACACTATAATTGATCAACTATTATCAATACACACATACAAAGATATATTTATAACAATCGAAAGATAATATCATATTTAATATAATATTATTATTCTCATTCATTGCTCAAAATCCAAAATTAGAGTTTGGATTTCATATCCGATTTATCCTTCATATATAATATTATTAATTAAGTTAAAATAATTAACTTAATAATCGTAACTAAAATTCATATGACAAAATAGTAATTATAATAATCCCAATAATCATTTCATATATTATTTAAATAATATAAAAACATATTTTCATAGAAAATAAATAATAAAGACATTTCTACTATAAAATTAATTATTATAAGAATATACTTTATAATGATCAATAATTTTAAAATAAAATTATTTGTAATTATTCAGGTAATAAATATATTTTCATTTATTACAAATATACATACACATTACTTGGCATATAATCCCACCTTTAAAATAATAATAAAAAAAAATTATTCGCAAAATTTCTGATTTTATTATATAGGAAATATCGGGTTATTACACATGACTTGTAGGGTGGCGCTGCAGCACCAGACCGGTGAGCCAGACACTGAAGTCTCGCGCTGCGGCAAGAGAGATAAAGAAGCGACTGGCACCGCAGCGCCGGTGCAGGGGAAAAAGCCCGGTAATGAACTTTTAACTGCTCAAAACCTAGGGGAAGTGTAACAAAAGCCAATGAACGTGTAATTCATGTAAGTTAACACTTAAACAAACTAATTAAACCTTTAGTAAAGGTTGAACGTAAAGATTAAATGAGATAAAAAGACAAAGAATATAATTGTGGGTTATGGAACCGATATCCAGGGACAGTAGTCGCAATAAACAAACGTGGGGGATTACTATAATTGTGATTCCTTAGACGTTGAGTGATGGGGGTAATGAATAACATTTCTATGTTATGTCATGGTAGTGAGAGATAAGTGTAAAGCGTATAGACGTTGTGAACGCAATGCAGTTGCGTTGAATGACCGGTCTTAGCATACCGCAAATCGTATGGCTTCGACATTAAGGAAGAATAACGAAGGGTATTAAGAAAGCCGTAGTGAACAGTAAGAAGATTAACGAAAGCCAAATGTGAGTCGGATGAGAATGTTAGAATGAAATGTAAGCGTTGAACACTTTAACCGACGTGAAGGTTGAGTGTACACAAATACTAAGCGGATATAACCTACACCCCGCGTATGGTTTTACTGCAAGATAATGAAGATCATTGATTAAACCATGAATGGTAAAGAATTGAATTAAAGATAATGATGTGTAACGTAAGAAAGATGAGTTAATGATTAACTTGAACAATCATTCTGAGTATACAAAAGACCGTATGACTTAGACGATAAAGAATGAATCCTGAATGGCATTTAGTTAGCAGAAAGACATAAGGAATAAGAAATTGACTTAACAAACATTATAGTTTAATAGTTCGGATAAGTTAAGATAAGTTAGGTTGTGGTGCAATCGTAACCATTGATGGTTGACATATGGGGGCTGGGCTAAAAAATTTCTTCAGAGAGCGAAACTGGCAACCGATCTAACTCAATGTGATGGCAGTGTAGATGACACGGGAACTTGTTTGTTGGTTATTTGTGGGAAACCACTCAGAGTACCATATGGACTACTAGGAGAGATGCGATGTGTGTCGAGTCCTAGAGAAGTTATAAGAGAATGATAAGAATGCAAATCATCAAAGATGATAAACATTTTGAGTAAGACATCTCTGTATGTCATGAAGTCGTAAATCGGTAATGAAAGTTGGTCGCGTATCAAGAACGCGAATCCTAAGAAGTAAAGTTAAACTTAAACCAATGCGTAAGTTAAGTATATGACTAATTGGTGTATGTGTTATTTTCCTTATGTGATATATAGGAATTAGAATAAGCAGTTCAGCGTAAACTCTAAGTTGTAGCTGTACGTAAGGCAAGTTTCTTAACTTCATTCATATTTTTAAATGAATGCTAGTTTCTTAAACTTCTCAGATGTTGAACTTTAGAAGTTCTGTCTATGTACGAATGTGCGATATTTGTACAAGGTGGTAGAACGTATGAGGCCTTGTGCCACAATTTGAACATTTTGGTGTTTCTATGAGAAGAACTGTTCGGTGATTAAATTGTTCAATAAGAGAATGCTTTGTTTATACATGATCTGTTATTGTTAAGTCTGTGCTAATGATTCTAGCCAAACAGAATGTGAATGAAAAATGTAGAAGAATGAAGGTATTTCAATGTGAAAGTGAATATTGTTTTAAAATGATAGGAATCGAGATTATTCTTATAATTCAAACTGCTTCATAACCTTTGTTCGATTATCTAAGTTCTAAAAGAATGTTTAAATTCTTGAAGTTGTTTGTTCAACTATTATGACTTGTTAGGCAATTGAATGCTCACACTTGTTTTAAATGAAAAACATTTTTAGTGAACGATGTTAGAAGAACTTAAGAATCACGTAAAGATCAAGTTGACGGTATCCAGATGAATTGCCATTCAGAATGGGAATGAGCGAGAAGATCAAATGAAGACTTGTAATGTAGAAAGATGAAATTGAACTATAGGTTAGTTTAATGAACTGTTATGTATCCTTGGTGGCGGATGAAAGTCACTCTTGTAAGATGTGAAGAATAATGTAATTATCATTATTTGTAATGAAAAGGGTTATAAGGTTTTAGAACCTGGGAATTTAGAATGTATGTTATTATATTTCAGTATATAATGATGTATGTTGGATGAATGATGTACTCGTGACGTACGGAATCTGGGTGTGAAGATAGACCAGATTTTGGGGAGTTACAAGTTGGTATTAGAGCTATAAGTGCGATACGTTAAGAACCCTGAGCCTCTCGCTGGTGACGTCCATAAATGGGAATGCACTGCAGCCAAACTCTCCGTAAGGGACGCCGAGCAAGTCGGTGATGTCGACGTTGGGATTTTTGAGTGTCCCTTTTCGTTACTTGTTCTTTGGTGTTCTCATGTTAATGTGAGATTTGTTTGAAAAAACAAGTGAAAAAGGTCCGACATGTATGATGTCGATGATTTGACTTTAAGAGTCGCCAGTTGGTGTATTTAACTGGTTGCACCAATGCAATTGAAAAAGGTTTGCACATTGACCCAGTGATTTGACACTGCTAGACGGGTCTGTGAAACCGAGATTCATTTTGGGTCCGGGGGCTTGATTATGCGGAGGGAAGGTGTTAGGCACCCCCCGACATCCATGTTACCCCGGTGACCACCACTTTTCAAAGAAATTGTTATATGAATGTGTGTGTGTGTGTGTATGGATCAATGTGCAATTATTTGGAAGTAGTGCAGTACCTCGTTCGTACCTATATACATAAGGTTTAAATTTATAGAAAAATTCAGTTTTAAACAAGATATAGCCATGATGTTTTGTAAAATAGGTTTTTCAAACCTTGTGCTCAATAGTAATTGAGGCCTTTGATGCTTCCATTTTATTATTAAATGTTCGGCTTGTTTGCATTTATTTTTGAGATGCAAATCATTATCGAACAAATAATATACAGCAGTGCCGAACTCGTAATGGGCATGACAGCCATCCAAGGAAATTCAATCACTGTAAAATATTGTACAAGCTGCTTACAGTTGTACAAGCTGCTTATAAAATATTCATTGTTGTTGGGGAATATTAGTTTGGTCGTGGAATATTCTTGTTGTCGGGGAATATTCGTACGACGGCGCAGCCTTGTGTGGGCCCCATAACGGAAAGCGATTGGATGAAGAAAATGACAAATATAAGTTATTTATTAATAACGACGTAGTTGTTACCGTTAATACTGTTGGAATACCCGGTGGTTAAAAACACAGTAGCACACGGTATTGTACCAATTATTGATTCTTACGTAATAAGGCACTACTCAATAATTCTTACAATAATTACTGTTCAATATTTTATTTTATTGATTCAATAATTGCTACGTTGATATTTTATATTATTGTTGTTTCAATAATTGTCATTACACAGTATTTTCCTTTATCAAATCAATAATTCATATTATTTGAATAATATTATTAGATAACATTATTGGCAATGTCTAGAAAGTTCTGTCTAAGAAGAGGTTTGGTCATCTAATTGCGCGCCAGTAAGGAGAAATCCTTATTAGAAAGCCCCCTTTTTCCTGGGAACGACCTGGTTGCCAGTATTGTGATTCTATAATATTATTTGTGAATAATTAATTATTGATTTATATGATACGGAAAATATTCATTTTATGTGGATATAGATGGACAAAATTTTAAAGTGACAATTGTTGAAAAATTGATATTTTATCTTTTCTGATAAATAATTTATTTAAATATATTATTATATTTTAATAATATAATAATGATGATATTTTTACAATGAATGTGGGATATATGAGTATATGAGGAGGAGGAGTATTTTTGTTACTAAAATTGTTTAAAACATGTTAAACATGTTCGTGGACCCCATTTCTTGACTGAAATTTGATTATAGCCTGTAAAATCGTCCGTATGTGGATTTCGGTCAATTTTTGTTTGGAATTTAGAAAATCTTTCTTCTGCAAAGTTGTAGAGAATGGAATTTCCTATGGTAAAGGCATAAGGTCTGAATTTTTTTGATAAAAGGGCTATTTATTATGAATTATTGAAGTTCTGAAGTTCCGAAATAATTATTTTTTAAAAAGTTTTAAAAGAAAAACGTTTTTGATATGTTTGGTGGGCTCACTTGTTGTTAAACATGCTGAAATTAGATGATTCTAGGTGGGCGTAGACAATTTATTATATATATTAATATTTTATTAAATTTTCTGCTTTGGTGTTCTTAGCATTTTTCTATAAATAGGGTGCTTAGGTTAGAATTGAAAATCACACCAGAAACTAAAGTTTTCTCTCTCTATATTATCGAGCGTATTCTTGTGAGTATTTTGATATTTTGAGTGTTGCTATACGGTGCAAGTTCCTTCAGCGTTATATCTGATATTCCAGTCAGAAGTACTATTCTTTTCGAGGTAAGGGATTTTTTTTTATAAATGATATTATTTCCTTCAATATCATTATGATGGAATATTGGAAAGATTTTTCTTGTGAAATTCTTGTCTTTTAGTGTCGGGGATACTATTCACGTATACGACACTATTCACGTATACGACACTATTCACGAATACGGCACTATTCACAGAAAAATTAAATTTTTGTTTTTTGTCCAAGATATCTATTATGGATACTAGCTTTGATTGTATCCCTGTTTTGATCATTCTTGAATTTTACTTCACTTTGAGTATTTATGAAGTATTTTTGAACTCGGATTGTTTAAAGTACGAATCCTTAGTATTTGTTCTTTTGTTTCAGTGGATTCGTTTTCTTTAAAATATTTTTCATCATCCTCAGTCCTAAATGATGATATTACTGAATATCTTTGGCCTGTAGTGCAAAGATGGTTGATTTTCTTATGAATATCTTTGGCCCGTAGTGCAAAGATGAACAGGTGTTGAGATGAACATGACCAACTGATGAATATCTTTGGCCTGTAGTGCAAAGATGAATATTTGATTCAAGATGTATATTGATTGATGTTACAGGGATAAAGTATTGATGATAGACTTTTAAATTCGTAGATAATAGTAGATTTCATTCTCTACGTAACTCTTCTATGAATTATTATTTTCGCTGCGAATATTGATCTGAAACTTGTTGTCTATTGTATTTTATCAGATTTTTTCCTGTTGAAGACTAACGATAATTTGTTCTATATTATATTAGTCATAATATTCTTTACTGGGCTATTTCAGCTCACCCTTTTTCTTTTTGTTCCATTTTTCTTCTCAGGAGGCGAGAATGTAGCGAGTACTAGTCGGGGTATGGAATGAAGGTCTTAGAAAGTTGTTTTAGTAGTCCTCACCATTTTTGTAAAATAATATATCAATAATTGTAATGAGAACTTATTTGAGTATTGATATTGTCTAAAATACAATATTTGTATTTAAACTCACAGTTTTCATGTTATATTAATACAGTTGTAGTTGTTTCTGTACCATGTTATTGACGACTCAGAATGGGTGTTGTATACCTATTTTGGGGGCATCACAGTTGGTATTAGAGCTTAGGGATATGATCTCTGGCAGAGATCGGGGAATAGAACTAAGAGGGGAGAGACGAGTAAAACCTTCGCAAGTGTGTCTTACCTAAGCTTATTTGTTAGTTGGTCAGTATATAGGGATATTATGTGATATGTTGATTTCTTTAATTAACCCTAGTTTTATAGCAGTATTTGAGAATGTCGACTGAGAATGTTAATAGTGGAGTAAATGAGACCGTGGAGACACCTTTACTCACCAACGAGGAGAACGTGCAACAGGCTGGAAATGTTCCTCCTGTGAACAACACCACTGAGCAGATGATGAACGACGGAATGTTTAGAAGCTTTTTGCAGTTCATGAAAAATCAGACGAGGGAGACTCGTTTACAAAATACAGGTGGAAATGATAACAACGCACGGTTTGTCACAGCTAAGCAGTTCAAAGAGTTGGGACCACCAGAATTCGGGGAAAGCTGGATCCGATTAAGGCAGAAACGTGGGTAAAACAAATTACCAAGATATTCGATATCTTGGGATGCACGGAGGAATAGAAGGTTCCATTCGCCACCTTTATGTTCCGTAATGAGGCCGATTACTGGTGGGAATTTGTGAAGCGTACCCATCCAACTGCACTCAGTATGTCTTGGGAGACGTTTCAGAAACTGTTCAATGACAAGTACTTTCCTGAAAGTATTCGTCATATGAAGGAAGTGGAGTTTATTAGATTGGAACAAAACAACATGACGATGTCCCAGTATGAGGCGAAGTTTGTAGAGTTATCCAGGTTTGCACCTCATTTGGTGGAGAATGAGGAACGTATGACGCGGATGTTTCTGAGAGGTTTGAAACCCGATATACGTCAATATCTCATTTCTCATAAATTTTCTCTCTATTCAGATGTTGTCAACATGGCTCAATTATTAGAGCGAGATAACGATTACGTTCAACCGAGGGACCACAACCAGGATCATACCGGTGACAACAGTCATCAGAACAATGATAACCAGCGGAGAAAGAAAAATACGAACAAAGGCGATATCAACTCTGGTGGTAATCATGGCCATGAAAATAGAAGAAGTGAGTCGGGGGGGGGGGGGGATTTTAAAAAGAGGAGATTCAACAATGACAATGCAAAGACGTCAGCACCAGCATCAACTGGTTCTAAGGGAGGAGAACGACCACCGGTCCTATGCTATAAATGCGGGAAAGAGGGACATATCAGCCCAAACTGCCCACAACAGTTCAAGGTATGTCATAATTGTGGAAAGGAAGGACATATCGCTCGAGATTATACAGCAGCGAAACCAAGTCTAGTGGGGATGGTGACTCAAAAGACTATCCCAGAAAAGTCAAAGTCAACGGTTCCTGGAAGAGCGTTTGTCGTGACTGGTCAAAATTGGAGGAACCCAAACGAGGTGATCACGGGTAAGCTAATCATAAATTCTTACAAAGTTTATACCTTACTAGATACCGGTACTACCCATTCATTTATCTCTCTTGCTTGTGCTAAACGTTTAAACTTGACTCCGGAGAAATTAGAATTTGATTTATCTGTGAGACTCCGTTAGGAGAAACTTTCATTACATCCACTATTTATAAATCTTGTTTGATCCAAGTTGGCACCATCACATTACCTGTTGACCTTATCTCTTTAAAGATACTTGCTTTTGATGTTATTTTAGGGATTAATTGGTTAACTACTCATCATGCCAAAATTGATTATTTTCGTAAGGTTGTTAGTTTTCATATTCCTAACCAACCTGTTGTACGAATTCAAGCAACTAAACCACTAAAATCAATCACTATCATATCAAGTCATAAAGCTATTCGTTTATTGAAAAACGGATGTCAAGCTTTCTTAGCCCATGTTATGGATTTGAATAAAGACACGTCAGATTTGAATAATATTCTTGTTGTTAGCAAATTCTTCGACGATTTCTGAAGAACTTCCTGTCTACCCCGTAACGTGAAGTTGAATTCTTTATTGATCTTGAACCTGGTATAAAGCCCATTTATAAAACCCCATATCGAATGGCTCCTATTTAACTTCAGGAGTTAAAGGTCCAACTACAGGAGTTGTTGGACATCAGTTTCATTCATCCTAGCACATCTCCTTGGGGTGCTCCTATTTTATTTGTAAATAAGAAAGACGGGAGTATGCGACTTTGTATTGACTATTAGGAATTGAACCATGTCACCATCAAGAATTGGTATCCGCTACCTCGTATTGATGACCTGTTTAACCAGTTGCAAGGAGCACAATTCTTTTCAAAGATCGATCTTCGTTCAGGATATCATCAGCTGAAGATTAGAACTGAGGATATTCCAAAGACTACCTTCAGAACTCGGTGCAGGAATTATAAATTCTTAGTCATGTCTTTTGGATTGACTAATGCTCCTATGGCTTTCATGGATATAATGAACCGAGTATTCAAGGATTATTTGGATCAGTTCATTATTGTCTTTATTGATGACATCCTCATATATTCCAAAAGCCGTGAAGATCATGAGCACCATTTGAAGCTGGTACTCCAAAGGCTTCGTGAAAACAAGCTATATGCCAAGTTAAAGAAATGCGAGTTCTAGCTTGAGGAAGTAGCATTCCTTGGGCACATGGTGTCGAAACATGGAGTATCTGTCGACCCGACAAAGATTGAAGCAATACAAAGTTTGTGTTCCTAATGACTCTGATTTGAAGAAGAAGATCATGATGGAGGCACACAATACACCATTTGCAATACATCCTGGAAGTACCAAAATGTATCGTGATCTTTGACATACATTTTGGTGGAACATTATGAAGAGAGAGATTGCAAAGTTTATCTCGAGGTGTTTAACTTGTCAACGTGTAAAGGTGGAGCATAAAGTGCCTAAGGGTCCATTGCAACCACTTGAGATTCTGAAATGGAAGTGGGAACACATTACCATGGATTTTGTTACAAGTCTTCCCACGGTTTCTCAAGGCATAAATGCTATTTGGGTTATTGTTGATAGATTAACCAAGTCTGCTCATTTCTTGCCAATACGGGAGACTTATTCCCTTGAACGTCTTGCTAGTTTGTACGTGAATGAGATTATGAGATTGCATGACATGCTAGTATCCATAGTTTCGGATCGTGACCCAAGATTCACTTCACAATTTTGGGTTAGTTTGCAAAAAGCTGTTGGCACAGATTTACAATTCAGTTCGGCATACCATTCTCAAATGGATGGACAATCAGAGAGGACTATTTAAACTCTTGAAGATCTATAAAGACTTTGTGTCCTAGACTTCAAAGGGAATTGGGATAAGTATTTACCATTGGTGGAATTCTCCTACAACAACAGTTATTATGCAAGTATAGGTGTGGCTCCATTCGACGCATTGTATGGACGAAAGTGTCACTCTCCAATATGTTGGGATGAGGTGGGTGAAGCAACATTGTTAGGACCCGAGTAAGTACGTATGACTATAGAAAAGATCCAAATGATTCGACAACATATATAAACGGCACAAGATCGACAAAAGAGTTATGTGGATCTTCATTTAAAGGACGTTGAATTTATTATTGGGGATCATGTATTATTGCGTGTGGCTCCATGGAAGGGAGTTACAAGATTTGGGAAAAGAGGAAAGCTTAATCCATGATTTATTGGTCCATTTCAGATTCTTGACCGAGTAGGAAATGTAGCCTATAGACTCGCATTACCTCCAAGTATGTCTCGTGTTCATAATGTTTTTCATATATCTGTGCTACGTAAATATGTGAAAGACCCGAACCACGTTATTGAGTTAGAATCGGACAAGATAGCTGAAGACTTAACGTACGAAGAGGTACATGTCAAGATCTTGGATAGGAAGGAACATGTCCTACGCACAAAGGTCATACCACAAGTCAAAATTTTGTGGAGGAACCATGCTATTGAGGAAATGACCTGGGAGTTTGAAACGAAAATGAAAGCGAGGTATCCTCACCTTTTCGAAACACCAGGTACGTACGTCAATTTCAAGGACAAAATTTCATAAGGATGGGAGGTTGTAAGACCCCAACATATTATAAATGAAATTAAATTTCCTCTATTTATTATTTTGAAATAGTAAGGGTTGATTTGATTAATGTGGTTAGTTATGGGTAAAATGCGCAAATATTTCAAATAAGCAAGTGGTTATAAAATATTCATTGTTGTCGGGGAATATTAGTTTGGTCATGGAATATTCTTGCTGTCGGGAAATATTCGTAGGACGGCACAGCCTTGTGTGGGCCCCATAACGAAAGCGATTGGATGAAGAAAACAACAAATATAAGTTATTTATTAATAACGGCGTAGTTGTTATCGTTAATACTGTTGGAATACCCGGTGGTTAAAAATACAGTAGCACACGGTATTGCACCAATTATTAATTCTTACGTAAGAAGGCACTACTCAATAATTGTTACAGTAATTACTGTTCAATATTTTATTTTATTGATTCAATAATTGCTACGTTGATATTTTATATTATTGTTGTTTCAATAATTGTCATTACACAGTATTTTCTTTTATCAGATCAATAATTCATATTATTTGAATAATATTATTAGATAACATTATTGGCAATGTCTAGAAAGTTCTGTCTAAGGAGAGGTTTGGTCATCTAATTATGCTACCAATAAGGAGAAAATCCTTATTGAAAGCCCCTCTTTCTGAGGAACTACCACAATGCAAGATTGTGATTCTATAATATTATTTATGAATAATTAATTATTAATTTATATGATAAGGAAAATATTCATTTTATGTGAATATAGATGGAGAAAATTTTAAAGTGACAATTGTTGAAAAATTGATATTTTATCTTTTCTGATAAATAATTCATTTAAATATATTATTATATTTTAATAATATAATAATGATGATATTTTTACAATGAATGTGGGATATATGAGTATATGAGGAGGAGGAGTATTTTTGTTACTAAAATTGTTTAAAACATGTTAAACATGTCTGTGGACCCCATTTCTTGACTGAAATTTGATTATAGCCTGTAAAATCGTCCGTATGTGGATTTCGGTCAATTTCTGTTTGGAATTTGGAAAAACATTCTTCTGCAAAGTTGTAGAGAATGAAATTTCCTATGGAAAGGGCATAAGGTTGGAATTTTTCTGATAAAAGGGCTATTTATTATGAATTATTGAAGTTCTGAAGTTCCGAAATAATTATTTTTTAAAAAGTTTTAAATTTGTTTTAAAAGAAAAACGTTTTTGATATGTTTGGTGGGCTCACTTGTTGTTAAACATGCTAAAATTGGATGATTCTAGGTGGGCGTAGACAATTTATTATATATATTAATATTTTATTAAATTTTCTGCTTTGGTGTTCTAAGCATTTTCCTATAAATAGGATGCTTAGGTTAGAATTCAAAATCACATCAGAAACTGAAGTTTTCTCTCTCTATATTATCGAGCGTATTCTTGTGAGAATTTTGATACTTTGAGTGTTTCTATACGGTGCAAGTTCCTTCAGCGTTATATCTGATATTCTAGCCAGAAGTACTATTTTTTTCGAGGTAAGGGATATTATTTTTTTTATAAATGATATTATTTCCTTCAATATCATTATGATGGAATATTGGAAAGATTTTTCTTGTGAAATTCTTGTCTTTTAGTGTCGGGGATACTATTCACGTATACGACACTATTCACGTATACGACACTATTCACGAATACGGCACTATTCACAGAAAAATTAAATTTTCATTTTTTGTCCAAGATATCTATTATGGATACTAGTTTTGATTGTATCCATGTTTTGATCATTCTTGAATTTTACTTCACTATGAGTATTTATGAAGTATTTTTGAACTCGGATTGTTTAAAGTACGAATCCTTAGTATTTGTTCTTTTGTTTCAGTGGATTCGTTTTCTTTAAAATATTTTTCATCATCCTCAGTCCTAACTGATGATATTACTGAATATCTTTGGCCTGTATTGCTAAGATGGTTGATTTTCTTATGAATATCTTTGGCCCGTAGTGCAAAGATGAATAAGTGTTGAGATGAACATGACCAACTGATGAATATCTTTGGCCTGTAGTGCAAAGATGAATATTTGATTCAAGATGTATATTGATTGATGTTACAGGGATAAAGTATTGATGATAGACATTTAAATTCTTAGATAATAGTAGATTTCATTCTCTACGTAACTCTTCTATGAATTATTATTTCCGCTGCGAATATTGATCTGAAACTTGTTTTCTATTGTATTTTATCAAATTTTTCCCTGTTGAAGACTAACGATAATTTGTTCTATATTATCTTAGTCATAATATTCTTCACTGGGCTATATGAGCTCACCCTTTTTCTTTTTGTTCCATTTTTCTTCCCAGGAGGCGAAAATGTAGCGAGTACTAGTCGGGCTATGGAATGAAGGTCTTAGAAAGTTATTTTTAGTAGTCCTCACCATTTTTGTAAAATAATATATCAATAATTGTAATGAGGACTTATTTGAGTGTTGATATTGTCTAGAAGACAATATTTGTATTTAAACTCACAGTTTTCATGTTGTATTAATAAAGTTGTAGTTGTTTCTGTACCATGTTATTGATGACTCAAAGTGGGCGATGTATACCTATTTTGGGGGCGTCACAGTTGGTATTAGAGCTTAGGGATATGATCTCTGGCTGAGATCGGGGAATAGAACTAGGAGGGGAGAGACGAGTAAAACCTTCGCTAGTGTGTCTTACTAAAGCTTATTTGTTGGTGAGTCAGTATATAGGGATATTATGTGATATGTTGATTTCTTTAATTAACCCTTGTTTTATGGCAGTATTTGAGAATGTCGACTGAGAATGTTAACAGTATAGTAAATGAGACCGTGGAGACACCTTTACCCACCAACGAGGAGAACGTGCAATAGGATGGAAATGTTCCTCCTGTGAACAACACCACTGAGCAGATGATGAACGACGGAATGTTTAGAAGCTTTTTTGCGAGCTCATGCAAAATCGATTTAGGAGACTCGTGCACAAAATACAGGTGGAAAGGATAACAACGCACGGTTTGTCACAGCCAAGCAGTTCAAAGAGTTGGGACCACCAGAATTATGGGGAAAGATGGATCCGATTAAAGCAGAAAAGTGGGTCAAACAAATTACCAAGATATTCGATGTCTTAGGATGCACGGAGGAACAGAAGGTTCCATTCACCACCTTTATGTTCCAGAACGAGGCGTATGATTCTTGGTGGGAATCAGTGAAGCAAACCCATCCAAACCAAGACTCAAAGATGTCTTGGGAGACGTTTTAGAAACTGTTCAATGACAAGTACTTTCCTAAAAGTATTCGTCATATGAAGGAAGTGGAGTTTATTAGATTGGAACAAAACAACATGACGGTGTCCCAGTACGAGGCGAAGTTTGCAGGGTTATCCAGGTTTGTACCACATTTGGTGGAAAATGAGGAATGTATGACGCGGATGTTTCTGAGAGGTTTAAAAATCGGCATACATCAATATCTCATTTCTCATAAATTTTCTCTCTATTCAGATGTTGTCAACAGGGCTCAATTATTAGAGCGAGATAACGAGTACGTTCAACTGAGGGACCACAACCAGGATCATACCGATGACAGCAGTCATTAGAACAATGATAACCAGCGGGAAAAGAAAAATACAGACAAAGGCGGTAACCACTCTGGTGGTAATCATGGCCATGAAAATAGAAGAAGAGAGTCGGGGGGAGATTTTAAAAAGAGGAGATTCAACAATGACAATGCAAAGACGTCAGCACCAGCATCAACTGGTTCTAAGGGAGGAGAACGACCACCGGTCGTATGCTATAAATGCGGGAAAGAGGGACATATCAGCCCAAACTGCCCACAACAGTTCAAGGTATGTCATAATTATGGAAAGGAAGGACATATCGCTCGAGATTGTACGGTAGCAAAACCAAGTCCAGTGGGGATAGTGACTCAAAAGACTATCCTAGAAAAGTCAAAGTCAACGATTCCTGGAAGAGCATTTGTCGTGACTGGTCAAAATGCGAGGAACCCAAACTAGGTGATCACGGGTAAGCTAATCATAAATTCTTACGAAGTTTATACCTTACTAGATACTGGTGCTACCCATTCATTTATCTCTCCTGCTTGTGCTCAACGTTTAAACTTAACTCCGGAGAAATTAGACTTTGATTTATCTGTGGAGACTCCGTTAGGAGAAACTTTCATTACATCCACTATTTATAAATCTTGTTTGATCCAAGTTGGCACCATCACATTACCTATTGACCTTATCTCTTTAAAGATACTTGCTTTTGATGTTATTTTAGGAATTTATTGGTTAACTACTCATTATGCCAAAATTGATTGTTTTCATAAGGTTGTTAGTTTTCATATTCCTAACCAACCTGTTGTACGAATTCAAGCAACTAAACCACTAAAATCAATCACTGTCATATCAAGTCATAAAGCTATTCGTTTATTGAAAAACGGATGTCAAGCTTTCTTAGCCCATGTTATGGATTTGAATAAAGACACATCAAATTTGAATAATATTCCTGTTGTTAGTAAATTTCCTGACGTATTTCCTGAAGAACTTCCCGGTCTACCCCCAGAACGTGAAGTTGAATTCTTTATTGATCTTGAACCTGGTACAAAGCCCATTTCTAAAACCCCATATCGAATGGCTCCTATTGAACTTCAGGAGTTAAAGGTCAAACTACAGGAGTTGTTGGATATCGGTTTCATTCGTCCTAGTACATCTCCTTGGGGTGCTCTTGAGCAGATGATGAACGACAGAATGTTTAGAAGCTTTTTACAGTTCATGAAAAATTAGACGAGGGAGACTCGTGCACAAAATACAGGTGGAAATGATAACAATGCACGATTTGTCACAGCCAAGCAGTTCAAAGAGTTCGGACCACCAGAATTCTGGGAAAGCCGGATCCGATTAAGGTAGAAACGTGGGTCAAATAAATTACCAAGATATTCGATGTCTTGGGATGCACGGAGGAACAGAAGGCTCCATTTGCCACCTTTATGTTCCGTAATGAGGTCTATTACTGGTGGGAATCTGTGAAGCATACCCATCAAGCCGCACTCAGCATGTCTTGGGAGACGTTTCAGAAACTGTTCAATGACAAGTACTTTCCTGAAAGTATTCGTCATATAAAGGAAGTGGAGTTTATTAGATTGGAATAAAACAACATGACGGTGTCCCAGTACGAGGCGAAGTTTGCAGAGTTATCCGAGTTTACACCTCATTTGGTGGAGAATGAGGAATGTTTGACGCGGATGTTTCTGAGAGGTTTGAAACCCGACATATGTCAATATCTCATTTCGCATAAATTTTCTCTCTATTCAGATGTTGTTAACATGTCTCAATTATTAGAGCGAAATAACGAGTACGTTCAACCGAGGGACCACAACCAAGATCATACCAGTTACAACAGTCATCAGAATAACGATAACCAACGGAGAAAGAAAAATACGGACAAAGGCAGTATCCACTCTAGAGGTAATCATGGCCATAAAAATAGAAGAAGCGAGTCGGGGGGAGATTTTAAAAAGAGGAGATTCAACAATGACAATGCAAAGACGTCAGCACTAGCAGCAACCGGTTCTAAGGGAGGAGAACAACCACCGGTCGTAAGCTATAAATGCGAGAAAGAGGGACATATCAGCCCAAACTGTCCACAACAGTTTAAGGTATGTTATAATTGTGGAAAGGAAGGACATATCGCTCGAGATTGTACATCAGCAAAACCAAATCAAGTGGGGATGGTGACTCAAAAGACTGTCCTAGAAAAGTCAAAGTCAACGGTTCTTGGAAGAGCATTTGTCGTGACTGATCAAAATGCAAGGAACCCAAACGAGGTGATCATGGATAAGCTAATCATAAATTCTTGCGAAGTTTATACCTTACTAGATACCGGTGCTACCCATTCATTTATCTCTCCTGCTTGTGCTCAACGTTTAAACTTGACTCCGAAGAAATTAGACTTTGATTTATCTGTGGAGACTCCGTTAGGAGAAACTTTCATTACATCCTATGTTTATAAATCTTGTTTGATCCAAGTTGGCACCATCACATTACTTGTTGACCTTATCTCTTTAAAGATACTTGCTTTTGATGTTATTTTAGGGATTGATTGGTTAACTACTCATCATGCCAAAATTGATTGTTTTCGTAAGGTTGTTAGTTTTCATATTGCTAACCAACCTGTTATATGAATTCAAGCAACTAAACCACTAAAATCAATCACTGTCATATCAAGTCATAAAGCTATTCGTTTATTGAAAACGCACACTACACGATTCTCAATGTGTATAACAGTGTGTGCTAATATGAGAAGAAGGCTTTATATAATGTGAGAAGGCTTACAGTGGGCTACCAAAGTAGACTTCTATAACTTTAAATGGATAAACACTCAGCTCCCACCAGATAAAAGATAGCTATATGTGAGCTAGCAAGTGTTTAAAGATGAGGAAACACTCAAAAGATGTGTATACAGAGTAAAATGGATAGGGCTTCCTCGCCTTTTTCTCTCCTTCTCTTTCTCAAATGGCTGACCCCAAGGCTTGTATATATAGATGGATGGCCGCAGGTACACCTGCGGTAGCCGCGGTTGTACCTGCGGCTGGTCGTGGTGTATCCGAGCTTCGCGGGTCCTGTCATCTCGTAGTACGTGCACTCATACACTGTAATATCCGCTCGAACTTGCAGAACTTCAATCCGAGCATCCAAACGAAGTATATCTGACCTTCTTCGGACTGCTTGTGTCTAGAGTTACACAATAACATCGATTAGAGGTTGTACAAAGTCAGGAAGAGGGGTCTATGCCCATGGTCTTCAAGCTTCAAATTCTATCCAAAGTACTGCCACACATAATAGTCACTCATGATTGTTACTCCTCGGTTCTTATGGGACATTATTGTATGTATGTATGTATGAAGTGTCGAGATGACGCGCAGGTGTTGAAGGGGCAACATGATGTTTGACTCCTCGCCGGGGTTATCGCCGGTTTGAGTTGAAAGTAGACGTTGCTCAGGGTTACATCTGAGATTGGACTACTTATTGGTATGCCACGATATCATCTTGATGAGATGGTAAGATGACCTTTTTGACTCCTCACCTGAGGTCTGAGCTTGAAGCTGATAACATGTGTTTGGAAAAAACAATTCCAGAGTTATCGCCGGAACTGCAAAAGCATCCCTTGGGGCTATCACCAAGGATGGAGTCACTATTTCCAGTGTTGTTTCTGGGACTGGAACTGAGCGTCGCGATGTTATCGCCGAGACAGAACTATCCTCTCCAGTGTTGTTGTCGGTCTTTTGATCTGCAAACCTCAGGGTTATCTCCGAGATTAGAAATGACATTCTCAGTGTGTGTTTCAGGGTTTAGAAAGATGTTCCCGGTTTGTGTTCTGGGTTGGAACGGATGTTCCCGATTTGTATTCCGGGTTGGAACTGAACTTCTGGTAGTATTCGGAATGGATGCAAGCTATCCTCCAGAGTTATCTCCGAATGACAAATCTGCCCTCCTGCAATGTTAGTAACAGGCATGCAGAAAATTTCGAGTGTCTACAGGTGGCAAGCTGATAGGTACCCTTGTAAGGTGTTATGGTTGAAAGTACAATTAGCGTTACAAGTTTGTATCAGATCTGATAGGTTATAAATCTTAGGTATGAGTACCTAAGACTATAATCGTAGAGAGAAGGATAGAAAGATCACCACGTGATCATAGTAAATCGTAGTAATAGATGAGCTATTAAACGATGAATGATTTATAGCTAATGATATGAATGAATGGTATTACGAAGTAGTACAGGAAGAAAAACTCAGATTGAGTTATGAAGGATAGCATACAAATTAAAGAAAATTTGTATTAAGTTAAGAGAAATTTAGAAGTTATAAAATTTCAATTGAGGACTCATGTGATAGCTGAGTTGTATGAACCTTTGTTATGGGAAGAGGTTTGTGCTTGGTGTAAAACTGCTTATCTTATTACAGTGATAATCATTTGAATTGGTTGTGCTATCAAGATGTAAATGAAGAGAAGGTGAATCTTTTCTCATGTATATACTTGATAGGTAGAGAATGATAAGGTAGGTGCGAGTTCTTGAAACTCATACTTATGGCAGGTTCATGACTCATAATTATATGGTACGTTTTTGAACTTCTCAGTGAATGGAGGCCTATGGTCTGTCTTGGATAGTTCTTAAACTCATATTATTGTGGAAAGTTCTTGAACTCATAATGTGTGGTAAGTTGATGGACTGTACTAAGGTATAGGGATGTTTAGACTGAAAGCATGTATTTTTAGTAGAATTAGCCTTGAAGGTGCTATAGAAGATTAAGTATTGTCGAAAGTAAGACAATGAAAGAAGATAGAGAATCAGATATTCCAAGTCATCTAGCTATGATAGACTTCAAAATTTATTGAAATCGTGCTTATGTGTGCGTTTTAAAAAGGAAAGAATTGGTTCAACTTTTGGAACCAATGGATTTTAAAAGAACTATTCTTGGTACGTCTATGCTAATTGTTTCGGCTAGACAGAAATTGATTAGAAATATCAAAATGAATTTTATATCATTCGGGCATTCGATGCAAGGATGGTAAAAGGATGGAGTTATTAATGCAATTAAACCTAGTGTTGAATGTGATCTTAGGATCAACAACCCGCTATGGTATGATGTATAATGATGAAGTCATAAACTGACAAAGTCCTCAACGTACTATGAAGAGTGCGGTATCATGATATTATAAAACATTTAAAGAAGTAGTCAATGTCAATTGAGTTGAATAGACGAATGGTTCCAGTTGATATCCAATTTATTGGTATGGTCTAAGCTACTTGATTTGGCTAGACAAATGGTATGTCATGTTTAAAAGAAAATCGAGCTTTTTTTGAAGAAGTTGTGCCCCACCAAATTGTTTTGGTGCGGAATCTTAAGATCAAGTCTGAGGTGAACACACCCCGAAATGGGGTTATACAATGGGTTGATCGCCTACGTATGAAAGAGGTAGTTTACCTTCTTGGTGATTGTAAACTGACCATGGAAAGAAAGGTTACAACGTCTGTTAAACCTAGTAAGAGTTCATGGTCAATTTGACCCCTCAGCAAAAGTATGAAATGTTTTAAAGGAATTCTTATATTCCTCGTTGTTCATTCTACTTCATAATTCTTGATAAGTTATGAAGGTGAGAGGATGTTTGAAAGATAAAAACTTCTTTGAAGAGAAGTTTGGAAGAGGGGGTAGGATAAAATTTCGAGGACGAAATTATGTGAAGAAGGGGTGAATGTGATGACCCGGGTATGGGTGTTGTTTTAAGAAATTCCGAGGACGGAATTTTTATAAGAGGAGAAGAGTGTAATGAACAAGAAATTCGGATCGTACAGAATTTATGTTTAAAGAATTAGTTATTAATAAAATGAATTTTTATCAATAATATTATATGTTATATGTTTATTAATCGTTCTAGAATCTAGGATGATTATAAGTCGGGAGGATTCTGGTTACGAGCTAGACTGAACAAGTAAGACTTTTCAAGACGAAAATAAAAAAAATTTGGGAGCAAAATATTTTGGGGAAAAAGATGGAATAGGCACTATTCACCCGACGAAACCCTAAGGGTTAAGGTTTGAATAACCTAAGCCTTTCTGAGAGTTCGGTATATAGAAATGACATTTCATCGAAAGATTTGACGATAATATGTTGTGAAAAGTTAAGTAAGCCGATAAAAGTTTTTCTCAAAAAACATGCAGAAATCAGACGAAATAAAAACGACGAAAAGCACTGTTATATATTTTTTATTCATTTAACTACATTAGGGGAAAACCTGAAGGAAAATACTTAATGGCTAAGTAAAGTGCTTATAAGTAATGAGTAAGCAAACTTAAGGGCTAAGTAAACTTAAGGGCTAAGCAAACATAAGGGCTAAGTAAACTTAAGGGCTAGGTAAAGTGGTGAGTAAGTTAACTTAGTGCTTAAGCCATGAATAGTAAGGAGGTTTGAGGGAGAAATGACTAAAATACCCCTAGCCTTGGTTTTCGATAAATACGAAGCTTAAGCTCATTTGTTTGGATTTTTAAAAATCCTACACTTTGAGAGAGAGAGTTCGGATGGGAGAAAGAAAAGGGAAAGGATGAGGAAAAGCTTGTCCGAGTGCACGCTTGGTCCAACGGAGGAAGATTAAAGAAAAGAAGTAATCCAAAAACCTAGCTTCTAATTAATTTTCTTTATGTTTTCTATGTTAAAACACAGCTTAATGAGAATAAGGAGTAAAAGATGTTAGAAATGATTTCATATGGTTGAAATCATTAGAAAAGAAGAAATAAGAAAGTAGAAATTTAGTTTATAAATTTCTTAAGGAAGTGTACGATTCATAATGAATTATAACGATCCGAGTGGATTATATGAATGAGTAGGTGAAATAAGTAAGGAATGGTGTCCTATAACATTAAATTCCAATAAAAAGTAAAATCCTAATCAAAATATCGATTAAAAATGAAGAACGAACAAAGAACACGAAGAACGCGTGAAGAACACGAAGAACGTTGTTGATGGACAAATTTAAAACCATCGTAGAAAAATTATTTTTGATGGACAAGTTTAAAACCATCGCGTATAAGTTAGATGCTTATTTCTTGGTTAGGAATGATAGAAACGTTCATGAAGAACAAATTAAAACTGAGCTACAATTAAATTATAGCGAAAATTTTATAAAAGACGAACGAGAATTAGAAAGTTAGTAGATGAACCCGAATTTTTAGGGTTTTATAATAAATTAATAGAACGTAGAAAACGTGAGTTGTGGACTCAAGAATGAACGAGTTTCAAGTTTGGATGACCAAATTACGAACGAGCAAACAAAGAGCGTTAAAAACGTAAAATGAATGAAGGGTGAAGATCAAGCCAATTGAATGGCACGTTAAAGGATTCAGAACGAAGTTCTATCCAAGGGATATTAAAGCACGTAAGATAAGGAAGAGAATGGCTTTGGAACGACCTCGTTCCGAGTTATAACGAAAAAGTTATGAAAGCGAGAAGTAAGCGTCTCAAATTGGATTAACACTTAGAGAAATTTTCTAGGGTTAGGGCTTGGCGCCACGGCGCCATCCATTCTTTGTAAGGTGGCTCTACAACGCCAAACCGGGGAGCTAGACTCTAAAGTCTCATGCCACGGCGCAAGGGATAGAGAAGGGAGTGGCACTGGTGCAGGGGAAAAAGCCCGGTAATGAGCTTTTAACTGCTCAAAACCTGGGTGAAGTGTAATAAAAGCTAATGAACGTGTAATTCATGTAAGTTAACACTTAAACAAATGAATTAAACCTTTAGTAAAGGTTGAACGTAAAGATTAAACAAGATTAAAAGACAAAGAATGTAACTGTAGGTTACGGAACCGGTATCCAAGGACCGTAGTCGCAATAAAGGAACGAGGGGATTGCTATGATTGTGATTCCTTAGACGTTGAGTGATGGGGGTAATGAATAACATTTTATGTTATGTCATAGTAGTGAGAGATAAGTGTAAAGCGTATAGATGCTGTGAATGCAATGCAGTTGCGTTGAATGACCGCTCTTAGCATACCGCGAACCGTATGGCTTCGACATTAAGGAAGAATAACAAAGGGTATTAAGAAAGCCGTAGCGAACGGTAAGAAGATTAACGAAAGCCGAATGTGAGTTAGATGAGAATGTTAGAATGAAATGTAAGCGTTGAACACTTTAATCGACATGAAGGTTGAGTGTACGCAAATACTAAGCGGATAGAACCTACACCCTGTTTATGGTTTGAATACAAGATAATGAAGATCATTGATTAAACCTTGAATGGTAAAGAACTGAATTAAAGATAATGATGTGTAACGTAAGAAAGCCGAGTTAATGATTAACTTGAACAATCGTTCTGAGTATACAAAAGACTGTATGACTTAGACGATAAAGAATGAATCCTGAGATATGGCATTTAGTTGCCGAAAAGCCAAAAGGAATAACAAATTAACTTAACGAACATTATAGTTTAATTGTTCGGATAAGTTAAGATAAGTTAGGTTGTGGTGCAATCGTAACCTTTTATGGTTGACATATAGGAGCTGGGCTAAACAATTCCTTCAGGGAGCGAAGGTATATACGAAACTGGCAACCGATCTAACTCACTTTGATGGCAGTGTAGATGAGACGGGAACTTGTTTGTTGGTTGTTTGTGGGAAACCACTCAGAGTACCATATGGACTACTAGCAGAGACGCGATGTGTGTTGAGTCCTAAAGAAGTTATAAGAAAAAGATAAGAATGCAAATCATTACAGATGATGAATGTTTTGAGTAAGACATCTCTATATGTCATGAAGTCGTAAACCGGTAATGAAAGTTGGTCATGTATCAAGAATGTGAATCCTAAGAAGTAAAGTTAAACTTAAACCAATGCGTAAGTCAAGTATATGACTAATTGGTGTATGTGTTATTTTCCTTATGTGATATATAGGAATTGGAATGAGCAGATCAGCGTAAACTCTAAGCTGTAGCTGTGCGTAAGGCAAGTTTCCTAACTTCATTCATATTTTTAAATGAATGCTAGTTTCTTAAACTTCTCAGATGTTGAACTTAAGAAGTTTTGTCTATGTGAGAATGTGCGATATTTGTACAAGGTGGTAGAACATATAAGGCCTTGTGCCACAATTTGAACACTTCGGTGTTTCTATGAGATGAACTGTTCAGTGATTAAACTATTCAATTAGAGAATGCTCTGTTTATACATGATCCATTATTGTTAAGTCTGTGCTAATGATTCTAGCCAGATTGAATGTGTATGAAAAAGGTAGAAGAATGAAGGTATTTCAAAGTAAAAGTGAATATTATTTTAAAATGATAGGAATCGAGATTATTCATATTATTCAAGTTGCTTCATAACCTTTGTTTGGTTATCGATGTTCTAAAAGATTGTTTGAATTCTTGAAGTTGTTTGTTCAACTGTTATGTCTTGCTGGGCAATTGAATGCTCACACTTGCTTTAATTGAAAAACATTTCCAGCGAACAATGTTAGAAGTACTTAAGAATCTCGTAAAGATAAAGTTGACGGTATCCAGATGAATTGCCATTCAGAATGGGAATGAGCGAGAAGATCAAGTGAAGACTTGTAATGTAGAAAGATGAAATTGAACTATATGTTAGTTTAATGAACTATTATGTATCCTTGGTGGCGGATGAAAGTCACTCTTGTAAGATGTAAAGAATAATGTAATTATCATTATTTGTAATGAAAAGGGTTAGAAGGTTTTAGAACCTGAGAATTTAGAATGTATGTTGTTAAATTTCAGTATATAATGATGTATGTTGGATGAATGATGTACTCGTGACGTAGGAAATCCAGGTGTGAAGATAGACCGGATTTTGGGGGCTTTACAATAATTGTAGTACTACATAGCTACTACAAGAATAATGCTTGAGATAGCCCAGAACATTAATGGACTAAGAATTTAGGTTGGTCAAACATGAACCCTTGAAAACTGTCTGTTAGTGTTCTTGAGCCCCAAGAACACCTACACTGACAGAAAGTGTTGCTATAGCCTATAGCGACGATTTTAATATTTTTATTTTCTGAATTTTCGAAAAATACTTAAAAATAGAAATAAATTCTAAAAAAATTACAAAAATTATTTTAAAAATTATTTTCAGTTATGAAGAATAATTTTTGAGAATTTTGAATATTTTTCATTAATATTTATAATTATTTGAATATTAATGGTATTTAATTTATTTAATTAGTATATTAAATAAATTAGAGAAAATGATTTTAATATTATAAAAAATCATTTTAAATAAGAATAATGTGTTAGAAAATATTTTGAGTTATAAAAAGTAACTTTTAATATTTTTAGAGAATTTTCATTAATAAATAAATATTAATGATATTAAATTTATTTAATTATTATATTAAATAAATGATGGAAAAATAGTTTTATTGATTTAAAAATCATTTAAAATGAGAAAAGTAATTTAAAAATATTTTTAGTTATAATTAATGAATTTTAATATTTTGATAAGAATTTCATTAATATTTAAATATTAATGGTGATGGTTTAAAAATGATTTTAATTACTTTAAAAATTATTTAAGTAGAATATTGGTGATTTAAAAATATTTTAAGTTATTATTAATAACTTTAATATTTTGAAAAGTATGTCATTAATATTTTAATATTATTAAATATTAATGATAATGGGATTATTTTATATTTAAATCATTTAAAAATGATTCTGGTAGTTGAAAAATTATTTTAAATTATAATAATTGTTAGAAAATCATTAAAAGCTTCCGAAAAATATTATAAGTGATATGTGACTTATCTAATATAATAATGAAGCTTTGAGACCGAGTTTAGTTGACAATACAAGTGTTAATTGTCAAATAGGATGACCAGTACACCGAGAATAGACTGAAGTCCAACCAGACTGAACTAGCTAGACTTGATAAGTGTTTATATAGGTTATAAACACTAATGTGACTATATGGTATTTTGTCTAGTAGAAAGATTGACTGTGAATTACAGTAATACATGTTATAAATTATTGTGCTAATTGTGAGAGTGATATTGTTGATTATAGGTCTTTCGAACGCAGATAAGTATATTGTGTAGCAGTAATCAACGTGAAAGGCAAGTTTCCTTAACTCAACCTTGAGTTAATACTTTTTAAATATTATGGTGGTTAATTATTGTTGATTAGACCACTTCTGAGAATTTATTGTTGATTATTTGCTGTTAGTGCATGTTTATTAATTCATATTGAATTAGTGATTCTAAGAATATATAATTGGAGAATAATTTGTTATTAGATATTTACATCCGTAAAAGCTATTATTGACAGTACAGATAATTCTTGTCTATTGTTGAATTGTGTTGAGATATGTCTTAGCTAATTATTCTGGCTAGACGAACATTTATTAGAACTTGATAGGTTCGAGAAGAGAATTCAATTATTATTGACAAATCGATGCCAATTATTTTGGCTAGATCAAGAAAGTGATTAGATATTGAAATCATTATATTTCGTTGTTATAAATCAAACTCTAGTTATAAGACTGAGAAGAACAACCTTTTATACAAAGGGGACATTTTTGGTAGTATATTCAGCCTTTGCGCGTCTGTAAGTATTATGCATAATATAGGGTACAAGGAGTTGGCCGTTTAAGTACTTGTAGAGGGGTATGACTTAATCTTTATGGTTATCTGATACACCTGGGTATATCAATGTAAATATTTGATAGTTACTCGAGAAAAGAAGTTCAAGATCCTTAGGGATCACTAAGCATAAACTGTGACACCCCCGAATCTGGGTCCTCTGACCCCGGTTCGGTCATCACGATAAAATACAAACATCCACCTCTAAACAACATACGATAACTAAAATGTAGAATATAATAAACGTACGTCGTTCATTCAAAAGGTGTTACTAGTCCCAAGATACGATAACCTTAATATCATCTTACACACATACCCTAAAATAAACAATAGGGTCCATATTATATAATAGTAATTTAAAACTAGGCATACGGTAATTTCTGCTCCTTGCCACTATTCTACATCTTTCCTTTACCATTGTCCTTCCCTGAGGTCTCAGGCTTAGCTACATTATAATTCATGATATAGCAAGGATGAGCAACAAGTTTGCTCAATAAATTTAAATATAACAATAAGGATATATCATGATGAATGGAAAAATAACTAACAATGAATTCAACAATATGAATATCTAAAGGATTCAATAATATGAATATCGCAAGCAAAGATAACGATTACTTTAAGAATAACTGCTAGTCAAATAGACTTTGAACTATAAAACTCCAATGGAATCAATAGCTAATTGACCCTTTGGTTACTGGCTACAGAATAAGTCCTTGAGGGGATCAGCCTCACATACTCTATGCATATGCATAACATTTAAATCTGCTCTATGTATCTTATTTTAGAAACCTGGTACTCCCCTATCATAAAAAGGGGTGTTCTTTCAGTCTAAGAAGCCTTACCCTGAATAGGTTTGGATAGCTTTTATAAAACTTCTTATGCTTGTCTGACCGAACAAAGGTTCAGACTCTATCTCACACAGTTCAAGAATTATTTAAACTTTAAATGATGTACAAGTCCAAGACTGTATGAACTCAAGTGCACCAAGTGCGAATATCAATAATATCGATGTGAAATAATTGTAAAGTAATTAAACCACTTAATATCATGTTTGGAAATCAGATTCAAGCTTAAATGAATAACTTTTAATTCAACAATAACCTACTCAATACAATACGAGAAGGATAAGAAACTTTCACAACAAACAAAGTTGTGTAAGTTAGGAAACATGCAACCCAATAAAAATAGTGTTCAAATACTTGCTCAAATAAAAGAGTAAGAATTCAGGAAACTTGCATTCGACATACGAATCGTATGAAATTCAAGAACTTGCACAAAATCCAAAGTTTGTGTAAGTTAGGAAACTTGCTCAATAATAATTGGAGTAAGTTTAGGGAACTTACCTGTTTGCTCAGCTACAATATAATACTAGCTCTAACTAACTCGCGTTGAAACGACCTAACATTATCAAGTTGATCATTTCAATTAGTATGTGTAAACTAATGCGAGTCTACACTTACAATAATCAAGTCTTCACATAGCATGCTTCTCAACACATTACATGGCACATTGGTCACATATTACAAGATAAAGTAATCATATAAGCATGCCTTGAAACTTCAAACTAAAAATAGAATCTTGGCAAGACTACAGGATGGCACAGTGGCGCCTGGTCTAGGCTTAGGGACGGCGTAGCTGCGTTGTCCCTTGGCCAGACCAAGGTTGAGCTTCTGCTCTTCCTGACTTCAGTCCAACTCTAACATACACCCATACATATATTTTAACATACATACATGCTAGAGTTTTATATATAACACATGATCATACTTGAGTTCATTACTTCAAGTTTAACTTACAATTTATATGTCATAAAAACATAAAAATCATGTAACCATCATGCTCAGTACATATGTATCATGTCTAGGGGTATTATAGTCATAACATGACATCTTACTTCTTTAGAGTCTATACATACAGGTGATGCATCTAAATTTTGAAAACATGTTCGAGGTTGCCTTTGAAACCCCTTTATCATGAATGATGCAAGATAGCACATATAAGGCAACTTCAAAACTCTTTTCATAAGGAGTTAAGTAATGTTAACCTCCTTTCAAGATCAGAATCTAAATCTCTTAGCATTTGTATTCATTAGCCTTATTTTTCTAAAGCTTTTCTTTTCAAACTAAGTTCTAGCACAAAGCTCATCAAGTTGGTCATGGATACACTAGCTATGAATCACACATCATGCTCATTTAGTTTCCAAATTAGTAATGTATATGGTCTCGTAAGTTTAAAACTCGTGAACACAAGTTTTCCACAAAGTTAGTTTTGAAAACTTTAAGTCTTGCTACAACTTTCTTACTAATTCAAGTTGATTACTTCATACCACATACAAAAGATTTACACATGTTATACTCATCTATAGGTATGTATCTAAGTCATAACATCAAGTTAGTAACACATATCACCAATGAACCAATGAAAGAATTAGTTTGGTAGCAGCAGCAACAAGCAGTGCACTTTGCACCCTATAATACAAATAGAGGCTAAATTGCATGCCTACACCAGAAGTCAAAACCTTCTCTGTTCTGCAGAGCATCAAACAACTACACTTCTCTTAGATTTGAACATGCTTAATACCACCATTTAAGAGTTCAAACATGTAAGTCTACTTCCTAAACACATCATGGCATACCAATTCACTTTGACTAACAAAGAATTTCAAATAATTTCAAGAATTTGACAAAAACCCAACGAAGAACAAAAGTTAAGATTTATACCTCCTTAGCTTGAATTAGACCCCTCACACACTAAGTATGCTCCCAAAATTTCTCAGCGACTTAGGACTCTCAATCTCAGACTTTTACAAACAACAAAACTGAATTTGGAGCTTGTATTTATAGAGGGAACTTGGACTAGATAATCATATTGCACTAAGGTTGAAGCTCATGGTGCAAAGGAAGAACACATTGGTTGCTAAGAAGTGGTTTAACAACTCCCCATAGGCCATTGGCCTTGAGATCATTGCCAAAGTTGTAGCCATTTATAAGTTACGTAAACCAAATGTAGGCTACTATTCATGTACTATAGTGACAATCATTTTGGGACAAGAGAAAAACCTCAGCATTTGTTATTCTAAGGCTTGGTTTGGACATTATAATTCCCATAATGTAATATATATGTGTTAATGTTACTAGACAAAGGAAATCTGGGGATTATTTATGTATTCACATAATATAATCCAAGTACATTAAATACACGCGATTAAAATAACACAGTTAAGTATTATTGACCGGGTAGTTCCATAATTATCTCTACTACTCACATAGCCATATTATAATATTATTTAATATTATATATTTAGTGTACACACACAAGTTCTTTTCCAATTTCTGGAATACACAGATATTTAATTATTTCTGTTTAACAATCACTTATGATTTTATTGCACTACTTGATACTTCATATCATTAGAATATATTCTTATTATATGATTCTATGCATGTCACACATACAATAAAGTGTTCTATTTTATTAATAAAGAAACAATAATTTTTTTCTAAGTTTGGACAACTCAAAGAAAAGGCCTGCACATCCCCAACAGTGCCAAAATGGGTTAGCTTCAAGCCAGTTCAAATATCTATCACCACATAAGTCCTATATGAGGTAATTTAACTTCTTCAATGGTGATATATCCATACTTGACATAAATCAATATGTTCAACTCTCGCCACTATATTCAAATAAATTGAATATTTAAACATTAAGAATCCTATCAATTTCTTGATATTAAAACCTTAGGGTTAGTCCACTAATTTAAATAACTATTAGTGACTCCCTTTAATCGATTCATAAATTCACATAACCATATAAGGATTAAATAAACTCATAAAACTAACTCGTTAAAATTAAATCACATATTTAATTAATAAGGAGTTTAAAATTTATGGTCGTTACATCCCTCCCCCTTATAAAAATTCAGTCCTCGAAATTGCAAAAAATAAGGTTACTCAAATAAAAATGGATAATTCACTCTCATTTTCTCTTCTAGCTCCCACGTAGCTTCTTCTACTGCGTGATTCCTCCAGAGAATCTTAACGGAATGGATAATCTTATTCCTCAACTTTTGTTCCTTCCTATCTAGTATCTGGACAGGAACTTCCTTGTACGA
Source organism: Panax quinquefolius (assembly GCA_020205615.1). Lineage (NCBI taxonomy): Eukaryota > Viridiplantae > Streptophyta > Magnoliopsida > Apiales > Araliaceae > Panax > Panax quinquefolius. Next base: position 47,594,215 of record CM035168.1, on the reverse strand, counting down.
TAAGTCTTTCTCGACTTGAATTGGTTTATAGGAGATAACGTGCTTGTAGTCTGGTTTATACGACCGTAATACTGACACATGAAACACGTTGTGAATGTGCTCAAGTTCAAGAGGTAAGGCTACCTCGTACGCCACTTCACCGACTCTCCTCAGATTCTCGAACGGTCCTATGAACCTAGGGCTCAACTTGCCCTTCTTCCCAAAATAAATCTTCCCTTTCCAGGGAGATACTTTCAGAAATACATAGCTCTCTACTTCAAAATCTCTCTTCTTGTGATGTAAGTCTGCATACTTTTTCTGGCGATCTTAAGCTGCTACTAATCGTGCTCTTATCACCCTGATGATTTCCACCGTCTGTTGTACCAATTCTGGTCCCAACTGTCAACGTTCTCCAACTTCGTCCCAGCATAAGGGCATTCTACATTTATTCCCATACAGTGCTTCGTATGGTGGCATTCCAATACTGGCGTGATAAATATTGTTATACATAAACTCTACTAATGCAAGGTGATCCTCCCAACTACCCTTGAAGTCCATCACACAAGCTCGGAGCATGTCTTCAAGTGTTTGAATTGTTCTCTCGCTCTGCCCATCGGTTTGGGATGATACGCGGTACTCATTCGTAGTTGTGTCCCCATTCTTTCTTGAAGACTCTTCCAGAAATTTGATGTGAATCGCGGATCTCTATCTGATACGATAGATACTGGCACACCATGCCTCGAGATAATTTCCTTAACATACAATTTGTCTAACTGGTCCAAACTATACTTAATCTTAATCGGCAAAAAGTGAGCTGACTTAGTAAGACGATCTACAATCACCCATATGGCGACGTGCCCTTTCTACATTGCTGAAAGTCCCACCACAAAGTCCATTGTGATGTGCTCCCATTTCCATTCTGGAATTTCTAATGGTTGTAATAACCCGCTTGGTCGTTGGTGCTCTGCCTTGACTCTCTGAAAAGTTAAGCATCTACTTACGCACTTTGCAACCTCTCTCTTCACGTTTGGCCACCAGAAGTGGTGACACAAATCCTGGTACATCTTCGTGCTTCTTGGGTGTATCGAGTATCTCGTACTGTGCTCTTCTTGCAAAATCTCTTCTCTCAGTTCTAGTACTAATGGTACCCAAATTCGTCCTTCAAATCTTAGTAGTCCAGTGCTATCAATCTTAAATTTCAATTTATTACCTTCAGTCAATCGCTTCTTGATGTTAATGCAATCTTCGTCCTTCTCTTGTGCTTCTTTAACCTTATCCAATAAAGTCGGACTCATTGTCACTTTAAATAATTATTCGTTGGTGTCCATCGGATACTTAATCTCCAAGTCTACTCGTTCGAAATCTTTCACCAATTCATCTTGAACGGTTAACTTCAATAACTTCTCTCTGCCTTTTATGCTCAAGGCATCTGCCACTACATTTGCTTTGCCTGGATGGTATAGAATCTCACAATCATAATCTTTGATCAATTCTAGCCATCGATGTTGCCTCATGTTTAACTCTTTCTGCGTGAAGATATACTTCAGACTCTTGTGGTCCGTATATATCTCACACTTCTCGCCATACAAATAATGCCTCCAAATCTTCAAGGCAAAAACTACTACTGCTAACTCCAGATCATGAGTCGGATATCCCTTCTCATAATCTTTTAGCTGACGTGAAGCGTACGCAATGACCCTGCCATGTTGCATCAGTACACAGTCAAGTCCCTTGTGTGACACATCACTATAAACTATAAACCCTTCCGTGTTGTCCGGTAAAGCCAACACAGGTGCTTGACTAAGCCTCTTCTTCAATTCTAAGAAACTTTCTTCACACTTCTCCATCCAAACAAACTTAACTGTTTTTCTGGTAAGATTGGTCAATGGTGATGTTAATTTCAAAAAATCTCGAATGAATCTTCGATAGTATCCCGCCAATCCTAAGAAACTCCTAATTTCTATCGGCGTCTTCGGCTGCTCCCAATTGATAACCGCTTCTACCTTCGCTAGATCCATCGAAACACCATTCTTGTTAATAACGTGCCCTAAAAACTGCACTCTCTACAACCAAAACTCACACTTGGAGAATTTTGCATACAGCTTTTCCCTCCTTAATGTTTCCAACACTATCCGAAGATGCTCGACGTGTTCTTCCTCCGTCTCTGAATACACTAGAATGTCATCAACAAATACGACAACAAACTTATCCAAATACTATTTGAACACTCAATTCATCAAATCTGTAAATGTTATTGGCGCGCTCGTCAATCCAAAAGACATTACCAGAAACTCAAAGTGTCCATACCGAGTTCTGAATGTCATCTTTGGAATATCCTCCGACCTCACTTTCAGTTGATGATAACCGGTCCTCAAGTCAATATATGAAAAGTACTTTGCCCCCTTCAACTGATCAAACAAATCGTCTATCCTGGGAAATAGGTACTTGTTCTTAATGGTGACCTTGTTCAACTCTCGGTAGTCGATACAAAGTCTTAGCGACCCATCTTTCTTTTTTACGAATAAGACTGGTGCTCCCCACAGTGATACGCTCGGTCGAATGTATCTCTTATCTAACAACTCTTGTAATTTAGCCATTAGTTCTTTCATCTCTACCAGTGCCATACGATATGACACTTTATATACTGGTGTTGTCCCTGGTGCCAAATCAATAACAAAATCAATCTCTCTATCCGGTGGCAATCTTAGAATCTCGTCTGGGAAGACATCAACGAAATCCCTTACAATAGGTATCTAACTCAGTTCACTCTCAACTCGTCGAGTATCAACCACGTGAGCCAAATAACCTATACAACCCTTCCTAAGCAACCTCTGTGCTTGCACCATTGTCAGACAATGAGATTGTCTCGACGATTTACTACCATAAAATACCACCTTCGACTTATTCAGAGTCTTAAGGTGTTCACACTTCTTTTTACAGTCTATAACTGCTCCGTGAATCGATAACCAATCCATTCCAAGGATTACATCGAACTCCCCCAAACGAATCGGTATCAAATCCACTCTGAGCATAAATTCTCACAATTCGATATAGCAATTTCTATGAATGTATTCTACGGGGATAATTTCCTTGTTCGCTACTTCTATGTTCATAGGGTGTTCTAATCCCTCACGGGGTAAGTCTAACTGTTTAGAAAATTCTTAGGAAACAAAAGAGCAGGTAGCACCCGAATCAAATAACATGTATGCATCTAAATCATTGATCGGAATTATACCTGACACCACGTCCTTAGACTCCACTGCATCTTGTACGGTCATGTTGAACGTTCATGTCGTTGGTTTGTTGGCTTGACTAGCTGACCCTCCAATGCTCAGTCCATTATTGTTGTTGTTGGGGTTGCCGCTAGCTGCATCGCCCTTTCTCTTCGGGAAGTCCTTAATTTAATTGTTTGTGGCTCCACACGAGAAACATCCTCCCTTCTACTTATTCGGACACTGAGGAACCATGTGCCCCGGTTGTTCCAAGTGATTCCTCCCACAATTGTTACACTTCATATTTTCTTGGCCTCCCCTCCGGACTTATTACCTCCAGAGGATTGGCTCTCTGTCCATTTATGCTTATTGGGGTTGCTGCCTCCGCTGCTTCCCCCTTTTTGTCCTTCTTGACCTGTTTTCTTTTCTTGTTTGAATCGAGTAATGGATTCATTGCCTCCTTTGGCAATGATAACCCTTTCCAAAAGATCAGAGTAAAGTCTTGATCTTCAACACAGCCACTGCCTTCTGCACCCATGGTTTCAATCCTAATTCGAACCTCCTTTCCTTCCTAGCCTCCGTGTCAACCTGATGTGAAGAAAATCGGGCTAACTCGTAAAATCTTGTCGCGTACTTTGCGACAGATATACTACCTTGTTTCAGTTCTGGAAACTTAACTTCCAAATCCTGTTGCGTATTCTCCGAGAAGTAATTCTCGAGGAATAGCTCCTTAAATCTAACCCAAGGAATAACTCCTTCGTCTGCTCGGCCCCTATTGGCTTTCCACCAATAGTTAGCTTCACCCTTCATCATGAAAGTGGAAAAACTCATCTTCTATTCTTCGGCCACACGTGCGATCTCAAACACCTTCTCCATCTCTTTTATCCATATCTGGGCTTCAATTGGGTCCAGTGTTCCTCGGAACTCTGGTGGTCCTACCAATTTAAAGGCCTTAAAGCTAGCCAAGTGTTGTCTGGCGCCTTCTTCACAAGTGGGGTCTATTTTGCATTGCCTCGCTTAACGAGTTAACGAAGTTCGCATTGGATCAACATTTTCCCTCCACCATCGTTAATGGATCCTTCCTCCTCTCGATTCCACTTGAATTCTCCTAAAGGCATGATCCGAGGAAAGGAAGAAAATTATTAGGCTTTATGTGATATGTTATCCATGTTATCATTAAGAAATTTAAGACGTCTATCAATCATTTTTGATTTAAATAAACAACTTCAGTATCACAGTAAAACTCGATGAATTTTCTCAACCCATCCTTATATACTCTACTTGAGTTTTCTACTAAGGTTATAACCTAGGTTTCGCATTCCTAACGTTTATAACCTATAGCTTTGATACCAACCTGTGACACCCCCGAATCCGGGTCCTCTGACCCCGGTTCGATTATCACGATAAAATACAAACATCCACCTCTAAACAACATACGATAACAAAAATGCGGAATATAATAAATGTTCATCGTTCATTCAAAAGGTGTTACTAGTCCCAAGATACGATAACCTTAATATCATCTTACACACATACCCTAAGATAAACAATAGGGTTCATATTACATAATAGTAATTTAAAACTAGGCATAAGGTAATTTCTGCTCCTTGCCACTATTCTACATCTTTCCTTTACCCTTGTCCTTTCCTGAGGTATCGGGCTTAGCTGCAATATAATTCATGATATAGCAAGGATGAGCAACAAGTTTGCTCAACAAGTTTAAATACAACAATAAGGTTATATCATGATGAATGGAAAAATAACTGACAATGAATTCAACAATATGAATATCTAAAGGATTCAACAATATGAATATCGCAAGCAAAGATAACGATTGCTGTTAGAATAACTGCTAGCCAAATAGACTTTGAACTATAACACTCCAATGGAATCAATAGCTAATTGACCCTTTGGTTACTGGCTACAGAATAAGTACTTGAGGGGATCAGCCTCACGTACTCTATGTATATGCATAACATTTAAATCTGCTCTATTTATCTTATTTTAGAAACCTAGTACTCCCCTATCATAGAAAGGGATGTTCTTTCAGTCTAAGAAGCCTTACCCTCAATAGGTTTGGATAGCTTTTATAAAACTTCTTATGCTTGTCTGACCGAACAAAGGTTCAGACTCTATCTCACACAGTTCAAGAATTATTTAAACTTTAAATGATGTACAAGTCCAAGACTGTATGAACTCAAGTGCACCAAGTGCGAATATCAATAATATCGATGTGGAATAATTGTAAAGTAATTAAACCACTTAATAGCATGCTTGGAAATCAGATTCAAGCTTAAATGAATAACTTTTAATTCAACAATAACCTACTCAATACAATACGTGAAGGATAAGAAACTTTCACAACAAACAAAGTTGTGTAAGTTAGGAAACTTTCAACACAATAAAAATAGTGTTCAAATACTTGCTCAAGTAAAAGAGTAAGAATTCAGGAAACTTGCATTCGACATACGAATCGTATGAAATTCAAGAACTTGCACAAAATCCAAAGTTTGTGTAAGTTAGGAAACTTGCTCAATAATAATTGGAGTAAGTTTAGGGAACTTGCCTGTTTGCTCAGCTACAATATAATACTAGCTCTAACTAACTCGCGTTGAAACGACCTAACATTATCAAGTCGATCATTTAAATTTGTATGTATAAATTAATACAAGTCTATATTTATAATAATCAAGTCTTCACATAGCATGCTTCTCAACACGTTACATCGCACATTGGTCACATATTACAAGATAAAGTAATCATATAAGCATGCCTTGAAACTTCAAACCAAAAACAAAATCGTGGCAAAAGATCGCGAAGATTTGCAAGTACTTGCGCTAGTCTAGAAGCTTAGGGATTCACAGCAATTGCTACCGTCCCTTAGCTGACTCAAGGTTGAGCTTCTTTCTTTCCGACTTCACCCAACTCTAACAAACACCCATTCATACATATTAACATATATACATGCTAGAGTTTCACATATAACACATGATCATACTTGAGTTCATTACTTCAAGTTTAACTTACAATTTATATGTCATTAAAACATAAAAATCATGTAATCATCATGCTTAGTACATATGTATCATGTCTAGGGGTATTATAGTTATAACATGACATCTTACTTCTTTAGAGTCTATACATACAGGTGATGCATCTAAATTTTGAAAACATGTTCAAGGTTGCCTTTGAAACCTCTTTATCATGAATGATGCAAGATAGCATATATACGGCAACTTCAAAACTCTTTTCATAAGGAGTTACGTCATGTTAACCTCCTTTCAAGATCAGAATCTAAATCTCTTAGCATTTGTGTTCATTAGCCTTATTTTTTTAAGCTTTTCTTTTCAAACTAAGTTGTAACATAAAGCTCATCAAGTTGGTCATGGATACACTAGCTATGAATCACACATCATACTCATTTAGGTTCCAAATAAGTCATGTATATGGTCTCATAAGTTCAGAACTCGTGAACATAAGTTTTACACAAAGTTAGTTTTGAAAACTTTAAGTCTTGCTACAACTTTCTTACTAATCCAAGTTGATTACTTCATACCACATACAAAAGCTTTACATAACATGTTATACTCCTCTATAGGTATGTATCTAAGTCATAACATCAAGTTAGTAACACATATCACCAACAGAAACCAGCAACTGGTTCTGGGGTACGGCGCAGCTGCGTTGCACCCTATAGTACAAATAGGGCGCAGCTACGCCATGCCTGCACCGGAAGCCAAAACCTGGTCTGTTCTGCAGAGCATCAAACAACTACACTTCTCTTTGATTTAAACATGCTTAATACCACCATTTAAGAGTTCAAACATGTAAGTCTACTTCCTAAACACATCATGGCATACCAATTCACTTTGACTAACAAAGAATTTCAAATAATTTCAAAAATTTGACAAAAACCCAACTAAGAACGAAAGTTAAGATTTATACCTCCTTGACTTCAATTAGAACCCTCACATACTGAGTATGCTCCCAAAATTCTCAGCAACTTAGGACTCTCAATCTCAGATTTTAACAAACAACAAAACTAAATTTGGAGCTTGTATTTATAGAGGGAACTTGGACTAGATAATCACATTGTACTAAGGTTGAAGCTCATGGTACAAAGGAAGAACACATTGGTTTCTAAGAAGTGGTTCAACAACTCCCCATAGGCCATTGGCCTTGAGATCATTGCCTATGTTTTAGCCATTTGCAAGTTATGTAAACCAAATGTAGGCTACTATTCATGTACTATAGTGACACTCATTTTGGGACAAGAGCAAAACCTCAGAATTTGTTATTCTAAGGCTTGGTTTGGACATTATAATTCCCATAATGTAATATAAATGTTTTAATGCTACTACACAAAGGAAATCTGGGGATTATTTATGTATTCACATAATATAATCCAAGTACGTTAAATACACGCGATTAAAATAACACAGTTAAGTATTATTGACCGGGTAGTTCCATAATTATCTCTACTACTCACATAGCCATATTACAACATTATTTAATATTATATATTCAGTGTACACACACCACTTCTTTTCCAATTTCTAGAATACACAGATATTTAATTATTTCTGTTTAACAATCACTTATGATTTTATTGCACTACTTGATACTTCATATCATTAGAATATATTCCTATTATATGATTCTATGCATGTCACACATACAACAAAGTGTTCCATTTTATTAACATCAACAGAACAATTTTTCTAAGTTTGGACATTTGGCATTTGCGCCATTTTTTTGTATCATTGAGAGCGCATTGCGATTACTACTTACCGACAAAGATGCCAAAATGGGTTAGCTTCAAGCCAGTTCAAATATCTATCACCACATAAGTCCTATATGAGGTAATTTAACTACTTCAATGGTGATATATCCATACTTGACATAAAACAATATGTTCAACTCTCACCACTATATTCAAATAAATTGAATATTTAAACATTAAGAATCCTATCAATTTCTTGATATTAAAACGTCAGGGTTAGTCCATTAATTCAAATAACTATTAGTGACTCCCTTTAATCGATTCATAAATTCACATAAGCATATAAGGTTTAAATAAAATCACAGAAGTAACTCGTTAAAATTAAATCACATATTTAATTAATAAGGAGTTTAAAATTCATGGTCGTTACATAAACTCTGAAGAATATTTCTATCTTGTTAGTCAATTGAATATCGTAGAAACTTTAAAAGCATTGTATTCTTTCATTATCGAATTATTGTGTTGCATAGGTTGCGAGAACACTTGTTAGTGATTAACAATTTGTTCAGCTATTTCAAAGTTCTCCGAACTTTGTTGTCATTCTATCAAAATAGATAGTCTGTTATTCTTGATTCTTATACATTCACTGTATGTCTTAACTTGTGGGGCAAATTTATTTCTCACCCTTGCTAAATAAAAAATTTCATCTAGGGACGAAGTGGTAGAAGGTGTTGTGAAGAACAAAGGCAAAGGTGTTATGCTGGAATAGTTATAATTAACATTATTATTATGTTATGTTTGTAAACCCTTTTTATATATCTAAAGGAGATGTTTGTAATATTAAGGTTAGATAACCTGGGACGAATGTATTAATAATATTTGTTAATGAGATATGTATTATTATTTATAAATAAATGGGTAGTTAGATGTTAATTATATTGTGGTTCGTGAGCACCAAACTCGAGGGTCAGGTAACCCGGATTTGAGGGCGCCACACCAACTACCTTTGAAATCCATAATGCAAGATCTTAGCATAACTTCTAACATTTGAATTGTTCTTTCGCTCTGCCCATCTGTCTGTGGATGATAAACTGTGCTTAACTTCAACTGCATTCCTATATGTTCTTGCAAACTTCTCTAGAAATTTGATGTGAATCATGGATCACGATCTGACACTATCGAAACTTGTACCCCATGTCTGGAAATAATTTCCTTGACATAGAGTTTAGCTAACTGATCTAAATTAAACTTGATTCTTATTGGCAAAAAGTGAGTCGACTTCGTCAACCGGTCCATTATTACCCAAATAGCGTCGTACCTTCTCTGTATAGTTGAAAGTCCCACCACAAAGTCCATCGTGATGTGTTCCCACTTCCATTTTGGAATTTCCAATGATTGTAACAAGCCGCTTGGTCGTTGATGTTCGGCCTTAACTTTTTAACAAGTTAAGCACCTACTTACATATTCTGCTATCTCTCTCTTAATGTTTGGCCACCAAAAACTCTGTCGAAGGTCTTGATACATCTTAGTACTACCCGGATGAATCGAGTACCTTGAACTATAAGCCTCTTATAATATTTCCTCTTTTAATTCTTTTTCACTCGGAACCCAAATTCTTCCTTCAAATCTCAATAACCCCTCATTATCAAGACTATACTTTATCTCTTTTTCATCTACTAGTTGTTTCTTCATCTGGTCACACTCATCATCTATGAGTTTTACCTCCTTGACTCTCTCTAAAATGGTAGGTTGAGTGTCCATTGTAAATAATTTTTGACTCTACTTATTCGGTAACTTCACCTCTAACTCCATTCTAGCCATCTCTGTTATTAACTCAGTTTGAGCCGTTAACATAGACAACTTTTCCTGACCATTTCTATTTAAGGCGTCGACCACTACATTTACTTTTCTTGGATGATACAGGATATCACAGTCGTAATCCTTTATCAACTCTAGCCATCTCTTATGTCTCATATTTAAGTCTTTTTGTGAGAAGATATATTTTAGACTTTTGTGGTTCGTGCATATCTCACATTTCTCTCCATATAGGTAATGCCTCCATATTTTTAAGGCAAATACTATTGCTGCTAGTTCTAGATCATGAGTAGGATAAACTTTCTCATAATCCTTTAACTGTCGTGATGTGTACGCAATGACCTTGACATGTTGTTTGAGCACGCAACCTAGTCCTCTATGCAAAGCATAGCTATAAACTACAAAATTCCCTGTATCATCGGGTAAAGATAATGCAGGTGCTTCACTAAACCTTTTCTTCAATTCTTGAAAATTGTTTTCACACTTCTCAATCCACATGTACTTCACTGTCTTCCTTGTCAAATTAGTCAACGGAGTAGCTATCTTAGAAAAATCTTGGATAAATCTTCGCTAGTATCCAGCTAACCCTAGGAAACTCCATACTTCTGTCGGTATTTTCGGTTGTTCCCAATTAATCACTACTTCCACCTTTGTTGGGTCCACTAAGATTCCATCTCTGTCAATAACATGTCCCAAAAACTGCACTCTTTCTAGTCAAATTTCACACTTAGTGAATTTTGCGTATAACTTCTCCTTCCTTAGTGTCTCCAACACTAATCTTAGGTGTTCAGTGTGACAACCCGGAAATTCAAATTTTACAGAATTTAAAATTTAAAGAATTAGTTATTAATAAAATGAATTTTTATTAATAATATTTTGTGCTACGTGTTTATTAATCGTTCTAGAAGCTAGGATGATTATTAATCGGGAGGATTATGGCTACGAGCTAGACTGAACGAGTAAGAATTTTCAAGACGAAAATAAAAATTTTCCGGGATCAAAATATTTCCAGGGAAAAAGACGAAATAGGCACCATTCACCTGACAAAATCCTAAGGGTTAAGGTTTGAATAACCTAAGCCTTTTTCGAGAGTTCGGTATGTCAAAATGACATTCCGTCAAAAGATTTGACGATAATATATCGTGAAAAGTTAAGTAAGTTGATAAAAGTTTTTCTCAAAAAACGTACAGAAATCGAACGAAATAAAAATGACAAAAAGTATTGTTATGTAATTTTCACTCATTTAACTTCGTTAGGGGAAAACGTGAAGGAAAACGCTTATTGGAGAAAAGTGTTTTTCAGTTTTTCGGAGATCCGAAGAATACGTAAAAGTTAATCGATAAACGAAAGACGAAATATCTAAAAATATTTGGATTCTGAGGTGGATTTAATCGATCCGAAGTTAATCGATCCGAAGTTTCGTGAATATTAAAGAGGTGGATTTAAGGAGGTGGGACTAGTAACTTAGGGGCAAAATAACTATTTTACCCCTAAGCTTTGAAATTCTATATAAGCTAAGCTAATTCATTTCATTAGTTAGTTTTTTTCATCTAACACATGAAATTCAGAGAGAAAGAGGGAAAGAGAGCTTGGATGCTCGGATTGGAGAACTAGAAGAAACGTAAAAGCTAGCAAATCGTAAGATTAAGCAAGAGGAAGAAGAAAATGGTATAAAATCCAAGGAGAAAGGTATTAAAACCTAACTTCTAAGTTAGTTTTTCTTTAAGTTTTTATGTTCAAAAACAGAACTTAATGAGAATAAGAAGTAGATGATGTTAGGAATGATTTCATATGGTTAAAATCATTGATAAAAGAAGAAATAGGATTTAAAGTTTTAGTTAAAAATTCCTTAAGGAAGTGTACGATTCGTAATGAATTAGAACAATCCGTGTGGATTATATGAATGATTAGGTGAAATAAGTAAGGAATGGTGTTTTATAACACCAAAATCCAAGAAAAAGTGAAATCGTAATCCAAAATATCGATTAAAAATGAAGAACGAACGAAGAACACGAAGAACACGCGAAGAACGTTGTTGATGGACAAATTTAAAACCATCGTAGGATAATTGTTGTTGATGGACAAGTTTAAAACATCGCGTATAAGTTAGATGCTTATTTCTTGGTTAGGAACGGTAAAAAAACGTTCATGAAGAACGGATTAAAACTGAGCTACAAAGAAGTTATGGCAAAAATTTTGTAAAAGACGAACGAGAATTAAAATGTTAGTAAATGAACCCAAACATGTAGGGTTTCATAAGAATATAAGAGAATGTAAAAAATGTAAGTTGTGGACTCAAGAACGAACGAATTCTGAGTTCAAATGACCGATTTACAAAAGAACAAATGAAGAACGTTAAAAACATAAAACGAACGAAGGGCAAAGATTAAGCCAATAGAATGGCATGTTAACGGATTCAGAATGAATTTTTGTCTAAGGGTAATCGAAGTATGTAAGATAAAGAAGAGAATGGCTTTGGAACGACCTCGTTCCGAGTTATAACAAATAAGTTATGGAAGCGGGAAGTAAGCGTCTTAAACAATATCCAAGACTTAAAAAATTTTTGGGAATTTTGTATTAGCCCAATACCAAATGAAGCCTTTCGGAGGTGGCAACATCATAGCGTGAGGCCCGTGCCATCACCATCGCTAGTAGTGGCGTCGCGACATGAGAGATAGAGAAGAAAGTTGTGCCGCAACGCCGGTTCAAAGAGAAGCCCAGTAATGAGCTTTTAACTGCTCAAAACCTGGGGAAAATGTACCGGAAGCTAATGAACATAATGTTCAACAAATGTAACACTTAATCAAGTGTTTTAAACCTTTAATGAAGGTTTAATAGAAAAAGATTAAACGAGATTAAAAGATAAAGAATGTGAACGCGGGTTACAGAACCGATATTCGGGGACCGTAGTCGCGATAAACGAACGTGAGGGATTGCTATGATGGTGATTCCTTAGACGTTGATTGATGAGGGCAATGAATAACATTTTGATGTTATGTGGTGGTAATGAGAGGTAAGTGTAAAGCGTATAGACGCTGTGAACACAACGCAGTTGTGTTGAATAATCGATCTTAGCATACCACGAACCGTATGGCTTTGACATTAAGGAAGAATAAGGAATGGTATTAAGAAAGCAGTAGTGAACGGTAAGATGATTAATGGAAGCCGAATGTGGGTCAGATGGAGAATTTTAGAATGAAATGTAAGCGTTGCACACTTTAACTGACATAAAGGTTGAGTGTACACAAATATTAAACGGGCAGAACCTACACCCCATGTATGGTTTGACCATAAGATATTAAAGACCAATGATTAAACCATGAATGGTGAAGAAGCTGAATTAAAGACAAGTACACATAAAGTAAAGAAGCTGAGTTAATGATTAACTTGAATTATCATTCTGAATATACAAAAGACTTTATATGTTGGACGATAGAGAATGAATCCTGAGGTATGTCATTTAGTTGCCAGAAAGCCATAAAGAATGAGAAATTGACTAAACGAACATTATAGTTTAATAGTTCGAATAAGTTAAGATAAGTTAGGTTGTGGTGCAATCGTAACCTTTGATGGTTGACATATGAGAGCTGGGCTAAACAATTCCTTCAGAGAGCGAAGGTATATACGAAACTGGCAACCGATCTAACTCACTGTGATGGTAGTGTAGATGAGACGGGAACTTGTTTGTTGGTTATTTGTGGGAAACCACTCAGAGTACTATATGGAATACTAGCAGAGAAGCGATGTGTGCTGAGTCCTAGAGAAGTTATAAGAAGAAGATAAGAATGTAAATCATCAAAGATGATAAACGTTTTGAGTAAGATATCTCCGTATGTCATGTAGTCGTAAACCGTTAATGAAAGTTGGTCGCGTAAACTTAGGTTGAAAGAACACGAACCCTAAGAAGTAAAGTTAAGTAAACTAATGCATAAGTTAATGATATGACTAATTGGTGTTTATGTTTTCTCCTTATGTGTTTTATAAGGATTGGAATGAGCAGTTCAGCGTAAGTTGTAGCTGTACGTAAGGCAAGTTTCCTAGCTTCATTCATATTCTAAATGAATGATAGTTTCTTAAACTTCTCAGATGTTGAACTTGAGAAGTTCTGTCTATGTGCGAATGTGCGATATTTGTACAAGGTGGTAGAACGTATGAGGCCTTATGCCACAATGTGAACACTTCAGTGTTTCTATGGGATGAACTGTTCTGTGATTGAACTGTTCAATAAGAGAATGCTCTGTCTATACATGATTCGTTATTGTTAAGTATGTGCTAATGATTCTAGCCAAACAGGATGTGTATGAAAAAGGTAGAAAAATGAAAGTATTTTAAATTGAAAGTGAATAATGTTTTAAAATGATAGGAATTAAGATTATTCATATTATTCAAGCTGCTTCATAACCTTTGTTCAATTATCAAAGTTATAAAAGAATGTTTGAATTCTTGAAGTTGGTTTCTCAACTGTTATGACTTGCTGGGCAATTGAATGCTCACACTTGCTATAAATGAAAAACATTTTTAGCGTATGATGTTAGAAGAACTTAAGGATCCCGTGAAGATCAAGCTGATCGGTGTCCAGAAGAAGTCTCATTCATTAGATGAATGAGTGTGAAGATCAAGTGAAGACTTGTAATGAAGAATAATTTTATTGAACTTTAGATTAGTTTAATGAACTGTTATGTATCCTTGGTGGCGAATAAAAGTCACACGTGTAAGATGTGAAGAATAATGTAATTAACATTATTTGTAATGAAAGAGGTTATAAGATTTTAGAACCTGAGAATTGAGAATGTATGTTGTTATATTTCAGTATATAATGGTGTATGTTGGGATGAATTATGTACTCGTGACGTATGGAATCTGGGTGTGAAGATAGACCGGATTTCGGGGCGTTACATTCAGCGTGATCTTCTGGCATCTTAGAATAGACTAGAATATCATCGATAAACACTACGACAAACTTGTCCAAATATTGTTTGAACACTCTATTCATCATATCCATGAATGCAGCTGGTGCATTTGTCAACCAAAATGACATTACCAGAAACTCGTAATGGCCGTAACGAGTCCTGAATGTCGTCTTAGGTACATCTTCCTTCCTAACTTTTAACTAATAATACCCCATTCTCAAATCTATCTTAGAAAAATACTTTGCCCCTTTCAATTGATCAAAGAGATCATCGATCCTGGGCAATGGGTATTTATTATTTATTGTTAATTTGTTCAACTTTCGATAGTCGATACAAAGTCTTAACGATCCGTCCTTCTTTTTCAAAAATAGTGTCGGTGCTCCCCACGGCGAAACACTCGGTTGAATGTATTTTCTATCTAATAGTTCTTGTAATTGAACCATCAACTCCTTCATTTCTACTGGCGCCATATGATACGGTGCCCTTGAAACTGGTCCTGCTCCTGGCACAATATCTATTACAAATTCGATCTCCCTATCCGGTGGAAGACCTAGTAATTCGCTTGGAAATACATCCATGAATTCTTTGACTATAGGTATTTGTTCCATCGTTGCTCCCACTCTCTGGGTATCAATAACATGACACAGATAACCTACAGAACCCTTCCTTAGCAATTTCCTCGTTTATGTCATGGTAAGACAACACGAATGTCTCGGCAACTTACTATCATAAAACACTACCTTAGGTTACTTCAATGTTCAGAGTTTTATACATTTTTTGACAATCTATAATTTCACCATGGTTAAACAACCAATCCATCCCGAGAATTACATCAAATTCTCCTAACTTTATCAGTATTAAATCTACCGATAATTTATAACATCGTATTTCTACACAATAACACCTATGAATATGTTCAACATGAATTATTTTTTTATTTGCTACCTTAATATTTAAAGGTATTAGCAATCTTTCAGGAAGTAAACCTAATCGTCTAGCAAAATCATATGCTATAAAAGAACAAGTAGCTCCCGAATTAAACAACACATAAGTATTTATATCGTTGATTGGGATAATACCTGCAACTATATCCCCTGATGCAACTGCATCCTGGACCGTCATATTAAAGGTGCGGGCCATCGGCCTACTCATCTTAGTTGGACCACTAATAGCTAACTTACCACTATTAGTGCCCTTATTAATATCCATCCCTTTCTTCGGGCAATTCTTCACCATGTGATCAGTTAGTCCACATACGAAGCATCCGTGATTCTTCTTCGGACTTGGACAATTAGGCAAAATATGTGTCATCGTCGGGATTTTTACTGTCCCTTTTCTGTTCTTGTCTTTTGGTGTTCTTATTTTAGGTGAGATGTGTTTGAAAAAACAAGTTGTGAAAAGGTCCGACATGTATATGTCGACGATTGGACTGTAAGAGTCGCCAGTTGGTATTTTTAAATGGTTGCACCAACTCAAAACCAAGAAAATCTTAGCACATTGACCTAGTGATGTAACATTGCTTAACTGGTCTATGAAACCGAGATTCGTTAGGGTCCGGGGACTTGATTATGCGGAGGGAAGGTGTTAGGCACCCCCCGACATCCGTGTTACCACAGTGACCTCCACTTTTTAATTAAACTGTTATATGAAATTGTGTGTATGTGTGTGGGTCAATGTGCAATTATCTGGAAGTAGTGTTATGCCTCATTTGTACCTATATACAATGGGTTTGAATTTTGTATAAAAGTTCAGTTTTAACAAGATATAGCAGTGATGTTTTGTAAAATAGGTTTTTCAAACCCTTATGCTCAATAGTAATTGAGGCCTTTGATACTTCCATTTTTATTATGTGTTCGGCTTGATTGCTTTTATTTTTGAGATGCGAGGAATCTTCGAGAAAATAAGATACGTAGCAGTGCAGAATTCCTTGTGGGCATGAGAGTCATCTAAGGAAATTCAAACACCGTGAATAATTTACAAGTCGGTTACAAATAGAAAATGTCCATCACGGAACCTCAATCTAGATTCGTAAGATCAATCTATGATCACATGATTCCTAGGCTCACATGATGTTGCAGTTTGTATGAAAGCAGTAAGAAGTTATATATATAAAAGTTGTAAATATATATATATATATATATGTATATATATATATATGAACGATCAACCACCATGAAGTAAACTCCATGGGGGATTGAAAATGTAAATTTATAAAAGCGGTAAATATATATATATATATATAGAGAGAGAGAGAGAGACGATCAACCGCCACAAAGCAAACTCCAGGCGGCACTAAATGTAAATAAAGCGGTAAATGGTCACGAAGTAAACTCCAGGCCTGACACAAATGTAAATATATATATATAAGCAGTAAACGCACCGAATATCATATCCAGGCTCAATCAAACAGAGTTTGATGATAACAATATATATATATATATAAGTATTTATATATATATATATAAGTAGTAAACGCTTCGTATATAAATATATGCTCAATCGAGGCATAACTTGATGATGTTAGTATATATATATAAGTATATATATACAAAAGAAATAAAAAGCCACGGACCAAAGTCCAGGCATACGCACACAACACAACTCTCAATGTGAATAATTGTGTGTGCAAAAAGTGGAGAAAGGTTTTAAGAAATGTCAGAAGTCTTACAGTGGGCTGCCAAGAAGACTTCAAATGGCTTTAAATGAATGAACACTCGGTTTCCACCGATAAAATATACCAAAGCACAAGCTCACAAGTGTTTGAAAAGAGAAAGCACTCAGTTTATAATGTGCACAGAGTAAAATGTACAGGGCTTCCTCGCCTTTTCTCTTCTTAAAATGGCCACCCCAAGCCCTCTATTTATAGAGGAGGGAGCCGCAGGTGTACCTACGGCTACCCGAGGTTTCCCGAGCTCCATGGGCCCCGTCGTCTCGAAGTATGTGCACGCGTACAATGCGTTGTCTGCTCGAACCTTCATAACTTTCAATCCGGGCATCCGATTGAGGCGTATAATACCTTTTCAGAATGTTGTCGTCGAGAAAACAATGACATGGGATAAGAGGTTGTACAAAGTCAGGAAGATAGGGCCAGGCCTAGATCTTCAGGTCTTCAAATTCCATCCGGTTTGCTATCTTGTTTAATAGTCAATCGAGATTTGAGCTATGGTTCTTGTAGGACAATTCTATATAGAATGTATGTTAAAATATTGTTGAGCCGATGCAATGTGGGATTAAGGTGGCAAAATGATGATTTTGCCCTCATCAAGTTATCTCTACTTCGGGCCGATTTAACGATGCGTTGCTCGTGGTTATCTCTCGAGATTGGGTCATTGTAAGTCTTCGGATGTCCTCAGGGTTATCTCTGAGGTGTGCCTGACCTCCCAGGGTTATCTCCGGGGTTGGAAATGAGTGCCTCGGGGTTATCTCTAAGGTTGAAGCTGACTACTGGGGGTTGAAACAAGCATTTCTGGGGTTGTCTCAAAACTACAAATACATTCATCGGGGTTATCTCCGAGGTTGGAACTGAAACTCCTGGGGTTATCTCCAGGACTGGACTGAGTATCTCGGGGTTATCTTCGAGATGGAAAACTAACGATTCTGGGGTTGTCTTCGGAACTGGGAACTGAATTCGTTGGGGTTCTCTCTAAGGTTGAACCTGAAACTCCTGAGGTTATCTCCGGGACTGAGCTGACTTGTCCTTCAGGATTATCTCTAAAAGACAATTCTTCCCTCCTGCACTATTAGTAATAGGAATATAGAAATTTTGAGTGTCTACAGATGCCCCTCTTTATCATATTCATGCAGTGTAATGGCATAGATAGGATAAAGAATACTAGACACTTGAAATGTGACAGTATAATCATGATGCAATGTACTACAGCATGATGTAAATGCATAATGAATGTGGTTGGTTGGACCGTTTTCCAACGAGATGTGATAACTATTTGTTCCCACGACTTCTGATGGGGATTGGAGTTATCACTGATGACTTTGATGAACTACTTGGATGTGTGCTTCAAAGCTCTCAAGAATTTCCAGGATGTTGACGTTGGGGTTATCACCAAAGTCCTTAATCCTTAGTACAGACTTCCCACTGAGGATGTATCTCTTATGTACAAGAGACTCTGGGGGATAGTGCCCTGTCTGATGAAGATGTGTATAACATATTCCATCATCGGTCCTCCTCGATGAGGATGTTCTTCCTGGTTTGCATCTCCAAGTCATTCCACTGTTCTGTTGGAGTTACTGCCAACAATTGGTGTTGTCAGGGTTGCCTGACCCTCGCTGAAATGTGCGTTAATGGATACCATCATTGAACCATTTCTGCTACTTCGTTGGGTTTAATTGTCAATGGTTGGAATCATCAGATGACTTCTAATGCTTCATTGGATTTACTTGCCAACGGATAGTGATGTTAAGGCTTCTTGAACCTTATTGACGTGTGCATCAATAGATGAAATTATCAGATGGCTTCTGATGCTTCGCTAGATTTACTTGCCAACGGCTAAATGTTGTCAAGGTTTCTTGACCTTCGCTAACGTGTGCATCAACGGCTGAAGTTGTATGAAATTTCTGCTGGGGAGAAGTGTTTTGGAGTTACAACCCCGAACTGACGGCATCGGACATTTGTGAGGTATTACCTAGTGTAGTTTGCAACAGTTGTGATCATTGGTACAGTGAACCATATGCTTGGGTGAATACCAATGAGTGATATGTAGACCGGCAGTTTGGTCTCTGAAAACCAGGATTTCAGACTTTTCTGCTAAATCACGTAGCATCTTTTTTCTTGATTTGACTTTTTTAACTCGTGAGACCTTCTTTGCAACTCAAATTGGACCGAGCTGGAGGGGTGGGACCCACCTAGAGGAGCCACAGGTACACCTACGACCAACCGTGGGTGGTCTTAAGTGGCCTGTTACTTTCACAAGACATTTTTAAGTTGCACCACACAGAGAATCCTAGAGCTCTTCTTCAGATCTGATGAGCTTGGGCGGCTTTTTGCAAAATCTATCACCGTACAAGTGTTCTACACTGCCCTGATAACGTATGCATGTCTTCTTTTCCATTTTTTATCCGTTGGAAAATGACTTACCATATGAAATGCATCTAAAAACATAGTAGTGAATATGCATGCTCATATGACTTGATAAAAATATTCAACATAGTAAATGTTAGTATTTAACCATGCTGAACATAATGATGTGAAAAAATTTGACTTTTGAAATAGTCAAATTGGCACATTTTTTGCTATTTCTTATCCTATTTGAGGATAAATGAGCAAAGGTTGCAAAGCAAAGTAATCCTTGTAATTTAGGCTACCCTTATGGATTATGACTTTAACATTTTTATTCATATAGGATGTTTATGACTGTGGGTAGGTGTGCTACTGAATGGCCACCTAGTCATACCTATGTGCATGTGGATAGTCCTATTCACAAAGGAGACCCTGGAAAAAATTGTCCAAAAGTCTAGGCATTGGGTAATCATGCATTTTTAACTCTACTGTAGGCGTATGTTAAAGTAATGCATGCATGCATATAGTCATAAAATGCATTTGAAAAAGCTCCAGGTTAGAATTTACCACACCCTTTTTGATGTTATTTGGAGACTTGTGTCCAGATATATGGATCCAGATAAGCCGAGTAGTTCCCGCAGGACCACTTCAGGTGTATGGAGGAGGGCTTTTGATGTGCCTCGACCCCGTTCAGTTAGACAGCCTCGTCGTTTGGCGAAGGCTTTGATCCGTCCTATCCGGGTTGATGTACCAGATGTTGAGGATGAGGAGGAGGATGTACCAGTTGCAGACCCCACTCCTACTGCTCATGTTCCCCGTAGGGATTTCCCAGGCATTTAGGTGAGGATCCCAGAGCTTCTGGGTGATTTGAGTTGACACCCCTCGGTTTACTTGCATGCAAACGAGGTAAAAGATGGATTTGATCTTAATTTTTCCTATTGACGAGGAGTAAGGATTCTGATATTGATCTGCTTTGTGATGTAGGTTCCTGGCTTTACGCAGCCTCGAGGGAACTGGTTTCAAGATTCACTCAGATATCGTGCTCTCAGATCTCGATTATCAGCGATCAGGCACTACCGGGGCTTCGAGGCGTTCTTTTCCATCCTCCCCCGTTGTTATCCCGGAAGAGGCGCTCAAGGGTAGGACAATTCATACAGGTCCTTTGAGCGTAGATGCTATTAGTGGGCAATTGAATAAGCCCATACCCACTGATGTGAGAGTCAGGGATCGCATTCTTCGGCGATTGTTCCTAGTTATTATCAGGGGTTACTTCATAGCGGATAACTCTTCCACGGTGTCATTCGCTCTGGTGAACCCCACACAGGATGTGGACCATATTGGAGAGTATGACTGGGGTTCCTACACCTTTGCCTATTTACTCAGGGGCATGCACATGCGTTCGCAGGGCTTGATGGAGGCTTGGCTAGGATTTTACCCGTTTCTGCTTGTGAGTATTTCTCTTTTAATTTCCCATGTACAGGTTAAGAGTGTTGACTGACAGCAAATGTTTTCCTTTGTGTTTACAGTTTTGGGCCTATAAGAGGCTTTCATGCTTGCATCCTATTAGTGTGTACAGATGTCTTCCTCGATAGTTAGTCGCATTTGTTAGGTTTATAATATTCATGAACGCAATCAAATTGCAAAAATAAGCGGAAACGTGGAAAATCAGAGTTTAAAAATTTACAAACCATATACCCGGATCACCCTTTATGCACAATTATTAGTTAAACAAAAAGATATGAAGAACAAACATACCCTTGAAGATCCGAGCTTCCTCAGGTACAAGTTCACCTCCAATCTTTTTCGCGTTCAACTTGAATCCACCGGGTTTGGTTCCTTCCTTTGATCAACGTTAGCCACCCATGTGTTTGGCCTCTAGAGGTGATCCACCAAGGAATAATAAAGATTCAAGAAAATGGGTGGTTGGCTAAACCCTAGTTTTTCTATCTCTATAGAAAAAGAGCGTACTCTCCAACAAATTGGAATTATTACGTATATTGTAAAAGTCAACAACCCCATCACCCATAATAAGACTCCTCTTATTTATAGATGTGGGCAACCCACCTTAACAATTAAGGAATTGGGTTTTATTTAATTAATTAAATTTTTTTAATTAATTAAGCTCCCTAATCTTATTAGGGATAATTAATTAAACTCCTTTAACTAATTTTCCTTCCTAATCCAATTAGGAATAAATGAGAGTACTTATATTAAATTAATTCCTAAACTCTTTTAGAAATTAAAATAATAATAATAATAATAATAATAATAAGACTCTCTTATTAATTTATATTTAATATTTCTAAAATATTAAATAATAATATTAAGCTATTTAATTTATTCTATCACCATAGATTAAATTAAATATACATAACATATTATTACGATTATGCCATTAACTTCTTAAATAATTATTCTTCCTTTTATGGTGTGACCCTTTAGGTTCTCAATATTAAACCGGTTGTGAATAAATCAATTAGAACAATTCTAATCTTATTTAAATAAATAAATTAATTTAAATAAATAATATTTATTCTACAATAGGGATAAGCCTCCCTAGCGATCAACGACTTTCCAGATAATATAGATTTCAACATTAATCGTTAAAGAACCTTTGAGTAAATAGTTACCGTACAATTCAATCCTTCCACCATACAATGTCCCAATTAAATATAAGACATGGAATTACTGTCAAGTCTTATTTTATTTAATTATATGTATTTTCGATTCTTAAATGCACAACTCAAATAATGCAAATTAGAAACTCCTTTCTAATTTCATCCCGCCAACCCAAGGACTCTTCGGGTTGTCATTTATCGAATCACATAGGACATTTCTTTTTTTTTAATAAGTGGTAGATTCTTTATCGATCATACATTATCTCCATGTACAACTTATTATACCCAAGCATACCCTTTGATATACCCTAAGGGTCTTAAGGAATAAGTCAAAGTATAACTCATCATACACAAGATACTATGATGATCTCAAGTCCAAGGATCACTTGTCTTACTATCACTACAGAATTCCTATTGACAGCAAGTAAAACTCCATTAGGTATTCCTTAGCGAGCCAATGCTCAAAGTGAACTTATTCTCTAATAAGCACCTACATACTTGCTTTAGTGTCTCCACACAAATGATCATGAGATCAATCATCCTCATCCAATGAGCAAGCAACGATGTACCAATCTATCCGGATTTACTAATCCCCAATTAAGTAATCCAATGATTGGGAATATTTTAGTTTTAAGCTTTCTAAGAATTTAGATCTCATTAGAATGATCATCATCATTATTCTAAAAGCATTGCTTAAAACTATGGGTTTATCACATATTATAAAACAAAGATCATGTAGATAATTAAAAGCCTTTAATAAATTAATACTTTTTATTAATAAATGAATTAGATTGTTACAAAGTATATGCTTTATCATCAAACATGATTGGCTTGTGTGCATACTACTTTCAATCTCCCACTTGCACTAAAGCCAATCATCATGGTATCTCATACTCTTCTTCTCTAAGTGACGATTATCCTGGTCATTGGATAAGCTTTAGTTAATGGATATGTAATGTTGTTCATGAGAGTCCACTATCTCTATAGTGATTTCCCATATTTCAATGATTCTAATAATCAAATGAAAGTGCCACAACACATGTTTAGATCCAAGATGAGACTTAGGAACTATTCCTAGTTCTGTAATGAACTTTTAATCCAAACAATCAACTTGCAGCTTCATTTATAGCTATATACTTTATCTTTATCACTAAACCAACAACTCTTTGCTGTTTGGAACCTTTCCAATGCACTGCACCACTGTTCAAGATAACGCTTTACCTTAAAGTGGATTTTCTGTCATCTTGGTCTGTCTGAAAAAGTTGAGTCTGTTAAGCCCTCTAGTTTTAATTTAGACCCACCATGAATATGATCACATCCTTAGTGCCGGTTAAGCACTTTAAGATGTTTTTCACTGACTCGTAGTGAACTTCTCCAGAATGTGACTGATCAACATCAGGTCTCATATATTTCATTGCATACATGATAGTCACTCATGCAACCTCTCTTTTCAGGAGTCTGTGGGGACTATTAAGAGAGATACACTCCATAGCTCATCGACATGAGACATCTCTTGGAGTTTTCCATGCTAAACGACTTTAGCATCAAATGAATATACGTTCCTTGGGTTAAGTCGAGCATCCTCTTAAATCTATCTATATAGATTTATATCCCCAATTAAGATACTCTTCCAAATCATTCATGGAGGAATGTTTAGACAACTTTATCTTTACTAATTGTAGCATTGGTATGTTATTCCTTATTCATAGTATATCAACATATAATATTAGGAATGTCACTTGGCTCCCCTAATCGTCCCCCTTTGTACACACTAGAACTCTTACCTCATCTTATGTAATCGGATCATCATCTTCTATGATGTGTACCTCATCATCATCATCTATGATGAATCCATACCTCCCGTATCTTCTTGGTACTATTCCGCATTTACGATTCGGTTGTGGTACAATAGGTTTATCTATAGGTTCCTCTTATTTGACTTATAGTGTTTTGTGGTTCTTGAACTCTTCAAGATCTATTATCCTCCCACTAGCCCCTTTTAATGATAAACACCTTTATCTTAGAAGGCGCCGAGTTTCAGAACAAACACCTTTTGCTAAGTAGAATTATAGAACATATACCCTAAACTTACTTTAGGATGTCCCACAAATCAGACATGTCAAATCTTGTCCCAAGCTTATCCTTCAAACCTTTTTCACATAAGTTGGACAACCCCTTATCTTAATATACTTAAGATTAGGAATCCTCCCCATCCATAACTTTTATGGAGTCTTGGGGCTGGATTTTGAGGTTACCTTTTAGTAGATATGCACCATTTCTTCTAGGACATGATCCTGAAGGATACTTTGGAATGCTCAGAAAATCATTTTGGACCGTACCATGTTCAACAAGGTATGATTTTACCTTTCAGATACATCAATCAATTATTATGTATCGAGAGGCGTCCATTATGAGAAAACCATTTGAGATGATCTAGAAACTTATTGCACAAGTATTCCTTCCTTGATCCGATCAAAGAATCCTAATACTTTGCCAATTTGTTTCACTTTTGAATTCTTTGAACCTTTCAAATAATTCACACTTGTATTTCAAAGAATAAACACATTCAACTCTTTGAATGATCATCTCCTTTTCTTATACTAGTTTGTTCAATATGCAAAATTATTTTCATGCAAGTCAAGTATACAAAATTTATTAAGTAATATTCCAGTTCTGTACAAAACATTATTATTATAAATAGAACAACAATTGTTCTTAATTATAATACCAAAGATTTCATTGTCCAACAATAAAATGGAAATAATATTTTTTTAACAAGAACTGGTATACAATAACAACTTATTGACTTAATGATTTTCCCGTAGGCATTGCTAACTATAAGTTTCTATGGCTAATGCAGCAACCTTTGCTTCATTTTCCACACATAGGATTACTTATATTTGTTTAGCTTTCTACTTCTGCTTGGTCCCTTCATAAATCTATATTTATGATAACCAAAGTCGGTATCCAATACCCAAGTAGAAACTTGACTTAAAGAAAAAATTATTTTAAATCATGAACAAATTTGTATTTATAACCAAAACTTCACTAAGCTTCTTTGGTTATCCTCTGCAAGGTGCTTCTCGCAGTTTCTTTCCAGTGTCCATGCTTATTGCAGTGGAAGCAAACTCCTTTGCTATCAGTATCAGTTTTGTTCTTATTATCCTTTGTTTTATGCCTTTCTATTTACCTTCTTTGAATCGTTCTTCTTTTCAGAAGATCCTTTGGCCCCTACCAGTAAGACTTGGTCTTTCTTGGTTGGAAAGTGACTCTCAACATTTTTCAACATGTTAAGCAAATCAGCAAAGCTGATATCTAGCTTGTTCATATGAAAAATTCACAACAATTGTGAAAGGAGTCTGGGAGTGAGTGCAAGATCAAATCTTGGCTCAACTCTCCATCCATGACAAAACCAGTTGTCCTAATTGATCAATCAAATTGATTATGTTAAATAGTTCCATTGGCCATTCTAGATCGGAAGAGCTCCTTAGATATCTGATATCTATCAGTCCTACTTTCCTCACCATCAACTACTTGATGTGCAGGAATATAGTAGAAGCATCCATAGTTTCATGCTGACGCTGAAGCTCGTTACTCATAGATGCGAGCATGATGCATTGAGCCAATCACATCATCATCTCGCCACTTTCTAAAGTAGCAATCTCTTCCTCGTGAGGCATTGTGCGCAACCATTGCGGGATAGGCATATTAAGGACATAAGATAGCTTTTTAGCTATGAGAACTATTCTCAAATTCCTTAACCAATCCGCTTAATTACGCCTCGGTTAATTTAGCATCTAATATGCTTCGCAAAGGATAGTAATTTTAGGCATTGTAAAATTACGTAAATGAATTTGTAATTAACAACATTTTAACATACATTCTTTTATTAATTACCAAAATAATTTAGGTCTTGTTTTAAATTGGTATCTCCCACTATTTTCTTCAAACTATATTACCCTCACTTATATAGTTCAGAAAATCTAATTAAAGATTTGCTAGTGAGAATAAGGATCCCATTTCAAATGTATATAGCCTTGTGGTGACACAACAAACTATATATAAATAAATAGGTAGACAACTTTTGTCAATTACATCAACTATGCAACTCCTTTTCTTTTGCCTCTTAGATTATTTTGATCAAGTGGTGGCACATTCAATCAAAATTATCCAAGTTAAGTCCGACCTAGCACTCCATATATTCAAAAAGAAAAATATCATCCTTGTGGTGACACAACAAAACAATATTGTTCAATTTTCTTTATAAGCATCAAATGTGATAAATTAACATCTTAAATACTTAATACTTGCCTTGTGGTGACACAACAAACTCATATTAAATATTTAATACTCTATTAATTTTATCATGCTGTATATGACGCTCGATATTCCAAATATCTTTGAACGCTTAGGACTTCATATAAAAAATTGAGGGTTTGTTATTAATTTGTCTCATCTTGTTTAGCTGCATTTATATATATATATATAAAATACGCGTCATATTAATTAACATGCTAAGCATGTTTGCATAATATATAATATATATAGTATAAGCATGCACACATAGAATACTATATTCTACCGGATTGATTATGGACTTTTATTCTAGTTTGGTTCACTAGAGCCACCAAGTGAACCAAAAGGTCAAACCCTAGGGGTGCAAGAAATAATATTTAAATATAACTATTACATTTAAACCCGGGCTCCATTACAAACGGGTCTTCAAGCGCTCCTTGCTCCTTGATCTCCAATTTTTCAAAATTAATTCTAACTATTCCTATTACAAAACTATTTAAAATAAATAGAAACCTTGATCGTGATCGAGGGAAGTACATAGAGGGAGATAGAATTTACATTCGAGAAAAATTAGAGAAGACGAGGTACGCAGACCCCATTTAATAAAACCCATACATTCATGCATCCAACTAAAATAAAATCCAATCACATTGGTCAATAGTCCATAATCAATCCCATTTATTATCATACACATCACCATATGTATCAATAAATAACATTCATCTTATGAATAATAAATATTTAATATATATATTGATATCATTTAATGGGCAAATTTAGTTAGTATAAAATCTAATTTTGAATCGAAATAAACTCCTTTATTTTAATCCAAATTTAAATCAAAATAAAACTATTTTATTTTAATTTATCCAATTTTGAATAAAATAAACTATTTTATTTTAATCAAAATCTTTAATCAAAATAAACTCCTTTATTTTAATTAATTATGGAATCCAATTCCATGTAAAAAAAAAATTTGATTAAAGGAAACACGGATTCTCTTTCCTATTCACAAATAAACTCCTTTATTTTGAATAATATGAAATCTTATTTCATATCTAAATGAACTCTTTTATTTAAGGAAAGACTGATTCTTTTTCCTATTCGCAAATAAACTCCTTTATTTAAGGAAATATAGAATCCAATTTCAACTCCAATTAGTTATCATGGAATCCAATTCCAACTCTAATTAGTTAGCATGAAATTTAATTTTAAGATTAAAATAAACTTTTTATTTTAAGATTAAAATAAACCTTTTATTTTAAAATTAAAATAAACTTTTATTTTAATTATAAAATAATAAGATTAATATATATATATAACTATTATATATATATATTTAATAACAGTTATTATATATACGGTTAAAAGAAATGAGGATAGTGGTCGTTCTAGGAATCATGATTATGGCAGGCACCAAGATTATGATCGAGAGAGAGAAAGGCATCATAGACATAGATCACGTTCTCCATCACTAGAGAGATCTAGGGACAAATCCAGAACGTAATATATATTAAGTAACATGAAGCCACGTGGGATCACACGGATTAAAAAGAATCCTTATATCATTCACTAGATTAGGATCATATATAGTAATACTATATATATAAAGCAACCGTGCATCCCTTGATTTCCTTTTGCCACGTGATTAACATATCAGCCCGAATTCGCGATTTATTTTTTTTTAAATAAATTTTATACAATAAAATTATGCCCAAAAAAAAAAATTGTTCTAAACACATATCAATATACATATCAAATTTAAAACAATTAATAATTTGCATAAAGGTTTGGCTCTGATGTCACTGTTAGGTTTGTAATATTCATGAACGCAATCAAATTGCAAAAATAAGCGGAAACGTGGAAAATCAGAGTTTAAAAATTTACAAACCATATACCCGGATCACCCTTTATGCACAATTATTAATTAAACGAAAAGATATGAAGAACAAACATACCCTTGAAGATCCGAGCTTCCTCAGGTACAAGTTCACCTCCAATCTTTTTCGCGTTCAACTTGAATCCACCGGGTTTGGTTCTTTCCTTTGATCAACGTTAGCCACCCATGTGTTTGGCCTCTAGAGGTGATCCACCAAGTAATAATAAAGATTCAGAAAATGGGTGGTTGGCTAAACCCTAGTTTTTCTATCTCTATAGAAAAAGCGTACTCTCAACAAAATTGGAATTATTACGTGATATTGTAAAAGTCAACAACCCATCACCCATAATAAGACTCTCTTATTTATAGATGTGGGCAACCCACCTTAACAATTAAGGAATTGGGTTTTATTTAATTAATTAAATTTTTTAATTAATTAAGCTCCCTAATCTTATTAGGGATAATTAATTAAACTCTTTTAACTAATTTTCCTTCCTAATCCAATTAGGAATAAATGAGAGTACTTATATTAAATTAATTCCTAAACTCTTTTAGAAATTAAAATAATAATAATAATTGTAATAATATTAATAAGACTCCTCTTGTTAATTTATATTTAATATTTCTAAAATATTAAATAATAATATTAAGCTATTTAATTTATTCTATCACCATAGATTAAATTAAATATACATAACATATTATTACGATTATGCCATTAACTTCTTAAATAATTATTCTTCCTTTTATGGTGTGACCCTTTAGGTTCTCCATATTAAACCGGTTGTGAATAAATCAATTAGAACAATTCTAATCTTATTTAAATAAATAAATTAATTTAAATAAATAATATTTATTCAACAATAGGGATAAGCCTCCCTAGCGATCAACGACTTTCCAGATAATATAGATTTCAACATTAATCATTAAAGAACCTTTGAGTAAATAGTTACCGTACAATTCAATCCTTCCACCATACAATGTCCCAATTAAATATAAGACATGGAATTACTGTCAAGTCTTATTTTATTTAATTATATGTATTTCAATTCTTAAATACACAACTCCAAATAATGCAAATTAGAAACTCCTTTCTAATTTCATTCTGCCTTGGCCAAGGACTACTGGGTTGTCATTTATCGAATCACATAAGACATTTCTCTTCTTTTAATAGAAGTGGTAGATTCTTTATTGATCATACATTATCTCCATGTACAACTTATTATACCCAAGCATACCCTTTGATATACCCTAAGGGTCTTAAGGAATAAGTCAAAGTATAACTCATCATACACAAGATACTATGATGATCTCAAGTCCAAGGATCACTTGTACTACTATCACTACAGGAATTCCTATTGACAGGCAAGTAAAACTCCATTAGGTATTCCTTAGCGAACCACGCTCGATGAACTTATTCTCTAATAAGCACCTACATACTTGCTTTAGTGTCTCCACACAAATGATCATGAGATCAATCATCCTCATCCAATGAAAGCAAGCAACGTATGTACCAATCTATCCGGATTTACTAATCCCCAATTTAGTAATCCAATGATTGGGAACTATTTTAGTTTTAAGCTTTCTAAGAATTTAGATCTCATTAGAATGATCATCATCATTATTCTAAAAGCATTGCTTAAAACTATGGGTTTATCACATATTATAAAACAGCATCATGTAGATAATTAAAAGCCTTTAATAAATTAATACTTTTTATTAATAAATGAATAAGATTGTTACAAAGTATATGCTTTATCATCAAACATGATTGGCTTGTGTGCATACTACTTTCAACATTTATCACACCCCACCAGTATTTGTAGCCTCCTGTCTGAGGTCATGGCATGATAGTTTGTCACCTCTAGACTGGGTGACCGTAGATCAATTATTACAGCATTCCATAACCCTCCTGATGTTCCAGGTTTATGTGGCTTTGTAGAGGGTATGCTAGAGCATAGGGTACTGGAGAGGCAAGTTTTTCGGTTTGGGACCCAGGAGTTGACTCCCACCTTAGAGGAGTATGAGTGGTTGATGGCTTTGCCATTAGATAGGCCTTGCGCTCGAATGGCTATCGGCGACATGAGCCGGCAATTTATGACCCTTACCGGGCTGAGGTGTAGAGTAGTATAGGATGAGATTACATCTGGCCATGTGGTGTCCCAGTATTTTCTAATAGATAGATATGGCTCAGTGGATAGTTTTGCATGGCACTCCATAGATTTCACCATGTTGGAGGATCAGTGGCGTATGGCCAGGGTAAACGTACTCATGATGTGCGTATTGGCTTATGTGTACATGCCACTATCTATGGATGAGCTAGACATCGGTGTTGTCATGGAAGTGAGAGCTCTCAGAGAGGGTCATACCATTGTGCCGATGATTGTGACAGAGAAATTGAGATCGGCCACGTATTTCTACACTTATCTTGCAGAGGTATTTATAGGCAGATCGGTCATGTTGTATGTATTGGTTCATGTCACACTTTATACCGATTGGCACCTTTCGACGACATGGGTACTGCTTTTCCCATGAGATAGCCATGTCATACTCCTTTCAACAAGCAGAGTGTACAAACGCTATATCCTGGTCGATGTTCTTGGCAGGGATCGGAGATCCATTTGACATTTTGTCTTGTACAGGGCTCAGTTCTCCCTACAGCTTCATTACCCATGCACCTGGCATGGATTATCTCCCTCTGGCTGGTTTGAGGGGCATGACCACTTACCACCTACTGGCTATGATGTCACAGTTCGACCAGTTTCAGGACGTCCATCCTTTTTAGGGGGCATTAGGTCAGCGTTTGGCTTCTCGCCATTTGTTAGCAGAGGACAGATCCAAGGTGTATGCTTGTTAGGATCAGAGTGAGCTAGCTGAGTTTTTCGTTAGCCATCCGGGTCGTTCTACAGAGTATTCTGCATGGATAAAGGCAGAGATCACATCGGCTGCGATTGTATCAACCGTGCCGGGGATTGATTCTGATGGTGGAGAGCCCATAGTGGACATGGATTATCCCACCGAGGAGGAGCCATTTGTTGGGTTGCCAACAGCTCTTGTTGATTCTCCCAGTACGACTGCTACTGTGATCCCGCACTCGACAGAGTATTTAGAGCAGAGTCTGCATCTGATGACATTTGAGAGAGATCAAGCTAGGGCCTTGATGTTGACAACTCTTGTTGTAAAAATCTAAAATTTTAATTGTAATTTTTAAATATTTATTGAATTATATAAATGGATGTGTTTATTGTTGAATAAATATTTGTGTAAATTTATATGATTTGATTTAGTTAATTAATTGTTAAATAAATAATTAATGAGTTAAAGAGATAATGTTCTAATTTAATTTAATAATTTAAGTCACGAGTTGATAGGGATTAAATGGATTATTATAGTGTTTTAATTTAATTTGGTAAATTAAGTGTGACCATAAACTATATTATAAATAGGTTATTAAAATAAATTAAAGGAGTTTAATGTAGTTTTGCCAAACAAGGGTTAAAGATATTAAGTCTTTAATTTTAAAGAGTTTTGCCAAACAGGGCCTTATGGCTTTTGGATTTTTGAATTTTGAATTATTAATAATATAAATAAAATAAATTAAAATAATAAATAAAATATATTTATAACATATACGTTATATTTGGTAACTGATATTACTTATTAGGTTTATTATTACTATATACGTTTCTTTTTACGCTTTGTTATCAGTTTAGTTTTGTTACGTCAAATGTATTTAGCCTGTATTGATAACTAAGAAAAAAAAGAAAAGAAAATTGTCAGAGAAAATTGAGAGACCAAAGAGAATTGAGAGAAAGACAAATCTGTGATTCCAAAGCAAGTTCTGAGTTTTAGCAAGTAGTGGTCAAGCAAGTGAAGGTATGTTATATAACCCTTAATATATATGTTACGGCATAATTTTCTTGAGTATAAAGTCTATATACAATTTTTTGAAATCTATATTTTTATAAATTGGTTATGAGATTATGTGTATAGTATGATGGTGATAGTATAACTAGCATATATATGTGATTGTATGCTAAATTATGTATGCAAGAAAGAAATTGATTTTTACAAATAATATATATATATATATATATATATATATATATATATGTGTTTTTAATGACGTGAATTTCAATTTCTATGTTCTAATTCTATTTTTCGAATTTTTGCTATACAACTGAATTATTGCAATTGTAAGTAGTTGTAATGCTAGAGTTTATGTTTAGACAAAGAATTGTATGTTAATTTCATTTAAAAGAAAGAGAAACTGTTTGTCAGTGTATGTTATACATGGCTTATGACAGTAATAAATTTGATGGTTAAAGTTTCTATGAATAGTAAAAATTGAACTGTGATTATGTTAATTGGGTATGAAATAAAGATAATGAAGTTCAAAGGAGTCAAGTTGGTGTATAATTGTGGTTACTGTTCACTGTGTCAAGAAATATCAAAAATGGAGTTTTGTTGGTTTAAAAATTGGCTTTCAAGGATTTAAGTTTTCTAATATTGTTGTTTAATTGTGTTAAATTAGTATATGTATGATGGGTAGCGTGTATGTGTAATTTGTATAAGTTATACATGTTAATTGGTGTTGGAAATTAAGATACAATAGCTTTGTTCTGTTCTTCGTTTTGTCTTCTGTAAGCTCGGAGACTCAACGCCAAAATCCATGCCCCAACTTGTGACACCCCCAAATATGGGTACTTCATTCCCATAAGACTCGATGTTCACTTTCCATACATTCATACTATCTACCCAAATAAAATAATATTTAAACCATAAATCCTCCCTATAAAAGGGTTACATCATTAAATTCAAAATATCCCAGGTTGTCTAACCTTAACATCAATCAAGTACGGAAATAAAATAATTACATCACATCATTAAATATAAAGTCTATTAACATAAAAGTCATTAAATTACAAGTCTTCGTCACTTGTACATTTTTCCCTTTCCTTTGCTAGTTGTAGGTTCATCGACCTTCTCAACTTTAGTTGCAATGAGTGTATATATGCAAGAGTGAGCAAACAAGGCTCACTTGAAATAACAAATGAATAAAACTTTACAACATTTGCCAATAATAGGCTGGATAGAACTGAACAATAGGTTCTATCAATGATAATCAAAATTCCGAATCATTCATTTGAGGGTCATAAGACCACAAACTATGTCCATAGTTATAAGTAATCTTTCAACTTAAACTTTAACAGTCATAAGACTATAGGGACTCCTCGTACTTTGGGGGATCAGCCCTTCGTACAATGTATTGCGCACAAACATTTAAATGTTATGCGTAAATTATCCCCTAATAATAGGGTTGTTCATTTCAGCATTTAGAATACAAGTCTGCACCAAAGTAAGTTTGGTTTGGATAAGTTTCAAGGTAATTTGGTATTCAACAATCTTCAACTACGGAGTAGTTGAATAAAAGTTCATAATGTTGTGCTATGGAATAAATCATAACTGAATCAACATTGTATACTAAGGTCATGCTTTAGGAATAATCTAAGAGCATAAAAATTGAATAATTATAACATACCTTGCTTGAACAATATTAACCTTGGTATCAGAGCCTTAGGTTATGAACCTTAGGTGGGGAAAAGCCTTAGGAAGTAACCTTTGAAAAGATAGTGATGATAAACTCTTATCGAGTTTTAAGGAAGAAGTAATAAAACACTTATATGCTTATGTGATTACAGCTTATGTGCTCGTGAGTGTCGAGTAGTAATGATTAGTAATTAAAACTTAAAAATTTTTGTTGTCAGGATGGCTAATGTAGGATAATCCATTCAGGCTAGGGAGGAAGGATCCCAGATGCCTAGAGAGGAGAGACTCGAGATATTCAGGTGGTTTGGGAACAACTACTGCCACAGGAAATAACTTCGTTGGTCATAGTAGTTGAGCAAGAGAGGTTACCTGATGAGGATGATGAGATAGAGACGAATGAGGAAGACCCTGAGGAGCTGCCACAGTTGAATGAGGATGAGGATGACGAGGAAGAAGAGCTTCCACTTAACTCAATCGCCGCCCGTATGTACGACGAAGTATAAGACCGCAGTATGGAACTTCAGGATAGCGTCGAGGAGTTGCAAGAGATAATAGCTCAACAGCAGTTGGCAATGGCGCAGAAGGACAACGAGATCCAAGATTGAGATGAACGCTTGAATAATGTCGAAGAGAAGCTGATCCACACCAAAGGAGAAAACGAGTAACTGACAGGGGAAATCGCATAACTGAAGAACAAGCTGAAGGAAGAATCTACTAAGAGGGAAATAGCTGAAGACGCATACGAAGAAGCTTATCAATGAGCTGGGATAGAAGAGAAAGAGGCATAAGAAAAGAGGATTAAGATGGAAGAGATGAATAACGTATTCAACACCGTGATTAATCGAGCTCAAGATCGGGTCATGGGTTATCCGATTCAGTTCGAGACGCTGCCATCGTACATATTAGATCGCCGAACAATGATCTGAATTATGGAGGAAGAGCGTCATAAGGCTACGTAGTATCTTAGTAGGACATCATAGGGAATGTACTTGATATGTGATTTATGATATGATAAATAAAATTTAAATCCCAAGTGTTATGTAACCTATGGGATATGATGATGATGTTATCCTGGAACTTTAGTAGTTTAGGAAAGTAATGTAAATAGCAGTGATACTATTGTTCTTATGTTTTCAAAAAAAAGATTATGAATGAATAAAAGTTATTATTTTATTCAAAGTGTTATGTGTTACGTGATAATCTTTTATGGTGTGCAAATTAAGTAGAAATACTTAAAGAGATTGAGTAATAATCTAATGGGTGTGTTTTAACAGAAAATGCCTCCAAGACGTTAACCTTGACAAAGAACCCCTGAGGGATCTACCAATAACAACAATATTGAGGCTAATCCAGTTCAGCAGCTAGTGACGTTACTGACTGGTGCATTACAGAATAAACCACAGTATCAAGCTGTGACATTTAAGGACTTCAAGGCAGTTGGACCACCAGAATTCCGTGGGTCCATGAATCCAGTTGAGGCACAGACCTGGATCATGGAGATAGAGAAAGTATTTGATGTAGTTAGAGTAGGTGAGAATCAGAAGACTGCTTTTGCAACATTCATGTTGAAAGCAGAGGCTAGTTATTGGTGACAAGCTAATAAAACTTGAGGAGGACAATGGGTGATGACATAGGATAGGTTTAAGGAGATATTCTTCGAGACCTATTTCCCAGAGAGTTTGAAGAATTAGATGGAGGTGCAGTTTCTGGAACTGAAGCAGGGAACAATAATGGTATCAGAGTATGCAACAAAATTTAACGAATTGGTGAGGTTTGCGCCATATCAAGTCAACACGGATGAGCGCAAGGCTAGGAGATTTAAAAAGGGACTGAAACCCTGGTTGTACAGTAGGGTCTCCCTGTTCCAGCTGAAGACATTCACAGCGGTGCTTGAGAAGGCAATTCTCGCTTATAGTGGAGGCGAGGCTGTAACAAAGCACAACCAAGAGAAGAGAAAGAAGAAGAATGAGGGCGAAGTTAAGAATGGTGGTGTTAACAGTGGAAATGGTAGCAATAACCTGAAAAGGAAATGGAATAGAAATGTGGGTTCAGGAAACTAACATGGTAATCAGCAGAAGAAGACGTTTGAAGCATGTGCTACGTGCGGGAAGTTTCACGTGGGTGTGTGCTTAAGGGGGAAGCGTGTATGTTTTAACTGTGTCCAGGAGGGTCACATTGCCCCAAATTGCAGTCAACCCAAGAAGAATGTTTGCTACACGTGCGGGTCAAAGGATCACTTTGCTCATGAGTGCCCTAAGAAGAAAGTTGAAGAGACGATGGAAAACAAGGGAGGTAGCAGTGGAGGTTCATTGACCATTGTGGGACCAACATTATCCAATAGACCTACAGCTAGAACCTTTAACATGACTATACAGGATGTTGTTTAATCGAAAGATGTGGTGTCAAGTATTATCCCAATCAATGATATTGATGCTTATGTATTATTTGATTTGGGTGTTACTTGCTCATTTATATCTGATGAATTTGCTAAGAGGTTAGGATTACCTAGTGAAGAATTGAATTTCCCTTTAAACATAGAAATTTCGAATAGGGATGTGATTCATGTTAGGTTTTTATACAAGAATTGTAGGGTGAACATTAAGGGAAATGTTATGATGGTAGATTTAATTCCGATAAAACTTGGAGAGTTTGATGTTATTTTGGGAATGGATTGGCTGTTCAATTATGGAGCGATAATTTATTGCCAAAAGAAATGTGTAAACCTTATGACTCCGTTAAAGGTAGTTTTCTTTGGTAGCAGATCGCTTAGACATGCGAGATGTCTGACGATTATGCAGGCTAAGAAGTTGTTGAGTCAAGCCTGTGTGGGTTATTTAGCCTACATAGTCGATACTCAGAGGAAGGGGGTGAAACTGGAAGAAATATCAGTGGTTAGTGAATTCATGGATGTGTTTCCGGAAGATTTGCCAGGACTTCTGCCTGATCGAGAGATTAAATTCATGATCGACTTATATCACACTATATTTCATATTTGAAGTTCATTCAAGTGTTTAAGTCTTGCTAGGACTACTTATTGGTTTTATATTAACCCTATTCAATATCTTATAATATTCATTTCATTTGATTTAAAATACTTTTTACGTTCATCAACACTTATCATGGCGTTTTGATATTTATTCGTCACATGCCCAATTTGTCTCTCTTGTGTGTGCTTAGTATGCGTATACAACTTATCTAATATATAATTTATTAATTTTAAGCATCATTATAATTCATAATATTCATATTCTATAACTTAGACGAACATCTTTTATCGTCAAGAGCACTACACTTGCATACGTGCAAGCTCGACGCCCTCCAATTGCCTCCAAAAACACAACATTCCTAAAGATGACCATTTTGACCCCTGTTTCCGACCTCAAATTGAAAAACTTAAAGAATTAAAAAGTAGGTCTATTCATCCTCGTTTCGGATCATCTTGAATCACCTCAATCGGAGTTTGTATGAAAACGTTATGCCTATTTTACTAAAATATGTCAAAACAGTCACACCTGACATACTTTGGGCGCAGTTGCGCCCAATTAAGCCTTGAGCACAGCTCAACTGCGCCCCAAATGACTTAGGGCATAGCGCATCCGCGCCCATTAGCAGAAACGGGACCTGATGCTACTGTTCTCGCGATTTTTTTGAACCTTTTCTCCTTCTAATCTTCATAACTTGAGTTATACATATCCAAATTAGTCCATTTTTGATTCTATGAATTCGTAATTCATAGAATTACAACATACTAAAATTATAATGATTTATAAAAACATTAAACAACCTAAAATTTGACTCAAAACACATGTCCATACAATATTTTCATGTTTTAACATCTCTAGCAAAATCGAACACCACGAACTTGTTTCTTAACCATTTCGATTCATTCAACTTTCGTTGTTTTTGTAATTCAACATACTAACAACATATATCATCAATTTCATATTATATCACGACTTCATCATAAATTTTGATTCTAAAATAAGCCCTAATGTATATATATATCTATAAAACTCAATTTTTTTCATTCTAAAACATGTTTCCATGGACTTGTTTACCAAAATGATAATTAACAGATTATGCATACCCAATAATCTTTATAAACCAATTCTTTACTCAAATCATGCACCATAACCAACTAAAGAGAAGAAGTTTTGATAAAACACAACTAAGAACTATGGCTATATTATTACCTTTTAATTTCTCCATAAGCTTAATTAGAGGATGAGAATGGCTTGATTATCCTTCCTCTCCCTTCTTTGATTCTCACAATCACCTCTTTTTCAATTTCTCAGAGAATATTCTCTCTCAAATTCTTCCCTTCTTCTCTACTCTCAAACTTATGAAAATAATAAGCGTAACACAAAATAACTGAATAGTAGACTTTACGTAGTTTTATCAGTTAAACAAACCAAGAGACCCAACTGTTACAAAAGGTAAAGGGTCACAAGGCCATGTTTTGCTAGACCCACAAACCCTTTTTAATTAATTTTTATAATTTCATTATTATATAATCCATTTGTCACACCCATTAAATAATATCCTACATTCTTAAATTAATTAAAGTTAAACTTAATTCATTAATAAATTAAGTCAAGCCTTATCAATATAACTATAATTTATATTCAACCATTATAATTATAACTTTATTTAAATAAATTCTCAATCCTCTAATTTAATTATTTAATTAAATTAGAATATTTCCATCAACCATTTCCACCCAACTTCCATAACAATTACCAACAAATATATTTATATTAATTCACCATTTTAATTAAGTGAATTACTCTCATTATTTATGAAATTTTAATGCATGCCAATTTCATTGTCATAAAACATAATAATTGAATTATATTATTCCATAATATAATTTTCAACTTAATTAAATTAAATAATATTATTTAGTTAATTACCTTCCCAAGATAATCTCATTTAATTTCTTTAATAGTTAAATTAACTATTAAACCTTATTTTCCAAAACATATACATCTCTTTTATATTCACACTTAATCTCTTCACACCAAATCACATATTTCAAGATAAAATTGCAAACATTTATACTTACCCACACTCAAAACACATAATTCAAAATATATACATTTCATAATAAGAATTTTTTAATTATTAAATTCTTATTTTAATAATTTATAAAAATTCGGGTTGTCACATCCTTCCCTCCTTATAAGGATTCCATCCTCGGAATCAATGAAACCTCCCTTACTCGGTTTTCACCAAATCTCTTTTCAAAATTTATCGTTGAATATCTTCAACATATTACCTTAATATAGGTTTTATTTATTACCACTACCACCATTCTTCATAATAAATTCTTGTAATTATTATTTCATAAACTTTACTTATACTAAATTGTATTTGAGTATTACATATTCTTTGATCCATTCATTATCCTTCTCTAAGGATTATTACTATATACTAGATTCTCAAACTCTCGGGACATTACAATCGACACAACTTTGATAGCACGTCACATTGCCTATCAATTTGCCACCGTTATTCATGACGTCCCCTACGAAAAGTCTGGCTTAGGTGCATTCCACACCAACGAAAGGTTCGGGGCTCTTTACTTATGGCTTAATATGATAATGATTGACTTAGTGGTTTGATTGTTTGAATTCGCATAACATGTTGGTTAGGAATATAAAAGCTAACAACCTTACAAAAAGCATGATGAGTAGTTAACCAATCGATTCCTAAAATCACATCAAAGGCAAGTATTTTCAAAGAGATAAGATCGACAGGTAACGTGAAAGTGTCGATTTGAATCAACAAGATTTATAAACAGTGGAGATAACGAAGGTTTCTCCCAACGGAGTTTCAACAGATAAGTTAAAGTCTAATTTCTCAGGAGTCAAATTTAAACGTTAAGCGCAAGCAAGAGAGATAAAAGAATGTGTAGAACCGGTATCTAATAAGGTATAGACTTCGTAAGAATTTATAATTAACTTACCCGTGCTAACTTCGTTTGGGTTACTCGCTTTTTGAGAAGTCACGAAAAACGCTCTTCTTGAAACCACCGACTTTGTTTTGTCCGTATCCGCCTTGGTGCCACCGTCCCAGCTGGACTTGACTTCACTATACGAAAAAATCAAGCTAAATGACCTTCTCTTCTTAGAATTTCTACTTCTATTATCTTGGCCATGATTACCACAGAAGTGGTTACTATTCTTGGCATGATAATTTCCCCCACGATGGTCATCATTGTTCCGATGGTCGTTGCCACTTGTACGATTATTATCATGTTGTTGGTCGTTACCTTTTGGTTGTGCTAACTCATTATCACGCTCTAATAACTGAGCCATATTCACAACATCTGAATATAAACAAAGTTTATGAGAAATGAGGTATTGACGTATATCAGGTTTCAAACCTCTTAGAAACATTCGCGTCATTCACTCCTCATTATCGACCAAATGAGATGCAAACTGGGATAACTCCGCAAACTTAGCCTCGTACTGCAATATGGTCATATTATTTTGCTCCAATGCTTATCTCAACATTTTCAGATGCCATTTTCAAATACTGTCACAAAACAAGGGTTAATTGACATATTACATATTATCCCTATACTCTGACCGACCAATTAAATACCAAATTAACTTAGGTAGGTCATACTAGCGAAAGAATTCCCCGTCTCTCCCCTCCTAGTTCTTGTCTCACATCTCAGCCATGGATCATATCCCTAAGCTTTGATACCAACTATGACGCCCCCAAAATAGGTATACATCACCTATCTTGAGTCGCCAAATACATGGTACAAAATTCAAATACAACTTAATTATACAACAGTCGTGTAAAATACGACAAAACATATGTTGTGAGTTTTAATACAAATATTGTCATCTAGACAATATCCACAATCAATTGAGTCCTCATTACATTTATTATCACACTATTTAACAGAATAATGAGGACTACTAATGCTATTATCCGACCGTCCTCCGCTCCTCGACTAGTCCTCGCTACGTTCTCATTTCTGAAGAGAACAATGAAAGTAAAAGGGTGAGCTCAACTAGCCCAAAGAAGAAATATTATGACTAAGATAATACGTAATAAATTATCGTTAGCCTTCAACAGTGTTAAACTGATAAAATATAACAAACATCAAGTTTAACTGCAGCGGAACAAGCAATCCATTAAAAGAGTAAAGTAGAGAATAAAATCTACTATCTTTTATGATTTAAAAGGTTTTTCATCACTTTTATCGCTGGGACTCAGCTTAATAATCCACTTCATCCTTGCACTACGACCAAGGATATTCATTAGTATCACAACCACAAATTCTCCATGCACTACGGGCCAAGGATATTCGTGTATTCATCAATGGTCATGAACATGCCAACAACTATCCATCAATGCACTACGGGCTAATGAGAACTTTTACTACATCATTTGTAACGTTATGGTCATGATTATACCGATTAATCCATGGTCATAATCATACAAAGTCCATCTATGCACTACAGGCCACATATGACTTTCAACATAATATAAACATGAGGATGATGACAATGATATAAGAATTCAATAAAACAAGTTCAAGAATTAATTTATCCAGGAACTAATAACGTCCAAATCACAACATGATACTTCTATGTAGAGTAAAATTCAAGAATGTTTGAGAAGAATATTTCCATGAAAAATATTTGGATGAAGCGCAAATATCAAGGATATTCCACTAATTTCATGGAGTATAGAAGTCAAAACTTTAACCAACCGAGTATAATAAAGAATGGAATAACAAAAGAAATCACCGTGCATGCGATAGATCAAGACAGATGTTGAGTTATTCCAACTAATAATAAATAACTAAACCAGGTCATGCGTAAATGCACAGACAGGATATTCCAACAGAATAATAAATAATGGAACCAGGTCAGGCGAAATTCGCACTAACAGGATGTTCCAACAGAATAATAAATAACGGAACTAGGTCATACCTAAACGCACAGACAAGATGTTCCAACA
This sequence comes from Panax quinquefolius, assembly GCA_020205615.1. Taxonomy (NCBI): domain Eukaryota; kingdom Viridiplantae; phylum Streptophyta; class Magnoliopsida; order Apiales; family Araliaceae; genus Panax; species Panax quinquefolius. The sequence continues at coordinate 47,552,233 of CM035168.1, read as the reverse complement.
TAATAATAAAGAATGGAATAACAGAAGAATTTCACCATGTATACGGTGATTGTGACATGAGCGTTATTCCAACATAATGATAAAGAATGGAATAACAGAAGAATTTCACCATGTATGCGGTACTTCTCATAGACAGGTTATTCCAACATAATGATAAAGAATGGAATAACAGAAGAATTTCACCAAGTATAGGGTAGTCCGCATATACAGGTTATTCCAACAGAATAATAAGGAATGGAATAACAGAAGAATTTCACCAAGTATAGGATAGTTCACGTATACTGGTTATTCCAACAAAATTGTAACGCCCGAGAAAATCGGATTTTTATGACAATTAAATTTTTTATTTGATTATGTGAATTAAATGAATTTAATTAATTTATTTTGTGAGTAGTTATGTAAAGGTCGTTCTATGACTTAGAATGTGCTAATGTGGTTAGTAATCTGGCTACGTGCTAGAATTAATTGATTAGAATTTCCAAGACGAAAATAAATGTTTTCTGAGAAATTTCTGTAAAAACACTATTCATCCGTTTCTGTTCGGGGAATTATTTTGAAATTCTAAGAAACATGTAATGATAGAATATCGAGAAAAGATTAAATATCTAATAATATTTCATTTATGGCAAACGGAGTTTTCGCCTGCGGACTTAAAACCTAAGGGTTGAGTATATTAATTTTCGAGAAGGAAATGAAACGCGTAGAAAGAATTGATTTACGGTTAAAGCGGGAGTTATAAAATTATGATACTATTTAGTATCTATGTATAATACGATGAGTTAATATGAAGTACAATACGATTTTTGTACGAGTATTATACGGGAAGAATACGTGAATTATACGTATAGAATATAATTCATTTTTGGGAATTAAGTTAAGACTTAATGTTAATTCATTTAGGTTGGATTATGTTTAGTCCAATCAATTGAATGAGCAAGCCCAAGGGATTAGTTGGTTAATCCCAATTCAAGGCCCAATATTAGATTGGTTAAGCCCAATGCAAGAAAACCGAATCGTGGATCGAACCGGTGGGTCACCGAATGGGTAAAACCCATGGGGCAACCCATGGGGATAACCCATGGGCAAGGGTGGGCCGGCCCTTGGTGTTCAAGGCAAGATTTATGCTTGGTCATCAAGAATTTTACTTGGTGACCAAGTGTGAATAGTAATGAGGTGGGTTGTTTATTGTCTAGATTACCCTCCATTTCATTTTCTATAAATAGAAAGCCAAGGTTGGTCATTTGGGAGTTTTTCAATTGCCTAACCTAGATTATTTGAGAGAGAAAGAGAGCTAGACTCATCAAATCATACACTTTGGAAGCTTTGATTTAGAGTTTTCCAAGAGATTATTTAAGAGTTCTTAAAGGTAATATTCCTTATTTCTCATTCCATCTCTTTTGGTTTTCTTTTATCATGGAGAATCATAAATGGGTGGTGTATATCTTGTATAGTGGATTAAGAATGACTTAGTATAGATTCTGTAAGACCCCGAAATTTTTTTAAATAAAAAGGAATTTCCTTTATTTATTATTTTGAAATAGTAAGGGTTGATTTGATTAATGTGGATAGTTAAGGGTTAAATACGCAAATATTTCAAAATAAGCAAGTGGTTATAAAATATTCATTTTTGTCGGGGAATATTCGTTTGGTCATGGAATATTCAGATCTTTTCGGGAATATTCGTATGCGACGGTAGCAGCACCATGTGTGGGCCCCATAACTGAAAGCGATTGGATGAGGAAAAAACGACAAATATAAGTTGTTTAAAAATAATGGCGTAATTGTTACCGATTATCTTGTTGGAATACCGTTGGTTAAAACACACTAATAATGCCGTTGTTGAGCAGTAGCACTGCGGTATTGCATCAATTATTGATTCTTACGTGAAGGCACTACTCAATAATTGTTACGATGAATTATTGCTCAATAGTTTATTTTATTGATTCAATAATTCTTTGCGTTGGTATTTTATATTATTATCTTTGTTTCAATAATTGTCATTTTACAATTTTCCATTATCGGATCAATAATTCATATTATTTGAATAATATTATTAGATAACATTATTGGCAATGTCTAGAAAGTTCTACAAATGAGAGGTTTGGTCACTAATTAACGGCGCCCAATAAGGAGATCCTTATTGGAAAGCCCCCTCTTTCTTAGGAACTGCACATTGTCATAATTGTGATTACGTAATATTATTTGGGAATAATTAATTATTGATTTATATGATAAGGAAATATTTATTTTATATGAATATAAATGATGGATTTATTTATGTGGTTATTAATGAAGGAATTAATGCTGAGATGTTTTATTTGTATTTTGTCGGATTGGAGGTATTAAAAGATCAAATTGGTGTTATTACAGCTTTATTGTGTGAGTTATAATATTTAATCCGACCATTGGATTGTTGTAATTTTTGGATATGTTATACATATATAAGTTGAGTATATGTCCACAAATTTTGAACCGTTAAAAATGAGTGTATAATTTATTATGAATTTTAAGAGGTGACTGATTCAGAAATTAGGTTATAAATGATTTTGGTGGAAAATTCTAGAATTGGTGGGCCCCACTTGTGGTTGGTGAAAAAATGTGCTGAATTTTATTTCAAATGTGGTGGGTGGCAATAGTAGCAGGTAAAGCCATCAGGTAGCAGGTCAAGTCTGCTTCGGCGGGCTAACATTTTCCTATAAATAGAGGGCTAAGTTAGAATTGAAAATCACACCAGAAACAAAGTTTTCTCTCTTTCTCTCTCTATATTATTGAGCGTATTTTGTGAGTATTTAGATACTTTGAGAGTTGTTTGTTCAAGATAAGTTTCATTCAAATCACTTAGATCTTTCCTTCCGGCACCGATTCTTTGAGGTAAGGGATATTATTTTTTTCGAAATGATATTATTTCTTCAATATCATTATGCTGAAATGTTGATCTGAAGTTTTTATCAAATTTAGAACTTTTTCATGTCGGGGTTACTATTCATGAGTTACTATTCACGAGTTACTATTCATGAGTTACTATTCAAGAGTTACTATTCACGAGTACTATTCATGAAGCGTGAAGATGTTTTTGTGAAATTTCTATCTTTTGGTGTCGGAGTTACTATTCACGTATACGGCACTATTCACGTATACGGCACTATTCACCGAAAAATAAAATTTCTTCTTTTCGTCCAAAATATCTATTCTGGATACTAGCTTTGATTGTATCCATGTTTTGATTATTCTTGAATTTTACACCACTATGATTATTTTTGAGGTATTGTTGGACATGGATAAAACAAAGTACGAATCCTTAATCCTTAATCCTTGTCATTTTGTTTCACTGGATTCGTTCTTTAAAAATATTTTTCATCATCCTCAGTCTTAAATGATGATATTATTGAATATCTTTGGCCTGTAGTGCAAAGATGAATGATTTCTGAAGAATATCTTTGGCCTGTAGTGCAAAGATGAATGATTTCTGAAGAATATCTTTGGCCTGTAGTGCAAAGATGAACAGGTGTTTAAATGAACATGACCGACTGATGAATATCTTTGGCCTTTAGTGCAAAGATGAACAGGTGTTGAGATGAACATGACCGATTGATGAATATCTTTGGCCTGTAGTGCAAAGATGAATATTTGATTTGAGAAGAATATTGATTGATGTTACAGGGATAAAATATTGATGATGGACTGTTGAATTCATAGATTATAGTAGATTTCATTCTCTACGTAACTCTTCTATGAATTATTATTTCCACTGAAATATTGATCCGAAACTTGTTGTCTATTGTATTCTATCGATTTTTTCCCTCGCTGGAGACTAACGATAATTTGTTGTATATTATCTTAGTCATAGTATTCTTCTTTCGGGCTAGTTGAGCTCACCCTTTTCCTTGTTGTTCCATTTTTCTTCTCAGGAGGCGAGAATGTAGCGAGTACTAGTCGAGGTATAGAATGAAGGTTCTAGAGAGAGTTGTTTAGTAGTCCTCACCATTTTTGTAAAATGATGTATCAATAAATATGATGGGGATTTATTTGCGTGTGGATATTGTATAGAAGACAATATTATATTTAAACTCACAGTATATATTGTCGTATTTCACCACGACATTTGTATTATTGAAGTTGTAGTTTGCTTTTGTACCATGTATTTGGCGACTTTCGGAATGGGTGATGTGTATACCTATTTTGGGGCGTCACATGTTTGTATCGAGCTTAGGGATATGATCTCCATGAGATCGGGAATAGAACTAGGAGGGAGAGAGAGTAAAACCTTCGCTAGTGTGTCCTACCTAAGCTTATTTGTTGGTTGGTCATAATATAGGTATTATGTGATTTGTTAATTTGTTTAATTAACCCTTGTTTTATGATAGTTTTAAGAATGGGCTTTGAGAATGTTAACAATGGAGTGAATGAGATCGTGGAGACACCTCTAATCGCCAACCGTGATAATGTGATGTCAAAGAAGAAGGAATTAGAGATATCCATGTGGTGAGTGAAGAATTGATAGTTGCACCCGAGATAGTCGCAGAGGTAACAGCTGAGAGTGAGGAAGAAGAGGAAGAAGAGGTACCTGAAGAGAGTTTATTAGAGGTATTTTATGATCAAAATGTAGAATTGCAAAATCGTATTCATGAGTTTAAGAGCAGTGAAGAATTGCGAGGCGATCGTGGAGCAAAAGGATGCAACGATTCAAGCTTGTTACCCGATATGTGATGCTTGAATGTAGCACTCTTTGGCGAGTATAAGATGATAAAGTCGAATCGAGAAATGAAAGAAGAAATAACTGAACGAGTGAGAATGAGTGATGCATGGGTAAAAGCCGCACGACGCGTTGATATTATGGAAAGAGATGTCCAATCTAAAAAGAGAAGATTTAACGATGACGGGAAGACGTCGGCAGCAGCATCAGCACCATCAACAAATTCTAGGGGAAGAGAACGATCGCCAGTTAGATGCTACAGATGTGGAGAGGAGGGACATATCAGCCCAAACTGCCCACAACAGTTTAAGGTATGCTATAATTGTGGAAAAGAATGACATATCGCTTCGAGATTATGCGATATCGAAACCCGATCCAATGAGAATGGTGACTCAAAAGGATGTCCCGAAAAAGTCAAAGCCAACGGTTCTTGGAAGAGCGTTTATCGTGACCGGTCAAAAAATGCGAGGAACCCGAACGGTTAGCACGTTAGTTAATTATAAATTCTTGCGAAGTATATACCTTACTAGATATTGGTTCTACCCATTCTTTTATCTCTCTTGCTTGCGCTCAACGTTTGAACTTGACTACGGAGAAATTAGACTTTGACCTATTTATGGAGACTCCGTTAGGAGAAACTTTCATTACATCCGTTGTTTAAAAATCTTGCTTGATTCAAGTTGGCACTATCACATTACCTGTTAACCTTATTTCTATAGAGATATTTGCTTTTGATGTGATTTTAAGGTTAACTACTCATCATGCCAAAATTGATTGTTTTCGTAAGGTTGTTAGTTTTCATATTCCTAAGCAACCGTTATTCAATTCAAGCGATCAAACCATTGTAGTCAAACATTTTCATATCAAGCCATGAAGTCATTCGTTTATTACGGATGTCAAGTTTTCTTAGTCCATGTTATGGATTTGAATAAAGACACGCCGATTTGAATAATATTCTTGTTGTTATTGATTTTTCCCGACGTATTTCAAGAAGAATTTCATGGCTTACTCCCAAAGCCCGATATTAAATTTTGTATCGAATTTGAACCCGTTACAAAACTCATTTCTAAAATCTCATATCGAATGGCTCTATTGAACTTTAGGAGTTAAAAATTCAACTATAGATTTGGTACCGAGCCTTTATCTGGTGACTTCCTTTGTGGAATTTACCTAAGCCGGACTCTCTGTAGGGGACGTCTATATTAGATGCGATAGTAAATCGATAGGTGTCATTGTGACGTCTTATCCAAGATTGGGATATGAGTCACAGCTGAGAGCAACCTAAGTCGATAATCGAAATACGTAGCTTTCAGGCTTAGTTGGTTATTATCGGAGATTCGTTGAAGAATATTCTCGAATCGCTATTCCATTATCGCAAATTGACTCGTAGAGATACAAAATTCGAATGAAGCAAGGAATGTGGGAAGAGCTTGAAGAACTCAAGAGGAGACTCATTTCAAAGACATGTTCGACCATGCCATCCTCGGAAAAGCGAACGTGGTAGGCGACGTGTTGAGTAGAAGATCGTATATAAATACGAAAACGATATTGTCAAAGACTAATTTCAGTATAATTTACAAATAATAGAGATGGAGATGAAAACTCTAGGTACCCACATGATGATATCTGAGTATAATCGACTTTAATCGATAAAGTTAAAGTCGCTCAAGCCACCGAATTCCTTGAGCTGAATGCGTGCGTATGAAGAAGAAAGTACAAGAAGGAGCTATTCCTAAGCGAGAATTGATGAAGAAGGAATACTTGAGTCCACTCTAGACTTTGTGTTCCTAACGACTACGATTTGAAGTACAAGATTATGATGGAGGCACACATACACCATTTGCAATCCATCCTGGAAGTACTAAAATGTATCGTGATCTTCGACATACATTTTGGTGGAACAATATGAAGAGAGAGATTGCAAAGTTTATCTCGATGTGTTTAACTTGCCAACGTGTAAAGGCGGAGCATCTAGTACCTAAGGGTCCGTTGCAACCACTTGAGATTCCGAAATGGAAGTGGGAACATATTACCATGGATTTCAATTACGGGTCTCTTCTACGGTTTCTCAAGGCATCAATGCTATTTGGGTTATTGTTGATAGATTAACCAAGTCTGCTCATTTCTTGCCGATACGGGAGACTTATTCCCTTGAACGTCTTGCTAGTATATACGTGAATGAGATTGTGAGGTTGCATGGCATGCCTGTATCCATAGTTTCGGATCGTGACCCAAGATTCACTTCAAGATTTTGGGTTAGCTTGCAAAAAGCTATGGGCACGGATTTGCGATTTAGTTCGGCATACCATCCCCAAACGGACGGACAATCAGAGAGGACTATTCAAACTCTTGAAGATATATTAAGACTCTGTGTCCTAGACTTCAAGGGTAGTTGGGATAAGTATTTACCATTGGTGGAATTCTCCTACAACAACAGCTTATCGAGCAAGTATAGGTGTGGCTCCATTCAAGCATTATATGGACGAAAATGTCGTTCTCCAATATGTTGGGATGAGGTGGGTGAAGCAACATTGTTGGGACCCGAAAGTTAAATGTATATGACTACCAAAAAGATCCAAATGATTCGACAACGTATACAAATGGCACAAGATCGACAAAAGAGTTATGCGGATCTTTATCGAAAGGACGTGAAATTTAGTGTAGGGGATCATGTATTATTGCGAGTTGCTCCATGGAAGGAGTTACAAGATTTAGGAAGAGAGGAAAGCTCAATCCACGATTTATTGGTCCATTTCAAATTCTTGACCGAATAGGAAATGTAGCCTATGAACTTACGTTACCTCAAGTATGTCTCGTGTTCATAATGTGTTTCACATATCGGTGCTTCAGTAAATATGTGAAAGACCCGAACCACGTTATAGAGTTAGAACCCACGAGATAGCCAAGACTTAACGTATGAGGAGGTACTGTCAAGATTTTGGATAGGAAGGAGCATGTCCTACGCTAAGCAGAAAGGTCATACCACAAGTTAAAGTTTTGTGGAGGAATCATGCTATAGAGGAAATGACACAGGAATTGGAAACGGAAATGAAAGCGAGGTATCCTCACCTTTTCAAACACACAGTATCGTCGTCAATTTCGAGGACGAAATTTCATAAGGAGGGAGGTTGTAAGACCAAAATTTTTTAAATAAAAGGAATTTCCTTTATTTATTATTTTGAAATAGTAAGGGTTGATTTGATTAATGTGGATAGTTAAGGGTTAAATACATAAATATTTCAAAATAAGCAAGTGGTTATAAAATATTCATTTTGTCGGGGAATATTCGTTAGGTCATGGAATATTCAGATCGCTTGGGAATATTCGTATGCGACGCTTAGCGACCATGTGTGGGCCCCATAACGGAAAGCGATTGGATGAGGAAAACGACAAATATAAGTTGTTTAAAAATAACGGCGTAATTGTTACCAAGTATCATCTTGTTGAATACCCGTGGTTAAAACACACTAATACGCGTTGTTGAACAAGAGATAGCACAGTATTGCATCAATTATTGATTCTTACGTAAAAGGCACTACTCAATAATTGTTACAATAATTCTTGCTCAATAGTTTATTTTATTGATTCAATAATTGTCATGCGTTGGTATTTTATATTATTGTTGTTTCAATAATTGTCAACGCATGATATTTCCCATTATCGGATCAATAATTCATATTATTTGAATAATATTATTAGATAACATTATTGGCAATGTCTAGAAAGTTTTGTCTAAGGAGAGGTTTGGTCACCTAATTGCGCGCCATGAGGAGAGATCCTTATTGAAAGCCCCTCTTTCTGGAACCGCTCGTTGTCATAATTGTGATTCTCGTAATATTATTTGGGAATAATTAATTATTGATTTATATGATAAGGAGATATTTATTTTATATGAATATAAATGATGGATTTATTTATGTGGTTATTAATGAAGGAATTAATCTTTGAGATGTTTTATTTGTATTTTGCCGGATTGGAGGTATTAAAAGATCAAATTGGTGTTATTACGACTTTTATTGTGTGAGTTATAATATTTAATCCGAATAGTTGGATCGTTGTAATTTTTGGATATGTTATACATATATAAGTTGAGTATATGTCCACAAATTTTGAACCGTTAAAATGAGCGATAATTTATTATGAATTTTAAGAGGTGACCGATTCGTAAATTAGGTTATAAATGATTTTGGTGGAAAATTCTAGAATTGGTGGGCCCCACTTGTGGTTGGTGAAAAAATGTGCTGAATTTTATTTCAAATGTGGTGGGTGGCAATAGTAGCGAGTAAAGCCATCGTGTGTAGCAGGTCAAGTCTCCTTTGGTACGGCTAACATTTTCCTATAAATAGAGGGCTAAGTTAGAATTGAAAATCACACCGAAACAAAGTTTTCTCTCTTTCTCTCTATATTATTGAGCGTATTTTGTGAGTATTTAGATACTTTGAGAGTTCTTTGTTCAAGACAAGTTTCATTCAAAGATCACTTCCGATCTTTCCTTCCAAGTACTAATTCTTTGAGGTAAGGGATATTATTTTTTTTCAAATGATATTATTTCTTCAATATCATTATCTTTGAAATGTTGATCCAAGTTTTATCAAATTTGGAACTTTTTCATGTATCTGGGTTACTATTCATGAGTTACTATTCACGAGTTACTATTCATGAGTTACTATTCACGAGTTACTATTCACGAGTACTATTCATGAAGCGTGAAGATGTTTTTGTGGAATTTCTATCTTTTGGTGTCTGAGTTACTATTCACGATATCTGGACTATTCACGATATCTGACACTATTCACGTGATACTCTGGCACTATTCAATTTAAAATAAAATTTCTTCTTTTCGTCCAAAATATCTATTCGGATACTAGCTTTGATTGTATCCATGTTTTGATTATTCTTGAATTTTACACCACTATGATTATTTTTGAGGTATTGTTGGACATGGATAAAATAAAGTACTAAATCCTTAATCCTTAATCCTTGTCATTTTGTTTCACCGGATTCATTCTTTAAAAATATTTTGCATCATCCTCGACCTCTTAAATGATGATATTATTGAATATCTTTGGCTTGTGAGTGCAAAGATGAATGATTTTGAAGAATATCTTTGGCCCAGAGTGCAAAGATGAATGATTTACGAAGAATATCTTTGGCCTCAGTAGTGCAAAGATGAACAGTGTTTAAATGAACATGACCGATCGATGAATATCTTTGGCCTTTAGTGCAAAGATGAACAGTGTTGAGATGAACATGATGGATTGATGAATATCTTTGGCACCTGGTGCAAAGATGAATATTTGATTTGAGAAGAATATTGATTGATGTTACAGGGATAAAATATTGATGATGGATCGTTGAATTCATAGATTATAGTAGATTTCATTCTCTACGTAACTCTTCTATGAATTATTATTTCATTCATGCGAATATTGATCTGAAACTTGTTGTCTATTGTATTCTATCGATTTTTCCTCGTTGGAGACTAACGATAATTTGTTGTATATTATCTTAGTCATAGTATTCTTTATTCGGGCTAGTTGAGCTCACCCTTTTCCTTGTTGTTCCATTTTTCTTCTTAGGAGGCGAGAATGTAATGCGAGTACTAGTCGGGGTATGGAATGAAGGTTCTAGAGAGAGTTGTTTAGTAGTCCTCACCATTTTGTAAAATGATGTATCAATAAATATGATGGGGATTTATTTATGCGTGTGGATATTGTCTAGAAGACAATATTATATTTAAACTCACAGTATATATTGTCGTATTTCACACGACATTTGTATTATTGAAGTTGTAGTTTGCTTCTTGTACCATGTATTTGGCGACTCAGAATGGGTGTTGTGTATACCTATTTTGGGGGCGTCACAGATTCAATCTCTATAAGTCATGAATTCATAGAAATCATAAGGTTTGATATAGTTTTAAACCATGAAAGTATTGATTGTTGTGATCGATTGTTAATAAACAATTGGACTCCATCAATATGTTAATATATGCATCTTGCTTGGTTAGGGTGTAGATATGAAATCCATGGAGTATTTCATGTTATTTGGCCTACAGAACGTTAATAACGAAGTTATGGCAAATTTCACGGAAATAGACGTTGAACGTCGAAAACGTTGAAATTTTGGATTGGAGGTCAAAAGTTACCGTGAGACTTGAAAACGTTGTTTTTCAATGTCAACATGTGAGATAGGGTATTTAAGAGTTGTGGGTTCGAGAATCGTCGGATTCTGACTTAAAACAAAGAAAACGAGTATTGAACGCTCATTAACGTTTACGAACGCTTAGAAAATGAACTCAATAGTGAATTTTGAGTTAACGGATTCAAAAGTGTCTAATTCTTAAATGAACGCGTATAGTATGTCATTTATGATGTGTAGGATTTTTAACGGACTAAATCGGACCTATAACGAAGAAGTTATGGCTCCGGGAATCTCACTAAAATTTTTATCTATTGAAAAATTCGGGTGCTGAGGTCTGACTCCGCGGTACCAGACATAGTGTTAAAATACCACACCACGGCGTCGGCATAGTGTAGTTGCATACTACTAAATGGCGCCGCAGCACCACTAATAGAGTAAAGTCTCATGCATTGTGAGATCGGGACACAGCTCTCGAAATCTGCGCCACAACACCAGCCTTGAACTAGTGGGTCCGCGTCGTGGCGGCCATGTGGTGTTTGATAAATGACTTAGGTTTTGATCTTCAATTGTTTAGAGACCTATAAGAGAAATGTTTGTACACTTCATAAGTGTATTAAAGCTATTCCTATACTACCTGTACTAAGGTATATGGTATTAAAACTTAGGAATTTGATGTATGATAGTAAGTTATGAACAAAGAACGCAAAGTGTTGTCAATGAACCCTAATTAGTAATTAACGTTGGTACTTCACCGACAATGTTAGAGTCTGGTTAATAACGTAAGTTGATTAATAAGCCAAGATGAGGGATAATAAGTCAAGTTAACTTTAGTAATGATATTAAGTTAACTAAGACTTAGAAGAGAAAGAAGTTGGTAGGAACAATGTGAATAATTGTTTGATAGCTAATTACAGTGTGTTATGTAAATATATCATGTAGATTTTGTAAAGGCTGTGGTCAGTCGATTAAGTTATTTGAAGACGCTAAAAGGTAAGTTTACTTAACGCTTGTCTAACTTTCAAGTTAGCCAAGTTTTATGTGATTCATTGAACTGAATTGCACAACTAGTTTTAAAGAAAGGGTCAATGCTAGATTTAACTCGGCTAGACTACTCGTAAGATATAGATTGAATGATATTCATATCTTTCTATATAGAAATGTTAACGCTATCATATGCCAAGTAATTGGTATGGATGTGAAGGTAAGGTTTGTCTATGAACAAACAAAAGTATTTTTCATCGATTATTCGATGGGCACACGAGTTTGCCAAATATTAAACGTAAATACGTTTAATGAATGAGTGTTGATCAACATAGAGTACTATAGGCTGATCACCTAGAAGTGCTCGTAAGTAATGTGGATGTACAGCCTTAGTTCTGTGATATCCTTTTCTAGTATGAAAACAGAAAGCTATTGTTCATGGTCTATCGACCGGTTCAGAGTTCCTAATCTACTCTATGCTTTGGGAATTGATGTTATGAAATGTTAAAGTATTATTGTTTCATAATGCTTCATAACTATTTGTTCAATTATGTAGGAATTGTCATATAATTCACGAATGTGGTATTACTGTTATCCTTTGTTAAAACTTGTTAAGCTTGTTATGCTCACTTCTTGCGTGAATTATATGATTGCAGTTAAGGATGAACGTCCTGAGAATGCTAAGAGAGATAAGGGCAAGGCTAAGATGGATACTTAACCATCGTGTAATAGACTAGTATGTTTGTATATATTATACATTATGAACAACGAACGATGTGATCGGTTTATGAACCTGGGAAGGATTATACTTTGATTATAATAAGAAGATAGTAATTACATTCATTTTGTTGTATTTCAATGGAATGATTGTATGGTTATGAGTACAGTGTAGCACCATATGTCAGGTTAGAAGATACCCAAATTTGGGGGCGACACAGGTTGGTATCAAAGCATTAGGTTATCAAACTTAAGGTGGGAAGAACCTTAGGCTAATAACCTCGTAAGGAAGGTAAAGTCCGAAGAATGAAATTCAAGTGCATGGAATTATTAAGGTATTGAGATAACTCAGTATCGAATGAATTAAAAGATTAAAATTAATCTTAAATAAACTAAATGTGATTTGTGCTTATACTATTGTGTATTATGTACTAATCAACTTGTTATGTGCTATTGTAGATGTCGATCGATAGAATGATGTATAGAGACATTCACGTTGTGAGTGAAGAGTCAGTAAACCAAGTGGAGGTAGTACCTATGCCAGTGGCGGAGGTACCGTTAGTGGTTCTAGAAGACTCAGATATTGAGGAATATATCTCTGAGGAGCAATACTCTGAGGAGACGGTGGGGTTAGCATCATATCTTAATGAGATGCTTGATGTGGAGGAGGAGATGGAGGTAACATCGATTAACACAGTGATACCTACTCAGGAGTCAACACCTCCGGATGTAATGAGATCATTGTATCTGGCTGTGTTGGATAGGAATGTGCAACTGCGCACTGTAGTGCAAACACAGAACGAGGAAATAACCGCCCTATATGAGGCGAAGGAATTTGCAGAGGCAGATTTTTGAGATAGAGCACGATGAGAAAGTGCTTATGACAGATAAGGCATGTGACTATAAGGAAGAGGCCGTAGAGCTTCGAAAGAAACTGGTTGAGAAAGACTAGAAAATAGCTAGGATGTTATACATCCATGAATGCGCTCATGAGGATTTCAAGCTGAAAATTGCTTGTTATTCAATTGAGTCCGGGCAAACTCGACATACCATAAGTCGAGATATTGTGTCGATACTGGAAAATCAAAAATATGAGAATGTCGTTCGACAGTGTTAGTAGATCGTTAGATATTTTTGTATAAAAGTTGTGACGTAAAGCCCTCTTTTGTATAATTAAAGGGTATTCTTTTTGTAAATCCCAATTTTTGTAGAAGTCAATCGCGGGATAGTTTGTAATAGATTTTTGGCTAAAGAAACATGATGTAAATAGTTTTGACTATAAAAATATATTAATATAATGAAGTTTTTATTTAATGTGCTTGTTGTGGTATGAGTGGTTGTTGTTGTTTGAGAATGATAACCAAGTAGTTAAATAGATAATAACAAAACTTTATTTATTTAATCAGAATTATGCCGCCAAGAAGGAGACAACGTAACCAAGAGGCTGAGTCTCATAATGAGAATACGGGGGGTCCTAATAACCCTATGCAAGAGTTCGTTAATTTATTAACGGCTGCATTTAACCAAGTGGGGGGAGGGATTCCTGTAGCTCCTAGGGTAGCAAGAATAACTACCTTCAAGGAATTTAAGAGTGTGGGTCCTCCAGAGTTCCGAGGAATGACGGACCCACTAGAAGCCCAGACATGGGTAAAAGAAATTGAAAAGGCGTTTGTGATAACAAACGTAGGTGAGGCGCAGAAGACTTCTTTTGCGACTTACATGATGAAGGGGGAAGCCAACTACTGATGGGAGGCTCACCAGGGTGGGGCTAGGACCGAAGCTGTTACGTGGGAACAGTTTAAGCAGGTCTTCTTCGAGAACTACTTTCCTACTAGCATGCAAGGTAAGATGGAGATTAAGTTCTTAGAACTTAAGCAGGGGCATATAAAAGTTCCCTAGTATACCGCCAAATTCATTGAATTGGCGAGGTTTGCTCCACATCAGATGGATACAGAGGAGAAAAAGGCGCGTAGGTTTGAGCAGGGCTTAAAACCCTGGCTCTATAGTAGAATATCAGTTTTTCAGAGTGCTTCCTACGGGACCATTCTGGAAAAAGCGATTATAGCAGAAGGTGGTTGTAAGACATTGTCTTAGTACCATAAAGAGCGAAAGAACAAGAGTAAGTTAGAGGGAGTGGGTATGGCTGAAGTTGCCAGCAGAAGCGGCACCTTATCTAAGAGGAAGAGTTTCAACCCTGGGAATACAGGGGTAAAGTAGGGAGATCCTAAGCGGAGGACAGAGGCATGCAAGACATGCGAAAAGACACATATGGGTGTCTGCTTAAAGAGAAAATCAGTGTGTTACAACTGTGGGCAGGAGGGGCATTTGTCACCAAACTATCCTAACCCTAAGAAGAACCTGGGGTGTTTTGTATGTGGGTCATTGGACCACATGGCAAGAAAGTGCCCGAAGAAGGGTTTAGAGGGAAATAAGGGTTCTGGTAGTGGTAAATTAGCCATTACTGGACCAACACCATCAGTGGGTAGACCCTCAGCTCGTACGTTTAATATGACTATCCAAGATGCGGTTGCATCAACGGATGTTATAGCAGGTATCATTCTGGTCAATGAGATAAATGTTTATGTGCTATTTGACTCGGGTGCTACTTGTTCTTTTATAGCATGTGAATTTACTAAGCGATTAGGTTTAATCCCTGAGAAGTTACCAATACCTTTAGATGTTAAAGTAACAAACGAAGAGATAATCCCCATTGAACATATTAATAAGAATTGTTGCGTAGATATTAGAGGGAATAATTTATCGGTAGATTTGGTACCGATAAGGTTAAAAGAATTCGATGTAATTCTTGGTATGGATTGGTTGGTTAACCATAAGGCGATAACAGATTGCCATAGGAAAAGCGTAAACCTTTGGCTTTCTATGAAAACCAAGGTAGTGTTCTTCGGTAGTAAATCACCGAGACGCTCTTGTTGTCGGTCGATGACACAAGCTAGGAAAATGTTGAGAAAAGGGTGTGTAGGTTATCTGTGCCATGTTGTGGATACCAAAAGAGTGGGAACATCCTTGGACCATATACCTATAGTGCAAGAGTTCACAGATGTATTTCCAGAGGAGTTACCGGGTATTCCACCGGACTGGGAAGTTGAGTTTGTAATTGATCTATTACCGGGAACGGCACCAGTTTCAAGGGCACCATATCGAATGGCGCCAGTTGAGATGAAGGAGTTGATGGTTCAATTACAAGAACTATTAGATAGAAAGTATATTCAACCAAGTGTGTCTCCTTGGGGAGCCCCGGTATTGTTTGTAAAGAAAAAGGATGGATCGTTAAGACTTTGTATCGACTATCGAGAGTTGAACAAGTTAACGATTAAGAATAAATATCCGTTGCCCAGGATCTATGATCTATTTGATCAGTTGAAAGGGGCAAAGTATTTTTCTAAGATAGATTTGCGCACGGGGTATCCTCAGTTAAAAGTAAGGAAGGAGGATGTACCTACGACGGCGTTCAGAACTCGTTATGGTCATTACGAGTTTCTGGTGATATCATTTGGGTTGACTAATGCGCCAGCCGCATTTATGGATATGATGAATAGAGTGTTCAAATAGTATTTGGACAAGTTCGTTGTAGTGTTCATTGATGATATTCTAGTCTATTCAAAGACGTCAGAAGATCATGCAGAACATTTAAGGGTATTGTAGGAAACACTAAGGAAGGAGAAGTTGTATGTGAAATTCACGAAGTGTGAATTTTGGCTTGAGCGAGTGCAGTTTCTAAGGCATGTTATTGATAAGGATGGCATTTTCATAGATCCAGCAAAAGTAGAAGTAATTAATGAGTGGGAGCAACCGAAAACGCCAACCGAGGTTCAGAGTTTTCAAGGGTTAGCGGGATACTATAGAAGGTTCATTCTGGACTTTTCTAAAATAGCTACTACGTTGACAAATCTGACAAGAAAGTCGGTAAAGTATGTGTGAACTGAAAAATGTGAGAACAATTTTCAGGAGTTGAAGAAGAGGTTAAGTAAGGCACCTGTATTGTCCTTACCAGACGATATAGGAAATTTTGTAGTGTATAGCGATGCTTCGCATAAAGAACTGGGTTGCGTGCTCATGCAGCATGGCAAGGTCATTGCATATGCGTCACGTCAATTGAAGGATTATGAGAGGGTCTATCTTACTCATGATCTGGAATTGGCAGCCGTGATGCCCCCAAAATAGGTCCAATCCATCCAACCTATTCTGAGTCGCCAAATACATGATACAGAAAATAACTACAACTTTATTACTATAATTTTCGTGTAAAATACAACAACACATATACTGTGAGTTTTAATACCAACTGTGACTCATATCCCAACTATGGACAGCACCTCACAGTGATACCTTACATAAAGGTACAATCTAGAACTGTTTTAGAAATTAAAATCTTTGGGAAGTGCTCAAGGAAACCTTCGTACATAGGAGGCCATGAATCTAAGTTATGATAGATATCATATGTCCAGAGAATTATCCTTAGTTGATCCAATAGACCCCAAAGAAAAACGATAAGATTACTATCATGTTCCTTCCAATGGTGAGTCTTCTCTTGACATATAACTATCTCCATCGTCTGCGATTGAACATTATGTTTCAACCCAACTCCAAGATCATATAGGTAGTGCTCGTAGATATACTCAGCAAGTGGATGTGCACAACCCTTTCTTATGATAATACGAGATTGTATATCATTAGACATCTTGTATGATAGTGACAAAATACCCTTCCAAAGTTGGGTTCACTCACCCTATTGTTGTTCACCAAAATCAATTATTAAGTGACGTATAATATACGACACACACATCTTAGATCCTCAATACAATTATATATTGTATGTGATGCCGTTTTATAATGTGTTGAGAAACTTTCATAGCCTCGGACCACCACACTATTCCCCTGTTATCCCCGCTCGACCCAGCTACATTCTTATTACCTGAAAGGAATTGTGAAGCAAAAGGGTGAGCACAACTAGCTCAGTAAAGAATATCATGACTAAAGATAATTAAATTATCAATAGCCTTCATTAGTAATAAATCAGAGATTTAGAACATATGGTAGATGATAAAACTTTTCAACCATAGTTAGCAAGCAGAAACTAGCAATCCATTAAAAGAGTCAAATAGAACATAATGTCTATTATCTTCTATGTTAAAAGTCCACCAACAATGTTTTATCCTCAGTAACATCAATCAACAGCCTCGCCCACAATCATATGAATAACTCATAATCATAATTGTGGTTTCAAATTCTTTTCTCATCCAGACGAAGATAATTTACATCACCGCCTTTTAATCGAAACATCAAAGATCATGGTTATACCAAATCACGCCTCTGCTCATAACCATACTAATAAGTTCATCTTTGCACTACGGGCCAAAGATATTCAACTACAGGTCATCTTCGCACTACGGGCCAAAGATATTCAACAACAGGTCATCTTTGTACTACACGCCAAAGATATTCATCAACAATTCATCTTTGCACTACAGGCCAAAGATATTCATATCTCAAAGAAATATATAATCATTTTAGAATTATATAAACAATAATTATAATCATGTTGTTCAATTCACCTTTGCACTTAGGCTAAAAATATTCAATTGTAAATTCAATGGTCATGATCATATCAGTCAATAATTCATCTTTGCACTACTGGCCAAAGAGAACCCATAGTCACGATCATATTAATAATCTACCCATCTTTACACTTAAGTCAAAGAAAAATTTCATCATCGGGATTATAAAAATGTTATATATGATAATAAAAATAATACGATCAACAATTGCATTTAATTTCAAGAGTAAGATTCATAAATCAATGATTTTATAACACCTTAATCCAAATGTTATAAATCACTTAATAATCTCATAATCTAATATTATTAATACTACCACAATATTTTAATCATTTCTTAAACTTATAAACAATTTATTTTAATTGTTTACACTTTACTAATTATTGCATTTAATCATACTAAAATGCCAAACTCATAAGATTTCATCACCAATAACCAACAACCTCATCAAAAAATCAAGATATACCATATATAGGATTCCCAAGCCATAAAATCCTATTTTTTTCAATTTTGTTACTTCACATAACATATTTAATTTATTTATTCATAACTAGTCCATTTTCATGAAAAATACTAAATCAGTTCCAAAACTATTTCTTTTCTGGGATTTAGCATAATATAGTCCCATATTTATCATATATTTTTCTCGAAATTTTAAAAATTCATTTACTATTTTTCACATGGCCAAAACTGCCGAATATTTAGACATTTTTAATAAATTGTACTTTTATTCAAAAATTCCAAACTTTACAGAATATACTGATGTTATATAGATGTACTCCCAATAAAAATTTCACCAATTTTGGAGTTAACCACAAGGAGTTATAAGGGTTTACTTTTAAAATAGTCTTTTCCCATAAAATTCATAACTCATAATCTATACATCCAAAAATTGCCATTTTTGGACACAATCTAGGAAACTCATCAAATTATCATTTCAAATTTTTCCAAAATTTTTGAAGGTCAGAAAAAGTACGAAACTGAAAAACATAATAACCCTTAAAATCCCCTACCTCAAAAGAGCAAGATTTACGATAGAATGTTTGATGAAAAGTCAAGGAAACTTGCACTGAATAGCAACTCTCCAAGTATCTAAAGACTCACAAAAATACGCTCGAGAATATAGAGAGAGAAAACTTCAGTTTCTGGTGTGATTTTCAATTCAAACTTAAGCGTCTATTTTATAAGTAAATGCTAGAACGCCAAAGGAGACTAAAATAATAAAATATAATATAATTATTCTCCTTGGAAAAATTAGCAGCCCAGCAGCCCTCCATCATTGAAATTCAATTAATTTGGCAGCCCACATGCATTCAAACCAAAGTGGGTCCCTCCTCATTTTAATAAATATATTTTATTTCCGAAACTTCATTAATTCATAGAAAATAGTCCGTTTATCAGGAAAATACAAATTTTATGTCCATTCCACACGAAATCGAATTCTCTACAACTTTACAGAAGAAATTTTTTCCAAATTCCTGACCAAAAATATCCGAAATTCACAAACGGATGATTTTAAACACCGTTTCAACACCTTTTAAAATTCATAACAAATCATGCGTTAATTTTCAACGGTTCAAAATTTGTGGACATATACTCAACTCATATATGTATAAAATATCCAAAAATCACAACGATCCAACGGTCGGATTAAAATTACAACTCACGCAATTAAGTTTTAAGAACACCGATTTGAGTTTTTAATACCTCTAATCCGACAAAATACTGATAAAACACCTCAACATTAATTCCTTCATTTATAACCACATAAATAAATCCATCATGATCAAATAAATATTTCTTTATCATATAAATTAATAATTAATTATTAACAAATAATATTACAGAATCACAATTATGACAACCAGGCAGTTCCCAAGAAAGAGGGGACTTTCCAATAAGGATTTCTCCTTACTAGCGTGCAATTAGGTGACCAAACCTCTCCTTGACAGAACTTTCTAGACATTGCCAATAATGCTATCTAATAATATTATCCAAATAATATAAATTATTGATCTGATAATGGGAATACTGTGCAATGATAATTATTGAAAGAACAATAATATAAAATATCAACGCCGCAATTATTGAACCAATAAAATAAAATATTGAACAGTAATTACTGTAACAATTATTGAGTAGTGCCTTCTTACGTAAGAATCAATAATTCAAAAATACAGTGCAATACCGTGTTCTACTGCGGCAACCACGCCAGACATCGTATTTCAACCACCGTGTATTCCAACAAAGGTTAATTAAATAACTACTGCCAATTATTTATAAAAACTCAAACTTTTTTGTTTTCTTCATCCGAATGCTTATTCTCATTATGGGGCCCATAATTGATCATTACCGTCGCATTTAAATATTCTCCGACAACAAGAATATTCCACGACCAAACGAATATTCCCCGACAGAAATGAGTATTTTATAACCACTTGCACATTTTGAAAATTTTACATATATCACCCTTAACTTTAAACTTTTATCAATTTAACCATTTACTGAATAATAATTATAAGAAAAATTGAATACTTTTATTTCATAAAATTCAGGGTCTTACAACAGCTATAGTTTTTGCCTTGAAGATATGGAGACATTATCTATACGGTGAGAAGTGTGAGATATACACGGACCACAAAAGTCTGAAATATATCTTCACACAGAAGGAGTTGAATATGAGACAGAGAAGGTGGTTGGAATTAATAAAAGATTATGACTGTGATATTTTATATCATCCGGGGAAGGCAAATGTAATAGCCGATGCGCTAAGTAGTAAGGGTAGAGAGAAACTGTCAATGTTAACAACTCAGAATGAGTTGATAACAACAATGACAAGAATGGAATTAGAAGTTAAGTTATAGGAGGAGGCGTGGAAATGTTATTTTCCATGGAAACCCAACCGACCATAGTGGAACGGGTTAGGGGAGTACAATCGAGCAACGAGGAATGAAAGCAGATGAAGAAGAGGGTAGAAGATGAAGAGAAGACTAAGTATAACCTCGATAAGGAGGGATTACTTCGTTTTGAAGGACAAATTTGGGTTCCAAATGGTTCTGAATTAAAGGAAGAAATAATGATGGAGGCTTATAGTTCGAGGTACTCGATATATCTCAGTAGTACGAAGATGTATCAAGACCTTCGTAAGAACTTTTGGTGGCCAAACATGAAGAGGGAGATAGCAGAATATGTTAGTAGGTGCTTAACTTGTCAAAAAGTTCAAGCTGAACACCAACGACCGAGTGGGTTGTTGCAACCGTTAGAAATTCCAAAGTGGAAATGGGAGCATATCACAATGGACTTTGTGGTGGGACTTCCAACAACAAGGAAAGGATACGATGCTATTTGGGTGATAATGGATCGATTGACGAAATCGGCTCATTTTCTACCAATAGGAGTTAGGTATAACCTAGATCAGTTAGCTAAGCTGTATGTCAAGGAAATTATTTCCAGACATGGAGTACCTGTTTCAATTGTGTCAGATCGTGATCCACGATTCACATTGAACTTTTGGAGGAGTTTGCAAGATCAAATGGGAACGTAGTTAAGATTGAGTACGTCGTATCATCCTCAGACTGATGGTCAGAGTGAACGGACAATTCAAACGCTTGAAGATATGTTAAGATCTTGCGTTATGGATTTCAAAGGGAGTTGGGACGAGTATCTACCGTTGGTGGAATTTTTGTACAACAATAGTTTTCACGCTACTATAGGCATGCCGCCTTACAAAGCGTTGTATGGAAGAAAGTGCCGAACTCCATTGTGTTGGGATGAGGTGGGTGAACGTCGGATGTTGGGACCTAAGATGGTACAGCAAACGGTGGACATGGTGAAGTTAATACGTGCTCGATTAGTTGCTGCTCAAGATAGGCAGAAGAAGTATGCGGATCCTCATAGTGAAAAGAGAGAATTCGATGTAGGATCTTTTGTTTTTCTGAAAGTATCACCTTGGAAGGGGAAGATACGTTTGGAAAGAAAGAGAAGTTAAGTCCAAGGTTTGTAGAACCTTTTGAGATTTTAAGAAGGGTAGGAGAGGTGGCTTATGAAGTAGCCTTACCTCCAGAAATGGAACGCATTCATAATGTGTTTCATGTGTCAGTGTTACGTCCTTATAAATCGGACTATAAACACGTAATAAAGTATGAATCTATTCTGATAGAGAAATACTTGTCCTACGAGGATCTTCAAGTTCAAATTATTGACAGGAAGGAACAAATATTAAGAAATAAGGTAATACCTTCAGTAAAGGTGTTATGGAGAAACCACAATGCTGAAGAAGCAATGTGGGAGCTCGAGAGTAAAATGAAGGAAGATTTTCCTCATTTGTTCATGTAATTATAAGCTAAGATTCTGGGGACAGAATCCTTATAAGGGGGGAGAGAATGTAACGCCCGAGAAAATCGGATTTTTATGACAATTAAATTTTTTTATTTGATTGTGTGAATTAAATGAATTTAATTGATTTATTTTATGAGTATATTGTGAAGGTCGTTCTATGACTTAGAATGTGCTAATGTGGTTAGTAATCTGGCTACGTGGTAGAATTAATTGATTAGAATTTCCAAGATGAAAATAAATATTTTTCGAGAAATTTCTGTAAAAACACTATTCATCCATTTCTGTTTGGGAAATTATTTTGAAATTCCGAGAAACGCGTAATGATAGAATATCGAGATAAGATGAAATATCTAATAATATTTCATTTATGGCAAACGGAGTTTTTGCCTACGGACTTAAAACCTAAGGGTTGAGTAAATTGATTTCCGAGAAGGAAATGAAATGCGTAGAAAGAATTGTGTTATGGTTAAAGCGGGTGTTATACAATTATAATAATATTTAGTATCTACGTATAATAGGATGAGTTAATACGAAGTACAATATGATTTTCGTACGAGTATTATACGTGAAGAATACGTGAATTGTACGTATAGAATACGATTCGTATTAGGGAATTAAGTTAAGACTTAATGTTAATTCATTTGGGTTGGATTATGTTTAGTTTAATCAATTGAATGAGCAAGCCCAAGGGATTAGTTGGTTAAGCCAAATTCAAGGCCCAATATTAGATTGGTTAAGCCCAATGCAAGAAAACCGAACCGTGGATCGAACCAGTGGGTCACCAAATGGGTAAAACCCATGGGGCAACCCATGGGGATAACCCATGGGCAAGGGTGGGCCGGCCCTTGGTGTGCAACGCAAGATTGATGCTTGGTCATCAAGCATTTTACTTGGTGACCAAGTGTGAATAGTAAGGAGGTGGGTTGTTTATTGTCAAGATTGCCCTCCATTTCATTTTCTATAAATAGAAAGCCAAGGTTGGTCATTTGGGAGTTTTTCAATTGCCCAACTTAGATTATTTGAGAGTGAAAGAGAGCTAGACTCATCAAAACATACACTTTGGAAGATTTGATTTACAGTTTTCCAAGAGATTATTTAAGAGTTCGTAAAGGTAATATTCCTTATTTCTCATAACATTTCTTTTGGTTTTCTTTTATCATGGAGAATCATAAATGGGTGGTGTATGTCTTGTATAGTGGATTAAGAATGACTTAGTATAGATTCAATCTGTATAAGTCATGAATTCATAGAAATCATAAGGTTCGATATAGTTTTAAACCATGAAAGTATTGATTGTTGAGATCGATTGTTAATAAACAATTGGACTCCATCAATACGTTAATATATGCATCTTGCTTGGTTAGGATGTAGATATGAAATCCATGGAGTATTTCATGTGATTTGGCCTAGAGAACGTTAATAATGAAGTTATGACGAATTTCACGAAAATAGACGTTGAACGTTAAAAACGTTAAAATTCTGGATTGGAGGTCAAAAGTTGCCATGAGACTTGAAAACATTGTTTTTCAATGTCAACATGTGAGATAGGGTATTTAAGAGTTGTGGGTTCGAGAATCGTCGGATTCTGACTTAAAACGAAGAAAATGAGTATTGAACTCTCATTAACATTTACGAACGCTTAGAAAATGAACTCAATAATGAATTTTAAGTTAACAGATTCAAAAGTGTTGAATTCTTATATGAACACGTAGAGTATGTCATTTATGACGTGTAGGCTTTTGAACGGACCAAATCGAACCTATAACGAAGATGTTATGGCTCCGGGAATCTCACAAAAAAATTTATCTGTTGAAAAATTCTAGTATTGAGGTCTGGGGCCGCGGTGCCAGAGATAATGTTAAAATGTCACGCCGTAGCGCCAAAAGACAAATGTAGTTACATCTTCGCTAAATGGCGTCACAGCCACCAACCGATAGAGTAAATGTCATCGTACATGACCAATGAGACCGGGACCTAGCTATCGAAACTGGCGTAAGTAATTGAGCCTTGAACTAATAGGGTCACGCCACAACACTATATAGAGTGTTTGATAGATGACTTAGGTTTTGAACTTCAATTGTTCAGAGACCTATAAGAGAAATGTTTGTGCACTTCATAAGTGTATTAAAGCTATTCCTATACTACCTGTACTAAGGTATATGGTATTAAAACTTAGGAATTTGATGTATGATAGTAAGTTATGAACAAAGAATGCAAAGTGTTGTCAATGAACCCTAATTGGTAAATAACATTGGTACTTCGCCGACAATGTTAGAGTCCGGTTAATAACATAAGTTAATTAATAAGCCGGGGCGAGGGATAATAAGTCAAGTTAACTTTAGTAATGATATTAAGTTAACTAAGACTTAGAAGAGAAAGAAGTTGGTAGGAACAATGTGAATAATTGTTTGATAGCTAATTACAGTGTGCTATGTGAATATATCATGTAGATTCTGTAAAGGCTTTGGTCAGTCGATTAAGTTATTTGAAGACGCTGAAAGGAAAGTTTTCTTAACGCTTGTCAAACTTTCAAGTTAGCCAAGTTTTATGTGATTCATTGAACTGAATTGCATGACTGGTTTTAAAGAAAGGGTCAATGCCAGATTTAACTCGGCTAGACTACTCGTAAGATATAGATTGAATGATATTCATATTTTTCTATATAGAAATGTTAACGCTATCCTATGTCAAATAATTGGTACGGATGTGAAGGTAAGGTTTGTCTATGAACAAACAAAAGTATTTGTCATCGATTATTCGATGGGCACGCGAGTTTGCCAAATGTTAAACATAAATATGTTTAATGAATGAGTGTTGATCAACATAGAGTACTATAGGCTGATCACCTAGAAGTGCTCGTAAGTAATGTGGATGTACTGACCTTAGTCTTTGTGATATCCTTTTCAAGTATGAAAATGTAAAGTTATCGTTCATGGTCTATCGAATTGGCTTCAAAATTCCTAATCTACTCTATACTTTGGAAATTGATGTTATGAAATGTTAAAATATTATTGTTTCATAATACTTCATAACTATTTGTTCAGTTATGTAGGAATTTTCATATAATTCACGAATGTGGTATTACTGTTATCCTTTGTTAAAACTTGTTGAGCTTGTTATGCTCACTTCTTGCGTGAATTATATGATTGCAGTTAAGGATGAACGTCCTGAGAATGCTAAGAGAGATAAGGGCAAGGCTAAGATGGATACTTAACCATCGTGTAATAGACTAGTATGTTTGTATGTATTATACATTATGAACAACGAACGATGTAATCGGTTTATGAACCTGGGAAGGATTATACTTTGATTATAATAAGAAGATAGTAATTACATTCATTTTGTTGTATTTTAATGGAATGATTGTATGGTTATGAGTACAGTGTAGCACCATATGTCGGGTTGGAAGATACCCGAATTTGGGGGCGTCACAAAAATAATAAAGAATGGAATAACAGAAGTTCTCTTCATGAATACGAAAGAAATAATACCCCTTACGAGTACAACAAATAATATCCCTTACCTTATAAAGAAGAGTACTCCGACGGGTAGGACGGGGATATACATGAAGAAACTTGCACTACGCTCAAATCTTTCTTAAACTCTAAAGAAAATACGCTCAAGATTATAGATGAAGAATTCTCTCTACAGTTTCTCTCTCTAGAATTTCAGTGAATTCATAAGAAATAATGAAGGAATGAGCTTCTATTTATAGAAGAATCGACTGAATAGTAACTAATTCTTGAACGGTCCAGATTGATTTACTTTTAAACGAACGGTCCAGATTTGTTTACTATAAAATATTCTAATAAAACAAAATCTTTTAAATAAAATATAATATATTCTATTTATAATCTAATAAAACGAATAACTTTATAAAAGTATTTTGTTTTATATAAAAAGCTTTTCTGTTTTATTACATTAATAATACTAATAAAACAAAATATCAACGTCATTATTATAATTCACACTATTAATCGACCAAGTCTTTCCCAGGAAAGAGGGGGCTTTCCAATAAGGATTTCTCCCTATTGGCGTGCAATTAGGTGACCAAACCTCTCCTTGGCAGAACTTCTAGACATCGTTAATATTGCAAATAATAATATTAATAACTTCGTCGTCTCAATATAAAATATCAACAATAATTGAATCAATTAACGTGAGATACTATGCACATAATTCAAGCAATAATTGAACAAAACGAAAGTGACTTCTCACGTAAGCATCAATAATCAATACTGGTGCAGGCTACTATGCAACCACGCGTATTCTCGTGCTTTTTAACACCGGTGTTTCAACAAGCAATCAGTAAAACCAATCTGGACCGTCCGTTTAAAGTAAATCGATCTGGACCGTTCATGGATTGGTTACTATTCAGTCCATTCTTCTATAAATATAAGCTCATTCCTTCATTATTTATTACAAATTCACTGAAACTCTAGAGAGAGAAACTATAGAGAGAATTATTCTTCTATCTTGAGCGTATTTCTTTAGCGTTTAAGAAAGCTTTGAGCTTAGTGAAAGTTTCTTCAAGTATATCCCCGCCCTACCATCGGAGTACTCTTCTTTATAAGGTAAGGGGTATTATTTTTTTTCATATTCATGAAGAGAACTTCTGTTATTCCATTCTTTATTATTCTGTTGGAATAACCTATATACGCGGTCTACCCTATACTTGGTGATATTCTATTGTTATTCCATTCTTTATTATTCTGTTGGAATATCCTGTCTGTGTGTTTTACGCCGGACTGGTTAAAATTTTATTATTACATTGGAATATCCTGTCATGCATTTTATCTTGGACTTGGTTCCGCCTTTTATTATTACATTGGAATATCACAATCGGTCGTATTACACGACTAACACGGTTCCGTTATTTATTGTTCTGTTGGAATAACCTATCTATGCAAAGTACCGCATGCATGGTGATTTATTTTGTTATTCCATTCTTTATTATACTCAGTTGGTTAAAGTTTTGACTTCTATACTCCATGAAATTAGTGGAATATCCTTGATATTTACGCTTCATCCAGTATCTTTCATGGAAATATTCTTCTGAGCATTCTTGAATTTTACTCTACAAAGAAGTATCATGTTGACAATTTGGACGCTATTAGTTCCTGGATAAATTAATTCTTGAACTTGTTTTATTGAATTCTTATATCATTTTCATCATCCTCATATTTATATTTTGTTGAAAGTCATCTGTGGCATGTAGTGCATAGATGGACTTGGTATGATTGTGACCATGGATTATTCGGTGTAATCATAACCGTAATGTTACAAATGATGTGGTAAAAGTCCTTATTGGCCCGTAGTGCATTGATGGACAGTTGTTGGCATGATCATGACCATTGATGAATACACAAATATCCTTGGCCCGTAGTGCATGGATATTTTGTGGTTGTGATACTAATGAATATCCTTGGTCGTAGTGCCGGGATGATGTAGATTATTTATTAAGCTGAGTCCCAGCGATAAAAGTGATGAAAAACCTTTTAAGTCATAAAAGATAGTAGATTTTATCCTCTACTTGATTCTTTTAATGGATTTCATGTTCCGTTGCGGTTAAACTTGATGTCTATTGTATTTTATCAGTTTAACACTGTTGAAGACTAATGATAATTTATTCTGCATTATCTTAGTCATAATATTTCTTACTGGGCTAGTTGAGCTCACCCTTTCTTTCACTTTCTCTTCTTGAAATGAGAACGTGGCCAGGACTAGTCGGGGAACGAGTGATGGTCCGGATGATAGTATTAGTAGTCCTCACTATTACATTAAATAGTGTGACAATAAATGTAATGAGGACTTATTCTGAAAGTGGATATTATCTAGAAGACAATATTTGTATTAAAACTCACTGCTCTCTTGTTGTATATTAAAGATTGTATTTGTATTCTGTACCATGTATTTGGCGACTCAGAATAGGTGATGTATACCTATTTTGGGGGCGTCACAGTTGGTATCAAAGCTTAGGGATATGATCCTCACGAGATGTGAGACAAGAACTAGGAGGGAGAGCAGGGAATTCCTTCGCTAGTATGACCTACCTAAGTTTATTTGGTATTTAATTGGTTGGTCATAGTATAGGGATAATATGTGATATGTTAATTAACCCTTGTTTTGTTGCAGTATTTGAAAATGGCATCCGAGAATGTTAAGAACATCAATGGAGCACAGGAGACCGTTGAGTGTCCATAGATCAATAATCAGGACAATGTGCATCAGGAAGGCGACAATCCTAATGCAAATAACAACACTGACCAAATGATGAATGATGAAATGTTTCGAGGCTTCATGCAATTCATACAACATCAGGCGAGAGCAGCTCCTATCCAAAATGAAGGTGGAAACACTGGCAACTCTCGGACGATCACCGCCAAACAGTTCAAGGAGCTGGGACCACCGGAGATTTTTGGAGAGGTAAAACCACTTAAGGCGGAGACGTGGATAAAGCAGATCAACAAGATATTTGATATCTTGGGAAGCTCCGAGGAGCAAAAGGTTTTTTTTGCCACCTTCATGTTGCGGGCAGAGACAGATTACTGGTGGAAATTTCTAAAGCGTACTCAACCTGCCGCACTGAAGATGTCATGGGAGAAGTTCCAAGAACTGTTCAACGACAAGTACTTTCCTGAAAGTATTCGTCACATGAAAGAGGTAGAGTTCATTAAACTAGAACAAAACAACATGACTGTGTCGCAGTACGAAGCCAAGTTTGCAGAGTTATCCCGGTTTACGTCCCATTTGGTTGATAATGAGGAGAGAATGGCACGAATGTTTCTAAGATGTTTGAAACCTAAGATACATCAATATCTTATCTCTCATAAATTGTGTTTGTATTTAGATGTTGTTAATAGGGCTCAGTTATTGGAGCGCGATAATGAGTCAACCCAACCAAAAGAGAACAACCGGCAAAATGATAATACCAAAGGATAATACCATCGTCGAGCGGTGACAATAAGTGTGGAGGAATTGACATGCCGAAATGGTAACCACTTCGGTAATCATGGCCAAAGCAATAAGAATGGACATTTCAAGAAGAGGAGATTCAACAATGATGGAAAGACGTCAGCACCAGCACCTATTGTTAAGGAAGGAGAAAACCACCTATCATATGCTTCAAATGCGGAGGGAGGGACACATCACAAACTGCGCGCGATGTCAGTCAAAGCATGTTATAATTGTGGAAGAGAAGGTCACCTAGCCCGATTTTGTCGTTCATCGAAGACAAGTTCACTAGGATGGAGGCACCAAAGGACGCCCCAAAAAAGTCAAAGCCAGGTAGTGCAAGGGAGAGCGTTTGTCGTGACCTCCCGGAAAACAAGGAACCCGAATGAGGTCATCACGGGTAAGCTTATCATAAACTCTAGCGAAGTTTATACCTTATTTAATACCGGTTCTACCAATTCTTTTATTTCTCCTACTTACGCCAACATTTAAATTTGACTCGAGAAATTAGACTTTGACTTATCTCATTGAAACTTCGTTGGGAGAAACCTTCATTACATCCACTATTTATAAGTCTTGTTTGGTTCAAATCGGTACCCTCACATTACCTGTCGATCTTATTTCATTGAAAATACTTGCATTTGACGTAATTCTAGGGATTGATTGGTTAACCACTCATCATGCAAAAATTGATTATTTTTGTAAAGTTATTAGCTTTCATATTCCTAACCAACCTATTATACGAATTCAAGCAACCAAACCATTAACATCAATCACAATCATCTCAAGCCATAAAGCTATTTATTTATTGAAAAATGGATGTCAAGCTTTCTTAGCTCATGTCACGGATCTAAACAAAAATACGTCAGTTTTGAATGATATTTCTATTGTTAATGAATTTTGACGTATTCCCTGAAGAACTTCCTGGCCTACCCCCAGAGCATGAAATTGAATTTTGTATTGACCTTGAACCCAGTACAAAACCCATTTCCAAAGCCCCATATCGAATGGCTCCTATTGAACTTCAGGAGTTAAAGACCCAACTGCAGGAATTGTTAGACATTGGCTTTATTCGTCCTAGTACTTCTCCTTGGGGTGCTCCTGTTCTATTCATGAAGAATAAAGATGGGAGTATGCGACTTTGTATTGATTATCGGGAGTTGAATCATGTCACCATCAAAAATAGGTACCCATTGCCACGTATTAATGACCTGTTTGACCAGTTGCAAGGTGCCAAATTCTTTTCAAAGATTAATCTTCATTCCGGTTATCACCAATTGAAGATTATAACCGATGACATTCCAAAGACGACTTTCAGAACTCAGTACGGGCATTATGAATTCCTAGTCATGTCTTTTGGATTGACTAATGCTCCTGCTGCCTTCATGGATATGATGAACCGAGTATTCAAGAAATATTTGGATCACTTTGTGGTCGTCTTTATTGATGCCATCCTTATTTATTCCAAAAGCCGTGAAGATCGTGAGCAACACTTGAGGCAGATACTTCAAAAGCTTCGTGAATATAAGATTTATGCCAAGTTGAAGAAATGCGAGTTCTGGCTTTAGGAAGTAGCATTCCTTGGGCACGTGGTATCAAGTCATGGAATATCTGTTGACCCAGCAAAGATTGAAGCTATTCAAAGCTGGGAGCAACCTAAATCAGTGACCAAAGTATGTAGCTTTCTCGGCTTAGCTGGTTATTATCGGAGATTCGTAGAAGGGTTTTCTCGAATCTCTACTCCCTTAACTCAGCTGACTCGAAAAGATACAAAATTCGGTTGGAGTGAGGAATGCTGGAAGAGTTTTCAAGAACTCAACAAGAGACTCATTTTAGCACCTATTCTGACAATACCATCTGGCTCGGAGGGATTTGTCATCTACAGTGATGCTTCAGGCGAAGGGTTAGGATGTGTTCTCATACAACATGGTAAAGTCATAGCCTATGCCTCTCGACAACTCAAAGAATATGAGAGGAATTATCCTACTCATGATCTAGAGTTGGCAGCAGTCATTTTTGCACTAAAGATTTAAAGGCATTACTTGTATGGGGAGAAAGTTGAGATCTTTACGGATCATAAAAGCCTCAAATATTTCTTCACTCAAAAGGAACTCAACATGCGACAGCGACGTTGGCTTGAACTATTGAAAGATTATGATCATACCATCCAATACCATCTTAGAAAAGTGAACGTGGTAGCTGACGCATTGAGTAGAAGATCATATGCGGGTACGAGTGCGATATTGTCAACGCAAAGGCCAATTTTATATGACTTGCAAAGGATGGAAATAGAGATAAAGACTCCAGGGACCCACGTGATGATGGCGAATATACGAGTAAAACTGACTTTAATCGATAAAGTTATAGCTGCTCAAGCTACAGACCTGGAGTTGATGCATATGAGGAAGAAAGTACAAGAAGGTGCTATGCCGGAAGCAAAAATCGATGAAGAAGGAATACTTCGAGTCAACTCCAGACTTTGTGTTTCTAACGACCCTGATTTAAAGTATAAAATCATGATGGATGCGCACAACACACCGTTTGCAATCCATCCTAGGAGTACCAAAATGTATCATGATCTTTGACATACATTTTGGTTGGGCAATATGAAGAGGGAGATAGCGTTGTTTATCTCAAGGTGTTTAACTTGTCAACGAGTCAAGCCGGAGCATCAACTACCAAAAGGTCCATTGCAACCACTTAAAATTCCAGAATGGAAGTGGGAGCACATTACCATGGATTTTGTTACTGGTCTTCCCAAGGTTTCTCAAGGCATAGATGAAATTTAGGTCATTGTTGATAGATTGACCAAGTCTGCTCATTTCTTACCTATACGAGAAACTTATACACTTGATCGTCTTGCTCGTATATACATAAACAAGGTTATAAGATTGCATGGTATGCCAGTATCCATAGTTTCTGATCGAGACCCAAGATTCACTTCACGATTTTGGGTTAGTTTACAAAAAGCTATGGGCACGGATTTACGATTTAGTTAGTTGACGAATCATCCTCGATCGGACGGACAATCAGAGAGGACTATTCAAACTCTTGAAGATTTATTAAGACTATGTGTCCTTGACTTCAAGGAAAGTTGGGACAAGTTCTTACCATTGGTGGAGTTTTCCTACAACAACAGCTATCAAGCAAGTATTGGCATGGCTCCATTCGAAGCGTTGTATGGAAAAAAGTGTCATTCTCCAGTATGCTGGGATGAGGTGGGTGAAGCAATGTTGTTGGGATCGGAGTTGGTATGTATAACTACGGAAAAGATTCAAACGATCCGACAACGTATAAAAACCTCACAAGACTGACAAAAGAGTTATGATGATCTTCATCGAAAGGACGTGGAATTCGATATTGGAGATCATGTGTTGTTACGTGTTGCTCCATGGA
Organism: Panax quinquefolius; assembly: GCA_020205615.1. NCBI lineage: Eukaryota > Viridiplantae > Streptophyta > Magnoliopsida > Apiales > Araliaceae > Panax > Panax quinquefolius. The sequence continues at coordinate 47,519,434 of CM035168.1, read as the reverse complement.
AAGGAGTTACGAGATTTGGAAAGAGAGAAAAGCTCAATCCTCGATTCATTGGCCCATTTTTAATCCTCGATTGAGTAGGGATTGTAGCCTATAGACTCTCTTTACCGCCAAGTATGTCTCGTGTTCATAACATTTTTCATATATCCATGTTACATAAATATGTGAAAGACCCGAACCACATTATTGAGTTAGAACGGGATGAAATAGCGGAAGATTTAACGTATGAAGAGGTTCCTGTTCTAATCTTTGATAAGAAGGAACATATTCTACGCTCCAAGGTTATACCTAAAGTCAAAGTTTTATGGAGGAACCACGATGTTGAGGAAATGACCTGCGAGTTAGAATCTGAAATGAAATCAAGGTATTCTTACCTCTTCGACATACCAGGTACGTACCCTAATTTCGAGGGCAAAATTTCATAAGAAGGGGAGATTGTAAGACCCCAACTTTTATGAATAAAGATTAATTTTCTATAATTATTATTTTTGAATGAATTTGATATAATGTTATAGTTATGGGTAATATTTAGAAATTTTGCAAAGTACGCAAGTTGTTTATAATATTCGATTGGTCGGGGAATATTCGTATGACGGCACAATCATTGGTGGACCCCACAATAAAATTATTATCGGATTGAGAAAACGACAAAAATATTTGTATGAAAATAATGGCGGAAGTTTTACCGTTAACTATTGAAACACCCGGAGTTAAAAGTACAGGAATACGCGTGGTTGCATAGTAGCACACGGTATTGATTATTGATGCTTACGTGAGAAGTCACTCAGTTTTGTTCAATTATTGCTTCAGTAATTGTTGTATAGTATCTCACGTTAATTGATTCAATTATTGTTGATATTTTATATTGAGATGACGAAGTTATTAATATTATTATTTGCAATATTAACGATGTCTAGAAGTTCTGCCAAGGAGAGGTTTGGTCACCTAATTGCTTTGCGCCCCGATAGGGAGAAATTCTTATTAGAAAGCCCCTCTTTCCGAGAACGACACAGGTCGATTAATAGTGTGAATAATAATAATGATGATGAAGTTTTGTTTTATTAGTATTATTAATGTAATAAAATGTAAAAGCTTTTATAAAAATGAAATACTTTTATAAAGGTATTCGTTTTATTAGGCTAATAGTAAAATCTTTTATATAAAGCGAATACTTTTTAAAGTTATTCATTTTATTAGACAATAATTAGAATATATTATATTTTATTATGCATAGTGTTTGCATAGTGCCTGCATAATAAAATCTTTTTAAAAGTTATTCATTTTATTAGATTATAAATAGAATATATTATATTTTATTATAAACCAATCTGGACCGATTCGTTTAAAGTAAATCGATCTCGACCGTTCATGGATTAGTTACTTATTCATCCATTCTTCTATAAATAGAAGCTCATTCCTTCATTATTTCTTACGAATTCACTGAAACTCTAGAGAGAGAAACTGTAGAGAGAATTATTCTTCTATGTTGAGCATATTTCTTTAGCGTTTAAGAAAGCTTTGAGCGTAGTGCAAGTTTCTTCAAATATATCCCCACCCTACTGTCGGAGTACTCTTCTGTATAAGGTAAGGAGTATTATTTTTTTCATATTTATGAAGAGAACTTCTGTTATTCCATTCTTTATTATTTTATTGGAATAACCTGTATACGTGGTCTACCCTATACTTGGTGAAATTCTATTGTTATTCCATTCTTTATTATTCTGTTGGAATATCCTATCTCATGCGTTTTACATGGGACCTAGTTCCGCCTTTTTATTATTACATTGGAATATATATGTATGCATGCGTTTTTGGGGACACGGTTCCGCCTTTGTTATTTTTTGTTTGCATGCATATGCATGCGTTTCACGCCGGACATGGTTCTCTTTATTATACTTTGGAATATCCTCATCGCGTCGATATTACTTTGACACAGTTCCGTTATTTATTGTTCTATTGGAATAACTTTTGCATACATGCAAGCAATCTTAGAATGCATGGTGATTTCTTTTGTTATTCCATTCTTTATTATACTCAGTTGGTTAAAGTTTTGACTTCTATACTCCATAAAATTAGTGGAATATACTTGATATTTACGCTTCATCCAGTATCTTTCATAGAAATATTCTTCTGAGCATTCTTGAATTTTACTCTACAAAGAAGTATCATGTTGATAATTTGGACATTATTAGTTCCTGGATAAATTAATTCTTGAACTTGTTTTATTGAATTCTTATATCATTGTCATCATCCTCATATTTATATTTTGGTGAAAGTCATCTGTGGCCTGTAGTGCATAGATGGACTTGGTATGATTATGACCATGGATTATTCGGTGTAATCATGACCGTAATGTTACAAATGATGTGGTAAAAGTCCTCATTGGCCCATAATGAATTGATGGACAGTTGTTGGCATGATCATGACCATTAATGAATACATAAATATTGTGAATAGGGCTCAGTTATTGGAGCGCGATAATGAGTCAGCACAACCAAAAGGCAACGACCAACAACACGATAATAATCATACCGATGGCAACGACCATCAGAACAATGATAACCATCGTGGGGGAAATTATCATGCCAAGAATGGTAACCACTTCGGTGGTAATCATGGCTAAGATAATAGAAGTGGAAAATTCAAGAAGAGAAGATTTAACGATGATGGGAAGACGTCAGCACTAGCACCTGTTGTTAAGGAAGGAGAACGACCGCCGGTCGTATGTTACAAATGTGGAGGGGAGGGACACATCAGTCCAAACTGTACGCAATAGTCCAAAGCGTGTTTCAATTGTGGAAGAGAAGGTCACTTAGCCCGATTTTATTGTGCACCAAAGTCAAGTCCAATTTGGGGCGGTGGCACCAAAGCGGATCTACTGGACAAAACAAAGTCGGTGGTTTCAGGAAGAGCATTTTTCGTGACTTCTCAAAAAGTGAGTAACCCGAACGAAGTTAGCACGGGTTAGTTAACTATAAATTCTTGCGAAGTTTATACCTTATTAGATACCGGTTCTACCCATTCTTTTATCTCTCTTGCTTGCGCTCAATGTTTAAATTTGACCCTAGAGAAGTTAGACTTTGACTTATTGGTTGAAATTTTGTTAGTAGAAACCTTCGTTACCTCCACTATTTATAAATCTTGTTTGATTCAAATCGACACTTTTACGTTACCTGTCGATCTTATCTCTTTAAAAATACCGGCCTTTGATGCGATTTTAGGAATTGATTGGTTAATTACTCATCATGCTTTTCGTAAGGTTGTTAGCTTTCATATTCCTAACCAACCTATTATGCGAATTCGAGAAACCAAACCACAAAAATCAATCATTGTCATATCAAGCCATAAGTAAAGAGCCCCGATTCGCTGGTGACTTCCTTGTGTGGAATGCACCGAAGCCAAACTTTCCGTAGGGGACGTTGTGAATAACGGTGGCAAGTTGATAGGTATCAATGTGACGTACTATCCAAGTCTTGGATGAGAGTCATAGTTTTGAATGATATTTCTGTCATTAATAAAATTTTCTGACGTGTTCTTGAAGACTTCTTAGCCTACCCCTAGAGCTTGAAATCGAGTTTCATGTCGGGGTACTATTCACGGGGTACTATTTACCCAAAAAAATATATTTCTTTTCTATCCAAATTATTTTGTACATGAATATTATTCTTGAATTTTACTCTACAAAGCAGTATCATGTTGACAATTTGGACGTTATTGATTCCTGGATAAATTAAATTATAAATCTTTAAAATTTATTCTTGAACTTGTTTTATTGAATTATTATGTCATTGTCATCATCCTCATACTTATACTGTGATGAAAGTCATCTTTGGCTTACGTGCATAGATGGACTTGGTATGATTATGACCAGGGATTATTCGGTAAAATCATGACCGTAATGTGATGAATGATGTGGTAAAAGTCCTCATAGGCCTGTAGTTCATTAATGGACAATTGTTGGTATGATTATGACCAGGGATTATTCGGTATAATCATGACCATTGATGATTACATGAATATCCTTGGTCGTGGTGCATGGATGATTAAATTTTATTTATTAAGCTGAGTCTCGGCGATAAAGTTGATGAAAAACTTTTTAAATCATAGAAGATAGTAGATTTTATGCTCTACTTGACTCTTCTAATGGATTGTTTATTTTCTAAAATCTATATTTTTATAAATTGGTTATGAGATTATGCGTATAGTATGATGGTGATAGTATAACTAGCATATATATATATATATATATATATGTGTGTGTGTGTGTGTGTGTGTGTGTGTGATTGTATGCTAAATTACGTATGCAAGAAAGAAATTGGTTTTTACAGTGAATATATATATGTGTGTGTGTTTTAACGACGTGAGTTTCAATTTCTATGTTCTAATTCTATTTTTCAAATATTTGTTATACAACTGAATTATTGCAATTATAAGTAGTTTTAATGCTTGAGTTTATGTTTAGACAAAGAATTGTATGTTAATTTCGTTTAAAAGAAAGAGAAACTATTTTTCAGTGTATGTTCTTATACATGGCATATGACAGTAATAAATTTGATGGTTAAAGTTTATACAAATTGTAAAAATTGAACTGTGATTATGTTAATTGGGTATGAAATAAAGATAACAAAGTTTAAAGGAATCAGGTTGGTGTATAATTGTGGTTACTGTTCACTGTGTCAAGAAATATCAAAAATAGAGTTTTGTTGGTTTAAAAATTGGCTTTCAAGGATTTAAGTTTTCTGCTATTGTTGTTTAATTGTGTTAAATTAGTACATGTATTATGGGTAATGTGTATGTGTAATTTGCATAAGTTATACATGTTAATTGGTGTTGGAAATTAAGATATAGTAGCTTTGTTCTGTTCTTCGTTTTATCTTCTATAAGCTCTCAGAGACCTCAAAGACACAAAAATCAAAATTCTGCACTCTCTAATTTTATGATAGCAATACCGACCAATGGCTTTGGCTTTGAGCCACAAAGTGCCATCATCATGCGCCAACGCGTGGCCCACAAAGAAACTATGGTGCCGCAGCGCCAGTTAGCAATAGGTCCAGGAATGACTTTTCTTTTGCACAAAAGTCTATAATTGTTGATGTAATGCAATATGATGATTGTTTTGGTTATTGTGGCATTATAGTGCTGAGAATGAGCATATTATTAATACTTAACGAGTGTTATTATTATTTTATTCATGTAAATTGATTATGTGGTTCAAAATCAAGACATACATAAAATAGGTACTTATTTGTATACAAGTATCTGTAATGACTAATTGTATCCTAATGATATGTGATTAGGATATTGTGAATCAAATTATTCTTGCTTTTTGGCTCATATCATGCAGCAAGTTTTCCTAACTCTAAACTTTCTTTGAGCAAGTTTTCTAACTCTACATTTTCGTTGAGCAAGTTTCTTGTATCTAGTTTATTTATGATGATGCAGGTTTTCTAAACCTTATTCTGATATTGAGCAAGTTATTCTTGTCTTTAACTTGTTATTTAGCATGCAAGTTTATATATCCTGATATACTAATGTTGAACAAGTTTTATCATTCAATTTACTATTTGTTATGCATGCTTAGAACTCAATTCTAAATAACCTTAGCTTAATATTGTTCAAGCAAGGTATGTTATAATTATTCAATGTTTATGCTCTTAGATTATTCCTAAAGCATGACCTTAGTATACAATGTAGATTCAGTTATGATTTATTCCATAGCACAACATTATGAACTTTTATTCAACTACTCCGTAGTTGATGTTCGTTAAATACAAAATTACCTTAAAACTTATCCAAACCAAACTTACTTTGGTGCGGACTTGTATTCTAAATGCTGAGATGAACAACCCTATTATTAGGGGATAATTTACGCATAGCGTTGAAATGTTTGTGCACAATACATTGTACGAAGGGTTGATCCCCCTAAGTACGAGGAGTCCCTATAGTCTTATAACTGTTAAAGTTTAAGTTGAAAGATTACTTATAACTATGGACATATTTCGTGGTCTTATGACCCTCAGATGAATGATTCAGAATTTTGATTATCATTGATAGAACCTATTGTTCAGTTCTATTCAGCCTATTATTGGCAAATGTTGTAAAGTTTTATTCATTTGTTATTTCAAGTGAGCCTTGTTTGCTCACTCTTGCATATATACACTCATTGTAGCTAAAGTTGAGAAGGCCGATGAACCTACAACTAGCAAAGGAAAGGGAAAAATATACAAGTGATGAAGACTTGTAATTTAATGACTTTTATGTTAATAGACTTTATATTTAATGATGTGATGTAATTATTTTATTTCCGCACTTGATTGATGTTAACGTTAGACAACCTGGGATATTTTGGATTTAATGATGTAACCCTTTTATAGGGAGGATTTATGGTTTAAATGTTATTTTATTTGGGTAGATAGTATGATTGTATGGAAAGTGAACACCAAGTCTTAGGGGAATGAAGTACCCAGATTTGGGGGTGTCACATTTGCTGGGAGAGATGTTGCTCTATTGGAGAGAGATGATGCTTTAGCTCATAGAGACACCGCTATTGTTGAGCGGGATGAGGCTAGATCATCCAGAGATGCATTGATTATTGAGCGGGATAGCGCTATATCTGCCTGGGACGTAGCTGTTATAGATAGTACTACAGTGAGGTCCCATACTACTGCTATTGTTGTAGAGATGAGCACGTATATTGATGAGCACAGTGTCACCATGCAGTTGGCTGTGGATTTGTTGGCTTTTGTAGATACCCTCGGGAAGGAGCTCACAATGTTATCTCCTTCTTCGAAGAGAGATGCCATGTTGAACTTGATAGCTCGCATATACACTGATTTATAGATGGGCTTGTATTTTCCTACACAGACTAGCTTAGCCATTTTGTCATGTATAGTACATATTGTATATATCAAATAGCATCGTTTATGGCAAGGAAATATATTTTGATTCACTTCCCTTTTAGTTGTGCCTTGTTACTTGCTTGATATTTGTCTATTTCTTCAGGGCTTGTGATCTTGATGTATTCTGAATTCCCCCTTGATGGATGGACATTGAGATGTCTCATGATCTTTCAAAATGAATCGTTGATCTATGTGTATCCCTACTCTTTGGTGTCTTGGGACTGGTTTCTTTACGTAGTAATGGAGAGGAGTGTGGCTTTCCTCTCTGAGGTTGACCGCACCACAGATAGTCGCATGTACTCCTTTGTATGGGGGAGCCCACGTAGTTCCATCTCTTATGAATTGGTGTTTCTCTTTGAGGACTCAAACGCAGCTTAGATGGTTCCCTATTCTCCCATTGGTGTGGGGAGATCAGTTAGTTCCATCCCTTTGGTCTGAAGCCGATGAAGTGTGGTGGATTGAAAGATGATCCCAGTACCATTGACAAGTTTTTGTGTTTTAGTAGGGGGTAAGACCGAACCATAAATGGCTGCCTACGTACTCCTATTGAAGAGGAGATCAGGTCTGCATAGTTCGAACCTGGTGTAAGAGGTTCAACGCTATATGTGAAAAGGTGTAGAAGGGTGTGGAGATGTTTTTTTTATGTGGTGTGACCGGGCTATAAAAATAGTTGCCTACGTACTCCCGTGTATTTGGGAGATCAGGTCGATATAGTTCGCCCCATGTACAGGACGGATTGCCGATGAAAAGTTTGATCCCATGTATAGGACAAACTGTAGGTGAAAAAGTCTTATCCCTGGTGGGACAAAACTGCAGGTGCAAAAAGTTTTATCCCTGGCTGGACAAAACTGCAGGTGCAAAAAGTTTTATCCCTGGCGGGACAAAACTGCAGGTGTGAAAGGTTTAATCCCTGGTGGAATAACCTGAATTGAGCAAAAGGTTTTGAAAATGAAGGTGAGTGAAGGATATGTTGACCCGAAACAAGGCTGCTGGTTGGACAAATGTGTTTGTCCCTGATGGGGCAAATGGGTATGAAGAAGGGTTGTATGAAGTGAAGGGTTAGAAAACCAGAAGTGACTGGGGATCTGGTGATCAAGGATGTTTGCTTGATGGTAACCTTAGACATAGTACCGTTTTATGGTGTCCGAGTTGATGAGCTGTGGAAATTCATTGTCATCCATTTCCTATAATCTGAGAGCACCTCCTGTCAATACCTCCTTGACAACAAATGGGCCTTCCCAGTTTGGGACGAATTTTCCCTTGGACTGATCTTGGTTGTCAATGATCTTCTTTAAAATCAAGTCATGTGGTTTAAACTGCTGTAGCCGGACTTTTCTGTTGTAGGATCTGGTGATCCTTTGTTGGTTTAACTGACCATGGAAGATAGCATCAGTTCGCCTTTCGTCTACTAGAAACAATTGGTGATACCTATCTTGTAATCATTGGTCTTCATCCAGCTGAGCGTCTTTCAACACTCTGAGGGATTCCATTTCCACCTCTATGGGGAGCACTGCTTCCATCCCATAGGTTAATGAGTAGGGGGTTGCCCCAGTGGAAGTGCGCATTGAAGTTCTGTAGGCTAATAGAGTCAGAGGAAACAAGTCAGGCCATCCTTTGTGATTGGCTAACATCTTTTGCATGATTTTTTTGATGTTCTTATTAGCTGCTTCAACAGTACCATTCATCTTTGGACGGTAGATGATGGAGTTGAGATGTTTGATGTGGAATTTACTGCATAACTCCTCTATCATTTTGTTATTGAGGTTCTTAGCATTGTCTGACACAGTTACCTTTGGTTGTCCATATCAACAAATAACATTGTTTATGATGAAACCAATGATGACTTCTTTGGTAACCCTGGGGAAGGATGCTGCTTCTACCCACTTGGTGAAGTAGTCGATCATGGTGAAGATAAATCAATGCCCATTACTGATTTTGGGCTCGATGGGCCCGATCACATCCATTCCCCACATTGAGAAGGACCAGTGCGAACTCATATTATGGAGCTCCCTTGGAGGGGCGTGGATAGCATTCCCATGAATTTGGCATTGATAACATCTCTTGACGTGATCATCACAGTCATCCTTGAGAGAGAGCCAGTAATGCCCTGTTCTGAGGATCTTTTTGACAAGTAGAGGGATGCTCATGTGTGGGCCACATACTCCACCCTAGATTTCATCCATAAGCCTCTGAGCTTGGTCCTTTTCCAGACATCTGAGGAGACCTAGTCTTGCATCTCGTTTGTAGAGTGAATCTCCGCTCAGGTAGAATTTCATAGCCATTCGATGGATCCATTTTTCTCAGTAAGACTTGCCTCAACGGGTGTAGATCCATCTCGTAGATACTCCTTGATGTATTGATACCAAGGATTTTGGATGGGAGGTAGCTCATCTGATACTTCTCCGATATAATTCCCATAAATTAGAGCCTTTTACAGGGCAAATGTGATGTTTAGCATGTTTTCCTTGTCAGGTATGTTGATCAAGGAGGCCAAAGTTGCTAGCGCATCTGCAAAGTCATTCTTATTCTGAGGAATGTGGAGGAAGGTTATTTCTTCAAACTTCGAAGCCATCTGGATAACCTGCCGATGCTAAGGCAGCAAATGTAGCTCTTTGGTGTGATAGATCCCAGTGGTTTATCTGATTACCAATTCAGAATTTCCAAGCCCCAAAACCTTCATGATACTGCTCCCCCGTGATGGCTACTAGAACTGCTCCAGTCCCAGAACCTTCCATATTTACAGCTCCATCAAAATACATCTTTCATATACGGTGTGTATCGTCTCCGATGGTGTTCTTTGAACTGTCATTACCCCTTCATCATAGAAGTATGTTTCCAAGGGTTTGAATCCCCTGAAGGTGCGGCGGCCAGTAAATCAGCAATTCTTTGACCTTTGATAGACTTTTGCGTCACGTAGACGATGTCAAATTGATATAGGATCAACTGCCATCTGGACAGCCGATAATTCAACATGGGTTTGCTGAACACATACTTGAGATGATCCTCGCAGGATATGAGATGGGTTGTGTAACCATGGAGGTAATGTTGTAATCTCATGGAAGCCCATGCTAAAGCACAACAAGTCTTCTCAATGAAAGTGTACTTGTGTTCACTGCTGTTGAATCATTTGTTGAGGTAGTAGATAGCTCGCTCTTGGCCTCTATCGTCTTTCTGTCCCTACATGCAGCCCATGCCATTGTCATTGATTGACAGGTACACACTACTACAAAACTGTAAATAGACAACGCGAAAAAAACGTTGTGGTTTCAATCAGAAAAACGTCGTGGTTAAGGGTGTCATCTATTTGACACCCTTACACAGTTTTTAAAACGTTGTAGTTAAGCACATTACACAACATTTTTTAAGAAAAAAACATTGTAGATTTATTTTCCATGCTTAAAAACGTTGTAGAAAGTATGATTCCGCAACGTTTTCTGGATAAAAATGTTGTAATTTAATATATCATACAACGTTTAGGCATATTTACATAACGTTTTTAAAATGTTGTAGATTTAAAAAAAAAATAAAAAAAAGGTTGTGGTTCACCTAACACAACGTTTTTAAAATGTTGTAGATTAAAAAAAAGAAAAAAAATGTTGGAGTTCACCTACATTACCAATGCACCTACAATATGCTAATGCCTGAAAGATTAGCATATTGTAACCTGAAAGATTAAAAGAGTTGTAAATTCAATCATTTATCAAAGATTCCAAGTAATCATTTATTCTCAAAGTAGTTGCATCCTTACATCTTTCATCTCTCTACATATTACAAAAAGAAGAGAATATGTACAACTGCTTATGGGGAGGTACAGGATGGATGAAAAGCCATTATATAACTGGAAGCATTCTTCTAGGTGCTGAAACTGAATTGTCATTGATTCATACCTGGACTCCAATCCTTTGAGCAACCTGCATCACAAAATGTAATGATTTTATTACTTGGTATTGTTATATTTTAAATTTGTGAGGCTTTAAACCATAACACACCCAGTGAAAAATCATATGCATGGAAACCAAGCTAGATAAAGTTGGCCAATACAAAGTTGAAAGACATTACGTTGACATATCTGGCATGTTCCTTCTTTCAAAGATTTGCAAAAATAATGTATACTTTTATAAACAGTATACTACTGCAACAAAACAACAATACAGAACTTTGGAGCTACCAAAAAGTAATAATAAAACTTTGTAATAATCAATTGAACCGCTATAGCAGAAAACATGAGAAGATATGCAGATCGCAAAGCTACATAGCGAGGGAAAAAAGTTAATTTACAAATTACCTCCTTGAAGGAATGGACATCAGTTCCCTAGAGCCAAGCATCACAACCTGCATCTCTTGCACCCCATATGTCATTCCTACGATCATCTCCTACATGAACAGCATCCTCTGGTTTCAAATCCAACAACTCGCAAGCTCTTAGGAAAATCATGGGGTTTGGTTTCTCTGCTGCAACCTGAGAGAGACCATGAAAATGTGAATACTCCAGAAAATACGCAAGTAAAACAACACACAAATTAACAATCATAGTTGAATATATTATTACTTTGATACTAGAGCTTTGAACTTTATTTCATTATTGGTGAGTTTCTAGAAATCTGTGTGGATAGGTCCCTTCACCTTTCATTGTCATTCTTTATCTTGAAATTTCTTTTCTTTTTAACAGAAGCAACAATGGGCTAGCTGCTACTTTGGTTATCAGCCTACAACAATAACATGCGACCTCATTCTTGGACGAGGTGAGTGTGCTAAGCAAATATGACCTTGGGTTCTCTATGTCCACAAAAATGGAATTGCTTTTGATAGGAATGGGAGATGACCTGGGATCAGTTATAGGAACGTGGAAAGGGTATGAGTGACAATTTCAGTGTGTATAATAAATGGTACAGTTTAAAGCCAATTGCGCCCTACAAAACTGCTAGCATAGTTACACGGACTCAGATAAAGTGTCCAGTTGACTGAGCTAGCTCCACTTGCAAGACCAATTGATATGCTGAAAAAATAAATGTCATTTCACCATACTTATGTAAAAACAGGTGGTAAAATGCCTGTTTGAAAGAAGCCCAGACAGAATGGTGTCAATATATGCTTAACCACTATTTCTGTAACTGCAAATCCGCCCTTAGCTTTATGTTTGTAATTGTTAACTAGTATTAAAACGAGATATATATCAACTCAGCTACTCCTTTTATCCCAGACTAGTTCGGGTAGGCATAACAAACTAAACAAAACACACATTCCAAGTAAAACATTAGAACACGTACTACAACAATTAAAAAGTAAAAAGTACTCTGATAACTAACACCACAATCAACTCTCAATCCTCCCCTTGTTAAATTGGTCAGAACCAAGATGCTAGCTAGCTCTACTTTATAGACATACTAAATTAACAAACCCAGATAGGGTTTCTTCTCTATATGCTACAATTTTTCTATAGAAATTCCCTAAAAAGTATTCTGTCAATTTATTTTTCCAGCACCCAAATACAAAAATTACTGAATAAACATAGTACAAAAATATAGGGATGTAGCAAATGGAATTACCTTAAGAGTTTCTTTGAGAATGGGTTCATCTGGAGGGTTGAAGAAAAATGCTTTAACTCCAAAGCTTCCTCTATTTATAGGTGATACAGATTTTTCAAGTACAATAGCTTTCGATTTCCACTGTTGAAATAACTCTTAAATTAAATAGAAAGAATTGGGAAATAAAAAAAAATATATATATATATATATATATAATGGATTGAAAGAGAGATATAATGCTCACAGGTGCATAGAATGGAGGAGAAATTGAAACCAAAGACATCATCATCTTGCTGCTTCTCTGGTGTTCTGCTATTAATAATCAAGAGCATGTATGATAAATATCTCAGAAGTAAAAAAGATTTTGCGGAAACAAACCCAACCTAAATGATTAAACTCCTCAAGATTAAACGGTAGCAGCTGTTAGACACTACTGAAGCGATGCTTTCAAACAAATAAAAATTATCACACGTTTGGTACACATTAGACCAAGTAAACTATAATTGTGGCCAGAGAAATGAACTCACAGATGTTTGATCAACCAATATAGATGGTAACTTCTTTTCTGTCGCAATAACAACACCATGAGCAGATAGTCAAATTCAAAATTAGTAAATAAGCATATAGTCCATTGCTAACCTGTCTTTTATTGAAAACTACTCTGCATTAATTACTTAGTTGAGAAAATGACCAAAGACCAGGCAAACCTATCTCTATCTATGTTCTACAATCATCCTAGGTGCTACGATGGCGTGAAACAGAACTGATGAACTGAATGTATAACATGCTGAGGGATACAAATGAAAGTTTTGCAATGATAACAAAATACTTTTTATAAGTTGTTCTGAATTGATATCTATTGCCAATATGTTTCACATACGCAACAAAAACATTATGTATGCAACTCAATGAAAAGCTCCACCAAATTAACATTATCAAATTAACCCCACATCTCCATCAAAGGGGTGGTAGGGGTGAACCTAGAATCTGTATTTAATGTACAATGTTGAGAAGATAAACTAACTGGATAACTTCATTTAAAAATCTATACGCCACATTCATGTTTCCATGCTCATATCGATATCTGATTGCACAAATGGTTAAAAATAAATAAATAAGTGGTAATTGATATGCTTACCATTGATGACAGAGAGGAGGCGCTCACACCTTATTAGAAACTCCCAATGTGGGTAGGTCTTCAATCCAAGCCTCCTTATGATGTGATCAATGAATGAAAATGGTGTCACTGGACTCATCTTCCATTCAAGGGAAGAGAGTACCAAAAGCTCCATTCTCATAATACTCCTTGAATCAAACATAAACTTTTATTCCTCTACCTAGATATCAAATACCCATCAACAGAACCCACATCAATAACACATTAAAATGCCCATTATGACATTTCCACAAACACACATTGCACACACAGAAATAAACATAAAAGAAAACATACCTGGAAGTCTATAAGAAGAGGCACTTGGGTCTCCTCAACTTTGGCAACTAAAGAAAGGCAAGCAACAGCAGCTAGTTGACTCATCCATGTCTTATCTTTTTGAATGCAGAGGCTTGATATGAACCTGTCAAAGTAATTAACAGCTAAAATAACAGTCAACCCAGTAAATACATAGTGAGAACAGACCCTTAAAACCCAATCAATGGCCAGTTTTCTTGCTTCCATTAAAGATTCATCTTGAGGGTTGAAAGGGGTCTGTTTTTCTTTAGATAAAAGAGACAGAAGCTCATCATTTTTCCCAAAACAAGTCATGTTCTAACAAGGAAAGGGGTTTATTAAGGGTTTGATTAATGTTTTCACTACTCTCTTGTTCAAAACTAAGGGCTCCTAGATCTTCCCCAAAATGCTCTTCACAGAAAAGACCGTTTAGAACACAGTTCAAGGTGACCAACCTCTTAACACCATTTCTTCATCAAACGGACTGCTATTGGAATAATTTCCCCTTAAAGAAAAAGTAGCTGAACCACCAAAGCCCTGCTTTAGGTGAGACTGGAAAAAGGAACCAGTTGTGGGCGAAGGTTCCGCCTGAAAGACAAAGAATGAAGTTCACAACAATTATTAAACCAATCCTTTGAACATCCACTAATCTCCCATTCAGGCTTGAGAAAGGGGATCAACAAAAATAGAAAAGAGAGGTGCTAGAAAATACTAAAAAGGATAAGAATACCCCCATCTAATATTGAAAGTTCAAATTAATGAAGTTGAATACAAAAACCAAAGAACAAGCTACAACAACTGTATTTTATCTAAAACAAGATTACTCAAAATTAAGAAACACAAAATACAATCATGTAACTTAATGTCAAAAATGCATGATGAGAGATTTAGTAGAATTCTTACTTGGTAAAATCTAATAGAGTTTAGCATTAGACTGAAGTTCATGTCTGTGATTGACATGTTAGCAACAATTGAAAACCACAAGAGCTCCCACAGAGGAACATGTTTTGAAGCAGAGAGCCCTGTACCATTTGACACCGCCCCAACCAACGCAGTTACCAAAAAGTGGCACCCAGTTAACGTTATCGCTGTAAAAATTGAAATATTTAGTAGAATACTTGGTCAGGACATCCTACAACAATATATGAGGAAAAATGTAGATACACACAAAAAATTGCCAAGAATGAGAGTACATATGAAAATGGTGGTCAAATTAATGCAATTGGAAAGCAAAAGCAATAAAATCTTTTGACACATCTTTCAACTAACCTTTTCCTAGAATTTACCTTCAAAAACTGCCAAAAACTATAGCATAGACGATGGCATTAACCAATCTATTTCACCCAAAAAGACCACAACTCCTGATAACAGCTCATAATATGTAGAAATTTATCAGAATTCCCTAGCATTGACTTCTTCATTCTTACACATGTTATGTAACTTTCACTATAACCATCCGCTAAAAAGGAAAACTAAGCAACTGCTTATAATATATGTCATAATGGTCACATCCCCATATGAAATTAATTTCAAAAAACAATTTATAATACCATAAGCAAAGAAATAAGTAGTAATACAGCGTAAACCGGTAGCAATGGACTCCTTTAGTTTTGCAGCAATAACCTCTCCCGCAAATGGTCGAAACACTATGAGCCTAAACTTCACCTGTCAGGAAATACACACAAATATCATTCTTTAAAAACTCCTGTACTAAATAAGGGCACATTTGGGCACCCAACATTGAGAAAGAATTGTAAGACATATATGGAATACCGTGTAGGTGGAAGCACCGTCACTGGGGAAGATAAGACCTCCATCAATGGACTTGATAGCAGTTCCAATAGCAGAGTAAACAAATGAAATTCCTAATGTTGCCTCCTCAATATATCCATCACTAACAATTAATTTTCTATTAAGGGGGAAAAATAGTACAATATAATTAATTTGCTAATAAGGGGGAAAAACATGAAAATATAAGAATGAAGAAACCCTAACCTCTGAGAAATCAAAATCAACGATTACGTTCAGCAGGTAAAGGTCGATTAAACCCACCGCAACGATTCATATACTATCTAGGCATCCTCTTCGTCACCGCTCTCACTCCACTAACATCATTACCAGCCACAGGCTTCCCCTTGGTCGAATCAAACCCTACCAGAATCCCCATCATCTTTATCATTTCCACCTCATCCGGATCCATCTCCACGTCATCTCTATTGCTTCTGCTCCTTCACGATGCCGTCAACGAAGTCCGTCAACGATCCATCTTCACGCTGCACTGAAGCTCTGCACAGAGAACGACGAGGACAGAGATAAAAGAATGACACGAGCCTCGGAGAGAAAGAGACTAAGTCTTTTAATTTTAAGTGAGCTCCGTGTTTTATTAGATGGACAACGTTTTTAAAAAAAAAACATTATCTAGTTAAAATCAAAAAAATACCCTTTTAAATAAATACCGTTTTTGCATATATATCTATAACGTTTTTTTTAAAACGTTATGAAAAAAAATATCACAACGTTTTTATAAAAAATGTTATAGTTTAATTGTTGTCTATTTAGTACTTTATAGTAGTGACATGAACAGGGGAACATCATCCCTGGGAGGTACCAAAACAAGAACTTTGACTAGCTGCTCTTTGATTGTAAGGAAGGCTTTATGACACTCATCATTCCATTTCACGGAGGAGTTCTTCCTTAATAACTTGAAGATAGGCTCACAGGTTGCTGTGAGTTGGGAGATAAATTGGCTGATGAAGTTGATCCTTCCCAAAAATTCCCGTATTTCCTTCTCTATCTTAGGAATGGGCATTTCTGTGATGGCCTGGATTTTGGTGGAATCCAGCTCAATCCCTTCGTGGTTGACTAGGAATCCTAGCAACTTTCTTGATTTAACGCCAAAGGCGCACTTGGCTAGATTCAACTTCAAGTTGTACTTACGCAACCTGTTAAAGAGCTTTCTGAGATGGTCTAAGTGGTCTTCCTCCCTTCGAGACTTGACAATGATGTCATCCACATAGATCTCTATCTCTTTGTGCATTAAATCATGAAAAAGAGCCATTATGGCCTGCTGATAGGTAGCTCCGGCATTGATGTAGCCGAATGACAACCGTCTGTAGGAAAAGGTTCCCCAATGCATGATGAATGCCATTTTCTCACGATCCTATTTAGCAACCATGATTTGATGGTACCCTGCAAAACAATCAGCAAAGGAGTACATGTCGTATTGAGCAATATTGTCAATGAGAATGTGGATAAATGGTACGAGAAGGCTATCTTTAAGGCAAGCTTTATTCATATCTCTATAATCCATGCAAACTCGCAGCTTTCGTCCCGGTTTAGGCACAGGGACTATGTTGGATAGCCATTCAAGGTATGTTGATACCATAATGATGTCAGCTTGAAATTGTTTCATAATTTTTTCTTTAACCTTTAAACTCCACTCAGGTTTTAATCGCCTAAGCTTCTGCCTGACTGGCTTGAATCCCTCTTTGATGGAGAGATGATGAATGACAATGTCAGTAGACAAACTGACCATGTCTTCATGAGACCATGAAAACACATTCTGGAATTGGGTCAATAGAGTAACCATGTCATTCCTTTGGTTTGGATTAAGGTTCGTACCAATCTGGATTAGTTTGGGGTTTTTTAAGGTTCCAAGGATGAAAGAGGTGGTTTGATCAAGATTTAGTTTGGGTTTTTCTTCGACCTATTCTTTGATCTCCTAAGGTATCTCATAGTCCTCTTGTACTTCCATCAAGTCTAAGTCCAACTTTACATAAAAGTTATAGTCCTTGTGGAGAATAGGCAGCTCATCAGCAAGTTTAGGCACATCTAAATTTAGAGTCCTGAAACAAAAAATGCTTCCACTTAATATATGAAACTGTTCAATCATACAAAGTGCTAGCGTGTAATGACAAAACAACTGTTAATACTATATAGAAAAAGTAAGTAGTTATAGCTATCTATAGGGCAGAGGGAGTTTCTGCCCTTTATATCCTTGTCGGCAAATGCATGGAATGCTGCTCCAATTAACATGGGTGAAGTCCTGTTGGACAACTGTGACGCCCCCAAAATAGGTCCATTCCATCCAACTCATTCTGAGTCGCCAAATACATGGTACAGAAATAACTACAACTTTATTATTACAACATATAAATCGTGAGTTTAAATACGATATTGCCATCTGCATAATATCCACACGCAAATAAATCCCCATCATAATTATTGATACATTATTTTACAAAAATGGTGAGGACTACTAAACAACTCTCTCTAGAACCTTCATTCCATACCCCAACTAGTACTTTCGCTACATTCTCGCCTCCCGAGAAGAAAAATGGAACAACAAGGAAAAGGGTGAGCTCAACTAGCCCAAGAAAGAATATTATGACTAAGATAATATACAACAAATTATCGTTAGTCTTCAACAGGAGGAAAAATCTAATAGAATACAATAGACAACAAATTTTAAATCAATATTCGCAGTGAAATAATAATTCATTAGAAGAGTTAAGTAGAGAATGCAAACTACTATCTTCTATATATGAATTTAAAAGTTCATCGTCGATATTTTATCCCCTGTAAACATCAATCAATATACATCCGAATCAAATATTCATCTTTGCACTGAGCCAAAGATATTCATCACCGTCATGTTCATCTAAACACTGCTCATCTTTGCACTACGGCCAAAGATATTCATCAAGAAATCATTCATCTTTGCACTACAGGGCCAAAGATATTCAATAATATCATCATTTAAGATCAAGATGATGAAAATATTTTTAAAGAAACGAATCCAAAGGAAACAAAATGACAAGGATTAAGGATTAAAGATTCGTACTTTGTTTTATCCACATCCAAAAATACCTCAAAAATAATCACAATGGTGTAAAATTCAAGAATGATCAAAACATGGATACAATCAAAGCTAGTATCCGTAATAGATATTTTGGACAAAAAGAAGAAATTTCATTTTTCTATTGAATAGTCAGAGTATCGTGAATAGTCTGGTCAGATATCGTGAATAAAGGCTTAGATCGTGAATAGTAACTCAGACACCAAAAGATAGAAATTCCACAAAAACATCTTCACGCTTCATGAATAGTACTCGTGAATAGTAACTCGTAAATAAGAACTCGCTGAATAGTAACTCGTGAATAGTAACTTTCATGAATAAGAACTCATGAATAAGTAACCCCGACATGAAAAAGTTCCAAATTTGATAAAAAGTTCCAACCAATATTTCAAAGATAATGATATTGAAGAAATAATATCATTTGAGAAGAAATTAACATCCCTTACCTCGAAAGACAAGATTTCTAGTTGAAACACCTGATATAAAGCTATGACTTGAACTTGCAGACAGTATATCAACACTCAAAGTATACTCACAAGAATACGCTCAAAATATCGAGAGAGAAATAGAGAGAAAACTTCAGTTTCTAGTGTGATTTTCAATTCTAACCTAAGCTCCCTATTTATAGGAAAATGCTTAGAACACCAAAGTAGAAAATTGAATATAATAATATTATTTATAAACAAAATTCCTTAGCCCACCTTTGAAATCTGATTTCAGCCATAGCACATGTTAAATGAGGTTCACAAACTCACCAAAAACGTTTTTCTCAAAATAATTAATTAAAACTCACAAAAATCAATTATTTGAACTCAAAACTTCAATAATTCATAATAAATAGCCCTTTTATCAAAAAATTCGAATCTCGCGTGTTTTTATAAGAAATTCAATTCTCTACAACTTTGCAGAAGAAAGTTTTTCCAAATTCCAAACATAAATTGACCGAAATCCACAAACGGTCGATTTTATAGTCTATAATCAATTTCAGTCAATAAATGGGGTCCACCGACATGTTTAACATGTTTTAAACATTTATTACAACAAAAATACTCTTCCTCCTCGTATACTCATATATCCCACATTCGTTGTAAAAATATCACCGTTAATATATTATTAAAATAATATATTTAAATGAATTATTTTATCGTAAAAGATAAAATATTAATTTTAACAATTGTCATTTTAAAAATTTTCTCCATCTATATCCACATAAAATCAATATTTTCCTCATCATATAAATCAATAATTAATTATTCACAAATAATATTACAGAATCACATCATTGACAACCAGGCAGTTCCTAGGAAAGAGGGGGCTTTCCAATAAAAATTTCTCCTTACTGGCACGCAATTAGGTGACCAAACCTCTCCTTAGATGTAACTTTCTAGACATTGTCAATAATGTTATCCAATAATATTATTCAGATAATATGAATTATTGTTTCGATAATAAAAAATACTTTGTGTAATGACAATTATCAAAACAACAAAGAATATAAAATATCAACGCAACAATTATTGAATCAATAAAATAAAATATTTGAATAAAGAATTATCGTGAATAAATTATTGAGTAGTGCCTTCTTCACGTAAGAATCAATAATTGGTGCAATACCGGTAATAGCTACTGCTCAACAACGCGATATTAGTGTGTTTTAACCCACCGGGTATTCCAACAAGATAATTCAGAAACAACTACGCCGTTATTTATAAACAACTTATATTTGTCGCTTTTCTTCATCCAATCGCTTTCAAGTTATGGGGCCCACAAAATTTGCTCAAATACGTCTGAAATATTCCCAAGCGATCGAATATTCCACGACCAAACGAATATTCCCCGACAATAATGAATATTTTATAACCACTTGCTTATTCGAAATATTTGCGTATTTTACCCATAACTATCCACATTAATCAAATCAACCCTTACTATTTCAAAAATAATAAATAGAGGAAAATAAATTTTATTTATTAATAATTTGGGGTCTTACAACAACAGTGATGAAGGGGTTGTCATCGTCCTCCTTCTCCCGAATGATGACCATGATATCTGGACAATCATCGTCTGGGAAGTCTCTATTCATACTCTTAGTATGAACAATGACACGCATGTTTGATAACCGCTTGGCAATGTCTTGTTTGCGTCTCCATTCCTTTTCTTCCACTTCGGGATTTGGAATCTGGACCTCCTTTCCTTTAATCGGTATCGGTTTAGGAAATAACATAGCCATTACTTGGGTAGGCACCTTTACTGGAGACCGTACAGGCTCAAGATCTATAGGTTGAGACAATCGCCATGTGGCTGAAGCTAAAGGAACCTATTTGTGTTTGTGAGGATTCCTATGACTGGAGCTAAAAAAATAGCCTAGCCCGGCTATTCCTGTTTGTCTTGAAATTTGAATTGGGCACTTAATACCCTGATGAACATTGCCCAACCCTTGTCCAAGTTGATAACCCAATGATATCATCTCTTGGGTTGCCGACATTACCTCGGCAGAAATTCTGGGTATGAGAGGTGGCGCTCTAATTAGATGATAGTGATTGGTCTCACCTCTAGGGCCTGGAAGCTGACAGGCTCAACTTCTGAATTGAAGCTGATGAGTGTTATGTCACCTTGTTTAGGACATTCTGGCTCAGTATTAATAGTCACTAGGCTATTGTTAATGATGTATTTGAGTTTCTGGTGAAGGGTGGAAGGGACGGCTCCGACCATATGAATCCACGGTCTCCCCAAGAGCAGGTTGTATCCTGTAGCTATTTTGAGCACGTGAAAGGATACGCAGAATGTGTAACAATCCAGAATTTTATTTATAATTTTAAATATTTATTGAATTAAATAAATATTTTTAATTGATGTGTTTATTGGTTAATAGATATTTGTTGGATTATTTATTAGTAAGTAAATAATTCATGAGTTATAGAAATTAACTTAATTAAGATAAAAGAGTGATGAATTAAATTTATGAGATAATACTCTACTTTAACTTAATAACTAAATTAGAGAGTTGTTAAGGATTATATAGTTTGGTAGAATGTTGCTTTAATTTAATTTAGTAATTAAAGTGATATGTTAATTTATTAAGTCAAATTATAGTGAAATTTATAATTTTGTGGTAATTAGTTTTATTTATTTAATTAAGATTGGATATGAAAATCCAAGTAAATAGTGTAGGACAATAAACGATAGTATAAATGACTTATTCAAGTAAATTAAAAGAGTTTTAAAGGGATTTACCAAACAAGGTTTAAGGAATGATTAAGTCATTATTTTAAAAGTGTTTTGCCAAACAAAGCCTTATGGCTTTTAAATTAAAATAATAATAATAATAATAATATAAGAAATATTTTTATAAATGATACATAATTATTATATTTAATAGTACGTCGGTTTTAGATGTTAGTTTTTGTGCGTTGATTTTTACGTAATGGTTTGGCCTAAGCCTGAGAAAAGAGAAAAAGAGAAGAAGAGAAGAAGAAGAAGAGAAGAGAGGAAGAGAGAAATTGAGAGGAAGAGAAGAAGAAATTCTATGTGAAGGTTGGAGAATCAAAGAAAAAAAACAAGATGATTGTTTAAGTTTTCTAACTAATCAAAGGGCACGTGAAGTGCAGATAACTATAAGTTGTTAAACTATTATTGGTGAACAACGATCAAGGCAAGTCTTTCAGTTCCTATTTGCTATGTGAATTTGATAATGAACTGTTTCAAATCTTTATTGCAAATAGCATGGTGTGTTATATTAATGTTGAAAGTATGAAATGTTAAAGTCAATTTATGACTACGTTGATTGAGTAATTATGACGCCCGCAAATTCGGACCTCCACTTGGTCACTCAAATTTGGTTCATCACGTTCTCATGGTAAAACCATAATAACTAAAATAACACATTCACAACGAAAAATTCTAATTTAGAATAATATACAATGATTTATTATAATTATATCCCCCAAGTCTCGCAACCTACAATACTTAATATTACATAATAATATCGAATAAAGACTTATTACATAATCCTACTTAAGCTTAACATAGTCTGAAAATAGTCTTAATACAACATAATAGTCTTAAACATAAAGGGACAAGCTAGTCGGTAGCCTTGCCCTTGCCCTTGCCCTTGTCCTTCCCAGAGACACTTCCCTATTCCGTCTTAACTGAAAGGTTTTAAATAAACAAGGATGAGCACAAATTGCCCAGCAGGTAATATACAACAATGGTAAAGAGTTTTATAACACGAGTTTGAAATATTGAAGTATCATCTCTAAGATAGTTCAGAGTTTTAGAATAATATCATGAAAAATGAATATCAATAATTCTCAGAATAAGAACGATAATTTAATATAAATCATCAGATATATATGAATTCAACGACTATCAATGTATCCAACTGGATAAATAATTTATACTGAGCGGTCACTAAGGACTATTGAACATCTACTAAAATTACCAATATTAAACTGATAACCCAAAAGAATCAAGTACTATAGATGATCAGTCTACAATACTCTAAGTTATGAATAACACCACAATAATAAACCACTCATGTGTTGGGGTTTCCAACAACATACACTCCCCTTACCATAAGGGTTGTTCAACTCAGTTTTTAAGATTTTCGCACCAGTCAATTGGTTTGGACAGTTTTATAAACATGGATATAGTCTAGCCGAATCAATGGCATAGACCCTTTCACAATATTCGAGAATGATACCAAGTTCAACATGAATAATAGTTTCCATAAGAGTTTAAACAGTATGCTCAATTGAACGGATAAGTAAGATAACTTGCATTCAATATATGTATCACAGGAATTTTAAGAACTTGCACAACATCCAAAGTCGTGTAAGTTAGGATACTTGTACTATAAAAGGATAGTTCGGATACTTACTCAATATATATTTGTGTAAGGTTAGAGAACTTGCTTACGATATGCGTTGAATAAAGTAATTCAAGGGTTTAGGATACTTGCCTCAAGCGCAGTTTACCAAAATATTGCTTAACAATACTCTTTCAAATCCTAACATAATGTAATACGTATATAAGGTATTCATTAGTTAAACATTTTTGGTAAACATTCTTGATATATATATAGATCAAGTGTACACACACGACTAAATCAAGAAACCTTATACGTATGTTATTACGTAGCTCGAATCTATCGTTAGACATCGTCATTTTAAAACACCTTATCAATTCAAGCTAAGATAGGTGTTAACATGCAAAGCTACCTCTGTCAGTGTATCATGGACTGAAATAAGCATAATGAAATTATACTAGCATGCTACATACTTCAGAAATCACAGAAGTCACTTTCCAAATCTATAGAATGAATGGCGGCAGTTCACTCCTTATTTGCACTAAGGAGGCCGCTATGGCACACGACTCTCGATTCAAACCAGGATCGCAATTATTTGCTTGTCCTAGGTTGCACATCCTTATATACATAACATATATTGACATGTTAAGGGTCCTTTCACATCTTTCAAGTTTAATCTACGTCCCGTCTTGCATAATACGGTTCTAAGTTGGACATCACAACAAATTAAGGCCATTTAAGGTTATGAAACCACAAAGCACAACATGCTCGATTCTTAAACACATAAAGTATTCATATAACTCATATTAGACATGCTTGTGAGTATTCATATCACATATGTGTAATTAACATCATTTTGTTTCGAAATATGCTTTGTTTATGATTTCCTTAAATTATGATACCTAAGCATGATGATATATATATATATATATATATATTTTATGATACATGAGTGAGTCTAAGAGTATTATCCGACATGTTCATAATTATCAGTATATAAACATTCACATTCAAAGTTCATATTTTCATTTAGTAAAACTTACTAATAAGTCTAACATGCTCATGCTTCAATATGAAATCCATGAACTTAAGTTAGTATGTCTGACATGCATTTCAAAAACATACTAACATGCTTGCAAGGTCAGAATATGCATTACTCAAGTTTACCATTTTTAATTTTTCCAAATCTTGAAGTTTTCTTTAAAACTCAACTCAAATCAAGCTAAGATTACTTTTTATGTCCACAATAACATCTCATCACCTGACATGGTCTCTTACATGCATATCCTAACTATCCTAGCATTCTCAGAACAATACAGAAACATTAAAGCAGTATCTAGGGAAAACACCACGCACTACCGACCACTAGAAGATAAAAAAATAAAAATATGGCTCTGGTGCGAGCCTTATCACATGAAATTCTAAACATAATGAAAAAATACCATGCTCCAAAACATGTACCAGCTTCGATAACACATGAAATGCTATTCTACATCAATTAACAGAGAATTCAACAATTACTAGAATTTTGACAAAACTCTCAAGAATATCAAAGTAGAATTATAAATCTTGAAGCTTAAATTGGACTTCTCACTACTCTGATTATACTCCCTCAACTTCTCAGTAGCTCACACTCTCTATTGCACTTCTCAGACAATTTTTTCAAGCAACAGAAAATGGGAAGAGGAGTGTTCTTTATATAGAGAATTGTCAGTCTGTAATGCTCTTGCACCATGGTTTAATTTAGTGGAAATTGAAAAGAAATGTTGTTCATGGAAGGGTTGGCAACTACTCAAATTTATAGCCATCATCACCATAGATTGGTAGCCTTTTGGTAAAATACATGTTCTAGCTTTTAGCTACTATTCATGTACTTTGTGACACTCAATATGGGACAAGGATTTTAAATCTTAGCAATATATGTTTATAATGCTTAGTTTGGTTCCTTTAATTCCCATAATGTAATTTTAAGGTACAATTTTTACCATATTAGAAATGTAAAGATAATTTTATACTCACATCATATAATCCATGTACATTAGTCCAGTCTAATTATTATTTATAACATGTATGGACTCCACTAGTAATTTAAAATCTCCTTAAACTTTATTATTTCAAGTAGACTCACTTATTGAAATAATTTGAAATTCTTTGACAGAGTACATCTTTTAAGGTTCCCACCCATACATATTGTCACATACACATTTCATGATTTATTTATAACATATAGTTCCACTATGCTCATTCACATTGCTTCATAATATAGTTTAATAAAATTTAATATTGTGTTGCTATATATAGTATAGTTACATGAGTGTCACATTACACTATATAATAAAATTGTATTCCATATATTTCATATTTTTAATTATTTCACACTTGCACCAAAACCGTTAATATAATATTATTATATTAACAACTTACTTATTTGTCAAATAATTAATCTAATCACCTTCTTGATTAATTAATACCAATATTGATTAATGTAATTGTGGATCCTACAACAATTAATTATTTTATTATTTTCACAGTATACGTGGCTAATAATAATAATCACATATTATTAATTAATCACCATTTACAATTAATTAATATTCTACAATAGAAATTAACAATTAATATTACTTAATTGTTCACTTGATAATTCCTTCGTTAATTAATATTACTATTAATATTTTCCATCACCGTGCCACACAAGGCTTTCAACGAGTTCATCACAAATTCCACAATTCTTCTATTATTCAATTATTTAATATAATTGAGTTAACTCATCTCGTAATACAAAAATCATGTATACTCAAATAAATGTTCATTTTCATTAATATTTATTTATTAAGACGTGGAAATTCTCGGGTATTACATCCTCCCCCCCCTCCCTTATAAAAATTCCATCTCGGAATTGCTACAAGATTACACAAATAGATGGGGATATTCCCTCATCATCCTATCTTTTAATTCCCACGTTGCCTCCTCGACATCGTGGTTACGCCAAAGTACTTTTACAGAGGAAATAACTTTATTCCTTAAAGTTTGCTCTTTCCTATCTAGAATTTGGACAAGAATTTCTTCATATGCTAAGTTCTTCTCCACTTGAATGGGTTCGTAAGAAATCACGTGCTTGTAGTCAGGCTTGTACGGATGCAACACAAATATGTGAAACACATTATGGATGTGCTCCAACTCAGGTGCTAGTGCAACTTTGTATGCTACTTCGCCCACTCGCTTTAGTATCTCGAATGGTCCTATGAATCTTGGACTCAGTTTTCCTTTCTTGCCGAAACGGATCTTTCGCTTCCATGGAGATATCTTTAAGAATACAAAGCTGCCAACTTTAAAATCTCGGTCTTGCCGATGCAAGTTTGCGTACTTCTTCTGGCGATCTTGAGCTGCTACTAGTCTGGCTCTTATCATTGTCACCACATCCGCGGTTTGTTGTACTAACTCTGGTTCGAGTATTCGTCATTCTCTGACTTCATCCCAACATAATGGCGTTCTGCACTTCCTTCCGTAAAGAACTTCATACGGTGGTATACTGATACTCGCATGGTAACTATTATTATACGCAAATTCGGCTAAGGGTAGGTGGTCGTCCCAATTTCCCTTGAAGTCCATCACGTAAGTCCTAAGCATGTCCTCTAGCGTTTGTATTGTTCACTCACTCCGTCCATCTGTCTGAGGGTGATATGCAATACTCAACCTCAACTGTGTTCCCATCCTCTCTTGCAAGCTTTTCCAAAACTTTGACGTGAAGTACGAATCTCGGTCAGAAATAATCGATACCGTTACTCCATGTCGTGAAACAATTTCCTTTATGTATAGACTCGCTAACTGATTTAAACTGTAGCGGATCTTGATCAGGAGAAAATGTGCGGTCTTCATAAGTCGATCCACAATAACCCAAATAGCATCCAAACCTTTCTGCGTGACTGGAAGTCCTACCACGAAATCCATCATAATATGCTCCCATTTCCACTTTGGTATTTCCAACTGTTGTAATAAACCACTCGGCAGCTGATGCTCTGCTTTTATGCATTTACAAGTCAAACATCTACTAACGTATTCCAAGATTTCTCGTTTCAAATTTGGCCACCAAAAATGCTGCCTCAAATCTCGGTACATCTTTGTGCCTCCCGGATGAATGGAATACGTCGTATTATGAGCCTCGTACAAAATCTCCTCTCTTAACTCGGCCACTGCCAGTACCCACACTCTCCCTTCGAATGTTAAGATACCGTCTTTATCTATTCAAAATTTTTCTACCTCATTATTCGTGATCCTTTTCCTTATTTTCTCACATTCTCTTTCTTTCTCATGTGCTTCATTTACTTTATCCAACAATGTCGGACAAGCTTCCATTATAAATAACTTCTCTTCAGATGTTTCGGGTCCCTTTACCTCTTTTTCCAACTTCTCCATATCTCTTATTAACTCTTCTTAATTCGTCAATTGCATCAGTTTCTCCCTTCTTTTCCTGCTCAGAGCGTCGGTAACTACGTTTGCCTTCCCCGGGTAATAAAGAATATCACAGTCATAATCTTTGATCAATTCCAACCACCTTCTCTGACACATATTCAACTCCTTCTGTGTGAATATATATTTCAGACTTTTGTGGTCCGTGTATATCTCGCATTTCTCTCCGTACAAATAATGTCTCCATATCTTTAACGCAAAAACTACTGCTGTTAACTCCAAGTCATGAGTAGGGTATCGTTTTTTGTAATCCTTTAATTGTTGTGACGCATACGCAATGATTTTACCATGCTACATCAGCACACAGCCCAGTCCTCTATGCGATTCAACACTATACACCACAAATTCACTCGTATCATTCGGTAATGATAATACATGCACCTCGCTTAATCTCTTCTTTAACTCTTGGAAACATTCTTCACATTTGTTGATCCATACAAATTTTACCGTCTTCCTCGTCAGATTAGTCAACGAGGTCGCTACTTAGAAAAATCTTGGATGAATCTTCGATAGTACCCATCTAACCCTAAGAAACTTCTCACCTCCGTCGGAGTTCTAGGTTGTTCCCAGTTACTTACTGCTTCGACCTTCTCGGGGTCTACTGAGATTCCATTCTCATCCACCATGTGGCCTAAGAATTGAACCTTCTTCATCTAAAATTCGCACTTAGAAAATTTCACATATATCTTCTCCTTTCGTAGTGCCTCCAAAATAATCTTTAGATGTTTGGCATGTTCTTCCTTTGTCTTCGAGTAGATTAAAATGTCGTCGATGAAAACCACCACAAATTCATCCAAGTATGGCTTGAAAACTCGATTCATCAAGTCCATGAATGATGTCGGAGCATTAGTCAAACCAAATGACATTACCAAAAACTCATAATGTCCATAACGGGTTCTAAACGCAGTCTTTGGTATATCCCCATCCCATACTTTCAGTTGATGATATCTCGTCCGTAGGTCGATCTTCGAGAAACATTTCGTTCCTTTCAGTTGATCAAATAAGTCGCCATCCTCAGAGTGGATATCCGTTTCTTGATCATTACTCTGCTCAATTCTCGATAATCGATCTGAGCATCATCGATCCGTCCTTTTCTTAACGAATAACACCGGTGCTCCCCAAGGAGACACACTTCGGTTTAATGTAACCCTTATCCAATAACTCTTGAAGTTGTATCATCAATTCCTTCATTTCTCTCGGCGCCATACGATATGGAGCTTCCAAAATCGATGTCGTTCCCCTAGCATAAGTCTATTACTGAATTCGATTTCTCGCTAAGCGGAAGGCTAGCATCATCCTAAAACACATCCTGAAATTCACTCACTATGGGTATATTTTTAATCTCTACTCCCTTTTTTCGAGTATCCACGATGTAAGCTAAATAACCTACACACCCTTTCTGTAACAATTTCTTGGCCTGCATCATTGTAATGCAACACGATTGCTTAAGCGATGAGCTACCATAAAACACTACCTTAGACTTACTCGAAGTCTAAAGGTTCACACATTTGTTCTGACAGTCAATTACTGTTGCATGGTCATATAACCAATCCATCCCCAGTATAACATCAAATTCTCTTAGTCTGATAGGAATCAAGTCTATGCTCAGTTTATGTTCTCTAATGTTTCCGTAATGTTTGCTTCCTCCACGATGCTCATTACCAGTGTTCTTGTTCTTTTTCTCCTTATAATATAAACTTAAGGCCTCACTGCCACCTTCCGTAATGACTGCCTTCTATAACAAGGTCATAAAGGAATCAATCTGAAAGACTGATACCTTATTATACAATCATGGCTTTAACCCTTGCTCGAAACATCTCGCCTTCCTTTCCTCATCCCCGACTTGGTGCTCCGCGAATCGTACTAGTTCATTGAACTTAGTTGCGTATTGCGCCACCATCATATCTCCTTGTTTTAACTCTAGGAACTTCACTTCCATCCTACTATTCATACTCTTCGGGAAATAGTTCTCAAAAAACAATGTCGTAAACCTCTCCCATGTTATCGTTCCTTCCCCTGTTCTCTGCTGATTAGCTTCCCATCAATAGTTTGCTTCACCCCTCATCATATAGGTGGCAAATACTATCTTCTGGTCTTCACCCACGCTAGCTATAGTGAAGGCCTTCTCGATCTGCTTGATCCAGGTTTGCGCAACTATCGGGTCAGTAGTTCCTGCGAACTCTGGGGTCCCTACACTCTTAAAGTCTTTGAAGGATGTCATTGGGATAGCTTGGGGAACGGGTGGTATAGGTTCATTTCTTCCTTTAAGAGATTCTCCTAACAAGTCTACCAACTTCTGAATAGGGTCTACTTGTTCTCTCTCATTATTAATGAATTCTTCGGGTGCATCCAATCTACGTCTTGGTGCCATGATCTGCTTCACAAAATTTTTATTTTATTATCTAATTATAATACTTAGACATTTCTCAATTGAAAAGAACATAGGTTTATAACACGTTTCTGAAATAAGACCATTTATATTCATATGCCAAATGGTTACATCACATGTTCTTTTCTAGCATACTGCTATAAATGATATCACATATCCCCTAGTATCACAAAAGATGGGGCAACACTAGCTTACTACCCCTCTAACATTTTCAAAAGTTGGGGTTTTAATACTACCTCATGTCTTACACAAAAGACGGAGATTTACAACAACAATTTAATCAACACATAAATAAAATACTACAAGTCTTCATCCTCTAGACTCAATCTAATATCCCACGCTCCACGGCGCTCTGATATTCCTTCTGTGTAATGTGCACCACCATATCTCGACTTATGGAATGTCGGGTTTGTCCTTGCTCACTAGGTAATGATTTACCCCATCGATCAATCTCTCTATGGTCGTACGTAAAGTATAGCTCATCTTGTTCATCTTCCTCCTCTTGCACCGCACCTCATCTTCAAGATCATCCACCCTATCGTTGGCTTCCTCCCACTTCTCCTCGAAGTGAATCCTATCCATCACCTCCATCTCTAACTGAGTTCGGAGAGCCTCCTTCTCCGTCCTCTCACTCAAAACCTTCTACTCTAATTCTTCCAGCTTTCATGTCATCTCAACGTTCCTTGCCACTGCTCGGTGAAACAAAGCTCCCAACTGGATCCCTACCTCCTTACGGTGAGCAATTTCAACCTCCATCTCTTGCATCGCCAATTTCCTCTGGTGGTCCTTGTCCCTTAACTTCTGGAACTCAGACTCCCTCTCCCTAGACTTAGCCTCTAGCTCCTCTACTCTACATCCCAACTCCAAAATCTGCTCCTCATACTCCCCCAACATCCGATCCTCAAAGGTAGCCTCGTTGGAGTCCTCCATAGGCTTCTCCTCAGGGTCAGATTCCTCAGGTAATGGCTCCATCTCCTCCTCCCCATCATCATCATCAATAAGGGCCACTACTGAAATAGGCTCCGCTATCAATGGTGCCTCATAGACTACGTGGATATCACGCGGCTCCTCCTCTACTACTCGGCTAGGTTCTCCCATGTCAGTCATCCTACAATCACCAACATAAGACAAGACAAACAACAATTCAATCAGAATGTTAAATAAACATGAGTTCATTGTATAGAATGAAGTTACATTTTATAACACACTAAATCCCTCAAGGAAAACTCTACATGAGTTTTATCTCCTTCCTAACTTCTAAGTTCTCCTGAATTATAATCCAAAGACACTCGCTCCTAAGGTTTATAACTATAGCTTTGACACCAACCTGTGACACCCCCAAATTCGGACCTCCACTTGGTCACTCGAATTTGGTTCATCACGTTCTCATGGTAAAACCATAATAATGATTTATAATTATATCCCCCAAGTCTCGCAACCTACAGTACTTAATAGATTACATAATAATATCGAATAAAGACTTATTACATAATCCTACTTAAGCTTAACATAGTCTAAAAATAGTCTTAATACAACATAATAGTCATAAACATAAAGGGACAAGCTAGTCGGTAGCCTTGCCCTTACCATTGTCCTTCCCAGAGACACTTCCCTATTTCGCCTTAACTGAAAGGTTTTAAATAAACAAGGATGAGCACAAATTGGTCAACAGGTAATATACAACAAGGGTAAAGAGTTTTATAACACGAGTTTGAAATATCGAAGTATCGTCTCTAAGATAGTTCAGAGTTTTAGAATAATATCATGAAAAATGAATATC
The DNA here is from genome assembly GCA_020205615.1 of Panax quinquefolius. Lineage (NCBI taxonomy): Eukaryota > Viridiplantae > Streptophyta > Magnoliopsida > Apiales > Araliaceae > Panax > Panax quinquefolius. Next base: position 47,487,259 of record CM035168.1, on the reverse strand, counting down.
AATAATTCTCGGAATAAGAACGATAATTCAATATAAATCATTAGATATATATGAATTTAACGACTATCAATGTATCCAACTGGATAAACAATTTATACTGAGCAGTCACTAAGGACTATTGAACATCTACTAGAATTACCAATATTAAACTGATAACCCAAAAGAATCAAGTACTATAGATGATCAGTCTACAATACTCTAAGTTATGCATAATACCACAATAATAAACCACTCATGTGTTGGGGTTTTCAACAACATACACTCCCCTTACCATAAGGGTTGTTCAACTCAGTTTTCAAGATTTCCGCACCAGTCAATTGGTTTGGACAGTTTTATAAACATGCATATAGTCTAGCCGAATCAATGGCATAGACCCTTTTACAATATTCGAGAACGATACCAAGTTCAACATGAATAATAGTTTCCATAAGAGTTTAAACATGCTAGCTCAATTGAAATGATAAGTAAGATAACTTGCATTCAATATATGTATCACAGGAATTTCAAGAACTTGCACAACATCCAAAGTCGTGTAAGTTAGGATACTTGTACTATAAAAGGATAGTTCGGATACTTTGTGACGCCCCCAAAATAGGTATACATCACCCATCTTGAGTCGCCAAATACATGGTACAAAATTCAAATACAACTTAATAATATAACTATCGTGTAAAATACGACAAAACATAAAATGAGAGTTTTAATACGAATATTGTCTTCTAGACAGTATTCAAACTCAAATGGAGTCCTCAATACATTTATTATCACACTATTTCATAGAATAGTGAGGACTACTAATGCTATCATCTGGACCGTCACTCCGCTTCTCCTATTTAGTCCTGCCACATTCTCATTTCTTGAAGAGAACAATGAAAGTAAAAGGGTGAGCTCCACTAGCTCAGTAAGAAATATTATGACTAAGATAATGCAGAATAATTTATCGTTAGCCTTCAACAGTGTTAAACTGATAAAATATAACAAACATCAAGTTTAACTGCAGCGGAACAAGCAATCCATTAGAAGAGTTAAGTAGAGCATGATATCTACTATCTTCTATGATTTAAAAGCTTTTTCATCACTTTTATCGATGAGACTCAGCTTAATAAATAATACATATCATCGAATCACCTCTGCACTACGACCAATGATATTCATTAGTATTACGACCACAAATTATCCATGCACTACAGGCCAATGAGGACTTTTACCACATCATTTGTAATATTACGGCCATGATTATAATGAATAATCCCTAGTCATAATCATATCAAGTCATTCTATGCACTACAGGCCACAGATGACTTTCAACATAATATAAGCACGAGGATGATGACAATGATATAAGAATTTAATTAAAAGAAGCAAGGGATAATTTTTTAAGATTTATAATTTAATTTATCCAGAAATCAATAACATCCAAATTGTCAACATGATACTGCTTTGTGGAGTAAAACTCAAGAATAATATTGTACCAAAAATGATTTGGACCGAATACGAATCAATTTTTTTATCATGAATAGTACCCCAGGTGAATAGTACTCGAGTGAATAGTACCCCATGAATAGTAATTTAGGAATAGTAACCCGTGAATAGCACTCTGACATGAAAAGTTAAACTTATCAAGAATGCTCAGAATAGTATTTTCATGAAAAGATACTGGATGAAGCACAAATATGAAGGATGTTCTACTAATTTCATGGAGTATAGAAGCCAAAACTTTAACCAAATGAGTATAGAATTCGAAATCTGAAACAAAGTAATATTACTTACATACTACAAAGTATGGAAGAAAATATTATTTCAAGCGAATATTGAACAAAAATAACATCCCTTACCTTGAAAAGAATAGTATTCCAACTGGTATAACGGGGATATTCTTGAAGAAAACTTTCACTATTTTCTACGCTCAAAGCTTTCTAAAACTTGAAAGAAATACGCTCAAGATTATAGAAGAAGAATTCTTTGATTTTGGTGTGATTTTCAATTCTAACTAAGTATCCTATTTATAGGAGAATGGAAGGATACTATTTAGAATTTTTCACGGAATGCACAATAGGAAATCGAACAAAATCATTCACGAGCGGAACACCACATAATTTTTCTCCTGGCAATAACACCATTAACCTCCCCCCCCCCCCACCAAATTGTCAACTACCATAATATATATATAATATAACCACACCCTCCCCCATACGTAATATACAACCACCCACCAAATTCACCACCCACCACACCCATTATAATATATATAATACTTATATATATATATATATATATATATATATATATATATACTAAATAACTTTCCACTGATTATTTTGAAAAATGGGTAAATGGGGGTCCAAATAATAAGCCAATTTAAAACAAATACTTCATAAAAATCCCCTCAATATATTTAACAACATTTATCATCATTATTATAATTCGCAATATTTAACAACTAGGTCGTTCACAGGAAAAAGGGGGCTTTCTGATAAGGATTTTTCTTTATTGGCGCGCAATTAGGTGACCAAACCTCCCCTTGACAGAACTTCTAGACATTGTCAATATTGTAAATAATAATATGAATAACTTTGTCGTCTCAATTATTGATTTAATAATATAAAATATTATATAGATGATACTGTGACAATAATTGAATCAATAATATGAGAGATATAATGCAGCAATTATTGTAGCAATAATTGAGTAAAATTGAGTGACTTCTCACGTAAGCATCAACAATCAATATCTTGTGCTACTATGCAACCACGCGTATTACTCAACTTTTAACACCGATTATTTCAACAGATAATGGTAAAACTTCCGTCGTTATTTTCATAAAAAGATATTTCTGTCATTTTCTCATTCCGATAATAATTACGTTGTGGGGTCCACCAATGATTGTGCCGTCGTATGAATATTCCCTGTTAAAACAAATATTATATAACAACTTGCTTACTTTGCAAAATTTATAAATATTACTCACAACTATAACATTATAACAATTTCAAACCTTAATATTCAAAAACGATATTCATAGAAAAATTCATCGTTATTCATAAAAGTTGGGGTCTTACATACTTGCTCAATATAGATTTGAGTAAGGTTAGAGAACTTGCTTACGATATGCGTCTAATAAAGTAATGTAAGGGTTTAGGATACTTGCCTTAAGCGCAGTTTACCAAAATATCGCTTAACAATACTCTTTCAAATCCTAACATAATGTAATACGTATATAAGGTATTCATTAGTTAAACATTTTCGGTAAACAATCTTGATATATATAGATCAAGTGTACACACACGACTAAATCAAGAAACCTTATATGTATGATATTACGTAGCTTGAATCTATCGTTAGACATCATCATTTTAAAATACCTTGTCAATTCAAGCTAAGATAGGTGTTAACATGCAAAGCTACCTTTATGCAGTATATCATGGATCTGAAATAAGCATAATGAAATTATACTAGCATGCTACATACTTGTAAATCACGTGTCATTTTCCAAATCTGCAGAATGAAAGCTGGCATACTTTGATTTGCACTAAGGAGATGCGCGGTCACGCGGCTCCCAGTTCAAACTAGGGCTGAGCAATTATTTGCTTGGCCTAGCTTGCATATCCTTATATACATAACATATATTGACATGTTAAGGGTCCTTTCGCATCTTTCAAGTTTAATCTAGGTCCCGTCTTGTATAATACGGTTCTAAGTTGGACATCACAACAAATTAAGGCCATTTAAGGTTATAAAATCACAAAGCACAACATGCTCGATTCTTAAACACAAAAAGTAGTCATATAACTCATATTAGACATGCTTGTGAGTATTCATATCACATACGTGTAATTAACATCGTTTTGTTTCGAAATATGTTTTGTTTATGATTTCCTTGAATTATAATACCTAAGCATGATGATATATATATTTATGATACATGAGTGAGTCTAAGAGTATTATCTGACATGTTCATAATTATCAGATTTCAACCCTCAAGGTAGTATATAAACATTCACGTTCATAGTTCATATTTTCATTTAGTAAAACTTATTAATAAGTCTAACATGCTCATGCTTCAATATGAAATCCATGTACTTAAGTTAGTATGTCCAACATGCATTTCAAAACCATACTAACATGCTTGCAAGGTCAGAATATGCATTACTCAAGTTTACCATTTCTAGTTTTTCCAAATCTTGAAGTTTTCTTGAAAACTTAACTCAAACCAAGCTAAGATAACTTTCTATGTCCACAACAACATCTCATCACCTGATAGGGCCTCTTTCATGCATATCCTAACTATCCTAGCATGCTCAAAACAATACAGAATCATTAAAGCAGTATCTGGGGAACACACCACGCGTGGCCGCGCGATATTAGACTATATAAGTGGCGCGGCCGCGCCACTTCGAACAAAATAAAAAAAAATATGGCTCTGCTTCTACAGAGCCTTATCACATGAAATGCTAAACCTACAACCAGACCAGCTACCATGTTCCAAAACATGTGTACCAACTCAAATAACACTCAAGCTCAAGCTCAAGAATAATAGAGAATTTAACATTTACTAGAATTTTGACAAAACTCAAGCTCAAGAATATCAAAGTAGAATTATACCTCTTGTAGCTTAAATTGGACTTCTCACTACTCTGATTATACTCCCTCAACTTCTCAGTAGCTCACACTCTCTATTGCACTTCTCAGACAATTTTTTCAAGCAACAGAAAATAGGAAGAGGAGTGTTCTTTATATAGAGAATTGGTTGTCCAGGTAATGCTCTTGCACCATGGTTTAATTTAGTGGAAATTGAAAAGAAATGTTGGTCATGGAAGGGTTGGCCAACTACTCAGCCCATGGCCATCATCACCATAGATTGGTAGCCTTTTGGTAAAATACGTGTTCTAGCTTTTAGCTACTTTTCATGTACTTTGTGACACTCAATATGGGACAAGGATTTTAAATCTCAACAATCTATGTTTATAATGCTTAGTTTGGTTCCTTTAATTCCCATAATGTAATTTTAAGGTACAATTTTTACCATATTAGACATGTAAAGATAATTTTATATTGACATCATATAATCCATGTACATTAGTCTAGTCTAATTATTATTTATAACATGTATGGACTCCACTAGTAATTTAAAATCTCCTTAAACTTTATTATTTCAAATAGACTCACTTATTGAAATAATTTGAAATTTTTTGACAGAGTACATCTTCTAAGGTTCCCACCCATACATATTGTCACATACACATTTCATGATTTATTTATAACATATAGTTCCAATATGTTCATTCACATTGCTTCATAATATAGTTTAATAAAACTTAATATTGTGTTGCTATATATAGTATAGTTACATGAGTGTCACACTACACTATATAATAAAGTTGTATTCCATATATTTCATATTTTTAATTAATGCACACTTTCACCTAACCTTTAATATAATATTATTATATTAAAACTTACTTATTTGTCAAATAATTAATCTAATCACCTTCTTGATTAATTAATACCAATATTGAATAATGTAATTGTGGATCCCTATAACAATTAATTATTTTATTATTTTCACATATACGTGTCTAACGATAATAATCACATATTATTAATTAATCACCATTTATAATTAATTAATATTCTACAATAGAAATTAACAATTAATATTACTTAATTGTTCACTTGATAATTCCTTCGTTAATTAATATTACTATTAATATTTCCCATCATTGTGCCACACAAGGCTTTCAACGAGTTCATCACAAACTCTACAATTCTTCCATTATTCAATTATTTAATATAATTGAGTTAACTCATCTTGTAATACAAAAATCATTTATACTCAAATAAATGTTCATTTCCATTAATTTTTATTTATTAAGATGTGGAAATTCTCGGGTATTACAGTAATGAATGTTGATTGAGTAAGAAACTCAATCTTTATTCTTGTTATATGAACTACAGCATATATGTTATGTTAGTCCAATGTTTATGAGATGTATATCGAGCATGTTATTATGTGTTATGTGATGCATTAAAACTGTTAGATTTTGTTGGGCTGTCGAGCTCAACCTTCCAAATAACCACTTTTGCAGGTTAAAGATTTAAGGTAAAGTTATGTGCTACTTGAAAGATATGAATCAGATGAGATACTTGAAGATTTATATACTTTGGCTGAGTTATTATTATTTGAACCATGTTTAAGGTTCCGAATAATATTTTAATGTTGAATTGTAATATCGTTTTGCGATGTAAACTCTTGTAGTATTAAAATGATTCTGAGATATTTAGATGTAAAGGTTGAAAGTTTTGGGAACGAGAATAGTTTGTAATAGAAAATTTTAATTGTAATAGAAAATTTTAATTATTCTGCAAATTTCAATGGTTGTATTATCGTTTAATGATGTAAAATTAGAGGTTTAATGTATTGTTAACGACCAAAGTCGAGAATTAAATTGTATGAATTTTGGGGTCGTTACAGAATGTATGTGGACCAATCTCCACAGTAGTTCAATCTCTCCGATAGCATTTTGTCGAGATCCATCAAAAGCTTTGATAACCGTATGGCTGCTTCTGATCCTATTGAGATTGATGTTCATCTTCTCCAAGGTGGTGTAAGGGCAGATGTTTAAAGATGATCCCCCATCTATCAAAACTCCTCCCACCATATATCCGGAGGACAGAACCGCTATGTATAACGATTTACAATGACCAGTCCCTTCGGGAGGTATGTCGTCGTTAGTGAAAGATATCACATTGCTGTTAAAAATGTGATCAACCAGGTGATGGAACTTTTCAACATCCACTGATTTCGGCAAGTGGGCTTCTTCTAAAACCCTTAGCAAGACCTTCCTGTGATCTTCGAAAGAGAAAACCAAGTCTAGTACGAAAATCTGTTGTGGAGCTTCTTTTAAGCTTAAAACCACCTTGGCTTCATTCTGACCCATAGTACGGAGGAATTCTTTAATTTTCTCCATGGGAACTTTCCCCTTTGATCTGATGGTAGGCTTCATCACCCATTGGGGAAGATATTATGGATTCTCCTTCAACACTACAACAGTTATGTGGGATATGGATCCTTCAGCCTCTCCATAATTCCATGACACATTCTGTAGGCTGACAACAGGATACTGTGGTCTGTATGGCAACATGATTGGCTTTGGTGCAACCACTTTCAAAGGATTGTCAACACCTTTGAGTTGAATTGCTTGTATTGTGAGTGGTATGGCAGCCAAATCATCCTCAACGGATATAACTACTACGACTTCCTTCCATTTTGTAGGAAATGTGTCCCCACTCTCGAGTAATACAGTGTCATTATATGCTAACTGCAGGACACCACTATCAATTAGGTTCTGAATAAGATGGCGGAGTGCCCAGCATTCTTCAGTGCTGTGTCCGCGAGAGTGGGAGTGGTACTGACATACTCCATTCGAATTGAACCGTCTTAAACAAGGATTGATTGGAGGTAATAGAGCTATGATTCTTCCTTCATTGATTAGCATCTGAAATATCTCTTCTATCAGTTGGCCTAAGTAGGTGAATTCCCTTTTATTGGTAAAATCACGATGAGCTTTGACATTTGCTCTTTTTGTAATTTTATCCTCCATCATTTCACTTTCTGGAGTTAATGGTGGAGTATTCGTAACAAGAGAAAGGAGACTAGCATGCTCATAGCTGACTAATTGGCATGTGACTTGGTGCTGATGGATCACTAGTTCTGCCAATTGGTTAACTTGCTCACAAAGAGCCTTCATTTTCTGTTCCATCATAAACTAGAACTGTGCATAATCCAATTTATCAGCACTATCCTTGCTAGTTTGGGAGGATTCACCACCATAATTAGAACTCTATCCACTTCTCCAATTAATCATATTAATCTCTAAGGTGTGCCTAACCTCCCGGGGTTGTCTCTGGGGTTGGAAATAAGTGCCTCGGGGTTATCTCCGAGGTTGAAGTTGACTGCTGGGGGTTGAAACAAGTATTTTTGGGGTTATCTCCGAAACTGCAAATGCATTCCTCGGGGTTGTATCCGAGGTTGGAACTGAAACCCCTAGGGTTGTCTCCGGGACTAGACTGAGTATCTCGGGGTTGTCTCCGAGATGGAAAACTAAGGATTCTGGGGTTGTCTCCGGAACTGGAACTATATTCCTCGGGGTTATCTCCGAGGTTGGACCTGAAACTCTCGGGGTTATCTCCGGGACTGAGCTGGCTTGTCCTTTAGGGCTATCTCTAAAAAATGATTTTGCCCTCCTGCAATGTTAGTAACAAGAATATAGAATTTTCAAGTATCTACAATATGCCCTTCTTGTCCATAGTTATAGCACACGGCTTTACCTTTGAGACAGACTCCTAATTGAGTCTTCCCATAGTTCTTACACGCCTCCATCCTCTTCTTAGGATCTCCTTGCTTTACTTTAATATTCCCAGAGTTAAAAGCCTTCCTCTTCTACTCGTTGCCACTCTCGCTGGCTCCCTCGATTTTCATTCCCCCATCTACCTTATTCTTGTTCTTCTTCTCTCTGTGGTATTGGCTTAAAGCCTCATTACCACCCTCGGCAATTATCGCCTTCTCTAGAATGGTACCAAATGAATTACTTTAAAACACTGATATTCGGCTATAGAGCCAGGGTTTTAAGCCCTTCTCGAATATCCTCGCCATCCTCACCTTCGTATCCACCTGATGTGGAGAAAATCTCGACAGTTCATTGAACTTGGTAGCATATTGGGGAACAGTCATGTCCCCTTGCTTCAGTTCTAAAAACCTCATCTCCATCCTAACCTGCATACATGTAGGGAAATAGTTCTCAAAGAAGATCTCCTTGAACCGTGTCCACGTATCGTGTAGGTGGCAAAAGAAATCTTTTGCCCCTCTTCGACATTTGCAATTACAAATGCCTTTTCAATCTCTTTTACCCAAGTTTGGGCTTCTATAGGGTTTGTAGTTCCTTTGAACTCTGGCGGACCTACACTCTTAAAATTCTTTAACGTAGTAGCACATAATTGACAGGTATATTATCCCCATTTCAATTAAAGGTAGCTGTTAATAAGTTAACAAACTCCTGCATCGGGTTAACCGGTCCCCCTTCCGGTTGATTCACGTTAGCTTCCTGATTTTGTTGTTTTTTTCTTGACGGCATCTTTCTGTTAAAAATGAATAACACTTCATTATTACTTTCTTCTTATTAATTAGTCATTATTCATTTTTAAATAATAACTCAAACTAGTTGCACAACATGTTCAATAAAATACTTATACTGATATGCTTTCTTCTTTGTAGTATAATACTACATCATTCATCCTTAAACAGCCTTAGCTGATTACATTACTTTCTCGCAATTACTTTCCAAAAATTGGGATTTACAAAAAACTACCCTTTGGTTATACAAAAGAGGCTTTTATGTCACTACATAGATACAACATATTTACCTATCTAAACATACTCTATTTACTAACTAGATTACATTTTCCTAGTGGAATTTTCATAATCGGCATCGACAATACTAGCTACCACATCTCTACTAATAGTATGTTGAGTTTTCCCTGGCTCCACATGATACTCAGCCACTTGTCGCTAATAATCCTCATGAGAACTCCTATGAACATAGGACATCCTACAAATCTTCTGCTTCTTGACCTTTAGCTCCTCCCTAAGCTCAAAGGCCTCGTGTTACTCATAGACCTTGTCTTTTGCCAAAACCTCTCATCATGCTCTACCTCCCAAAACATTTCTATGTCTTTCTTGTCTGCCAAGATGTCATGGATCTCCTCCTTCAATTCTTTCACCTCTTTCCCTAACTGGATATTCCTATCCAACACCGTCATGAACAATACCTTCATTGACTCCCCCGTAGTCATCTCCTCTGTAGGTACTACCGTGTTAAACGATACTACCTCCACCTCCTCCTCTGATATACCATCGAACAAAGATGTAAATCCTAAGTTCTCAGAATCTTCTAACTTAACCACCACCACCACTGGCAACTCAGCTATGGGTGTCGATAAATTCTCTATCTGGTTCATAGACTCTTCACTAACCAGATGTATATCTCTATACATCATGTTATCTCCTAACATCTACAATAAAACAAGTTATCTTGATTAGTACACAACATTAGAATGGTATAAACACATATCACATTCAATGCATTTTTAGGGTTAACTTCATCTTTTAATTCTTCAACTCTTCTTAAGGTTATGGCCTAAGGTTCTTTCCCCCTTAATTTTTATAGCCTATAGCTTTGATACAAACCTGTAACGCTCCCAAATCCTAGTATCTTCCGACCCGATAGATGGTGCTACACGGTGCTACTGTTCACACATACATTCAATTGAAATACCTCAAAATAGTGAATATGTCTTCTATATATTACAAAATAATATTTCCTTTCCCAGGTTCTTTGTAACCATTACATATTTTCTTCTTCATAGTATCAAATAAATATAAAATTCATACTATGGTATTAGAAAGACAACTATTTGTCCGCCTTAGCCTTTCCTTTATCCTTACTGGATCCTTCAGTCCGTTCATTCTTAGCTGCATTCATATGGTTCAAGCAAGGGTGAGCATAACTAGCTCAGCAAGTATAACAATTTTATTTCAGCAATATGTTTGAATCATATGAATATATATCTATATAGCTTCTATAAATGAATCAATAGTTATGAAGTACTATAGATAATTCAAAATAGCACTTCTCTTTTCTTTAAAATGCTTAACAATGAACAATATATGTTAAACCTTGATTTTGGTCCAAGACCTTGAGCATTTCATTCTTCCTTTAAAAAAGACAACCCAGTACCAAGTCTGTAAGTCCGACATTTCGTACGAGCACGTATAGGTGATCAACCTATAGTACTCTGTGTTGTACAACACTACTTCATTAAATGTATCTACGTTTAAGTTTTGGCAACCTCACGTGCCTTTCGATTGATGACAAAATATTTGTTTTTTCATACTCAGTCTTTCTTTGAATCCATACCAAACAGTTGGCATAAGATAGCAACATCAATAATATTTTGATAGATTAACATGAAATCCACAAAATACGTTAATTCTAGCCGAAGGAATTGGTTTTGACTTCTTTATACATCAATTCATGCGTAAGATACATGAATCATAAAGCTTGTCCAAAATGAGCATAGACAAGGGTTTAGAACACTTACCTTTGGCGTGTTCTACAGTTAATTCACTTCTCTTTTGAGTCTATAGATTCTACAATACATAATTACATAGCATACCACATTAGGTCATAAATAATCAATAAGTATTATCATTAACCCATCTTCTCCTTCTTCTCGATCTAACTATTCATTTTCTTAACTAACATCCATTATGTTGGTTAACGTTCATTGCAGCTTTATAACATTTTGTTGTTATAAGGAATCTTATCCATTTAATGCTTAAGTAATTACATTTTAAGTAAACTCAAACATTCTTTTAATGTGTATAAGTTTTTGTATTACTTTGTGTTTATGCTTTCGCAATCCTTCGTTAACTTTTAATCGTTAAACTTAAGGGTTTAATCATCCTTTATAATGTTATTTTAAGTTTAATTAAGGTCATAATTCACCTTCAATCAACTTCCCCTTTCTTTATATTCATTATCATTCATCTCTGCCTCTTACTTACCATCGCGGCCATGGGCGCTTAATTTCCTTCTTATATGTCGTCAGTCATGTCACGACCCATCGATGTTCAGATCCGCATGGCGTATTTGCATTTCATGTTCATAAACTTGGGTGGCTACTGTGGTGTCTTACCGAGCCTTTGAAAAAATTTTAAGTTTTTCAATTCCAATTATTTATGGGCTCGTAACTTAATTGTTATAAGTCAGAATTGGCTCATTCAAAAGCCGTTATCTCACATATCTTGTATACTACAATTTCATTATGACAACTTGTTATTTCCCAGTAGGAACAATAGATCTAGAAAGGGGTTGAATAGATCCTTTTAATTTCAAAATACTTTTCTCGTTTATTTTGTATTGCTCATGAATTAGCATATGACAAACATAAGAATCTTTTCAAACACAGCGGAATAAGTTAAAGATCCCCTTCATTGATATATTCATAATCACACATACATTGTTTGTAGAGTTAATTCAGTAGTAAGCAGATAAAACATTTATAGCAGATATAGCAGTTAATGTACATAATGTAAATGACATAAAGTAAAAGACACAAGGGGTTTTAAGTGGTTCAGAGACTCAAGCTCCTAATCCACTCTTCTGCTTTCAACTAGCAGGATTTCCAATAAGGAAAGGCAACACCCTGAATCACTAAGATTCCTTCAAGGCCAGCAGCCTTGGGACTTCAGTTCACTAAGAACTTTTCAAGGCCAGCAGCCTTGGAACTTCTCTAGTTCCCTGGGAACTCCTCAAGCCCAACAGGCTTGGAATCTTCATTTAGTCCCTCCGGACAAGGACCCCTCAGGCCCTGGCTTCTTATTGTTGAGTTGTTTGTTTGTTTGTTGGAGTTGGTGCTGATCTGCTAAGATGTCTTTAAGCTCTGAACATCTTCTATACTTAGCAGCTTGGCGTGATCATCCTTGAAGTGTAGTTGAGTGTTGCTTGATGCTCAGCCTCTTCAGTTACTCAACCACTTCTGATGATCCCTTGATGAACTGCCTTGAAGATCATTCTTCTTGATACTTGATGGCTGCACATGATGGGTTTCTAAGATGACTGTAAGCTCTTTTGCTAGGTACTTAGAAACTTTCTCATACTTGACACTATGATGGCGTTGGTGATCTTCTTTCTTGATACTTGATGCCTTCTCCTAATAGACTTGCTAAGATGGACGTAGGCTCTTTTTTTTGGTACTTAGAGTCTTCCCATGATGGACATCAAGATGATATTGATGCTCTTCTTTCTATCGGCAGTTCAGAACACTCTCCTTGTAGTAGAACTCTCACTTCTACATTGTAGAACACTCACTTCTACATTGTAGAACTCTCACTTCTACTTCTTTCTTCGACTGTCTCTCAGTGTTCTTAGTGGATCATAAAGTGAGCCTTCGGACCTTCATTGGTCACTCACTATTTTACATTTGTTAGATCAGTCCACCATTTCTCCAAACTCAGCAATTCTAGCAACCTTTTATCTTTGAAGCTCTAGCCGATTTGAACTCCTTCCCAATCTTCCCATTGGAAAGTAGCCGTTGAAAGCTCTTTGAGTTGCTTGGCAGATCTCGAGTTGTTTGGTGCAGTCTGTAGTTGTGACATGATATGACTTTCTGACACTGCAGTCTACGGTTTCGCCTACCCTGTCAGAGATGTTACTTTGATGTCTCGGGCAGGTCGACGACTTTATTTCCCCCTTCTGATTTCTTGATCAGAGGTTATCCTTTTGCATCAATGCTCTCAATAAGCTCTTGTCCGAATAGCAACCTTTAGATTTAACCGTTGCCAATGCTTCAATCTTCGGATGATCGAACTCTATGATTCTGATGCTTGCTTTCTTGGACCTGATTGTAGTGTCTTGTTGACTTTCTCATTTGACATATAGAGACAACACTACGATCTTTGAAGAATGTTCATTTGACATATAGAACACTTCTTCCTTCTCTTGTGCAGCGCCTCAACAATTCTATTTGCCTCGACTGCTTTCAGATACTGATGGCTTGACTCTTTACTCTGGCCCTTTCTGAATAACAAGACACTTCAGATTTGTGGCGTGTTCAGCTCGTTTTCTCCTTGTGATCTCCCATTCACTTATCATTAATGAACTGACCCAATGCTTAATCACTTTAGCCTTATTCTTCATAGGCTAACCAGTATCTCTGTGTACACTCCATCAGTTCTTTCTTTGTTTGGCAAACACTACGTTCCTGGTGCTTCCAAGATCATTGTCTTCTATTTACTTGACAACAACTGCATTTGTTGACTTCCTTTAGTCAGTTACTGAAGTCTTCTTATGATCAACTTGTGGAAGACTTCATCTTGAATGGCTTCACAACTCAGTCTGGATGCTGATTAAGTTGATGCTTAGATCTTTTGTTAGATTGCATGCCATTCGTTGAGTGCTCTTTGATTTCTTTCACGTGGGATTTATCTTTGCAGTACCAACCAGAGGCTTGGTTCCTTTGGATATTTTTGGGAGTGATCAATTATTGAGAATCATGTTTGCTCTACGATTCTACCTTGGCTTTGTGAGCACATCTGTTGAGGTCTTAGTTCTGCACTCTACGATTCAGCTTCGGCTGTGCAGATACTACGATTCCGAGATCAGATCTTGACACTCTATGATTTCTATCATTGTGCTTGTTGTCTTCATCTGATCTTGCTCGACTACGATCTCTGCCTCTGATACGATCAATAGACTCTACGGCTCTAAGTGTAGTCTACGATTCTTGACTTGGCTTTGACATCAGTAGACTCTACGACTCCGAGTGTAGTCTACGATTCTTGACTTGGCTTCGCCAGATGCTTGGTCAGCTCGTAGGCAGGCTGTCTCTACAATTCTGAACATGACTTTCTCAGTAGACTATGGCTCCGAGGAAGTGCTCCTCGACACACTACGATCCTTCCTCGTCTCTCCTGGCAGTCTACGAACTCGGAGATCTAATATCTTGCAGACTACAATTCTGCCTCGATAGCTCTCGAGTTATCCTTGACTCTCCTGGCAGACTATGATTTCTGGTGCAGTGCTTGAACATCAGACAAGCCTATCTATTACATCTTAAGATCAACTTAACATGCTTGATCTTTCTATATTTATAGTCCTTGTACATCATTTCTTTTTAAGGACTTTACAAAGCTGTTTTGCTTATGTAGGATCAACCTAACATATTTGATCAATTCATTCTAAGTCCTTGTACATATGTTTCTATTATCTATCAAAGGACTTTATAGCTTTTCTTAATATAAGTATACTTGCATATTCATTCATATATATGTCATAATCAAATCATATGTAAATAGGAAAATCATTCACATGCTTATTCCTGACAATCTCCCCCTATTTGATTATGTCAAAAACAATAAGTGCATATGCATGTTATGAATGAATCCTATATACAGTGAGCAGCTGTATTTTTAAAATAGATAATCATGAATGTCATTTATAATGATGTGAAATTTAATACACTGACATTTTACATCCTGGATCCAGAACATACCTAACTAGTTAGAGATGTACCAATTTGGCTCCATGTATGCTTCCAGGATGTTTGTTGATCAGCTATTCATCTGTTTGATCTTTTTGCGCCTGCTCACCCTGGGACGTTAACTTCATTTCTTTTGTCTGCTCCCCCTTAGATGTATGTTTCACTTCTTCTTCTTCTGACTCCCCCTCAGCCTTTGCAAACACAGACTCATCCTCCTTTGGCTCCCCCTCAGATGATGACCCAGCTTCTTCTTCTGCTGTCTTCTTCTCTTGTTTCCTTCTGCTCTTCTTGCCCTTTCTTGAATGCCTCTTTCTATGCCTCTTTTTCTCCCCCCTTTTGTCATTAATCACTTGAGAGAGCTATTCCATATTGGACATAAGCTGCTTCATTAGATAAGAGGAGTTAACCACTTCAATCTTGAGTTCTTGTTGGCTCAGCTTAAGTTGCACAGAGAAAGACTGATTCATGTTGTCAATCTTGTTAGAGAGGACTTGGAGTTGTTCTTCATTTGCCTTCTGTGCTCATAGTGCATCTGCCTTCTGATCATTCATGGCCTTTAGATAGATGTGATCTCTCTCTTTGATTTTGAGAGATACATCAGCCATGGTTGCTTGGAGTCTGTCTTGAACTGAATTATCTCCTGCTGCTATCAACCTCTTTGATTCTTCATTGATTAGATATATCTTCTCAATCAGTTCATCAGAATTTTTCAATAGTTCTTGCTCCATAGGAATTTGGTCATTTGGTTGGGCAGCCTCTTGTTGAATAACAGATTGGACTCTACAATTTTCATCCTTTGATAGATTTTCAAAAATAGTGAGAATCTAAAAAATCGTTGAATACCAATCGTTATTGGAGGATGAAGGAATGTCAGATAGCTATGTTTGGGCAAACGGAGACTCCTCATTTTGGACTTGAACACCATCAGTTGTAGAGTGAACAGACTCTACGATTATCTCCTTGGTCATGATCCTTCTTCCTTTAGAGTCCACTCTACGATCATAAGGAATATAATGATTGTCAGCATGTCTGTAGATTTTGTACCGGGGCTGGTCTTTGATCATCATTGTTGCATAACCCTTCACCCTTGGGAAGTTCTGAGCCACCAGCTCTAGGCTTGGAATTTCTGGAATTACTTCTGGTGGTTCATTCGAGACTTCTTCTGCTATTTTCCTGTTAATCCTAGCTATAGAAATGACAGGATGGTCTTCTCATTCCTCTGATTCCTGATGTGCAGAATCAGAATCTTTCTCTATTTCCTCTCTTTTTGAGCCTGAAACATTCTGATCAGATCCATCAGTGAATCCTTCTTGTTGTATTTCATTTCCAGAACCTTCTTCGGCAAGATCTTCCTTGGATTCATCTTCTTCATTACTAGTCCCATCTTCAGCACTTTCTTCCTATGATTCAGATTCATCATCGCTTAATTCAATGACTGCAGTAGAGTGATTACTTTTCTTCTTGGAGGTAAATTTAGCTAGTAGTCTGTAGCTCTTTCTCCTCCTTGGGGGTTCAGCTATAGGAGAGTCAGACTCTTCTTCCTCTTCAAACTCTGAGGACTTTGGATCATCAGACAAACTTCCTTGAGGTTCAACATTGGCAGGGGTAGGTATTTCTTCTTCGGAATCATCATTGGACCCATCATTAGGGCTTGTTAGAGCATATGCATTTGGAGATGTAGTTGGGTCATCTTGTAGCTTTTCTTCATCATCAGAGTGAGTACTCTGAGAGTTGGCCATAGGGCTGGCATATTCTTCTTCATCAGTAAGGTTTACATTTTCTTCCATGAATCCATTTCCACCTTCATCACTGGATTTGTTCTTAGGGGACTCATTCTTGTCATCATCAGTTCCCTTTTCTTCTTCTGACTCTACCACCTCTTCTCTGTCAGATGTACTTTCTTGGGAAACTGGTGCTTACTTGTTTACCACCTTAGCTTTCTTCCTTGATGGCCCTTGAAGCAGTCTGTTGCTTCTTTTCTTTGTGGTCTCTGGTGCACTTAAGACATTTTCACCTTGATCTTTGTCTTTAGTGGAGAGACTTCTTGATGAAGCCTTTGTTTTCTTCACTCTCCTGGATCTCTTCCTTACTGGTGTGATTGCTACTAGTGTAGAGTCACCAGACTCAGAGCTTTCCACCTCCTTCGCCTTTCTCTTCTTTGCAGGAACTTTTCTGCTGCTTTCAGTTGTTGTCAGTCTCCTATTTTCCTTTGGATTTTTCTTCCAGTTTATGAACAGTTGTGGAGACATCACTTTATGAACATTCAAAGGCTCTCCCTCATCATTCTTGATTTTGCTTCCCAGTTTCTTCTTTAGCACTATACTCAACAGTCTTCCATGAAACACCTTTATAAGGGGTTTTTCTGTAGACTACTTCAACTCAGCCTTTTTTACCCATTTGGAGATCTGATCAAACAAAATAACTCCAAAGTTGATTCGCTTCTTCAGAACTATTGCAGACATAATCTTCAACTGCTGGTCAAGCACAGTGTCATGTGCAGTATCCTTGCATAGTATACATTTACCCACTATCTAAGCAAGGAACTCTAATATCTCAGGAAACTCCTTCTTCTTCATGTCCTTCAAACTAGGGTTTCTTTGGTACCGCATTAACCTCTTGCCTTCTTCAATGTCGACTTCATCTAGGTTTATCAGACCTTAGTTGGGAAATCCTAGACATTAATTGATGTCTGATGCTCTTATCTTCAGACTTGATCCTTTCACCTTCGTGGTCAGAAGCCCAGAATCCATTAAAGCATTTGAGTAGAACTGCTTCACTAGTTCAGTATATACTCGAGTGCTTGCCTCAAGACATTCTGAAAATCCAGCTTTCTTCACAAGTTCAAGAATGTCTCTGAACTTCTTTTTGGATTTCTCAAATGACTTGGTTCCGAGCTGAATGCCAGTGATTACTCGCTAATCTTCCATTTGAATAGTTTGAGGAAAATGGATGTTTGATTTAGAAAGATTTATGAGAAGTAGCTGATAGTGATTTGGGCTCTGGAGGTTTAAATGATTTTGGCTTCGAAGAGGATTTTAGGGTTTGAAAATGGGAGGGAGAGAGGTTTGATAGTTTCTGATAACTGTTTGCAATTTTTGAATTTGTCTTTATGGCAGTTCCTTTTGACTCTGCATAAGCTGTGATGTGTCAACCAATTATTGGTTTCACGTTGCCCAGTAATGAGCTGTAACTCCCCCATTAACTCTTCAGCTTAATGTCTCTTTTTTTTTTAAACACATAGTCGTCAATGACGTGGATTGACCGTTGACCAGTTTGGTTTGTAGAGTAGCAAGTTAAGGCAGCTATGGACTCTACGTTTTCCTTTGTTGACTCAACGATCAACTTTTGACAGATGCTTCAGTGGATGGTTTTGACATTAATCCTCATCTTCAAACTGCATAGCTTGACCACTGTTGTTCCCCATACTAGTTTGGGCACTTAAGTTTTGAGGTACGTTTGCATGATATCTTTCCAAACTGTATTTGAACTTATCTCTTCATAATCTGAATGGTTGAGCAATTGTCTCATTCTTCCAAGCTCCTCATGAGCTAGAGTATCCTCTTGTAAGACTGCGATCGTCGAGTCTACTTCTACGATCGTTGAGGTTGCTCCAAGATCGTTGAGTTCTCTTCAACCTTTACTCTATGATCATTGACTGTCTTGGTCCTTGAGATGAACTTGACTAAGCAATCATTTTGGGTTAAGGTAGCTCAGGAAGGGCCAACCTCTTAGAGTAAGCTAAGGGTCAGGTTTGTCCCTAAGGCACTTTCTAGATGAACTACTTTAGAGGTGATTTGCACTGATATCTCATTTGACCTTTTCTGCTGGGGAGGTCTTCTACCAACTTTAGACAATTGCATTTGCTGTAATCGTGGTGTCCTCCTGCTCTTACACTACGATCAGATGTTTGATCGTAGGCACTCCACGATTTTGAGTTGGGTGGCTGATAGGTTATCAGTAGTACATTTTGAGACGTTCCTACTGACTATGGATCTTCATTTGGTTCATTAGCCACGAAGTTTTGGGACTCTGTAGCTGATACATTGCTTCATAGTGTATCTCTGATGTTTTAGAACTTCTGTACTGTTAGTAGATTACTGCTCCCCCATAGTTGATACTATCTTCTTAGAGACATAAGTTCTTCTTCTTCATGTGTAGCCGAAGGCAGCCATGCATATCTCATTCTGGCTGAAGTCATTAAGTCTTCTTATATCGTAGAAATGAGTATCTTCAGGGTTGATCATTCTACGATCCTTTGTCAGCACTGCGAACGTAGTCTTCATTATCAGCTAGTACTTGTGGAGTTCTGCTCCCGTAATGAGTTCCTCTTTTTTGATGCTCGATGATCCTCTGTGGTGAGCTTCCTTAAGGATTCTTCTCTTATGACATGCTTAGCATGATTGAGCACCTAAGATCCTTTTTGATCTTTGGTTGAATGGCCTGCTTCCATATAAAGATCAGCCGCCATGTGAGCTTTATTCAGATCAGCTCAGCAGGTCTTCAAGGACAGGCTTTGACATATAGGAGTTTTCTCAGAATCATTTATGAACAGTCTTAAGCCTTCTGCTGGCTGAATCTTCTTGACTGAAGTCATCTTCTTCAGCATTCCTTAGTGTGGTCAGATAGACCAAGCACCTACAAGTTGTAAATTTCTATTTTTGGTACCCATGGTTAAATGGGTCCTGGTAGGTTAGTTTTCTAAGTCCCTGTTCCTCATATATTTGGATAATCATCATATTGATCACCAACAGTCATATTCATGCATGTAACAAATTTAGATAATACATTTTAAGATGCATGATGGTGAGTGTGTGTAAGATTTTCTATTTTAATAAAACACTCTTTTTCTTTGATGGTTTCATCATTTGATTGGTTATGTTCATAGAGTTTTAAATGTTCATAGAGTAAGAATAAACTCTTCGGTTTATTTGTATCTGGTTGATTTATGAAGGTGATCAGCTTCTATAAATCATCAAGATACTCTTGTAGAATTGATCCTACTTTGTGTGTTATCAAACACTTAGAACATAGGTTTGTACATACATACTAACCCATCAGCAAAGATTACTTCACATGAGATTAATTTAACCTGTGATGTTCTTATGACCTATTCCAGATTTCTTTCAAGATGTCATCTTCAACCTAAACCTTGGATGGAGAGAAAGATTGTAAGCATTCGAGTTTCCAACCTCAGTGTACTTTCTCTCTTCACCTTTTTAGGTAGATTATGGTTTCTTGTTAGGATACTGTTATAGTTCATAAGGAGGTGCACATGATGTACACAGTTATACTAGTGAGGAACCATACCTTTCTGCTGTCAGATTCTTAACAGTCATTTATCTTAGATATACTGAGGTTAGGCATTGATGTGCATAGTTTCTCATTTGCTCTGACGACTTGTTCTTTGCAATGACCTTCAATCAATCAGTCGTGGTCTTGAAGATGCAAGATAAGAAAATCTCAGCATCTTTAGTTCTTTGACATCCTTGAGTTCACAAGGTTTACATCCTTGAGTTCTTCTTTCTTCTCTGGATAAGCATTTCTTAGCATATAATGTCTTTTCATTTTTCTGGCGGGTGGATGTTTGACTTTTGAGCTTTTCTCGCCTAGTCTTCAGACTACAAGATTGACTGCAGGCAAGAATTGGCCTTGTAGATATGGCAATCAAGAGCATGGACCAATCTGAGTAGCTTCAGGGGTATATACATATTCACCTGTACATAGTATTTCTAACGTGTGAGCTCATCTGCATATAACAAGTGACTTACTACTAAACTAAGTTTAGAACAATGTTTGTGCCTAGGAACAGACTCAAAGCGATTAGCTTTTAAACATAACATGTGAACCTGCTCTGATATCAATTGTTAGTTCCCAGTAGGCACAATAGATCTAGAAGGGGGGTTGAATAGATCTTTTTAATTTCAAAATACTTTTCTCATTTATTTTGTATTGCTCATGAATTAGCATATGACAAACATAAGAATCTTTTCAAGCACAGCGGAATAAGTAAAAGATCCCTTTCATTGATATATTCATAATCAGACATACATTGTTCGTAGAGTTAATTCAGTAGTAAGCAGATAAAACATTCATAGCAGTTATAGCAGTTAATGTACATAATGTAAATGACATAAAGTAAAAGACACAAGGGGTTTTAAGTGGTTTCAGAGACTCAAGTTCCTAATCCACTCTTCTGCTTTCAACTAGCAGGATTTCCACTAAGGAAGGGAAGCACCCTGAATAACTAAGATTCCTTCAAGGCCAGCAGCCTTGGGACTTCAGTTCACTAAGAACTCTTCAAGGCCAGCAGCCTTGGAACTTCTCTAGTTCCCTAGGAACTCTTTGTAAGACCCCAACTCTTTATACACAAGTTGTTATATAATATTCGATTGGTCGGGGAATATTCGTTTTAACAGAGAATATTCGTACGATGGCACAATCATTGATAGACCCCACAACGAAATTATTGTCGGATTGAGAAAACGACAAAAATATCTTTTTATAAAAATAACGGCGAAAGTTTTACTGCTAATCTATTGAAACACACAGGTGTTAAAAGTAAATACGATGTCTGGCGTGGTTGCATAGTAGCACACGGTATTGATTATTGATGCTTACGTGAAAAGTCACTCAGTTTTGTTCAATTATTGCTACAGTAATTGCTGCATAGTATCTCACATTATTTGATTCAATTATTGTTGATATTTTATATATTATTAAATCAATAATTAAGATGACAAAACTATTAATATTATTATTTGCAATATTGACGATGTCTAGAAGTTCTGTCAAGGAGAGGTTTGGTCACCTAATTGCGTGCCAATAGGGAGAAATCCTTATTGGAAAGCCCTCTCATTCCTGGGAACGACCTGGTTGTTAAATATTGCGAATTATAATAATGATTAATGTTGTTAAAAATATTGAAAGGATTTTTATGAAGTATTTGTTATAAATATTGGCGTATTATTTGGACCCCCGTTTACCTATTTTTTAAAATAATCAGTAGAAAGTTATTTAGTATATATATATATATATATATATATATATATATATATAAAATTGTGGGGCCCACAGTTGGATGATATGATTTTGGTGGAAATTGAAAGTTCACGGGAATGTATATATATTCACGGGTTATATATATATATATATATAATAAGTTTTGTTTTTTTTTTTATGAAAATAGAATATATTATATTTTACTATGCATAGTGTCCGCATAGTATTTGCATAGTAAGAAAATTGAATTATTCAGAATTTTCAGCGTCTGTGATTTTCAAGAAACTATGCAGTCCGTGAATAAAATTTCTAAATAGTATCCTTCCATTCTCCTATAAATAGGATGCTTAGTTAGAATTGAAAATCACACCAGAATTAGAGAATTCTTCTTCTATAATATTTAACGTATTTCATTAGAGTTTTAGAAAGCTTTGAGCATAAAAAATAGTAAAAGTTTTCTTCAAGAATATCCCCGCTATACCAGTTGGAATACCCTTCTTTTTAAGGTAAGGGATGTTATTTTTGTTCAATATTCGCTTGAAATAATATTTTCTTCCATACTTTGTAGTATGTAAGTAATATTATTTCGTTTCAGATTTCGAATTCTATACTCGTTTTGTTAAAGTTTTAGCTTCTAAACTCTATGAAATTAGTAGAATATCCTTGATATTTGTGCTTCATCCGGTATCTTTTCATGGAAATATTATTCGAGCATTCTTGATAAGTTTTAACTTTTTCATGCCCGAGTAGTATTCATTCACGGGTTACTATTCCTAAAGTACTATTCACTTCGGTACTATTCGCTCGAGTACTATTCACCCAGAGTACTATTCATGATAAAAATTAATTCATTTTCGATCCAAATTATTTTTGGTATAATAATATTCTTGAATTTTACTCCACAAAGCAGTATCATGTTGACAATTTGGACGTTATTGATTTCTGGATAAATTAAATTATAAATCCTTAAAAATTTATCCTTGAACTTGTTTTATTGAATTCTTATATCATTGTCATCATCCTCATGTTTATATTATGTTGAAAGTCATATGTGGCCTGTAGTGCATAGATGGACTTGGTATGTGACGCCCCCAAAATTAGGTATACGTCACCCATCTTGGGTCGCCACTTACATGGTACATAAATTCAAATACAAACTTAATTATACATCTGTCGTGTAACATACAACAATACATAAACTAAGAGTTCTAATAGGAATATTGTCATTTAGACAATATCCATACTCAAGGAGTCCTCATTACAATTATTATCATACTATTTCACAGAATAGTGAGGACTACTAATGCTATCTTCTGGACCATCACTCTTTTCCCCGACTCGTCCCCAAATATATTCTCATTTCAAGAGAACATGGAAAGAAAGGGTGAGCTCAATCTAGCCCCAAGAAATATTATGACTAAGATAATGCGAGAATAAATTATCATTAGCCTTCAATGAAGTTAAACCGATAAAATACAATAGACAACCAGCTTTAATCTGCAATGAATATACAATCCATTAAAAGAGTCAAGTAGAAAATAAAGTCTACTATCTTTTAGATTTTAAAAGGTTTTCATAAATTTTTATCACTAAGACTCGCTTTAATGAATAAACCACAATATCTAATCATCCTCGCACTACTACCAAGGATTTTCATCAAATTATCAATGGTCATGACTATACCGAATCACCCACGGTCATAATCATACCAAAAACTATCCATCAACGCATTACAAAGCCACCGAGGACTTTTATCACATTATTTATAACAAGCCATGATTATACCGAATGATCCTCGGTCATAATCATACTAAGTTCATCTATGCACGTAAGCCAAAGATAACATAATATAACATGAGGATGATGACAATGACATAATAATTCAATAAAAACAAGTTCACGAAATTAATTTATTCAGAACTAATAACGTCCAAATTGTCAACATGATATCGCTTTGTAGAGTAAAATTCAAGAATGATCGAAGAATATTTCCATGAAAAGATATCGGATGAAACGCAAATATCAAGGATATTCTACTAATTTCATAGAGTATAGAAGTCAAAGTTTTAACCAACCGGGTATAATAAAGAATGGAATAACAAAAGAAATCACCACGCATGCAGATTGCAGATGCATGTGTTATTCCAATAGAATAATAATAACGGAACCAGTCGTGAAATTCACACCGATGTGATGATCCAACGTAATAATAAATGCTTTGAATAATAACAATGGAACCAGTCCTGTAAAACACACGATGTGATATTCCAATGTAATAATAAATGCGGAATAATAAACAATGGAACCAGTCCGGTGTAAAACACACGCATGTGATATTCCAAATGTAATAATAAAGAATGGAATAATGTAAGAAGATCACCAAGTATAGGGGATTCCAGCGTGATACAAGTTATTCCAACAGTAATAAATAAGAATGGAATAATATAAGGATTTCACCAAGTATATAGGTATCTGCCATGTCACGAGTTATGTATAGGGTATGCCACTTTTACAGGTTATTCCAACAGAATAATAATGAATGGAATAACATAAGTTCTCTTCATGAATAAGAAAGAATAACACCCCTTACGGGTACAACAAATAATATCCCTTACCGTAAAAGACACTGGATATCAAAGTAGTGAAGTACCAGAATACTCTTCTTCTTTCTCTCTATAGATTTTCTCTATAGCTTCTCTCTATAATTTCTCTCTCTAGTTTTTGAAGTGAATTGTAAGAAAATAATGAAGGAATGAGCTTCTATTTATAGGAAAATAGAATGCATAGTAATTAATCCATGAGCAGTCCAGATTGATTTACTTTTAATCGACGGTCCATATTTAAAGCAAAATCTTTTAAATAAAATATCATATATTCTATTTATATAAAAACATTTTACTATGCAAATACTATGCAACACTATGCAAAAACACTATGCAACACTATGCATAATAAAATATAATATATTCTATTTATAGAATAACTTTAATAAAGTATTCATTTTATATGAAAAGATGTTTCGCTTTTATTACGTTAATAATACTGAATAAAACAAAACGTCCATTATCGCTATAATAATAATTATTATTAATCGACAATAATGGAATCAAACCGAGTGACTTCTCACATAAGCATCAATAATCAATACCGTGTGCTACTATGCAACCACACGACATCGTATTTTTTTACTACTGAAAGTAGTTCAACAAAGATCAACGGTAAAACTTCCGCCGTTATTTCAATAAAATATTTTTGTCGTTTTCTCAATTCGATAATAATTCTATTGTGGGTCCACCAATGATTGAGTAGTTGTATGAATATTCCCCGCTAAACCTAATATTCCCCCACCAATCGAATATAATATAACCACTTGCATACTTTGCAAAATTTATAAATACTACCCACAACTATAATATTATCTCAAATTCACACCATAATATTAAAAATTATTTCGACAAAATTTAAATCTTTATTGATAAAATCTGGGGTCTCACAATCTCCCTTCTTATGGAATTTCGCCCTCGAAATTAGGGTAATGATACACTGTATGATAAAGAGGTGAGGATACCTTGAATACCTTTATCGTTAAAAATATTAAATTCATCTTCGCAATTACGCCAAAGATATTCATTAACAATTCATCTTTGCACTACGAAGCAAGATATACAATCAGTAAAACCAATAATGCCGAGACGCAACTTAATAGTATCACGACCACGAATTATCTATGCACCTGGCGCCAAGGATATTCGTGTTTTCAATTACTATCGTGATTATACCGAATAATCCTTGGTTATAATAATACCAAAGTCTATCAATGCACTACTACCAAAGATGACTTTTTACCACATCCATGAATTAATATTTCATTCACGAGACTCATTCAATAATTAATCCATATCATCGAATCATCCCCGCACTACTGGTGCCAAGGATATTCATTAAGTATCACGACCACGAATTATCCATGCACTACTACCAAAGATAATCGTGTATTCATTAGTATCACGACCACAAATTATCCATGCACTACTACCAAAGATAATCGTGTATTCATTAGTATCACGACCACAAATTATCCATGCACTACTACCAAAGATAATCGTGTATTCATTAAGTATCACGACCACAAATTATCCATGCACTACTACCAAAGATAATCGTGTATTCATTAGTATCACGACCACAAATTATCCATGCACTACGTACAAAGATAATCGTGTTTTTCAATTACGCTTATGATTATACCGAACAATCCTCGGTCATAATCATACCAAGTCCATCTATGCACTACAGTGCCACGATGACTTTTCAACATAATATAAGCATGAGGATAATGATATAAAGAATCAATCAAATGAGATAAAAGGATAAATATTAAACATTTATAATATAATTTATCCAGATTCAAGAATATCTCCATGTTATCAATCACTTAATAATCTTATAATCTAATATCATTAATATTATAACAATAATTTAATCACTTCTTAAATTTATAAACAATTTATTTCAATTGTTTACGCTTTACCATATAATGCATTTAATCATTCAAAATGCCATACTCATAAGATATCATCACCAATTATCAAATCCTCAAAAAATATGCATATACTCTATATAGGATTCTCTAGCCATAAAATCCTATTTTCAACTTTGTTACTTCACATAACATATTTAACTCATATGTTCAGTAACTAAACTATTTTCATGAAAATACCAAATCAGTCCCCAAAATATTTCTTTTCTCGATTTAGCATAATATAGTCCCATAATGAAAATATATTTTTCTCGGAATTTTAAAATTCATTTACTATTTTTCAAAAATCAATTTCTAATTAATTCCTTAAGAAATTAGCTACCTCAAGTTTAACTCCAAAATTCCCAAATCTTGGCAGGACCTTACATGTTAATGTGAGCCTCAGATTTAAATTTCATGGTCATCTGAGTTGTAGAACTCCTGGTTATATCGTTTTTCGTCGGAAAAACCTAAATATTGAAATGGTCATAACTTGCTCATTTTAAGTCAGAATAAGCTCATTTTTGGACAGGAGTTACCTTATACCATATTCGTATTAAAACTCACAGTTTATGTTTTGTTGTATTTTACACTACAGTTGTATTATTAAGTTGTATTTGAATTTTATACCATGTATTTGGCGACTCAAGATGGGTGATGTATACCTATTTTGGAGGCGTCACAGTTGGTATCAAAGCTTAGGGATATGATCCCTCGCTGAGATGTGAGACAAGAACTAGGAGGGGAGAGACGGGGAATTCCTTCGCTAGTATGACCTACCTAAGTTTATTTGGTATTTAATTGGTCGGTCAGGGTATAGGGATTATATGTGACATGTCAATTAACCCTTATTTTGTGGCAGTATTTTAGAATGACATCCGAGAATGTTGAGAATAACAATGGAGCACAGGAGACCGTGGAGTCTCCACAGATCAATAATCAGGATAATAAGCATCAGGAAGGCGACAATCCTCATGCAAACAACAACACTGACCAAATGATGAACGATGGAATGTTCAGAGGCTTTATGAAATTCATGCAACATCAGGCGAGAGCAGCTCTTGTCCAAAAATACAGGTGGAAACACTGGCAACTCTCGGACGGTCATCGCTAAGCAGTTCAAGGAGCTGGGACCACTGGAGTTTTTTGGAGAGCCAAAACCACTTAAGGCAGAGACGTGGATAAAGCAGATCTGTAAGATATTTTATATCTTGGGATCCTCTGAGGAGCAAAAGGTTCCCATTGCCACCTTTATGTTATGGCGGTGGCATTTCATCGGTGGAAATCAGAAAGCGTGTTTAACTCTGCCTGCATCAAGATGTCTTGGGAGAAGTTCCAAGAATTATTCAACGACAAGTACTTTCCCGAAAGTATTCGTCACATGAAAGAGGTAGATTTCATTAAACTAGAGCAAAACAACATGACCGTGTCGCAGTACGAAGCCAAGTTTTTCGAGTTGTCCCGGTTTGCATCCCACTTAGTTTATAATGAGGAGAGAATGACGCGGATGTTTCTAAGAGGTTTGAAACTTGAGATACGTCAATACCTTATCTCTCACAAACTTTATTTGTATTCAGATGTTGTTAATAGAGCTCAGTTATTGGAGCACGATAATGAGTCAAATCAACCAAGAGAGAGCAGCCAGCAAAATGATAATACCAGTGGCAGCAGTCATCGAAGCGGTGACAACAAATGTGGAGGGAATCAACATGCCAGAAATGGTAACCACTTCGGTGGTAATCATGGCCAAGACAATAAGAATGGACATTTCAAGAAGAGGAGATTCAACAATGATGGAAAGATGTCAGCACTAGCACCCGTTGGTAAGAAAGGAGAACGACCACATATCATATGCTTCAAATGCGGAGGGGAGGGACATATCAATCCATACTGTGTGCAGCAGTCCAAAATGTGTTACAATTATGGAAGAGAAGGTCACCTAGCTCAATTTTTTCATTTAGGGAAGCCAAGTCTAGCTGGGATGGAGGCACCAAAGGCCATTCCAGAAAAGTCAAAACCAGTAGTTCAAGGGAGAGCGTTTGTCGTAACCTCTCAGAAAGCAAGGAACCTGAACGAGGTCATCATGGGTAAGCTTATTATAAACTCTATTGAAGTCTATACCTTATTTGATACCGGTTCTACCCATTCTTTTATTTCTCCTACTTGCGATCAACGTTTAAATTTGACTCCGGAGAAATTAGACTTTGACTTATTTGTTGAAACTCTGTTGGGAGAAACCTTCATTACATCCACTGTTTATAAGTCTTGTTTGGTTCAAATCGGTACCCTCACATTACCTGTCAATCTTATTTCATTGAAAATACTTGCATTTGACGTAATTCTAAGGATTGATTGGTTAACTACTCATCATGCAAAAATTGATTGTTTTCGTAAGGTTGTTAGCTTTCATATTCCTAACCAACCTATTATGCGAATTCAAGCAACCAAACCACTAAAGTCAATCACTGTCATATCAAGCCATAAAGCTATTTGTTTATTGAAAAACGGATGTCAAGCTTTCTTAGCCCATGTCATATATTTAAACAAAAATATGTCAAATTTGAATGATATTTCTATTGTTATTAAATTTCCTGACGTATTCCCTGAAGAACTTCCTGACCTACCCCCAGAGCGTGAAAATAAATTTTGTATCGACCTTGAACCTGGTACGAAACCCATTTCCAAATCCCAATATCAAATGGCTCCTATTGAACTTCAGGAGTTAAAGACCAAACTGCAGAAATTGTTAAACATCGGTTTCATTCGTCCTAGTACGTCTCCTTGGGGTGCTCCTGTTCTATTCATGAAAAAGAAAGATGGGAGTATGCGACTTTGTATTGATTATCGAGAGTTGAACCATGTCACTATCAAAAATAGATATCTGTTGCCTCGCATTGATGACCTGTTTAACCAGTTGCAAGGTGCCAAATTCTTTTCGAAGATCGATCTTCGTTCCGGATATCATCACTTAAAGATTAGAACCGATGACATTCCAAAGACGGCTTTCAGAACTCGGTACGGGCATTATGAATTCGTAGTCATGGCTTTTGGATTGACTAATGCTCCTGCTGCCTTCATGGATATGATGAACCGAGTATTCAAGGAATATTTGGATCATTTTGTGGTTATCTTTATTGATGATATTCTCATATACTCCAAAATCCGTGAAGATTATGAGCAACACTTGAGGCTGATACTCCAAAAGCTTCATGAAAATAAGCTTTATGCCAATTTGAAGAAATGCGAGTTCTGGCTTGAGGAAGTAGCATTCCTTGGGCACGTAGTATCAAGTCATGGAATATCTGTTGACCCAGCAAAGATTGAAGCTATTCAAAGCTGGGAGCAACCTAAATCAGTGACCAAAGTACGTAGCTTTCTCAGCTTAGCTGGTTATTATCGGAGATTCATATAAGGGTTTTCTCGAATCGCTACTCCATTAACTCAGCTGACTCGGAAAGATACAAAATTCGGTTGGAGCAAGGAATGTGAGAAAAGTTTTCAAGAACTCAAGAGGAGACTCATTTCAACACCTGTTCTGACAATATCATCTGGCTCGGAGGGATTTGTCATCTACAGTGATGCTTCGGGAAAAGGGTTAGGATGTGTTCTCATGCAATATGGGAAAGTTATAGCCTATGCCTCTCAACAACTCAAAGAATATGAGAGGAATTATCCCACTCATGATCTAGAGTTGGCAGCAGTTGTTTTTGCACTAAAGATTTGGAGGCATTACCTGTATGAGGAGAAAGTGGAGATCTATACAGATCATAAAAGCCTCAAATATTTCTTCACCCAAAAGGAACTCAACATGCAGCAACGACGTTGGCCTAAACTATTGAAAGATTATGATCATACCATCCAATACCATCCTGGAAAAGCGAACGTAGTAGCTAACGCATTGAGTAGAAGATCATATGCGGGTGCGAGTGCAATATTGTCAACACAAAAGCCCATTTTATATGACTTACAAAGGATGGAGATAGAGTTAAAGACTCCAGGGACCCATGTGATGATGGCAAATATACGAGTAAAACTGACTTTAATCAATAAAGTTAAAGCTGCTCAAGCTACTAACCTGAAACTGATGCGTATGAGGAAGAAAGTGCACGAAGGTGCTATGCCGGAAGAAAGAATCGATAAAGAAGGAATACTTCGAGTCAACTCCAGACTTTGTGTTCCTAACGACCCTGATTTAAAGTATAAAATCATGATGGAGGCGTACAGCACACCGTTTGCAATCCATCTTGGGAGTACCAAAATGTAGCGTGATCTTAGACATACATTTTGGTGGAGCAATATGAAGAGAGAAAAAGCGGAGTTTATCTCAAGGTGTTTAACTTGTCAACGAGTCAAGGCGGAGCATCAAGTGCCAAAAGGTCCATTACAACCACTTGAAATTCTAAAACGGAAGTGGGAGCACATTACTATGGATTTCGTTACTGGTCTTTCCAAGGTTTCTCAAGGCATAAATGCTATTTGGGTCATTGTTGATAGATTGACCAAGTCTTCTCATTTCTTACCTATACGAGAAACTTATACACTTGAACGTCTTACTCGTATATACATAAATGAGATTGTGAGACTGCATGGTATGCCAATATCCATAGTTTCTGATCGAGACCCAAGATTCACTTCACGATTTTGGGTTAGTTTGCAGAAAGCTATGGGCACGGATTTACGATTTAGCTCGGCATATCATCCTCGGATGGACGGGTAGTCGGAGAGGAATATTCAGACTCTTGAAGATCTATTAAGACTTTGTGTCCTTGACTTCAAGGGAAGTTGGGACAAGTTCTTACCATTGGTGGAGTTTTCCTACAACAACAGTTATCAAGCAAGTATTGGCATGGCTCCATTTGAGGCGTTGTATGGAAGAAAGTGTTATTCTCCAGTATGCTGGGTTGAGGTGGGTGAAGCAACGTTATTGGAACCAGAGTTGGTACATATGACTACGGAAAAGATTCAAACGATCCGACAACGTATAAAAACCTCACAAGATCGACAAAAGAGTTATGTTGATCTTCATCGAAAGGACGTGGAATTCGATATTGGAGATCATGTGTTGTTACATGTTGCTCCATGGAAAGGAGTTATGAGATTTGGAAAGAGAGAAAAGCTCAATCCTCGATTCATTGGCCCATTTTTAATCCTCGATCGAGTAGGAACTGTGGCCTATAGACCCGCTTTACCGCCAAGTATGTCTCGTGTTCATAACGTTTTTCACATATCCATGTTACGTAAATATGTGAAAGACCCGAACCACATTATTGAGTTAGAACCGGAAAAATAGAGGGAGATTTAACGTATGAAGAGGTTCCTGTTAAAATCTTGGATAAGAAGGAACATATTTTACGCTCCAAGGTTATACCTCAAGTCAATGTTTTGTGGAGAAACCACGATGTTGAGGAAATGATCTAGAAGTTAGAATTTGAAATGAAATCAAGGTATCCTTACCTCTTCGACATACCAGGTACGTACCCTAATTTCGAGGGCAAAATTTCATAAGAAGGGGAGGTTGTAAGACCCCAACTTTTATGAATAAAGATGAATTTTCTATAAATATCATTTTTGAATATTATGGAGTGTTATAATATTATAGTTGTGGGTAATATTTATAAATTTTGCAAAGTACACATGATGTTATATAATATTCGATTGGTCGGGGAAGATTCGTTTTAACAGAGAATATTCCTACGACGGCACAATCATTGGTGGACCCCACAACGAAATTATTATCAGATTGAGAAAACGACAAAAATATCTTTTTATAAAAATAACGGCGAAAGTTTTACCGTTAACTATTGAAACACCCGGTGTTAAAAGTACAGTAATACGCGTGGTTGCATAGTAGCACACAGTATTGATTATCGATGCTTACGTGAGAAGTCACTCAGTTTTTTTCAATTATTGCTACAGTAATTGCTGCATAGTATCTCACATTATTTGATTCAATTATTGTCGATATTTTATATATTATTAAATCAATAATTGTGACGACAAAGTTATTAATATTATTATTTGCACTATTGACGATGTCTAGAAGTTCTGTCAAGGAGAGGTTTGGTCACCTAATTGCGCGCCAATAGGGAGAAATTCTTATTGAAAAACCCCCTCTTTCCTGGGAACGACCTGGTTGTTAAATATTGCGAATTATAATAATGATTAATGTTGTTAAAAATATTGAAGGGATTTTTATGAAGTATTTGATATAAATATTGGCGTATTATTTGGACCCCCGTTTACCTATTTTTTTAAAATAATTGGTAGAAAGTTATTTAGTATATATATATATATATATATATATATATATATATATATATAACCCGTGAATATATATACATTCCACTAAAATCATATCATCCAACTGTGGGCCCCACAATTATATATATATATATATATATATATATATATTATATAATAAGTTTTGTTTTTTTATGAAAAATAGAATATATTATATTTTATTATACATAGTGTCCGCATAGTGTTTGCATAGTAAGAAAATTAAATTATTCAGAATTTTCAACGTCCGTGATTTTTAAGAAACTGTGCAGTCCGTGAATAAAATTTTTAAATAGTATCCTTCCATTCTCCTATAAATAGGATGCTTAGTTAGAATTGAAAATCACACCAGAATCAGAGAATTCTTCTTCTATAATATTGAGCGTATTTCTTTAGAGTTTTAGAAAGTTTTGAGCGTAGAAAACAGTAAAAGTTTTCTTCAAGAATATTCCCGCTATACCAGTTGGAATACTCTTCTTTTCAAGGTAAGGGATGTTATTTTTGTTCAATATTCGCTTGAAATAATATTTTCTTCCATACTCTGTGGTATGTAAGTAATATTATTTCATTTCAGATTTTGAATTCTATACTCGTTTTGTTAAAGTTTTGGATTCTAAACTCCATGAAATTAGTAGAATATCCTTGATATTTGCGCTTCATCCAGTATCTTTTTATGGAAATATTATTCTGAGCATTCTTGATAAGTTTTAACTTTTTCATGCTAGAGTGCTATTCACGGAGTTACTATTCCCAAAATACTATTCCCAGGATATTATTCACTCGAGTACTATTTATCCAGAGTACTATTCATGATAAAAATTAATTCATTTTCGGTCCAAATTATTTTTGGTACAATATTATTCTTGAATTTTACTCTACAAAGCAGTATCATGTTGACAATTTGGACGTTATTGATTTCTGGATAAATTAAATTATAAATCTTTAAAAATTTATCCTTGAACTTGTTTTATTGAATTCTTATATCATTGTCATCATCCTCATGTTTATATTATGTTGAAAGTCATATGTCGTCTGTAGTGCATAGATGGACTTGGTATGATTATGACCAGGGATTATTCGGTATAATCATGACCGTAATGTTACAAATGATGTAGTAAAAGTCCTTATTGGCCCATAGTGCATTGATGGAAAGTTGTTGGCAGGATCATGACCATTGATGAAAACACGAATATCCTTGGCCCGTAGTGCATGGATAATTTGTGGTCGTGATACTAATGAATATCCTTAGCCGTAGTGCAGGGATGATGTGGATTATTTATTAAGCTGAGTCTCAGCGATAAAAGTGATGAAAAACCTTTTAAATCATAGAAGATAGTAGATTTTATGCTCTACTTGACTCTTCTAATGGATTGCTTGTTCCACTGTAGTTAAACTTGATGTTTATTATATTTTATCAGTTTAACACTGTTGAAGGCTAACGATAATTTATTCTGCATTATCTTAGTCATAATATTTCTTACTGGGCTAGTTGAGCTCACCCTTTTGCTTTCATTGTTCTCTTCAAGAAATGAGAACGTAGTAGGCACTAGTCGGAGAACGGAGTGATGGTGCAGATGTTTGCATTAGTAGTCCTCACTATTCTATAAAATAGTGTGATAATAAATGTATTGAGAACTCCCTTTGAGTTTGAGTACTTTCTAGAAGACAATATTCGTATTAAAACTCACAGTTTATGTTTTGTCATATTTTACACGACAGTTGTATTTGAATTTTGTACCATGTATTTGGTGACTCAAGATGGGTGATGTATACCTATTTTGGGGGCGTCACACTCTTCAAGCCCAGCAGGCTTGGAATCTTCATTTAGTCCCTCCGGACAAGGAGCCCTCTGGCCCTGGCTTCTTGTTGTTGAGTTGTTTGTTTGTTTGTTGGAGTTGGTGCTGAGCTGCTAAGATGTCTTTAAGCTCTGAACATCTTCTGTATTTAGCAGCTTGGCGTGATCATCCTTGAAGTGCAGTTGAGTGTTGCATGATGCTCAGCCTCTTCAGTTACTCAACCACTTCTTATGATCCCTTGATGAACTGCCTTTAAGATCATTCTTCTTGATACTTGATGGTTGCACATGATGGGTTTCTAAGATGACTGTAAGCTCTTCTGCTAGGTACTTAGAAACTTTCTCATGCTTGACACCATGATGGCGTTGGTGATCTTCTTTCTTGATACTTGATGCCTTCTCCTGATAGACTTGCTAAGATGACTGTAGGCTCTTCTTTTTGGTACTTAGAGTCTTCTCATTATGGACATCAAGATGACATTGATGCTCTTCTTTCTCTCGGCAGTTCAGAACACTCTTCTTGTAGTAGAACTCTCACTTCTACATTATAGAACTCTCACTTCTACTTCTTTCTTTGTCTGTCTCTCAGTTTTCTTGGTGGATCGTAGAGTGAGCCTTCAGACCTTCATTGGTCACTCATAATTTTACGTTTGTTAGATCAGTCCACCATTTCTCCAAACTCAGCAACTCCAGCAACCTTTAATCTTTGAAGCTCTAGCTGATTTATACTCCTTCCCAATCTTCCCGTTGGAAAGTAGCCGTTGAAAGCTCTTTGAATTGCTTCGCAGATCTCGAGTTGTTTGGTGCAGTCTGCAGATGTGACATGACATAACTTTCTGACACTGCAGTCTACTGTTTCACCTACCCTGTCAGAGATGTTACTTTGATGTCTCAGGCAGGTCGACGACTTTATTTCCCCCTTCTGATTTCTCGATAAGAGGTTATCCTTTTGCATCAATGCTCTCAATAAGCTCTTGTTCGAATACCAACCTTTAGATTAAACCGTTGCCAATGCTTCAATCTTTGAATGACCGAACTCTACGATTCTGATGCTTGCTTTCTTGGACGTGATCGTAGTGTCTTGTTGACTTGCTCATTTGACATGTAGAGACAACACTACGATCTTTGAAGAATGTTCATTGGATCTTCAATATAGAACACTTCTTTCTTCTCTTGTGCAGGGCCTCAACACTTCTGTTTGCCTCGACTGCTCTTAGATATTGATGGCTTGACTCTTTACTCTGGCTCTTTCTGAATAACAAGACATTTCATATTTATGGCGTGTTCAGCTCGCTTTCTCCTTGTGATCTCCCGTTCACTTATCATCAATGGACTGACCCAATGCTTAATTACTTTAGCCTTATTCTTCAGAGGCTAACCAGTATCTCTGTGTACACTCCATCAGTTATTCTTTGTTTGGCAAATACTATGATCTTGGTGCTTCCAAGATCGTTGTCTTCTATTTACTTGACAGCAACTGCATTCGCTAACTTTCCTTAGTCAGTTACTGAAGTCTTCTTATGATCAACTTATGGAAGACTTCATCTTGAATGGCTTCACAACTTAGTCTGGATGCTGATTGAGTTGATGCTTAGATCTTTTGTTAGCTTGCATGCCATTCATTGAGTGCTCTCTGATTTCCTTCGGGTGGGATGTATCTTTGCAGTACCAACAAGAGGCTTGGTTCCTTTGGATATTATGGGAGTGCTTAATTATTGAGAATCGTGTTTGCTCTACGATTCTACCTTGGCTTTGTGAGCACATCTGTTGAGGTCTTAGTTCTGCACTCTACGATTCAGCTTCGGCTATGCAGACACTACGATTCCGAGATCAGATCTTGACACTCTACGATTTCTATCATTGTGCTTGTTGTCTTCATCTGATCTTGCTCGACTACGATCTCTGCCTCTGATACGATCAATAGACTCTACAGCTCTAAGTGTAGTCTACGATTCTTGACTTGGCTTTGACATCAGTAGACTCTACGACTCCGAGTGTAGTCTACGATTCTTGACTTGGCTTCGGCAGATGCTTTGTCAGCTCGTAGGCAGGCTGTCTCTACGATTCTGAACATGACTTTCTCAGCAGACTACGGCTCCGAGGAAGTGCTCCTCGACACACTACGATCCTTCCTCGTCTCTTCTGGCAGTCTATGAACTCCGAGATCTACTATCTTGCATACTACGATTCTGCCTCGATAGCCCTCGAGTTATCCTTGACTCTCCTGAAAGACTACGATTTCTGGTGCAGTGCTCGACGATCAGACAAGCCTATCGATTACATCTTAAGATCAACCTAACATGCTTGATCTTTCTATATTTATAGTCCTTGTACATCAATTCTTTTTAAGGACTTTACAAAGTTGTTTTGCTTATGTAGGATCAACCTAACATATTTGATCAATTTATTCTAAGTCCTTGTACATATGTTTCTATTATCTATCAAAGGACTTTACAGCTTTTCTTAATGCAAGCATACTTGCATATTCATTCATATATATGTCATAATCAAATCATATGTAAATAGGAATATCATTCACATGCTTATTCCTGACACAATTTACATTCTGAATCCGATAACATTAATTTCATAGTTTAAATTTCTTATTACGCGTTCGTTAAACGTTCGTGAATTTTCATAGCTCATTTCTTCATTTTAGTCAGAATTCGACCATTATTGAGTCCACAACTCTTAAATGCAAAGTTCTACAATACGCCATCGAAAACTATGGTTTCTGAGTTAATCGGCGACTTTTGACTTTCATTCTAAAAATTTCACGATTTTGACGATTATCGTCTAATCTCGTAAATTTTGTCATAACTTCATTACTTGAGATTTTTACTTCGTTCAAAATGGATTCATTCCATTATCCATACATCTATCATACTACACAAACATATATCATCTAATCTTATATACGATGGTTTTAAACTTGTCCATCAACAACATATGATAAATTTTCATGTGTTCTTCATTAGTTCATATTTCTAGGATTATGATTACATTTGTAACATGGTTTATTAATATTTAAGTCCAGTAATATCCATCCTTATTACTCCTTATGATACATGCTCCACCAATTTCACTTCTCTATCAAGATTATAATTGAAGAGATGGAGATTAATGGTTAAAGATTCCTTACCTTTCATGTTCTAACTTGATTCTTTTTCCTTGATTAGTTAAAATAATTCTCACTTCTCTCTCAATATAATTTCTCTAAGTGTTGGTGAATTCGAACAAGCTACAAATGACCAACATAAATCTCTATTTATAGATTTACAAAGTGAGGGCAAAAGGATCAAAATCACTCCACATCCTTACTATTCCAGCTCCTTACTATTCAAAGCTTGCAAACAAAGCAATTTCTCTTGCTTGGCCACCAAGTGGCCGGCCATGACTCACCATGGGGGGCCCACATGGGTTGCCCCATGGGGTTTTCTCACCCGGTGACCCATCGGTTCGATCCACAAATTCAGTTCTTGGTTCGGGATTAGGTTTAATTAACTTTGGGCCTAACAGTGGGCTTGAATTAATTATCTTTGGGCCTTAACATATTTCACTTGGGCTTGCCCAATTCATATTAAAATCCTATTAGTCCATTACTAATGCTTTAGGCTTTTAACGTATAATCCCCGTATTCTTCTCGTATACTAGTTCGTATAACATTCATCATATACGTTATATTATCTTTCTTATATACTTGTATAATACCATGTATTATACTCGTATTCATTACCTCGTATAATAACTTTCTTATTACACGACCATCATTTATTCAAATCTTCACTTTCCTTAACATTTTCAAACTTAGTACGCAGGCGAAAAATTGCGTTTGTCATAAATGAATTATTATTTGATAATCCATATTTCCTTATCATTCTATCATTGCGTATTTTCCGAAAGTTCAAAAATAATTCCCGAGCAGAAATGGATGAATAGTGTTTTTCGGAGAATTTCTCGAAAAGCTTTTATTTTCATCTTGGAAATTCAAACACCTTAATTCTAGCACTTAGCCATAATACTACTATATTATTCCTCTTTTAGGTTATAGAATAACCTTCATCACGCTTACTAGTTATAAATAACATATAATATAATTTTATTCCATATATATTCAAATAAAATTAATTTACATTATAATCTAATTTTCTCGGTTGTTACAATGAGAGTCCTCCAAGTTGCTAAGAATGGTCTCCCTAAAATAATCAGAATGTTTTTATTTTCTTCGTAATCAAGGATAATGAAGTCAGCTAGAAATATGAACTTATCTACTTTCACAAGTATATCTTCCACAATTCCCCTTGGGTACGTAACTGATCTATCCATAAGCTGTAATGAGATGTTCGTTGGTTTTGGCACTGGCAAACCCAACTGAGTGTAAACTGATAACGGCATGAGATTAACACTGGCACCCAAATCACAAAAACATTTGTTGAAGGACATGTTTCCAATAGTGCAAGGAATGGTGAAACTACCTGGATCCTTCAACTTCAGAGGTAGCTTCCTTTGCAAAATTGCGCTACACTCCTTTATCAATGGTACTATCTCGTAATTCTCCAATTTATTCTTTCTTGAAAAAATACCCTTCATAAACTTAGCATAACTCGGCATCTGTTCTAGGGCTTTTGCAAATGGAATGTTTATTTGTAGCTTCTTAAAATTTTCTAGGAATTTGGAGAACTGTTTATCTAACTTCTACTTTTGGACTCGTTGTTGAAAAGGCGGTGATGGGCAGACAACTGCCTGTTCCTTAGCCACTGGTCTTTCTTCACCCTTTTTCTCTTCAACTATTTTTGGTTCACTTTCCTCAGTATCTTTCCTTGGCGTTGAATTTTCTGCACTTTGCCCAACTAACTGTTTTCCACTCTGAAGTGTAATTGCTTAACATTGCTCTTGACCTCCCTTGGGATTCTTTTTGGTGTCGTTCGGCAAAGACCCTTGAGGTCTATTGTTCAAAGCAATTTCCAGTTGTCCCATTAGATTTTCTAGATTTTTAATTGCAGGTGCCTAAGTTTTCATTGCCGCCTCATTTCCTAATATGTATTTCAAAAGTAGCTCCTTCAAATCTGACTTTTTCTTATGTTGCGAAGCTGACTGTTGATGTTGATTTTGAAAACCAGGGGGATATGATGTTCGTGGAGCTTGTTGCTGATTCTGATTGTTGCTCCATGAAAAGTTGGGATGATTCCTTGCCCCCGAATTGTAAGTGTTCTGATATGCATTTGGTGACCGATTATAACTACCCACAAACTGTACTGCTACCGGATTTATTTCATATTGATCTGTCGGATGTTCCCCTGCACATAACTCATATACATATGCTACATGCTGAACCTGTACTCTCGTAAGGGCATCCATTTTATTCGATAGTGCAGATATATGAGTTGCTAAAGCTGTAACTCCATCAACTTCTAACACTCCAGCTG
The DNA here is from genome assembly GCA_020205615.1 of Panax quinquefolius. NCBI lineage: Eukaryota > Viridiplantae > Streptophyta > Magnoliopsida > Apiales > Araliaceae > Panax > Panax quinquefolius. Next base: position 47,447,142 of record CM035168.1, on the reverse strand, counting down.
CCTTAGGTGCAGTCATCCTTAATGTTGGCCACTGGCAGTTATTAGCTGCCATAGATTTTATCAAATTGTATGCCTCCTCAAACCTCTTAGCCATAAATTCTCCTCCCGACTCTGCGTCTATGTTTGTCCGAAGATTACTGTTCAACCTATTATAAAATGTATTCATCTGCAACCAATTAGGTAATCTGTGATGTGGAAATTTCCACAATAACTCTTTATACCTCTCCCAAGCTTCATACAGTGACTCCCCATGTTGTTGTTCAAAAGTAGTAATCTCATTTCTCATTTTTGCTATTTTTGCCGATGGGAAGAATTTTTCTAAGAACTTCTGAGTCAGGTCATCCCAAGTAGTAATTGAACCTGCTGGTAATGAATGTAGCCAACTTTTTGCTCTATCTCTTAGTGTGAATGGAAATTATCGAAGCCTCATTGCATAATCTAATACCCCATTATACTTGAAGGTATCACATATTTCTAGAAAGCACACAAGATGCTCATTCGGGTCGTCGTTAGCCAAACCCCCAATTTGCACCGAGTTCTAAATCATTTGTATTGTACCAGGCTTTATCTCAAAATTATTAGCAGTAATGGCAAGTCTGATAATACTCAACTGAATCTGTGACGCCCCCAAATCTGGGTATCTTCCAACCCGACAGATGGTGCTACATGGTACTTATAACTGTACATTCATTCTATTGAAACGACATCAAAATGTGTGTATCAATGACATTCTTATTACATTAATAATATTACATCCCATTCCCAAGTTCTAAAACCATTACATTCTTTGTTCATCATAGTATAATATATACAACTTACTAATTTATTACAAGGTAAACTAATCGTTCATCTTCGTCTTGCCTTTATCCTTATCGGAACCCTCGATTCGTTCGGTCCTAGCTGCATTCATATGGTTCAATCAAGAGTGAGCATAACAAGCTCAGCAAGTACAATAATTTCTTTCAAACAACATGCTTGAAGCCTAGGAATCGTATATCTTCAATAACTAGATAGTACTTACGAAGTACTATCAATAATTCAAAATAGCATTTCTTTTCCTTCAAAACGTTTTACAATGACAATATTCAGTAAAACATTAATCCTGGTCTAAGACCATGAACATTTCATAATTTCTTTGAAAATGACAACCCGGCACTAAGTCCGGCATATCTTACGAGCACTTCTGGGTGATCAGACCATAGTACTCTATGTTGTTCAACACTACATCCTGTTAAACGTATGTACGTTTAAGTTTTGGTAACCTCGCGTGCCCATCGAATAATTGATGAAAAATACATTTGTTTATTCATACTCAGGCTTACATTGAATCCGTACCAAACAATTGGCGTAGGATAGCGTTAACAATTCTATATTGAAAGACTTGTAAATAAATCAATCAACTCTTCAAGATTAGTCTATCCGAGGTAAAACTGGCATCGACCCTTTAGTAAAATAGTTCATGCATCTCATAACATGAATCAAAGAAAACTTGGCTAACACAAAGGTTAGACAAGCGTTTAAGAAAAACTTGCCTTCAGCGTCTGCTACAGTAAAATTACTTTTCCTTTGAGTCTTTACAGTCTCTACAACCCATAACCACATAACATACCACATTAGGTCATGAATGAACATACATGGTTCCTAATGAATCTTACCCTTCTTCTCAATCTAATTATATATTAGATTTGTTATTATTGGTTCCGGCTTGCCGTTATAATTTACATTGTTCTTACCAACTTCGTTCTCTTCTATAACTTAACTAAAATTATTTCATTAATACAACTTGTTTCAAGTTAATCACCCTTCTTCACGACTTACTAATGTTATCACGTTTATTAATTGAAACTCGATCGTTAAGTACACATATTGCATACTGTTCACGTTCGCATTTAATTGACTTATCTCCAACCTTTAGTATTATATTTAAGGTTTATATCATCCTTTAATGATGTTACATTAGGTTTAGCATTGATATGATTCATTATCATTAACTTGTTTCTCCTTTATATTCATAACCTTTTCTCTCTGGGCTTTCCCTAATCCTGGCACTGCGGGGCCGGCATTCCTTCAGTGTCACGTCGCGGCGTGACTTAGCAATGTGTATGGTCCGGACTCGGCGCTATGGCGTGAGTCTCCTTTGTTATGGCCGCGCGGTGGCGCCAATTAGCAGTGTGTCATGCCTTGGCCTCGCGCTGCGGCGCGGGCCTTGCTACTTTGAGTCGCGCTGCGACGCGGACTCTGTGCCTCAGAAAAATTTGACAGATTTTCAACTTTGTGAGATTCCTGGGCTCATAACTTCTTCGTTATAAGTCTGAATTGGCTCGTTCAAGAGCCTACGATTCACAAATTACATACTCAACGTGTTCATGCAAGAATTTTATCTATTTGACTTCGTTTACTCAAAATTCACCTATTGGTTCATTTTTAAGGAAAACGATAAACGTTCGTGAACGTTCAATGCTCGTCTCATCGTTCTAAGTCGAAATTCGGTCATTCTCGAGTCTACAACTCTATAATGCCAAATAAGACTTATCTCCATTGAAAACTAATGTTTCCAAGCTCAATATCAAAATTCGACTTCCATTCCGAGATTTTTACGAACTCGACAATTATCGTCCAAACTCGTGAATTCCGCCATAACTTCATTTTTTATGATTTGTTCATCGTTTCAAATGGATTCTATCCATCATATTAACATCTTAACCTATATACTTAATTAACTTATAAACATGATAGGTTATTACTTGTTCTTTATGAGTTTTATAACTTATAAAAATATAAATTACTTATGAATTCTTTTCTCATAACTTATGATAGTTCATGATAATAATACCATATTCATGAATTATATGACAATTCCTACATAACTGAACAAATAGTTATGAAGCATTATGAAAAAATAATACTTTAACATTTCATATCATCAATTCCCAAAGTATAGAGTAGATTAGGAATTACGAACCGTTGATGAGACCATGAACGATAACTTTACTGCTTTTCATTCTTGAAAAGGATATCATAGCACTAAGGATGTACATCCGCATTACTTACGAGAACTTCTAGGTGATCAGCCTATAGTACCTATATTGATCAACACTCATTCATTAAACGTATTTACGTTTAATATTTGGCAAACTCGCGTGCCCATCGAATAATCGATGAAAAATACTTTTGTTTGTTCATAGACAAACCTTACCTTCACTTCCGTACCAATTACTTGGAATAGGATAGCGTTAACATTTCTATATAGAAAGATATGAATATCAATCAATCTATATACTACGAGTAGTCTAGCTGAATTAAATCTGGCATCGACCCTTTCTTTGAAACCAGTCGTACAATTCAATACAATGAATCACATAAAACTTGACTAACATGAAAGTCAGACAAGCGTTAAGAAAACTTTCCTTTCAGCGTCTTCAAATAATTTAATCGATTGACCACAGCCTTTACAAAATCTACATGATATATTCACATAGCACACTGTAATTATCTATCAAAAAAATGTTCATATTGTTCTTACCAACTTCTTTCTCTTCTATGTCTTAGTTAACTTAATATTAATAATAAAGCCAACTCGACTTATTACCCTTCATCCCGGCTTATTAACCAACTGACGTTATTAACAGGACTCAAACATTGTTGATAAAGTACCAACATTGTTTATCAATTAGGGTTCATCGATAACATTTCTTGTTCATCATTCATAACTTACTAACATGCATTCAATTCCTAAGTTCAATACCATATACCTTAGTATAGGTAGTATAGGAATAGTTTCAATACACTTATGAAGTGTACAAAAATTACTCCTTTAGGTCTCTAAACAATTGAAGTTCAAAACCTAAGTTCTCTATCAAAACCACCTTTTCATGTGCAGCATGCGGCCTCATAGTACTAGAATAGTCTTTGTTTGCGCCGCAGATTAGCGATGTCTGGGTTCGGTCTCTCATGCTGCGGTGCAAGAATTTATACTAACAGTGGCATTACGGTGCCATTTAGCAATACCTAACTTTATTTGCGTTAAGGACATTTACATTTAACATTACGTGCATGACTGCGGCTGAGACATCGATATGAGATAATTTCCATAGTTTAAAAATTTTGTGAAATTCTTGGAGCCATAACTTCTTCGTTATAAGCCCGATTTGGTCCGTTCAAAACCCTATACGTCATAAATGACATAGTCTACGCGTTCATATAAGAATTCGACACTTTCGAATCCGATAACTCAAAATTCACTATTGAGTTCATTTTCTAAGCGTTCGTAAACGTTAATGAGCGTTCAATGCTCATTTTCTTTGTTTTAAGTCAGAATCCGATGATTCTCGAACCCACAACTCTTATTTACCCTATCTCACGTGTTGACATTGAAAAACAACATTTTCAAGCCTCACGACAAATTTTGACCTCCAATCCGGAATCTCAACGTTTTCGACGTTTAACGTCTATTTTTGTGAAATTCGCCATAACTTCGTTACTAACGTTCTCTAGGACAAATCACATGGAATACTCCATGGATTTCATATCTAAATCCTAACCAAGCAAGATTCATATATTAACGTATTGATGGAGTTCAATCATTTATCAACAATCGATCTCAACAATTAATATTTTCATGGTTTGAAACTATATCGAACCTCATAATTCTTATGATCTCATGACTTATAAAGATTGAATCTATAATAAGTCATCTTTAATCCACTATACAAGACACATACCACCCATTTTATTATTCCCCATGATAAAAGAAAATCAAAAGAGATGGAAATGATAGATAAGGAATATACCTTAAAAACTCTTGGTGTTCTTGATAAACTTCTAATGAAAAAGCTTCAAGGTAGAAGAATGGTTTAAGTCTAGCTCTCTTTCTCTCTCAAATAATCTAGGTTAAGTCTTAGAAAAACATCAAATGGCCAAACCTAGATTCCTATTTATAGAAAATAGAATGGAGGGCAATATGGACATTACACTCCCCACCTCCTTACTATTCACACTTGGTCACCAAGTAAAATGCTTGGTGACCAAGCATTAATCTTGGCTTGCACACCAAGGGGGCTGGCCCACCCTTGCCCATGGGTCATCCCCATGGGTTTCCCCATGGGTTTTACCCATTCAGTGACCCACCGGTTCGAACCACGGTTCAGTTTTCATGAATTAGGCTTAACTAATTTAACATTGGGCTTTGACTTGGGCTTAATCCATTAATCCCCTTGGGCTTGCTCATTCAAATAATTGGACTAATTATAATCCAACCCAAATGAATTAACATTAAGTCTTAACTTAATTCTATAATACGAATCGTATCCTATACGTACAATTCACGTATTCTCTCCGTATAATACTCATACGATAATCGTATTGTACTTCATATTTACTCATCGTATTATTCATAGATATTAAATAGCATCATACTTGTATAACACAAGCTCTAACAATAACGAAATTCTTCTACACATTTCATTTCCTTCTCGGAAATCAATATACTCAACACTTAGGTTTTAAGTCCGCAGGCGAAAACTCTGTTTGCCATAAATGAAATATTATCAGATATTTCTTCTGATCTTAATATTCTATCATTACGCGTTTCTAGGAATTTCAACATAATTCCCCAAACATAAACGGATGAATAGTGTTTTAACAGAAATTTCTCGAAAAATATTTATTTTCGTCTTGGAATTTCTAAACAATTATTTCTAGCACATAGCCAAATTACTAACCACATTAGCACATTCTAGGTCATAGAATGTCCTTCACATAGCTTACTCACATAATAAATCAATTAAATTCATTTAATTCAGATAATCAAATAAAATTTAATTGTCATAAAAATCCAATTTTCTCGGGTGTTACATTCTCTCCCCCTTATAAGGATTCTGTCCCCAGAATCTTAGCTTATAATTACATGAACAAATGAGAAAAATCTTCCTTCATTTTACTCTCGAGCTCCCACGTTGCTTCTTCAGCATTGTGGTTTCTCCATAACACCTTCACTGAAGGTATGACCTTATTTCTTAAAACTTGTTCCTTCCTATCAATAATTTGAATTGGAAGTTCCTCATAGGACAAATCTTTCTCTATCTGGATAGATTCATACTCTATTACGTGTTTATAGTCCGGTTTATAAGGACGCAACACAGACACATGAAACACATTATGAATGCGTTCCATTACTGGAGGTAAGGCTACTTCATAAGCCACCTCTCCTACTCTTCTTAAAATCTCAAAAGGTCCTACAAACCTTGGACTTAACTTCCCTTTCTTTCCAAAACATATCTTCCCCTTCCAAGGTGATACTTTCAGAAAAACAAAAGATCCTACATCAAATTCTCTTCTTCTCTGCAGCGAGGATCGCATACTTCTTCCTACTATCTTGAGCGTGAACTAATCGAGTACGTATTATCTTCACCATGTCCGCCGTTTGTTTTGTACCATTTCGGGTCCCAACATCCAAGCGTTCACCCACCTCATCCCAACCTGATGGAGTTCGGCACTTCCTTCCATACAATGCTTCGTAAAGTGGCATGCCTATACTAGCGTGAAAACTATTGTTGTCACGAAAATTCCACTAACGGTGAATATTAATCCCAACTCCTTTGAAATCCATAACGCAAGATCTTAACATATCTTCAAGCGTTTGAATTGTCCGTTCACTCGACCATCCGTCTGAGGATGATCTGTCCGTACTCAATCTTAAGCTGTGTTCCCATTTGCTCTTGCAAACTCCTCCAAAAGTTTGATGTGAATCGTGGATCACGATCGACCTGAATCGAAACAGTACTCCATGTCTGAAATAATTTCCTTGACATACTGACTTAGCTAAGCGGTCTAGGTTATACCTAACTCCTATTGGTAGAAAATGAGTCGATTTAAATCAATCGATCCACTATCACCCAAATAACATCGTATCATTTTCTTGATGTTGGAAGTCCCACCACAAAGTCCATTGTGATATGCTCCCATTTCCACTCTGGAATTTCTAATGGTTGCAACAACCCGCTAAGTCGTTGGTGTTCAGCCTTAACTTTTTGACAAGTTAAGCACCTACTAACGTATTCTGCTATCTCCCTCTTCATTTTCGACCACCAAAAGTTCTGACGAAGGTCTTGATACATCTTCGTACTACCAGGATGTATCGAGTACCTCAAACTATGAGCCTCCATCATTATCTCCTCTTTTAATTTGGGATCATTCGGAACCCAAATTCTTCCTTCAAAATGAAGTAATCCCTCCTTATCGAGGTTATACATAGTCTTCTCTTCATCTTCTACCCTCTTCTTCATCTGCTTGCATTCGTCGTTGCTCAATTTTACTCCCCTAACCCGTTCTACTATGGTCGGTTGGGTTTCCATGGAAAATAACTTTTCCCCCACTTCCTCCGGTAACTTAACTTCTAACTCCATTCTTTCCATTGTGGTTACCAACTCATTCTGAGTTGTTAACATTGATAGTTTCTCTCTACCCTTCCTACTTAGCGCATCGGCTACTACATTTGCCTTCCCCAGATGATATAAAATATCACAGTCATAATCTTTTATCAGCTCTAACCATCTTCTTTGTCTCATGTTCAACTCCTTCTGTGTGAAGATATATTTCAGACTTTTGTGGTCCGTGTCTATTTCACACTTCTCACCATATAGATAATGCCTCCATATCTTTAAGGCAAAAACTACAGCTGCCAATTCCAGATCGTAAGTAGGATAGACCTTCTCATAATCTTTCAATTGTTGTGACGCATACGTAATGACTTTGCCATGCTGTATGAGCACGCAACCCAATCCTTTATGCGAAGCATCGCTATACACTACAAAATTCCCTATATCATCTGGTAAGGACAATACAGGTGCCTCACTGAACCTCTTTTTCAGCTCATGAAAATTGTTCTCACATTTTTAAGTCCACACATACTTCACCGACTTTCTTGTCAGATTTTTCAACGGAGTAGCTATTTTAGAAAAGTCCGAAATAAACCTTCTATAGTATCCCGCCAACCCCAGAAAACTCTGAACCTCGGTTGGAGTTTTTGGTTGCTCCCATTCATTAACTGCTTCTACTTTTGCTGGATCCACGGAAATGCCATCTTTATCAATAACATGTCCTAGAAACTGCACTCTCTCAAGCCAAAATTCACACTTTGTGAATTTCGCATACAACTTCTCCTTCCTTAGTGTTTCCAACACTATCCTTAAATATTACGCATGATCTTACGACGTCTTTAGAATAGACTAGAATATCATCAATGAACACTACGACGAACTTGTCCAAATATTGTTTGAACACTCTGTTCATCATATCCATAAATGTGGCTGGCGCATTAGTCAACCCAAACGACATTACCAGAAACTCGTAATGACCATAACGAGTTACGAGCGCCATCTTAGGTACATCCTCCTTCCTCACTTTTAGCGATGATACCCCATGCGCAAATCTATCTTAGAAAATACTTTGCCCTTTCAACTGATCAAATAGATCATCGATCTGAGGCAGCGGGTATTTATTCTTAATCGTCAACTTGTTCAACTCTCGATAGTCGATACAAAGTCTTAATGACCCATCCTTTTTCTTGACAAACAACACTGGTGCTCCCCAAGGAGACACACTTGGTTGAATGTACTTTCTATCTAATAGTTCTTGTAATTGAACCATTAACTCCTTCATCTCAACTGGCGCCATCCGATATGGTGCCCTTGAAACTGGTGTCATTCCCGGTAACAGATCAATTACAAACTCAACCTCCTTGTCCGGTGCAATGCCCAGTAACTCCTCCGAAAATACATCCACAAACTCTTGCACTATAGGTATCTGGTCCAAGGAAGTTCTCACTCTTTGGGTATGCACAACATGGCACAAATAACCTATACACCCTTTTCTCAACATCTTCCTAGCTTGTGTCATCGACAGACAACAAGAGCGTCTCGGTGATTTACTACCGAAGAACACCACCTTGGTTTTCTTAGAAAGCGAAAGGTTTTACACTTTTCTATGGCAATCTATTATCGCCTTATGGTTAACCAACCAATCCATACCAAGAATTACATCGAATTCTTTTAACCTTATCGGTACCAAATCTCTGATAACTTATTCCCTCTAATATCTACAAATAATTCTTATGAATATGTTCAATGGGGATTATCTCTTCGTTGGCTACCTTAACGTCTAAAGGTATTGGTAACTTCTCGGGATTAAACCTAATCGCTTAGCAAATTCACATCTTATAAAAGAACAAGTAGCACTTTTTAGAGTCAAATAACACATAAGCATTTATCTTATTGGCCAAAATGATACACTGCTACCACATCCGTTGATGCAATCGCATCTTGGATAGTCATATTAAACGTCTGGTGAGGTTACACCCATGATGGTGTTGGTCCGATAATGGCTAACTTACCACTACCAGAACCCTTATTTCCCTCTAAACCCTTCTTCGGGCAATTTCTTGCCTTGTGGTCTAATGACCCACAGACAAAACACCCCTGGTTCTTCTTAGAGTTAAGATAGTTGGGTGACAAATGCCCCCCTGCCCACAGTTGTAGCACACTGATTTCCCCTTTAAGAAGACTCCCATGTGAGTCTTTCCGCATGTCTTACATGCTTCCGTCCTTCACTTGAGCTCTCCCTACTTTACCCCAGTATTCCCAGGGTTAAAACTCTTCCTTTTAGGCAAGTTACCACCTTCATTTGGCAACTTGACCTTACTACCTTCCCTCTAACTTACTCTTGTCCTTTCGTTCTTTGTGGTACTAAGACAATGCCTCACCACCACCTTCTGCTATTATCGCCTTTTCTAGAATGGTCCCATAGGAAGCACTCTGAAAAACCAATATTCTACTATAGAGCCAGGGTTTCAAGCCTGCTTTCAAACTCTTGCCTTCCTCTCTCTCAGTATCCACACGGTGTGGAGCAAACCTCGCCAATTCATTGAACTTGGCAACATACTGGGGAACTGTCATATCCCCTGCTTAAGTTCTAAGAACTTAATCTCCATCCTACCTTGCATGCTAGTAGGGAAGTAGTTCTCGAAGAAGACCTTCTTAAACTATTCCCACGTGTGACTTCGGTCCTAGCCCCCCACACAGTGAGCCTCCCACCCGGTAGTTGGCTTCCCCCTTCATCATGTAAGTCGTAAAAGAAGTCTTCAGTGCCTCACCTACGTTTGTTATCACAAACGTCTTTTCAATTTCTTTTACCCATGTCTGGGCTTCTAGTGGGTCCGTCGTTCCTCGAAACTCAGGAGGGCCCACACTCTTAAATTCCTTGAAGGTAGTTGTTCTTGCTACCCTAGGATCTACAGGAATCCCTCCCCCCACTTGGTTAAATGCAGCCATTAATAAATTAACGAACTCTTGCATAGGGTTATTAGGACCCCCCGGATTATCATTATGAGACTCGGCCTCTTAGTTAAGTTGTCTCCTTCTTGGAGGCATAATTCCGATTAAATTAATAAAGTTTTGTTATTATCTATTTAACTACTTGGTTATCATTCTCAAACAACAACAACCACTCATACCACAACAAACACATTAAATAAAAACTTCATTATATTAATATACTTTCATAGTTAAAACTATTTACATCATGTTTCTTTAGCCAAAAGCTATTACATACTATCCATGATTGCCTTCTACAAAAAATTGGGATTTACAAAAAGACTACCTTTAATTATACAAAAGAGGGTTTTACGTCACTACCGTATACACAAAAGATCTAACGATCTACTAACAACTTTGTCGAATCGACATTCTCATATTTCGATTTGCGATATCGACACAATATCTCGACTAATGGTATGTCGAGTGCGCCTTGACTCGATAGAATAACAAGCAATTTTCGACTTGAAATCCTCATGGGCACATTCGTGGATGTATGACATCTAGCTATTTTCTGGTCTTTCTCAACCGGTTTCTTTTGAAGCTCTACGACCTCTTCCTTATAGTCACGTGCCTTATCCATCATAAGCACTTTCTCGTGCGTGCTCGACTCAAAATCCGCCTCTGCAGATTCCTTACGCCTCGTATAGGGCGGTTATTTCCTCGTTACGTATGCACTTTTCTGATGCGCGAGATGCACATTCCTATCCAACACGACCGGATCTGATGATCTCATTTCATCCGGGAGGTGTTGGCTCTGATAGTTACCACCGTATTAATCGATGTTACCTCCATCTCCTCCTCCACGTCAAGCATCTCATTAAGATATGATGCTAACCCCATCATCTCTCCTCGAGTATTCCTCCTCGAGATGTACTCCTCGATATACGAGTCCTCTAATACAACTAACTTGGTACCTCACTTGGCTTTGGCATTGGTACAATTTCAACTTGGTTCATGACTCTTCACTCACAACGTGAATGTCTCTATACATCATGCTTGTCGATCGACATCTACAATAGCACATAACAAGTTGATTAGTACATAATACATATAGTATAAGCACAAATCACATTTAATTTATTTAAGGTTACTTTTCATCTTTTAAATCTTTCGATATTAAGTTATCTCAATACCTTAATAATTGATGGACTTGAATTTCATTCTTGGACTTTACCTTCCTTACGAGGTTATTAGCCTAAGGTTCTTCCCCCTTAAGTTTTATAACCTAAAGCTTTGATACCAACTTTGTGATGCCCCCAATTCGGGTATCTTCCACCCCGACATATGGTGCTCCACTATACTAATATCCATACAATCATTCCATTGAAATACAACAAAATGAAGGTAATTACTATCTTCTTATTACAATTAAAGTATAATCCTTCCCAGGTTCATAAACTGATTTCATCCTTCGTTGTTCATAATGTATAATACATACAAATATACTAATCTATTACACGATGGTTAAGTATCCATCTTAGCCTTGCCCTTATCTCTCTTAGCATTCTCGGGATGCGTTCATCCTTAATCTGCAATCATATAATTCACGCAAGAAATGAGCATAACAAGCTCGACAAGTTTTAACAAAGGATAACGATAATACCACATTAAATGAATTATATGACAATTCCTACATAACTGAACAAATAGTTATGAAGTATTATGAAACAATAATACTTTAACATTTCATATCATCAATTCCCAAAGTATAGAGTAGATTAGGAATTCTAAACCGGTCGATAGACCATGAACAGTAACTTTTTGTTTTCATTCTTGAAAAGGATATCACAGCACTAAGGTTGTACATCCGCATTACTTACGAGCACTTCTAGGTGATTAGCCTTTAGTACTCTATGTTGATCAACACTCATTCATTAGTATTTACGTTTAATATTTGGCAAACTCGCGTGCCCATCGAATAATCGATGAAAAATACTTTTGTTTGTTCATAGACAAACCTTACCTTCACATCCGTACCAATTACTTGGCATAGGATAGCGTTAACATTTCTATATAGAAAGATATGAATATCAATCAATCTATATACTACGAGTAGTCTAGCCAAATTAAATCTAGCATCGACCCTTTCTTTGAAACCCGATTAAATGCGAATTCGATCTGATGAATCACATAAAACTTGACTAACATGAAAGTCAGACAACCGTTAAGAAAACTTGCCTTTTAGCGTCTTCAAGTAATTTAATCGACTAACCACAACCTTTACATAATCTACCAGATATATTCACATAGCACACTGTAATTAGCTATCAAATAAATGTTCACATTGTTCTTACCAACTTCTTTCTCTTCTATGTCTTAGTTAACTTAATATTAATAATAAAGTCAACTCGACTTATTACCCTTCATCCCGGCTTATTAACCAACTAATGTTATTAACCGGACTCGAACATTGTTGATAAAGTACCAACATTGTTTATCAATTAGGGTTCATCGATAACATTTCTTGTTCATCATTCATAACTTACTAACATGCATTCAATTCCTAAGTTCAATACCATATACCTTAGTATAGGTAGTATAGGAATAGTTTCAATACACTTATGAAGTGTACAAACATTACTTCTTTAGGTCTCTGAACAATTAAAGTTCAAAACCTAAGTTCTCTATCAAAAAACCTACACTTTTCATGCCACTGGCGTGGGCTTCTTAGTACTAGACTGGCGCTGCTGGCGCTTTCGAGTTAGCGATGTCTAGGTTCGGGTCTCGGTGACTGCGGCCGAGACTTTAAATTAACAGTGGCGCTGCGGTGCCATTTAGCGATACCAACTTTCTTGTGTGTGGTGACTTTATGACATTTAACACTATATGCAGCGTGTGCGGCTGGACATCGATACCGAATAATTTCCATAGTTTGAAAATTTTGTGAAATTCCCGAAGCCATAACTTCTTCGTTATAAGCCCGATTTGGTCCGTTCAAAAGCCTACACGTCATAAATGACATACTCTACGCGTTTATATAAGAATTTGACACTTTCGAATCCGATAGCTCAAAATTTACTATTGAGTTCATTTTCTAAGCGTTCGTAAACGTTAATGAGCGTTCAATGCTCGATTTCTTCGTTTTAAGTCGGAATTCGATGATTCTCAAACCCACAACTCTTATTTACCCTATCTCACACGTTGACAATGAAAAACAACGTTTTCAAGCCTCACGACAAATTTTGACCTCCAATCCGGAATCTCAACGTTTTCGACGTTTAACGTCTATTTTTGTGAAATTCGCCATAACTTCGTTACTAACGTTCTCTAGGACAAATCACATGGAATACTCCATGGATTTCATATCTACATCCTAACCAAGCAAGATGCATATATTAACGTATTGATGGAGTTCAATCATTTATCAACAATCGATCTCAACAATCAATATTTTCATGGTTTAAAACTCTATCGAACCTCATAATTCTTATGATCTCATGACTTATAGAGATTGAATCTATAATAAGTCATCTTTAATCCACTATACAAGACACATACCACCCATTTTATAATTCTCCATGATAAAAGAAAATCAAAAGAGATGGAAATGAAAGATAAGGAATATACCTTAAGAACTCTTGGTGTTCTTGATAAACTTCTAATGAAAAAGCTTCAAGGTAGAAGAATGGTTTAAGTCTAGCTCTCTTTCTCTCTTAAGTAATCTAGGTTAAGTCTTAGAAAAACATTAAATGGCCAAACCTAGCTTCCTATTTATAGAAAATACAATGGAGGGCAATATGGACATTACACTCCCCACCTCCTTACTATTCACACTTGGTCACCAAGTAAAATGCTTGGTGACCAAGCATTAATCTTGGCTTGCACACCAAGGGGCCGGCCCACCCTTGCCCATGGGTCATCCCCATGGGTTTTACCCATTCGGTGACCCATTAGGTTCGATCCACGGTTCGGTTTTTCATGAATTGGGCTTAACTAATTTAACATTGGGCTTTAACTTGGAAGCAACCCATTAATCCCCTTGGGCTTGCTCATTCAAATAATTGGACTAATTATAATCCTACCCAAATGAATTAACATTAAGTCTTAACTTAATTCTATAATCTGAATCGTATCTATCATCGTATAATTCACGTATTCTCTCCAGTATAATACTAAATATGATAATCGTATTATACTACGTATTTACTCATCGTATTATTCATAGATACTAAATAGCATCATACTTGTATAACACTGACTTCTAACAATAACGAAATTCTTCTACACATTTCATTTCCTTCTCGAAAATCAATATACTCAACCACTTAGGTTTTAAGTCATGAGGAAAACTCCATTTGCCATAAATGAAATATTATCGGATATTTCATCTTATCTCGATATTCTATCATTACGTGTTTCTCGGAATTTCAAATAATTCCCCGAAGCGGAAATAGTGTTTTTACACGGATGAATATTTATTTTCATCTTGGAAATTCTAAACAATTTTCTAGCACGGAAATTTCTCGTCCTTCACATAAAATATTTATTTTTAATCTTGGAAATTCTAATAAAATTAATTCTAGCACAAATCCAATTTTCTCGGATTACACATAACCACGTTCACATTTAGCACATCTCTAGTATTATACTTAGGTTTATATCGACCATTAGGTTTAAGCTTACTGATTCATAATAAATCTCCTATAATTAAACCTTTCCTCTGCTGGGCTTTCCCAATCTTTGGCGAATTTACATTCACTTATAATCAAATAAAAATTTAATTGTCATAAAAATCTGAGATTTTCTCTGCTTGTTGTTCATCGTTTCAAATGGATTCTATCCATCATATTAACATCTTAACCTTCATACTTCATTAACTTATAAACATGATAGGTTATTACTTGTTCTTTATAAGTTTTATAACTTCTAAAAATATAAATTACTTATGAATTCTTTTCTCATGACTTATGATAGTTCATGACTTCTAACCATTACTCTTGCTTCTTGTTATCATACTAACTTCATTAATGTAGACATGGCACAAATCTTACAAGTTCTTCTTTAGTTCATAGCTTATATGATTACGAATAGCTTATTCATGACTTAAGTCCATTAATTAATCATTCTTATCATTCCTTAGCATACATGTTCTACCACTACCCACTTCTCTAACAATGGAAGAGAGAGAATTATGGTTTAAGTTCTTACCCTTGAAGATCATTTGTTTAATCCTTGTTCTTCTTCTTGCTTCTTGAAATATAAAATCTAGCTTTTCTAGCTTTTGTAGCTTTTTCTCACTTATTCTCTCTAACCCATAAGCTATAAGTTATTGGATGAAAATCTAACAACTAACAAATGAACTAGCAAGCTTCCTATTTATAGAAATCTCAAAGTGAGGGTATAATGGTCATAAAGCCACTCCACCTCCTTAATCACCTCCTTACTATTCCCTTACTTAATTATTAAGTTAACTTGCTCACCACATATACTTGGCCATCACAACACTTATCCATTAAGTTAACTTGTTAATCACATAGCTTATCCTTTGCTTGTTCATCACATAAAAGCACTTTGCTTGCTCATCACACATAAGCACTTTGATATGACGAGGGTTTGGTGCTTGAGGTCGCGAGTTCGAATCTGTTTAGCAGCGAATAGTTGGATATTTTTAAATTTTTTTTATTTCCTAGTTTGTATGACTTTGTCGTAGGGTTCAAAATATTTTTTATTATTTCCTTATACTGGCCATGTACAAAGTATCTGTGAAAAAAAAAGAAAAAAAAAAGGATAATGCAAGTCTACAAGCTCTTTCTTTAGTAGGATTATTTTAATAATAAATATTCATATTGTATAACTATCTTGTGAAGAATATTTTACGTGGGCCTCTCTTATTAAAATAGAAATAAGCACAAGTAAATATTTGGGCACAACAACATATCTTGGTGATCAAATATAACTTCTAATCTCGACCTTCAAATCAATTTATCAATCCAGTGCAAAAGAGGTTGTTGTTAGCTGCGGCAGCATAGCCATGGATGGGATTTATGCCATATATATATATATATATATATATATATATATATATATATATATATATAGTCCGGATCCAGATTAGGGATCTCGGACTTTACCAAAATCTGAACTTTTTTTTTTTTCTTAGAACTAAAAAAAATAAAATAAAAATTTATGGTCCGAGATAGGATCCTTTCTCTCTCTCTCTCTCTCTCTCTCTATATATATATATATATATATATATATATATATATATATATATAGAGAGAGCTTCTTATGGGTGGTTGGTTCATGAGTACCACCTTTAGCGACGGACAAAACAAATCATGGCCAAAGGTCTGACAGTTCTTTATAACACCCGATTCGGACCCTATGGAAACGGGTTTAGCGATGATTTTGTCAAATCGCTAAAGGTGATCCGCATGTAGATCACCCACATAAGAAGCGGATATATATATATATATATATATATATATATATATATATATATATATATATATATATATCCAACTTCTTGCCCTGTTGAAAAACAGAGGTTCTGATCAACTGATGAAACAGAACAAAGGAGCTCTCTGGGGTTGCCATTGGAGTTACACTACTGTTCAATGTCCTCATAGCCTGGTAAATGAACCCTCATTCTTATTTTAAACATGGAAAAGTCGGCTGTAAATTTTTTAGTACCTGAACTTTCATTTTACAGTCCTATCACTGGAGCTTCAATGAATCCAGCAAGGAGTATAGGCCCTGCAGTTGTTGCAGGTGTCTATAAAAATCTATGGGTCTTTGTCATAGCACCCATTCTCGGAGCAACAGCCGCAGCCCTGATATACAATCTTCTCCGGCTACCAAAGACGGAGAAATATGAAGAAAGCACCAAAAACATATACAATGATCTTTACATGCAGTCCATAGCATAAAAAGATCACCCTCAATAAGGAAAGCTTCATGTATTCCTAAACATTCTTACAATTTCTTCAAGCATTTCATTTGTTCTTACAATTTCATTAAGAACTTTTATTTCTTCCTAATTCATGCTTATACATATATTATATACGTATACAATTCGGAAAGTCTACAAATATAAACCGGCATGTACATTCAGCAGGCCTATGGAAGTGTTTTACAATTCAACATAGAAGTTACTTTACAAGTTCTTCAAAGCTAAGACATGGAACAATGTAGCGAGGAGGAATGATAATAGTACAATAATAATATTTTCCTAATTAAAAGAAAAACGAAAAGGCACAAACCCGAGTTTATTAGAGAACTGCACAAACCCTATTAAGCACTCTTTAGCTCCTCTAGCTATCAATAGTTACTATACAATGAAGGCATAAATATGGTACAACAGGGGCCAAAAGGAGGATTCAGATGAGCACCTGCTCCAGTACAATCGTTTTCATATAAATAAGGTCAACTTTAGGACTGGTGAAAGGAAGGGTGGATGAAGATGTATGCAGGTGCTGTTCGTTGTCCCAATGGCTGTAGGACTGGCCTGTCCGGAATATTCCTCACCTGGCCAGTTGCCTTCCAGGCGTAATGTTTACCTGCTAGTAAGCCAAAGAATTAGAAATTTTCAAGGAATTACTAGAAGAATAGCTCACTACAAGTCAAATGTATAATAATTCCAATGAATCTCAAGAACACTTGTATGAAGAAATTGTTGTAGGGAAATATAAAATGAGTATTATTTAAATGCAGGTGAGACGCATCATAAATTGGTGTTACTTCGACAAGTTCTCCCTTGCGGATGACAGCCACTGTCAGTATCCTCTCTTTCTCTTCACTAAGTTTAAGATGTTTCCAGCACTTGGAAAATGAAATTAGAAAATCAAATATGGTGCATCTTGAAACATACGAATTCAGTGGAATGCATAAACAATGGTCCATCTATACCAACAATCCGTCGGTTTAGTGGTAAATGGATTGTTTACCTCGCTCAAAGCTTGGATCCGATTCCCACCCACAACGGATGGTTGGTGAGAACTCTACGTCTTACATGCTACTCCCAGAGGATCCATGAGCTTCGGCTCCGACATAGGTACAGTGGGGGTTTCCTTCAAGTGTGTGTGGTTATTGTAGGCATAATGTGTCATGCCGAGAGTTTGAGAGACCTTACCTACCTCCCGTTTTTTACACCAAAAAATAAAAATAAAATCTAAAAGGTGCTATAGAAATATTTTTAGATTCCAAAAGAGGTAGTACTTAGTAGAAAAGTTTTTTTTTTTTGACAACTCCACCTTGACCTCAAGGATCAATTATTCAAGAAAGTTCCCTTGAATTGTATATTCAATGTATGGACAACAAACATGTAAAAAATAGTTTTGATTACCGAAGACTGAAACATTTTATGACTACCTTCCCTAAAAGAGTATTACATTCAAATTCCTATTTTTCAAATATTCAAGAGTTTGCGTACCCTGTTTGAGAAAGCCGCCTCCAGTTCATTACTTGGTGAGATTGCGGATGCCTCTGCAAGTAAGAATTTTCTTCGTTAACGTATTGCTCTGAATAACTAGAAGCTGAGGGAGACCATACTGGAACCACTCCCCCATCCCTTTCTCTCCTAATACTACTACTAGAAGATTCCGCTGTAGAATCTTCAGCATCCCTCAGCCCTATTGCAATATTAAATCGTGGCAGAATGTTGTTGGTTTGAACTGTTTGTGCAATAGGTTGGTTAAATATTTCTGTCCTTGGTTCCTGATCCATGTTAACATTTATTGGCAATTCTGCTCTGCCATTTCCTACCCGGAGATCTGAAGAGGTGTCTTCCTCTTGGCCCCTTACCAAAGAAGCCGTCATGCTTGGGACCATTTGATCCTCATAACGCCGAATTGTAGTGGTAGTAGGGTTGTTCCTAAAAGTTCCATGATCCTCCTCCATGTCTTGAGGAAATGCAATGGAGGCTGAATCAGAGGAGTCTCCTAGACCTTCTTCGGTTCCATTCTCAATTACAGCTCTAGACGCTGCTTCCTGTTGCCACATTTCCGTAAGCGCTTGTTCTAACCTGGATTTTGCTGCATCAATTTCAATGATTGGAAGAGGGTAATTGGAACCGAGCTCAATTCCGGCAGCTTGAAGTACAGGTGGTGGTGCATTCCAAGGGTGGTGTATCCATTCAGTAGGCAGTCTAGCAAGCTCAGGAAGCCACTGTCGTACAAATTCTCCATTTGGGTCAAATTTGTAACCCTCAAACTGCAAAATAGAAAATAATAATAAAAAAAAATAAACAAAAATTAACAACTAAAATGAACATTGTTTGGATAAAATGTCACGACTATAAACAGTAGTCTAATTGATTGCTAGGCCAAAAATTTGTTTTACCAGTTGAAACCCCAGAATAATAACTTCTCCCAGAGATCTGCAAGTGTATTGTTTTAAAGTAAATAGGATCAAAGTGATAGCTTGAACATAGTTTTCAGTAACAATCAACCGTTAGTAGATAGAAACGATATCATGCCCCTACATAGGTCCACCTTTGAGTATATGAAAGGTAATGAAACGTAGAAAGAATGTATAAAATAATAAATACAACTATTTAGATTGCATGTGTAACTGATCAAGCTCATGAAGAGTATGATTTGCTAAATCAATCCAACTGTATTTTATATATCAGCTATTTAGGAGCTAAAAGATTTACCCTTGCAGAAAAATTCACGGCTGCAACTTCAAGAACCTTTGTGCTTCAATGTAGATTCGGAATTGATAGGCATCATAGATATAGAAATCTTGACACTTCTCATAAGATTCCATTTATAAAGTTTAGGGGACTACACAATTGAAAGGAATGTATTTCCAGAAACATTATGTAATATTCATGGTGTGGAAAATCGCTAATTAACAAAATCCAGTTGAAGTGAAAGGTTGAGTGGGTAAGAAAAAATGAATGTAAAATAGAACCAGATTTTACATTGGTTGAAGTCTTTTTAGAAACTAGTAGAAGTGTTTAAAACAGTTATTAAGGCTTGCAATGAGTTGAGTCATTGATTAAAAAACTAGTCACAAATCAAAAATATAGTTAACCAAATGAAGGCAGCTTCAACAATATGTTGGAAATGTACGTACCTGTGGATTATCTATACGGTCAAATTCACGACCATCAGGGAGTGTTCCTGATATATACTGCCAACCAAGAGCATCACTTTCAAGATCTGCATCTAATAGGGTATCCCAAAAATACTTCATACCCCATCTCCATGGAAGCTGAAGAACTTTCACAAAGAAACTAGACACTACAACTCGTATCCGATCGTGAAGCCAACCCGTGGCCCACAACTCTCTCATACCTGCATCAACCAATGGATAACCAGTTCTACCTTGTCTCCATGCCTTAAAATAGCCCTCATCCACTACCCAAGGGAAAAACTTTAGGTGCACAAGCAGAGGCTTTTCATGGCTGTATGGATGATTAAAACTTATGTATCTCGAATATTCCCTAAGACCAATAGACTTGAGGAACAAGTTGACACTCTCTTCACCAGCTTGGTTCCCTTCATTGGCCCACAGAACTTGCTTGAGGCGAACAAGATGAAAGACTTTTCGCACACTAACTTCGCCAAAATGTAAATGAGGGGAGAGAAATGAGGTCGTAGCACTATCAGCCTTTCTACGATTTTTAGAGTACTCAATCAATGGACCATTAATGAACGTGGTTAGTGCCTTATCAGCATTGTTCCACCCAGGTGACCATGCCCGAGCGAGGAGCGCATTGCTTCCTTTCTCTGATTCATCTTCGAATACCAATGTGTCTGAAGGGCACCGAGACACGTCACCTGAAAGAGGGTGAGCAGGTTTTTAGTTGCAGCTGCATTGAGAAGTTTATAATAACAAAGAGGGTAACGGTGAAATAAATAGTTTGACAATGAAAAGATTATGAAATGAATTTGTATATAAGCAAGTTGATCGTAAAAGTAGATATTGCACAATGTTATGCCAAACCCCAAAAGCTCAACACAATTATACAACTATCATTTTACATATAATACACGCATGCATAAATTCTTTCACGAGTTCTAAATTGTTGCCTTTTTCAAAAGAAAAACATAAGTCAATTGATCAACAATGAGCTGCAATTTTTGATTGCCAATAGAAAAGGGGTTCTAGGGTTTCTAATACATTTTTCCTGCAATCAAAAACGAAAAAGTGAAGAAGATCAATGATCAACTAACACGTAACATCTTCAGCAATTGAAAAAAAAAAACATCACAAAATTATATTAGGCAGAAAACAGGAATTTTTCTAAACAATATAAATAATTCAGCCAGCTCGAAAATATAACTAATACGACTGACCAACTTTTGGTAAGGGTTCCACAGTGGATAGCCACTAAAAAAGCCATTGCTTTTGCTAATTTGTATTATGAGGATTATGGTTATACTTGTTTAGTATAACTGAAAATTTTAATAATTTAGACTTCCTAAGTTTTAACTTCGAAATGCTACCCTTCCAAGAAACTCCCTACTTCTAATGAGGTTCATGTCATGTACATAATTATCTCAGTTCTGACAACAGCGAAGAGGCTTCATATTGATCTTATGCACCACTAAAGTAAACCACTGCCTTTCATGAATCATACAAATGCAACTTCCTACAGTTCCTTGTGATTTAGTACATCAGTAGAATGGCCCCAAACATAAAGACCTACTAGGAAGGCCATACATTTGACATTTCCTCTCAGATATCTTATTATTTGGTTCCTTCATAAATCAAGCAAACAGTGAGGGATCACATCTAGCCAGGAGATACTGTTGAACCTAAAAGAAGAAATATATTTATAAGATGTTACTTTCACCAAGTCAGAAGGACCATTTCAGAAGCTAAGGATGTGAGTTAACGGGGAAACTTAACAGCGGGTGCCTCCTTACCCATTTGCCAGTTTTATTATAGCGTTGTTGTACATCCTTATCCAAGGGTTTGAAGTGCCTGTCTATGGTTATGAGCTTGATAAAGATATCAAATAGTATCATGTTCTGCACTATTTATTGAGTTCTATGGTTCTACTCGTAAATGGCTGATGTTGTAATCATAAAATTTGCCACGTTTTAAATGCTCCCTCATCATTAGAAAGAAAAAGTATTGAAGATCATAGTCCAAGGCTCTAAGGTGGCGATTGCTTTTGGAAGGAATAAAATAGTACTAGTTATAATTTTAGATTTTTATTATGAAATTGGGTTCAAAGGTATAAGAATATAGACCTTTGACGACCTTGTCTTGATGGGGCAAAGACTGTTACTACTCACTCTTGACCCCCTAATTACTAAAGTTGGTGAAAATTTCATTATTTTGTAATGATATTGTTTTTGTACCTCGTTAAAAACAAATTCTGCCTTCCACCCTTCCAAAGAGCAGCATACCGGAGCTCAAGCAGAGCTCTCCTGTCTACTCCACTAACACAACAAATTTAGGTTTACTACAATTTCTTTTTTGTTGTCTTCTAGAAATTCAGTTTTAATGAATTGAGCTTCACACAAATATAAAATTACCTTCGGTAATGTAATGGACTAGTCAAACCTAGGTAAATTTCTAGGACAAAATACGCGACAAATAATAATATAATACAAACTACTGGAAAATTTTCAAAACTAATAATTGATAGGAAACTACCTGAGATTATTCGCTTAGGTGGAAGAAGTGGTGACTCGGGATCATAAGGCATGCTAAGGCATTTGTTCCAGAAAGCTGTAAATGTTGTGAATGGGCGACCTACGTCATCAAGAACTTCCCATGGTTCATATAGCAAGTCTGCATTGAAGGAACGGACAGCTATTCCTTGAGCAGTTAAAACCTCCTTTGTACGGTGATCCCTGACAAGTGACAAAGGATCTAAAACAAAATGGAAAAAGAAATGTCAGTTCAACCGAGACATAAAGTAATTAATAGCAAAACAAACTTATTTCCTACAACAAGATTCAAGAGATCACACTCACAGCAGACGCTTGAATATTTTAAGTCCATGAGAATCCTCATATTATACTATAAACAGCAAAAATACAAATTCCTTTCCTTACATTAAATAAACACTCCAATCAGAAAAAGATAACAAGTTAAAAATAAAGGCAAAGAGAGAAACTGATAAATCAAAGGAGATACAACAAGGGTACAACTATTTTACAAATTCAAAAAGCCAGAACCACCACATCTCAGAACAATTGAATCAACTTAATCCAATCTTATATAACACCACCAACAAGAAAAACTGGACCCAGAGATCAACCAAAGTCATTAATTTAATTATAGCATGTTTGATAGACTGTGGTGGCACGGCGCACGGTCTAGTTTATATAACTTTTTTTCATAAAATTTTGAAAATTTTTTATTGACATAATACATATAATGTTGAAGATCATTTGTATCAGCATCATATTTACAATTGTATAATACATTAAAAAAGAAATAGATATATAAGCAAGTCGACATTAATATTTTATATGACTGTCTTTTGTTTTATTGTAAGAGTCATGCATGCATACATGTATATATAGAAATGAAATTATAATTATATATTTGTTGTATTTGAACATGTATTATTATTATTATATAATTTGTATTTGAAAATTATAAGTTGATGACTAAATTAACCCTAAAATGACTAACCAAATTAATTTGGATAAAATATTCAATTGCCTTGTTATATATAAGTATAGAAGTATAGATTTGTAAATTTATTAATATTAAAAAAGTCTATTTATTTTTTATCTTTAATAATAATAAGTTTTTAATTTATAATAATAAGTTTTTAATTTATAATAATGGCATGATACTGAAATTATGTTGTCATCAAATTCAATATTATGTCATTTTATATAATACTACTTTCAATAAAATAAAATCTTTTGTGGAACAAAGAAATCTAACAAATTAAATGAGAACCTTTAATTTGTTAATAAAACATAGACAATACTTGTAAAATAAGTAGACCGAATGATATGCTATACAAGGCAAAGGGATGATGTTTTATCACTTTCCTGTTTTTGCCTTTTGTCTTTGGCTAGGAATGTGCATGCATACATTCTTCTTCCCTAACTTTAACACAAATGGTTCTCTTTCATGAGAAGGTGAAAAGGTAGTATGAGGGATACATTAATGTTCAATAGAATTAATTAACTATATAATTATATTCATTGTATTTAAATATGTATATTATATCATTTTTAATTTGAAAATTGTAAGCTAATGATCAAATTGCCCTCGGAATCACCAACCAAATTAATTTTTCTCTCTGGACTTCTCTTGACTTGTTATATATTTGTATTGATCCATTGATAGTAAGATACTGATCTACTCTAGTCAGTAACTACCACAAGTTTTTGTAGCTATCTTGTAATTAAATATCCAAAACAAACGGTATTATAAGAATATATCATCAAACATCAAAGATTCCCAGATTAAACAAAATCCAAATCCACTAGAACTAAATAAAACTCCCAAAAGTAATACTAATAAAATAAACATCAAAACAAAAAAGGATTCTGTAACAGGTCAATCGACATGATCCACCAAAAACCCACTAAAAGAAATTTGAGACTGACCATATAAGTGGTTGAAGAAGACCTGAGTAGCCCCAGTGGATTTGATAACTTCAAGAAGAGAAGAAACACTATCAGTGGATCTTTTGGTGATAAGGGTAGTACCAAGCCTTCTTAATGATGAATCAAGTTGGGACAAGCTCTGCTTAAGCCACCATCTTGAAACCCTTCCTGGGTAAAAGTGTCCTTCTTCCTCAGGTGCCCATATGTAGACTGCAATTACTGCTCCTGCTCTAACACCTGCAGCCAGTGCTGGATTATCTTCCACCCTCAGATCTCTCCTAAACCAAACTATATTACACCCACCAGCAGACATCTTCAAAAAAATCTCCAAATTCCCAAATCACGATTCTTTCCCCCTCTCTCTCCTAACTATATTCCATCTCTGTCCTTCTCATGGAGAACAGCAGAATACTTTAACTAATCCTATGCTTTATGGTATCCCATTAGTTTTCACTGATTTGAGAATGATTTTAGGCCAAAAAACATTTAAAAAAAAGAGAGAGTGGTTTGGAGTTTGGAGAGTGGATTATGGGCTTATCTTTAACTTATCTAGTGATTTGGATATAAGTAATTCAAAAATTTCTCAGTTTCTGCTGAATCGCACTTTCCCTATCAATCTATCATGGGTGTGAAGAAAAATTAGGAATAAAGGACCAGAGAGGCAGAAAAAGGGATTGGTTATTGTTGTGGGGTCTGCAAGAAAGTGATAGACAAATTGCAGCCGCAAGTTCTGTTTTTCTGGATTTTTATATTTGTATCTTCTTTTTCTTATCCTTAGAACAAACAAATCCCCACCCACGTCTCTAGTGCTCTCTCCGGTCTCTTATTGCTCCCTCTCCCTCTCTCTCACTCTCACTCTCACTCTCACACAGAGTAGCTAACTAGCTATACTATTCTTGAACGTACGTGCCTTCAACCATGTGCAAAAGACACTTGCATCTAGTGTACAATTTGTAACTTGTACAAAATGTCTATAGACAGTTGCATCTACTTAAACAAAATGTTGCATGTACGAATTATGATACTCCTAAACCTGCCAGAAAAAGAAAATGTTGCATGTTTGATTTGTATACCTTAAATCTAGGGCCGAGCAAGAAATGAAATTGGGCTCAAAGCCTTGTAAAAATCGTAATAAATCAGATAAATTAAAATCGCATAAGCGGTTCCCGACGTATGCCAGCGATTTTAGGAGGGTTAAAAAAGCTAAATTCTTGGTTTGAGTTTGATTCTTAACCAAAACCGCATGTATATAAAACCTAAAGCTAACACTAAATAATCATCATGTTTTCTTAATTTTGCTAGGAGTATATATAATTTATCTACTATAACATGTTCTCCTTATTTTATTTTAAAAGACAAATATTGCAGGGTTGAATAAAAAATATCAATTATGTTTACAAATCAAGAGTGACTTGTTATTTCTTAAATCAAATATGATAACATAGTATTAATCAACCATATAATTGTTGATGCCCGGAACTATTTTGCTAAATTAGCTCCATGATTATGTTCACTGCGTAATACATTTGCAGATTCTTAGATTCATCAAAGGTCCATGAGTTATGACCACCATATTGAATAGATTCTGCATGAAAATTTGGTGATTTAAAGTCCAGAGGTGATTGTGAGATTTAAAAAAGTATTGAAAAGCTTCCAAATTTATTGCCCAGATTAAATCGTGGCCACAGGAGGGGGGAATCAAACTGGAGTTGGTACGTAGCTTGTAACTGTCGACGTCGAGATTTTTTAGTGTCCCTTTTCGTTACTTGTTCTTTGGTGTTCTCATGTTAATGTGAGATTTGTTTGAAAAAACAAGTGAAAAAGGTCCGCATGTATAATGTCGACGATTTGACTTTAAAGTCGCCATTGGTGTATTTAAGCTTGGTTGCACTAACGCAATGAAAAAGGTTTGCACATTGACCCGATGATGTGACAACGCTAAACAGGTCTACGTGAAATGAGAGATTCATTTGAGTTCGGGGCTTGATTATGCGGAGGGAGGTGTTAGGCACCCTCAGACATCGATGTTACCACAGTGGCCGCCACTTTTAAAGAAACTATTGTATGAATGTGTGTGTGTGTGTGGATCAATGTGTAATTATTTGGAAGTAGTCTTTATGCCTCGTTCTTTTATATACAAAAGGTTTGAATTTATAGAAAAATTCGGTTTTAACCAGATATATAGCAATGATGTTTTGTAAAAGAGGTTTTGAAACCACAATGCTCAATAGTAATTGAGGCCTTTGATACTTCCATTTTATTATTAAATGTTCAAACTTGTTTGCTTTTATTTTGAAATCTGAAGCATCTTGAAAAATAATATCTGTGATGTAAACTCCTCGTGGGCATGACAACCCATCCTAGGAAATTCGATTAATTGTAAATAATGTACAAGTTGCTTACATCCGAAAAATGTCCATCATGGGAACCAAATCTAGATTGATGAATTGAATCTGATGATTACATGATTCTAGGCTCACATGATGATTTGCAGTTTATATAGAAAGCGATGGCGATTATATATATAAAAGCTATATATATATATATATATATATATATATATATATATATTTATCGCTTTATATATTTACATTTCAAATCCCCATGGAGTTGCTTAGTGGTGGTTGATAAATATATGTATATATATATATATATATATATATATATATATATATATATATATATATGGACTTGATCAACCACCACAAAGTAAACTCCAGTGGGACGAAATGTAAATAAAGTTGTAAAAAGCAATCATTCATCGAATTAAACTCGAGCGGGAGAAATGTAAATAAAAGTCGTAAAAAGCGATCAATCCACAAGTAAACTCCAGGCGGGACGAAATGTAAATAAAATAAAGTCTGTAAAAGGCCACGAAGTAAACTCTGAACTTGACAAAAATGTAAATATATATATATATATATATATATATATAAAAAGCGATAAACGTCTTTGGATGTAAATCCAGCTCATCGATATATGGTGATAATAATTAATATATATATATATATATATATATATATATATATATATATATATATATATATATATATATATATATATATATATATATATATATATATATGTCAGTCGACTACATACGATGAGCTAAAATATGTCCAGGCGTTTCTATCCTTATATATATATATATATATATATATATATATATATATAAAGCAAGTAAACGCCTCGAGACATAAGTCTAGGCTCAATCGAGGCATAACTTCGATAATGTTAGTCCATATATAAAATATATACATACATATAAGTATATATATACAAGCATGAAATGAAAACCACGGATCAAGTCCAGGCAAACACACACAACCACGACTCTCAATGTGTATAATAAAGTGTGTGCTAATATGAAAAAAGGCTTTATAGAATGTAAGAAGGCTTACGATTGAAATACATGCCATAGACTTCTATGACTCTATGTGGATAAACACTCGGCTCCCGGGATAAAAGTATTAGCTATATATGAGCTAACAGATGTTTAAATTGAGGAAACACTCAATATATGGGTGTGTATAGAGTAAATTGGACGGTGGCTTCCTCGCCTTTTCTCTCTCTCTCTCTCCTCGAATGGTCAATGACCCCAAGGTCTATATTTATAGATCGATGGCCGCAGTGTACACTGCTACCGTCGATCGAGTGTCCCCGGAGCCATGGGTCCAGCTCCAGTTGTTTAAATCGTGCGCTCGCGTGCCACTATAATGTCACTTTCGAACTTGCGAACTTCAATCCGAGCATCCGAACGAGGTATATAAGACCTTCTTCAGACTGCTTTTGTCGAGAGTTACGCAATGACATGGGATTTTCCCTTTTTGATTCCAGGAAGATGGGTCCATGACCGAAATAACATTTCTGGGTCTCCGTCAGGCAATTCGATAAGCTATTTTGCGTAGTTCGCGCTCCAAAGTTAAGATATAATTCTTGTAAGACTTCTTTTGAAGATATTTGAGTTGAAATGAGTGTATTTGACTTGAAGTGAAGTTGAGTCAACAAAATGACCATTTTGCCCCTCTTGGGGTTATCTCTGATTTTTGCACAGTTGTAGCGGATTTTTCCCAGGGTTATCTCTGAGATTGACATGTTGTTGAATTTTAATGTACTCAGGGATATCTCTGAGGTTGAAATTGATGTTGTGGTCCTCCAGGATTACCTCTGGAGTGTGAAAAAGACGCTTTTGCCCTCCTGCATAATTAGTAACAGGAAAAGAAAAAATTTCGAGTGTCTACAGATGCTCCTCTTTATCATGTTCATGCAATGCAATGGAATGGACATGATAAAGATTAGTAGACACTTGAAATATGACAAGGTATTTTTTATGATGCAAAATGTAGTGAATGTGATGATGAATGTTAAAATGTTTTCACAAATCGTAGTTCGCAAATCGCACTTCGCCTTTCCCTTTTGGTCAATCGCACTTCGCAACTCGCACATCGCATTTTGCATATCGCATATCGCAAATCGCAAATCGCAATGTAATGAATATTATGATGCATATTTAAAATATTTTCGCAAATCGCTTTACCTTTATCGGGGATTGCTGATGCCTATGCTGGTGTTGACTACAACGGTTTGGCTTTTTGTCGGTGTAGCTAATGCCTGTTTGATGAAGAGAAATGGAGATGTCGCCGATGCATACGCTGGTAGTTTACAATGGTGCCTACCATGATGGTAGTTTTGATAACAGATCCTACCCTGCTGGTAGTTGAATACGCTGACATCGCCCAACTGTTTCGGTTCCCACTCGAATGGTGGTATACAAAGCTTTCATCGCTGAACTGTCTTGATGTTGCACTGAATTGATGCCAATGGTTTTGAATACCAGATCTCCCGATACCTTCGCTGAAGTAATATTTAAAGGTTTGCTTATTTAGACTCTTGCGATGTTCTGTTTGGATAGAGATGTACGTTGATGTAGCGCCTCACCCTTTTTGAGGTGATTTGTTGTTTCCTTTCGCTGTTGAATGCTTGTGGCCCATTTCCTTGAACATTTGAATTGCAATCCGGCTGAACTGATGACCTGAATGCCGTTGATATCCCTGGAGGGTGCAGCTTGTTCTTTCGCTGTCGAACTTTTGAACTTCAGTATAGAGGCCTCAATTTATGAGAATTTGATGCAAATTAACACGTTTGACGGTGTAGATTTCATTCACCAGACCTTTTGTCGTTGGCCTTGAGTTAAGAACTTTTTGAGAATTTTCCCCTTCTTTCGTAGGGGCACGCTTATGTCGCCATGATTTCTTTCAGGAGTTTTCTTTCTTTTGATGAGAGTCCTGATCCTGCCTTAAAATCCTTCGCTTTCCTGGAATAGGAAAAATTCCCCACTCCTTTCGCATGTTGTTGCTGGGGATTCATACGAGAAAGCCTCTTTGTTGACCAAATCGCGAGTGAACAATATCTGAATCGCCAGTGAGATAATATGTGGGAAGCTCCAATGAAGATGGACCATGATGATGGTGTTGACTGGTGCATTTTCCTCCTTAGGATGGTTGATAAATGCCCCAGTGTTGAGTTGTCGCTATTTTCGAGATTGCCCCAATCTTGTTGTAAGGGTCCCAATATCAAGTTATCGCCAATTTTGAAATTTCCCCAGCCTTGCTTGTTGTCTAGGATACTTACTTTGCCAGATGAGCTGATAAGATGTCAAAATCGCAAGAGGCTTTTGCTTCTATACCAGATGATGAACAGGTCGTGGATTTGGGCTTTGATGCCCTCAATCATTATTCCTGACTTGTTTGCACAATCGGCCTAGACGGTTTTCTTCTGATTTAATGAAGACTTGTGATTAAGGGTATCGGATCTTTGAAGGTCCTCGCTGCTGGTTGTCTTGGCGTATCGCTGTTTCTTCCTTTCTGGGATTTATGCCAAATTTGATGGAATGACATTGAAGTGTTGTTGGGTCTTCTCCACATGGGTCGCTGACTTGGAGGGTTGTTTGGGTTTGGATATTTCTTTTGAGGACGACCACTTTGATGATGGTTGCCTACTTACTCCTGTATGTGAGGGAGATCAGGTCTGCGTAGTTCCTGCTTGATAAGATAAACTGTTTGACAAGTGTTTGTTTGAGAAGTGTTTATTTGAGAAGTATTTATTTGAGAAGTGTTTGTTTGGATTTTTGTTTGGTTTGACCGCACCATAAATGGTACTTTTCGTACTCCCGTTGATGAGGGAGATCGGGTCTTTAAATGAGTTCGAACTTGATGAGTTTGAAACTTGAATGACTTGATTTTTGATTTTTTTGATTTCTTTTTCTTTTTCTTTTTCTCTTTTTTTTCTTTTTTCTCTATTTTTTTGTTTGTTTTGTTTGTTTTTTTTTATACATGCATGGAAAATAAAAAGCATACTGCGAAGGAAGTGATACCGTCCCAACATCTTCTGGAACTCATGACTTTATCCCTGGATCTACATCTTTTGGCTAGTTGAGGTCGATAGTCCGGTTGTCGATGGTTGTGTTGCCTTGAGGCTCGCGACGAGAGGTTACTTCTTGGTTTTGAATGTCTTCACTTATGGCCATAACTTGATCGCTTCCTGGTTCAGTACATTCCTCAGGGATGCTTGAGCTGGACCCATCGCAAAAAGGTATGAAATCTTAATTTTTTGATGGGTTGATTTCCCCAACAACCTCACCACCTTTTCCTTCATCTATTCCTTCACGCTTTTCCTGGGCTTGAGAGGATTCGACTATAAAATCTCCCTCGAACTGTTGTCGCATTTCTTGCAAGAAACTTTCCTTTTTTGCTTTTTCCTCCTTGGAAAGGATCATTATTTCCTCTGCATCATCCAAGGTTATAAGATCTGGAATGTGGTTGTCATCTTTGGACCATATGGATGTGTTGGATGTTCTCCTTTGAATCTCCTTTGTCATTTCCTGCATTATGATCATTCCATCTTTGGTTCTGACTGAATTATCGCTCATAGCCTTCACCTTATTTGAACTACCTGTCTCGAGTGGACATCTTAAGCTTTTTATTGCCTTTTCGCCTTTTTTGGTCATGGGAATTTCTATCTCCAGCTCTCTATTTTCAATGAGATCCTGGATTTTATGTCACAAAGCCCAGCATTCCTCAGTCGCATGTCCAAGTGAGTTAGAATGGTAGAGACATATCTTGGTGGAATCATAGCTCTTTATCTTAATATTTATAGGAGGCGACTTCAAGAATCCTTCCTTCGCTTATCGAAAAGTTTAGCATTTCTTCATTGGATTTGCTTAGAGGGTGAATTTTGAACTCTTGTGGAGGTTGTTTGATCTTTCTTCTTTGAGAGTTCGCATTCCCCAAGCGATTTTTCCATTGGGGAGGTCTGCTTAGCAATTTTATCATCCCCTTTTCTTGGCCTTCGATAGTTGAGTGAAGAAATGCCTCATATCCCGATGTTGGCGCACTTTCGCGACTTAGCTAGCAGATTTACTTGGTTCGGATCGTCTCTAATTTTTGCATTACTATGATACCTTCCTCAAGAGTTTTCCCACTTTAGGACATTTGTTTTGTGCCTTTGGGGTAGTCCTCTATCCTTCATTATGCACTTACGAATTGGATACATTTCAGTAACTTCTAACCCGATCATGTTTACTTCCCCGTGTCGTCATGCTTTGCAATGGAAGGTTGGTGTTGACATTTTGTTGATCGGGTTGTTGGACCACATACTCCCCACTTCGATCGAGATTTTGAATTTTATGCTTTAAAGACCAACAATCTTATGTATCGTGTCCTGGAGATCTTGAGTGGTAAACACATCTTTGGCTTGGATTGTATCTTTTGCTCCCTAGTTCGGAGGGTGGAGCCGATTCGAGAATTTGCTTATGATCCATCAATATCGCCAAAACATTTTCAAGAGAATCGCTTTAGTGGAGTGAACACCCGATTTTCTCGTTCTTTCAAATTTTCTTTTCTATCTCACGGAATTGGTTTAATGAAGCTTTGTTGTTGAAATGGCGAGATTGTCTTGCGCTTTTTTCCAAATGGGGGGACTATAGGTTGGTCTCTAGATTGCCCTGTCATAACAAGGGATACATCTTCACTGCCTTTATCGGGTACCCCCTTGGGATCGCTCGCATACTTGCTAATCTGTATATTCTTGGCGACTGCTTCCAAGGCAGTGAAGTATTTAATCTTGCCTGCCTTCAGACCCATCTCTGCCATTTCATCGTGTTTGATCATTTCTGAGAATGGCTTTCCTATGCCTGCTAGGATCCTCTCATAGTAAGGCGCCTCTTGAATGTCAATAAATGTCATTACCATCTCAGTTTCCGTCATTGATGGAATGACTTGCGCTGCGAGATGTCTCCACCTTTGGGCATATTCTCGGAAAGATTCAGTACTTTTCTTTTTGACTTTAGTCACTTGGTATCGATTCGGTGCCATTTGTGACTGAAAACTATACTGATTTAGAAAGGCGTGGGCCAATTCTTCCCAGTTGTGAATTTTGGCATTGTCAAGTCGGGCATACCAGACTTTAGCCTCTCCAGTGAGACTATTTTGAAAAAGATGCATTCTGAGGCTTTCATCTTCAGCATAAGATCCCAGTTCGCCAATATACACTTTCAGGTGCGTATAAGGCTCGCCTTCCCCATTGTACTTTTCAAACTCTGGGACTTTGAATTTGGCAGGATAGCGAGCCCCTGGGAATATGCAAAGATCTGAATAGGTGACACTCCCATATTTTTCAGTTCCTTTGATTGACCGAATGGTCTCCTCCATTTGTTGGACTTTCTTTCTTATATCCCCAGTTTCTTGATCATCCCTGAGATTTGTGATTTCTTTATTGGAATGAGGTTTAGGTATTTAGGTTTCCATCTTTTTGCCAATACCCTGACTGCCCCCTGGTGTGGATGACTCTAGTTGAGTAGGCATTGTTTGGCCCTGGATTCCTCCATGTGCCTAGGATTCTAGCTAGATGGGTATTTGGGTACCCTGAGTGGATTGGTGTAGTTCTTTGAGCATAACAACCAACTCTGTCATTTGATAGATTAATCTTTCAAACTCCTCGCGAGAAACAGGATTAGACTGGTTAGATGAAGACATGATTGGTTGTAGGCTCGTGGCCTTTTTGGATTTTGGGCGGGTAACAGGCCCAATTGCTTCCCTACAAAAGACTTATGTAGTTTAGTCTTAGGGATAATGTAAATGTTATCATAATGTGTCCATTTTTTTAGAATATTGTCTGTAAAAAGCGGGTGTTAATTGATAACATGCATGCACATATAATCTTCATATTTTCCATTACATAAAGATGAACATGGAATAAAATTACAAGTAAATGCTTTTACAAGTAATTGAAAATTGAAAGCATGAAGAGACTTTCCTCCGTGTCTGGTTTATCAGAGGTTGACCTATCTTAGGGTTAATCTCGCGGCTTTTTGGCATGAAGGTTCCTAGATCATCGCAATCTACTTGACGGGAAGTTAATCCGGTCTTTCAACTGGAGCGAATCTGGGTGGTGCCTTTCCTGAGCCCCGTTGGAATTATTCTTCCTTCGAGTCTAGTAATCAAACATCGACAGGATAGCCTCCTGGTGGAGGAACCACACAACATACATTCACATACAACATGTCTCACCGTTTATGCAAAATGATGACATGTGCGAAGAACTAATATCACAGATAGATATTTAGCAGTGCAGTAAGTAAGATGCATTAGTACACATTCATCATAAATGTAAATGCAACATTCACACACAAGCATATAACAGTTTTGAAAAGCTTGTAATAGCGGCTTAAGCCCTCTTACTGGAGTCCCCAGCAGAGTCGCCACCTGTCGACGTCGGGATTTTTAGTGTCCCTTTTCATTACTTGTTCTTTGGTGTTCTCATATTAATGTGAGATTTGTTTGAAAAA
The DNA here is from genome assembly GCA_020205615.1 of Panax quinquefolius. Taxonomy (NCBI): domain Eukaryota; kingdom Viridiplantae; phylum Streptophyta; class Magnoliopsida; order Apiales; family Araliaceae; genus Panax; species Panax quinquefolius. The sequence goes on along the minus strand of CM035168.1, from coordinate 47,412,445 downwards.
ACAAGTGAAAAAGGTCCGACATGTATAATGTCGACGATTTGACTTTAAGAGTCGCCAGTTGGTGTATTTAACTAGTTGCACCAACGCAACCGAAAAGGTTTGCACATTGACCCAGTGATGTGACATTGCTAAACGGGTCTGTGAAATCGAGATTCATTTGAGTTCGGGGGCTTGATTATGTGGAGGGAAGGTGTTATGCACCCCCCGACATCCGTGTTGCCACGGTGACCGCCACTTTTCAAGAAACTGTTGTATGAATGTGTGTGTGTGTGTGTGTGGATCAATGTGAAATTATTTGGAAGTAGTGCTATGCCTTGTTCGCACCTATATACAAAGGGTTTGAATTTATAGAAAAATTCAGTTTTAACTAGATATAGCAATGAAGTTTTGTAAAAAGAGGTTTTTCAAACCCTGTGCTCAATAGTAATTGAGACCTTTGATACTTCCATTTTATTATTAAATGTTCGGCTTGTTTGCTTTTATTTTCGAAATGCGAAGCATCTTGAGAAAATAATATCTGTGATGACTGAACTCCTCATGGGCATGACAACCATCCAAGGAAATTCGAACCTTTGTAAATAATGTACAAGTTTCTTTACAATTTGAAAAATGTCTATCATGGGAACCGAATCTAGATTCGATGGCAATCAGTGATCACATGATTCCTAGGCTCACATGATCTGCAGTTTGTATGGAAAGCGATGGCGAGCTATATATATAAAAGTTGTAAATATATATATATATATATATGATCAACCATCACGAAGCAACTCCATGGGGATCGAAAATGTAAATATATAAAAGCGGTAAATATATATATATATATATATATATATATATATAGACGTGATCAACCACAACGAAGTAAACTCGAGGGGATCGAAATGTAAATACTGACTATAAAAAGCGATCAACCGCCATACAAGTAAACTCAGGCGGTGAAAATGTAAATAAAGTTTGTAAAAGCGATCAACCGCCACGCAAGTAAACTCCAAAAGGGGACGAAATGTAAATAAAGTATAAAAAGGCCACGAAGTAAACTCAAAAGTAGATGTAAATATAAGATATATATATGTACAATTATATATATATATATATATATATATATATATATATATAGCGGCGCTTCTCTATATATATATATATATATATATATATATATATATATATATATATATATATATAAAAGCAAGTAAACGCTCCAGACATAAGTCTAGGCTCAATCGAGGCATAACTTGATAATGTTAGTCCACATATAAAATATATACTTATATATATAAGTATATATATAGACAGAAATGAAAACCACGGACCGAAGTCCGGGCAAACACACACAACACGACTCTCAATGTGTATAACAGTGTGTGCTAATATTAAAAAAAAGGCTTTATAGAATGTAAGAAGGCTTACAGTGGGCTGCCAATGTAGACTTCTAAGACTCTTTGTGGATAAACACTCAGCTCCCGCCGGATAAAAGTATTGCTATATGTGAGCTAATAGATGTTTAAACTGAGGAAACACTCAATATGGGTGTGTACAAAGTAAATTGGACAGGACTTCCTCCCCTTTTCTCTCTCTTCTCTCCCTCAAATGGCTGACCCCAAGGTCTATATTTATAGACTAAAGGCCGCAGGTGTACTTGCGGCAGCCGCAGTTACACCTGCGGCTGGTTGAGGTGTCCCCGGGCTTCGCGGGTCCCATAGTCTCGAAGTACGTGCACTCGTGTACTATAATGTCCACTCGAACTTGCAGAACTTCAATCCGAGCATCCGAACGAGGTATATAAGACCTTCTTCGGACTGATTTTGTCGAGAGTTACGCAATGACATGGGATTTGCCCTTTTTGATTCTAGGAAGATGGGTCCATGACCGAAATAACATTCCTGGGTCTCCGTCAGGCAATTCGATAAGCTATTTTGCGTTGGTCGCACTCCGAAGTTAAGATATGGTTCTTGTGGGACTTCTTTTGAAGAGATTTGAGTTAAAATGAGTGTATTTGACTTGAAGTGAAGTTGAGTCGATAAAATGACCATTTTGCCCCTCCCAGGGTTATCTCCGGTTTTTGCACAGTTGTAGCGGGTTTTTCCCAGGGTTATGATATGTTGTTGAATTTTAATGTACTCAGGGATATCTCTGAGGTTGGAATTGATGTTGTGGTCCTCCAGGATCACCTCTAGAGTGTGAAAAAGACGCTTTTGCCCTCTTGCATAGTTAGTAATAGGAAAACAAAAAATTTCGAGTGTCTATAGTAACCAAATTTTCTATTTTGTTATTTCAATTGGTTTTGGAACTTAAACCACACCAAATGAAACCGCACCGTACCAATCACAAACGGTTTCATGTGCTATTTTGGATTTGTCAAACCGCACCTAAGCGGTTTCGTGTGCTGTTTGAGTTTCAAACCGAACCTCTACTTAAACCTATTTTAGTGTTTATCTTTAAATTTATTACATATTTTAATTTAGAGTTAGGACATGATAATAGAAGTTTGATGATCAAGGGGAAAACAAGGTCAATTTCACATAATGTATTATGAAAGTGTTAAATTATGATTGCGATGTATATTAATATATAAAATTGAATAAAATTATAAAATTAGACCACAATATTAAATACATCCTAAAATATTATCAAGTATAATAATTATCAACGTGCAATAAAAATGTTGACATGTTTCATTTCACGGTGCTCCACTTTCATGAATGAAAGTTTTATTTACTACTTACGTGACAAATTACCTGTGAAAATATGCATTCTCAAAATAAATTTTCCTTTTTTTTTTGTAAAAGCAAAGTAACCAAATAAGATTCTTTTGTAATATAAAGGGCGTCTTTTTTTTATTTTCTGCTTCTTATATTTATAGTGGGGGAAGGACTATGCGGTTTACAATAGTCTGTCACCAAAAGAGTCTTATTTGTAGATCTTGGCGTCGTGCAGGAGCAGATCTAATTTGGAGGCAGTTGTGACGCGCCTAAAATAAGTCCACACAATTTATTCTAAATTGTTAAATACATGGTACAAAAAATAACTACAAACTTTATTATTATAATTGTCATGCAAAATACGACAACGCATATGCTGTAAGTTATAATACAAATATTATCTTATAGACAATATCCAAACTCAAATAAAGTCTAATTATAATTATTGATACACTATTTTACAATATAGTGAGGTCTGCTATAAAAACTGCCTTAAACCATCACTCTACACCCTGACTAGTCCCGACTATATTCTCGCCTCCTGAAAAGAAAAATGGAACAAAAAGGAAAATGATGAGCTCAACTAGCCCAGTAAAGAATATTATGACTAAGGTAATGCAGAATAAATTATCATTAGTCCTCAATAGGGAAAATCTGATAGAATACAATAGACAACAAGTTTTAGATCAACAACTGCAGCGAAAATAACAATCTATTAGAAGAGTCAAGTAGAGCATGATGTCTACTATCTTCCATGATTTAAAAGTCCATCATCAATATTTTATCCCTGTAACATTAATCAATAATAATTTACAATTAACGAATTATCTATGCACTACGGGCCAAAGATAATCGTTTGTATCACCAGTGGTTATGATCATGCCAAACACCTGTCCATCTTTGCACTACGGGCCAGAGATATCATCAACAGTTCATCTTTGCACTACGGGCCAAAGATATTCATCAATCAACAGCTTATCTTTGCACTACGGGCGAAAGATAACTTTCAATTTAAGTCTGAGAATTATGATAATGAATCAAGTGAGACCATAACATAGATTCAATTTCAAGAATAAGGGTCACAACAGATAACTTGGACAAAGAAGATTTTTTTGTGTGAATAGTACTCGTGAATAGTACCGTATGTATGAATAGTACCGTATGAACAGTGCCCATGAATAGTACCCAGACATGAAAAGTTTCAAATTTAATAAGAAAGTTCAAACCAATATTCCAGTGAAATGATATTAGATGAAACACAATTTCTAATCATTTCAGGAATTATAGAAGTAATACTTACCATAGTAAGTTTAAATTTAGGAATGCGAAATGAAATAATATCGCTTACGTAATATGGAGTATGAAAGAAAATGATATCCCTTACGAATATGAAAGGAAATAATATCCTTTACGAGTATTGAAAGAAAATAGCCTCCTTTATAAAAAAAATAATAATATCATTTACATTAGTAAAAACTGGATTTGATTGAAATATCGAATATTATTTTGAGAAAATCTTGCACTGCTATCAACACTCAAAAATATCATTCTACTCACAAGAAATATGCTTAATATTATAGAGAGAGAATTTTTTAATTCTGGTGTGAGTTTCATTGTTTAACTAAGCAACCTATTTATAGGGAAGTGGTAGCACACCACTTCTGACAAAATTCACATACGCACATTATTTTGAAAAAGGTGCAGCACACTCCTTTTGAAAAAAAAACACCAACTTGTTCACCATCATTTATCACATGTTTTTGAAAATAAAAGAATTCAAATTCAATTTGAAAACTAATTCAGATTCAATTTAATCATCTTCACTCCATTTAATTCACATGCCAAAAATATAATACTATTACCATTTAAATTACTATTATATTATCACATTATATTATGATAATGTAATATTATAATAATATATTTAAATAAATATACTATCGGAGAAGATAATTATGGTTTCATAGAAAATATAACAAACTTTCAACAAATGTCCCATTCTAAAATGCCTCCATTTATATTAAAATTTAAAGAAATATTTACTTACCATATCCATCAATTATTTATAATTATTCAATAATTATTTCTAATTAAAATTATAGATCCATAATACTGATAACCAGATCGTTCTTAAAAAAGAGAGGGCTTTTCGATAAGGATTTCTCCTTATTGGCGCGCAATTATATAACCTAACCCCTTTCCTCGACAGAACTTTCTAAACATTATCAATAATGCTATCTAATAATATCATTTCAATAATATGAGTTACTGTGTCGTGATAATTATTGAATCAATAATGCAAAATACTATTCAATAATTATCAATGTAGCAATTATTGAACCAATAATATGAAAGACTATGCAATTTTTACTGTATCAATTATTGAGTGACTTCTTACATAAGAATCAATAATCGAGAGATCTTGTATGTAATATCGTGTAATATTATTGTGTGCGACCACACGTATTCTCGCATTTTTATCAATGGGTATTTCAACAGTTTTAACGGTAAAAGTTTTGTCGTTATTTTTATAAAAAAGTTTTTTTTATCGCTTTCTATATCCGACAGTTATTCCGTTATGTGGTCCACCAATGATTGCGCCGTGGTACGGATATTCCCGACAAAAAGAATATCCCCCAACCAAAACGAATATTCCCCGACAAAATGAATATTTTATGACCACTTGCGTACTTTGCAAAATTTGCACATTTCACCCATAACTAAAGCATTATATCAAATCAACACCTTATTATTCAAAAATAATAATTAAAGAAAATTAAATCTTTATTAATAAAAGGTTGGGGTCTTACAACCTCCCCTTCTTATGAAATTTCGTCCTCGAAATTGATGTACGTACCTGGTATGTCAAAGAGGTGAGGATACCTTGTTTTCATTTTAGATTCTAACTCCCAGGTCATTTCCTCAATATCGTGGTTTCTCCATAAAACTTTGACTTGAGGTATAACCTTTGAGCGTAAAATATGCTCCTTCTTATCGAAAATTTTAACAGGTACCTCTTCATACGTTAAATCTTCTGCTATCTCGTCTGGTTCTTATTCGATAATGTGGTTTGGGTCTTTCACATATTTACGTAGCATGGATATGTGGAAAACATTGTGAACACGAGACATACTTGGTGGTAAAACGAGTCTATAAGCCACAGTTCCTACTCGGTTGAGGATTTCAAATGGACCAATGAATCGAGGGTTGAGCTTTCCTCTCTTCCGAATCTCGTAACTCATTTCGATGGAGCAACATGTAACAATACATGATCTCCAACATTGAGTTCCACTTCCCTTCACTTTTTTATCGATCTTGTGAGGTTTATATACGTTGCCGGATCATTTGAATCTTTTCTGTAGTTATGCGTACTATTTCTGGTCCCAAAAACTCTGCTTCACCCACCTCGTCCCAGCATACTGGAGAAAGACACTTTCGTCCATAAAACACCTCGAATGGAGCCATGCCCATACTTGCTTGATAACTGTTTGTGAGACCCCAGATTTTATCAATAAAGATTTAAATTTTGTCAAAATAATTTTTTAATATTATGGTGTGAATTTGAGATAATATTATAGTTGTGGGTAGTATTTATAAATTTTACAAAGTATGCAAGTGGTTATATTATATTCGATTGGTCGGGGAATATTCGGTTTAGCAGGGAATATTCGTATAACTACTCAATCATTGGTGGACCCTACAATGTAATTATTGTCCGGATTGAGAAAAACGACAAAAATATTTTATTGAAATAACGGCGGAAGTTTTACTGTGTAGTTCTTGTTGAACTACTCGGTAGTAAAAGTACGATGAATACGTGTGGTTGCATAAGTAAGCACCTGTGATTGATTATCGATGCTTATGTGAGAAGTCACTCACTTTGATTCCATTATTGTCGATTAATAATATGAATTATTATAATGATAATGACGTTTTTGTTTTATTCATATTATTAAGGTAATAAAATGAAACATCTTTTATATAAAATAGAATACTTTATTAAAGTTATTCTATAAATAGAATATATTATATTTTATTATGCGTAGTGTTGCGTAGTGTTTTTGCATAGTGTTTTGCATAGTATTGCATAGTGTTTGCATAGTAAAATGTTTTTATATAAATAGAATATATTATATTTTATTTAAAAGATTTTTCTTTAAATATGGACCGTCGATTAAAGTAAATCAATCTGGACCGTTCATGGATTAGTTACTATGCATTCCATTTTCCTATAAATAGAAGCTCATTCCTTCATTATTTTCTTACGAATTCATTGAAACTCTAGAGAGAGAAATTATAGAGAGAAGCTATAGAGAGAAAATTATAGAAAGAAGAAGAGTATTCTCGCTACTTCACTACTTCTATATTCAGTTCTTTTTTACTAGTAAGGGGTGTTATTCTTTCTTCTTGAGAGAACTTCATTATTCCATTCACTATTATTACATTGGAATAACTCCGTAAAAGTGGCATACCCTATACATAACCTGTATACACGGCATACCCTATACTTGGTGAAATCCTTATGTTATTCCATTACTTATTATTCTGTTGGAATAACCTGTATACGCGGTTTACCCTATACTTGGTGACATTCTTCTATTATTCAGTTGGAACATCCTGTCTGTGTGTTTTACACCTTGACTGGTTCCGCTTTTTATTATTCATTTGGAACATCCCATGCATGTGTTTTACACCGACCTGGTTCCGCTCTTTATCATTCTGTTGGAATATCCTATCTCATGTGTTTTACACCGGATCCGTTCCATCTTTATTATTACGTTGGAATATCCCGCTTGGTTGTGAATTTCACGACACGGTTCCGTTATTATTATTATGTTGGAATAACTCGCTGTCTGCGAAGCACTGCATGCGTGGTGATTTCTTTTGTTATTCCATTCTTTATTATACCCAAATGGTTAAAACTTTGACTTCTATACTCCATGAAATTAGTAGAATATCCTTGATATTTGCGTTTCATCCAAAGATATCTTTTCATGGAAATATTCTTCCGATCATTCTTGAATTTTACTCTCACGAAAACAATGATCGTGTTGACAATTTGGACGTTAATAATTCATGGATTAAATAATTCTTGAACTTGTTTTATTGAATTATTATGTCATTGTCATCATCCTCATGTTATATTATGTTATCTTTGGCTTACGTGCATAGATGAACTTAGTATGATTATGACCGAGGATCATTCGGTATAATCACGACTTGATATAAATGATGTGACTAAAGTCCTCGGTGGCTTCAGAATGCGATGATGGATAGTTTTGGTATGATTATGACCGGGGGTGATTCTTAGATAGTCATGACCATTGATAATTTGATGAAAATCCTCGATCGTGGTACGAGGATGATTAGATGTGGTGGTTTATTTATTAAAATTTGAGTCTCGTGATAAAAATTGATGAAAACCTTTTTAAAACCTAAAAGATAGTAGACTTTATTCTCTACTTGACTCTTTTAATGGATTGCTTATTCATTGCAGCTTAAACCGGTTGTCTATTATATTTTATCGGTTTAACATCATTTGAAGGCTAATGATAATTTATTCTCGCATTATCTTAGTCATAATATTTCTTCTTCGGGCTAGTTGAGCTCACCCTTTTTTCCTTCACCGTTCTCTTCGTGAAATGAGAATATATTTGGGACGAGTCGGGAACGAAGTAATGGTCCGAGGGATAGCATTAGTAGTCCTCACTATTCTCGTGAAATAGTGTGATAATAGTTGTAATGAGGACTCCTTTTGAGTTTGTATAATATCTAGTAGACAATATTTGTATGCAAACTCACGCTTTATGTCGTATTGTACCTGACGCTTAGGTTAGTAAGTTGTATTTGAATTTATGTACCATGTAAGTGGCGACTCAAGATGGGTGACGATACCTAATTTTGGGGGCGTCACGGTTGGTATCGAGCTTAGGGATATGATCCTGGCTAAGATGTGAGAATAGTACTAGGAGGGAGAGACGGGGAATTCTTCGCTAGTATGACCTACCTAAATTTATTTGGTATTTAATTGGTCGGTCGTAGTATAGGGATAATATGTGATATGTTAATTAACCCTTATTTTATGGCGATTTTTGAAAATGGCATCCGAGAATGTTGAGAATAGCAATGGAGCACAGAGACTGCTGATTCTCCACAGATCAATAATCGGGACAATGTACAACAGGATGGCGATAATCCTCCCAGAATAACAACAACACCGATCAATTGACTAACGACCAGACGTTTAAAAGGTTTTTAGAATTAAATGCAACATCAAAGTAAAGCGACTCTGCTCAAAACGTAGGTGGAAACACGGAAAACTCTCGGCGGTCACCGCTAAACAATTCAAGGAGTTGGGACCACCGGAGTTTAAGGGAGAGCCAAAACCACTTCGCGGAAGCATGGATTAAGCAGACACAAGATATTTGATGTCTTGGGATGCTCGAGGAGCAAAAGGTTCCTTTTACGCCTTTATATTCTTGCGCGAGAGGCAGACATCGGTGGGAATCGGTAGAAACGTACTCAACTCATTGTACTAAAGATATCTTGGGAGAAGTTCCAAGAGTCGTTCAACGACAAATACTTTCCCCGAAGTATTCGCCACATGAAGGAGGTGGAGTTTATCAAGTTGGAACAAAACAATATGACCGTGTCCCAATCTGAGGCAAAATTTGCGGAGTTATCACGATTCGTCCCCACTTGGTGGATAATGAAGAGAATGGCGCGAATGTTTTTAAGAGGTTTGAAGCAGAGATACGCCAACATCTTATTTCTCATAAACCGTGTTTTTTATCAGATGTTGTAAATAGGGCTCGATTAGTGGAGCGCGATAACGAGTCAACGCAACTAAAAGAGCAGCGGTAAGCAAAATTATAATACCGGTAAGTAGTCATCGAGCGGTGACAACAAGCGTGGAGGGAATCAACAGCGGATATGGTAACCACTTCGGTGGTAATCCGGGCCAAAATAATAAGAATGGACATTTCAAGAAAAGGAGATTCAACAATGATGGAAAGACGTCGGCGACCAAAGACCGTTGTTAAGGAAGGAGAAGGACCACCTATCATATGCTTCAAATGCGGAGAGAGGGACACATCAGTCCGAACTGCGCCATGCCATCCAAAGCATGTTATAATTGTGGAAGAGAAGGCCACTTAGCTCGATTTTGTCGTTTACCGAAGACGAATTCAACTAGGATGGAGGCACCAAAGGCTGTCCCAGACAAACCAGAGCCGGTAGTTTAAGAGAGAGCGTTTTTTTTTCTCGTGACGAGGATCCTGAATAAAATTATCACGGGTAAGTTAATCGTAAGCTCTTGCGTAAGTCTATACCTTATTAGATACACCGTTCTACCCATTCTTTTATCTCTCTTGCTTGCGTTCAACGCTTTAAATTTGACTCAAGAAATTAGACTTTGATTTATCTATTGAAACTTCGTTGGGAGAAACCTTCGTTACCTCCACTTTGCTTATTAATCTTGTTGTTTCAAATAAACACTTTCACGTTACTTCGCCGATCTTATCTCTTTGAAAATACTTGCCTTTGAGGTAATTTTTGAAAACGATTGATTAACTACTCATTATTCTTTTTGTAAGGTTGTTAGCTTTCATATTCCTAACCAACCATTATACTTAATTCAAAGTAACCAAACCCTAAAGTTAATCATTTGTTATATCAAGCCATAAGTAAAGAGCCCGATCCTTTCGTTGTTGACTTTCTTGTGTGGAATGCACCGAAGCGGACTTTCTCAGAAAGCGACGCCATGATCAAGATGGCAAGTTAATAGGTATCAATGTGACGTCTTGTCCAAGTCTTGGACGAGAGTAATGATTTTGAATGATATTTCTATCATTAATAAATTTCTTGGCGTATTCTTGAAGACTTCCTAGCCTACCCTAGAACGTGAAATCGAATTTTGTATTGACCCCAAAGATAAAAACCCATTTCTTAAACCCTCAAATATTTCTTCAACTAAAAGGATCTGCTTATGTGTATTATGATGAAAGTCATAATAAAAGCATTGGACTAATGAAAATCATGGGTATACGTGGTATTAGTAAGTGTTATAATGAGTTATGTTGGTTATTATGAGAAAACATGAAAGTTTCTTAGAAATCACAAAGAGTTGAAAATCGATTTTAGTGAAAACGTAACATGAAATTTAATTGACCATATCTCCTATTATATTTTGAATTTTTGAATGTGGTCAAATCCTAGAGTTAGATCTATGAGTTACCTAACTAATCCAAGTGGAATTACTGGAAAAGGTGTTGTAGATTTTTGTGTGGACTGATTTTAGCAAAGGAGGCCAAAGCTGTAAATTTCGAAAATGCTACTTGCCCAAAAACTTTAAGGGCTGTTTCGGCCACTTAAATTATGAGAAAAATTCTGGCCTTTTGGGACATGAAAGTATATGGTATAAAGTATCTCCTGTCCAAAAATGAGCTCATTCTCGACTTAAAATGAGCAAGTTATGACTATTTCAATATTTAGGTTTTTCCGATTTAAAAAAATGCTATAACCGGAGTTCTATAACTCCGATGACCATGAAATTTAAACTAGAAGCTCACGTTAACATGTGTAAGGTCCTGCCAAGATTTGGGAATTTTTGGAGTTAAACTTGAGGTAGCTAATTTCTTAAGGAATTAATTAGAAATTGATTTTTAAAAATAGTAAATGAATTTTAAAAATTCCAGAAAAAATATATTTTCATTATAGGACTATATTATGCTAAATCCCAGAAAAGAAATATTTTTGGGACTGATTTGGTATTTTCATGAAAATAGTTTAGTTATGAACATATGAGTTAAATATGTTATGTGAAGTAACAAAGTTGAAAATAGGATTTTATGGCTAGAAAATCCTATATGTAGTATATGCATATTTTTTTGATGAGGATTTGATAATTGGTGATGATATTTTATGAGTATGGCATTTTTGAATGATGAAATGCATTATATGGTAAAAGCGTAAACAATTGAGATAAATTGTTTATAAATTTAAGAAGTGATTAAAATATTGGTATAATATTAATGATATTAGATTATGAGATTATTAAGTGATTGATAACATGGGGATATTCTTGAATCTCGGATAAATTATATTATAAATGTTTAATATTTATCCTTTATCTTATTTGATTGATTCTTTATATCATTATCCTCATGTTTATATTTTTTTTAAAGTCATCTCATGGCTGTAGAGCATAGATGGACTTGGTATGATTATGACTGAGGGATTGTTCGGGTATAATCATAATCAGAATTGAAAACACAATTATCTTTAGCCAGTAGTGCATGGATAATTTGTGGTCGTGATACTAATGAATATCATTGGCCCGTAGTGCGGGGATGATTCGATGATGTGGATTAATTATTGAAATGAGTCTCAAAGAATGAAATATTAATTCATGGATGTGTTCAAAGTCATCTCGTGGCTTACGTGCATAGATGGACTTGGTATGATTATGACCGAGGATCATTCTATAATCATAATCAGTAATTGAAAACACAATTATCTTTAGTAGTAGTGCATGGATAATTTGTGGTCGTGATACTAATGAATACACGATTATCTTTGGTAGTAGTGCATGGATAATTTGTGGTCGTGATACTAATGAATATCCTTGGCACAGTAGTGCGGGGATGATTCGATGATATGGATTAATTATTGAAATGAGTCTCAAAGAATGAAATATTAATTCATTGATGTGGTAAAAGTCATCTTTGGTAGTAGTGCATTGATAGACTTGGTATGATTATGACCACGGATTATTCGGTATAATCATGATCAGAATTGAAAACACGAATATCCTTAACCAAGAGTGCATGGATAATTCATGGTTGTGATACTATTAAGTCGAGTCTCAAAGATTATTGGTTTTACAAATGTATATCTTTGGCACATAGTGCAAAGATGAATTGTTAATGAATATCTTTGGTAGGATTGCAAAAAATGAATTTAATGTTTTCAATGATAAAGGTATTCAAGGTATTCTCATCTCTTTATCATACCAGTATCGCATTCCCTAATTTCGAGGGCTTAAATCCATAAGGAGGGAGATTGTGAGACCCAGATTTTATCAATAAAGATTTAAATTTTGTCAAAATAATTTTTAATATTATGGTGTGAATTTGAGATAATATTATAGTTGTGGGTAGTATTTATAAATTTTACAAAGTATGCAAGTGGTTATATTATATTCGATTGGTCTGGGAATATTCGGTTTAGCGGGAATATTCGTGATAACTACTCAATCATTGGTGGACCCCACAACAGAATTATTGTCGGATTAAGAAAACGACAAAAATATTTTATTGAAATAACGGCGGAAGTTTTACCGTGGTTTCTTGTTGAACTACTCGGTAAAAAAACAATGTCGTACGTGGTTGCATAAGAAGACGGTATTGATTATTGATGCTTATGTGAGAAGTCACTCATTTGATTCCATTATTGTCGATTAATAATATGAATTATTATAGCGATAATGACGCTTTTGTTTTATTCGTATTATTAAGGTAATAAAACGTAAACATCTTTTTATATAAAATAGAATACTTTATTAAAGTTATTCTATAAATAGAATATATTATATTTTATTATGCATAGTGTTGCGTAGTGTTTTTGCATAGTGTTTTGCATAGTATTGCATAGTGTTTGCATAGTAAAAATGTTTTTATATAAATAGAATATATTATATTTTATTTAAAAGATTTTTCTTTAAATATGGACCGTCGATTAAAAGTAAATCAATCTGACCGCTCATGGATTAGTTACTATGCATTCCATTTTCCTATAAATAAAGCTCATTCCTTCATTATTTTCTTACGAATTCATTGAAACTCTAGAGAGAAATTATAGAGAGAAGCTATAGAGAAAATTATAGAAAGAAGAAGAGTATTCTGCTACTTCACTACTTCTATATTCAGCCTTTTTACGGTGAGGGGTGTTATTCTTTCTTCTTGAAGAGAACTTCATTATTCCATTCACTATTATTACATTGGAATAACTTTGTAAAAAGTGGCATACCCTATACATAACTTCGTATACACACGCATACCCTATACTTGGTGAAATCCTTATGTTATTCCATTACTTATTATTACATTGGAATAACTTTTGTATACGCTTGTTTACCTATACTTGGTGACATTCTTCTATTATTCAGGTTGGAACATCCATGCATGTGTTTTACACCGGACTGGTTCCGCTTTTTATTATTCTCATTGGAACATCCATGCATGTGTTTTACACCGACTGGTTCCGCCTCTTTATCATTCTGTTGAATATCCTATCTCGTGTGTTTTACACCGGATCTGGTTCCATCTTTATTATTCTGTTGGAATATCCATGCTTGCGTAATTTCACCGACTCGGTTCCGTTATTATTATTATGTTGGAATAACTTTGCTATGCGCGGCAATCCGCATGCATGGTGATTTCTTTTGTTATTCCATTCTTTATTATACCCAGTTAAGTTAAAACTTTGACTTCTATACTCCATGAAATTAGTAGAATATCCTTGATATTTGCGTTTCATCCAAAGATCTTTTCATGGAAATATTCTTCCGATCATTCTTGAATTTTACTCTCTGAAAACAAAGATCATGTTGACAATTTGGACGTTAATAATTCATGGATTAAATAATTCTTGAACTTGTTTTATTGAATTATTATGTCATTGTCATCATCCTCATGTTATATTATGTTATCTTTGGCTTACGCACGTGCATAGATGAACTTAGTATGATTATGACCGAGGATCATTCGGTATAATCACGACTTGATATAAATGATGTGACTAAAGTCCTCGGTGGCCTATAATGCGTTGATGGATAGTTTTGGTATGATTATGACCAGGGGTGATTCGGTATAGTCATGACCATTGATAATTTGATGAAAATCCTTGACCGTGTAGTACAGGATGATTAGATGTGGTGGTTTATTTATTAAATTGAGTCTCAAATGATAAAATTGATGAAAACCTTTTTAAAACCTAAAAGATAGTAGACTTTATTCTCTACTTGACTCTTTTAATGGATTGCTTATTCCATTGCAGCTTAAACCGGTTGTCTATTATATTTTATCGGTTTAACATTTGTTGAAGGCTAATGATAATTTATTCGCATTATCTTAGTCATAATATTTCTTCTTGGGCTAGTTGAGCTCACCCTTTCTTTCACCGTTCTCTTGAAATGAGAACATAGCCGGAGACGAGTCGGGGAACGAAGTAATGGTCCGAGAGGATAGCATTAGTAGTCCTCACTATTCGCGAAATAGTGTGATAATAGTTGTAATGAGGACTCCTTTTGAGTTTGTATAATATCTAGTAGACAATATTTGTATGCAAACTCACGCTTTATGTCGTATTGTACCTGACGAGCTTAGGTTAGTAAGTTGTATTTGAATTTATGTACCATGTAAGTGGCGACTCAAGATGGGTGACGTATACCTAATTTTGGGGGCGTCACACTGTTGTTGTAGGAGAATTCCACCAATGATAAGTACTTGACCTAACTTCCTTTGAAGTCTAGAATGCAGAGTCTCAATAGATCTTTAAGAGTTTGAATAGTCCTTTCTGATTTCCCGTCTGTTTGAGGATGATATGCATAATTGAATCGTAAATTAGTGCCCATAGCTTTTTGCAAACTGACCCAAAATCGTGAAGTGAATCTTGGGTCTCGATCAAAAACTATGGATACTGGCATACCATGCAATTTCACAATCTCATTTATGTATATACAAGCAAGACGTTCGAGTGAATAAGTTTCTCGTATAGGCAAGAAATGAGCAGAGTTGGTTAATCTATCGACAATGACCCAAATTACATCTATGCCTTGAGAAACTTTGGGAAGACCAGTAACGAAATCCATGTTGATGAGCTCCCACTTCTATTCTAGAATCTCAAGTGGTTGCAATGGATCTTTTGGTACTTGATGCTCCACCTTGACACATTGACAAGTTAAACATCTTGAGATAAACTCCGCGATCTCTCTCTTCATATTGCTCCACCAAAATGTATGTCGAAGATCACGATACATTTTGGTATTTTCAGGATGGATTGCAAACGGTGTGTTGTGTGCCTCCATCATGATTTTATACTTCAAATCAGAGTCTTTACGAAAATAAAGTCTAGAGTTGAATTGAAGTATTTTTCTTCATCTATTCTTGCTTCTAGAATAACACCTTCTTGTACTTTCTTCTTCATACACATCAGTTCTGGGTCTGTAGCTTGAGCAACTTTAACTTTATCGATTAAAGTCGGTTCTACTCATATATTTTATATCATCATGTGGGTACTTGGAGCCTTTTACTCTATATCTCCATCCATTGTAAGTCATACAAAATGGGTCTTTGTGTTAACAACATCGCACTCATACCCGCATACGATCTTTTACTCAATGCGTCAACTACCATGTTTTCTTTTCTAGGATGGTATTGAATGGTATGGTCGTAATCTTTCAACAGCTCGAGCCAACGTCGTTTCCACATGTTGAGTTCCTTTGGGTGAAAAAATATTTGAGGCTTTTATGATCTGAATATATCTCCACTTTCTCCCCATACAGGTAGTGCCTCTAATTCTTTAACGCGAAAATGACTTTTGCCAACTCTAGATCACGAGTAGGATAAATCCTCTCATATTCTTTGAGTTGTTGCGAGGCATAGGCTATGACTTTTCCATGTTGCATGAGAACACATCCTAAAATATTGCCTGAAGCATCGTTGTAGATGACAAATCCCTCCGAACCTGATGGTATTGTCAGAATAGGTGCCGAAATGAGTCTCCTCTTGAGTACTTGGAAACTCTTATCACATTTCTCGCTCCATTTAAATTTTGTATCTTTTCGAGTCAGCTGAGTTAATGGAGTAGCGATTCGAGAAAATCCTTCAACGAATCTCCAATAATAACTAACTAAGCCAAGATAGCTACGTACTTCGGTTACTGACTTAGGTTGCTCCCAACTTGTAATGCTTTAATCTTTACTGGGCCAACTGATATTCCATATTTCGATACCACGTGCCCAAGGAATGCTACTTCCTCAAGCCAGAACTCACATTTCTTTAACTTGACATATAACTTGTTTTCATGAAGCTTTTGGAGTATCAGCCCCAAATGCTGCTTATGATCTTCACGACTTTTGGAATAGATGAGGATGTCATCAATAAAGATAACCACAAAATAATCCAAATATTCCTTGAATACTTGGTTCATTATATCCATAAAGGCCGCAGGAGCATTAGTCAATCCAAAAGATATGACTAGGAATTCATAATACCCGTACCGAGTCTTGAAAGAAGTCTTTGGAATGTCATCAGTTTTAATCTTTAACTGATGATATCCGGAATGAAGATCGATCTTTGAGAAGAATTTAGCACCTTGCAATTGGTCAAATAAGTTATCAATGCGAGGTAGTGGGTATCTATTTTTTATGGTGACATGGTTCAACTCCTGATAGTCAATGCACAGTCGCGTACTCCCATCTATCTTCTTTATGAATAAAATAGGAGCACCCCAAGGAGATGTACTAGGACGAATGAAACCAATGTCTAACAGTTCTTGTAGTTGGATTTTTAACTCCTAAAGTTCAATAGGAGCCATTCGATATGGGATTTTAGTAATGAGTTTTGTACCAGGTTCAAGGTCAATACAGAATTCAATATCACGCTCTGGGGGTAGGCCAGTAAGTTCTTCAGGAAATACGTCAGGAAATTTACTAACAATAGAAATATCATTCATATTTGACGTATTTTTGTTTAAATCCATGACATGGGCTAAGAAAGCTTGACATCCGTTTTTCAATAAACGAATGGCTTTATGGCTTGATATAACAGTGATTGACTTTAGTGGTTTGGTTGCTTGAATTCGGATAATAGGTTGGTTAAGAATATGAAAACTAAGGACCTTAAGAAAACAATCAATTTTAGCATGATGAGTAGTTAACTAATTAATCCCTAAAATCATATCAAATGCAAGTATTTTCAAAGAAATGAGATCAACATGTAATGTGATGGTCCCAACTTAAATCAAGAAAGATTTATAAACAGTGGATGTAATGAAGGTTTCTCCTAACGAAGTTTCAACAGATAAGTCAAAGTCTAATTTCTCAGGGGTCAAGTTCAAAAGTTGAGCACAAGCAGGTGAAATAAAGAATGGGTAGAACGGGTATCTAATAAAGTATAGACTTCGCAAGAGTTTATAATTAGCTTACACGTGATAACTTCATTTGGGTTCCTCGTCTTTTGGGAAGTTACAAAAAGCGCTCTCACTTGAACCACCGACTTTGACTTGTTCGGGACAGCCTTTGGTGTCATCATTACCACTGGAATTGACTTTCACTATAGGGTATATTCCACCCTCAACTGCTTCGTCGTACTCTTGCTCCATGATCTGAATTATTAATCTTCGATCCATATCGAATTGAGGTTGACCGCAATGTATAGGGTAATTCAAAACTCGATATTGGGTTCTCCCAATTGCTGTCCAAATAGAGAAATACACATCTTCTATTTTAGACTTCTTGGATCATACTTCTCTTTTCACAATATCAACGCGTCGTGCAGCTTTTACCCATGCATCCTTCATTCTCACTCATTCAGTTGTTTCTTTTTTCAGCTGCTCCTTGACATTTAAATTCTCAAATTCCAACTTTAATAACTTATACTCTGCCAAAGAGTGCTTCTGTTTAACCATCACATATCAGGTAACATAATTTTGAATTGTTGCATCTCTTTGCTCCACGATCGCCTACCGTTCTTCAGCCTGCTCTTCTAACTCATGAATATGATTTTTCAATTCTATATTTCGATCATAAAGTTCTCCTAATAAATCTTCCTCAGGTTCCTCTTCTTCCTCACTCTCAGCTGCTACCTCTACGACTAGCTCGGGTGCAACTATTAATTCTTCACTTACCACATGGATATCTCTAATTTCTTCTTTGCCTGACATCCAACAATCAAGTTTAATAACTTAATTAGTACTCCCCAATAAGATCTTTGTTATAACAAAATATTATACTCAAATATTTATTCTTTAAATGAATCTCCTCGATTCATCACTTAAAACTCTATATGAGTTCATCTCTTGATTTTCAGATGTCATTTTCAAATACTTCCATAAAACAAGGGTTAATTAAAGAAATTGACATTCCATATATTATCCCTATATTTCGACCAACCAATTAAATAACAAATAAGCTTAGGTAGGACACACTAGCGAAGGATTTACTCGTCTCTCCCCTCCTAGTTAGAATCCCATAACTCCACCAGAGATCATATCCCTAAGCTTTGATACCAACTGTGACGCCCCCAAAATAGGTCCACACAACCCATTCTGAGTCGCCAAATACACGGTACAGAAAATAACTATAAACTTCATTATTACAATTGTCGTGCAAAATACGACAACACATATGCTGTAATTTGTAATACAAATATTGTCTTATAGACAATATCCAAACTCAAATAAAGTCCTCATTACAATTATTGATACACTATTTTACAAAATAGTGAGGACTGCTATAAAAATTTCCTTGAACCATCACTCCACACCTCGACTAGTCCCGGTTATATTCTCGTCTCCTAAGAAGAAAAATGGAACAAAAAGAAAAAGGATGAGCTCAACTAGCTCAATAAAGAATATTATGACTACGGTAATGAAGAATAAATTATCCTTAGTCCTCAACAGGGAAAAATCTGATAGAATACAATAGACAACAAGTTTTAGATCAACAACTGCAGCAGAAACAACAATCCATTAGAAGAGTCAAGTAGAGCATGATGTCTACTATCTTCCATGATTTAAAAGTCCATCATCAATATTTTATCCCTGTAACATCAATCAGTAATTATTTCCAATCAACGAATTATCTATGCACTACGGGAAAAAGATAATCGTTTGTATCACCAGTGGTCATGATCATGCCAAACATCTGTCCATCTTTGCACTACGGGCCAAAGTTATCATCAACAGTTCATCTTTTCACTACGGGCCAAAGATAACTTTCAACATAATTTAAGTCTGAGAATTATGATAATGAATCAAGTGAGACCATAACATGGATTCAATTTCAAGAATAAGGGTCACAACAGATAACTTGGACAAAGAAGAATTTTTTTTGTGTGAATAGTACTCGTGAATTGTAACGCCCCCATATCTATACTCCCACGATATCCGATATGGTGCTTACTACTAGTCAATGTATATAATGCATTTAAATCTATACGCCCATGGTATCTGATTATATGCTTATATCTAATTGAGCGACTATACAATTATAACCAGATGCAATTCCCATAGATCCAAGATTCAAAGTATCCCATAACAGATAACAATTCCCTGGAGAACTATTGCTATGTTTGGATACCTTCACTTGGATGTATGAACTGTATATGTGAATAGTATCGATCTATCCGAAATTTAGAGTACTAGTAATAATATGAACAATCCATATTACAAATACCCTCACTCAGATGTATAGTCTATATCATGCGGATTACACTATCGTATTGATAGTACCTATCTATCTGAAATCCAGAGTATCAACAACAACATGAACAGTCCATGTTGTCAATACCCTCAATCAGATAAATAGTTCCCAAGGATCTCAAACTAGATTGGAAATTTTAATTACATCTATATATGTAAAGAAAACACGGTTACGAAAATAAAAGATGTCATATATATCATTAAGGTTCGATTACATGATTCTTTATACAGAATTTCTTATTACAAGGTATTACATTCAACTAGACAGTAATATAAACTAATCTAAGAAGGGACGCTTTCCTTTATTAACTCCAGAAATGCCAGGGTTACCATCTAATATTGTAAAGGGAATAATTTACAAGGGTGAGCTATGACATGCTCAACGGGTTTTATATTTATAATAATATATGATTTGAAGAAGTATAACAGTTCAAAATTCAACTGATTGTTGCTACCATTTCTGGAATTTTTATTTCAACCATTTTTGGACTTTTTATTTCTTTCAGTCATAAAGACTTAGAAATTTTGTTTAGATATGAGATAGGGGATCAGCCTATTCAACATCCTAGGAGTATGCATCTCATTCTAGTCGTGCTCACATGCACTAAACGTTAATATTTAATTGACCAAACATTGATCCCTTTTCAGGATACACAATTTCAGTATAGGATGCCTTACCAAAATAATTTGGTTTGACACAATAGTTTATGCTCAATAAACAATATCATACGAATAAATAATTCATTTCTTAGTTATGTTGAAGCTATAACAATAACTTTACAATAAGTGGCAATTCAAGTTTAGGTTTGACATAACATATCAACAACAATTTAAGATAGAAATCTTGTTTAACGAATATTTTGGGTTTAGTAAACTTGCAAAAGTAATTATGGTTAGGGAACTTGCCTGAGCGAAGATCAATCAAGTAACGCTACTTGATTCGTTAATAAACACCTAAGATGTTCATTCATATAAATCTAACACATTAGTATTGATAACAATACTCAAATACATAAACTACATATGTTCGGGTTAAGTTTGATATGGTTTTAGTGTCCAAAGACTTTACTGAGTACTTAATAAGTTGATAACTCGATTAAACTTTATTTATAAACTTTATTATACTTTTAGATAATTTAAATATCATTTATAATAATTTTTGGAAGCTTATAATAATTTTAAGTATTTATTTATCACTTAAATGATTTTTAAACCATTTATTTCTATTTCTAAATAACTAATATTTACTTAGAATATTATAAAACCTTGTTTACTATTTTTAAATAATGTATAATCATTTATTATGATATTTATATCATTAATATTATTTTTATTTATAAATAATTATTCTAATTACTTATTAGTAACTTAATTATTAATAATATCTGAATAAAATAAAATATTTATTGAATTTATGTAAAAATATTAAAAGTTAATTATTATAACTTAAAATAATTTTTAAAACTGTTTTTATATTTATTTATATTTCTTTATTAATTATTTCTAATTTTTATTAATTAATTTATTAGAAAACATTTTCTCTCTGTCGCTAAAGCCCTATAGTGATAGGAGGTGTCGCTATAGGTGTTCTTGAGTTTTTGGGAATCAGTTGGTCATGGCCTAGGGACCACTTTGACCTTGATCTAATTTGCTACTGTTAATGATTCTGGATTTGGACAAGTATAGATGTTATAGTACTCATACAGTAGTACAACATCAGACTAAATTCATGCTTTAACCTACATATAACAAGAAGTTATAGAGGCTCAAAGTCATTGTCAGAGTTGTTCTTGAGTTTTTGGGTAACCCAGAACAGTGGTCATGGTCGGTCAACGGTTTTGTAGCTTCTATATCTTTCGATCCATGTGATAGATTTGTGTTTTATTTATTGTAATAGGTAGTCTATATGTCAAGGTACATATATGTAACATTGATTTGGACAAAGTATGTTTCTAAGGTCTCGATCTGTGATGGTCAAAGTACAGCCAAAGGCTGTTCTTCATGTTCATCAGTTTTCTGGGTAACCTAGAAAACTTCCATAAAACTTGGTCATGCTCGGTCAACGACTTTTGACCATTAATTCAGGTAATCCTATGAATTGTTTAAGCAATTAAATGTCATAGATATGTAGTATGTATGTCAAGCTATTAATTCATTACAAAAAATCATTATAACATTAAACAGAAAGCGATTAAAAGGTTGGTCATAGTAGCTAGTTCAACCTGTTCTTGAGTTTTCTGGGTAACCCAGAAAATATAACTTCGTGATCGGTCAACCACTTTTGACCATCTATATCTTGCAATATATGGTTGCAATGAACCTATTTTCTTTTCTAGATTAAAGACCTCATGTCATACTACAAATAACATACAATTAACAGACCTGACTATTAACATACACGGATCTATAGGCTCTGATATTCGACTGTCAGACCAGTTTTTTCCAAAATTTCCAGATTGCTTAAAACACTATTTTGATGCATCTAGATGTTATGAAAATGTGTTCTATCAACTTAGCATACTTTATAACATGTTATTACATATATCTAAACATCTAAACAACAAATTAAACATAGCATCAAAGATCTAACTATAAATTAGGGTTTGCACCTTTCTTACTTGATTTTGATTTATTTTACTGAATGTGATGTTGCTATCATCAAGGCTTGATTTGGTATGTTTATAAGAGTGTATAGGCTTAGAGAATTCGTGGGTTTGGCCAGAGGATGTGTTACTATTTATAGACTTAAGCAACTTAGGGTTTTTGGTCATTTTTACCTACTTGTCTCCACAAAGTTCTATTGCTAAGTTACTTGTGCTGCTTGGGGAAGGTTGCCAGACCATGTGCACCCTTAGGACTTGGTTTGGTGACTCCTAACCTACTTGTGAGCTAGTTTGGTTTGATTAGTAGCTTAATTTTGCCTTAATCCTCATTAATCTTGATTAAGGTTTTGGTTTTTATGATTAGGGTTGCTTAATGATGTTTATTAGTTTATAATTGAAGTTTAGTAATCATAATTAGGTGTTAGGATAACATAATTAGGGTTTAGTCTAGCTAATTCGGGTTAGAGTTTACAAATTAAGGTTAGGGTTTGTAATCTAAGGTTCCTAACTTAGATTTTTCACAAATCCCAACAAGCACAACAAAGCGTTTTGTCAGTGTAAGCACGGCAAAGAAACTTGTCAAAAAAATATACTGAAAAGTCCGTTTCTGGAAGAAAATTTTAAGCACGAGGTGTCAAGCACGTCAATTTTTGGACAAAAATTTATTTGACCTAATTTGTTAAACAGAGTATATATTAACACATAACACTTTCAGAACGAAGAGATTTTATTAATATAACTGAATTTACATATCCGAGTCTTATTAGGGTTTTGGGGTTTCACATTCACCCCCACTAATAAGAATTTCGTCCTCAAAATTATAATATAGGTTGAGTAAGCAGTTGGGGATAGTTCTCTCGCATTTTATCTTCGAGCTCTCATGTAGCCTCTTCAAAGTTTTGATTCCTCCAGATCACTTTGACCGATGATATCTCTTTGTTCCTCAGGACTTGCTCTTTACGATCGATGATCTGCACATGTTCTTCTACATAAGAAAGATCTCTTCGATTTTGATTGGCTCATAATATATAACATGTTTGTAATCAGGTTTGTATGGTCGTAATACAGACACATGAAACATATTATGAATATGGTTTAACTCAGGAGGTAGTGCTATTTCATAAGCAACTTCACCTATCCTCCTCAAAATTTCAAAAGGTCCAATGAATCTCGTACTCAGTTTTCCTTTCTTGCCAAAACGTATCTTGCCCTTCCAAGGGGACACTTTCAAGAATATATGGCTTCCTACGCTAAAGTTTCGTTGTTAATGATGTGGATCAACTTATTTCCTGTGTCAATCTTGTGATGCTTGTAATCGTTCACGTATAATTCTTATGGTTTCAGTAGTTTATTGGATTATTTCAGGTCCTAGCATTTGTCTTTCCTTGACTTCATCCCAACACAAAGGTGTTCTACATTTCCTCCCATATAAGGCTTCATAAGGTGGCATACCTATGCTAGCATGGTAACTGTTGTTGTAGGCAAATTCCACTAAAGGTAATTGATCTTCCCAACCTCCTTTGAAGTCAATGATACATGTTCTTAACATATCCTCCAATGTTTGAATGGTTCTCTCACTTTGCCCATCAGTTTAAGGGTGATAAGCTGTACTCAATCTTAACTGTGTTCCTAAGTGTTTTTGAAGGCTCTTCAAAAAATTTGAGGTAAAGCGTGGATCTCGATTTGACACTATGTACTCCATGCCTAGAGATGATTTCAATAATGTATAGCTTCGCAAGTTGGTCTAAGTTATAAGTAACTTTAATAGGTAAGAAGTGAGCTGATTGGGTTAGACGGTCAACTATTACCCATATGGCATTGTGGCCTTTCTGTGTAGCTGGAAGGCCTACCACAAAATCCATAGTTATATGTTCCCACTTCCACTCAGGAATTGGTAAGGGTTGAAGTAAACCACTCGGCTTTTGATGTTCAGCCTTAACCCTTTCATACGCGAGACATTTGCTTACGCATTCATCTATTTCTCTTTTCATATTCGACCACGAAAAGTGTCGACTTAAGTACTTGTACATTTTAGTTCTGCCAGGATGTATGGCAAATTTAGAATTATGAGCTTCGTTTAAGATTTCGTCTTTTAAGGCTTAATTTAACAGAAACCAAATTCTATCTTCACATCTTATTATTCCATCCTATCCTTGTCTATTCTGAATTTGTTATTCTTAATATGAGTTATATTAGACTTACATTTTTGACATTCTTCATCCTTTTCCTGCATCTCATTAATTCTATCAAGTAGAGATGAAACTCCCTCTATAATGAATAACTTTTGGGTAGAGGTAGTTGGACATCCTACCTCAATTTCTAGTTTTTCAAAATCTTTTATTAACCTATCATTGGTGGTTATTGCGTTCAACTTTTCTTGATTCTTTCTACTTAACGTATCAGCTACGACATTGGCTTTACCGAGATGATATAAAATTTCATAATCAAAATCCTTTATCAGTTCTAACCATCTCCTCTGCCTTAAGTTTAACTCCTTTTGTGTAAAAATATATTTTAGACTTTTGTGATCTATATATATCTTGCACTTCTCCCCGTACAAGTAATGCCTCCAAATTTTTAGGGCAAGAACTACCGCGGCTAACTCTAGGTCATGAGTAGGATACCTCTTCTAATAATCTTTGAGTTGTCGTGATGCATAAGCGATCACTTTCCCATGTTGCATCAACACACACCCTAAACCTCTGTGTGACGCATTACTAAATACTACAAGGCCTCCTATATTATCTGGTAAGGACAACACTGGAGCCATGCTCAGTCGCTTCTTTAACTCTTGGAAGCTCTCTTCACATTTATCTGTCCAGACGTATTTCACCGTCTTTCTAGTTAAATTGGTTAATGGGGTTGCTATTTTTGAAAAATCTTTTATAAACCGTCGATAATAACCCGCTAAACCGAGAAAACTTCTTACTTCTGTTGGAGTTGTTGGTTGTTCCCAATTCACAACCGTTTCGATCTTAGTTGGATATACTAATATTCCATTTTTGTCAATTACATAACCTAAAAATTGAACTCTCTTTAACCAGAATTCACACTTGGAAAACTTTGCATGAAGTTGTTCCTTTCGTAATATCTCCAAAATGACTCCCAAGTGTTCAACAATTCTCTTCCCATGTTTTCGAGTATACCAGAATATCATCGATAAACACTACAACAAATTTATCTAAGCATGGTTTAAACACTCGATTCATCAAGTCCATAAATGCTGCCGGTGCATTTTTCAACCCAAAAGACATTACAAGAAACTCATATTGTCCATAGGGTGTCCTAAATGTTGTCTTTGGCATATCTTCATTTCTTACCTTTAATTGATGATAACCTGTCCTAAGGTCAATTTTTGAAAAGATTTCGGCCCCCTTCAATTAATCAAACAAATTATCAATTCTTGGTAAAGGATATTTATTCTTAATGGTTAATTTATTTAATTCTCTATAGTCTATACATAATCTCATGGTTCCATCCTTCTTCTTTACAAACAATACTGGTGCTCCCCAAGGTGAAACACTAGGTTGTATATACTTTTTATCTAAGAGTTCCTGTAGTTGTACTAGTAACTCTATCATTTTTAGAGGTGCCATTCTATATAGTGCCTTAGAAACTGGTGCCGTTCCCAGTGCAAGATCAATGACAAACTCAATTTCCCTATCTGGAGGTAAACCTGGTAAGTCATCTGGAAACACATCGGGAAAATCCTTAACTAAAGGTATTTGATCTAGTTTTACTCCTTCCTATCGAGTATCAACTATATAGGCCAAATATCCTGAACAATCTTTTCTAAGTAACCTTTCTACTTGAGTTATGGTCAGACATCGAGATTGCTTAGGTGAATAACCTCCATTGAACACTACCTTTGACTTCAATGCAGTCAAAAGGTTTATACATTTTTGATTACAATCGATCATCGCGTTATAGTTAACTAACCAATCCATTCCTAAGATTACATCAAATTTGTAAGACCCCAACTTTTATGAATAAAAATGAATTTTCTATAAATATCATTTTTGAATATTATGGATCATTGTGATTTTTGGATATGTTATACATATATAAGTTGAGTATATATCCACAAATTTTGAACCGTTAAAAATTAGCGTATGATTTGTTATGAATTTTAAGAGGTGTTAAAATTCATCTGTTTGTGGATTTTGGATATTTTCTGTTTGGAATTTGAAAAAACTTTCTCCTGCAATGTTTTAGAGAATTCGTTTTCGTATGGAATGGACATAAAATTCGAATTTTTATGATAAAAGGGCTATTTATTATGAATTATTGAAATTTTGAAAATTAAAATATTTTTATTAAAATTAGGGGTGGGACCTACTTTTGTCCTTAGTTGATAAATGTGCTGAATTGGTTTTTCAATTGTGGTGGGCTGGAAATTTTCAAAGTGGCGTGCTTGAGTTGGTGTTAGAAATAATTTTATTTTATTATTTAGTCTCCTATGGCGTTCTAGCATTTTCCTATAAATAAGCGCTTAGGTTAGAATTGAAAATCACACCAGAAACAAATATTCTTTCTCTATATATTATCGAACGTATTTTTGTGAGTATTTAGATACTTTGAGAGTTGCTATTCAGTACAAATTTCCTTCAACATTACTTCCGATATTCCGATCAGAAATACTGTTATTTTGAGGTAAGGGATGTTATTTTTGTTCAATATTCGCTTGAAATAATATTTTCTTCCATACTCTATAGTATGTAAGTAATATTATTTCGCTTTAGATTTTTTGAATTCTATACTCGCTTTTGTTAAAGTTTTGGCTTCTAAACTCCATGAAATTAGTAGAATATCTTTGATATTTGCGCTTCATCCAGTATCTTTACATGAAAATATTATTTTGAGCATTATTGATAAGTTTTAACTTTTTCATGCCGGAGTACTATTCACGGGGTTACTATTCCCGAAGTACTATTCACGGGGTACTATTCACTCGAGTACTATTCATCCACAGTACTATTCATGATAAAAATTGATTCATTTTTGGTCCAAATTATTTTTGGTATAATATTATTTTTGAATTTTACTCCACAAAGCGGTATAATGTTGACAATTTGGACGTTATTGATTTCTAGATAAATTAAATTATAAATCTTTAAAAATTTATCCTTGAACTTGTTTTATTGAATTCTTATATCATTGTCATCATCCTTATGTTTATATTTACATTGAAAGTCATCTCATGGCTCAGTAGTGCATAGATGGACTTGGTATGATTATGACCGAGGATTATTCTTAAGTATAATCATGACCGTAATGTTACAAATAATGTGGTAAAAGTCATCATTGGCCCGTAGTGCATTGATGGACAGTTGTTGGCATGATTATGACTGTGACGCCCCCAAAACAGGTATACATCACCCATCTTGAGTCGCCAAATACATGGTACAAAAATCAAATACAAATTTCTTTAGTACAACTGTCGTGTAAAAATACGACAAAACATTGCTGAGTTTTTAAAACGAATATTGTCTTCTAGACAATATCCACACTCAATGAAGTCCTCATTACAATTATTATCACACTATTTCACAGAATAGTGAGGACTACTAAAGCCACTTATCATGGACCATCACTCCATTTCCCGACTCATCCTAGCTATATTCTCATTTCCTGAAGAGAACAATGAAAGAAAAGGATGAGCTCAATTATCCCAGTAAGAAATATTATGACTAAGATAATACAGAATAAATTATCCTTAGCCTTCAACATTATAACAACTAATAGAATATAATAGACAACAAGTTTTAGATCAACAACTGCAGCAGAATAAGCAATCCATTAGAAGAGTTAAGTAGAGTATGATATCTACTATCTTCTATGATTTAAAAAGTTTTTTATCAAATCTATCGCTGAGACTCAGCTTAATAAATAAACCACATCATCGAATCGTCCCTGCACTACGGGCCATGGATATTCATGTAATCACCAATGGTCATGATTATACCGAATAATCCCTAGTCATAATCATACCAACAACTGTCCATCAATGCACTACGGGCCAATGAGAATTTTTATCACATCATTTGTAACATTACGGGTCATGATATACCGAATGATCCCTGGTCATAATCATACCAATCAACAGTCCATCTATGCACGTAAGCCAAAGATGACTTTCATCACAATATAGGCATGAGGATGATGACAATGATATAAGCATTAATCAAACGAAATCAAGGATAAATTTTAAAGACTTTAAATTTATCTAGAGTTTAAAAATATCCAAATTGTCAACATGATACTGCTTGGTGGAGTAAAATTCAAGAATAATATTCATGTACCAAAAATAATTTGGACAAAAAAGAAATATATTTTCCGGATAAATAGTACCCGTGAATAGTACCCTGTGAATAGTACTTCGTGAATAGTACCTCGTGAAAAGTACCCCGACATAAAAAGTACCCCAAATACCCGAGTGAATAATAGTCGGGTGAATAGTAATTGGGTGAATAGTAACCTGTGAATAGTACTCTGGCATGAAAAGTGCTCCGAATACCCGAGTGAATAATATTTGAGTCAATAGTAACTGGGTGAATAGTAACCCGTGAATAGTAACTCATGAATAGTACTCCGTCATGAAAAGATCAATAATTATCAAGAAAGCTCAGAATAATATTTCCATGAAAAGATACTGGATGAAACGAAAATATCAAGGATATTCTACTAATTTCATGGAGTATAGAAGCTAAAACTTTAACAAAATGAGTATAGAATTCAAAATCTGAAATAAAATAATATTACTTACATACTACAGAGTATGGAAGAAAATATTATTTCAAGCGAATATTGAACAAAAATTACATTCCTTACAACTGTTGAATGAAATTAATATTCCAACGAATATTTAACGAAGATAATATTCCTACGAATATTGAACGAAGATAATATTCTTTATGAATATTAAACGAAAATAATATTCATACGAATACGAAAAATAATATCTCTTCAGAATATGAAATAAATAATACCCCTTACCTCAATAGAAGACTGGATACTGGAGTAGTGAAGTAGCAAACTACTCTTCTTCTTTCTCTCTATAGATTCTCTCTCTATAGCTTCTCTCTCTATAATTGCTCTTGTGAGACTTAGTGAATTGGTGAGAATGAAGGAAGAATGAGCTTCTATTTATAGGAAAATATAGTTTCGATAATTGCACATTTTGGGGCTCAAAATATTACAGTATAATACCTTCATCTTTTCCTTTATTTTTAATTTAGTCCTGCAAGTATTATCAAACTTGCACCACCTCCCCTAATAGTATATCATGTGAATCAATAGTACAATCATGTGACTCAATAGTTCTATACATGTGAAAAAATAATTACAGTATAGTACCTTCATCTATACCTTCATTTTTAACTTAGTCATGCAAGTATTATCAATCTTGCACCACCTCCCCTAATAGTGCATGAATGTGAATCAATAGTACACACATGAGAACAAATAGTTATAAGCATGTGAATTAATAGCAATTAATTGCTAATTTGTCTGATTAATTACCCGATTGGTCAGTATAACTTCCAGACATCAATTATTATCGAAATAAATATCGATTTCCACTAACAGTAATAATCCCAACACAATGGAACTATCAATTTCATCTTTAATTGACATGAACTTATTCATCATTAATATTATAGCTCACAATATTTAACAACCAGGTCGTTCTCAAGAAAGAGGGGGCTTTCCGATAAGGATTTCTCCTTATTGGCACGTAATTAGGTGACCAAACCTCTCTTTGTGTAACTTACAGACATTGTCGATATTGCGAATAATAATATGAATAATTTTGTCGTCTCAATTATTGATTTAATAATATAACATATTATGCATATAATCTTCGTGACAATAATTGAATCAATAATATGAGAGATATGATCGACCATTCTTGTAAGCAATAATTGAGTATAACCGAGTGACTTCTTACGTAAGCATCAATAATCAAAGATCTTTATATAATACCGTGCCTTTAATGCAACCACGCGTATTACTGTACTTTTAGCAATTTAACCATTTACTAAATAGAATAATAATTATAAAAATTGAATACTTTCATTTCGTAAAATTTGGGGTCTCACAATCTCCCCTCCTTATGAAATTTCACCCTCAAAATTTACGTACCTGGTAGTTTGAAGAGATGAGAATACCTTGCTTTCTTTTCGGATTATACCTTCCCGATTATTTCCTCTCTATCATGATTTTCCCATTTGTCATCTCCTGTATTTCAGATATCATTCTAGAATATAGTTTCAAAATAAGGGTTAATTGGCATGCCACATATTATCCCTATAATCTGACCGATCAATTAAATACCAAATAACTTAGGTTGGTCATACTAGCGAAGGAATTACCCGTCTCTCCCCTCCTAGTTCTAGTCTCACATCTCAGCCAGGGATCATATCCTTAAGCTTTGATACCAACTGTGACCCGCATCCAAGACTTGGATAGCACCTCACAATGATACCTATCAACTTGCCACCGTTACTCACGACTTCCCCTACAGAAAGTCTGGCTTCGGTGCATCCCGAGACATGGAAGTCACCAGATAAAGGCTTGGGGCTCTTTTCTATGGCTTTAATACCAACTGTGACGCCCCCAAAATAGGTATACATCACCCATCTTGAGTCACCAAATACATGGTACAGAAATCAAATACAAACTTCTTTAATACAACTGTCGTGTAAAAATACGACAAAACATAGCTGAGTTTTTAAAACGAATATTATCTTCTAGACAATATCCACACTCAATAAAGTCCTCATTACAATTATTATCACACTATTTCATAGAATAGTGAGGACTACTAAAGCCACTTATCCTGGACCATCACTCCATTTCCTGACTCGTCCCAGCTATATTCTCATTTCCTGAAGAGAACATTTAAAGAAAAGGGTGAGCTTAACTAGCCCAGTAAGAAATATTATGACTAAGATAATACAGAATAAATTATCCTTAGCCTTCAACAGTATAACAACTAATAGAATATAATAGACAACAAGTTTTAGATCAACAACTGTAGCAGAATTAGCAATCCATTAGAAGAGTCAAGTAGAGCATGATATCTACTATCTTCTATGATTTAAAAAGTTTTTTTTATCAAATCTATCGCTGAGACTCAACTTATTAAATAAACCACATCATCGAATCATCCCTGCACTACGGGCCAAGGATATTCATGTAATCACCAATGGTCATGATTAAACCGAATAATCCCTGGTCATAATCATACCAACAATTGTCCATCAATGCACTACAGGCCAATGAGAACTTTTTATGAAAATATTATTCTGAGCATTCTTGATAAGTTTTAACTTTTTCATGCCGGAGTACTATTCCTGAAGTACTATTCACGGGGTACTATTCACTCGAGTACTATTCACCCAGAGTACTATTCATGATAAAAATTGATTCATTTTCGGTCCAAATTATTGTTGGTATAATATTATTTTTGAATTTTACTCCATAAAGCGGTATCATGTTGACAATTTGGACGTTATTGATTTATGGATAAATTAAATTATAAATCTTTAAAAATTTATCCTTGAACTTGTTTTATTGAATTCTTATATCATTGTCATCATCCTCATGTTTATATTATGTTGAAAGTCATCTACATGGCACTCAGATTGCATAGATGGACTTGGTATGATTATGACCAGGGATTATTCGGTATAATCATGACCGTAATGTTACAAATAATGTGGTAAAAGTCATCATTGGCCCGTAGTGCATTGATGGACAGTTGTTGGCATGATTATGATTGTGACGCCCCCAAAACAGGTATACATCACCTATCTTGAGTCGTCAAATACATGGTACAAAAATCAAATACAAACTTCTTTAGTATAACTGTCGTGTAAAAATACGACAAAACAATGCTGAGTTTTTAAAACAAATATTGTCTTCTAGACAATATCCACACTCAATGAAGTCCTCATTACAATTATTAGCACACTATTTCACAGAATAGTGAGGACTACTAAAGCCACTTATCCTGGACCATCACTCCATTTCCCGACTCATCCTAGCTATATTCTCATTTCCTGAAGAGAACAATTAAAGAAAAGGGTGAGCTCAACTAGCCTAGTAAGAAATATTATGACTAAGATAATACAGAATAAATTATCCTTAGCCTTCAACATTATAACAACTAATAGAATATAATAGACAACAAGTTTTAGATCAACAACTGCAGCGGAATAAGAAATCCATTAGAAGAGTCAAGTAGAGTATGATATCTACTATCTTCTATGATTTAAAAAGTTTTTTATCAAATCTATCGCTGAGACTCAGCTTAATAAATAAACCACATCATCGAATCGTCCCTGCACTACGGGCCAAGGATATTCATGTAATCACCAATGGTCATGATTATACCGAATAATCCCTAGTCATAATCATACCAACAACTGTCCATCAATGCACTACGGGCCAATGAGAATTTTTATCACATCATTTGTAACATTACGGGTCATGATATACCGAATGATCCCTGGTCATAATCATACCAATCAACAGTCCATCTATGCACTTAAGCCAAAGATGAATTTCATCACAATATAGGCATGAGGATGATGACAATGATATAAGCATTAATCAAACGAAATCAAGGATAAATTTTAAAGACTTTAAATTTATCTAGAGTTTAAAAATATCCAAATTGTCAACATGATACTGGTTTGTGGAGTAAAATTCAAGAATAATATTCATGTACCAAAAATAATTTGGACAAAAAAGAAATATATTTTCCGGATAAATAGTACCCCGTGAATATTACCCTGTGAATAGTACTTCGGGAATAGTAACTCGTGAATAGTACCCCAACATAAAAAGTACCCCAAATACCCGAGTGAATAATAGTCGGGTGAATATTAATTGGGTGAATAGTAACCTGTGAATAGTAACTTGTGAATAGTACTTTGGCATGAAAAGTGCCCCGAATACCCGAGTGAATAATATTTGAGAAAATAGTAACCGGGTGAATAGTAACCAGTGAATAGTAACTCATGAATAGTACTCTGTCATGAAAAGATCAATAATTATCAAGAAAGCTCAGAATAATATTTTCATGAAAAGATACTGGATGAAGCGAAAATATCAAGGATATTTTACTAATTTCATGGAGTATAGAAGCTAAAACTTCAACAAAATGAGTATAGAATTCAAAATCTGAAATGAAATAATATTACTTACATACTACAGAGTATGGAATAAAATATTATTTCAAGATAATATTGAACAAAAATTACATTCCTTACAACTATTGAATGAAAATAATATTCCAACGAATATTTAACGAAGATAATATTCCTACGAATATTGAACGACGATAATATTCTTTATGAATATTGAACGAAAATAATATTCATACGAATACGAAAAATAATATCTCTTCAGAATATGAAATAAATAATAACCCTTATCTCAGAAGAAGACTAGATACTGGAGTAGTGAAGTAACAGACTATTCTTCTTCTTTCTCTCTATAGATTCTCTCTCTATAACTTCTCTCTCTATAATTGCTCTTGTGAGATTTAGTGAATTGGTGAGAATGAAGGAAGAATGAGCTTCTATTTATAGGAAAATATAGTTTCGATAATTGCACGTTTTGGGTCTCGAAATATTACACTATAATACCTTCATCTTTTCCTTTATTTTTAATTTAGTCCTGCAAGTATTATCAAACTTGCACCACCTCTCCTAATAGTATATCATGTGAATCAATAGTACAATCATGTGACTCAATAGTTTTATACATTTGAAAAAATAATTACAATATAGTACCTTCATCTATACCTTCATTTTTAACTTAGTCATGTAAGTATTATCAATCTTGCACCACATCCCCTAATATTACATGAATGTGAATCAATAGTACACACATGTGAATAAATAGTTATAAGCATGTGAATTAATAGCAATTAATTGCTAATTTATCTGATTAATTACCCGATTGGTCAGTATAACTTCCAGACATCAATTATTATCGAAATAAATGTCGATTTCCACTAATAGTAATAATCCCAACATAATGGAACTATCAATTTCATCTTTAATCAACATGAACTTATTCATCATTAATATTATAGCTCATAATATTTAACAAAGAGGTCGTTCTCAGGAAAGAGGGGGCTTTCCGATAAGGATTTCTCGTTATTGGTGCGCAATTAGGTGACCAAACCTCTCTTTGATAGAACTTCTAGACATTGTCAATATTGCAAATAATAATATGAATAATTTTGTCGTCTCTATTATTGATTTAATAATATAACATATTATGCAGATGATATTGTGACAATAATTGAATCAATAATATGAGAGATATGATGCATCCATTACTGTAGCAATAATTGAGTATAACTAAGTGACTTCTTACGTAAGCATCAATAATCAAAGATACTGTACAATACCATGTGCCACTGTGCAACCACGCGTATTACTGTACTTTTATCAATTTAACCATTTACTAAATAGAATAATAATTATAAAAATTGAATACTTTCATTTCGTAAAATTTGGGGTCTCACAATGACCATTGATCAATACACGAATATCCTTGGCCCGTAGTGCATGAATAATTTGTGGTCGTGATACTAAAGAATATCCTTGGCCGTAGTGCAGGGGTGAGTTAATGACGTGGATTATTTATTATGCTGAGTCTCAGCGATAGAAGTGATGAAAAACTTTTTAAATCATAGAAGATAGTAGATTTCACATTCTACTTAACTCTTCTAATGGATTGATTGTTCCGCTGCTGTTAAACTTGATGTTTGTTATATTTTATCAGTTTAACACTGTTGAAGGCTAACGATAAATTATTCTGCATTATCTTAGTCATAATATTTCTTACTGGGCTAGTTGAGCTCACCCTTTTGCTTTCATTGTCCTCTTCAGGAAATGAGAACGTAGCTGGGACTAGTCGGGGAATGGAGTGACGGTCCAGATGATAGCATTAGTAGTCCTCACTATTCTATGAAATAGTGTGATAATAAATGTATTGAGGACTCCATTTGAGTTGAATACTGTCTACAAGACAAGTATTAAAACTCTCAGTTTATGTTTTGTCGTATTTTACATGACAGTTGTATTTGAATTTTGTACCATGTTTTTGGCGACTCAAGATGGGTGATGTATAACTATTTTGGGGGCGTCACAGTTGGTATCAAAGTTTATGTATATGATCCCTGGCTGAGATGTGAGACAAGAACTAGGAAGGGAGAGACGGAGAATTCCTTCGCTAGTATGACCTACCTAAGTTTATTTGGTATTTAATTGGTTGGTCAGAGTATAGGGATAATATGTGACATGTCAATTAACCCTTGTTTTGTGGCAGTATTTGAAAATGACATTTGAGAATGTTGAGAATAGCAATGGAGCACAGGAGACCATTGAGTCTCCATAGATCATTGATCAGGATAATGTGCATCAAGAAGGCAACAATCCTCATGCAAACAATAACACTGACCAAATGATGAACGAAGGAATGTTCAGAGGCTTTCTGCAATTCATGCAACATCAGGTAAGAGAGTCTCCTATCCAAAATATAGGTGGAAACACTGGCAACTCTCGGACGGTCACTGCTAAATAGTTCAAGGAGCTGGGACCACCGGGGTTTTTTGGAGAGCCAAAATCACTTAAGGCTGAGACGTGGATAAAGCAGATCAACAAAATATTTTATGTCTTGGGATGCTCTGAGGAGAAAAAGGTTCCCTTTGCCACCTTCATATTGAGGGCAGAAGCAGATTACTGGTGGGAATCTGTAAAGCGTACTCAACCTGCCGCACTGAAGATGTCTTGGGAGAAGTTCCAAGAACTGTTCAACGACAAGTACTTTCCCGAAAGTATTCATCACATGAAAGAGGTAGAGTTCATTAAATTGGAGCAAAAAAACATAACCGTGTCGCAGTACGAAGCCAAGTTTACCGAGTTGTCCCAGTTTACATCCCATTTGGTTGATAATGAGGAGAGAATGACACGAATGTTTCTAAGAGGTTTGAAACCCAAGATACATCAATACCTTATCTCTCATAAACTGTGTTTGTATTCAGATGTTGTGAATAAGGCTCAGTTATTAGAGCGCGATAATGAGTCAACCCAACCAAGAGAGAGCAACCGACAAAATGATAATACTAGTGGTAGCAGTCATCGAAGCGGTGACAACAAGCGTGGAGGGAATCAACAAGCCAAATATGGTAACCACTACAGTGGTAATCATGGCCAAGACAATAAGAGTGGACATTTCAAGAAGAGGAGATTCAACAATGATGGAAAGACGCGTCGACCAACCCCGTTGTTAAGGAAGGAGAACGACCACCTATCATATGCTTCAAATGCGGAGGGGAGGGACACATTAGTCCAAACCACGCGATGCAGTCCAAAGCGTGTTATAATTATGGAAGAGAAGGTCACCTAGATTTTGTCGTGCACTGAAGACAAGTCCAGCTGGGATGGAGGCACCAAATGTCGTCCCAGAAAAGTCAAAGCCGGTAGTTCAAGGGAGAGCGTTTGCCGTGACCTCCCAGAAAGAAAGGACCCTGAACGAGGTCATCACGAGTAAGCTTATCATAAACTCTAGCGAAGTCTATACCTTATTTGATACCGGTTCTACTCATTCTTTTATTTCTCCTACTTGCGCTCAACGTTTAAATTTGACTCCGGAGAAATTAGACTTTGACTTATCTATTGAAACTCATTGGGAGAAACCTTCATTACATCCAATCATTTTATAAGTCTTGTTTGGTTCAAATCGGTACCCTCACATTACCTGTCGATCTTATTTCATTGAAAATACTTGCATTTGACGTAATTCTAGGGATTGATTGGTTAACTACTCATCATGCAAAAATTGATTATTTTCGTAAGGTTGTTAGCTTTCATATTCCTAATCAACCTATTATGCGAATGCAAGTAACCAAACCATTAAAATCAATTACTGTCATCTTAAGCCATAAAGCTATTCCTTTATTGAAAAATGGATGTCAAGCTTTCTTAGCTCATGTTACTGATTTAAACAAAAATACGTCAGTTTTTAATGATATTTCTATTGTTAATAAATTTCCTGACGTATTCCCTGAAGAACTTCCTGGCCTACCCCCAGAGCGAGAAATTGAATTTTGTATCAACCTTGAACCTGGTACAAAACCCATTTCCAAAGCCCCATATCGAATGGCTCCTATTGAACTTCAGGAGTTAAAGACCCAATTGCAGGAATTATTAGACATCGGTTTCATTCGTCCTAGTATGTCTCCTTGGGTTGCTCCTATTCTATTCGTGAAGAAGAAAGATGAGAGTATGCGACTTTGTATTAATTATCAGGAGTTGAATCATGTCACCATCAAAAATAGGTATCCATTGCCACGTATTGATGACCTATTTGACCAGTTGCAAGGTGACAAATTCTTTTCAAAGATCAATCTTTGTTCCGGATATCATCAGTTAAAGATTAGAATCGATGACATTCCAAAGACGGCTTTCAGAACTCGGTACGGGCATTATGAATTCCTAGTCATGTCTTTTGGATTGACTAATGCTCCTGCTGCTTTCATGGATATGATGAACCGAGTATTCAAGGAATATTTGGATCACTTTATGGTCGTCTTTATTGATGGCATCCTCATATATTCCAAAAGTCGTGAGGATCATGAGTAACACTTGAGGCTGATACTCTAAAAGCTTCGTGAAAACAAGCTTTATGTCAAGTTGAAGAAATGCGAGTTCTGGCTTGAGGAAGTAGCATTCCTTGGGCACGTAGTATCAAGTCATTGAATATCTGTTGACCCAGCAAATATTGAAGCTATTCAAAGCTGGGAGCAACCTAAATTAGTGACCGAAGTACGTAGCTTTCTCGGCTTAGCTGGTTATTATCGGAGATTCGTAGAAGGGTTTTCTCGAATCGCAACTCCATTAACTCAGCTGACTCGAAAAGATACAAAATTTGGTTGGAGCGTGGAATGTGAGAAGAGTTTTTAAGAACTCAAGATGAGACTCATTTCAGCACCTGTTCTGACAATACCATCTGGCTCGGAGGGATTTGTCATCTATAGTGATGCTTCGGGCAAAGGGTTAGGATGTGTTCTCATCCAACATGGGAAAGTCATAGCCTATGCCTCTCCAAAACTCACAGAATATGAGAGGAATTATCTTACTCGTGATCTAGAGTTGGCAGCTGTTGTGTTCGCACTTAAAATTTGGAGGCATTACTTGTATGGGGAGAAAGTGGAGATCTTTACGGATCATAAAAGCCTTAAATATTTCTTCACCCAAAAGGAACTTAATATACGGCAACGATGTTGGCTTGAACTGTTGAAAGATTATGATCATACCATTCAATACCATGTTGGAAAAATGAATGTGGTAGCTGACGCATTGAGTAGAAGATCATATGCGGGTACAAGTGCGATATTGTCAACGCAAAGGCCCATTTTGTATGACTTGCAAATGATGGAGATAGAGTTAAAGACTCCAGGGACTCATGTGATGATGGCAAATATATGAGTAGAACCGGCTTTAATCTATAAAGTTAAAGCTGCTCAAGCTACAGACCTGGAGCTGATGCGTATGAGGAAGAAAGTGCAATAAGGTGCTATGCCGGAAGCAAGAATCGATGAAGAATGAATACTTCGAGTCAACTCCAGACTTTGTGTTCCTAACGACCCTGATTTAAAGTATAAAATCATGATGGAGGCGCACAACACACCGTTTGCAATTCATCCTGGGAGTACCAAAATGTATCGTGATCTTCGACATACATTTTGGTGGAGCAATATGAAGAGAGAGATCGCGGAGTTTATCTGAAGGTGTCTAACTTGTCAACGAGTCAAGACGGAGCATCAAGTACCAAAAGGTCCATTGCAACCACTTGAAATTCCAGAATGGAAGTGGGAGCACATTACCATAGATTTCGTTACCGGTCTACCCAAGGTCTCTCAAGGCATAGATGCGATTTGGGTCATTGTTGATAGATTGACCAAATCGGCTCATTTCTTACCTATACGAGAAACTTATACCCTTGAACGTCTTACTCGTATGTACATAAACGAGATTGTAAGATTTCATGGTATGCCAGTATCCATAGTTTCTGATCGAAACCCAAGATTCACTTCAAGATTTTGGGTTATTTTGCAAAAAGCTATGGGCACGGATTTACGATTTAGTTCGGCTTATCATCCTCAAAAGGATGGGTAGTCAGAGAAGACTATTCAAACTCTTGAAGATCTATTAAGACTCTGTGTTCTTGACTTCAAGGGAAGTTGGGACAAGTTCTTACCATTGGTGGAGTTTTCCTACAACAACAGTTATCAAGCAAGTATTGGCATGGCTCCATTCGAGGTGTTGTATGGAAGAAAGTGTCGTTCTCCAGTATGCTAGGATGAGGCGGGTTAAACAACGTTGTTAGGACCGGAGTTGGTACGTATGACTACGGAAAAGATTCAAACGATCCGACAACGTATAAAAACCTCACAAGATCGACAAAAGAGTTATGCTGATCTTCATCAAAAGGACGTGGAAGTCAATATTGGAGAACATGTGTTGTTACGTGTTGCTCCATGGAAAGGAGTTACGAGATTTGGAAAGAGAAGAAAGCTCAATCCTAGATTTATTGGCCCATTTTTAATCCTTGAACGAGTAGGAACTATGGCCTATAGACTCGCCTTACCGCCAAGTATGTCTTGTGTTCATAATATTTTTCACATATCTATGTTACGTAAATATTTGAAAGACCTGAACCACATTATTGAGTTAGAACCGGACGAAATAGTGGAAGATTTAACGTATGAAGAGGTTTTTGTTAAAATCCTGGATAAGAAGAAGCATATTTTACGCTCCAAGGTTATACCTCAAGTCAAAATTTTGTGGAGAAACCATGATGTTGAGGAAATGTCCTGGGAGTTAGAATCTGAAATGAAATCAAGGTATCCTCACATATTCACATACCGGGTATGTACCCTAAATTTGAGGGTGAAATTTCAGAAGAAGGGGAGGTTGTAAGACCCCAACTTTTATGAATAAAGATGAATTTTCTATAAATATCATTTTTGAATATTATGGAGTGAATTTAATATAATGTTATAGTTGTGAGTAATATTTATAAATTTTACAAAGTACGCAAGTTGTTATATTATATTCGATTGGTCAGAGAATATTTGTTTTAATAGGGAATATTCGTACGACGACACAATCATTGGTAGACCCCACAACGAAATTATTGCTGGATTGAGAAAATGATAAAAATATCTTTTTATATAAATAACGGCGTAGTTGTTACCATTAACACTGTTGGAATACCTGGTGGTTAAAATTCGATGTCTGGCGTTGTTGCACAAGGATTAGCACTGCGGTATTACACGTATTTTTAAATTATTGATTCTTACGTAAGAAGGCACTACTCAATAATTGTTACAGTAATTACTATTCAATATTTTATTTTAATGATTCAATAATTGCTACGTTGATATTTTATATTATTGTTGTTTCAATAATTGTCACTGCACAGTATTTCCCATTATCAGATCAATAATTCATATTATTTGAATAATATTATTAGATAGCATTATTGGCAATGTCTAGAAAGTTCTTTCAAGGAGAGGTTCGGTCACCTAATTGCGCGCCAGTAAGGAGAAATCCTTATTGGAAAGCCCCCTCTTTCCTGGGAACGGTCTGGTTGTCATAATTGTGATTCTATAATATTATTTGTGAATAATTAATTATTAATTTATATGATAAGAAAATATAAATTTTTATGTGGATATAAATGAAGAAATTAATGTTGAGGTGTTTTGTCGGATTGGAGGTATTAAAAAAAATCAAATCAGTGTTCTTAAAGCTCTATTGCGTGAGTTATAATTTTGATCCGACCGTTGGATCGTTGTGATTTTTGGATATGTTATAAATATATAAGTTGGGTATATGTCCACAAAATTTGAACTGTTAAAAATTAGCGTATGATTTGTTATGAATTTTAAGAGGTGTTAAAAATCATCTGTTTGTGGATTTCGGATATTTTCTATTTGGAATTTGGAAAAACTTTCTTCTGCAAAGTTGTAGAGAATTCGATTTAGTATGGAATGGACATAAAATTCATATTTTTATGAAAAAAGGGCCATTTATTATGAATTATTAAAATTTCGGATATTAAAATGTTTTTATTAAAATTAGGGGTGGGACCCACTTTTGTCCTTGGTTGATAAATTTGCTAAATTGGTTTTTCAATTGTGGTGGGCTGGAAATTTTCAAAGTGGCGTGCTTGAGTTGGTGTTAGAAATAATATTATTTTATTATTTAGTCTCCTATTGCGTTCTAGCATTTTCCTAAAAATAAGCGCTTAGGTTAGAATTTAAAATCACACCAGAAACAAGTTTTCTTTCTCTCTATATTATTGAAAGTATTTTTGTGAGTATTTAGATACTTTGAGAGTTGCTATTCAGTACAAGTTTCCTTCAACATTACATCCGATATTCTGATCAGAAATACTGTTATTTTGATGTAAGGGATGTTATTTTTGTTCAATATTCGCTTGAAATAATATTTTCTTCCATACTCTGTAGTATGTAAGTAATATTATTTCGTTTGATTTAATTCTATACTCTTTTGTTAAAGTTTTGGCTTCTAAACTCCATGAAATTAGTAGAATATCCTCGATATTTAAACTTCATCCAATATCTTTTCATGGAAATATTATTCTGAGCATTCTTGATAAGTTTTAACTTTTTCATGCCGGAGTACTATTCACGGGGTTACTATTCCTGAAGTACTATTCACGGGGTACTATTCAGTCGAGTACAATTTACCCAGAGTACTATTCATGATAAAAATTAATTCGTTTTCTGTCCAAATTATTTTTGGTACAATATTATTTTTGAATTTTACTCCACAAAGCGGTATCATGTTGACAATTTGGACGTTATTGATTTCTGGATAAATTAAATTATAAATCTTTAAAAATTTATCCTTGAACTTGTTTTATTGAATTCTTATATCATTGTCATCATCCTCATGTTTTATATTATGTTGAAAGTCATACATGGCTGTGGTGCAGTGCATAGATGGACTTGGTATGATTATGACCAAGGATTATTCGGTATAATCATGGCCGTAATGTTACAAATAATGTGGTAAAAGTCCTCATTGGCTAGTAGTGCATTGATGGACGATTTGTTGGCATGATCATGACCATTGATGAATACACGAATATCCTGGCCCGTAGTGCATGGATAATTTGTGGTCGTGATACTAAAGAATATCCTAAAGTAGTAGTGCGGGGGTGATTCGATGATGTGGATTATTTATTAAAATTTGAGTCTCGTGATAAAAGTGATGAAAAACCTTTTAAATCATAGAAGATAGTAGATTTCACGTTCTACTTGACTCTTCTAATGGATTGCTTGTTCCGCTGCTGTTAAACTTGATGTTTGTTATATTTTATCAGTTTAACACTGTTGAAGGTTAACGATAAATTATTCTGCATTATCTTAGTCATAATATTTTTTACTGGGCTAGTTGAGCTCACCCTTTTGCTTTCATTGTCCTCTTTAGGAAATGAGAACGTAGTCGGGACTAGTCAGGGAACGGAGTGACGGTCCAGATGATAGCATTAGTAGTCCTCACTATTCTATGAAATAGTGTGATAATAAATGTATTGAGGACTCCATTTGAGTTGAATACTGTCTAGGAGACAATATTCGTATTAAAACTCTCAGTTTATGTTTTGTCGTATTTTACACGATAGTTGTATTATTAAGTTGTATTTGAAT
Source organism: Panax quinquefolius (assembly GCA_020205615.1). NCBI lineage: Eukaryota > Viridiplantae > Streptophyta > Magnoliopsida > Apiales > Araliaceae > Panax > Panax quinquefolius. The sequence continues at coordinate 47,368,886 of CM035168.1, read as the reverse complement.
TTTGTACCATGTTTTTGGCGACTCAAGATGGGTGATGTATACCTATTTTGGGGGCGTCACAAAATTCTCCCAACTGAATTGGATTAAGATCTACCAGAGAATTTGTCCCTTTATCTCCACACTATAGTCCCTATATATGGTCTTAACCGGAATCTTTTCATTGTTTACAATTTCTACACAGAACGGTTTGTCTATATTCAGGTTTTTAGAAAAACTATTAGATACAAAGGAACAAGTAGCACCAAAATCTGTCAGGAATAAACATGTGAATGATATTCCTATTTATATATGATTTGATTATGATATATATATATATATATATATATATATATATATATGATATATATGAATGAATATGCAAGTATGCTTGCATTAAGAAAAGCTGTAAAGTCCTTTGATAGATAATAGAAACATATGTACAAGGATTTAGAATGAATTGATCAAATGTGTTAGGTTGATCCTATATAAGCAAAACAGCTTTGTAAAGTCCTTAAAAAGAAATGATCTACAAGGACTATAAATATAGAAAGATCAAGCATGTTAGGTTGATCTTATGATGTAATAGATAGGCTTGCGATCGATCGTCCTTTGCACGCACTGAAATCGTGAGTCTGCCGGAGAGTCAAGGAAAACTTGAGAGCTATCGAGGCAGAATCGTAGTCTGCAAGATAGTAGATCTCGGAGTTCGTAGACTTCTAGGAGAGACGCGGAAGGATCTTAGTGTGTCGAGGAGAACTTCCTCAGGGCCGTAGTCTGCTGAGGAAGTCATGTTCAGAATTGTAGAGATAGCCTGCCTACGAGCCGATCGAGTATCTGCCAAAGCTAAGTCAAGAATCGTAGATTACACTTAGAGTCGTAGAGTCTACTAATCATACTAGAGGCAGAGATCATAGTCGAGCAAGATCAGATGAAGACAACAAGCACAACGACAAAAATCGCAGAGTGTCAAGATCTGATCTCGGAGTCGTAGTGTATCGCGCATGCCAAAGTCAATCATAGAGTCTGTAACTAAGACCTCAACGGATGTGCTCCTGATATGCCAAGAAGCGAAATCGTAGGGCAAATACGATTCTCAACGAATGAGCACTCCCAGAATATCCAAAGGAATGAAGCCTCTGGTTGGCACTGCATAGATACGTCCCACCTGAAGGAAACTAGAGAGCACTCAATGAATGGCATGTAAGCTAACAGAAGATCTAAGCACCAACCTAATCAGCATCAAGATTGAGTTGTGAACCATTCGAGATGAAGTCTTCCACAAGGAGATCAGAAGAAGATTTACATGGCGACTAAGAAAAAGTCGACAAGTCAAGATGGTATCAAGAGAAAGAAGACAACGATCTTGGGAGTTACCAGGATCGTAGTGTTTGCCAAACAAAGAAAGAACTGATGGAGTGCATACAGAGATACTAGACAGCTTCTGAATAATAAGGCTAAAGTGATTAAGCATTGGGTCAGTCCATTGATGATAAATGAATGGGAGATCACAAGGAGAAAGCGAGCTGGACACGCCACAAATCTAAAGTGTCTTGTTATTCAGAAGGGGCCAGAGAAAGAAGTCAAGCCAACAATAATTTGAAAATAGTCGAGGCGAACATAAGTGATGAAGCACTGCACAAGAGAAAAAAGAGGTGCTTTACATTGAAGATCCTATCAACACTCTTTAAGATTGTAGTGTTGTCTCTACCAGTCAACAATACACTACGATCAAGTCCATGAAGACCTGCATCAGAATCGTAGAGTTCGAATAACTGAAGACTGAAGCATTGTCAACGGTTCAATCTGAAGGGTAATGTTCGGACAAGTGCTTATTGAGAGCATCGATGCAAGGACAACATCTGATCAAGAAATCAGAAGGGTGAAATAAAGTCGTCGACCTGCCCAAGATATCAGCGTGACATTGGGTGAAACAATGAAGCTGCGATGTCGAAATCGAGAAAAGATGTCATGTCACATCTGCAGTCTGCACCAAATAACTCGAGATCTGCGAAGTAATTTGAATAACTTTCAACGGCTACTTTCCAACGGGAAGATTGGGAAGTAGTATAAATCAACAGAGCCACAAAGATTAAGAGTTGCTGATGATTGTGTAGTTGCAGAATCGTTGAGTTGGTGAATGCTATTGTTGACTCTACGAGTTCCACCAAAGATCAATAGAACAAGTCTTAGTGACAGTGAGACTACCAAGGTGGAAGTGAAGCAGATTTGAAGAAGGAATCAAATAGATCGAAGCTTCACTCAACAAAGATGAGAATGCCACTGAAGATGGCAGCCAAGATGAGAGTCGAGAAGGCCAAGAAGATAGCATTCAGGAAAGTGGTTAAGTACAAAGAAGATCAAGAGAGCCACTCTACGAATCACCATGAACTGAAAGCTGAAAATAAACAAGTGCAGAACCATGTCCGCAAAAGTATTCAAGAAGGGTTCGAGGGGATTGCTAAGTGCCGGACAAAGTCTACTAAAAGCACAGAGACTTAGCAAACCCAGATGGTGATGGTGCTGTGTGATACCGGATGAAGATGAAGCGAAAAAGAGTGAAGATCAATTTGCACCAAAGAAGATGTGGTCCAGGACTCGAAATAGAATGCAAAGAGGACCACACCAAGTCGCTAAGTACAAAAGATGTTCGAGCTTAATGACATCTTAGCACTTCGGCCAACAACAACAACAACAACTACTATAATAAGAAGTCAGGGCCTGAGGGGTCCTTGTCCTGAGGGAATAAATGAAGTTCCAAGCCTGCTAGGCTTGAAGAGTTCCTAGGGAACTAGAAAAGTTCCAAGGCTGCTGGCCTTGAAGAGTTCTTAGTGAACTGAAGTCCCAAGGCTGCTGGCCTTGAAGGAATCTTTGTGATTTAGGGTGCTGCCCTTCCTTAGTGGAAATCCTGCTAGTTGAAAGAAGAAGAGTGGATTAGGAGCTTGAGTCTCTGAACCACTTAAAACCCCTTGTGTCTTTTACTTTATGTCATTTATTTTATGTACATTAACTACTATAACTGCTATGTTGTTATAACTGCTTACCACTAAACTGACTCTACGAACAATGTATGTATGATTATGAATATATCAATGATGGGGATCTTTTACTTATTTAGCTATACTCGAAAAGATTCTTATGTCTATCACATGCTAAATTATTAGCAATACAAAATAAACTGGAAAAGTATTCTAAAATTTGAAGGATCTATTCAACCCCCCCCCCCTTCTAGATCTATTGTGCCTACTGGGAACTAACAATTGGTATCAAAGCTGGTTCTCATGATATATTCAAAAGCTAATCGCGTTGAGTCTGATCCTAGGCACAAACATTGTTCTAAACTTAGTTTAGTAGTAAGTCACTTGTTATATCTGAGATGAGCTCACACGTTGGAAATATTGTATGCGAGTAAATGTGCATATACACACGAAGTCTCCAGATTGATTCATGTCCTTGATTATCATATCAACAAGACCAATCCACCTTTCGATGTCAATCTTGTTGTCTGAAGACCAGGATAGAAAACTCAAGAGATATCAATAGAAAAGATTCAAACATCCACCAACGTGAAAAGATGAAAAGGCCATACTTGCTAAGTAATACTTATTCAGAGAAGAAAAGAAGAACTTCGCAATCATATGTTTGGTCAAACTGCAGCTGGATGTAAATCTTGAGAACTCAAGGATGTCAAAGAATTAGAGATGCTGACACTCTCTTAGCTTGTATCTTCAAGACCACGACTGATTGACTGAAGATCAACTGGAGCAACTGGCTGTCAGAAGAAAATGAGAAAACATGCACATCAATGCCTAAACTCAGTATATCTAAGATAAATGACTGTTATGGAACCAACCGTAAAAAGGTACGGTTCCTCACTAATATAGTTATGAGCATCATATTTGCACCTTACTTATGAACTATAACATTTTTCCTTCAAGTACTCATAATCTATCTAAAAAAAGTGAAGAGAGAAAGTACACTGATGATAGAAACTCAAATGTCTATAAACTTTCTCTCCATCCAAGTTTTAGGTTGAAGATGACATCTTGAAAGAAATCTGAAATGGGTCATAAGAGCATCACAGGTTAAACTAATTTTATGTGAAGTAATCTTTGTTGATGGGTTAGTATGTATGTACAAACCTATGTTCTAAGAGTTTGATAATCCACAGAGTATGATCAGTCCTGCAAAAGTATCTTGATGATTTATAGAAACTGATCACCTCCATGAATCGACCAGATACAAATAATTCGTAGAGTTGATTCTCACTTTGAGAACATTTAAACTTTGTGAACATAACCAAGCAAACGATTAAACCATCAAAGAAAAAGAGTGTTTTATTAAAATAGCAAATCTTGCACACACTCACCTTCATGCATCTCAAAATGTATTATCTAAATGAGTTACATGCATGAATATGACTGTTGGTGATCAATATGATGATTATCTAAATATATGAGGAATATGGGTTTAGAAAACTAACCTAGCAGGACCCACTTAACCATGGGTACCAAAAGTAGAAATTTATAACCTGCAGGTACTTGGTCTATCTGACCACACTAAGGAATGCTAAAGTAGAAGACTTCAGTCAAGAAAGATTCAATCAGCAGAAGGCTTAAGATTGTTCAGAAATGATTTTAATAAAATTCCTATATGTCAAAGCCTGTTCTTGAAGACCTGCTGAGCTAATCTGAATAAAGCTCACATGACTGCTGATCTTTGTATGAAAGCATGCCATTCAACAAAAGAAAAAAAGGGTCTTATATGCTCAATCATGCAAAGCATCATAAGAAAAGAATCCTCAAGGAAGCTCGACTCTGAGAGGATCATCGAGCATCAATCATAAGGAACTCATTATGGGAGCAGAACTCAGCAAGCACAAACTGACAAGGAATACTATGTTCGTAGTGCTGTCAAAGGATCGTAGAATGATCAACACTGAAAATGCCCATTTCTACGATACAAGAAGATTTAATGACTTCAACTAGAATGAGATATACATGGTTGCCTTCTGCTACACATGAAGAAGAAGAAATTAGGTCTCTCTGAGAAGGCAATTATCAACTATGGGGGCGATGAATCGCTAACAGATCAGAAGCTCTAAACCATCAGAGATATGCTATGAAGCTGTGTACCAGCTACGGAGTCCCAAAACCTTGTGGATGATGAACCAAATGAAGATCCATAGTTAGTAGGAATGTCTCAAAATGTACTACTGATAACCTTTCAGCCACCCAGCTCAAAATCGTGGAGTACCTACGATCAAACATCTGATCGTAGTGCAAAGCAAGAGAGAGGACACCACAATTGCAACCAAAGTGCGATGTCTAAAGTTGGAAGAGGACTCCTCAATGAAAAGGTCAAATGAGATATCAGTGCAAATTACTTCTAAAGTATTTCATCTGGAAAGCACCTCAGGGACAAACCTGACCCTTAGCTCACTCTAAGAGGTTGGCCCTTCCTGAGATACCTTGACCCAGAAGGAATGCTTAGTAAAGTTCATCTCAAGGACCAAGTCAACGACTGTAAAATAGAGTTTTAAGAGAACTCAATGATCGTGATGCAATCTTAATGATCGTAGTGAAAACTCAACAATCGCAGAAGCAGACTTAATGATCGCAGACTTACCAGAAGACACTCTAGCTCACGAGGAGCTTGGAAGAATGAGACAATTGCTCTACCACTCTGAAGTATGAGGAGATCAGTTCAAATATAGTTTGGCAAGACATCTTGCAAACGCACATCAGAACTTAAGTACCCAAACTGGCTTGGGGTACATCACTGGTTAAGCTATGCAGTTTTAACATGAGGAGAAATGTCAAAACCATCCATTGCAACATCCTTCAGAGAATTAATCGTTGAGTCAACAAAGGAAAACATAGAGTCAATAGCTATTCTATCATGCTACTCTACGAACTCAAGAGGTCAAAGGTCAATCCACATCAATCAAACGTCCACTCTTCTAAAAGAGACAACTAAGCTGACAAATTCTTTGGGAGTTATAGACTTTTCTTGGGTATCGTGCAACCAATGATGAGGGGTGACACATCACAACGTTTGCGAGAGATAGAAAAAGCGCATAAAGACAAATTCAAAATCTATAAACAGTTGTTAGAAACTATCAAAACTTCTTCCCTCTCATTTTCAAACCCTAAATCCCTGTTCACTTCTTGAATTCATTAACCCTCCAAATCCTTACCTAAATCACAGTCAACTATCTCTCACAAAACTTACTAAAACTAACACCTATATTCCTTGAACTCCTCAAATGGCAGATTGACAAGTAATCACTGGCATTCAGCTAGGAACCAAGACGTTCAAAAATCGAAAAAGAAGTTCGAGATATTTCTTGAACTTGTGAGAAAACACTCGAAATGTCTTGAGGATACACACCGTATATGGTGACACAGGTTAAGGAGTTCCATTCAAACGCAACCATAAATTTTGGAATCCTCTCCACTAAGGTTAAAGGTCAGATTCTGAAACAAAACTCTTCTGACATCAATCAATGCTTGGGCCTTCTTGATCGAAATCTAAAAAGCCTGAAAGAGATCGACACAAAAAAAAGCTAAGAAGATTATGCGATCTGAAGAAACCCTAATCGAAGGACATGAAGAAAAGGAGTTTCTGAAGAATTTGAGTTCCTTCTTTGAAATCGTGGGGAAATGTATCTTATGCAAAGATACTGCACATGATACTATGATTGACCAACAGCTGAAGATCATGTCTGCCATAGTCTTGAAGGAACACATCAACTTTGGAGATGTCTTGCTCGATCATATGTCTAAGTGGTTGGATAAGGAAGAAAAGAAAAGATTAACTGAAAAACCACTCACAAAGGTTTTTCATGGGAGATTCTAAAGTATCATCCTGAAGAAAAAGTTGAAGAATAAAATTAAGGATGATGATGGTGAAATCCTTAATGTTCACAAGGTAATGTCTCCACAACTGTTCGTAAATTGGAAGAAAAACCCAAAAGATGATAGAAGGTTGACAACTGGTAGAAGTAGCAAAGCCTCTACAAAGAAGAAGAAGGCAAAAGAGGTAGAAAATTTTGAATCGATGATTACATACATTCAACAACAACACCAAATGCCGAGAAGAAATCCAAGAGCATGAGTAAAGCCGAGGCCTCTCGAAAAAGTCTCTCTATCCATAGAAGACAAGGTTGAAGATGAAAAGGTCTCAACTTGCGAGAGACCACTAAGAGAAGAAATGACATTACTTCAAAGGTCATCCAAAGAAAAAGCTAAGATGATAGACAATCCAATTTCAACTCACCATGAAGGTACGTCTAATAAAGAAAAGGACGTAGAATCAGAAGAAGAAAAGGTTGAGCCCCCACATGCCAAATCTAGCAATGAAGGCGAAGCTGGATTAAAGGAAGAGAATGCAGCATCTGCTGATGAAGAAGAATGCACAAGCCTCCAGAGCATTCACTCTGCTGATAAAGACAAGATACAAGTTGACCAAACTGCATCTCCAAATGCAAATGCTCCAACCAACCCAGATGATGGATCAAATGATGCTGATTCTGAAAAAGAAGGAAATGCCCCCACCAATGATGAAAATCAAGAAAGCCTGTCTGATGACTCAAATGCCTCAGAGTCTAAAGAGGAAGGAGAGTTTAACTCTCAAATTGTTGAACCACCAAGGAGAAGGAAGAGCCACAGACTACTGGCTAAATTTGCCTCTAACAAGAAAAATGATCACTCTACTGTATTCATTGAGGTAAGTGATGATGAATCTGATGAAGAAAATGATGAAGATGGAATTAGTTATGAATCCCAGGAAGATACTGCTGAAGAAGGTTCTAAAAATGAAATTCAACAAGAAGACTTCACTGAAGAATCTGATGAAGGAAGTCAGCGAGATTCTGGATCAAAAAGGAAAGAAATAGGGAAAGAGTCTAATTCTGCACTTCAGGAATCAGAGGAACCAGAATACTATCCTGTTCTCTCTCCAGCTAGAATAAGCAGAAGTATTGTAGTGGAAGTCTTTGATGAGCCACCAGCAGAACCACTAACAAGATGGATAAGTCAAGGAAATGAACACCTTCGAGTTGTAAGAATGACCACAGATGAAGTACTTCACAACTGGAAAAATATGGAATTAGACTGCACGACAATACTGTATAACTCTGAAGACCTTCTTATAAGATGGTTCTGTCCATAGATGCCATGGTTGAAGGCACATACTGAGAGAGATGAGAGTTACTTCAGCTGGTACTACTCTCATTTTCCAAGCATGGAATTGGTGTCACAAAACTTCCCAAGAGTGAAGAGTTTCGCTACAATGATGATGACAAACCAGCCTCACTACAAGGTATACAAACATGCTGGAAATTACTATATCCCCTACGATCGTAGAGTGGACTCAGAAGGAAAAAGGATCATGACCAAGGAAATAATCGAAGTGTCAGTTCACTCTACTACTGATGGTTTCCAAGTACAAGATAAGAAGCTTCCATCTGATCAAGCACTACTGACAGACATTCTTACATCCTTAACCAGTGATTGGAACTCAACAATTCTTCAGATTTTCAACAACTTCAAAAATCTGTCCAAGGAAGCAGATCGTAGAGTCCAATCTGATACTCAACCAGGGGCTGTATAATTAAATGATCAAATATCTGTGGAGAAGGAGCTGATGAAGAATTCTGATGAACTGATTGAGAGAATATCTCTATTCACTGAAGAATCAAAGAAGCTGACAACAATAGAAGGTAACCTAGTTCAAGAGAGACTCCAAGCAATGATGGCTGATGTATCTCTCAAAATCAGAGAAAGAGATCACATCTATCTTAAAGCTCTACATGATCAAAAGGCTGAAGCTCTACTAGCACAAAAGGCAAATGAAGAGCAACTCAAAGTCCTCTCTGACAAGATTGACAACATGAATCAGTCCCTCTCCATGAAACTTGAGTTAAGCCAACAAGAACTCAGGATTGAAGTTGGTAACTACTCCTACATGATGGAGCAGCTTATGTCCAACATGGAGCAGCTCTCTCAAATGATTAATGACAAAAAGGGGGAGAAAAAGAGGCATAGAAAGGGGAAGAAAAAGTGGCACTCTAGAAAGAGCAAGGAGAGCAGGAGCAAACAAGTCAAGAAGACAAAGAAGGAGAAAGCAGAAGAAAGAAATGGTTCATCAGGTGAGGGGGAGCCTAAGGCTGAGGGGAGCAAGGAGCCTGAACTAGGAAAAGAAGAAAGGAATAGCTCCACATCCTAGGGGGGCAAAGGAGCAGGAGCAAAGGAATCAAACAGATGAATAGCTGATCAAAAGACATCCTGGAAGCATACATGGAACCAAAGAGGTACATCTCTAACTAGTTAGGTATGTTCTAGATCCAGGATGTAAAATGTCAGTGTATTAAATTCCACATCATTATAAATGACATTCATGATTATCTGTTTTAGAAATACAGCTGCTCACTGTATATAAGATTCATTCATAACATGCATATGCACTTATTATTTTTGTCATAATCAAATAGGGGGAGATTGTCAGGAATAAACATGTGAATGATATTCCTATTTATATATGATTTGATTATGATATATATATATATGAATGAATATGCAAGTATGCTTTCATTAAGAAAAACTGTAAAGTCCTTTGATAGATAATAGAAACATATGTACAAGGACTTAAAATGAATTGATCAAATGTGTTAGGTTGATCCTACATAAGCAAAACAGCTTTGTAAAGTCCTTAAAAAGAAATGATGTACAAGGACTATAAATATAGAAAGATCAAGCATGTTAGGTTGATCTTATGATGTAATAGATAGGCATGTCGATCTTGAGCACCGCACTAAAAATCGTGAGTCGCGCCAGAGAGTCGAGGAAAACTCGAGAGATATCGAGGCGTAATCGTAGTCTGCAAGATAGTAGATCTCGGAGTTCATGAGACTTCCGGAGAGACGAGGAAGGATCATAGTGTGTCGAGGAGAACTTCCTCGGTAAATAATAATCTGCGAGGAAGTTATGTTCGAATCGTAAAGACAACACCTTCTGTTGATAGCCGATCGAGTATCTGCCAAAGCTAAGTCAAGAATCATAGACTACACTAAGAGTCATAGATTCTATTAATCATACCAGAGGCAGAGATCATAGTCGATCAAGATCAGATGAAGACAACAAGCACAACGACAGAAATCGTAGAGTGTCAAGATTTGATCTCGGAGTCGTAGTGTGTGCACAGCCAAAGCTGAATCATAGAGTGCAGAACTAAGACCTCAACAGATGTGCTCTCAATGCCAAGGCAAAATCGTAAGGCAAATACTATTCTCAACGAATGAGCACTCCCAGAATATCCAAAGGAATGAAGCCTCTGGTTGGCACTACATAGATACGTCCCACCTGAAGGAAACTAGAGAGCACTCAACGAAAGGCATGCAAGCTAACAGAAGATCTAAGCACCAACCCAATCAGCATCAAGATTGAGTTGTGATCATTCGAGATGATGTCTTCCACAAGGAGATCAGAAGAAGATTTACATGGCGACTAAGAAAAAGTCGACAAGTGTCAGATGGTTGTCAAGTAGACATAAGACAACGATCTTGGGAGTTACCGGGATCGTAGTGTTTGCCAAACAAAGAAAGAACCGATGGAGTGCATACAAAGATCTTTGGACAACCTCAAATAACAAGGCTAAAGTGATTAAGCATTGGGTCGATCCATTGATGATAAGTGAGCGGGAGATCACAAGGAGAAAGCGAAATTGGACACACCACAAATCTGAAGTATCTTGTTATTCAGAAGGGGCCAGAGAAAGAAGTCAAGCCAACAGTAATTTGAAAATAGTCGAGGCGAACAGAAGTGATGAAGCACTGCATAAGAGAAAGAAGAGGTGCTTTACATTGAAGATCCTATTAACACTCTTCAAGATCGTAGTGTTGTCTCTACCAGTCAACAATACACTACGATTAAGTCCATGAAGACCTGCATCAGAATCGTACAGTTCGAATAATTGAAGACTGAAGCATTGTCAACGGTTTAATCTGAAGGGTAATGTTCGGACAAGTGCTTATTGAGAGCATCGATGCAAGGACAACCTCTGATCAAGAAATCCGAAGGGTGAAATAAAGTCGTCGACACCTTGAGATATAAAAGTGACATATCGGCGGGGGTTGGTGAAAAATAGATGAACTATCGTTGTCGGGAAATTAGAAAAAGATGTCATGTCACATCTGCAGTCTGCACCAAATACCTCGAGATCTGCGAAGCAATTTGAATAACTTTCAACGGCTACTTTCCAACGGGAAGATTGGGAAGTAGTATAAATCAACAAAGCCTCAAAGATCAAGAGGTGCTGATGATTGTGTAGTTGCAGAATCGTTGAGTTGGTGAATGCTATTGTTGACTCTACGAGTTCCACCAAAGATCAATAGAATAAGTCTCAGTGATAGTGAGACTACCAAGGTGGAAGTGAAGCAGATTTGAAGAAGGAATCAAATAGATCGAAGCTTCACTCAACAAAGATGAGAATGCCACTGAAGATGGCAGCCAAGATGAGAGTCGAGAAGGCCAAGAAGATAGCATTCAGGAAAGTGGTTAAGTACAAAGAAGATCAAGAGAGCCACTCTACGAATCACCATGAACTGAAAGCTGAAAATAAACAAGTGCAGAACCATGTCTGCAAAGTATTCAAGAAGGGTTCAGGGATTGCTAAGTGCCAGACAAAGTCTACTAAAAGCACAGAGACTTAGCAAACCCAGATGGTGATGGTGCACAGCTGATACCAGATGAAGATGAGCAGAAAAGAGTGAAGATCAGCTGCACCAAAGAAGATGTGGTCCAGACCCGAAATAGAATGCAAAGAGGACCACACCAAGCTGCTAAGTACAAAAGATGTTCAGAGCTTAATGACATCTTAGCAGCTCAGCACCAACAACAACAACAACAACTACTATAATAAGAAGTCAGGGCCTGAGGGGTCCTTGTCCTGAGGGAATAAATGAAGTTCCAAGCCTGCTAGGCTTGAAGAGTTCCTAGGGAACTAGAAAAGTTCCAAGTGTCTTTGGCCTTGAAGAGTTCTTAGTGAATCAAGTCCCAAGGTGCTTGGCCTTGAAGGAATCTTAGTGATTCGAGGTGTTTGCCTTCCTTAGTGGAAATCCTGCTAGTTGAAAGAAGAAGAGTGGATTAGGAGCTTGAGTCTCTGAACCACTTAAAACCCCTTGTGTCTTTTACTTTATGTCATTTATTTTATGTACATTAACTACTATAACTGCTATGTTGTTATAACTGCTTACCACTAAACTGACTCTACGAACAATGTATGTATGATTATGAATATATCAATGATGGGGATCTTTTACTTATTTAGCTATACTCGAAAAGATTCTTATATCTATCACATGCTAAATTATTAGCAATACAAAATAAACTGGAAAAGTATTCTAAAATTTGAAGGATCTATTCAACCCCCCCTTCTAGATCTATTGTGCTCTCATCGAACTAACAATATTCAAAAGCTAATCGCGTTGAGTCTGATCCTAGGCACAAACATTGTTCTAAACTTAGTTTAGTAGTAAGTCACTTGTTATATGCAGATGAGCTCACACGTTGGAAATATTGTGTACAGGTAAATGTGCATATACACCTGAAGCTGCTCAGATTGATTCATGTCCTTGATTATCATATCAACAAGACCAATCCCTGCTCGATGTCAATCTTGTTGTCTGAAGACCAGGATAGAAAACTCAAGAGATATCAATAGAAAAGATTCAAACATCCACCAACGTGAAAAGATGAAAAGGCCATACTTGCTAAGTAATACTTATTCAGAGAAGAAAAGAAGAACTTCGCAATCATATGTTTGGTCAAACTGCAGCTGGATGTAAATCTTGAGAACTCAAGGATGTCAAAGAATTAGAGATGCTGACACTCTCTTAGCTTGTATCTTCAAGACCACGACTGATTGACTGAAGATCAACTGGAGCAACTGGCTGTCAGAAGAAAATGAGAAAACATGCACATCAATGCCTAAACTCAGTATATCTAAGATAAATGACTGTTATGGAACCAACCGTAAAAAGGTACGGTTCCTCACTAATATAGTTATGAGCATCATATTTGCACCTTACTTATGAACTATAACATTTTTCCTTCAAGTACTCATAATCTATCTAAAAAAAGTGAAGAGAGAAAGTACACTGATGATAGAAACTCAAATGTCTATAAACTTTCTCTCCATCCAAGTTTTAGGTTGAAGATGACATCTTGAAAGAAATCTGAAATGGGTCATAAGAGCATCACAGGTTAAACTAATTTTATGTGAAGTAATCTTTGTTGATGGGTTAGTATGTATGTACAAACCTATGTTCTAAGAGTTTGATAATCCACAGAGTATGATCAGTCCTGCAAAAGTATCTTGATGATTTATAGAAACTGATCACCTCCATGAATCAACCAGATACAAATAATTCGTAGAGTTGATTCTTACTTTGAGAACATTTAAACTTTGTGAACATAACCAAGCAAACGATTAAACCATCAAAGAAAAAGAGTGTTTTATTAAAATAGAAAATCTTGCACACACTCACCTTCATGCATCTCAAAATGTATTATCTAAATGAGTTACATGCATGAATATGACTGTTGGTGATCAATATGATGATTATCTAAATATATGAGGAATATGGGTTTAGAAAACTAACCTAGCAGGACCCACTTAACCATGGGTACCAAAAGTAGAAATTTATAACCTGCAGGTACTTGGTCTATCTGACCACACTAAGGAATGCTAAAGTAGAAGACTTCAGTCAAGAAAGATTCAATCAGCAGAAGGCTTAAGATTGTTCAGAAATGATTTTAATAAAATTCATATATGTCAAAGCCTGTTCTTGAAGACCTGCTGAGCTAATCTGAATAAAGCTCACATGGCTACTGATCTTTGTATGAAAGCATGCCATTCAACAAAAGAAGAAAAGGGTCTTATATGCTCAATCATGCAAAGCATGTCATAAGAAAAGAATCCTCAAGGAAGCTGACTACAGAGGATCATCGAGCATCAATCATAAGGAACTCATTATGGGAGCAGAACTCAGCAAGCACAAACTGACAAGGAATACTATGTTCGTAGTGCTGTCAAAGGATCGTAGAATGATCAACACTGAAAATGCCCATTTCTACGATACAAGAAGATTTAATGACTTCAACTAGAATGAGATATACATGGTTGCCTTCTGCTACACACACGAAGAAGAAGAAATTAGGTCTCTCACGAGAAGACAAGATCAACTATGGGGAGCAATGAATCGCTAATGCGATAAAGAAGCTCTAAACCATCAGAGATATGCTATGAAGCTGTGTACCAGCTACGGAGTCCCAAAACCTTGTGGATGATGAACCAAATGAAGATCCATAGTTAGTAGGAATGTCTCAAAATGTACTACTGATAACCTTTCAGCCACCCAGCTCAAAATCGTGGAGTACCTACGATCAAACATCTGATCGTAGTGCAAGAGTAGGAGGACACCACAATTGCAACCAGTGTAGATGTCTAAAGTTGGAAGAGGGACTCCTTAACAGAAAAGGTCAAATGAGATATCAGTGCAAATTACTTCTAAAGTATTTCATCTGGAAAGCACCTCAGGGACAAACCTGACCCTTAGCTCACTCTAAGAGGTTGGCCCTTCCTGAGATACCTTGACCCAGAAGGAATGCTTAGTAAAGTTCATCTCAAGGACCAAGTCAACGACTATAAAATAGAGTTTTAAGAGAACTCAATGATCGTGATGCAATCTTAATGATCGTAGTGAAAACTCAACAATCGCAGAAGCAGACTTAACGATCGCAGACTTACCAGAAGACACTCTAGCTCACGAGGAGCTTGGAAGAATGAGACAATTGCTCTACCACTCTGAAGTATGAGGAGATCAGTTCAAATATAGTTTGGCAAGACATCTTGCAAACGCACATCAGAACTTAAGTACCCAAACTGGCTTGGGGTACATCACTGGTTAAGCTATGCAGTTTTAACATGAGGAGAAATGTCAAAACCATCCATTGCAACATCCTTCAGAGAATTGATCGTTGAGTCAACAAAGGAAAACATAGAGTCAATAGCTATTCTATCATGCTACTCTATGAACTCAAGAGGTCAAAGGTCAATCCACATCAATCAAACGTCCACTCTTCTAAAAGAGACAGCTAACTGACAAGTTACTGGGGAGTTATAGCTTGTTACTGGGTATCGTGCAACCAATGACTAGGTGACACATCACAACGTTTGCAGAGATAGAAGAAACTGGCTTAAAGACAAATTCAAAATCTATAAACAGTTGTTAGAAACTATCAAAACTTCTTCCCTCTCATTTTCAAACCCTAAATCCCTGTTCACTTCCTGAATTCATTAACCCTCCAAATCCTTACCTAAATCACAGTCAACTATCTCTCACAAAACTTACTAAAACTAACACCTATATTCCTTGAACTCCTCAAATGGCAGATTGACAAGTAATCACTGGCATTCAGCTAGGAACCAAGACGTTCGAAAAATCGAAAAAGAAGTTCAGAGATATTCTTGAACTTGTGAGAAAACACACGAATATATGGTGACCTGGTTAAGGAGTTCCATTCAAACGCAACCATAAATTTTGGAATCCTCTCCACCAAGGTTAAAGGTCAGATTCTGAAACAAAACTCTTCTGACATCAATCAATGCTTGGGCCTTCTTGATCAAAATCTAAAAAGCCTGAAAGAGATCGACACAAAAAAAGCTAAGAAGATTATGCAGTACAGAAGAAACCCTAGTCTGAAGGACATGAAGAAAAAGGAGTTTCCTGAAGAATTTGAGTTCCTTGCTGAAATCGTGGGGAAATGTATCTTATGCAAAGATACTGCACATGATACTATGATTGACCAACAGTTGAAGATCATGTCTGCCATAGTCTTGAAGGAACACATCAACTTTGGAGATGTCTTGCTCGATCATATGTTTAAGTGGTTGGATAAGGAAGAAAAGAAAAGATTAACTGAAAAACCACTCACAAAGGTTTTTCATGGGAGATTCTAAAGTATCATCCTGAAGAAAAAGTTGAAGAATAAAATTAAGGATGATGATGGTGAAATCCTTAATGTTCACAAGGTAATGTCTCCACAACTGTTCGTAAATTGGAAGAAAAACCTAAAAGAGGATAGAAGGTTGACAACTGGTAGAAGTAGCAAAGCCTCTACAAAGAAGAGGAAGGCAAAAGAGGTAGAAAATTTTGAATCTGATGATTCTGTACCAACGGCAACAGCACCAGCCAGGAAGAAATCCAAGAGCATGAGTAAAGCTGAGGCCTCTCCAAAATGTCTATCCATAGAAGACAAGGTTGAAGATGAAAAGGTCTCAACTGTAGAGACCACTAAGAGAAGAAGTAACAGATTACTTCAAAGGTCATCCAGCAAGAAAGCTAAGATGATAGACAATCCAATTTCAACTCACCATGAAGGTACGTCTAATGAAGAAAAGGACGTAGAATCAGAAGAAGAAAAGGCTGAGCCCCCACATTCCAAATCTAGCAATGAAGGCGAAGCTGGATTAAAGGAAGAGAATGCAGCATCTGCTGATGAAGAAGAATGCACAAGCCTCCAGAGCATTCACTCTGCTGATAAAGACAAGATACAAGTTGACCAAACTGCATCTCCAAATGCAAATGCTCCAACCAACCCAGATGATGGATCAAATGATGCTGATTCTGAAAAAGAAGGAAATGCCCCCACCAATGATGAAAATCAAGAAAGCCTGTCTGATGACTCAAATGCCTCAGAGTCTAAAGAGGAAGGAGAGTTTAACTCTCAAATTGTTGAACCACCAAGGAGAAGGAAGAGCCACAGACTACTGGCTAAATTTGCCTCTAACAAGAAAAATGATCACTCTACTGTATTCATTGAGGTAAGTGATGATAAATCTGATGAAGAAAATGATGAAGATGGAATTAGTTATGAATCCCAGGAAGATACTGCTGAAGAAGGTTCTAAAAATGAAATTCAACAAGAAGACTTCACCAAGAATCGATGAAGAAAGTCAGCGAGATTCTGGATCAAAAAGGAAAGAAATAGGGAAAGAGTCTAATTCTGCACTTCAGGAATCAGAGGAACCAGAATACTATCCTGTTCTCTCTCCAGCTAGAATAAGCAGAAGTATTGTAGTGGAAGTCTTTGATGAGCCACCAGCAGAACCACTAACAAGATGGATAAGTCAAGGAAATGAACACCTTCGAGTTGTAAGAATGACCACAGATGAAGTACTTCACAACTGGAAAAATATGGAATTAGACTGCACAAGGTATACAAACATGCTGGAAATCACTATATCCCCTACGATCGTAGAGTGGACTCAGAAGGAAAAAGGATCATGACCAAGGAAATAATCGAAGTGTCAGTTCACTCTACTACTGATGGTTTCCAAGAACAAGATAAGATGCTTCCATCTGATCAAGCACTACTGACAGACATTCTTACATCCTTAACCAGTGATTGGAACTCAACAATTCTTCAGATTTTCAACAACTTCAAAAATCTGTCCAAGGAAGCAGATCGTAGAGTCCAATCTGATACTCAACCAGGGGCTGTATAATTAAATGATCAAATATCTATGGAGAAGGAGCTGATGAAGAATTCAGATGAACTGATTGAGAGAATATCTCTATTCACTGAAGAATCAAAGAAGCTGACAACAATAGAAGGTAACCTAGTTCAAGAGAGACTCCAAGCAATGATGGCTGATGTATCTCTCAAAATCAAAGAAAGAGATCACATCTATCTTAAAGCTCTACATGATCAAAAGGCTGAAGCTCTACTAGCACAAAAGGCAAATGAAGAGCAACTCAAAGTCCTCTCTGATAAGATTGACAACATGAATCAGTCCCTCTCCATGAAACTTGAGTTAAGCCAACAAGAACTCAGGATTGAAGTTGGTAACTACTCCTACATGATGGAGCAGCTTATGTCCAACATGGAGCAGCTCTCTCAAATGATTAATGACAAAAAGGGAAAGAAAAAGAGGCATAAAAAGGGGAAGAAAAAGTGGCACTCTAGAAAGAGCAAGGAGAGCAGGAGCAAACAAGACAAGAAGACAAAGAAGGAGAAAGCAGAAGAAAGAAATGGTTCATCAGGTGAGGGGGAGCCTAAGGCTGAGGGGGAGCAAGGAGCAAGGAGCCTGAACTAGGAAAAGAAGAAAGGAATAGCTCCACATCCCAGGGGGACCAAAGGAATCAAACAGATGAATAGCTGATTAAAAGACATCCTGGAAGCATACATGGAACCAAAGAGGTACATCTCTAACTAGTTAGGTATGTTCTAGATCCAGGATGTAAAATGTCAGTGTATTAAATTCCACATCATTATAAATTACATTCATGATTATCTGTTTTAGAAATACAGCTGCTCACTGTATATAAGATTCATTCATAACATGCATATGCACTTATTATTTTTGTCATAATCAAATAGGGGAGATTATCAGAATAAACATGTAGTATGCACACAAGCCAATCATGTTTGATGATAAAGCATATACTTTGTAATAATCTTATTCATTTATTAATAAAAAGTATTAATTTATTAAAGGCTTTTAATTATCTACATGATGTCGCTTTTATAATATGTGATAAACCCATAGTTTTAAGCAATGCTTTTAGAATAATGATGATGATCATTCTAATGAGATCTAAATTCTTAGAAAGCTTAAAACTAAAATAGTTCCCAATCATTGATTACTAAATCGGGGATTAGTGAATCCGATAGATCGGTACATACGCTGCTTTGCTTCATCGATGAGGATGATTGATCTCACGATCATTTGTGTGGAGACACTAAAGCAAGTAATGTAGGTGCTTATTAGAGAATAAGTTCATCGAACGCGGCTCGCTAAGGAATACCTAATGGAGTTTTATTTTCACTCAATAATAGGAATTCAGAGTGATAGTAGACAAGTAATCCTTGACTCGAGATCATCATAGTATTCGTGTATGATGAGTTATACTTTGACTTATTCCTTAAGACCCTTAGGTATATCAAAGGGTATGCTTGGGTATAATAAGTCAGTATATGGAGATAATGTATGATCAATAAAGAATCTACCACTTCTAATAAAAGAAGAGAAATGTCCTATGTGATTCGATAAATGACAACCCAAGAGTCCTCGGTTAAGGCGTAATGAAATTAGAAAGGAGTTTCTAATTTGCATTATTTGAGTCAGTGCATTTAAGGATCGAAATACATATAATTAAATAAAATAAGACTTGACAAAGAATTCCATGCCTTATATTTAATCGGGACATCAGATGGTGGAAGGATCAATCAGATTTAAACTATTTACTCAAAGGTTCTTTTATGATTAATGTTGAAATCTATATTATCCGGAAAGTCGCTGATCGCTAGGAGGCTTATCCCTATCAGAGAATAAATATTATTTATTTAAATAAATTAATTATTTAATTTATTTATTTAAATAAGATTAGAATTGTTCTAATTGATTTATTCACAACCTGCTTAATACGGAGAACCTAAAGGGTCACACCATAAAAGGAAGAATAATTATTTAAGAAGTTAATGGCATAATCGTAATAATATAAGTTATGTATATTTAATTTAATCTATGGTGATAGAATAAATTAAATAGCTTAATATTTATTATTTAATATTTTAGAAATATTAAATATAAATTAATAAGAGGAGTCTTATTAATATTATTACAATTATTATTATTTTAATTTCTAAAAGAGTTTAGGAATTAATTTAATATAAGTACTTCATTTATTCCTAATAAGATTAGGAAGGAAAATTAATTAAAGGAGTTTAATTAATTATCCCTAATAAGATTAGGGGAGCTTAATTAATTAAAAGAATTTAATTAATTAAATAAAAAAAAACCCAATTCCTTAATTGTTAAGGTGGGTTGCCCACATCTATAAATAAGAGGAGTCTTATTATGGGTGGGTATGGGTTGTTGACTTTTTCAACATACGTAATAATTCCAATTGTTGGGAGAGTACGCCTTTTCTATAGAGATAGAAAAACTAGGGTTTAGCCAAACACCCATCTTCTTGAATTTTATTCTTCCTCGTGGATCACCTCTGAGGCCAAACATTTGGGTGGCTAACGCCGATCAAAGGAAGGAACCAAACCCGTGGATTCAAGATCGAACGCGAAAAGGATTTGGAGGTGAACTTGCACCGAGGAAGCTCGATCTTCAAGGGTATGATTTATTCTTTATCTTTTCGCTTAATTAATAATTGTGCATAAAGGGTGATCCGGTATATGGTTTGTAAATTTTTTAAACTCGATTTTACACGCTCAAGCACTTTTTATGCAATTTGATCATGCTTATTAATATTACAAACCTAATAAAGGGCATCGTGAGCCAAACCTTTATGCAATTATTAATTGTTTTAATTTAATATATATATTGATATGTGTTTAGAAATAATTTAATTGGGCATAATTTTATCAGATAAAATTTAATAAAAAAAAAAAAAAAAAAAAAAAACAATTTTTTTTTTTTTTTAAAGTCTCCCAAATTCGCTAAAATATTTTTTTTCAAATAAATTAAAACCAAATTTTTTTTAAAATCAAGGTTAAAAATGATTACTAATGATTATCAAAAAAATTAAGGGCATGATTGGGTAATGATTAAAGCAAAGGTTTCGGAAATCTAGTTTATTTTTTTTTGTTTTATGGCACTAAATCAAGGGTGGTTATAAATTAATCTTTATTAAAAAAAAAAAAAAAAAAAGTCAAGCATGCAATCCATTTTTTTTTTTTTAAAGGCATATTTAAAATCGAGGATAATTAATTATTAACAATATTAATGTAATATATTATAATAATGATTATATATATATATATATATTATATAATATTATATATATATATATATATATATATATATATATATATATATATATTATATATTTTAAGGATATATATATATATATATATATATATATATATATATATAATATATATATATATATATATATATATATATATATATATATATATTTATTATTAATATTTATAATTAAAATAAAATGTTTATTTTAATTTTAAAATAAAAGTTTATTTTAATATTAAAATAAAAAGTTTATTTTAATTTTAAAATTAAAATTTCATAATATATATTATAATAATTTTATTCCAAATAAAAGTTAATTTTAATTTTAAAAAAATTTTATTTTAATTTTAAAATAAAAGAGTTTATTTTAATTTTAAAATTAAGAGTTTAAAATTAGATTCCATTGAATTCCATCTTAAATCCTTTTCCTTAAATAAAGGAGTTTATTTAGATATTGAAATAAGATTTCATATTATTCAAAATAAAAGAGTTTATTTGTGAATAGGAAAGAAATCCATCTTTCCTTAAATAAAGGAGTTTATTTAGATATGAAATAAGATTTCATATTATTCAAAATAAAGGAGTTTATTTGTGAATAGGAAAAGAATATCCGTGTTTCCTTTAATAAAGATTTTTTTTTACATGGAATTGATTTCCATAATTAATTAAAATAAAAGAGTTTATTTTAATTAAAGATTTTTTTATATACATGGAATTGATTCCATAATTAATTAAAAAATAAAGGAGTTTATTTTGATTAAAAATTTTGATTAAAATAAAATAGTTTATTTTATTCAAAATTGGATAAATTAAAATAAAATAGTTTTATTTTGATTTAAATTTGATTAAAATAAAGGAGTTTATTTTAATTCAAAATTAGATTTTATACTAACTAAATTTGCCCATTAAATGATATCAATATATATATTAAATGTTTATTATTCATGAGATGAATGTTATTTATCGATGCATACGATGATGTGTATGATAATAAATGGGATTGATTATGGACTATCACCAAAATGCGATTGATTTTATTTTAGTTGATGCATGAATGTATGGGTTTTATTAAATGGGGTCTCACAGATTTCGCCTTCTAATTTTTCTTAATGTAAATTCTATCTCCTCCTATGTATTTCCCTCGATCACGATCAAGGTTTCTATTTATTTTAAATAGTTTTGTAATAGAATAGTTAGAATTAATTTTGAAAAATTGGAGATCAAGGAGCAAGGAGCGCTTGAAGACCCGCTTGTAATGGAGCCCGGTTTAAATGTAATAGTTATATTTAAATATTATTTCTTGCACCCCTTGGGGAGCTCACCTTTTTGTTCACTTGGTGGCTCTAGTGAACCAAACTAGAATAAAAGTCCATAATCAATCCGTAGAATATAGTATTCTATATGTGCATGCTATACTATATATATATATATATATTATGCAAACATGCTTCAGATGTTCATTAATACGACGCGTATTTTATATATATATATGCACGCTACTAAAACAAGATGAGACAAATTAATAACAAACCCTCAATTTTTATATTAAGTCCTAAGCGCTCAAAGATATTTGAATATCGAACGTCGCTTTCTAGCATGATAAAATTAATAGAGTATTAAATATTTAATATGAGTTTGTTGTGTCACCACAAGGCAAGTATTAAGTATTTAAGATGTTAATTTATCACATTTGATGCTTATAAAGAAAATTGAACAATATTGTTTTGTCAGGTCACCACAAGGATGATATTTTTCTTTTTTGAATATACGGAGTGCTAGGTCGACTTAACTTGATAATTTTGATTCTGATGTGCCACCACTTGATCAAAATAATCTAAGAGGCAAAAGAAAAGGAGTCAGATAGTTGATGTAATTGACAAAAGTTGTCTACCCATTTATTTATATATAGTTTGTTGTGTCACCACAAGGCTATATACATTTTTGAAATGGGATCCTTATTCTCACTAGCAAATCTTTAATTAGATTTTGCCGAACTATATAAGTGAGGGTAATATAGTTTGAAGAAAATAGTGGAGATACCAATTTAAAACAAGACCTAATTTATTTTGGTAATTAATAAAAGAATGTATGTTAAAATGTTGTTAATTACAAATTCATTTACGTAATTTTACAATGTCTAAAATTACTATCATCACAAAGCATATTAGATGCTAAATTAACCGCAATCAATTAAACTGATTGGTTAAGGAATTTGAGAATAGTTCTCATAGTCGAAAAGCTATCTTATGTCCTTAATACGCCTATCCTCGCAATGGTTGCGCATATAATGCCTCCGAGGAAGAGATCACTACTTTTAGAAAGTGGCAAGATGATGCACAAATGGCTCAATGCATCATGCTCAGATCCACGAGTAACGAGCTTCAAATACAAGATGAAACTATGGATGCTCCTACTATATTCCCGCACATCAAGTAGTTGATGGTGAGGAAAGTAGAACCGATAGATATCGATATCTAAGGAGCTCTTCCGATCTAGAATGGCCAATGGCACTATAAAGATGCATAAAAAGTTCTTAACATAATCAATTTGATTGATCAATTAGACAACCGGTTTTGTCATGGATGGAGAGTTGAGCCAAGATTTGATCTCGCACTCACTCCTAACTCTTTCACACAATTGTTGTGAATTTTTCATATGAATAAGCTAGATATCGCCTTTCCGATTTGCTTAACATATTGAAAAATGTCGAGAGTCACTTTCCAACCAAGAAAGATCAAGTCTTACCGGTAGGGGCCAAAGGATCTTCCTAAAAGAAGAACGATTCAAAGAAGGTAAATAGAAAGGCATAAACAAAGGATAATAAGAACAAAACGATACGGATAAAGAAAGGAGTTTGCTTCCACCGCAATAAGCCCGACACCGAAAGAAATCATGAGAAGCATCTTGCGCAGAGGCTAACCAAAGAAGCTTAGTGAAGTTTCTACATAATACAATTTTTGTTCATGATTTAAATAAATTTTTCTTTAAGTCAAGGTTCTACTTGGGTATTGATACCGACTTTGGTTATCATAAATATAGATTTATGAAGGACCAAGCAGTAGTAGAAAGCTAAACAAATATAAGTAATCCTATGTGGGAAATGAAGCAAAGGTTGCACGCATTAGCCATAGAAAACTTATAGTTTAGCAATGCCTACGGCAAATCTATTAAGTCAATAAGTTGTTATTGTATTCCAGCTCTTGTTAAAAATATTATTTCCATTTTATCATTGGACAATGAAATCTTTGGTATTATAATTAAGAACAATTGTTGTTCTATTTATAATAATAATGTTTTGTATAGAATCGAATATTACTTAATAAATTTTGTATACTGACTTACATGAAAATAATTTTGCATATCGAACAAATTAGTATAAGAAAAGGAGATGATCATTCAAAGAGTCAATGTGTGTATTTGTTGAATACAAAGTGTGAATTATTCGAAAGGTTCAAAGAATTCAAAAGTGAAACAAATTGGCAAAGTATTAAGATTCTTTGATTAGATCAAGGAATAAATACTTGTGCAATAAGTTTCTAGATCATCTCAAATGGTTTTCTCATAATGGACACCTCCCGATACGCAATAATTGATTGATGTATCCGAAAGGAAAAATCGCATACTTGTTGGACATGGTGCTATCCATAATGATTTTACCGACATTCCAAAGATCCTTCAGGATCATGTCCTAGAAATGGTCGCATATATTCACGTAAAAGGTAACCTCAAAATCCTACCCCAAGACTCCATAAAAGTTATGGATGTGGAGGATTCCTAATCTTAAGTATGTTAAGATAAGGGGTTGTCCAACTTATGTGAAAAGGTTTCAAAGGATAAGCTTGGGACAAGATTTGACAAGTACAGATTTGTGGGACATCCTAAAGTAAGTTTAGGTATATGTTCTATAATCCTACTTAGCAAAAGGTGTTTGTTATGAAACACGCCGCTTTCTAAGATAAAGGTGTTTATCATTAAGGGCTAGTGGAGGATAATAGATCTTGAAGAGTTCAAGAACCACAAAACACTATAAGTCAAATAAGAGGAACCTCAGAGATTCTATTCCATTGCACCACAAATCAATCGTAACTGAATAGTACCAAGATACCTAGAGGTATGGATTCATCATGGATGATGATGATGAGGTACACATCATGAAGATGATGATCCAGTTATATATGATGAGGTAAGAGTTTTAGTGTGTACAAAAGGGTCAAAAGAGTGGGGGAGCGCCATTGACATTCCTAATATTATATGTTGAT
Source organism: Panax quinquefolius (assembly GCA_020205615.1). NCBI lineage: Eukaryota > Viridiplantae > Streptophyta > Magnoliopsida > Apiales > Araliaceae > Panax > Panax quinquefolius. The sequence continues at coordinate 47,343,819 of CM035168.1, read as the reverse complement.
ATACTACTTGATAAGGAATGACATACCAATGCTACAATCAAGAAAGATAAAGTTGTCTAAACATTCCTCCATGAATGATTTGGAAGAGTATCTTAATTGGGGATATAAATCTATATAGATAGATTTAAAAGGATGCTCGACTTAACCCAAGGAACGATATTCATTTGATGCTAAAGTCGCTTAGCATGGCAAACTCCAAGAGATGTCTCATGTCGATGAGCTATGGAGTGTATCTCTTTTAGTCCCCACAGACTCTCAAAAAGAGAGAGATCGCATGAGTGACAATCATGTATGCAATGAAATATACGAGACCGATGTCGATCACCATATTCGAGAAGTTCACTATGAGTCGTTGAAAAACATCTTAAAGTTCTTAACCCACACTAAGGATGTGATCATATTCATGGTGGGTCTAAATTAAAACTAGAGGGCTTAATGCACTCAAGTTTTTCGCATGCACTCAAGATGACGTAAAAATCCACTTTAAGGTAAAGCGTTATCTCGAATAAAGGGTGCAAAGAATCGAAAGGTTCCAAACAAAGAAAGAGTTGTCGGTTTAGTGATAAAGACAAAGTATATAGCTATAAATGAAGTCGCAAGTTGATTGTTTGGATTAAAAGTTCATTACGTAACTAGAATAGTTCCTAAGTCTCATCTTCGATCTAAATGTGTCAGGCACTTTCATTTGATTATTAAAATCATCGAAAGATGGGAAATCACTATAGAGATAGTGACTCTCATGAACAACATTACATATCCATTAACTAAAGCTTATCCAACAAAGCAGGATAATCGCCACTTAGAGAAGAAGAGTATAAGATACCACGATTTATCGGGTTTAGTGTGCAAGTGGGAGATTGAAAGTAGTATGCACACAAGCCAATCATGTTTGATGATAAAGCATATACTTTGTAAATAATCTTATTCATTTATTAATAAAAAGTATTAATTTATTAAAGGCTTTTAATTATCTACATGATGTCGCTTTTATAATATGTGATAAACCCATAGTTTTAAGCAATGCTTTTAGAATAATGATGATGATCATTCTAATGAGATCTAAATTCTTAGAAAGCTTAAAACTAAAATAGTTCCCAATCATCGATTACTAAATCGGGGATTAGTGAATCCTGATAGATCGGTACATACGCTGTTTCGCTCATCGATGAGGATGATTGATCTCATGATCATTTGTGTGGAGACACTAAAGCAAGTATGTAGTGCTTATTAGAGAATAAGTTCACCGAACGTGGCTCGCTAAGGAATACCTAATGGAGTTTTATTTGCCGCACAATAGAATTCTCAGAGTGATAGTAGTACAAGTGATCCTCGACTCGAGATCATCATAGTATCTCGTGTATGATGAGTTATACTTTGACTTATTCCTTAAGACCCTTAGGGTATATCAAAGGGTATGCTTGGGTATAATAAGTCAGTATATGGAGATAATGTATGATCAATAAAGAATCTACCACTTCTAAAAAAAGAAGAGAAATGTCCTATGTGATTCGATAAATGACAACCCAAAGAGTCCTCGGGTTAAGGCGTAATGAAATTAGAAAGGAGTTTCTAATTTGCATTATTTGAGTCAGGCATTTAAGGATCGAAATACATATAATTAAATAAAATAAGACTTGACAAGAATTCCACGCCTTATATTTAATCGGGACATCAGATGGGTGGAAGGATCAATCAGACGCAAGAACTATTTACTCAAAGGTTCTTTAATGATTAATGTTGAAATCTATATTATCCTGAAAAGTCGCTGATCGCTAGGAGGCTTATCCCTATCAGAGAATAAATATTATTTATTTAAATAAATTAATTATTTAATTTATTTATTTAAATAAGATTAGAATTGTTCTAATTGATTTATTCACAACCTGCTTAATACGGAGAACCTAAAGGGTCACACCATAAAAGGAAGAATAATTATTTAAGAAGTTAATGGCATAATCGTAATAATATAATATGTTATATATTTAATTTAATCTATGGTGATAGAATAAATTAAATAGCTTAATATTTATTATTTAATATTTTAGAAATATTAAATATAAATTAATAAGAGGAGTCTTATTAATATTATTACAATTATTATTATTTTAATTTCTAAAAGAGTTTAGGAATTAATTTAATATAAGTACTTTCATTTATTCCTATAAGATTAGAAGGAAAAATTAATTAAAGGAGTTTAATTAATTATCCCTAATAAGATTAGGGAGCTTAATTAATTAAAAGAATTTAATTAATTAAATAAAACCCAATTCCTTAATTGTTAAGGTGGGTTGCCCACATCTATAAATAAGAGGAGTCTTATTACGGGTGGTATGGGTTGTTGACTTTTTCAACATACGTAATAATTCCAATTGTTGGGAGTACACCTTTTCTATAGAGATAGAAAACTAGGTTTAGCCAAAACACCCATCTTCTTGAATTTTATTCTTCCTCGTGGATCACCTCTAGAGGCCAAACATTTGGGTGGCTAACGCCGATCAAAGGAAGGAACCAAACCCTATGGATTCAAGATCGAACGCGAAAAGGATTTGAGGTGAACTTGTACCGAGGAAGCTCGATCTTCAAGGGTATGATTTATTCTTTATCTTTTCGCTTAATTAATAATTGTGCATAAAGGGTGATCCGGTATATGGTTTGTAAATTTTTAAACTCGATTTTACACGCTCGCACTTTTTTTGCAAATTTGATCATGCTATGAATATTACAAACCTAACAATACTATTCTCGTGAATGAGCACTCCCAGAATATCCAAAGGAATGAAGCCTCTGGTTGGCACTACATAGATACGTCCCACCTGAAGGAAACTAGAGAGCACTCAACGAAAGGCATGCAAGCTAACAGAAGATCTAAGCACCAACCCAATCAGCATCAAGATTGAGTTGTGATCATTCGAGATGATGTCTTCCACAAGGAGATCAGAAGAAGATTTCTGTAACTGACTAAGAAAAGTCAGCAAGTGCAGTAGCTGTCAAGTAGACATAAGACAACGATCTTGGGAGTTACCAGGATCGTAGTGTTTGCCAAACAAAGAAAGAACTGATGGAGTGCATACAAAGATACTGGACGACTTCTTCTGAATAACAAGGCTAAAATGACTAAGCATTGGGTCAGTCCATTGATGATAAGTGAACGGGAGATCACAAGGAGAAAGCGAGCTGGACACACCACAAATCTGAAGTATCTTGTTATTCAGAAGGGGCCAGAGAAAGAAGTCAAGCCAACAGTAATTTGAAAATAGTCGAGGCGAACAGAAGTGATGAAGCACTGCATAAGAGAAAGAAGAGGTGCTTTACATTGAAGATCCTATTAACACTCTTCAAGATCGTAGTGTTGTCTCTACCAGTCAACAATACACTACGATTAAGTCCATGAAGACCTGCATCAGAATCGTACAGTTCGAATAATTGAAGACTGAAGCATTGTCAACGGTTCAATCTGCAGGGTAATGTTCGGACAAGTGCTTATTGAGAGCATCGATGCAAGGACAACCTCTGATCAAGAAATCCGAAGGGTGAAATAAAGTCGTCGACCTGCCCAAGATATCAAAGGGACATATCTGACAGGGTTGGTGAAACAGTAGACTATAGTGTCAGGAAATTAGAAAAAGATGTCATGTCACATCTGCAGTCTGCACCAAATACCTCGAGATCTGCGAAGCAATTTGAATAACTTTCAACGGCTACTTTCCAACGGGAAGATTGGGAAGTAGTATAAATCAACAAAGCCTCAAAGATCAAGAGGTGCTGATGATTGTGTAGTTGCAGAATCGTTGAGTTGGTGAATGCTATTGTTGACTCTACGAGTTCCACCAAAGATCAATAGAATAAGTCTCAGTGACAGAGAGACTACCAAGGTGGAAGTGAAGCAGATTTGAAGAAGTAATCAAATAGATCGAAGCTTCACTCAATAAAGATGAGAATGCCATTGAAGATGGTAGCCAAGATGAGAGCCGAGAAGGCCAAGAAGATAGCATTCAGAAAAGTGGCTAAGTAAAAAGAAGATCAAGAGAGCCACTCTACTAATCACCATGAATCAAAAGCTGAAAATAAACAAGTGCAGAACCATGTCTGCAAAGTATTCAAGAAGGGTTCAGGGATTGCTAAGTACCAGATAAAGTCTACTAAAAGCACAGAGACTTATCAAACCCAGATGGTGATGGTGCATAGTTGATACCAGATGAAGATGAGTAGAAAAGAGTGAAGATCAGCTGCACCAAAGAAGATGTGGTTCAGACCCGAAACAGAATGCAAAGAGGACCATACTAAGCTGCTAAGTACAAAAGATGTTCAGAGCTTAATGACATCTTAGTAGCTCAGCACCAACAACAACAACAACTACTACAATAAGAAGCCAGGGCCTGAGGGGTCCTTGTCCTGAGGGAATAAATGAAGTTCCAAGCTCATTGGCTTGAAGAGTTCTAGAACTAGAGAAGTTCCAAGGTGCGCAGCCTTGAAGAGTTCTTAGTGAATCAAGTCCTAAGGCTCCTAGCCTTGAAGGAATCTTAGTGATTCGTAGTCTTGCCTTTCCTTAGTGGAAATCTCGCTAGTTGAAAAATGTAAGAGTGATTAGAGCTTGAGTCTCCGAACCACTTAAAACCCTCAGTGTCTTTTACTTTATGTCATTTATTTTATGTACATTAAGTACTTATAACTCATGCATGTATGTTATAACCGCTACCACCGAACCGACTCTACTTAACAATGTATATATGATTATGAATATATCAATGAAGGGGATCTTTTACTTATTTCGCTGTGCTTGAAAAGATTCTTATGTCTGTCAGATGCTAAATTATTAGCAATACAAAATAAACTGGAAAAAGTATTCTAAAATTTAAAGGATCTATTAAACCCCCCCTTTTAGATCTATTGTGCCTACTGGGAACTAACAAAATCGAATAACACATATGCATTTAAAGTGTTGATAAGGATGATACCTATCACCACATTCTGTGAAGCAACAACATCCCTCAGTAACATGTTAAATGTTCTTGCGGTTGGTCGATTCTGAGCTCTAACTGCAGCTACTGTTGACTGATTATTGTTATTTTCTAGCACTATAATTCCCTTTCCTCTCTGGTTCTTAGGTTTGGGCCAGTTCCTTGCAAAATGTTCTAATGAACCACAGTTGAAACATTTATTTTTATTAGGGAGAGGACACTGTGGAGAAAGGTGTCCCATTTATCCATAATTATAACATTTATTTATACTTTTAAAAGATACTCCTTTATGTTTTCCTCCACATGTAGGACAAGGTTCCCTCTTATTATTAAAGTTTTTACTACTAAAGTTGTTATTACTATTACATACCTTTTTCCATGGGTTGTTAGAAAAAGTAGTATCCCATTTCCGTTTATTATTAAACCAACCTAAACTTGGTTCGATCTTAGGTTTCCCCTTCTCATTTTGACTCTTCTTTTCCAGATGAAATTTAATGAGATTCTCGTTTTCAATCTCAGCTATGGAAGCTTTCTTGAGTATTTCAGAAAAAGTCTTTAGTTGAAATATGGATAACATACATCGTATCTGAGGTTTCAAACTTTCCTGATACCTTCGAGTCTTTATAAGTTTAGTATTAACTTGGTGAGGAGCAACCCTGGACAGTTCGTTAAACTTGACCATATACTGAGATACAGTCAAGTCTCCTTGTTTCAATTCTAGGAATCGTACCTCCATACAATCCTTCAGAGATTGGGAAAAATAGTTTTTAAAGAATAATTCTTTGAATCTATCCCATGGCACAATTTCAGTTTCTACCCGACCCTTAGTTGATTCGCACTAGTAATTTGCCTCACCTTTCAAGAAAAAGGTTGCAAAAGTTGTCTTTTGATTATTATTAACTATGGTTACTAAGAAATTTTTTTCTATTTCAGTAATCCAGATTTGTGCATCGACAGGTTCGAATGTACCTTTGAATTCGGGTGGACCAACTAATTTAAAATCTTTAAAGGAAGTGTTTTGGGTTATGTGTCTATTCATAGCACCTAACAAAAGTTCTACTAAATTTTGGGTAGGATTATCATCATTATCTATCTCTCGTTGGGGTCTTCTGGTTGGTGGCATGATTCTATATAAAACAAGAAAAATCCACATAAGAATTTGAATAACACAAATATATCTTTTATTCATATGTTACAAGATTCATACAAAATAACTTAGTAGTTTACACATACTACCAGCTATATTACAAACTTTAAATGCTCTTTTATTCATACTATTATAGAGCATTTAGACTTCTATATTACCCTCTAGAACTCATTAACATCATAGAAGGAATCCTGGATCATGTGGCATACCACAGATTGATCTATCAGATAGGCATTTTTCTTCTCTTCCAGTGGATATCGAACTACTCTGCGCTGCAAATCATTAAAGACATCTTGAGTACCTAGAGATGATTTGAGAAGCCTTGACTATATTTCTTTCCTACCCCTTTGTGCGTGGTGCAGTTGTACTTTCAGTCGATTATTGGTTCCCCTCTTCTGTTTTAACATTCCATCAAGTAAGTGTGCCCTAAAATTCATTTTATTATTCTCATATTCAGAAGTCTTCATTAGTGAAGCCATTACTTCATCATGTTGATCAATTCTCATTAATTTCCCTGCTACTGGTTCTTCCTCTTCCTCATCATCTAGCAGTTGTTGGTCATAAATCAATTCTTCATCCTCTGCGTCAGTAGCTATAAATGACTCAATTTGTGGTGTATTTTTTACTATCACCATTTCTTCAGCACTGGAGTTGGCCATCCTATAAAATAAAACTCCTTTAATACTAGTATAGAAATTTACACAAACATAATATTTTTAATGTTATTTTTATGTGTAATTTAATATTTTCATGGACTCGAAGACTATATACTAAGATTTCTCTTCCTTATATCTATAGCCTTAACAACTTTGATACCATTAATGTAATGCCCCCATATCTATACTCCCACGGTATCCGATATGGTGCTTACTACTAGTCAATGTATATAACAGATTTAAATCTATACGCCCATGGTATCTGATTATTTGCTTATATCTAATTGAGTGACTATACAATTATAACCAGATGCAATTCCCATAGATCCAAGATTTACAATATCCCATAACAGATAACAATTCCCAGGAGAACTATTGCTGTGTTTGGATACCCTCACTTGGATGTATGAACTGTATCTGTGAATAGTATTTATCTATCTGAAATTCAGAGTACCAGTAATAACATGAACAATCCATATTACCAATATCCTCACTCAGATGTATAGTCTATATCATGCAGATTACATTATCGTATCGATAGTACCTATCTATCCGAAATCTAGAGTATCAACAACAACATGAACAGTCCATGTTGTCAATACCCTCACTCAGATAAATAGTTCCCAAGGATCTCAAAATAGATTAGAAATTCTAATTAAATCTATATATGTTAAGAAAACACGGTTGCGGAAATAAAAGATGTTCTATATATCATTAAGGTTCGATTATATGATTCTTTATACAAAATTTCTTATTACAAAGTATTACATTCAACTAGACAGTAATATAAACTAATCTAAGAAGGGATGCTTCCCTTTATTAACTCTATAAGTGCCAAGGTTATTATCTAATACTGCAAAGGAATAATTTGCAAGGGTGAGCTAAGACATGCTCATCAGGTTTTATATTTATAACAATATATGATTTGAAGAAGTATAACAGTTAAAAATTCAATTGATTGTTGCTAACATTTTTGGAATTTCTATTTCAACCATTTTTGGACTTTTTATTTCTATCAGTCACAAAGTCTTAGAAATTTTATTTTGATATGAGATAGGGGATCAACCTATTCAACATCCTAGGAGTATGCATCTCATCCTAGTCGTGCTCACATTCACTAAACGTCAATATTTAATTGACCAAACATCGACCCCTTTTCGGGATACACAACTTCAATATAGGATATCTTACCAAAATAATTTGGTTTGACACAACAGTTTATGCTCAATAAACAATATCATATGAATAAACAATTTATTTCTTAGTTATGCTGAAGCTATAGCATTAACTTTACAATAAATGGCAATTCAAGTTTAGGTTTGATATAACATATCAACAACAATTCAAGATAGAAATCTTGTTTAACAAATAATTTGGGTTTAATAAACTTGCAAAAGTAATTATGGTTAGGGAACTTGCCTGAATGAAGATCAATCAAACAATGCAACTTGATTAGTTAATAAACACCTAATATGTTCATTCATATAAATCTAACATATTAGTATTGATAACAATACTCAAATACATAAACTACATATGTTCGGGTTAAGTTTGATATGGTTTCGGTGTCCAAAGACTTTTTCGAGTACTTAATAAGTTGATAACTCGATTAAACTTTATTTATAAGATTTATTATATTTTTAGATAATTTAAATATCCTTTATAATAATTTCTAGAAACTTATAATAATTTTTAAGTATTTATTTATCCCTTAAATGATTTTTAAATTATTTATTTCTATTTCTAAATAATTAATATTTACTTAGAATATCATAAAACCTTGTTTACTTTTTTTAAATAATTTATAATCATTTATTATGATTTTTATATCATTAATATTATTTTTTAATATTTATTATTTATAAATAATTATTCTAATTACTTTATTATTAACTTAATTATTAATAATATCCAAATAAAATAAAATATTTATTGAATTTATGTAGGAATATTAAAAGTTAATTATTATAATTTAAAATAATTTTTAAAACTATTTTTATATTTATTTATTAATTATTTATAATTTCTATTAATTAATTTATTGGAAAACATTTTTTGTCTGTCGCTAAAGCCCTATAGTGACAGGAAGTGTCGCTATAGGTTTCCTTGAGTTTCTGGGAATTAGTTGGTCATGGCCTAGGGACCACTTTGACCTTGATCTAATTTGCTACTGTTAATGATTCTGAGTTTGGACAAGTATGGATGTTATAAGATTTATATAAGAAGTCAACATCGACTAAATTCATGCTTTAACCTACATATAACAAGAAGTTATAGAGGCTCAAAGTCACTATCAGAGTTGTTCTTGAGTTTTCTAGGTAACCTATAACAGTGGTCATGGTCAGTCAACGGTTTTGTAGCTTCTATATGTTTCAATCCGTGTGATAGATTTGTATTTTATTTGTTGTAATAGGTAGTCTATATTTCAAGGTACATATATGTAACACTGATTTGGACAAAGTATGTTTCTAAGGTCTCGATCTATGATGGTCAAAGTATAGCCAAAGGTTGTTCTTTATGTTCATCAGTTTTCTGGGTAACCCAGAAAACTTGGTCATGCTCGGTTAACGAGTTTTGACCATTAATTCTGGTTATCCTATGAATTGTTTAAGCAATTAAATGTCATAGATATGTAGTATGTATATCAAGGTATTAAGTCATTACAAAAAGTCATTATAACATCAAACAAAAAGCAATTAAAAGGTTGGTCAAATTAGTCGGTTCAACCTGTTCTTGAGTTTTTTGGGTAACCCAGAAAACAGAACTTCGTGATCGGTCAACAACTTTTGATCATCTATATCATGCAATATATGGTTCCAATGAACCTATTTTCTTTTCTAGATTAAAGATCTCACGTCATACTACAAATAACATACAATTAACAGACCTAACTATTAACATACACGGATCTACAGTCTCTCACATTCGACTGTCAGACCTATTTTTCCAAAATTTCCATATTATTTAAAACACTATTTTGATGCATCTAGATGTTATGAAAACGTGTTCTATCAACTTAGCATACTTTCTAACATGTTTTTACATATATCTAAACATCTAAACAACAAATTAAATATAGCATCAAAGATCTAACTAAAAATTAGGGTTTGTACCTTTCTTACTTGATTTTGATTTTTGGCTACTGAATCTGATGTTGCTATCACCAAGGCTTGATTTGGTATGTTTATAAGAGTGTATAGGCTTAGAGAATTCGTGGGTTTGGCCATAGGATGTTTTACTATTTATAGACTTAAGCAACTTAGGGTTTTTGGTCATTTTTACCTACTTGCCTCGACAAAGATCTGTTGCTAAGTTACTTGTGCTGCTTGGGTAAGGTTGCCGGACCACGTGCACCCTTGGGACTTGGTTTGGTGAGTCCTACCCTACTTGTGAGCTAGTTTGGTTAGATTAGTAGCTTAATTTTGCCCTAATCCTCAATAATCTTGATTAGGGTTTTGGTTTTTATGATTAAGGTTGTTTAAGGACGTTTATTAGTACCTAATTGAAGTTTAGTAATCATGATTAGGTGTTAGGATAACCTAATTAGGGTTTAGTCTAGTTAATTAGGGTTAGGGTTTATAAATTAGGGTGGTTTGTAATCTAGGGTTAGGGTTTGTAATTTAGGGTTCCTAACTTAGATTTTTCACAAATCCTAACAAGCACGACAAAACTCTTTGTCAGTGTGAGCATGACAAAACAACTTGTCAAAATAAATATACCGAAAAGTCCGTTTCAAGAAGAAAATTTTAAGCACGAGTTGTTAAGCATGTCAATTTTTGGACGAAAATTTATTTGACCTAATTTGTTAAAATGAGTATATATTAACACATAACACTTTCAGAACGGAGAGATTTTATTAATATAATTGAATTTACATATCCGAGTCTTATTAGGGTTTTGGGGTTTCACATGAATAGTACCGTATGAACAGTGCCCATGAATAGTACCCAGACATGAAAATTTTCAAATTTAATAAGAAAGTTCAGACCAATATTCTAGTGAAATGATATTAGATGAAGCACAATTTCTAATCATTTTAGGAATTATAGAAGCAATACTTACCATAGTAAATTTAAATTTAGGAATACGAAATGAAATAATATCACTTACGTAATAAGGAGTATGAAAGAAAATGATATCCCTTACGAATATGAAAGGAAATAATATCATTTACAAGTATTGAAAGGAAATAACCTCCTTTACGAAAAAAATGATATCCTTTACCTTAGTAGAAACTGGATTTAACTGGAATATCGGATATTATTCTGAGAAAATCTTGCACTGCTATCAACACTCAAAAATATCCTTATACTCACAAGAAATACACTTAATATTATAGAAAGAGAATTTTCTGATTCTGGTGTGAGTTTCATTGTTTAACCAAGCAACCTATTTATAGAGAAGTGGTAGCACACCACTTCTGACAAAATTCACATACGCACATTATTTTGAAAAAGGTGCAACACACTCCTTTTGAAAAAAAAAACACCAACTTGTTCACCATCATTTATCACATGTTTTTGAAAATAAAAGAATTCAAATTCAATTTGAAAACTAATTCAGATTCAATTTAATCATCTTCACTCCATTTAATTCACTGCCAAAAATATAATAATATTACCATTTAAATTACTATTATATTATCACATTATATTATGATAATGTAATATTATAATAATATATTTAAATAAATATACTATCGGAAAAGATAATTATGGTTTCATAGAAAATATAACAAACTTTCGACAAATGTCCCATTCTAAAATTCCTCCATTTATATTAAAATTTAAAGAAATATTTACTTACCATATTCATCAATTATTTACAATTATTCAATAATTATTTCTAATTAAAATTATATATCCACAATATTGATAACCAGATCGTTCCTAAGAAAGAGGAGGCTTTCCGATAAGGATTTCTCCTTACTGGCGCGCAATTATATAACCTTACCCCTTTTCTTGACAGAACTTTCTAGACATTATCAATAATGCTATCTAATAATATCATTTCAATAATATGAGTTATTATGTCGTGACAATTATTGAATCAATAATGCAAAATACTATTCAATTATCAATGTAGCAATTATTGCACCAATAATATGAAAGACTGTGCAATTTTTACTGTATCAATTATTCAGTGACTTATTACGTAAAAATCAATAATCAGAGATACTGTGCAATACCATTTTCCACTGTGCAACCATGCGTATTACTGTACTTTTATCACCGGGTATTTTAACAGTTTTAACGGTAAAAGTTTTGCCGTTATTTTTATAAAAAGGTTATTTTTGTCGCTTTCTATATCCGATAGTTATTCCGTTATGTGGTCCACCAATGATTGCGTCGTGGTACGGATATTCCCGACAAAAAGAATATCCCCCGACCAAAGGAATATTCCTCCGACAAAACGAATATTTTATGACCACTTGCTTACTTTATAAATTTGTACATTTCACCCATAACTAAAGCATTATATCAAATCAACACCTTATTATTCAAAAATAATAATTAAAGAGAATTAAATATTTATTCAATTTTCAAGGTAAAAAAATTCCCATAATTTTCAAGGGTAAAAAAAAAACACACACAAAGAGTTTATCAACATAAACTCTAAGATAACAAATTAAAATTTGCCGTAAAAAAATAATATAATATCAATTGTAAAAGATAAAATAATTAATAATGAATCTTTCAACCTACTAACTGGGTTTTTATAACTAAAGAATTCCTATAACTATAGAAATAAACTCCTAATAGTTAACTAATTAATATGACAAGAAAGTCCTAATAGGTAACAACTCAATTACGTGATATCATAAAAGATTTGTTTCCTACTAAAACATTATTACCTTAAAAGAACGAACCTACCTAAAAATAAGAATAATTAAAATAATTAATATTCAAGCCAATCCAACCTTCCCATAGTCATGATGCAATTTTCGAAGAAGTTCCAATCTCTTGAAGTCACGATGCCATGATCGAACCTGAAGATCTTTCCCGAAGTCGATCGAACTCAGCTCTTTGAGAATTATCTCAGCTCTTCGAGAATTATCTATTCTCTTCAGGAATTATGGTCGTTTCGTCGAACCAGTTCTCCTTCCTCGTTTTCTATCTAACTCTTTTTCAAAATCCAAAACTAGTTATCCTACATCAGTGTCCTTCCCACCTGCGAAGAACTCAACCTCGAGTTATAATCTAGATGAAGTGGAAAATCTTCACAAAACTCATAAAGATCATATATATTGAAAGTACGAGAGATGTTCAATTCGGCAGATAAGTTAATCATAGGCATTATCATTAATCTTCTTGATCACCTTATACGGACCATACTTCCGTGGCTTCAACTTGTTATAAGATCCGACGGGGAACCTTTCCTTACGAAGAAACACCATAACTTCATCACCCTCATCAAAAAACTTTGAACGCCTCTTAACATCTGCTACGACTTTATACTTTGTATTCCTCTCCTCCAACCTAGCTTTCACTTCAGGCTAAACATCTTGAACTTGCTCAGCCAAGTTTTTGACAGGAACACTAGTTCCAGCAACCTCGGGAAGACATGCCAGGTCTAATGCATGTTTAGGAGGCTGCCGATACACTAAAGCAAAAAGAGATTACCATTAGTAGGATAAATTACATTATTATATGCAAACTCAGCTTGTGCCAGCGCCATATACCATTGCTTTGGCTCATCTCAACAAATAGTCCAAATTAAATTTCTTAGCATTCGATTCAGATTTTCAGTCTATCCATCAGTCCGTGGATGTGCAGTGTTACTGAACTTCAAGGAAGTATCCATCTGCTGTCGTAATGTGATCCAAAAATGGATAAGGAACTTCGAGTCCCTATCAAAAGTTATAGACTGAGGAACCCCATGTAAATGAACCACTTCTCAAAAAAATAACTGAGCTACATGGGATGCGTCAGATGTCTTCCAACAATGAATGAAAAGCCCCATTTTAGAGAATCAGTCAATCACAACAAACACAGAGTTCACCCCTCGTTGAGTCCGTGGAAGACCGTAAATAAAATTTATTGACAGATACTCTTAAATAGCACTCGGTACTGGCAGAGGCATGTAAAGACCTGTATTTTGAGCTTGACCCTTAGAAGTCTGACAAACATAGCATTTGCGAACCAAATTACCTATGTCACATTTGAACTGAGGCCAATAATACCATTCGGCTACTCCATTGATGGTCTTGTCACGTCCCAAGTAACCACTTAACCCTCCTCCATGTAATTCTCGAATCAGTTTCTCTCTCAAAGAACCCAGAGGAATACATAATTGATTTCCATGAAACAAGTAGCCATCAACCACATGAAACTCTCCCTCTTTTTTTTCGAACACATTTCTCCCATACTTCGGCGAAATCTTGTGTACCAAATTATACAGGTACACGTGGAAGAATAACTAAAGAAGGGATTTATTCAAGAGAGCATGAGTCCATGCGCGATTCCTGTATTACTGGTCCTAAAGAAAGATGGTAGTTGGAGAATTTATGTTGATAGCAGAGCGATTAACAAGATAACTGTCAAATATAGCTTCTCAATTTCGAGATTGGATGATATGTTAAATATGTTAGAGGGTTCAATGTTGTTCTCCAAAATAGATCTACAAAGCAGATATCTTCACATTCAAATCAAACCTGGAGATGAATGGAAAACAACTTTCAAAACAAAGGATGGACTATATGAGTGGGTGGTCATGTCGTTCGGATTGTCCAATACGCCTAGTACTTTTATGCAACTTATGAATCAGGTATTATGGCCTTTCATTGGAAAATAAGTTGTCATTTATTTTGATGACATATTAATTTATACTCAGAGAGAGGAAGATCATATGGAGCACCTTCGGGCTGTGCTAGAGGTGTTATCCAAAAATACGCTCTTCATTAAGAAGTGTAGCTAGCTGCCCGAACTATTGATATTACTTGGATATGTGTTCAGTTTGGAGGGTATCATGGTTGAAGAAGAAAAGGTAAGAGACATACGTGATTGGCCTACTCCTATGAAAGTTGGAGAAGTGAAAAGTTTCCAAGGGTTGGCGACGTTTTATCGTCAATTTATTAGAGATTTTATTAGCTTTGTGGCACCTATTACTGAGTGTTTAAAGAAGGGTAACTTTTGCAGTCATCAAAGAAAAGTTGTGTACTACTCTTGTTCTTACTTTACCCAATTTTGAAAAGTTGTTCAAGGTGGAGTGTGATGCTAGCGAAATTGAATTTGGATATGTGTAGATAAATGGAAAACAACTTTTAAAACAAAGGATGGACTCTATGAATGGGCGGTCATGTCGTTCGGATTGTCCAATACGCCTAGTAATTTTATGCAACTTATGAATCAGGTATTATGGCCTTTCATTGGAAAATATGTTGTCGTTTATTTTGATGACATATTAATTTATACTCAGAGAAAGGAAGACCATATGGAGCACCTTCGGGCTGTGCTAGAGGTGTTATCCAAAAATACGCTCTTCATTAAGAAGTGTAGCTAGCAGCCCGAACTATTGATATTCGTTGGATATGTGTTCAGTTTGGAGGGTATCATGGTTGACGAAGAAAAGGTAAGAGACATACGTGATTGGCTTACTCCTATGATAGTAGGAGAGGTGAAAAGTTTCAAAGGGTTGGCGACGTTTTATCGTCAATTTATTAGAGATTTTATTAGCATTGTGGCACCTATTACCGAGTGTTTAAAGAAGGGTAACTTTTGTAGTCATCAAAGAGAAGTTGTGTACTACTCTTGTTCTTACTATACCAAATTTTGAAAAGTTGTTCAAGGTGGAGTGTGATGCTAGCGAAATTGAATTTGGATATGTGGAGATAAATGGAAAACAACTTTTAAAACAAAGGATGGACTCTATGAATGGGCGGTCATGTCGTTCGGATTGTCCAATACGCCTAGTACTTTTATGCAACTTATGAATCAGGTATTATGGCCTTTCATTGGAAAATATGTTGTCATTTATTTTGATGACATATTAATATTGACTCAGAGAGAGGAAGACCATATGGAGCACTTTTGGGCTGTGCTAGAGGTGTTATCCAAAAATACGATCTTCATTAAGAAGTGTAGCTAGCTGCCCGAACTATTGATATTCCTTGGATATGTGTTCAGTTTGGAGGGTATCATGGTTGACGAAGAAAAGGTAAGAGACATACGTGATTGGCCTACTCCTATGATAGTAGGAGAGGTGAAAAGTTTCCAAGGGTTGGCGACGTTTTATCATCAATTTATTAGAGATTTTATTAGCATTGTGGCACCTATTACCGAGTGTTTAAAGAAGGGTAACTTTTGCAGTCATCAAAGAGAAGTTGTGTACTACTCTTGTTCTTACGTTACCCAATTTTGAAAAGCTGTTCATGGTGGAGTGTTATGATAGCAAAATTGAATTTAGATATGTTGAGATGAATGGAAAAAAACTTTTAAAACAAAGGATGGACTTTATGAGTGGGTGGTCATGTCGTTCGGATTGTCCAATACGCCTAGTACTTTTATGCAACTTATGAATCAGGTATTATGGCTTTTCATTGGAAAATATGTTGTCGTTTATTTTGATGACATATTAATTTATACTCAGAGAGAGGAAGACCATATGGAGCACCTTCGGGCTGTGCTAGAGGTGTTATCCAAAAATACGCTCTTCATTAAGAAGTGTAGCTAGCTTCCCGAACTATTGATATTCCTTGGATATGTGTTCAGTTTGGAGGGTATCATGGTTGACGAAGAAAATGTAAGAGACATACGTGATTGGCCTACTCCTATGTTAGTAGGAGAGGTGAAAAGTTTCCAAGGGTTGGCGACGTTTTATCGTCAATTTATTAGAGATTTTATTAGCATTGTGGCACCTATTATCGAGTGTTTAAAGAAGGGTAACTTTTGCAGTCATCAAAGAGAAGTTGTGTACTACTCTTGTTCTTACTTTACCCAATTTTGAAAAGTTGTTCAAGGTGGAGTGTGATGCTAGCGAAATTGAATTTGGATATGTGGAGATAAATGGGAAACAACTTTAAAAACAAAGGATGCACTCTATGAATGGACGGTCATGTCGTTCGGATTGTCCAATACGCCTAGTACTTTTATGCAACTTATGAATCAGGTATTATGGCCTTTCATTGGAAAATATGTTGTCGTTTATTTTGATGATAAATTAATTTATACTCAGAGAGAGGAAGACCATATGGAGCACCTTCGGGCTGTGCTAGAGGTGTTATCCAAAAATACGATCTTCATTAAGAAGTGTAGCTAGCTGCCCGAACTATTGATATTCTTTGGATATGTGTTTAGTTTGGAGGGTATCATGGTTGACGAAGAAAAGGTAAGAGACATACGTGATTGGCCTACTCCTATGATAGTAATTGAGGTGAAAAGTTTCCAAGGGTTGGCGACGTTTTATCGTCAATTTATTAGAGATTTTATTAGCATTGTGGCACCTATTACCGAGTGTTTAAAGAAGGGTAACTTTTGTAGTCATCAAAGAGAAGTTGTGAACTACTCTTGTTCTTACTTTGCCCAATTTTGAAAAGTTGTTCAAGGTGGAGTGTGATGCTAGCGAAATTGAATTTGGATATGTGGAGATAAATGGAAAATAACTTTTAAAACAAAGGATGGACTCTATGAATGGGCGGTCATGTCGTTCGGATTGTCCAATACGCCTAGTACTTTTATGCAACTTATGAATCAGGTATTATGGCCTTTCATTGGAAAATATGTTGTCGTTTATTTTGATGATATATTAATTTATACTCAGAGAGAGGAAGACCATATGGAGCACCTTCGGGCTGTGCTAGAGGTGTTATCCAAAAATACGATCTTCATTAAGAAGTGTAGCTAGCTGCCCGAACTATTGATATTCCTGGGATATGTGTTTAGTTTGGAGGGTATCATGGTTGACGAAGAAAAGGTAAGAGACATACGTGATTGGCCTACTCCTATGATAGTAGGAGAGGTGAAAAGTTTCCAAGGGTTGGCGACGTTTTATCGTCAATTTATTAGAGATTTTATTAGCATTGTGGCACCTATTACCGAGTGTTTAAAGAAGGGTAACTTTTGTAGTCATCAAAGAGAAGTTGTGTACTACTCTTGTTATTACTTTACCCAATTTTGAAAAGTTGTTCAAGGTGGAGTGTGATGCTAACGAAATTGAATTTAGATATGTGGAGATAAATGGAAAACAACTTTTAAAACAAAGGATGGACTCTATGAATGGGCGGTCATGTCGTTCGGATTGTCCAATACGCCTAGTACTTTTATGCAACTTATGAATCAGGTATTATGGCCTTTCATTGGAAAATATGTTGTCGTTTATTTTGATGACATATTAATTTATACTCAGAGAGAGGAAGACCATATGGAGCACCTTCGGGCTGTGCTAGAGGTGTTATCCAAAAATACGCTCTTCTTTAAGAAGTGTAGCTAGCTGCCCGAACTATTGATATTCCTTGGATATGTGTTCAGTTTGGAGGGTATCATGGTTGACGAAGAAAAGGTAAGAGACATACGTGATTGGCCTACTCCTATGATAGTAGGAGAGGTGAAAAGTTTCCAAGGGTTGGCGACGTTTTATCGTCAATTTATTAGAGATTTTATTAGCATTGTGGCACCTATTACCGAGTGTTTAAAGAAGGGTAACTTTTGTAGTCATCAAAGAGATGTTCTGTACTACTCTTGTTCTTACTTTACCCAATTTTGAAAAGCTGTTCAAGGTGGAGTGTGATGATAGCGAAATTGAATATGGATATGTGGAGATGAATGGAAATTAACTTTTAAAACAATGGAAGGACTCTATGAGTGGGTGGTCATGTCGTTCGGATTGTCCAATACGCCTAGTACTTTTATGCAACTTATGAATCAGGTATTATGGCCTTTCATTGGAAAATATGTTGTCGTTTATTTTGATGACATATTAATTTATACTCAGAGAGAGGAAGACAATATGGAGCACCTTCGGGCTGTGCTAGAGGTGTTATCCAAAAATACGCTCTTCATTAAGAAGTGTAGCTAGCTGCCCGAACTATTGATATTCCTTGGATATGTGTTTAGTTTGGCCTACTCCTATGATAGTAGGAGATGTGAAAAGTTTCCAAGGGTTGGCGACGTTTTATCGTCAATTTATTAGAGATTTTATTAGCATTGTGGCACCTATTACCGAGTGTTTAAAGAAGGGTAACTTTTGTAGTCATCAAAGAGAAGTTGTGTACTACTCTTGTTCTTACTTCGCCCAATTTTGAAAAGTTGTTCAAGGTGGAGTGTGATGCTAGGAAATTGAATTTGGATATGTGTAGATAAATGGAAAACAACTTTTAAAACAAAAGATGGACTCTATGAATGGGCGGTCATGTCGTTCGGATTGTCCAATACGCCAAGTACTTTTATGCAACTTATGAATCAGGTATTATGGCCTTTCATTGGAAAATATGTTGTCGTTTATTTTGATGACATATTAATTTATACTCAGAGAGAGGAAGACCATATGGAGCACCTTCGGGCTGTGCTAGAGGTGTTATCCAAAAATACGCTCTTCATTAAGAAGTGTAGCTAGCTGCCCGAACTATTGATATTCCTTGGATATGTGTTTAGTTTGGAGGGTATCATGGTTGATGAAGAAAAGGTAAAAGACATACGTGATTGGCCTACTCCTATGATAGTAGGAGAGGTGAAAAGTTTCCAAGGGTTGGCGACGTTTTATCGTCAATTTATTAGAGATTTTATTAGCATTGTGGCACCTATTTCCAAGTGTTTAAAGAAGGGTAACTTTTGTAGTCATCAAAGAGAAGTTGTGTACTACTCTTGTTCTTACTTCACCCAATTTTGAAAAGTTGTTCAAGGTGGAGTGTGATGCTAGCGAAATTGAATTTGGATATGTGTAGATAAATGGAAAACAACTTTTAAAACAAAGGATGGACTCTATGAATGGGCAGTCATGTCGTTCGGATTGTCCAATACGCCTAGTACTTTTATGCAACTTATGAATCAGGTATTATGGCCTTTCATTGGAAAATATGTTGTCGTTTATTTTGATGACATATTAATTTATACTCAGAGAGAGGAAGACCGTATGGAGCACCTTGAAATTCAGTAAGGAGGTGTTATCCAAAAATACACTCTTCATTAAGAAGTGTTGCTAGCTGCCCGAACTATTGATATTCCTTGGATATGTGTTCTGTTTGGAGGGTATCATGGTTGACGAAGAAAAGGTAAGAGACATACGTGATTGGCCTACTCCTATGATAGTAGGAGTGGTGAAAAGTTTTCAAGGGTTGGCGACGTTTTATCGTCAATTTATTAGAGATTTTATTAGCATTGTGGCACCTATTACCGAGTGTTTAAAGAAGGGTAACTTTTGCAGTCATCAAAGGGAAGTTGTGTACTACTCTTGTTCTTACGTTACCCAATTTTGAAAAGCTGTTCAAGGTGGAGTGTGATGCTAGCGAAATTGAATTTGGAGCAGTTTTGTCACAAGTGAAGAAAACTGTGGCATTTTTTGGTGAAAAACTCAATGATGCATGGTGAAAATGGAGTACATATAACCAAGAGTTTTATGTTATTGATTGAGCTCTAAAACATTGGGAGCATTATCTAATTTAGCATAAATTTATGCTGTACACTGATCATCAATCGTTAAAGTACCTTAATAGTCAAAGGAGCTTGAATAATGTGCACGCTCGGAGGGCAACCTTTTTGTCAAAATTTCCTTTTATTTTGAAGCACAAACCTGGTGTTCTAAACAAGGTAGCAAATGCATTGAGTCGGCGTGCAAGTTTGTTGGTCATTATGTAACAAGAGATTATTGGATTTGAGTTTCTAAAAAAGCTTTACTCGGAAGATGATGATTTCACCGAAGTATGGGAGAAGTGTGTTCAAAAATAAACAAAGGGAAAGTTTTATGTGGTTAATGGCTACTTGTTTCATGGAAATCAGTTATGTATTCCTCGGGGTTCTTTGCGATAGAAAATGATTTGAGAATTACATGGAGGAGGGTTAAGTGGTTAATTGAGACGTGACAAGGCCATCAGTGGAGTAGCTGAACGGTATTATTGGCCTTAGTTGAAATGGAACATAGGTAATTTGATTTTCAAGTGCTATGTTTGTCAGACTTCTAAGGGTTAATCTCAGAATACAGGTCTTTACATGCATTTACCAGTACCGAGTTCTATTTGGGAGGATTTATCGATGGATTTTGTTTTAGTTCTTCCACGGACTCAGCTGGGGGTGGACTCTTTGTTTTTTATGATTGATCGATTCTTTAAGACGGGACATTTCATTCCTTGTCAGAAGATATATAACGCATCCCATATGTCTCACTTCTTTTTTTGTGAAGTGGTTCATTAAATGGGGTTCCTTAGTCTATCACTTCTAATAGGGACTCGAAGTTCCTTAGCCATTTTTGGATCAAATTATAGCGGCAGATGGATACTACCTTGAAGTTGAGTAGCACTGCACATCCACAAACTGATGGACAGACTGGGAATTTGAACTAAACGTTAGGAAATTTGATTTGTAGTCCTTGTGGAGATAAGCCAAAGCAATGGGATGTGGCGCTGGCACAAGTTGAGTTCGCATATAATAATGCAGTTCATACTGGTACTGGTAAATCTTCTTTTGCTTTTGTGTATCGACAACCTCCTAAACATGCGTTAGACCTGACACATTTTCCTAAGGTTTCTAGAACTAGTGTCTCTGCCAAAAACTTGGCTGAGCAAGTTCTAGATGTTCAGGCTGAAGTGAAAGCAAGGTTGGAGGAGAAGAATAGGAAGTATAAAGTCGTATCAGATGTCAAGAGACATCCAAAGTTGTTTGATGAGGGTGATCAAGTTATTGTGTTTCTGCATAAGGAAAGGTTTCTAGTCGGATCTTATAACAAGTTAAAACCACGGAAGTATGGTCCGTATATGGTGATTAAGAAGATTAATGATAATGCCTACGTGATTGACTTGCCTGCCAAATTGAACATCTCTCTTACTTTTAATGTATCTGATCTTTACGAGTTTTGTGAAGATGTTCCGCTTTATCCATATTATAATTGAAGGTCAAGTTCTTCGCAGGTGGGAAGGACACTGATGTAGGATAACTAGTTTTGGATTTTGAAGAAGCGGTAGATAGGAAACGAGGAAAGAGAACTGGTTTAAGGAAACAACCATAATTCCTGAAGTGCTAAGATAATTCCTAAAGAGTTGAGTTCGAACGACTTCGGGAAAGGTCTTCGGGTTCGGTCATGGTGTCGTGACTTCAGGAGATCAGAACTTCTTTGGAAATGACGTTATGACTGTGGGAAGGTCGGATTGGCTTGAATATTAATTATTTTAATTATTCTTGTTTTTAGGTAGGTTCGTTCTTAAGGTAATAATGTTTTAGTAGGAAACAAATCTTTTATGAAATTATGTAATTGAGTTATTACCTATTATGACTTTCTTGTCATATTAGTTTGTTACTTATTAGGAGTTTATTTCCATAGTTATAGGAATTCTTTAGCTATAAAAACCTGACTTGTGGTTTGAAGGATTCATTATTAATTATTTTATATTTATAATTGATATTGTATTATTTTTCTGGTGGATTTCAATTTGTGATGTTAGAGCTTACGTTGGTAAACTCTTTGTGTTTCCATTCTGCGTCAGAAAGAGAGTAAAATTTTAGGGTGTTTAATAAAAAATTTAAAGTTTCGACTAAAATACTATCTTCGTTCCAAATGAGAGATACATTTTGACTTTTTAAAGTTAATTCACAAAATAAAAATTCAAAATTGATATGATGTTATTTAGTTTTAATAAAACAAATATAATAATTTAATGCTAACTATAAAATACTACTAATTATTATTTTTGTTATTTTCAAAACTTGAACGAACTTATATTAATTTGAGTTTTAGGATTTCACAAATTGACTTTGTGACGCCCTCAAATTCGAGTACCTTCAAACTCTGGATATGGTGTTACATGGTAATAAATATTCATCATCATCCAACTACTTTATCCTACTAATATGAAAATAATTACTATTATAGACATATTATTACATTCCTATGTTTTATGACATTTAAATCTTTAATACATGATAAGTAACATATTAATTATTACAATACTCCTATCTATTGCAGATATGATCTATATTCTCTATAAAAGTAGTATGCATACAAGCCAATCATGTATGATGATAAAGCATATACTTTGTAATCAATCTTATTTATTTATTTATTAATAAACGAATTATTTATTAAAGACATTTAATTATCTACATGGTACTGTTTTAATAATATGTGATAAACTCATAGTTTTAAGCAATGCTTTTAGAATCATGATGAGATAATGCTAATGAGATCTAAATTCTTAGATAGCTTAAAAATAAAATGTTCTCAATCAATGGATTATTAAAAAGGGGATTAGTGAATTCGGATAGATTAATACATATGTTGCTTGCTCATTGGATGAGAATGATTGATCTCATGATTATTTGTGTGGAGACACTAAAGCAAGTATATAGGTGCTTATTGGAGAATAAGTTCACTGAACATGACTCGCTAAGGAATACCTAATGGAGTTTTACTTGTTTGTCAATAGGAATTCCTGTAGTGATAGTACTACAAATGATCCTTAGACTTGAGATCATCATAGTATTTTATGTATAATGAATTACATTTTGACTTATTCCTTAAGACCCTTAGGGTATATCAAAGGGTATGTTTTGGTGTAATAAGTTATATATAATAAATGATCAATATAGAATCTATCACTTCTAGTATAAGAAGAGAAATGTCCTATGTGATTCGATAAATAACAACCTAGGAATCCTTGGCCAAGGTGAAATGAAATTAGAAAGTAGTTTCTAATTTGCATTTATTCGGAGTTGTGCATTTGGGAATCGAAATACATATAATTAAATAAAATAAGACTTGACAGTAATTCCTTGTCTTATATTTAATTGGGACATTGTATGGTGGAAGGATTGAATTATACGGTAACTATTTACTCAAAGGTTCTTTTATGATTAACGTTGAAATATATATTATCTAAAAAGTTGTTGATCGCTAGGAAGGCTTATTTCTATTGTAGAATAGATATTATTTATTTAAATAAATTAATAGTTTAATTTTTTTATTTAAATAAGATTAAAATTATTCTAATTAATTTATTCACAACCGGTTTAATATGGAGAACTTAAAGGGTCACACCATAAAAGGAAGAATAATTATTTAAGAAGTTAATGGCATAATTGTAATAATATATTAAGTATATTTAATTTAATCTATGGTGATAGAGTAAATTAAATAGCTTAATATTTATTATTTAATATTTTGGAAATATTAAATATAAATTAATAATATGGGTCTTATTAATATTATTACAATTATTATTAATTTTAATTTCTAAAAGAGTTTAGGAATTAATTTAATATAAGTACTCTCATCTATTCCTAATAAGATTAGGAGGTAAATTAATTAAAAGAGTTTAATTAATTATCTCTAATTAGATTAGGGAGCCTATTTAATTAAAGGACTTTAATTAAATAAATAATACGTTATTATAATAAATAGGGTTACCTGATATCTTTATAAGAGGTTTCTTATATAAGATATCAGATATACGTAATTTCAAAAGTTGGAGAGTATGTTCCCTTTTTCTACAGAGATAGTAAAAACTAGGGTTTGAGCCAATACACCTTTCTTCTTGAAAATTCTTCTTCCTTAGTGGATCACTTGTAGATGCCATACACTTGGGTAGCTAACATTAATCAAAGGAAGGAATCTACCTGGAGATTCAAGGAAATCACGGAGAAGTAGGAGTTGAAGTCGTACCTGTGGAAGCTCGTATCTACAAGGGTTTAATTCCATAGCTTCTTGTTCTTCGTTTTAATTAATAATATGCATAAAGGATGATCAAATTAATTGGTTTGTGAAAATTTTAAAATCTGATTTTACTTTGCTTCCGCTAATTTTGCAATTTGATTGCGTCTTTGATCTTCATAAAACCTTATAGTGGTATCAGAGCCAAAATTTATATGAATTATTAATTGTTTGATTCCATATATGTATGAATATGTATTTAGAATAATTTATTGGGCATAATTTGTTGTATAAAATTATTTTTTTTTGAAAAATGTGAAGCCTGTTTTTATGAAAAACACAAAGCCTGTTTTATGTGATTTCGCTGATTCCTTCGATTTATATATATATATATATATATATATATATTAATAGTTTATATTATATATATTATAGTTAACATATTACTTCGCTTTATATATGAGTATTATATGCAAGAAGTATGGTGATATGATTAGTTTATATGAATATTATATATATATATATATATATTTTTAATAATTTTATAATTAAAATAAAGAGTTTATTTTAATCTTAAAATTAAATTTCATGCAACTTAAAATTTCCCATTAAATGATATTCATATATATGGAATGATTTTATTCTTGAGATGAATGTTTTGTTTATTGATACATATGATGATATGTATGATAATAAATGAGATTGATTGTGGACTATTGACCAATATGATGGTTGGATGCTTGAATGAATGAGTTTTGTTAAATGGGGTCTGCGTACCTCGTCTTTTCTGATTTTTTTCTTGATGTAAATTCTATCTCTCTCTCCTATGTACTTCCCCTTGACTGTTGATCAATGTTTCTATTTAAATTAAATAGTTTATGTAATAGGATTAGTTAGATATTGTAATGCCCGAAAATCTGATCTATCTTCACACTCGGATTCCGTACGTCACAGTTCCATCTTTTTCCAAACATACATCATTATATAGTTAAGTATAACAACATACATTCTCAAATCCCAAGTTCTAATACCTTATAACCTCGTTCATTACAAATAATGTTAATTACATTATTCTTTACATCTTACAAGAGTGACTTTTATCCTCCACCAAGGATACATAACAGTTCATTAAACTAGTCTATAGTTTAATGAAACTATTCTACATTACAAATCTTCACTTGATCTTCACGCTCATTCATATACTGAATGTCAAATCTTCTGGATACCAATCAACTTTATAACACCTCGAAATCCGGGTCCCAAATCACCACGAATCTGGTACAAATAATTCTATACTATTGCGGAAGATATAAACATAAATTGCTTATATAGTAAACATTACACACTATTTTCTCAAGGTCGAGTAACCTTAACTTATACACAATTCATAACCTAACTGACATAAAATGTCAATATCATATATTACTGATACATTTCTAGCTGCACATACAATCCAAAGTTAGACTTGGCTTTGTCTTTTCATGTATCCGATGTATTCATCTTAATCTGCAATGTTTATCATGATATAGTAAGGGTGAGCATAATTTTTCCTAGGAAGTATAAGTTTATTTAAGGATATATCATGATTGAAAGAATTTGAATAATAAGTTAGCTATAATTCAACAATATAGTTGTGAATTAGCATGAACAAATTTTTATAACTGAATGAGCATTGAACATGAACAAATATATCTGGACCGAATGGTAATGAAGGTGATAAGCCTTTCATACCTGATGAATACATGCAGTATGCACAAAATGCAATTAAATAATTCATAGACATGGCAATCAACAATGATTAACCACAAGTATATTTGAATGAAACAAATCGAGGTCGAGTTAAGAAAAACTTGCACAATAAATAAGTATAAGAAACTTGCTCATTAGGTCGATTTCTTTATATTAAATTTATTAAGCTTTATCAAGACCTAATATATAAATAATATCGATATACAAATTAGAATAATATCATCACAGTATAATACTATTATATATAATCATAGAATAACCTAAACACATAACACATAACCCTATCAATCCACAAACTACCTAAGACTTGGTATCAAGTTAAACTATTTTAGTCTGAGTCGAAATCAACACAAATCTGACATCCCGACGGTCTAGTCGGATAAATCTTGAGTCTAAAATCACTAAGACTCGGTCTAAACTTGTTCACAGATATTTTAGATAATTTATTATCAGTAAAAATATTTTTCATAAGCTCGTAATAATTTTCATATAATTATTACCATTTATCATAATTTTTCAATCACTTATATCGTATTTATATAATATAAATACCACATTATTCTCTTATCATTAATATTTATTTAATATTAAATATTAATGAAAATCATAACATAATATTATAATATATTTATAATATATCAAAGTATTTTAATACCTTAAAATCATATTTATATGATTTTTAAACAACTAAATTCATTATCCGATAATTGCTATTAATATTAAAATATTAATATTTTCATGACAAAATATCAAAAGTTATATTTTATAACTCAAAATATTTTTATAACACTTAAATCATTTTTATATGATTTTTAAAACATTAATTCTATGTTTCCATAATTTATTTAATATATTCATTAAATAAATCCATTACCATTAGTATTAATTTATTAATGAATTTCATCACAAAATATCAAAAGTTATTAGAAATAACTTAAAATATTTTCTAATACCATAATATAATTTTTCATGATTTTTCAAATATTAATATAATTTTTAAATAATTTATTTAATATTATAATTAAATAAATTAAATACCATTTATATTCTAAAAATATTAAATATTTATGAAATATACTCAAACTAATTAAAAACTAATTTTAGGCTTTAAAATAATTTTAGTAATTTATTATATATTTTAATAATTTAAAACTAATTTTCTCTAATTATTTAATAAAATAATTAATTTTCAAAATAATCATGTCCTACTAAAGGGCCTATAGCGACGAGCGTAACTGTCATTATAGGTGTTCTTGACAAACCCAGAACATGCAATGTCAGACACCAAGGGGCTATGTTTGACCAGTGATAGATCTTTGATAAAAAGGTTTCTGGGCTTGTAATTTGGTTAGAATTGTAGTACTAATGTAATACTACAATCACCAACTTGTTTCATGGCCATACAAAACCATACCAGCAAGATCTAGACTCCCAAAATTCCTGTCAGAGCTGTTCTTCATTTCTGGGTTTTCCAGAAATGAAGAACAGTTGTAGGGTACTTACTTTGGTGCTCTGTAACTTTGATTCTAAGCATTATTTATGTGATCTAAAAGTTCAAACATGTAGTATACATGTTAGGGTACAATATCATAACACTAGATCCATCAAACAACATTACATGAACAAAATCTGGTATGGTCAAACCATGTCAGAAAACTTGTTCTTAACTTTTCTGGGTTTTCCAGAAATTGAACAAAACAGGTGGTCAACCCTACTTTGACCTTGCATAACTTTGATTCTATGTAAGATCTAAGTGATCTAATGGTTTGGATGTTTAGTTCTTATGTCAGACTAAAAGTCCATTACACAAACATGGCCAAATCACTTGTCAGTAGCAAGATCAGAGGCCTTGAAAAGCTTGTCAGACTTAAACTGGGTTTCTGGGTTTTCCAGAAACTGTTTGGTCATGGTCAGTCAACTGACTTTGACCACTTATAACATGAGATTTAGACATGGTATGGGGTTTATTCCACTTCCAGTCTACTCGTCTCATGATAGAGAACAAATCTATAACTTAAAACACAACAAATCATTAACAGGTTGAGATCTATGAGCCCTGACATTGGCTTGTCAGATAACAAAAATTAGGGTTCTAAGTCAATTCTAAAACTTGATTTTCTGGCTTCTAGATGTTATGGATCCTTGATGTTACATCTTGGATCACTAAATAACATCCCTTAACACAACTTTAAACTACAACTAACAACATCTAACATCAAATACATAGATTTAAAAGAGTTAGGGTTTTATACCTTTTCTAGCTTTGATTTTTTGATTTCTGTCCTTGTGATCTGTTCTTGGAGAGTTAAGATATGATTATGGCTTTATTTCTCACTCTCTCTCACTCTAAGTTTCGAAATCCTTAGAGAGAGAAGGTCTAGGTTGCTTTTTAAAGTTAAGTAAGTTACTTTACTTAATTTTTAAGTTACAAAACTTTGATTCAATGTATTTGTGTTGCAAGGTGGAACAAAAATCTGATCTTGGATGATTTAAGGCACATAGGATAATCCTTAGGCTTGATGACTCACAAGATTTACAAAATCTTTTACTTAAAGTTTAAGAAAAAGGGTATTTTGGTCTTTTCCCCTATAACTTGAAGGGCATTTTGGACATTTCCCATTTATCCCATAACTTATTACACTTAGCCATTTATACTTAGCTTTTGAATTCCTAAATTAGGTTTTTGAATATCCGAATTAGGGTTTTGGATTTTCGAAACTAAAATTAGGGTTTTTAGACGTATTGTTAGGGTTTCTAACAGTTCGTTAGAGTTTTCTAACTTAAACGTGAAGTTTTTAACCTAACTTTAGGGTTTACTAAAGTTATAACTTATCCAATAAATTCCTTGATCTTAAATCACAACTGTACACATAAAATCTCTAATTAGGGTTTAATAACTGAACGTTGACGTTCTTAAGATATACGTAGGGTTTGACACTGATATAATTTATCTGGTCACCCTTGACCCTTAACCATATTTTGAACACATAAATGACCATACACACAGAACATATACATTTATATACTTAATCTTGAATAATTCACCACACAATTTTTTAAATCCATAAAATTTCTTTCCAAAAATGTCAAATCCATTCACTTATTTTCTGTCTAGGTTCTAATATTGAACCTTAAATCAATCAATTATGATTTTAATTTTTTTTTAAATTCTCGGGTTGTCACAAACTTGATCTTTATGGGATCCTTAAGTTCTTCTACTCGTACACTGAAAATGTTTTTCTTTTAAAGCAAGTGTGAGCATTCAATTGCTCAGCAAGTCATAGCAGTTGAATAAACAACTTTAAGAATTTAAACATTCTTTTAAGACTTCAATAATCGAATAAAGGTTATGAAGTAGCTTGAATAATAGGAATAAACTCTGATTCCTATCATCTTAAAATATTAGTTACAGTCACTTTGAAATACTTTCATTCTTCTACCTTTTTCATACACATCTTGTCCGGCTAGAATCATTAGCACAGACTTAACAATAATGGTTCATGTATGAACATAACATTCTCATATTGAACAGTTAAATCACAGAGCAGTTCATCTCATAGAAACACCGAAGTCCTAAAATTATGGCACAAGGCCTCATACATTCTACCACCTTGTACAAATATCACACATTTGCATATAGATAAAACTTCTCATGTTCAACATCTGAGAAGTTTAAGAAACTAGCATTCATTTAAAATATTAATGAAGTTAGGAAACTTGCCTTACGCACAACTATAGCTTACATTTTGCTGAACTGCTCATTCCAATTCCAATACAGCACATAAGGAAATAACACATACACCATTTAATCATATACTTGGCTTACACATTGGTTTAAGCTTGATTTTACTTCTTAGGGTTTGCGTTTTTTCAATCTAAGTTTACGCGACCAACTTTCTTTACCGGTTTACGGCTTCATGACATACGAAGATGTCTTACTCATACTATCATCATCTTTGATGATTTGCGTTCTTATCTTCTTCTTATAACTCTTCTAGGACTCAACACACACTGTGTCTTTGCTAGTAGTCCATATGGTACTCTGAGTGGTTTCTCACAAACAACCAACAAACAAGTTCCCATCTCATCTCTGTCTTTCACAGTGAGTTAGATCGGTTGCCAGTTTCATATATATCTCCGCTCTCTGAAGGAATTGTTTAGCCCAACTCCCATATGTCAACCATCAAAAATTACGATTATACCACAACCTAAACTTATCATAACTTAATTGAGCCATTAAACTATAATGTTCGTTAAGTCAATTTCTCATTCTTTATGGCTTTGTGGCAACTAAATGCCATACCTCGGGATTCATTCTTTATCGTCTAAGTCATACAGTCTTTTTTATACTCAGAACGATCATTCAATATTAGTTTTACCCATTCATAGCGTTAAGCATTTTATGTTACTTCATTCTTATCTTACAACGTCCGATTCATTTGACTCGGAACGTCATCCAAGTTATAATCATTACTCGGCTTCTTAACGATATAAGTCATTGTCTTTAATTTAGTTCTTCACCATTCACAGGTTTAATCATTATTCTTCGTTACCTTACAGTCAAACCATAAACGGTGTGTAGGTTCTTCCCGTTTAATATTCGCATACACTCAACCCTTACGTCAACTAAAGTGTTTAACACTTACATTTTATTCCATCCTTCTCTATCCAACTCACATTCGAACTTTCATTATTCTTATTATCGTTCGTTATAACTTTCTTGATAATCATATCTTACTTACTACTTTCGTCAGCGTCTAAGTCATACAACCAATGTATACTTAGAATGTTCGCCCAACGCAAATACGATTCACGAGAATTGTTTACGTATTTAACGTTCACATTGTTCGTCTCTTAATCTCTCATTCAACCTTTACCCAAGGTTTTAATTGCTTTCATTCGTTATCCATTACATGAACCCCACGTTAATTATTCTTTCTTAATGTCGAAGCCATACAGTTCATTGTATGCTAAGACCGATCGTTCATCATAACTGCGTTGTGTTTACATTCTGTCTTTTAATCCTGTTCAATCTTTCCATTTAACCTTCATTAAGGTTTAACTTACTTGATTAAGTGTTACCTTTGGTGAACTATATGTTCTTTCTCTATCATTACACTTCCTCTCAAGAGTTGAGTAATTAAAAGCTCTTTACTGGGTTTTGTCCTGCAACGGCGCTGCGGTGCCACCTTCCTTCTTTATTCCTCACGCTGCAGTGCCACTTTTACAATGACTTTCCTCCCCTACTTTGTCTTTGCTGCCATCTCCTCCGCATGATTGGTCTTCTTGGCGCCAGTTCCAAAACTTTGAAATTTTTTTCTAAGTCTTGAACTGGTTTGAGACGCTTACTTTACAACGTCATAACTTCTTCGTTATAACTCGGAACGAGGTCATTTGAAAGCTATCTTCTTAATATCGTTACATATTTTAACTTCCTTTGGACAAAACTTTATTCTGAATCCCTTAACATGCCATTCTATTGGCTTAAATTCCATCCTTCGTTTATTTTACGTTATGAACGTTCTTTGTTCGTCCGTCCGTAATTCAGTCATCCAAACTCAGAATTCGTTCATTCTTGTGTCCACAACTCACATTTCTATGTTCTCTTACATTCTTAGGAGACCCTACACATTAAGGTTCATTTACATACTTCCTACTTCTCGTTTGTCTTTTACGAAATTTTTGCCATAACTTCGTTATAGCTAAGTTTAATCCGTTCTTCATGAACGTTTCTATTGTTCCTAACCAAGCAATAAGCAACTAACTTATACGCGATGGTTTTAAACTTGTCCATCAAAAACAAGTTATACTACGATGGTTTTAAATTTGTTCATCAGCATCTTCTACTTCTATTCTCATTAAGCTATGTTTTTAACATAGAAAACTTAAAGAAAATTAACTTAGAAGTTAGGTTGTGAATACATTTCTTCTTTATTCTTCTTCCTCTAGACAAAGCTGGTGATTTACTAGCTTTTCTATTTCTCAACCATCTCCGATCCGAGCATTCATGCTCTTTCTCTTCCTTCTTCATCTTCTCCAAGCTCTCAAGCTTTCTTTCTCTCTCAAAGTGTTGGTTGATTTCAAAGAAATTAACTAACACTTCTCTTTTATAGATTTTCAAGGCTAGTGGAAAAATAGTCATTTTGCCCCCAAATCTACTATTCCCACCTCCTTACTAAACCACCTTACTATTCACAAAGCTTCTTTTGGAAGCTTCGTGCTTCTGCCTTGCGAGATTCGTCCGATAATTCAAAAAACTGAGATTCTCGGAATTCAAATATTTTTGGATATTTCGTCTTTCTCTTATAGATTAACTTTTACGCATTCTTCAGAACTTCGAAAAACTAAAAAAAACTTTTTGATGATAAGCGTTTTCCTTCACGTTTTTCCTTAACGTAGTTAAACGAATGAAAAGTACGTAACAATACTTTTCGTCATTTTTATTTCGTCCGATTTCTGCACGTTTTTTAAGAAAAACTTTTATCGGCTTACTTAACTTTTCATGATATATTAATGTCAAATCTTTCGACGGAATGTCATTTCGACATACCGAACTCTCGGAAAGGCTTAGGTTATTCAAACCCTAACCCTTAGGGTTTCGTCGGGTGAATAGTGCATATTTCATCTTTTTTCTCAAAAATATTTTTGTTCCCGAATTTTTTTTATTTTCGTCTTAAAAATTCTTACTCGTTCAGTCCAGCTCGTAGCCAGAATCCTCCAGTTTTATAATCATCGTAGGTTCGAGAACGATTAATAAACACAGCACAGAATATTATTAATAAAAATTCATTTTATTAATAACTAATTCTTTAAACTTAAATTCTGGACAATCCAATTTTCTGGGTTATCACATATATTTTTTTCGAAGAACCTGAGATCAAGGAGCAAGGAGCGCTTGAAGACCCGTTTGTAATGGAGCCCGAGTTTAAATTTAATATTATATTTAGATGTTAATTCTTGCACCCCAGGGTTTGACCTTTTTTTTCACTTGGTGGCTCTAGTGAACCAAACTAGAATAAAAGTTCATAATCAATCCGGGTAGAATATAGTATTCTATATATACGCATGCTAGTATATATATATATATATATATATATATATATATATATATGTGTGTGTGTGTGTGTGTGTGTGTGTGTGTGTGTGTGTGTGTGTGTGTGTGTGTGTGTGTGTGTGTGCATGCACGCTAAGCAAGATGAGACAATTATTAACAAACCCCTCATTGAAATTATATTAAGTCCTAAGCGTTCAAAGATATTTTGAATATCGAACGTCGCCTTCTAGCATGATAAAATTAATAGAGTATTAAATATTTATTATGAGTTTGTTATGTCACCACAAGTCAAGTATTAAGTATTTAAGATGTTAATTTATCACATTTGATGCTTATAAAAAAAATTGAACAATATTGTTTTGTTGTGTCGCCACAAGGACAATATTTTTCTTTTTTTTGAATATATGGAAGTGATAGGATGGACTTAACTTAGATAATTTTGATTCGGATGTGCCACTACTTGATCAAAATAATCCAAGAGGCAAAACATAAGGAGTTATATGATGTTGTAATTGACAAGGAGTTGTCTACCTATTTATTTATATATTGGTTGTGTCACCACAAGGCTATAAACATTTGAAATGGGATCCTTATTCTCACTAGAAAATCTTTAATTAGATATTGCAGAATTATATAATGAGGGTAATATAGTTTGAAGAAAATAGTGGGAGATATCGATTTAAAATAAGACCTAATTTATTTTGGTAATTAATTAAATAAATGTTTGCTAAAATATTGTCTTTTACATGCAGAATTTGAAAATGTCACATTTACTAATTTCACTGCGTAGCATACTTGATGTTAACAAACTGACCGAATCGAATTACACAGACTGGTTAAGGAATCTGAGAATTGTTCTCACTGCTGAAAAGATTTCTTATGTCCTAAATTCGCCTGTACATGCAAAAGTTGTAGAGACAGCCTCTAAGGAAGAGATTGCTACTTTTAAATAGTGGCAAGATGATGGATCTGTGGCTCAATACATCATGCTCGCATCCAAGAGTAATGAGCTTTAGCTTTAGTATGAAACCATGGATGCTTCTACTATGCTTCCGCCCAATATCTAACAGAGGCCTATCAAAAGAAATATCGAGAAATACATCAGAAGAAATTAATGATGTCTACATCATCAAGTCTATCCATCTGATGTAACTCCTCTTGAGTCACTGAGTCTCTGCCAAAAGGGATATCAGGCCGATACAATGGAGGATTTTCACCGGTAAAACCATTAGAATATGGGCCAACTGAAGGGCTAGTGCCAGAGCTAGAAGGATCAAAAGTATCCGCCTATGATGGATCTCTGCCCATAAGCCAGATGAAGAAATGTGCCCGGTCCAACTGCTGGGTCAAACTCTCAATTTGCATCAAATGAGTAGGCTCTTGAATGCAGGCAATCCAATCTATCATCATGACGGAGCCAGGAACCATATCCCCTATAAATTTTGTGGCGTGGGTTTGAGCCCCAATGGTGTGAGAAAACCACCAACGGTAAAAAGCCTCCTGAGTGAAGGGACCCTCTTACAAAGTAAAACCATCTATGCCCATCAAGGGGATCTTTGTAATCGGTTGAGATAGGGGCCAATGACGTCTGGCAGGAGGAAATAATGGAATGCGTATCTCTCTTGTAGTGCTTCTAATAACACGCTCTTCCAAATATAGCTCCGAACCTCCGTCAGTAAAGAGAGAAATCTGACAGGTGGACAATACACACTCGACATCAGTTGGAAAACCACCCTCAAAGCCAACTGTCAAGTGGTCCTCAGAGTAAAGAACCCATGTAATGACATCGACTGTCAACAATTCCAACTATAAACGAGAATGGGTAAAACCCTCATCTACAGGAACCTACGCCAGAGTGGAGTAATGCCATCGTCGTCCCCATGGATAGATGTCTAAACCTGACGTGCTAATGGGATGAAGAGATGGGAGCCTCTCGTAGGCCCAAAACTACGAATGCAAAGATCAAATATATGCCGTTAGGTAAACTGATAACCTGAGTAAGGGGAATCAAACATCAAGAGAAAATACTCACCAAGAAGAATGGGTAAAACCTTAACCAAGCCTCTGTCATGCCCTCTGAGCGTAGACGCATCCCTATGAGGAAGTAGGCAATAATGTATGAGCCCCAATCAAATTCTCTGATACAGTCCACCTCCCGAGTGGCGCTGATGTTGGTCGATTTCACTATTGCTAAATCGCGCGCAATAATACGCGATCCATAAGTAATATATGAAAGTTGAGTGTCGAACCCACGAGGAAAAAGTCTTAAGAGATAACAATTACTAAGGTAAAGTCATTACTTATCTTATCTAAACAAGTAAAACAAGATGGTTGGTTAAGCTATGTGATTAAAACTATAAGAATAAGAGAAGTAGTTGTGCTAGGAAGTCAAGATAGGATTACAACTCCCCTAATGTGTCGCCTAATCTCCTAACTCTCCAAATTACAAACGAATCAAGGAATGGTCAACCGAGAACAGTAAATACACATAAGCTTCTGTTGAAGGTCAAATGCACATCCCTAGCCAGATAATTCACAATATGTCTATTGGTGAAATAAGCTAGGCCAAGGTCATTAAGCTAAGTCTCAAGGTCACACAAGGCAAATAGAGATATATCTATCCTATTAGCAGTTTATGCACACATTCCATTGACATGGTCATAACAGGTGTTGTTGTATTTAAAGATAGATAATAACATCCATTTGTCAATTTCCATTATTATCAATACCAATTTCTCTATCAAGCAATTAGTCAATAAGTAAGAAATAAATAACCCATTCCAAAATGATTCATTATATAAAATAGGAGAGAAAGTTAATTAAGCTAGACAAAAGATTACATTACAATCCTAAAAATGGAGTTAGTTCATATCTATCGTACTAACACACATTTTCAATACATTACACATTTTCAGTAATACACAAATAAATGGGAAATTTGGAATAAGAAAACCCTTGTTTTGAAGTGTCTTCCTCCAAATCTTCTCTTCATTATGTGGCTACTGAGCTTCTGTCGGATGCAATAACTCTTCTTCCTTAGACACAACTTCTTTCTCTTCTAGAAATTAATATACTGTAATAACAATTCTAGTCTACGCTCTCTGTTTGAAATTTCTCACTGTCTCAGATTTCTATCGCAGGCGGCTAATATTAAGTATATTCACAACTTGTGGCTCGGCTAAGATTCGCCCCGGCGCGAATCTTAGCCTCTCACTCGGCGCTGTGGTGTGAGTTTCTAGTGTCTGGCCAATGCCTTCGGTGCTGCGTCGTGGAGCATGAAGTATTGGAGGCTATTTGAAGTCGATTCTGAGAATGCACCAATTTGTGATGGTATTGCATGGCAGAGCGTAACTTTATATCCGGTGCCACGATGCAAAATTATAGTATGGACCAAATTGATATAGCAATCACAATATGAAGGGCTCTTTGTTATCTCGGCTCCGTATGAAGTTGGCATTATGTCCCCTCTTTGCTCGGCGCTGCAGCGTGAAAATCAAGGCTGCAGCGTGAGTATGGAGCTGCGACACGAATGCCAATAGAAACCTTGGCACCGCGGCGCGAAGTATTAACTTCTGATACCGAGTTAAGCCAATCTTGCATAGGCCAAATTCTCATATCAACAATCAACACCACAAAAACACAACAAACACAGTATTCACAAGTTCTAACTAATGAAAGCCCTGAAACACATACTAACATACATACACAATACAGACTACAAGTCATACTAAGAACTATAGACAGTAACTAATGAAAACCAAAATAAGACTGAAGTTAATAAAAACAAAAGCAATTTGTTTAATACTGAGATGGGGATGCCTCCCATCAAGCGCTTGATTTAGAGTCGTCGACTTAACTATTATCCCGTCTTACACCGGGTCTCCCAATGTGATGGAGGTGTGTTCTCCCGGTCTACCTCGCCGCCCCAGTAATGTTTCAAGCGCTGACCATTAACCTTGAAGGTTTTGTCAGAATTGGGGCCCTCAACTTCTATTACCCCATACAGATACACCTTGGCCACCGTGAATGGCCCTGACCATCTGGACTTTAATTTCTCTGGGAATAACTTCAGAAGAGAGTTAATGAGAAGAACCTTTTGTCCCGGCTCAAAATGTCTTTCAAGGATTTTTTATTGTGCCACCTCTTTGTTTTCTCCTTATACAACTTAGCGTTTTTATGCGCTTGCGGCATTTAAACTCGTCGATTCATTGAAGTTAAAGAGTCGCGTTTCTCCGGGTCGCTTCTAAATCAAAGTTAAACTTCTGAATAACCCAATAAGCATTGTGTTCCAACTCCACTGGAAGATGACACACCTTACCATAGACAAGCCTATACGGAGACATTCCGATAGGCATTTTGTAAGCTGTTCAGTAAGCCCACAAGGCATCGTCGAGCTTCTTTGACTAGTCCTTGCGATTGGGGTTAACAATCTTCTCTAAGATTCGTTTCACTTCTCGATTAGAAATCTTGGCTTGGCCACTAGTCTGTGGATGATACGCAGTGGCTATCTTATGGGTCACCCCATACTTAGCTAGAAGGGCTTCAAAGAATTTGTTACAAAAATGCGACCCTTTATCGCTGATAATATCCCGAGGCATGCCAAAATGAGTGAAAATGATTTTCTTAAAGAACTAAAGCACTACCTTCGCATCATTAGTCGGTAAGGCAACTTCTCCAACCCACTTGGAGACATAATCCACCACCACAAGAATATAGAGATTATTGTAGGAGGAAGGGAATGGACCCATGAAGTCAATACCCCAGAAATCAAATAGTTCAACTTCGAGGATATTCTGCAAGGGAAATTCATGCCTTCTCGAAATAGTTCCCACCCTTTGGCATCTATCACAGTGCAACACATATGTGTGTGCATCTTTGAATAGGGTGGGCCAGTAAAATCCAGACTGAAGCACTTTAGCTACCGTTCTTTGACCCCCAAAATGCCCTCCATAATTTGAAGAATGGCAGTGATGTAGCATATCTTCAATTTCCTCATCCGGCAAGCACCTCCGCAGAATTTGATCAGAACACTGCTTGAACAGGAAGGGCTCATCCCATAAATATTGTTTAGCATCTTTTAGGAATTTCTTCCTCTGTTGATAGCTTAGGTTTGGAGCAAACACTTAGCAAGCGACAAAATTGGCAAAGTCCGCATACCATGGGGCTTTGCTTTGGACGACAAAAAGTTGTTTGTGACACCCCCAAAACAGGTATACATCACCCATTCTGAGTCGCCAGATACATAGTACAGAAATCAAATATAAACTTCTTTATACAACTGTCGGGTAATATAGGACAAAACATAGTTGAGAGTTTAAACAAGAATATTGCCTTCTAGACAATATCCACTCTTAATGGAGTCCTCATTACAATTATTATCACACTATTTTATAAAAAAATAGTGAGGACTACTATAGCCACCATCTCGGACCATCACTCCATTCCCCGACTCGTCCTAGCTATATTCTCATTTCTTGAAGAGAATAGTTAAAGAAAAGGATGAGCTCAACTAGCCCAGTAAGAAATATTATGACTAAGATAATGCAAAATAAATTATCCTTAGCCTTCAACAGTATAGCAACTGATAGAATATAATAGACAACAAGTTTTAGATCAACAACAGCAGCGGAAATAAGCAATCCATTAGAAGAGTCAAGTAGAACATAATGTCTACTATCTCTTCTAGATTAAAAGTCCATCGTTAATATTTCATTCTTGTAATACTCAACAACAGTTCTTTGTTATACCCAAGACAAAAAGAACTATCATCACCTGTCTTCACCTAAACCACCAAAGATTATAGTTAAATCCACAATTCATATTTATAATCATGTAAATCAATAGTTTCTCCTTGCCACAAAGGCTTAATAGGACATTTACTCAATATCCTTACCCCAAAGGCTAAAGATATTCAAATGTAATAACAATGATCATACCAATCAGTTGTCTATCTTTGCACTACTGGCCAAAGATATTCAACTATAAAACTAATGGTCATGATCATACCAATCAATTGCCTGTCAGTGCACTAAAGCCAAAGACATTCAACTGTTAACTAATGGTCATGATCCTGCCAATCACATCATCAAATTATCCCTGCACTACGACCAAGGATATTCGTTAGTATCACCAGTGGTCATGATCATGGCATACACCTGTCCATCTTTGCACTATGGGCCAAAGCTATTAAACAACATATCATCTTTAACATTACGGGTCATGATTATACCGAATAATCCCTTATCATAATTATACCAAGTCCATCTATGCATGTAAGCCAAAGATGACTTTCATCACAATATAAGCATGAGGATGATGACAATGATATAATAATTCAATAAAACAAGTTCAAGGATAAATTTTAAAGATTTATAATTTAATTTATCCAGAAATCAATAACGTCCAAATTGTCAACATTATACTACTTTGTGGAGTAAAATTCAAGAATAATATTCATGTACCAAAAATAATT
Source organism: Panax quinquefolius (assembly GCA_020205615.1). Lineage (NCBI taxonomy): Eukaryota > Viridiplantae > Streptophyta > Magnoliopsida > Apiales > Araliaceae > Panax > Panax quinquefolius. The sequence continues at coordinate 47,303,996 of CM035168.1, read as the reverse complement.
TGGACAGAAAAGAAATATATTTTTCAGATGAATAGTACCCCGTGAATAGTACTTCGAGAATAGTACCCCGTGAATAGTACCCCAACACGAAAAGTGTCCTGGATACCCGAGTGAATGGTACTAGAGTGAATAGTAATTGGGTGAATAGTAATCTGTGAATAGTAACTCGTGAATAGTACTCTGGCACGAAAAGTGCCCCAAATACCCGAGTGAATACTACTAGAATAAATAGTAACCACGTGAATAGTAACTATGAATAGTAACTCGTAATAGAAAAATACCAAAGAAAATGATATTTCATGACGAGTACAAAAGAAATGATATCTCATACAAGTATAATAGAATATATGAAACTGCAAATGGATTTTCACCCGCCATGCAGAATCCACGTAGATGATTATTTCCACAATTTAATAAAGAATGAATACGAAGGATCATTCACCATGCGCTGATAATCCACATGATGGTTATTCCAATGTAATAATAAAGAATGGAACCATGTCATGCATAATCCGCACAGACAAGATATTCTAATAGAATAATAAAGAACGGAACCAGGTCATGCGTAATCCGCATAGACAGGATATTCTAACCGAATAATAAAGAATGGAATAACAACCGAATTCACCAGGCATGCGATAGACCGCACAGACAGGTTATTCCAAAAGAATAATAAAGAATGGAATAACAATAGAATTCACTAGGCATGCGATAGACCGCACAGATATGTTATTCCAAAAGAATAATAAAGAATGGAATAACAAAAGAATTTCACCATGTATGCGGTACTTCACATAAACAGGTTATTCCAACATAATAAGAAAGAATGGAATAACAACCCTTACGAGTATTGAAAGAAAAAAATTCTCTTCATGAATACGAAAGAATAATACCCCTTACCTTAGAAGAAGACTGGATACTGGAATAGTGAAGTAACAAACTTCTCTTCTTCTTTCTCTCTATAATTTCTCTCTATAATAATTGCTCTATAACTTTAGTGAATTGGTGAGAAATGAAGGAAGATTGAGCTTCTATTTATAGGAAAATATAGTTTCGATAATTGCACGTTTTGGGGCTCAAAATATTATAGTATAATACCTTCCTCTTTTTCTTCATTTTTAATTTAGTCCTGCAAGTATTATCAAACTTGCACCACCTCCCCTAATAGTAAATAATGTGAATCAATAGTTTAATCATGTGAATCAATAGTTATAATCATGTGAAAATATGAATTACAGTATAGTACCTTCAACTATACCTCCATTTTTAACTTAGTCATGCATGTATTATCAATCTTGCACCACCTCCCCTAATAGTACAAGAATGTGAATCAATAGTACACACATGTGAACAAATAGTTATAATCATGTAAATTAATAGCAATTAACAGCTCATTTATCCTGTTAAATACCCGATTGGTCAATATAACCTCCAGACATCAATTATTATCGAAATAAATGTCAATTTTCACTAACACTAATAATTCCAACACAATAGAACTATCAATTTCATATTTAATCAACACGAACTTATTCATCATTAATATTATAATTCATAATATTTAACAACCAGATCATTCCCAGGAAAGAGGGGACTTTCTGATAAGGATTTCTCCTTATTGGCGCGCAATTAGGTGACCAAACCTCTCCTTGACAGAACTTCTAGACATTGTCAATATTTTAAATAATAATATGAATAACTTTATCGTCTCAATTATTGATTTAATAATATAACATATTATGCAGATGATACTGTGACAATAATTGAATCAATAATATGAGAAATATGATGCAGCAATTACTATAGCAATAATTGAGTATAACTGAGTGACTTTTCACGTAAGCATCAATAATCAATACCGTGTGTTACTATGCAACCACACGTATTACTGTACTTTTACTACCGGGTGTTTTATGACAACTTGTTTACTTTGAAAAATTTCAAATATCACCCTTAACTTTAAACTTTTATCAATTTAACTATGTACCAAAATAGAAAAATTGAATACTTTTATTTCATAAAATTTGGGATCTCATATTGTTCGTCCGGGAAGGAATCATTGATGGCCTTTTCAGCATCTCCTGAATGCGGGGTGTTTTCCATCCTTGATAAGTGATCTGATACCTGATTTTCTATCCCCTTCTTGTCTTGGATCTCTAGATTGAACTCTTGGAGAAGCAGGACCCACCTTATCAATCTTGGCTTTGCATCTTTCTTTTTAATCAAGTATTTGATTACCGAGTGATTAGTGTAGATGATCACCTTCGTCCCGATGAGGTAGGAACGAAACTTATCAAATGCATAGACTACTGCCAACAACTCCTTCTCAGTGGTAGTATAATTCAGCTGAGCATCAGTTAAAGTTTTGTTGGCATAGTATATTATGTGGAATACCTTATCCCTCCATTGGCCTAGAACCGCCCCTATAGCAAAATCGCTTGCATCACACATTAGCTCAAAAGGGAAGGTCCAGTCAGGGGCTACCACAATAAGATCCGAGACAAGTCTTTCCTTTAATAAATCGAACGCACTCAGGCATGCTTCATCAAATTTGAAAGGCATATCCTTTTCCAATAGCGTACACAGTGGTTTAGTTATCCGTGAGAAGTCCTGGATAAACCTTCTGTAAAAACTAGTGTGCCCAAGGAAACTCTTTATCCCTTTTACTGATGTTGGCGGTGGAAGGTTATTAATGACATTAATTTTTGCCTTGTCAACCTCAATACCGCCAGCAGAAACTCGGTGGCCTAGAATAATGCCCTCCTAAACCATGAAGTGGCACTTCTCCCAATTCAATACTAGGTTAGTCTCAACACATCTATGGAGAACGACAATCAAATTTCTCAGGCAATTATCAAATGAGCTCCCGAATACTGAGAAGTCATCCATGAAGACCTCCAGGGTCTTTTCAACCATGTCGGAGAAAATAGACATCATGCATCGCTGAAATGTAGCAGGAGCGTTGCATAACCCAAAAGACATTTTCTGAAATGCAAATGTCCCATATGGGCATGTGAAAGTAGTTTTCTCCTGATCCTCGGGAGTAATTGATATCTGATTATACCCAGAGTAACAATCCAGCAGACAATAAAATTCATGCCCAGTAAGTTTATCGAGCATCTGATCAATAAATGGAAGAGGAAAGTGATCCTTACAGGTTGATTTGTTTAATTTCCTGTAATCCATACACACCCTCCATCGAGTCACCGTTCTGATTAGAATTAACTCATTTTTTCATTGGGCACTACAGTCATTCTGCCCTTCTTTGGCACACATTGGATAGGACTGACCCAAGGACTATCAGATATGGGGTAGATGATGCATGCATCCATGAATTTTATAATCTCCTTTGAACCACCTCTTTCATGATGGGATTCAACTGCCGCTGATGTTCAATAGACGGCTTAGACCCTTCTTCCAATAAGATTTTGTGCATGTATAGTGTTGGACTAATCCCTTTTATATCAGAAATGGACCACCCCCAGGGCCATTTTGTATTGCTTAAGCACTAGCAATAACTTGTCTTCCCGGATCTCGGTTAAAGAAGTAGAAATTATCACAAGTAAATTGGATGAGTCCCCTAAGTAAGCATACCTCAGGTGATTGGGCAAAGGCTTCAATTCTAAGACAGGGGGTTCTATGATCGATGACTGAGCCTTAGAAGTTGACGCCTCATCATCATTGAGAGACTCAAACTGCCGTTAGAATTATTTGGATCTTTGGGGTTCATCTAGCCACTTGGCACATTCCACATGTGTGGGCTCTTCCGTAGTACTGGCCCCTGTCAATGTAGCTTCTAAGGGATCCGTAATGCAGGTTTCTGAGAACATTTCCCTCACTGAATTGTCAATTGCATTAATCTGGAAGCAGTCCTCAAAAGTATTCAAATATTTCATCGATTTAAAGACATTGAAAGTTACTTCTTGATCCTGAACCCTCATTGTCAACTCCCCTTTCTGTACATCAATTAGGTTCCTCCCCATTGCCAAGAATGGCCTGCCCAATATTATAGGGACTTCCTTATCTTCTTCAAAATCTAGGACAATAAAATCAGCTGAGAAAATGAACTTGTCACCCTTGACAAACATATCCTCTACTATCCCCTTCGGGTACGTAAGAGACCTATCAACCAATTGTAAAGTGACACTAGTAGGTTTGGCTTCATTTAGCCCCAACTTCTTATATATGGACAGAGGCATCAAGTTGATGTTAGCCCCTAGATCACACAATGCCTTGCCAATGAATTGGTCCCCAATAGTGCAAGGAATTGTGAAGCTTCTTGGATCTTTTAGCTTAGACGAAAGCTTATTTTGTAAAATAGCACTACACTCCTCTGTAAGCGCCACTGTTTCATAATCCCCCGTTTTCTGCTTCTTAGATAATATGTCCTTCATAAACTTGACATAACTTGGCATTCCCTGCAATGCCTCCGCAAATGGGATGTTTATGTGAAGCCTCTTGAACACCTCTAGAAATTTGGAGAATTGTTTCTCCTGCTTTTATTTCTGCAGACGCTGGGGGAAAGGCAACTGAGGGAGAGGATGATTGATTTTACTCACTGGAGGGGTTGGTGTTGTAGGGCTAACTTGAGTACTTTCCTTATCCTCAACTTTCTCACTATTCTGCTCCACTACAGGTTCCTTTTCAGTAACTTCATCTTCCACTGGAGAACTCTCTCCACCTTGATCATTAGTAGTTCGCCCGCTTCTGAGTATCACTACTTTGCATTGTTATTTTCCTTCCCGTTGTGGGTTGACATCACTGTCACTAGGCAATGTGCCTTGTGGACGACTATTTAAAGTAGTGGCTAATTGTCCCATCTGTACTTCAAGATTCTGAATGGAGGCTTCTTGATTGTTATTCTTTGTATCATTCTGGGAAATATACCTCGACAAGAGATCTTCCATATTAGGCTTTCTCTTCTATTGAGGTGGTGGATGGTGGAACTGATTTTGAGTGCTCTGCAGCTGTGGAGTGTACTAATTTTGAGATTGAAAACCCAGAGGGTTAGAATAATTCGGCCTGGTGGATGAAGGTTGTGCTTGATTGGGGTTGTTGTTGTTGTTGTTGTTGCCCCAAGAGAAGTTGGGATGATTTCTCAATCCCGGGTGGTAATGAGTGGGAAGATTAGCATTTTGTTGCCCCCCGTAGTTGGAAACAAATTGAACTGACTCGGGGCTTATTGCACACTGATCAGTAGGGTGTCTCCCTTGACATAATTCACATTGGACTACGACACTCTGCACTGATGATGGTCCCATGGTGTCTAGTTGTTTCGTTAGCGCTGCAACCTGAGCCGCTAATGATGTGAACGAGTCATCCTCATATACCCCCACTACTCTTCTGGAGGCTTGCCTATCATTCGGCCATTAATAATTATTGGCCGCCATTGTTTCCACTAGTTCATACCTTGCTGTGAGATGCTTAGGCATAAAGGCCCCTCTAGACGCGGCATCAATACTCGAACGAGTTGATCCGGATAGCCCATTATAAAAGGTCTGGATAGGAAGCCATTCTGGCAATCCATGGTGAGGGCATTTACTCAGAAGATCCTTGAATCGCTCTCACGAGTCGTACAAGGATTCTGATTCAAACTGGACAAAATAAGTGATATCATGCCTGAGCTTGACTATTTTGGCGGGCGGAAAAAACTTTGCCACGAACTTCTATGCTAAGTCAACCCATGTGGTGATGGATCCTGACGGTAATGAATGTAGCCAGCTCTTGGCTTTGTCCCTTAAGGTGAATGGAAACAACCGGAGTCTGATGGCATCGTCAGACACTCCGTTGCATTTAAATGTGTCACAGATCTCCACAAAATTGATTAAGTGATCATTGGGATCATCATTCGGTAGTCCCCCAAACTAAATATTGGTGCACATTTGAATAGCGGGCCTGAGAATGCTCGCCTGGAGATCGTCAATATGAGGCATAACGTACTCCCTCAAAGATTTATGAAGTTCCTCAGCCATTTTAATAGGAGCAGGTATGTCCTCGGATTTTCTCTCCGCAGTCGTCTGTATGTTCTATCAACCTCGGGATCGAGAGGTAATATGTTCCGACCCTTTCGAGGTGGCATACACAATGAAGACTACCTGAAAAAGGGAGTTAAACAGAAGAATCAATTTAAAATAAGATCGTAATGACTTAGTTTTAATATTGAAAAACAATTAATACTAAGTCCCCGGCAACGGCGCCAAAAACTTGTTGGTCGATTTTGTTATTGCTAAATCGCGCGCAAGCATACGCGGTCCACAAGTAATATATGAAAGTTAAGTGTCGAACCCACAAAGACAAAGTCTTAAGAGATAACAATTACTAAGGTAAAGTCGTTACTTATCTTATCTAAACAAGTAAAACAAGATGGTTGGTTAAGCTATGTGATTAAAACTATAAGAATAAGAGAAGTAGTTGTGTTAGGAAGTCAAGATAGGATTACAACTCCCCTAATGCGTCGCCTAATCTCCTAACTCTCCAAATTACAAACGAATCAAGGAATGGTCAACTAAGAACAATAAATACACATAAGCTTCTGTCGAAGGTCAAATGCACACCCCTAGTCAGATAAATCACAATATGCTTATTGGTGAAAATAGCTAGGCCAAGGTCATTAAGATAAGTCTCAAGGTCACACAAGGCAAATAGAGATATGTCTATCCTATTAGCAGTTTATGCACACATTCCATTGACATGGTCATAACAGGTGTTGTTGTATTTAAAGATAGATAATAACATCCATTTGTTAATTTCCATTATTATCAATACCAATTTCTCTATCAAGCAATTAGTCATTAAGTAAGAAATACAACAACCCATTCCAAAATGATTCATTATATAAAATAGGAGAGAAAGTAATTAAGCTAGAAAAAAGGTTACATTGCAATCCTAAAAATGGAGTTAGTTCATATATATGGTACTAACACACATTTTCAATACATTACACATATTCAGTAATACACAAATAAATGGGAGATTTGGAATAAGAAAACCCCTGTTTTGAAGTGTCTTCCTCCAAATCTACTCTTCACTGCATGGCTACTGAGCTTGTGTCGAATGCAATAACTCTTCTTCCTTAAACATAACTTCTTTCTCTTCTAGAATATAATATACTATAATAACTATTCTAGTCTACGCTCTCTGTCTGAGATTTCTCACAGTCTCAGATTTCTATCGCAGGTGGCTAATATTAAGTATATTCATCATCGCTCTCCTTAGGTCATTTAAAGCCTCTTCACTATCTGGACACCGTGCTCGCGCTGCAGCGTGAGCATTAAACTAGCAAGTGGTGCTGCGGTGCTGCGGCGCCACGTGGGCTTCAAAAGACCGGAGGTTGCACTACGGCTCGACTTCATGAAGAGACCTCAGCGCTGCGGCGTGAGGGTGACAAAAGCATGGCATCAAGAGACACAGTAATTGGGCGCCAAGCGTAATCAAGGCCGGGTATGCCAGATCATGCTTAGGGCACCCAACATCAAGGCCGGTACACCTATTTCTAGTAAAGTCCAAGGTAGAGCGGCACCAGAGAGTGGGGTGCTTCAAGATTCTCAAGCGATTGCATGGCCGATTTCTAGTATGTACCAACTTACAATGGCGTTGCATAAGTGGGCTCTAATCAGAACTCTGGTAGCTAGCAAATACACAAGACAACAAAAATGGCCATTGAACCCCTGAAAACTAGAAAAACTCTGTAAAGCCCTGCATGATAGAAATTAAACATAATAACAACATAATATAAGTAAAAGCTAAATAAATGACTGAAAATAGGCATCAACTTAAGCCACAAAGGATTTGATTCGCAGGTATAAATCCAACATATCAGCTGAATAAAGCGAATGATAACGTCGAGGATTTGTCTGCCAGGAAACAACCCCTGATGATGATCAGGTACAATCACCGAAGGATGAAAACTCTAACCCTCCGATCTTCAGGAAATGGCTCAGTCAAAGCCCCACTCATGGTATCTACACTCAAGGGACCAGAACGGACAGTCTAACCCTTGAGCGCTTTGGCCAGGATTCCCAATAAGAATCTGACGACAGTTGGGGAAATGTTAGCCACCAAAGGCACTGGCGCACCTGAAAACTACAATCAAATGATGAATTTCCAATCCATCAGTGTCATCATCACCTTATAATCCAGCAAATGAAGAGACTGGTTTTGGTGAAACCAGCGCTCAGACAAGCCCTGAGATAATTCCAAGGACAATGACCGGGGGGGGGGGTAGAAAAAAAGCCTCGAAGCCCCATGCATGGACTGTGACACCCCCAAATCTGGGTACTTCATTCCTATAAGATTTGGTGTTCACTTTCCTTTCATTCAATTCTAACTACCCAAATATAATAAAATTTAAACTACAAATCTTCCCATTAAAGGGTTACATAACTTAATCAATAAATCTCCCAAGTTATCTTACCTTTAAAACATACATCAAGTGCGGAAAATTAAATAACTACACTACAATAATTAAAACAAATCCTGACATCATAAAAGTCAACAATTTATAAGTCTTCAACACTTGTTCATTTTTCCTTTCCCTTTGCTAGTAGTAAGTTCATCAACCTTCTCAACTTTAGCTACACTGATTTTATATACAAGAGTGAGCAAAACAAATGCTCACTTGAAATGACAATGAATAATATCAACATAATAACTGTCAATGAACATGCTCAATAGAACTGAATAATATTCTCTTTCAATGATAATCAAGAACTGAAAATAGAATTTAGAATGTATCTGAGGGTCACAAGACCATGAACTATGTCCAAGGTTATAAGTATTCTTTCAACTTAAACCTAAACAGTCATAAGACTGTAGGGACTCACCCGTACTTAGGGTGATTAGCCCTTTGTACCATGTATTGTGCACAAACATCTAAACGCTTCGCGTAATAATCCCCCATAATAGGGTGGTTCTTCTCAGTTTTAGAATACAAGCTTGCACCAAAGTAAGTTTGGTTTGGATAAGCTTCAAGGGTAATTTAGAGTTCAACGAACATTAACTAAGGATTAGTTGAATCACAAGTGTAATAACACTATGCTATGAAATAATCGTGAGTCATAAGCGAAATCAACATTATACATCAAAATCATATTTTAGAAATGAACTAGAAAGCATAGGCATGAAATATTATAACAAACCTTGCTTGAACAATAATAAGTTAAGGCTATAATCTTACTCAATAAAAGAAGTGAGTTAATGAACGTGCATGATTAATAACTAGTTGAGGAATAAAACTTTCGCAACACAAGAATAACAAAATTTAGGAACTTGCATAATAAGGAACAAAATAAAGATAGGAACCCTTCTCAAAGTAAGAGTTTGGTTGAAGAGTTTGCATGAACATAATCAAGTTAGAATAGATATGTATATAAGAAAGGTTAGGAACTTGCTCAATGTATCAATAAGGTTTAAGCACTTGGACAATCGTAAAAGTAGAGTTAGAGAACTTGCCTCGTGCATAGGTTAAACAATCATTACTCGTGTTCACCACAACTCCTACACATACCATATGTATTAACAATACTCATTAGTTACACTATTAACTTCATGAGTTTAGTTCCCACTTTTAGTATATCTCACTAACTAAGTTTAAGTTTAAACAACATCATATCTTTTCATGAGCATCACATTTTAGCTCTATTACAACTAATTAAATTATCATGCCATTGGACCATATACACATTAACAACTTGATACAACATCATATCTTTAGATTAGGTTATACTAACACACAAAGGATTACACTTGCATTCGTGCATCCCGACGCCTCCGATTGCCTTTGAGTGCACAACAGTCCTAAATATAGCCATTTGGACCCCTAATAACGACATCAAATTGAAACACTTAAAGAAAAAAAAGTTGTAGGTCTACTCATTCTCGTTCCGGATAATCTTGAATCGTATCAATCGGAGTTTGTATGAAAAAGTTATGCCCATTTTACTAAACCATGTTCGGTCAGATTCTTTTAACATTTGTAAGTCAGTCTTCCGCCCCCCCCCCCACCCCGCCTCACCGGGGTGAGGGTATTGTAATATAATAGCCCACTGCTGGAGCAGGTCAAAAATGCACTGGTACGCCTGTCGGGGCGGGGGTACCCAGTATTAGCTTCTGCAATTCGCGAACAAACATTGCGGAAAGCCAAATTAGGCCTAAAAACTCATTTCTAACAACCATTCCGACTTACCCAAGTTGTTATATATTTACAGAAACATAAACTAATGTTTCTAACCACATAAACAACATAAACATCAAAATTAAAACCTTTAATTTCACTATTTCTATTATTTCTTCTTCTTTTGACATTCATAGCGAAATTCCTCAATGTGAATTCGTTTTACAACCAAAATCGTTCGTTTAACTCATAATGTTTTTGTTTCTTCATGTATTTTAATAATCAACCAACAATTACTAGTTTATTACATGAATTGAACATCAATTTTAATTCTAAAGTAAGCCATATCACACATATATATATCACTATAATTCAATTTCTTCACTACTAACATAATTTCATAAAATTAATTACTCTAAACCATGAATGAATGATATAAAACAGTTTATAATCATCTACTAACACATAATAACTCTTAATTTTCACAATTATTCATAAAACATCAATCACAAAGAACTTTTGACAACATAAAACAAAACCTTAAAAGATAGGATTATATATTTGTTAGAAGATGATTACAGAACTTTTGGTTACTACTCCTTGTTCTTGAAAAACTTCTTCTCACAAATTTCTCCTTCAAACTCTCTCTAGAACTTTCTCTTTTCTCTCTTTTTTCTCTCTCTGTTTTCTTCTGTTCTTTCTTAGGCTTAAGCCAACACTTAACGTAAAACAAAAACAGACGCTAATGTAAAAATAAAATTGACGTATAATAATAAGGCTACTAAATTCATATCAGTTATTTTTATTTTAAATTTAAAAGCCATAAGGCCTTGTTTGGCAAAACCAATTAAAATAATGACTTAATCATTCCTTAAGCATTCTTTGGCAAAACAAAATTAAAATAAGAATTTTAAAAGCTCTAAGGCTTTGTTTGGTAAAACCAAATTAAAACTCTTTTAATTTATTTTCATAACTCAATTATAATATATTTTATTATCCCACTTAATTTAAATAAATTCCCAATTCAAATTTAATTAATTAAAACTAACAATTTATTAAATTAATTTGCCACATAACCTAGTTACCACAAAATTATAATTTCCATTATAATTTTATTTAATAAATTAATACATCAATTTAATTACTAAATTAAATTAAAACAACATTATAGAATTAAGTTAATCCTTATCAACTCTCTTATTTAATTATTAAATTAAATTTGAATATTATCTCATAAATTTAATTCATCACTCTTTTATTTTAATTAACTTCAAAATACCAAATTACCAATTATCAACTTAATTAACATATTACCTTAAATAAGTTAATTCCCACAACCCATAAATTATTTATTTAATAATAAACACATAAATTAAAATATTTATTTAATTTAATAAATATTTGAAATTACAAAAAAAATTCTAAATTGTTACATCCTTCCCTCCTTACAAGGATTCTGTCCCCAGAATCATAACTCAAATAACTCATTCGTCACATTCTTTCCTCCTTACAAAGATTCTGTCTCCAGAATCAAAGACGTAGATTAAACAAATAACTGAGGATAGTTCTTCATCATTTTACCTTCGAGTTCCCACATAGCTTCTTCGGCAATGTGGTTCCTCCATATCACCTTCACGGAAGGTATCACTTTATTCCTGAGCACTTGCTCTTTCTTGTCAACTATCTGGATAGGAATTTCCTCATAAGACAAGTCCTTATCGAACTGTAATGATTCATACTCAATCACATGCATGTAATCAGGTTTATACAGTCGTAGCACCGATACATGAAAGATATTGTGAACATGTTCTAATTCTAGAGGTAGAGCTACCTCGTAAGCCACTTCACCTACTCTTCGAAGTACCTCAAAGGGTCCAATAAACCTTGGGCTTAGCTTTCCTTTCTTACTAAACCGGATTTTCCCCTTCCACTTAGAAAATTTTAGGAAAAAGAAATTTCCTACTTCAAATGAGCAATCTTGTCTGTGTTGATTAGCATACTTTTTTTGTCTGTCTTGAGCCACTACCATTATTGCCCTGATGAGTTTGACAACCTCAGCAGTCTGCTATACCAGTTCCGGTCCTAAAAGTTGATGTTCACCAATTTCATCTTAGCATAGTGGAGTTCTGCACTTCCTGCCGTACAATGCTTCGTAAGGCGGCATGCCAATGCTTGCATGGTAACTGTTGTTGTTGGCAAATTCTGCCAGTGGTAAGTGATCTTCCAAGTTCCCTTTGAAATCCATGATGCACGGTCTAAGCATATCTTCCAATGTCTGGATTTTTCGTTCGCTTTGGTCGTCTGCTTGAGGATGGTATGCCGTACTCATTCTTAATTGTGTTCCCATGCATTTTTATAGTCTATTCCAGAAATTTGATGAGAATCTCAAATCTCTGTCTAACACAATTGACACTGAAACTCCATGTCTCGAAATGTTCTCCTTAATGTACAACTTTACCAACTGATCAAGATTAAATCTAATCTTTATTGGCAAAAAGTGTGCTGATTTCGTCAGTTTATTCACTATCACCCAAATCGCATCGTATCCTTTCTGATTAGTTGAAAGACCTACCATAAAATCCATTGTGATATGCTCCTACTTCCATTCCGATATTTCCAACGGTTGAAGTAATCCGCTTGGTCTCTGATACTCGACCTTGACTCTTTAACACGTCAAGCATTTTGTGACACATTCTGTAACATCTCATTTCATATTTGGGCACCAAAAATGCCGTCGTAAATCTTGATACATCTTTGCACTTCCCGGATGATTGGAATATCTTTAGTTATGAGCTTCAGTTAAGATTTCGTCTTTAATATCCGGTACTGCTGGAACCCAAATTCTTCCTTCAAACCTTGGTAGTCCTTTGACATTGATCTTGAACTTTATCTCACTACCTTCGAACATTCTTTCTTTGATTTTCTCACATTCTTCATCTTGAAATTGAGCATTCTTCACTTTTTCCACTAAGGTTGGACTAGCTTCCATCTAGAACAATCTTTCATCAGATTCTTTTGGAAATTTTATTTCCAGCTCTAGTCTTGCCATTGCTGAAATAAGCTCCTCCTGGGTAGTTAACAACATCAACTTCTCTCGACCCTTTCTACTTAAGGCATTGGCAACCACATTTGCTTTACCTAGATGATAAAAGATCTCACAATCATAATCTTTTATCAATTCCAACCATCTCCTTTGACACATATTTAGATCCTTCTGTGTGAAAATATATTTCAGACTTTTATGGTCTGTGTATATCTCATATTTCTCCCCATAGAGATAATGTCTCCATATCTTCAGAGCAAATACTACCGCAACCAACTCTAAATCATGAGTCAAGTATCCTTTCTCATAGTCCTTCAGTTACCTTTATGCATACGCAATGACTTTGTCATTTTGCATAAGCACACAGCCTAGTCCTTTATGTGATGCATCACTACACACCACAAAGTTTCTTGTATTATCCGGTAATGATAACACATGTTCCATGCTAAGCTTCTTCTTCAAGTCGTAAAACTCTCTTCACACTTTTCCATCCAAACAAATTTTATAGATTTCCTTGTCAAATTCGTTAACGGAGTGGCAATCTAGGAAAAGTCCTGAATAAACCGTCTGTAGTAGCCTGCCAATCCCATAAAACTTCTCACATCTGATGGAGTCCTTGGTTGTTCCCAATTTATTACAGCTTCAACATTTGATGGATCCACTGAAATCCCATCTTTGTCAATCACATGCTCAAGAAATTGTACATGTTCTAGCCAAAATTCACACTTAGAGAATTTCATGTACAACCTTTCCTTTCTTAGTGTCTCCAACATCAAACGTAAATGTTCCACGTGTTCCTCTTGAGATTTGGAGTACACCAGAATATCATCAATGAATACCACCATAAACTTATCCAAAAATGGTTTAAACACCCTGTTCATCAAATCCATGAATGTTGCAGGGGCATTAGTCAAACCAAAAGATATTACCCAAAACTCGTAATGTCTATACCGAGTTCTGAATGCCGTCTTAGGTACATCCTCCTTCCTTACCTTTAATTGATGATACCAACTTCTCAAATCTATCTTAGAGAAGTACTTGGCTCCTTTCAATTGATCAAATAAGTCATCTATTCTTGGCAACAAATATTTATTCTTAATAGTGACTTTGTTTAACTCCCTATAATCAATGCAAAGACGCATTGAACCATCTTTTTTCTTCACGAATAATATCGACGCTCCCCATGGTGACACACCAGGCTGAATGTATTTCTTGTCTAGCAGTTCTTGCAATTGTACCATCAATTCCTTCATTTCTACCAGAGCCATCCTGTACGGGGCCTTCGATATCGGAGCAATTCCTGGCGCTAAATCGATAACAAACTCAATCTCTCTGTCAGGCGAAAGTCTTGGTAAATACTCTAGAAACACGTTCGTAAAATCTCTAACAACCGGTATCTCTTCTAATTTCACACCCTTCTTTTGAGTATCAACTATGTAAGCTAAGTACCCTACACAGCCTTGACTCAATAACTTCTTGGCTTACATAATCGTCAGACATCTCGTTTGTCTAGGCGACTTGCTATCGTAGAAAACTACCTTTGACGGAGTCATAAGGTTTACGCTTTTCTTTTGGCAATCAATTATCGCTCCATAATTAAATAGCCAATCCATTCCCAATATAACATCAAACTCTCCAAGTTTTGTCGAGATTAAATCTACTTTTATAACATTTCCCTTAATATTCACCCTATAATTCTTGTATATGAACTTAACAGGGATCACCTCCCTATTCATAATTTCTATGTTTAAAGGGAAATTCAACTCTTCACTAGGCAATTCTAACCTCTTAGCAAATTCATCAGATATAAACGAGCAAATAGCACCCGAATCAAATAATACATATGCATTTATATTATTGATTAGGATAATACCTGACACAACATCTTTTGATTACACAGCATCCTGCACAGTCATGTTGAAGGTTCTGGCTGTGGGTCTGTTTGATGATGTTGGTCCAACAATAGCCAATGTACCTCCACTGCTACCTCCCTTGCTTCCAGTTGCCTCTCCAGCTTTCTTTTTAGGGCACTCGTGAGCAAAATCATCCTTTAACCCACATGTGTAACAAACATTCTTCTTAGGTTGATGGCAATTCAGAGCAATGTGACCCTCCTTAACACAGTTGAAGCACACTCGCTTACCCCTTAAGCACATGCCAATGTGATTTTTTCCACATGTAGCACACGCTTCAAACTTCCTTTTCTGCTGGCTACTATGTTGACTTCCAGCACTATCTCCAACATTCACATTCCACTTCCTCTTCGAATTATTGTTATTCCCACCACTACTACCACCATTCTTTCCTTCACTCTCATTCTTCTTCTTTCTCTGTTTCTGATTGTACTTCATCACAGCCTCACCTTAACCCTCAGCAATAATCACCTTCTTGAGCACCACTGCAAACGTCTTCAATTGAAACATGGAGACTCTACTGTATAAACAGGGCTTCAGTCCCTGTTTAAATCTCTTCGCCTTGTGCTCAATTGAGTTAACTTGATATGGCACAAACCTCGCCAACTCATTGAACCTTGATGCAAACTTTGGTATTGTCATTGTGCCCTGCTTCAGCTTTAAAACTGCACCTCCATTAGATTTTGCGAACTCTTTGCGAAACAGGTTTCGAAAAATATTTCCTTGAACATACCCCAAGTCATCACTCCTTGACCTCCTCGGGTTTTATTGGCTTTCCATCAATAACTAGCCTCCGCTTTCAACATAAAGGTTGCAAAAGCAGTCTTCTGGTCCTCACCGACTCTAGCAATATCAAAAACATTTTCTATTTCCATGATCCAGGTCTGTGCCTCAGCTGGATTCATGGACCCACGGAATTCTGGTAGTTCAACCGCCTTGAAATCTTTGAAGGTCGCAACTTGATTCTATGGTTGATTCTGCAGCGCTCTTGTGAGTAACGTCACCAACTGCTGAACTAAGTTAGCATCAACATTGTTGTTATTGGTAGATCCCTCAGGGTTTCTTTGTCGTGGTTGACGTCTTGGAGGCATTTTCTATTAAAATACATTTATTAAATTATTAATCAATCTCTTAAGTATTTTCTACTTAACTTGCACATCATAAAAGATCATCACATAACATATAACATCTTGAATAAATATTAACATTTTATTCATTCATAATCTTTAAAGAAAACATAGGAATGATAGCATCCCTGCTATCTACATCACTTTCCTGAACTTATAAAGTTTCAGGATAACATCATCATCATATGCCATCAGTTACATAATACTTGGGATTTACATCTTTTTTACTGATTAATCACACAACAGTTACATTATTTACGATGACCTGCTAAAATGCTGCATAGCCTTACGACGCTCTTCTTCTATAATACAGAACATTGTTCTGCGATCTAACATGTACCGTGGCAGCGTCTTGAACTAAATTGGATAATACATGACTCGGTCTTGAGCTCAGTTTATCACGGTGTTGAAAATGCCATTCATCTCATCCATCTTGATCTTCTTTGCTTGTACTTCCCCCTTTACTACTCCTGTACACTGAGAAGCTTCCTTGTACGCGTCTTCAACTCTTGCTCTCTTGGCGGATTCTTCTTTCACTTTATCCTTCAGCTTCGCAATCTCCTCCGTCAGCTGCTCATTCTCCCCCTCAGTGTGAATTAGCTTCCATTTAACATTACTCAGATGCTCGTCAAGATCCCTGATCTCATCGTCCTTCTGTGCCATCGAAGTCTGATGGTCAGCTACTAGCTCCTCCAACTCCTCGACTCTATCCTGAAGCTCAATATTGTGGTCGTATAATTCGTCGTACATATGAACTGTGATAGAGTTTGGAGGAAACTCTTCCTCCTCCTCATCCTCATCCGTCTGTGGTAACTCAACGGGGTCTTCCTCATCTGTTTCTACCACATCCTCCTCATCAAGTATGCCCTCCTGTGCCAACTCCGGGGCATGACCAACCAGTGTTTCCAATGGAGATGACTCCTTTGGCACCAATTATTCCCAGACTACCTAAATATCTCGAGGCTTCTCCTCTCTAGGCATCTGAGGTCCCTCCTCTCTAGCCAGACTGGATTCTCCCACATTAGCCATCTTGACAACAAAAATTTTAATTTTTTAATTACTAATCGTCACTATTCAACACTCACGAGCACATAGGTTGTAACCACATAAGCACATAAAGTGTTTTATTATTTCTTTCTTAAAACTCAATAAGAAATTATCACTACTATCTTTTTAATCTTCTATAAGGTTACTTCCTAAGGTTTTTCCCCACCTAAGGTTCATAACTTAAAGCTTTGATACCAACTTGTGACACCCCCAAATCTGGGTACTTCATTCCCATAAGATTTGTTGTTCACTTTCCATTCATTCAATTATAACTATCCAAATATAATAAAATTTAAGCAAAAAATCTTCCCATTAAAGGGTTACATAACTTAATCAATAAATCTCCCAGGTTATCTAACCTTTAAAACATACATCAAGTGCGGAAAATTAAATAATTACATCACAATAATTAAAACAAAGTCTGACATCATAAAAGTTAATAATTTACAAGTATTCAACACTTGTTCATTTTTCCTTTCCCTTTGCTAGTAGTAGGTTCATTAACCTTCTCAACTTTAGCTGCACTGATTTTATATACAAGAGTGAGCAAAACAAATGCTCATATGAAATGACAATGAATAATATCAACATAATAACTATCAATGAACAGGCTCAATAGAACTGAATAATATTCTCTTTCAATGATAATCAAGAACTGAAAATAGAATTTAGAATATATCTGATGGTCAAAAGACCATGAACTATGTCCAAGGTTTTAAGTATTCTTTCAACTTAAACCTAAACAGTCATAAGATTATAGGGACTCCCCCATACTTAGGGTGACCAACCCTTCGTACCATGTATTTTGTACAAACATCTAAATGCTTCGCGTAATAATCCCCCATAATAGGGTTGTTCTTCTCAGTTTTAGAATACAAGTCCACACCAAAGTAAGTTGGGTTTGGATAAGCTTCAAGGGTAATTTAGAGTTCAACGAACATCAACTAAGGATTAGTTGAATCACAAGTGTAATAACACTATGCTATGAAATAATCGTGAGTTATAAGCACAATCAACATTATACATCGAAATCATATTTTAGAAATGAACTAGAAAGCATAGGCAAGGAATATTATAACAAACCTTTCTTGAACAATAATAAGCTAATGCTATAATCTTACTCAATAAAAGAAGTGAGTTAATGAACGTGCATGATTAATAACTAGTTGAGGAATAAAACTTTCTCAACAAAAGAATAGCATAATTTAGGAACTTGCATAATAAGGAACAAAATAAAGATAGGAACCCTTCTCAAAGTAATAGTTTGGTTGAAGAGTTCGCATGAACAAAATCAAGTTAGAACAGATATATAAGAAAGGTCAGGAACTTTCTCAATCTATCAATAAGGTTTAAGCACTTGCACAATCGTAAAAGTAGAGTTAGAGAACTTGCCTCGTGCGTAGGTTAAACAATCACTACTCGCGTTCACCACAAGTCCTACACATACCATATGTATTGACAATACTAATTAGTTACACTATTAACTTCATGAGTTTAGTTCCCACTTTTAGTATAGCTCACTAACTTAGTTTAAGTTTAAACAACATCGCATCTTTTTATGAGCATCACATTTTAGCTCTATTACAACTAATTAAATTATCATGCCATTGCACCATATACACATTAACAGCTTGATACAACATCCTATTACATGTTCAAAATGTTATCATGCTCTTTAGATTAGGTTATACTAACACACAAAGGATTGCACTTGCATTCGTGCATCCCGACTCCCTCCGATTTCCTCCGAGTGCACAATAGTCCTAAAGATGGCCATTTTTACTCATAATAACGACATCTAATTGAAAAAATTAAAGAACAAAAGTTGTAGGTCTACTCGTCCTAGTTCCGGATCATCTTGAATTGTATCAATTGGAGTTCGTATGAAAACGTTATTCCCATTTTAATAAAACATGTTCGGTCAAATTTTCTTAACATTTGTAAGTCATCCTACCCACCCGCTGGGGCAAGGGTTTTGCACTATAATAGCCCACTGGGGCGGGCCCCTGGCTGGGGCGGTTCAAAAATTTATTGGTACGCCCTCTGGGGCGGGGGTACCCAGTATTAGCTTCTGCAGTTCGCAAACAAACACTATAGAAAGCCAAATTAGGCCTAAAAACCCCTTTCTAACAACCATTCCAACTTACCAAAGTTATAATATGTTTACAGAAACATAAACTAATGTTTCTAACACGTTTTTAACCACATAAACAACATAAACATCAAAATTAAAACCTTTAATTTTACTATTTCTATTATTTCTTCTTCTTTTGACATTCATAGCGAAATTCATCACTGTGAATTCGTTTTACAACTAAAATAGTTTGTTTAACTCATAATGTTTTCGTTTCTTTATGTATTTTCACAATCAACCAACAATTACTAGTTTATTACATGAATTGAACGTCAATTTTAATTCTAAAGTAAGCCATATCACATATATATCATTATAATTCAATTTCTTCACTACTAGAATAATTTCATAAAATTAATTACTCTAAACCATGAATGAATGATATAAAACAGTTTATAATCATCTATTAACACATAATAACTCCTAATTTCCACAATTATTCATAAAACATCAATCACAGAGAACTTTTGATAACATAAAATAAAACCTTAAAAGATAGGATTGTACATTTGTTAGAAGATGATTATAGAACTTTTGATTACTACTCCTTCTTGTTCTTGAAAAACTTCTTCTCACAAATTTCTCCTTCAAACACTCTCTAGAACTTTCTCTTTTCTCTCTGTTTTCTTCTGTTCTTTCTTAGGCTTAAGCCAACACTTAATGTAAAGCTAAAATAGACGCTAACGTAAAAATAAAATTGACGTATAATAATAAGGCTACTAAATACATATCAGTTATTTTTATTTTAAATTTAAAAGCCATAAGGCCTTGTTTGGCAAAACCAATTAAAATAATGACTTAATCATTCCTTGAGCCTTCTTTAGCAAAACAAGATTAAAATAAGAATTTCAAAAGCTCTAAGACTTTGTTTGGTAAAACCAAATTAAAACTCTTTTAATTTATTTTCATAACTCATTTATAATATATTTTATTATCCCACTTAATTTAAATAAATTCTCATATTCAAATTTAATTAATTAAAACTAACAACAACTTATTAAATTAATTTGCCACCCAGCTACCATAAAATTATAATTTCCATTATAATTTTATTTAATAAATTAATACATCACTTTAATTACTAAATTAAATTAAAACAACATTATAGCAATTAAGTTAATCCTTATCAACTCTCTAATTTAATTATTAAATTAAATTAGAATATTATCTCATAAAATTTAATTCATCATTCTTTTATTTTAATTAACTTCAAAATACCAAATTACTAATTATCAACTTAATTAACATATTACCTTAATTAAGTTAATTCCCACAACCCATAAATTATTTATTTAACAATAAACACATA
This sequence comes from Panax quinquefolius, assembly GCA_020205615.1. Classification (NCBI taxonomy): domain Eukaryota; kingdom Viridiplantae; phylum Streptophyta; class Magnoliopsida; order Apiales; family Araliaceae; genus Panax; species Panax quinquefolius. Next base: position 47,283,312 of record CM035168.1, on the reverse strand, counting down.
AATTAAAATATTTATTTAATTCAATAAATATTAGAAATTACAAATAAAATTCTAAATTGTTACATCCTTCTCTCCTTACAAGGATTATGTCTCTAGAATCACAACTCAAATAAATCATTCGTCACATGGACCATCTCCTAGTACTCTGGATGAAGATTCTGGTACAGAGAATTTATGCTAAACTAGTTCCCTCTGGGCCACATAAAGCTAGGAACCTGCATCAGATTGCAAATGAAGATTAGAACCCTTACCCCCACTAATGAAAATGAAGATGGAAACATCTATTGTGACACCCCCAAATCCGGGCACCTCAATCCCACAAATTTGGTGTTCACTGTCCAATTAAATCATAACTAACTACCTATAAACAAAGGATATAATTAAACTCAAAAGCTTAAATAATCAATCTCCCATTAAAGGGTTACATAATCTAAAATAAATTCCAGGTCATCTAACCTTTATTACAATCATCAGCGGAAAATTAAAACATGATCATAAATAAATCTATTACAAAAGCTTCATAAATAAAAGATAAATTAAACATTGTCGGCAAATCAAGCACTTTGTCCTTGCCCTTGCTTGTAGAAAGCTCTTCAAACTTCTTAACTTCATCTGCACTGTTTTGTGCAAAAGTGAACAAACAATTGCCCACAAGAAGGATAATATACAATAACGTTTTATGAATGTCAATTAACTGAGCTTTCAATGTTAAAGTATTCTTACCGGAACAATAAACTTTAATTCAACAACTATGAGTTCAAAGGAATAATGAACATTTAAGTTAACAATAGATAACAACATCAAAGAATACACTGAGGGTCACAAGACCACGAACTATACTCTAGGTTTTCAAGTATTTTTACTTTAACCTTTAACAGTCTAAAAGACTATAATCATCATCTTTGGCCTAGGTTCACATGAACTTTAATTCAACAACTATGAGTTCAAAGGAATAATGAACGTTTAAGTTGACAATAGATAACAACATCAAAGAATACACTGAGGGTCACAAGACCACGAACTATACTCTAGGTTTTCAAGTATTTCTACTTTAACCTTTAACAGTCTAAAAGACTATAATCATCATCTTTGTCCTAGGTTAACAGGTGTTTCTATCAGAAACCTTTAACAGATCTAAACGACTATATGGACCATCATCCCGCACTCTGTAATCACCCTTTGTACTTTATGTATTATGCAACCATTTTAATGCTATTAGTAGCTCTAAAAATAATCCCCGATATAGGTTGTTCATCTCAACTTAGATTATCGTGTTCCAACCAAAGGAAGTTTGGTTGGGAATTAGCTTCAAAAGAAGTCTAGATTTTTAGAACGCTCATCAACCAAGTACTGGTTGAATCAGATAGGAATCAATAACTATTCAAGGGTTTGATTATAATATCTTCATGAACAAGGTGTATCGATGAATTAAAATTATCAGTTATACTAATGATCCTAATAAATCATCGCTTATAAATATTTATTTTTTTATTTTATTTATATTATTATAATTCACATATTAAAAATCCAAAAGCCATAAGGCTTTGTTTGGCAAAAAGTCTTTAAAATATAAAGACTTAATATTTTAAGCCTTGTTTGGGTTAAATCAATTTAAAACTACCTTAATTATTTTAATAAATAATTTAGTTTATAATTTATAATTATAATTACATCTTATTATTTGGATTCCTATATCCACATTAACCAAATAAATTAATTATACAAACTATATTTTAAATAAATATTCCACTTAAACAATTATCACAAAATTATAATTTTATTTAATTATTTAATATACCACTTTAAATTATTAAATTGAAACAATAATATAACATCTCATGTTATATTGCAACTCTCTAAACTATAAATTAATCTAATTTAGAATATTATCTAATAAATTTAATTCATAAATATTTACTAAAAACAACCACATCAATGTCAGTTAAAATAATTATTTAATTTAATAAATATTTTGAATTACAAATTATAAAATCTTGGATTGTTACATCCTTCCCTCCTTATAAGGATTTTGTCCCCAGAATCACAACTCAAACAATCAAATCGTCACATTCTTCCCTTCTTACAAAGATTCTGTCTCCAGAATCAAAGACACAGACTAAACAAATAACTCAAGGTAATTCTTTATTATTTCAGCTTCGAGTTCCCACATAGTCACTTTGACATTGTGGTTCCTCTATATCACCTTCACAGAAGGTATAATCTCATTCCTGAACATTTGTTCTTTTCTGTCGACTATCTGAACATTAATTTCCTAGTAGGACAACTATAACGATTCGTACTTGATCAAATGATTGCAATCGGGCATGTTCGATCATATCACCGAAACATAAAAAAAATATTGCGAATGCGCTCTGACTGTAGAGGTAAATCTACCTCAAAACCATCTTTTCACTTCATCAATGCTTCCTATACTATAACCGATTTATAGCCAATATAGTTCGTCAAACTTACCACACTTTGGAAATTCAGGAACTTGCCATAATCATATGAGTTTAGGAACTTATCCTAGTCAGACCATAGGCATCCATTCACTGAGGGGTTCAAAACATACAATATGATTATGAGTCACGAACTTACCATATACTTTAGTTTTAAGAACCGAACCTAATCCTAATATCATCTAACTATCAAATTTATACATTAGAAAAGAATCACCTTTCCACCACATATATATGGATAGCGCGATACCGATATTCCAATGATTATCAATGATAAACCAAGTATATGCACAAAACCTCTGCCCATACAATGATTTGTACAACTTAGTTTCCATATGAGTCCTCAATTGAAATCCCACCTAGCATTACCTTACTCTTAACTTATTCTTAACTTTCTCATAACTCGCTCAATGCGGACTCCTCGTATGACATTAACGAAAACTTCTCATGCGCTTAGCACACCTTCCGATGTCGGGATTTCCTTTTATTTTGGCAATCGATTTGTAGACGATATGACATACTTATTTCTAATTGCGTTCCACACGCTCATACAAACCTTTCTGAAAATTCGATGTAAATCGTGAATCTCGGTTCAACACAATTGACACTGAAACATCGTGCCTTGAAAAAACTTCTTTAACATATAACTTCGTACACTGATCGATAGATAATATGCTAAATAAAATCTATCACCATATCTTGCCACCAATAGTATTATCGAAGGCAATATATAAATTTCATGCTCCCAAGTTGATTCAATATATAAATTTTATGCAAAACTTCATTTTCAATTCATGATATTAGCGAAACCTAGTTTCTTCTTCTACTTTCAACTATCCTTCAGTATCGATTTTGAATTTGACACCCTTATCTTAGAGCTACTTTTCCTTTACTCTGTCCAGCAAAGCTGTATGGTTTTCCATCCGAACAACTTTTTTTTTTATTTATATATATATATATATATATATATATATATATATATCTTACCTCATACCACCACCTAGTTATTTCTATTATGAACCCATCTTGCATAGTTAATAAAAATAACTCCAACCCTTTTTCTTAAGACGTCGGCAATCACGTTCGTTTAGGATTTTGCAGTCATAATCCTTGAACAACTTCAACTATCACTCGAAACACATTCTTAAATACTCATGTGAGAGAATATACTTTAGACACTTATAGTCTGTTTATATCTCACATTACTTTCCAAAATAACACCTCTAAACCCTCAGGGCAACCACTACTACCTCTAACTCTAGATCGTGAGTCAGATGCCCTTCACATAAAAATTTTAACTTACGCGATACATATAAGATGACCTTGTCATTTCGCCTACCCACACAGCCTCATATATTGTATAATGCATCGCTATACAACATAAAATTTCCTAAACTATCTCGTAGAGACATCACAGGTGCAACTAAAAGAATAAAACACTACCTTTGACTTCCTCAGAGTCTCATAAATCAATTCGGGAATAAATCCATTGTCACCACGTGGCCTTTAATACCAATATGGAAATTCTAATCATCCACATAAAAGAAATTATTATTCACACTTTCTATATTTAAGGAATAGTCTAACTCTTCCCGAAGCGAACCTAGTTTCTAAGCAAATTCATCAGGCATAAATTAACAAGTGGCACTTGAATTAAATAACACACAGTTATACAAATAACTGATCGGAACCATACCTTGCATTGCGCCCTGCATCGCCATGTTGGATGATTATTCGGTTGGTCGACTCGGCAAAGCTGACTCTACAATAACCAGCTTACCACTACCCCCCTTGCTTCCACTTTCTTTTCTTGCAGCTTTCTTTAATCACCCTCGAGCTAAGTGCTCATTTGATCCACACGTGAAACAGGCTCCCTTCCTCGGTCTTGAACATTTTGGTGCAATGTGACCCTTCGAGCCGCACTTAAAGCACACCCTTTTTCCATTCAAACAAACACCTACATGTTTCTTTTCGCAGTTGCTACACGCTTCCACCTTCTTCTTTTCCTTTCCTTGCTGATTTTCATCGTCAATATCGTTGTTCCACTTTCTTTTCCAAGCGTTACCAGTATGGCTATCACCCACCTTATCATCTTCACTCTTCTTTCCCTTTTTCTTTTGATTGTATGTCAGCGTATTACCTTCCCCGTCTACATCAATTGTTCTTTCCAGCCCTGTTGTGAACGAATTTGATTGGAACATCTAGATTTGATTATATAGCAAGAAATTCAGTTGATGTACCAGTGCTCCTACCAGAAAATTCACCAATTGTGGCACTGGATTTGCGTTAGCTTCCCTATTGTATGCATATTCCTTGGGTATCTGTTAACATTGTTATCTTCTTCTAGGCTGCATCTTACTGTTTAAAACTCGAACTATTAGATCATCGTTCATCCACACATTAAAATTTTCAAACTTATCTCAACCACTTTTAAACAACACATAATATATCTTAATAAACAATGATGTATTTATTCATTTATTACATCACCACATCACAAAATTGCTTCACTGCTATTTATATTATTTATCTTGTAATAATAAAATTTTAGGATCACTTGATGATCCATCACATACCAAAGATAAATCTCAACCTATACATAATATAGAATACTTAATTCTAAGTTCCATCATTCGTTTGGTCTTCTTCAACTTGTCTTCAACACGATCTACGCATTTAGAAGCCTTCACCCATGCGTCTTCAGCTCTCGCATGCTTTGCTGACTTCTTTCCCCAGTCATTCCTGCACAATCTCATTCCCAGCTAATAACTATCCTCTTTAATATTCCGACTGAGCCAATATACGCTCTATATCTGCAAGTTGTACAGTAAGGTCTTGAGTTGCTGCATCTTCTTGTGCTAACATGGCTTGGTACTTTACGGCTAGACCTTCTAATTTCTCGACCTTCTTTTATAACTCAATGTTATGACCATACACCTCATTGGAGGAATTCCCCCTCCTCGTTCTCATCCTTTACCTCTATCACCCCAAATTTATACTCTCGTTCAAACTCAAGCCTATACCCAATGTCTACAACAGAAATCAACGGGTATGGCTTTCCCAATACAAACCAAACTCGGATTATATGAACTTTTTAGGGATCCTAATCCCTATCTTCCTTCATCAGTCATTCCGACAACAAAGTTTTAACAACCCACAACTTAATGTGTATAATACTTGCTACTCCTAAGTACTTGCGAGCACATAAGTCATTAACACATAAAGTATTTTATCATTTTATCTTCAATGAATTTCCTTAATTCATTCCTTAGAACTCGATAAGAGTTTATCACCTCTATATTTTCGATATCCTAGAAGATTATAGCCTAAGGTTTTCCCACCTAAGGTTCATAACCTAAAGCTTTGATACCAACTTGTGACACCCCCAAATTCGGGCACCTCAATCTCACAGATTTGGTGTTCACTGTCCAATTAAATCATAACTAACTACTCATAAACAAAGGATATAATTAAACTCAAAAGCTTAAACAATCAATCTCCCATTAAAGGGTTACATAATCTAAACTAAATCCTAGGTCATCTAACCTTTATTACAATCATCAGCGGAAAATTAAAACATGATCATAAATAAATCTATTACATAAGCTTCATAAATAAAAGATAAATTAAACGTTGTCGTCTAATCAAGAACTTTGTCCTTGCCCTTTTCTTGTAGAAAACTCTTCAAACTTCTTAACTTCATCTGCATTGTTTTGTGCAAGAGTGAGCAAACAATTGCCCACAAGAAGGATAATATACAATAACGTTTTATGAATGTCAATTAACTGAGCTTTCAATGGTAAAGTATTCTTACCGAAACAATAAACTTTAATTCAACAACTATGAGTTCAAAGGAATAATGAACGTTTAAGTTAACAATAGATAACAACTTCATAGAATACACTGAGGGTCACAAGACCACGAACTAAACTCTAGGTTTTCAAGTATTTCTACTTTAACCTTTAACAGTCTAAAAGACTATAATCATCATCTTTGTCCTAGGTTCACATGAAATTTAATTCAACAACTATGAGTTCAAAGGAATAATGAGCGTTTAAGTTAACAATAGATAACAACATCAAAGAATACAGCGAGGGTCACAAGACCACGAACTATACTCTAGGTTTTCAAGTATTTCTACTTTAATCTTTAACAGTCTAAAAGACTATAATAATCATCTTTGTCCTAGGTTCACATGTGTTTCTACTGTAACCTTTAACAGTCTAAATGATTATATAGACCATCATCCCGTACTCCAGGTGATCAGCCCTTTGTACTATGTATTTCGTAACCATTTTAACGCTACTACGTAGCTCTAAAATAATCCCCTGATATAGGGTTGTTCATCTCAGCTTAGATTATCAGGTTCCGAACTAAAGGAAGTTTGGTTGGGAATTAGCTTCAAAGGAAGTCTAGATTTTTAGAACGCTCATCAACCAAGTACTGGTTGAATAAGATAGGAATCAATAACTATTCAAGTGTTTGATTATAATGTCTTCATGAACAAGATATATCAATGAATTAATAAGAGTTAGAGTATTAACAATTTCTAAGTTGAACAAATGTTATCATCGACAACATGCTTTCAAAAGTGTGTGAGTACATAAACAAACCAAAGGAAGTTTGGTTTGGGTTGACTTCAAGGGTAATTTAGAGTTTAAAATATTCATCAACTAAGGATTAGTTGAATTGGTAAAGAATCGCTAAGCAACTTAGAGTTCGGTACAATAATGTAAGATAGTACAATGATATTGAAGAACGAAGATCAAACAACGGTTATTAGTAGCTGAATAAACACACTTCTTACAATAAAATTACAGACTTTGAATAACCAAGGTAATCTCGATTGGAATAAAGAAACAAAGATTAACTAACTTGCTGAACAATAAATGAGGGTTAAAGAACTTGCATCACAATAAATCGTTAAACAAGAGATTAGAGATAAAGAATTTGCATAAGTATAATATAACAATGAAAAGTTACCTTGCTGAATAATAAAGTAGCAAAGGTTAGGGAACTTGCCTCTTGCATAAGCTATAATATTAAAATTCACGTCCACTTACACATTTTAGTGCAATCACAATATCTATTAGACATGTTAACATCCACTTCCAACATAACACCCATTTATAGCTAAACTTGTTAATTTAGTACGAGTCTTATGCTACTACATCAATATCAGAAATTCCAAGTGTTAACCTTCACAACACTTATTTACTAATCATTATATACACTAAATTCTAACATATCGCGTTCATAACTTACTAATCATTTACAACTTTTAAACCACTAACCACATAACACGATTCTGTTTGAACCATGTTATTACATATTGGACACATTAACATATCATAAAGCTAAGCTACAATGGTATCCAAGTCTGCAGAGTATCGACTTCAATCGTCTCAGATTGTAAGGTGGCGCAATGCGCCACGTATACAAAATCTGGGATCGGTAGCGGTGCAAGACTGCTTTTTTTGCCTTAGCAGATCAAGCAATTACTGCTTGCACGGTACATGTACACAGATCGTAAACCAAGATAAATAATGTTCGATTTTAGCCCAACTAACACGAATTTCACCCACCAAACAGTGAAATTAACACAAACAAATGATATAAAACTATTACAAACATGTTTCCTCACATATATATTAATATAGGATAATTTAACAACAATCATACTAGTTTAATTTCTCAAATTTCTCATTTTCATATAAAAACTCAATTTTGACATCCTCTACAAAAATCAACATTGTGATTACAATTTTACACCGAATCACTTCGTTCAAACTACGCTATCTTCGTTTCTTAATGAACTAGCATAAACAAGCTTCAATTTGCAGTTTAACATATGAATTGATCATCAAAATTGGTACTTTTCATGAACCATTTGAAAAAATATTCACTGACATTATTTTCTTCCTTTTAACTGTAATACGCATACAATTTCCTATCTAAACATAAACTCTAGCATCATAAATGCGTATCATCACAATTACCAACTATATATATCCACAATTCCACAATTTAATTTCACAGAACATAAGAAAATTTTGTCGTAACTAATATATGCATATATTATGGAAAATACCTTTTGTTGCTTAAGAAATCCTTGATAATCAACTGCTAATTACTTGATGAACTCTCAGAACTTTCTCTCTTGATTCTCTCTCAGGCTCTCTCAACTCCCTCAAAACTCAATATGCTAAACCAAATATAACTCCAGACAACGCAAAGTTTCAAACGTCCAAAAACCGACGTTATACTAATGATCCTAATAAATCATCAGTTATAAATATTTATTTATTTATTTATTTTATATTATTATAATACACATATTAAAAATCCAAAAGCCATAAGGCTTTATTTGGCAAAAAGTCTTTAACATATAAAGACTTAATATTTTAAGCCTTGTTTGGGTTAAATCAATTTAAAACTACATTAATTATTTTAATAAATAATTTAGTTTATAATTTATAATTATAATTACATCTTATTTATTTGGATTCCTATATCCACATTAACTAAATAAATTAATTATACAAACTATATTTTAAATAAATATTCTACTTAAACAATTATCACAAAATTATAATTTTATTTAATTATTTAATATACCACTTTAAATTATTAAATTGAAACAATAATATAACATCTCATGTTATATTGCAACTCTCTAAACTATAAATTAATCTAATTTAGAATATTATCTAATAAATTTAATTCATAAATATTTACTAAAAACAACCACATCAATGTCAGTTAAAATATTTATTTAATTTAATAAATATTTTGAATTACAAATTATAAAATCTTGGATTGTTACATCCTTCCCTCCTTATAAGGATTTTGTCCCCAGAATCACAACTCAAACAATCAAATCGTCACATTCTTCCCTTCTTACAAAGATTCAATCCCCAGAATCAAAGACATAGACTAAACAAATAACTCAAGGTAATTCTTTATTATTTCAGCTTCGAGTTCCCACATAGTCACTTTGACATTGTGGTTCCTCTATATCACCTTCACAGAAGGTATAATCTCATTCCTGAACATTTGTTCTTTTCTGTCGACTATCTGAACATTAATTTCCTAGTAGGACAACTATAACGATTCGTACTTGATCAAATGATTGCAGTCGGGATTGTTCGATCATATCACCGAAACATAAAAAAAATATTGCGAATGCGCTCTGACTGTAGAGGTAAATCTACCTCAAAACCATCTTTTCACTTCATTAATGCTTCCTATACTATAACCAATTTATACCCAATATAGTTCGTCAAACTTACCACACTTTGGAAATTCAAGAACTTGCCATAATCATATGAGTTTAGGACCTTATCCTAGTCAGACCATAGGCATCCATTCGCTGAGGGGTTCAAAACATACCATATGATTATGAGTCACGAACTTACCATATACTTTAGTTTTAAGAACCGAACCTAATCCTAATATCATCTAACTATCAAATGTATACATGAGAAAAGAATCACCTTTCCACCACATATATATGGATAACGCGATACCGATATTCCAATGATTATCAATGATAAACCAAGTATATGCACAAAACCTCTGCCCATACAATGATTTATACAACTTAGTTTCCATATGAGTCCTCAATTGAAATCCCACCTAGCATTACCTTACTCTTAACTTATTCTTAACTTTCTCATAACTTGCTCAATGCGGACTCCTTGTATGACATTAACGAAAACTTCTCGTGAGCTTAGCACACCTTCCGATGTCGGGATTTCCTTTTATTTTGGCAATCGATTTGCAGACGATATGACATACTTATTTCTAATTGCGTTCCACACGCTCATACAAACCTTTCTGAAAATTTGATGTAAATCGTGAATCTCGGTTCGACACAATTGACACTGAAACATCGTGCCTTGAAAAAACTTATTTAACATATAACTTCGTACACTGATCGATAGATAATATGCTAAATAAAATCTATCACCATATCTTGCCACCAATAGTATTATCGAAGGCAATATATAAATTTTATGCAAAACTTCATTTTCAATTCATGATATTAGCGAAACCTAGTTTCTTCTTCTACTTTCAACTATCCTTCAGTATCGATTTTGAGTTTGACACCCTCATCTTAGAGCTACTCTTCCTTTACTCTATCCAGCAAAGCTGTATGGTTTTCCATCCGAACAACTTTTCTTTTTTTTATTTATATATATATATATATATATATATATATATATCTTACCTCATACCACCACCTAGTTATTTCTATTATGAACCCATCTTGCATAGTTAATAAAAATAACTCCAACCCTTTTTCTTAAGACGTCGGCAATCACGTTCGTTTAGGATTTTGCAGTCATAATCCTTGAACAACTTCAACTATCACTCGAAACACATTCTTAAATACTCATGTGAGGGAATATACTTTAGACACTTATAGTCTATTTATATCTCACATTACTTTCCAAAATAACACCTCTAAACCCTCAGGGCAACCACTACTACCTCTAACTTTGGATCGTGAGTCAGATGCCCTTCACATAAAAATTTTAACTTACGCGATACATATAAGATGACCCTGTCATTCCGCCTACCCACACAGCCTCACATATTGTATAATGCATCGCTATACAAATCAAAATTTCCTGTACTATCTCGTAGATACATCACAGGTGCAACTAAAAGAATTAAATACTACATTTGACTTCCTCAGAGATTCATAAATCAATTCGGGAATAAATCCATTGTCACCACGTGGCCTTTAATACCAATACGAAAATTCTAATCATCCACATAAAAGGAATCATTATTCACACTTTCTATATTTAAGGAATAGTCTAACTCTTCCCGAAGCGAACCTAGTTTCTAAGCAAATTCATCAGGTATAAATTAACAAGTGGCACTTGAATTAAATAACATACAGTCATACAAATAACTGATCGGAACCATACCTTGCATTGTGCCCTGCATCGCCATGTTGGATGATTGTTCGGTTGGTCGACTCGGCAAAGCTGACTCTACAATAACCAGCTTACCACTGCCCCCCTTGCTTCCACTTGCTTTTCTTGCCGCTTTCTTTGATCAACCTCGAGCTAAGTGCTCATTTGATCCACACGTGAAGCAAGCTCCCTTCCTCGGTCTTGAACATTTTGGTGCAACGTGACCCTTCGAGCCACACTTAAAGCACACCCTTTTTCCCTCCAAACAAACACCTACATGTTTCTTTCCGCAGTTGCTACACGCCTCCACCTTCTTCTTTTCTTTTCCTTGCTGATTTTCATCGTCAATATCGTTGTTCCACTTTCTTTTCCAAGCGTTACCAGTATGGCTATCACCCACCTTATCCTCTTCACTCTTCTTTCCCTTTTGCTCTTGATTGTATGTCAGTGTATTACCTTCCCCGTCTACATCAATTGTTCTTTCCAGTCCTGTTGTGAACGAATTTGAATGGAACATCGAGATTTGATTATATAGCAAGAAATTCAGTTGATTTGCCAGTGCTCCCACCAGAAAATTCACCAATTGTGGCACTAGATTTGCGTTAGCTTCCCTAGTGTATGCATATTCCTTGGGTATCTGTTAACATTGTTATCTTCTTCTAGGCTGCATCTTACTATTTAAAACTCGAACTATTAGATCATCGTTCATCCACTCATTAAAATTTTCAAACTTATCTCAACCACTTTTAAACAACACATAATATATCTTAATAAACAATGATGTATTTATTCATTTATTACATCACCACATCACAAAATTGCTTCACTGCTATTTATATTATTTATCTTGTAATAATAAAATTTTAGGATCACTTGATGATCCATCACATACCAAAGATAAATCTCAACCTATACATAATATAGAATACTTAATTCTAAGTTCCATCATTCGTTTGGTCTTCTTCAACTTGTCTTCAACACGATCTACGCATTTAGAAGCCTTCACCCATGCGTCTTCAGCTCTCGCATGCTTTGCTGACTTCTTTCCCCAGTCATTCCTGCACAATCTCATTCCCAGCTAATAACTATCCTCTTTAATATTCTGACTGAGCCAATATACGCTCTATATCTGCAAGTTGTACAGTAAGGTCTTGAGTTGCTGCATCTTCTTGTGCTAACATGGCTTGGTACTTTACGGCTAGACCTTCTAATTTCTCGACCTTCTTTTATAACTCAATGTTATGACCATACACCTCATTGGAGGAATTCCCCCTCCTCGTTCTCATCCTTTACCTCTATCACCCCAAATTTATACTCTCGTTCAAACTCAAGCCTATACCCAATGTCTACAACAGAAATCAACGGGTATGGCTTTCCCAATACAAACCATACTCAGATTGTATGAACTTTTTAGGGATCCTAATCCCTATCTTCCTTCATCAGTCATTCCGACAGCAAAGTTTTAACAAGCCACAACTTAATGTGTATAATACTTGCTACTCCTAAGTACTTGCGAGCACATAAGTCATTAACACATAAAGTATTTTATCATTTTATCTTCAATGAATTTCCTTAATTCATTCCTTAGAACTCGATAAGAGTTTATCACCTCTATATTTTCGATCTCCAAGAAGATTATAGCCTAAGGTTTTCCCACCTAAGGTTCATAACCTAAAGCTTTGATACCAACTTGTGACACCCCCAAATCCGAGCACCTCAATCCCACAGATTTGGTGTTCACTTTCCAATTAAATCATAACTAACTACCCATAAACAAAGGATATAATTAAACTCAAAAGCTTAAACAATCAATCTCCAATTAAAGGGTTACATAATCTAAAATAAATCCTAGGTCATCTAACCTTTATTACAATCATCAGCGAAAAATTAAAACATGATCATAAATAAATCTATTACATAAGCTTCATAAATAAAAGATAAATTAAACGTTGTCGTCTAATCAAGAACTTTGTCCTTGCCCTTGCTTGTAGAAAACTCTTCAAACTCCTTAACTTCATCTGCATTGTTTTGTGCAAGAGTGAGCAAACAATTGCCCACAAGAAGGATAATATACAATAACGTTTTATGAATGTCAATTAATTGAGCTTTCAATGGTAAAGTATTCTTACCGGAACAATAAACTTTAATTCAACAACTATGAGTTCAAAGGAATAATGAACGTTTAAGTTAACAATAGATAACAACATCATAGAATACACTGAGGGTCACAAGACCACGAACTATACTCTAGGTTTTCAAGTATTTCTACTTTAACCTTTAACAGTCTAAAGGACTATAATCATCATCTTTGTCCTAGGTTCACATGAAATTTAATTCAATAACTATGAGTTCAAAGGAATAATGAGCGTTTAAGTTAACAATAGATAACAACATCAAAGAATATAGCGAGGGTCACAAGACCACGAACTATACTCTAGGTTTTCAAGTATTTCTACTTTAACCTTTAACAGTCTAAAAGACTATAATAATCATCTTTGTCCTAGGTTCACATGTGTTTCTACTGTAACCTTTAACAGTCTAAACGACTATATGGACCATCATCCCGTACTCCAGGTGATCAGCCCTATGTACTATGTATTGCGTAACCATTTTAACGCTACTGCGTAGTTCTAAAATAATCCCCTGATATAGGGTTGTTCATCTCAGCTTAGATTATCAGGTTCCGAACTAAAGGAAGTTTGGTTGAGAAGTAGCTTCAAAGGAAGTCTAGATTTTTAGAACGCTCATCAACCAAGTACTGGTTGAATAAGATAGGAATCAATAACTATTCAAGGGTTTGATTATAATGTCTTCATGAACAAGGTATATCGATGAATTAATAAGAGCTAGAGTATTAACAATTTCTAAGTTGAACAAATGTTATCATCGACAACATGCTTTCAAAGGTGTGTGAGTACATAAACAACCCAAAGGAAGTTTGGTTTGGGTTGACTTCAAGGGTAATTTAGAATTTAAAATATTCATCAACTAAGGATTAGTTGAATTGGTAAAGAATCGCTAAACAACTTAGAGTTCGGTACAATAATGTAAGATAGTACAATGATATTGAAGAACGAAGATCAAACAACGATTATTAGTACCTGAATAAACACACTTCTTACAATAAAATTACAGACTTTGAATAACCAAGGTAATCTCGATTGGAATAAAGAAACAAAGATTAACTAACTTGCTGAACAATAAATGAGGGTTAAAGAACTTGTATCACAATAAATCGTTAAACAAGAGATTTGAGATAGAGAATTTGCATAAGTATAACATAATAGTGAAAAGTAACCTTGTTGAATAATAAAGTAGCAATGGTTAGGGAACTTGCCTCTTGCGTAAGCTATAATATTAAAATTCACGTCCACCTACACATTTTAGTGCAATCACAATATCTATTAGACATGTTAACATCCACTTCCAACATAACACCCATTTATAGCTAAACTTGTTAATTTAGTACGAGTCTTATGCTACTACATCAATATCAGAAATTCCAAGTGTTAACCTTCACAACACTTATTTACTAATCATTATATACACTAAATTCTAACATATCGCGTTCATAACTTACTAATCATTTGCAACTTTGAAACCACTAACCACATAACACGATTCTGTTTTAACCATGTTATTACATATTGGACACATTAACATATCATAAAGATAAGCTACAATGGTATCCAAGTCTGTAGAAGTATCGACTTCTTCGTCGCCTCAGAGATTAAGGCGGTATGCAATGCGCCATACACAAGTCTGGGACCGTAGCAATTCTATTGCTTTTTTCCTCTCACAGACCAGTAGCAATTGCTACCAAGTGGTATTACAGATGCGTAAATCTGAAGCGGCATGAGCGATGGCAGAACTTTAGACCAACTAACACAAATTTCACCCACCAAACAGTGAAATTAACACAAACAAATGATATAAAACTATTACAAACATGTTTCCTCACATATATATCAATATAGGATAATTTAACAACAATCATACTAGTTTAATTTCTCAAATTTCTCATTTTCATATAAAAACTCAATTTTTGACATCCTCTACAAAAATCAACACTATGATTACAATTTTACACCGAATCACTTCGTTCAAACTACGCTATCTTTGTTTCTTAATGAACTAGCATAAACAAGCTTCAATTTGCAGTTTAACATACGAATTGATCATCAAAATTGGTACTTTTCATGAACTATATGAAAAAATATTCACTGACGTTATTTTCTTCCTTTTAACTGTAATACGCATACAATTTCCTATCTAAACATAAACTCTAGCATCATAAACGCGTATTATTTAATTTATACAAACTATGTTTTAAATAAATATTCCACTTAAACAATTATCACAAAATTATAATTTTATTTAATTATTTAATAAACCACTTTAAATTATTAAATTGAAATAATAATATAACATCGCATGTTATATTGCAACTCTCTAAACTATAAATTAATTTAATTTAGAATATTATCTAATAAATTTAATTCATAAATATTTACTAAAAACAACCACATCAATGTTAGTTAAAATATTTATTTAATTTAATAAATATACCATGTTAACATCAATTAAAATATTTATTTAATTTAATAAATATTTTGAATTATAAATTATAAAATCTTGGATTGTTACAACTATTGCCTCATTCGCATGAAGATAGATCGAGGGGTGACGACTAAAATCATCTAGAAGATACAGAATCATCACATTTATAGCTGGAAGCTCCCTATGGGGAATGGAAGAAGAATGAGCGGGATTCGCAATGGGTACATCCTCCTCCTCGTTCTCGACATCCGGTCTCCCAAACCGAATAGGACGAATCACTGACCCAGTCAACCAATGAGGCAGTCGGACTGGGCAAGGCTAAAGAACATCTGAAGCTCTCATCCGTACACCTAAAGAGGCCCTACGGGAGCTACTCGGCTGGTCTGGATCCATAATCTAAACAACAGTCTCCAAATTACCTCAAAAAGGGTGAGGTAATTGCAAAACTGAAGCTCATTAAATTCAAATCATACCTTCATGCATGCATGCATTACTTTAACATACATCTACAGTAGAGTTAAAATTGTATGTTCATTCAATGCCTAGACTCATGAAAAAATTTCGCCAGAGTCTCCTTTATAAAATGGACTGTCCACATGCACGTAGGCATGATTAGGTGGCCATTCAGTATCACACCAACTCAAAGTCATGAACATCTTATATGCATGAAAAAACATCAAAATCAAATCCATCATTGTAGCCTAATTTCCAGGTTTTACTTCAAAACCTTTGCTCATTTGTCCTCAAATAGAATGAAAAAATAGTAGAAAAGGGTGCCAATTGAATGTTTCAAAAGTCAAATTTTTTTCACATCAATACGTTTAACATGGTAAAAGACTAACATTTACTGCGTTGAATAATTTTTATCAAGTCATATGAGCATGCATATTCACTACTATGTGTTTTGAAGCATTCTGTATGATATCTCACATTCCAACAGTCAAAACTGGAAAAGAAAACATGTAAACATTACCTAAATATTGTAGAATGATTGTATGGTGACAGATTTTGCAGAAAGTAGCCTAAACTTAGTAAATTTGAAGAAAAAAATATCGAATTTTCTTTGTGGCTTCAACTTAAAAATGACTTGTGAAAGAGATGGGAGGAAGTATATAACTCAAGGGTGGCCGCGGGTCAACCCGCAACAACCATGGGTCTACCTGTGGCTACCCAAGGTGATCCCCACCCCCTCTGACTAGATCAAATTTTAGTTGCAAAGGAGGTCCCATAAGCTAAAAAGTCAAATCAAGGGAAAAGGTGCTACGCGATTAAGTGGAAAGGGCCTGAAATCTTGAATTTAGAGACCAGACTGTGGGTCTACAAGGTTCAGAGAGCCGATGATAAAAGCTATTGAAAGCGGCCCTTGTCAATGCATCGCGAATGTTTGATGCCACGAACCGGGGGTTGTGATTGCAATCAAAAACATCTAAACTCGTTAAAGGTGTAACTCGTCAGAAAGACATCCCCAACAGAGATTTCAGACATCCTTGACAATGTAAGCCGTTAAAATCTACTTCATTAAAGATTAGAGTATCTGATGTTGCAGGCCATTGGTGACAACTCTAGCGAAGTGTCAGAGAAGTCTGATGATGCAAACTATGAAAAACCATCTTCATCGGGGAGGACCGATGATGGAATCTGTTATACAGATTGTGAAAACCCAAAACCCTAATAAGACTCGGTTATGTAAATTCAATAATATTAAATAAAATCTCTCCGTTCTGAAAGTGTTTTGTGTTATTATATACTCTGCTATACAATTAAGTCATATAAATTTTTGTCTAA
Organism: Panax quinquefolius; assembly: GCA_020205615.1. Taxonomy (NCBI): domain Eukaryota; kingdom Viridiplantae; phylum Streptophyta; class Magnoliopsida; order Apiales; family Araliaceae; genus Panax; species Panax quinquefolius. The sequence continues at coordinate 47,265,578 of CM035168.1, read as the reverse complement.
AAATTGTCGTCCTTGACACGTCTTGCTTAAAATTTTTCTTCCAAAAACGGACTTTTCGGTATATGTATTTTGACAAGCTGCTTTATCGTGCTTACACTGACAAAAAGCTTTGTCGTACTTGTTAAAATTTGTGTAAAAATCTAAGTTAGGAACCCTAATATCGAAACCAGGAAACCCTAATCCTAGATTTACAAACCCTAACCCTAATTGGTTAGATTAAACACTAATTAGGTTATCTTAAATCCTAATCATGATTATTAAATTTTAATTAGGTGTTAATAAACATCATTAAGCAACCCTAATCATAAAAACCAAAACCCTAATCAAGATTAAAGAGGATTAGGGCATAATTAAGCTACTAATTATGATAAACTAGCTCACAAGTAGGTTATTAGTCATTAAACCAAGTCCCAAGGCTGCACATGACATGGTTGCACACTCCAAGCAGAACAAGTATCAGAACATCAGATCTTTGTAGAGGCAAGAAGGTGAAAAATTAATGACCAAAAACCCTAGCTTGGCAATTCTATTAATAGCAACCCTAATTCAGTGCAAACTCGTGAAATTTCTAAGCCTATATACTCATATATCATGCCTAAACAAGCTTTAGTGATAGCAAGAACAGAATCAGAAGCCAGAAATCAAAATCAAGCAAGAAAAGGTGAACACCCAAATTTTAACCTAGATCTTTAATGCTATGTTTAATCTATAGTTTAGATATTTAGATATGTGTAATATCATGTTAGTAAGTATGCTAAGTTGATAGAACATGTTTACATAACATCTATATGCATCAAAATGATGTTTTAAGCAATCTGGAAATTCTGGAAAAACAGGTCTGACAGTCGAATGTCAGAGCCTGCAGATCCGTGTATGTTAATAGTTAGATCTGCTAATTATATTGTATGCTAGTTGTAGAATTACATGAGGTCTTTAATTTGAAAAAGAAAAATAGCTCAATTGGAATCATATATTGAAAGATATAAGTGGTCAAAAGTTGTTGATCGACCACGAAGTTCTAATGGGTTACCCAGAAATCTCAAGAACAGGTTAAGCCAGCTACTTTGACCAACCTTTAAATTGCTTTCTGTTTGTTGTTAGGATGTCTAAGTATTATGAAATGATACCCTGACATACATACTACATAACTATGACACTGAAACTCTTAATTAATTCATATGATTACTAGAATTAATGGTCCAAATTAGATTATTGAAAGATGATCGAGTTTTACGGATTACCCGTAAAACTCGATGAACATCAAAAATACCTCTGGTTTTTTTGACCAACATAAATCTAAACCTTAGAACCTTACTTTGTTCAAACCAATGTATTACATATGTAACTTAATATACAAATTACATATTACAACAATCAAAACACAAATCTATCACACGAATTGAAAGATATAGAAGCCACAAAAGCGTTGCCGACCATGTCCACTGTTCTGGGTTACCCAAAAACCCAAGAATAGCTCTGATAGTGACTTTGAGCCTCTATAACTTCTTGTTATATGTAGGTTAAAGCCTGATTTTGGTATGTTGTTGTAATACTACATGAGTATTATACCACCTATACAATTACAAACCCAGAATCATCAACAGTTAAGAGATAGACTAAGGTCAAAGTTACCTCTAAGCCTTGAATAAACTGACCCCAAAAAATGAAGAACACCTATAACAACACTTTCTGTCGCTATAGGGCTTTAGCGACAGACAATAAATATAAATTTGATAAATAAATTAATAAAATTAGAAATAATTAATAAATAAATATAAATAATTTTAAAATAGTTTTAAAAATTATTTTAAGTTATAATAATTAACTGTTAATATTTTTACATAAATTTAATAAATATTTTATTTATTTAAATATTATTAATAATTAAGTTATTAATAATTTAATTAGAATAATCATTTATAAATAATAAATAGTTATTTAAAATGATATCAATAATTTAAAAATCATATAAAATGGTTATAAATTATTTAAAAATAATAAAAAATGTTTTTATAATTTTCTAAGTAAATATTAATTATTTAGAACTAGAATAAAAGATTTAAAAATCATTTAATGGATAAATAAATATCTATAAATTATTATAAGATTCCAAAATTATTATAAAGGATATACAAATTATCTAAACATATAATAAAACTTATAATTAAAGTTTAATCGAGATATTAGCTTATTATTTATCTGATAAAGTTTTAGGACACCGAAATCATACCGAATTTAACCCAAACATGAATAGTTTATGTATTTGAGTATTGTTATCAATTCTAATGTGTTAGACTTATATGAATAAACATCTTAGGTGTTTATAAACGAATTGAGTAGCATTGCTTAATCGATCTTCGCTCAGGTAAGTTTCATTACCCTAACTTGATTATTATTACGCAAGTTCCCTAACCTATCTTGTTATTTATACAAGTTCTCGAACCCCGTGTATTCGTTAAATAAGATTCCTATCTTGATTTGCTTTTGATATACTATACCAAACCAATCTTGATTGTCAATTATTATAAAGTTATCGCTATAGCTTCAATATAACTAAAAAATGAAATATTATTCAAATGTTATTATTGTTTATTAAAGCATAAACTGTTGTATCAAGCCAAATTGCTTTAGTAAGACATCCTATACTGAGTTGTAACTCCCAGAACGGAAAAATTGTGTGCCAGTATATCTGACACTTAGTGCAAGTTGGGCACCATTAGGATGCTATGCATACTCCTAGGATGTTGAATATATTAATCCCCTGTCTCATATTTGAACAAGATTTCTAAGTCTTTGTGTTGATTAATTCACGTTCTAGCCTAAATGTTTTGATGATGATTTACTCGTCAGTACTAAATTGTGTATTATGAATTTCAGGAAATTATCTCACGAAGTGTATGTTGGATTATTCAAAGAGAATGAAGATATTTTGAGTCCTAAGAAAATTATGTAAGGTCATTGCAAATATCTAATTTTTCAATTCAAGGCTCTAGAACATTAGGACATCATGTATGCATTAAATTATGGATTAATTTTTTGGGCATATTTTATATATGTCATTCACTGCTATTTACTAACAAGAAAATTGTCAGCATGCATGCGTAAGATTAGTGTCCGAATAATATATTATGCATGTGTAGGATTAGTTGAATATAATTTGCTTTCTATTTATTACGGATTGGTTGTATAAATGGCAGTAGTGGATTTTGATTAGAAGTCTAATAGCTGCATGTTGGAATTTGATAGTTGATATGGCGGTAGGACTTTAATCGGCACATACCTTGAAAGAAGGAAGTCATGATTATCTTTAAGAAGTTGGAATGTGTTCACACTATCATGATAAGTGACGGCACTTGAAAGTTATCAAGTATCGGGTCGACTTAATCTCTATCATAAATCATGAATTGCTACAGACCTAGTTCTATTTGACTTGGTCTCTATTATCTTTGAGACAGTCCAATATTTATCCAAACATTTATTTGTTACGTTTATTTTTTTTTCAACAGAAAATTATTAAAGTTGCTCTTCTTATTCTACAACGTAATTTTGTTTTGGCAACGGTAATATTTGTTTGGTTTATATAAAGAACTGAGAATCAGTCTCTATACACACAACACTCGATTTAATATCTTGCACTTATATACTTTGAAAGCTACTTTGTTTCCGGTGCAAAATTTTGAGCTGCTGATTCATTGATATATTCAGTCAATTTGCGTGGGCATTAAATTGGTGATATCTTTTACCATTTCTATTTGATCATTGCATTCATTAGTCGAACCTTGCATTGTTAAATTGTTTATTTGCTTTGATCATTAGACCACTATCATTGTAATCTTATTTGTTTTTAGACTAAGTGTTGTCTAAAGGTTTTTTTAATCCGGGTGGATTAAGGGTTGTTTACAAATAGGTTCAAGGAAGCTTAGGAGCTTAAGGGGTGCATTGGTGCACAAGGAGCAACTGTGCTCAAGTGAATTATTGTAATTCAATTTGATTGAATCTGTTTTGTAACAAGGGTTATTTTTAAAGAAATAAAAGTGAGTCTCCAATACTAGTTGGTATTGGACGTGGAGTAGGTTATTATATAGAGGGTAATAACCGAACCACGTAAAAAATCTTGGTGTTATTTACTATTACGTGCTATATCTTTATATCTCATAAGTTAATTGATTTTAATTATCTATTTTCACAAAATATTTTATTTAGCTTACAAAAACACCAAGATATTTTCTTAAACAAAAATTTAATTCGGTAGACCATATTCATTCAGCAAGCTGTACTCTCAAATATAGTTGACTATATTCCGCAATTTGATTTAAATTTTTTAATTGGTCATAGTTTGTATCCACACTTATTCACCCCCCTTCTAAGTTTGCCTTATCTGAATTTCATTTGGTATCAAAGCAAGGCTCTACTTACTTGGTCTTAAAGGTGACTTATAGGGAAAGATTCTGACATGGCATAGTTTGGAAACAACAATCAAGAAGGTCAATCAACCAATAGACCTCCACCATCAGTATGGAATGTAAAAACTACAACTTCGAAATTCAATGAGGATCTACCTTAAAGAGGTCCTTGGGAATGGTGGGTTGTGGAGAATGGACCAGTTATTCCGAGGAATGATGACGGTACACCAAAGACCTTGCTAGAAATGGATTCAACTGAAACCTTCATCGTATCCTATGACTTAAGGGCAATGAACACTCTACTAAGCGGCTTGGTGAAGTCCGAGATTGACAAAGTATCTTCATGCAACACAACTAAAGAAATCTGGGATACTCTTGTGGTGAGTCATGAAGGAACTTCAAAAGTTCAAGAAGTTAAATTAAGCATTCTTATGCATGACTATGAGATGTTCAAACTTGAGAAAGATGAAACTATATAGATGGCCCAAGCAAGGTTCCTTGTTCTTCTAAACTCCTTAAAGCTGCTGGACAAATCTATTCCACAAAGTGAGATTAATCGTAAGTTACTTCTGGCTATGCCCAAGAGGTTTACATCTAAGATTACTACTCTTCAAGATTCCTCTACTATATCTAATATAGATACACTAACCCTTTTTGGTGAACTTGAGGAATATGAACATCAGTTAAAGAGGTATGATGATGAGGAAGAAACTCCTCGTAGAAAGGTTTTAGCCCTTAATGCAGAAAATGAAGATGAACTTGATGATGATTCCGACGAAGAGATAGTTATGATGTCAAGGAGACTCAAAGGACTTCTACAAAGGAAGAATACACGAAAAATATCTTCAACTCAAATAAAGGCAAGGGGAAGCAAACTGAAGAGACGTGTTTTGAATGTGGACGTCCAGGGTACTTCAAGAAGGACTGTTTTCAACTAAAGAATAAAGGAAAAACAAGCTTCAAGGATAATAAGAGAAACAAGGCACTAGTCACTTGGAGTGATGAAGGAGAATCTGAAGTTGAGGTCGACGCCAAGGATGAGATAGCTCAAATATTTTTCATGGGAATAGAAGGTGAATCAAATGAGGTATCTATGTTTGAAACTATTTCTTTGAAACAAGAAAATGAGAAATTAAAGGAAAAGAATGCATATTTAAAAGACTTAGTTAACACATTAATGGGTGAAGTAAAATCCTTGATAGATGAAAAGAAAAACATTGAAAAGGAATCTATATGTAAAGAAGAAAAAGTTTTGATTGCTAAAAATAATTTTCTTGAGAATTATAACAAAATTCTTTTTAATAAAGTAAATCATTTGAATAATGAAGTTGAAAAATTGACAAATGAACTAAAAATGCGAGATGTATGTATTGATGCTTTTGGTAATGAATCTCCATCTAAACCTATTCATGATAATGAACTTCAAAAGGAAGTAGATTCGTTGAAAATATCTCTTGCTAGATTAGATTCGCTCAAGGAGAAGAAAATTTAATCAGTAATGTTAGGAAAGCAAAAACCTAGTTTTGATAGACAAGGAATAGGTTATAATTCCACTCATGAAACTGGTAATGTGAATATACTTAGATCCAAGTCACGTTTCAAATTAAATTATTGTTCTCCTTTCACAACATGCAAAAATTGTGGTATTAAAGGTCACTTGGACTTAAATTGTTATAAGAAAAATAAGATTAAAAAGGTATGGATTAAAAAGAATGATTTACTTACACTAACATTAAAGGACCCAAAAGATGTGGGTACCAAAAGGATGAAATATCTTTTCTTAATGTATGTTTCAAGGCAAGAGTTCCTTCTCAAAAGTGGATTCTTGATAGTGGATGCTCTCGCCATATACGATTTAATGATAAATCAAAGTTCGTTGAACTAAAAATAAAGAAGAAAAAAACTAAAATCGGTCACATTTAGAGATAATCGAACTTGTGAGATTATTGGAAAAGGTAAAATTAGTAATGGTAAGGTTAACATCGACAATGTCCATTTAGTTAACGGCCTCGAATTTAATCTTATTAGTATAAGTCAATTAATGGACAATGGTCGTCAAGTTAGTTTTGATAAAGAAAAATGCATTATTTCCCATGGTACTAAAAATGTTTCTCTAGTTGCACAAAGAGAAGGAAATATATATACTATTGACTTTGAGGAACAGGATGAAGAATTATGTCTTGCCTCGGTGCAAGATGAGGCTAATCTATTTCATAAAAGGATGGGACATGTTCATATGGAGTTAATCAAGAAATTGTCCTCTAAAAATCTGGTCAAAGGATTGCCAAAGATAAAATTCGAAAAGAAAGGAGTATGTGTTCCTTGCCAACTTGGAAAACAAGTAAGAACATCATTTAGTGCAAAGAATAAGGTATCAACCTACTCACCTTTATAATTACTTCATCTTAACTTGTTTGGTCCAGAAAGACATGCTAGTATTAATGGTAAATTTTATGCATTTGAGATAGTTGATGACTTTTCTAGATTTACTTGGGTACTATTCTTAAAAACCAAAGATGAAGCTTTTAAAGAGTTTGAAAAGTTAATAAGAAATTTAGAGACTAAATATGGTTTCAAGCTCATAAAAATTTGAAGTGATCATGGTACTGAATTTCAAAAGGACTTTGTTATATTTTGTGATCAAAAAGGTATAAGTCATGAGTTTTCAACTCCTAGAACTCCTCAGCAAAATGGAGTAGTAGAAAGAAAGAACAGAACACTTCAAGAAACAACTAGAACAGTTTTACAAGAAAGCAAACTTCCAAAGAAATTTTGGGCTGAAGCTGTTAATACTTCATGTTATGTGTTAAATCGTGTTCTTATTCGTCCTATTATTTTGAAAACTCCTTATGAGCTATCGAATAACAAAATCCCTAATATAAGTTATTTCAAAGTATTCGGGTCTAAATGTTATATACTAAATACTAGTGATAACTTGGGAAAATTTGATGCCAAATCCTACGAAGGTATTTTCATTGGTTATTCTCATAACAGCAAAGCATATCATGTTTTTAATATTTACAAATTATGTGTTGAAGAATCAATTCATATAACTTTCAATGAGACTAACAATGATCTTCCCAAAGAAAGAGAAGAGGATGCAGAAATTTGAAAACTTTCACAAATTCAAGAAATCAAGAGAACCATTCAAAGAAACCGAATAGACAAATTCAACAGTCGGATTGAATAGCTCACATGAAAATGAACAAGAAATAACACAAAATCTTGAAGAAAATTTTCACAAACAGAAGAGATAATACACAATGTTCAAATGCCAAAGACAAAGAAAATATCTCAAGGATCATCCACCGTAAAACATCATTGAGATTTAAACAAAGGAGTTACTACACGAAGAAATCTACAAAATCAATGCGCGTTCTCTGCATTTTTATCACAAGTAGAACCAAAGAATGCGAAAGAAGCTATACTTGATGAAAATTGGCATATGGCAATGCAAGAGGAACTTTAACAATTTGAACGGTGTCAAGTTTGGGAATTAATGCCTCCTCCTAAGGATAGTTCCATCATTGGAACAAAATGGGTGTTCAAAAAAAATCTTGATGAGCATGGGACAATTACTCAAAACAAAGCGAGGTTAGTGGCTCAAGGGTACAATCAACAAGAGGGGATCGACTACGAAGAAACTTATGCTCCAAATAAGAAGACTAGAATCTATCCAGATCTTGTTAGCATTCACGTTACAAGAAAATTCAAGCTTTATCAAATGGATGTAAAGAGTGCGTTTTTAATGGATACATCAATGAAGAAGTATATGTCAAACAAACCTCCTGGATTCGAATATGAGAAATATCCCAATCATGTTTTTAAGCTGAAGAAAGCTCTTTATGGTCTCAAACAAGCTCCAAGGGCTTGGTACGAAAGGTTGAGTAAGTATCTTATTTCAAGTGGTTTTACTAGAGGTAAAATAGATTCAAAATTATTTATTAAACATAAAATACAAGAAATAATTATTGTTCAAATATATGTAGATGATATAATATTTGGTGCTACTAATGATTTTCTTTGTGAGTGGTTTTCAAAGTGTATGCATAAGGAATTTGATATGAGCTTAATGGGAGAGCTAAATTACTTTTTGGGACTTCAAATCAAGCAAACAAGAGAAGGGATCTATATTCATCAAACTAAGTACACAAAAGAGCTTCTTAAGAGATTTGGTTTTGAAGGAACAAATTCAAAGGCTACACCAATGAGCACGTCAATAAAGCTCACATCAGATGATAAAGGTATAGATGTAGAGGTAACTAAATATCGAGGTATGATTGGTTCTTTATTATATTTAACTGCATCTAGACCTGATATAATGTATACATTGTATGTCTTTGTGCTTTCGATTTCAATCTAAACCCAAAGAATCCCACTTTGCAAGCGCTTAAAAGAATTTTAAATATTTAAGTGGTACTTTAAATTTAGGATTATTTTACCCTATATGTAATCATTTTGATCTAATGGGTTATTCAGATGTCGACTATGCAGGATTTCAAATTAATAAAAAAAGCACAAGTGGTGCGTGTACATTTTTTGGGACATAGTCTTGTTTCGTGGGCATAGTAAAAGCAAACTTTAGTTGCTTTATCAACTACTTGGGTGAATATTTAGTCTGCAGGAAGTTGTTGCTCTCAAATATTATGGATGAGACAAACATTATGTGATTTTGATATTATCTCGCAATAATGTGCCTATATATTGTGATAATTCTAAAGCTATCGACATATCAAAGAATCTCTTTTGCATTCACGCACAAAACATATAGAGGTCGACATCATTTTTAAGGGATAATGTTTCAAAAGGGTTAGTCAAATTGGTTTTTATTCCTACCGAAAAACAATTAGTCGATATTTTACTAAACCCTCGAGTGAGGAAAGATTTTGTATGTTAAGGAGAGAACTTGAATGTGTGCGTGGTATAATTATGATTTACGTGCTTAAAAGTATATTTCATGCAAATATATTTGTTAGACATTCCTTATCCGGATAGATACACGGTTTTATTAGAAATCATAATTATCGCGGATATCAATTAAGAAGGAAACGTAAGGACTTCCACCTTGAAACTCTAACCACAAATTTAATGCACTTTTTTTTGAAACTTGAAAAGACACACGCTTTTCGGTGATGGACTCTTGAATAGTTTTTACTTTATATCTTCAGACTTCATCATTAGTTAGATCTTACGTCTTCATCTTTTTCTTTGTTTCACTCACAACATTCATCACACCATGAAAACTAGAGCAAGTAAGCAATCTGCTGGAAAATCAACCGACGAAGGTGCTTCGTTACCTAGAGTTACAAGAACAAAGTTGAAGTCCAAGCGCCTACAAAAGAAATCCTCTATGCAAGTGTTGTCTAATGCTAAAACTCTGTCCTACGACTCGGATTCCAGTTTTTCTTTCATGAAAACCTCCGAAGTCGATCTGTCTCCTCAGGGAAATCGAAGCAACCAGTAGATGAAGAGAAATTTTTCTCACAGCCAGAATCTCCTTCTAATCTGGTAAATCTGTTTTCATCTTCTTTTGATTTACAAGAGAATTTCTTTAGAGGTCCTAGTTTTGAAGCACGTTTTAAAAACTCCATTGCTACAAAACAATTTGTCTATGAAAAATCTTTGGATCTCTTCTATCTCAAACACTCCATTTTGGAAAAACTTTTCACCGAGTGCAACATTTTTTCTATGTTGTTTCCTCCTACTGTTGCTTATCCTCGGTTGGTCCAACAATTCTACACTAATCTTGAGTGTAATGGAGACTGTTTTACTACATTTGTCAAGGGTAAATCTTTATAGATTTTGGAAGTATTCTGGGTGTTTCTTCTACTGGACCATGTCCTTTTACTCTCAAAGGAGCGGCCAATATTCCTTTTCATCCTTTAGAACAGCTTCATATAGTCATGAATGACTATTCTATTTCCTCTTTGTCTCTTCCAAAAACTGTCAGTGTATATCCTAATGCATGTGTGTTGCATAAGTTGGTTCTTGATAATCTGCTTCCCCACTTCTGGGGGTCTGATTTTACTTATCGTGATTTGGTTGTCGAGCTATAATTCTCAAAGGAAAGGTTTTTAATTTATCTCAAATGATGTTATCTCATATGCAAAGTTGCATTCGTCAAAGCAAGAAATGTCTTCCTTACGGTAAATTTTTAATAAAACTTTTTCAACATTTTAAGATTTCTTTTGATGATGAAATTTCTGTCACAAATCATGAGCTTATTGACACTGCCAATTTGACAAAATCACACATCACTTTTCATGCTGGTGAATTCGTACGTCTTCTGCCTGATTCTCCTGTTACTCCTCCTCCTGTTTCTCATCCTCCTGAATCATCTTCTTCTTCTTTGTCCAATTCCAATGGATCTGATGTTATGAATGTCTTGATTGAAATTTTGCAAAATCAAACTTCTTTGAAAGACGAGTTAGTTGAAATCAGAAATCGTCTTGTGTGTCTTGAGAAAGGGAAGTTACCTATGGATGCACCTGAGATCAATAAACTATATCATCGGGTGGAAGATGAGTTTATTGATCTTCAAGTGGGTTTTGAGATTCAGACGATGGCTATGGTTGAAGCACTTCAACGAAAATTCAATCGGAACACGTGTCGCTTAAGTCAAGAGGTTAAATTTATCGTTATCAACTTGGGGAGCTTGCAGATTTTATGGCCACCAGTGTTCAATGCTATCGGTCGGAGTTTTCATGTTCCAACAATGTATTCTCCCATCCCGAATGGCCAATGAACAATCGGATGGTCAATACAAGGGTGACTTTCTTCGGATATGGAGCTTCCTCCTGCGATCTTTATTCCTTGCCCACCTCGACCGCCAACGATTACACTTTGAAGAACGCCTCTCATCGCCTTCGCCATCGCCCATACTTTACCACTCAAGCTAACAACATCGAGCTAATCTCGAGGAGATTGATTAAGGTCTTCTCTTTTTGCATGATGCCAAAGGGGGAGAATTTCTAAGAATTTCATGTTCTGTTTTTAGTTTGTTTTAAGACTATGGTTTTTGATAGGCATGATTGCAGGGATGTTAATTGCATGGATTGCATGGATGTTAAGACTATTTATAATTTTGCTGCATGCTTTAAACCGATTTTGTTGCGGCATTTTAAGAATTGATGGTTTAATACTAACACGCAGTGTTTATAAATTTCTCCTGAAATGTGCATGAATTTAGGGGAGTTTTATTTATATATGTTGTCATCATCAAAAGGGGAGAATGTTGATTAATTCATGTTCTAGCCTAAATGTTTTCATGATGATTTACTCACAAGATTAAAATTGTGTATTATGGATTTCGTGAAAAATTATCTCACTAAGTGTATGTTGGATTATTCAAAGAGAATGAAGATGTTTTGAGTCCTAAGAAAATTATGTAAGGTCATTGCAAATATCTAATTTTTCAATTCAAGGCACTAGAACATTAGGACATCATGTATGCATTAAATTATGAATTAATTTTTTTGTGCATATTTTATATATGTCATTCATCGCTATTTACTAACAAGAAAATTGTCAAGATGCATGCGTAAGATTAGTGTCCCAATAATATATTATGCATGTGTAGGATTAGTTGAATATAATTTGCTTTCTATTTATTACGGATTGGTTGTATAAATGGCGAGAGTGGATTTTGATTAGAAGTCTAATAGTCGCATGTTGCAATTTGATAGTCGTATGTGGCGCAGAGAGGACTTTAATTGGCACATACCTTGAAAGAAGGAAGTCATGATTATCTTTAAGAAGTTGGAATGTGTTCACATTATCATGATAAGTGACGACGCTTGAAAGTTATCAAGTATCGGTCGACTTTAATCTCTATCATAAATCATAAATTGCTATAGACCTAGTTCTATTTGACTTGGTCTCTATTATCTTTGAGATAGTCCAATATTTATCCAAACATTTATTTGTTATGTTTGTTTTTTTTTTAACCACAGAAAATTATTAAAGTTGCTCTTCTTATTCTACAACGTAATTTTGTTTTGGCAACGGTAATATTTGTTTGGTTTATATAAAGAACCGAGATCGCCTCTATATACACAACAACACTCGATTTAATATCTTGCACTTATATACTTTGAAAGCTACTTTGTTTCCGGTGCAAAATTTTGAGCTGCTGATTCATTGATATATTCAGTCAATTTGCGTGGGCATTAAATTGGTAATATCTTTTACCATTTCTATTTGATCATTGCATTCATTAGTCGAGCCTTGCATTGTTAAATTGTTTATTTGCTTTGATCATTAGACCTCTATCATTGTAATCTTATTTGTTTTTAGACTAAGTGTTGTCTAAAGGTTTTTTTAATCTGGGTGGATTAAGGGTTGTTTACAAACAGGTTCAAGGAAGCTTAGGAGCTTAAGGGGTGCATTGGTGCACAAGGAGCAAGTGAGCTCAAGTGAATTATTATAATTCAATTTGATTGAATCTGTTTTGTAACAAGGGTTATTTTTAAAGAAATAAAAGTGAGTCTCCAATACTAGTTGGTATTGGACGTGGAGTAGGTTATTATATAGAGGGTAATAACCGAACCACGTAAAAAATCTTGGTGTTATTTACTATTACTTGCTCTATCTATATATCTCACAAGTTAATTGATTTTAATTATCTGTTTTCACAAAATATTTTATTTAGCTTACAAAAACACCAAGATATTTTCTTAAACAAAAATTTAATTCTAGTGAGACCATATTCATTCAAAGAAGTCAGTATTCACAAATATAGTTGACTACATTCCGCAATTTGATTTAAATTTTTTAATTGGTCATAGTTTGTATCCACACTTATTCAACCCCCCTTCTAAGTGTGCCTTATCCGAATTTCACTTTGTGGTAGATGTGAACGTTTGTCTAAATTTGAATGTAATACTTTTGTAATAAGAAATTCTTTATGAAGAATCATGTAATCGAACCTTTATATATATATATATATATATATATATATATATATATATGATATCATCCTTTATTTCCGCAATCGTGTTTCCTTTACATAGATAGATGTAGATAGAACTTTTTATTTATTTTAAGATCCTTAGGAACTATACATGTGAGTGAGGGTATTGGCAATATTGACTGTTCATGTTGTTGTTGATAGATAGGTACTATCGATACGATAGGGTAATCCGCAAAATATAGACTATACATATGAGTGAGGGTATTAGTAATATAGACTGTTCATGTTATTACTAGTACTCTGGATTTCAGATAGATAGATATTATTCGTAGGTACAGTCTATACATCCAAGTGAGGGTATCCAAACACAGAAATAGTTCTATATTGAATTATTATCTGTTATGGGATACTGTGAACCTTGGATCTATGGGAATTATATTTTGTTACATATGTATAGTAGTTCAATTAGATATAAGCATCAAAACGGATACTGTGGGTGTATAGATTTGGATGCGTAATATTAATTAATTAATTGTGAACACCAGATCAGATACCGTGGGAGTATAGATCTTGGGGCGTAACACAAATCCTCAGTTGAGACACCGCGAAGGCTCGGTGATTTCCAGACCGTTATAAACTACTGTGCAATTAGGCACTGAGGGAAGTCGGTGATGGTTAACCTTCACAACACTGCCATTTGAGTGAGTATTGTGAAGATGTTGTGAAAGCAAGCAGTTAAAACGCTATCCCCAGAGGAGCTATTAGCATCAACCTAGTGGAAAGTCAGAGCGATGGTAATAATGCCAGCGTAATGGCAAGAAACATCCATTGGTTACAACCCAGCCAAGCCATCATCTGGATAAAAAATTAACAATCCTTGAGAGTCACTCCCAAAAGAGAAGAACATCTTCGGTTGAAAGCACTTCCAAAATTACAAGGACATTGGTGACAACTCCAATGTCAACATCCGATGGTCTCAACCATTGGAAATTCTCCACTGTAGGGCTCTTGAAAATATCTCTACAACTTGTCATCAAATCAGGCTCAGATAGTATTGATGGACATTTCAAACCGTTGGTGATAACCCCATCATAGCATCGGGAGATCCGATGATCAAATCTTTGTAGACTACCGTTCGATTAGACATCAAAACAGTTTAATGGAGCCATCATTGATAACTCCATCCCCTAATAGAAACGGCGGGAGTAGGCAGTTATCGCACCCCATTAGAAATCATTCCAACAACAACAACATTCAACATAACATCGCATCATGGGGCATTGCATTGCATCACTTTAATCTTATAATATTACAAGTGTCTAGTAGACTTTATCCTATACATGGCATTGTATTACATAAACATGATAAAGAGGGGCATCTGTAGACATTTAAAATTTTACATTCCTGTTACTAACCATGCAGGAGGGCATAATCATCTTCCAGAGACAACCCTAGAAGTCAGACCAAATTTTTAATCCCGGAGATAACTCCAGGAGATCCAAGTTCCAGCCCTAGAAATAACCCTGGAAGATTTAGTTCTAACCCTAGAGATAGCTCCAGGAGATCAGTTTCTAGTCCTAGAGATAACCCCCAGAGATTCAGTCCATGTCTTGGAGATAACCCCAAGAGATCCAGCTCCAACCCCGGAGATAACACCGGGAGTTCAAGTTTCCAGTCTCGGAGATAATCCTGGGAGAGTCATTTGCAACCCTAGAGATAATATTAGGGGATCCAGTTCAAAGCCCGAAGTCAGCCTCGGGAGGTCAAACCAACCTCAGAGATAACCCTAACGACTGTCAAAGTCAACAACAGGCCAATCTCCGAGATAACCCTGAGAAAAGACTGCAACAACTGCACCAAAGCTGGAGATAACCCCGGGAGGGGAAAATGGTCATTTTTCCACCTCAACTTCATCTCAACAAATTTCAACTCAAACTACAGTAAAATATGTCCCACAAGAACCATAACTTAAATCCCGAGTGACAACTACACAAGACAACTCAATGGATAGACTGCGAAGACTTGGAGATCTAGTCATGGGCTTCCAGCTTCAGAAAATGTCTAATCCCATGTCATTGTGTAACTCTCATCAATGGATTTCTGAAAAGGTACATCAGGCCTCCATCGGATGCTCGGATTGAAAGTTATAAAGGTTCGGGCAAAAAGCGCTTCGCCCGAGTGGACGTACTTCGAGATAACAGAACTTGCAAATCTCGGGGCAGCCTGCATAGCCACAGGTATACCCGCGGCTACTGCGGGTGGACCCAGGGCATATTTGGTCTATAAATAGACCCCCCCCATCAACCATTTGAAATAAAAATGAAGAAAAGAGAGAAAACTCTGTCTATTTCAGCCTTTAACCTCTTCTAAAGTGCTCCAAACTTTGTGATTTTTCTTTTTAAACACTTGTAAGCTTGTGTTCTACAACATACTAAAATTTAACTGCTGGAAAACAAGTTTTTAAGCCCCAAAAGCTATCTGAAGTCCTCTTGGTAGCCCACTGTAAGATTTTTTAGATTTTTAAGCTGTCTACTTCATATATATATATATATATATATATATATATATATATATATATATATATATATATGTATATATATCGAGAATCTCACCGAGTAGTTACGCCCGGATTGTCGATCCGTAGTTTTTTCCTTCTTATATATATATATATATATATATATATTCTTTTCCTGTCTGGCCTTGAGTTCACTTCGTGGCCATTTTCCACTTTTATATATATATTTACTTTTCTGTCTGGCACAGAGTTCACTTACGTGTCCTTTTATTGCTTATATATATATATATATATATATATATATATATATATATATATATATTACACTCAAAATCCTTTACGGATTCCAAATTAAGTAGTAGTCGATCTTTATATATATATATATATATATATATATATATATATATATCCACTTTAACTTCTTTTGTAATGTAGATGTTTAATATTTTAGCCTATGGACTAGATTTATTTAAATATAGCTATTTCTAACTTTAACCGGTTCAAAAGTGACTAAATTGGAGCTGTTGAAGCTAGAATGGCTTAGATTTATTTCAATCTAGTTTTCTTTCTAGCTTTTGTATATATTAATCTATCATGTGAGCCTAGGATCCATGAGATCGAAGATTCAGCTTGTGAATCTAGGTCCAGTTCCCACGATGGACACTTTTCAGCTGCAGTCAATTTGTAAATTATCTACAGTGTCTGGTGATCCTTGGATGGCTCTCATGCCCATAAGGATTTTGGCACTGCTATGTATCTTATTTTCTCGAAGATGCTTCGCATCTCAAAAATAAAATCAATACAAACGAATACAGAATAAAATGGAAGTATCAAAGTTCTCAATTATTATTAAGCATAAGGGTTTGAAAACCTATTTTTCAAAACATCACTGCTATATCTTGTTAAAATTAAATCTTTATATATGTTAAACCCTTTTTATATAGGTTCAAACGAGGCATAGCACTACTTCAAGATAATTACACATAAGCCCAATACACACATAGAGACATGCAGATAATTAGGTTAATAAAAATTATGGTAACCGTGTTTTCACGGAAGTCGGGGGGTGCTTAACACCTTAACCCCGCTTAATCAAGCCCCCGAACTCAATGAATCTTAGTTTCCAAGGACTATTAAACAGTGTCCAACCATTAGGCATTTGTGTAAACCTTTTCAAAATTGGTTAACTTGATAAAACCATTTCAAAACTACCAACTAGCGACTCTAATTTTCAAATCGTAAACATTCACATGTCGGACCTTTTCAAACTCACTTTTTCAAATAAAACTCAATTAAATGAGAACAAAAAGGGTAAGAATTAAAAGGGACACAAATTTTCCCAGCGTCGACACCAATGGTTTACATGTAGATCCGAAGTTTGGTATCTGAATTCAGGATTTTAGGCCCTTTCCGCTCAATCGTGTAGCACCTTTTTTCCTGATTTGACCTTTCAGCTTCTAAGAACTCCATTGTAACTTAAATTGGATTAATATAGAGGTGGTGGGGACCACCCTGGGTATTCACAGGTAGACCTACAGCTACCTGTGGGTATATTTACTTCTTCTTCTCTTTCACAAGTCATTTTTAAGTTGAACCACTTAGGAAATCCAAAATTTCTTCTTCAGATCTACTGAGTTCGGGCTAATTTTTACAAAATCCATCACCATAAAAATGTTCTGCACTACTCGTGTAACGTTTACATGTTTTCTTTTCAAGTTTTGACCATTAGAATGATAGATTTCATATAGAATGCTTCTAAACACAAAGTAGTGAATATGCATGCTCATATGACTTGATAAAAATTATTCAACTTAGTAAATGTTAATATTTTACCATGCTGAATGTATTGATGTGAAAAAATTAACTTTTGAGACAGTCATATGGCACCCTTTTTATACTATTTTATTCATCCTATTTGAGGACAAATGAGCAAAGGTTTTCAAATAAAGCACACTAGGGAATTTGGCTGCTATGGTGGATTTAATTCTGATGTTTTTCAAGCATATGAGGTATTCATGATTTTGGGTTGGTGTGCTACTGAATGGCCACCTAGTCATGCTTATGTGTACGTGGACAGTCCATTTTACAAAGGAGACTCTGGCAAAAGTTTTTCACGAGTCTGGGCATTTAATGAATATACAATTTTAACTCCACTATAGATGTATGTTAACACAACGGATGTATTAGGAATTAGATTATGCATGAAGCAATGATTTGAATTTAATGAGCTTCAAGTTTAGAACTTACCTCACCCTTTCTGAGGTGATTTGGAGACTTTTGTCCATATAATGGACCCAAACCAGCCAAGTAGCTCTTGTAGAGCTTCTGCAGGTGTGAGGAGGAGAGCATATTATGTTCCCTAGTTCGAAAACCTCGCCGGTTGACTGAATCAGTTATTCATCCTATCCAGGTTGAGAGGCCGGATGTCGTGGACGAGGAGGAGGATGTTCTTATTGTGGATCTTGCTCCTTCTTCTTCTATTCCCTGCCGCAAACTTCTAGGTATTAGCGTAACGATTCCAGATCTTCTTGATGATTTGAGTCGTTACCCCTCAATCTATCTTCATGCGAACGAGGTAATAGTCGTTTCCATCTTTCTTTTCCCACTTTTGGGGCAAGGGTTTTGATATTTGATTTTCATTTTGTTGCAGGTTCCTAGCTTTACTTAGCGCGGGGGGAACTGGTTTAGCATTCACCCTCTATACCAGACCCTCCATTAAGAGTACCGGGAGATCGTCCATTCATGGGGCTTTGAGGATTTCTTTTCCATCCCCCCCCTCGGTCATTGCCCCTGGGGTTATCTGAGGGCTATGTGTTAGCGTTGGTTCCACCCGACCCAGTCTCTCCATTTGTTGGATTGCGAGGTGATGATGACACCGATGGATTGGCGATTCATCACTGGATTAGAGTTTACCGGGCCGCCATAGTCTTTGGTGGCTAACATTGTAATAACCCAATATTTTCGATATAATTAAATAAGAAATTTTGCATATAATTTTTTAAAAAAAATTAAAGGTGAGAATATGTGCAAGGTAAAGTGTATGTATTTATTTATTACATGAATAATTGTAAATAAATTTTTTTAAAGAATTATTGATCATTATAAATTATATTCTTATAATAAATTAGTTTTGTGATAAAAATATTTAATTATTTATTTTTATGAAAATATGAATATTGTATTATTTAAATAATATATGATATGATAATTACAAAATTTATAATAACTATTTTCTTATATGAATTTATTCAAATTAGTTAAGTTAATTATTTTAACTTAATTAATAATGGTATATATGATGTAAAGTTGCATATGAATTCAAAACCCAAATTCTAGATTTTGAATAAGGAATGAGAATAATAATATTATATTAGTTATATTTCCGTGCTATAAATTTATACTGTATGTGTAGACTGATAATGGTTGGTCAATTATAGTATATCATGTCAAAACCCTAGCATTACTTTGATAAACTCTAATTTGAAACTCAAATTAGAGTTCAAGACTGTATGTAATTGCGTTAAGGTGATTAATGACGAGTGTTATTGATTATAATCTTAATTAGCAAAAACCCTAATTATTAGAAACCTAATTAGTAACTAGAAACCCTAATTTTCAAATTAGGAACCTTAATTTGCTAATTGAAAACCCTAATAGCTAATTTAGCAATCTTAATTATAATTTATAAATCTTAAACCTAATTTACATGTTCTATGTAATTAGAAAACATAATATGGTTAAGAAACCCTAATTTTCATTTTTTTAGAAACTAAAATTTGTACATTTTTAGCCCTAATTAGAAATCCTACAAAATCAATATACAAAACCTTAGGATTAAACCCTAAGGGTTAGACAAGATTGTCAAGAATGCCATTAAAATTATGATCAAATTGTCTAAACTACCCTTTTTCATATTTTTTATTAGATTGCTTGCCAAAATTGCCAAATGGAAAGAGAGAAAAATTCATTTTTAAGCCTCCTTTTTGACCAACTACTCAACCAAACTCTCTCAACCCTAGACCCATGAATTATAATAGTAGACCAGTCCTAAATCAATTTCATATCACTACCATAACATATCAAGAAGCCAGATTCAAGCATTGTTCAAGTTAGGTATAAACCCTAAACTCAAATCTAATCTTTAAAGCCATATTAGATGTTAAGTTTTTTTGTTCAAACATGTTGTATGTAGTGTAAATAGATGATCTAGGTTTCTATATAGTGAATCCATAACATCTAGATGCACAAAATTAAAGATTTCAAAATTTTGGAAATTTTTTAAAATATGTCTGACATTTGAATGCCAGACTTTATAGATCTTTGTATGTTTATGATTTTGTTTGTTTAAATGTTTGAATTTTAGTATGCTATGAGAACTTTGATCTGGAACTGGAATCAAGGTCAGATCATCTGTAGATTTCAAGTTATAGATGGTCAAACTCAGTTGACCGAGCATGACTGAGCAATTTTGGGTAACCCAGAAACTGCCCAGATCATGTCTGACAAGGTTTTCTAACGCCTTGATCTGTCACGTGTTAGAAGATTTGATGATGTTGTTATAACTAAGTTGTAGCTTGCTAGTTAGATTATAGATCCATGCTTTTATATTACTTAAACAATCAACAGATTGTAAGTAGTGGATGGTCAAAGTAGCCTACTCGACCCTGACTTTGAGTTTTTGGAAATTACAGAAACCGATTGAACAAGCCCTCTGACAGGGTTTGACCGGATTAAATCTAGAAACTGTGATGTACTTGAACTGATTTGTTGATGCATATGTGTTCCTTGCCATGTGTACTACATTCTTGGACCATAAGAACAACATGTTAATGACCAGAACTCCAAGATTTTTGAGCCTCTAAATGGACCATAGAAGCTATCTGGGATTCTAGGTAACCCAGAAAGCTCTGACAGTGAGTTTGAAGGGCCAGATCTCCTTGTTGTGATGTTGTATGACTTAAATGATGGTTAGATCTTGTAGTACTACAACAGTACTACAATATCAGTTTCTTAGTTAGCCCAAAACATGCTTAGGCTGAGAATTAAGAGTGGTCAAAGTGAGACCCTTGAACACTGGTTGTCAGTGTTTTTGAGCTCAAGGACACCAACAGCGACAGAAAGCGTCGCTAAAGCCTTTAGCGACGGATTTAATAATTTTAGTTTTCTAATTTTTGAAAAATGCTTTAATAATAGAAATTTATTTCTGAAAATTAAAAAAAATAATTTTAAAAATTATTTGAAGTTATAAAAAATTAAATTTTAATAATTTGACATATTTTTCAATAAAATTAATATTTATTTAAATATTAATAATATTTAATAAATGTATTAAATAAATTAATTAAAAATTATTTTATTATATTAAAAATCATTTTAAATGATAATAAAATATTTACAAATATTTTAAGTTATAAAACATAAATTTTAATATTTTAATACAAATTACATTAATAATTTAATTTTAACGATATTAGATTTATTTAATAATTATATTAAATAAATAGTTTAAAATAGTTTTATTAATTTAAAAATAATTTAAAATGGATATAAATGGTTTAAAAATATTTAAAGTTATAATAAATGACTTTTAATATTTTGATTAATAATGCATTAATATTTTAATATTAATGGCAATTATTTAAAATGATTTTAATTATTTTAAAAATCATTTAAGGGTAATATTAACACTTTAAAAGTATTTTGTGTTATTATAAATAACTTTAATATTTTGGTAATGGTTTCATTAATATTTTAATATTATTTAAATATTAATGATAATAGAATTATTTAATATTTAAATAATTTAATAATGATTTTTAGTGTTTGAAAATAATGATAAATTATAATAATTATTTAAAATTATTTTAAGTCATTTAAAATAATATGACTAATATTTAAATTATCTAAGTGAATATTGAACTACAGTGTGAGACCCCAAATTTTATGAAATAAAAGTATTCAATTTTCTTATAATTATTCTATTTAGTAAATGGTTAAATTGATAAAAGATTAAAGTTAAGAGTGATATGTGAAAAATTTTCAAAGTAAGTAAATTGTCATAAAATAATCAGTGATAAAGTATATTAATACGTGTGGTTGAACAGTAACACATGGTATTGTACCGTATCTTTTATTATTGATGCTTACGTGAGAAGTCACTTAGTTTTATTCAATTATTGTCACAATATTTTATATAATTAAATCAATAATTGAGACGACAAAGTTATTCATATTATTATTTGTAATATTGATGATGTCTAGAAAGTTCTATCCAGGAAAGGGGTTAGATTATTTAATTGCATGCCAATAGGGAGAAATCCTTATCGGAAAGCCCCCTCTTTCTTGGGAACAATCTGATTGTTAATATTGTGAGTTATAATATTAATGATGAATGTTATTAAAAATTGAATTTGAGTTCGGAGTTGAATTTGGAGTCGCGGACGTGATATTTGAGTCCAAAACGATGAAATTAGTAAAATTAGACTATAAACACAAAATTTACCGGGGTTGACTTTTTGGTCAAAAAGTCAACAGTTGACTTTTTTGAAAAAAGTCAAACTTTAAAATTTCAAAAATGAAATTGATGATAAAAATATTTCCATTGTGTTGGGATTGTTAGTGTTAGTGGAAATCAACAGTTATTTTGATAATAATTGATGTCTGGAGGTTATATTGACCAATCGGGTAATTAATCGGATAAATGAGCAATTAATTGCTATTAATTTTCATGCTTATAACTATTTGGTCACATGTGTGTACTATTGATTCACATGCATGTACTATTAGGGGAGGTGGTGCAAGATTGATAATACTTGCATGACTAAATTAAAAATAGAGGTATAGATGAAGGTACTATACTGTAATTATTTTTTTCACATGTATAGAACTATTGAGTCACATGATTGTACTATTGACTCACATGATATACTATTAGGGGAGGTGGTGAAATTTTGATAATACTTGTAGGACTAAATTAAAAATGAAGGAAAAGATGAAGGTATTATACTCTAATATTGCGAGCCCCAAAATGTGCAATTATCGAAACTATATTTTCTTATAAATAGAAGCTCGTTCTTCCTTCATTCTCACCAATTCACTAAGACTCACAAGAGCAATTATAGAGAGAGAAGCTATAGAGAGAAAAGAAGAAGAGTAATCTGCTATTTCACTACTCCAGTATCCAGTCTTCTTCTGAGGTAAGGGGTATTATTTATTTCATATTCTGAAGAGATATTATTTTTTGTATTCGTATGAATATTATTTTCTTTCAATATTCGTAAGGAATATCATTCTGGCATGTAGTATTGATCAATACAGGGCATAACGAGCTAATCACCCCTGTGCCCGTAAGTTATGACGGTTTGCAGATGAAGTTCTATTTAACCTTTTCAAAAATTAAAAACAATGTTCATAGTCTGTCGACTACTCTTCATTAATAGTCAGTACGTAGTTTCAAAATTTTGAAATAAACTTGATATGTTGTTTATGGTTACTTCAGCTTACTTCATAACTGTTGATTCGTTGTAGAAGTGCCCTTCACAGAAAATATTTAATTCTTTCAGCTAAATTTTATTGACTGTTATTACTTGTTGGGCAATCAAATGCTCATTCTTGCTTAATTTAAATTTTTTCAGTTAAGTGTGACCAACCTGAAGGCTCTGCCAAGAACAAAGGGAAATGAAAGCTAACAGAATAAGTTTGTTGTATCTAATGTAATAACTAGACTTTATTAAGATGATAATATTTATTATCTATCATGTAATAAATGTTTTAAAGGTCGCGTACCTGGGATTTAGACAACTCTGATATGTAAATTAAGTTTGATAATTATATTATTATTATTATTCCGCTCAAAGAAATGATATCGTGAAGCACCGAGTTCGGGTTTCAAGTACTTGAATTTTGGGGTGTCATAGACATTTCCTCGACTGCCGTTCGATCCCTTTTGGGAGTTCTGGCCACAGCCCTCAAGGGTCGAACTGTTTGTTCTGGTCACTTGAGTGTAGATGCCATGAATGGGGATCTGATAGGGCCTTTGCCCGATGATCCGAGGGTTAGAGATCGTATTCTTTGGTGATTATTCCTGATCATCATCAGGGGTTGTTTCCTAGCGGACAACTCCTTGACGGTCTCTATAAGACCCCAAATTTTATGAATAAAAATTAATTTTTTTTGAAATATGTTTTTTAGTATTAAAGTGTGGATTTGATATAATGTTATAGTTGTGGGTAATATTTACAAATTTTGCAAAGTATGCAAGTTATTATAAAATATTCGATTGGTCGGGGAATATTCGTTTTAACAAGGAATATTCGTATGACGGCACAATCATTTGTGGACCCCAAAAGTCATCTTTGGCTTACATGCATAAATGGACGTTTGATTGGTATGATTATGACCAGAGATCATTCGGTATAATCATGGCTCGTAATGTTATAAATGATGTGGTAAAAGTCCTCATTGGCCCGTAGTGCATTGATGAACAGTTGTTGGTATGATTATGACCAGGGATTATTCGATATAATCATGACCATTGATGATTACATGAATATCCTTGGCCTGTGGTGCAAGGATGTTTCGATGATGTGGTTTATTTATTAAGCTGAGTCTCAGCGATAAAGTGGATGAAAAACATTTTAAATCATAGAAGATAGTAGATATCATGTGAGACCCCAAATTTTATGAAATGAAAGTATTCAATTTTCTTATTATTATTTTATTTAGTAAATTGTTAAATTGAGAAAGGGTTAAAGTTAATGGTGATATTTGAAAATTTTACAAAGTAAGTAAGTTGTTATTCGTTTGGTCGGGGAATATTCTTTTTGTCGGGGAATATTCGTATGACAGCACAATCATTGGTTGACCCCACTATGGAAGTATTGTCGTAGTTAGAAAATGACAGAATTATCTTTTTATAAACATAACGGTGAAAGTGTTACTGATTAAAAGCTGTTGAACTACCCGGTAGTAAAAAATGCGATGTCTGGCATGGTTGCATAGTAGTAGCTACAATGGTATTGATTATTGATGCTTACGTAAGAAGTCACTCAGTTATACTCAATTATTGCTACAGTAATTACTGCATCATATCTCTCATGCATATTATTGATTCAATTATTGTCATAGTATCATCTGCATTATATATTATTAAATCAATAATTGAGAAGACAAAGTTATTTATATTATTATTTGCAATATTGACAATGTCTAGAAGTTCTGTCAAGGAGAGGTTTTGTCACCTAATTGCGCTAATAAGGAAAAATCCTTATCGAAAAGCCCCCTTTTTCCTGGGAACGACCAAGTTGTTAAATATTATGAATTATAATATTAATGATGAATAAGTTCGTGTTGATTAAAGATGAAATTGATAGTTCCATTGTGTTGGAATTATTAGTGTTAGTGAAAATTGACATTTATTTCGATAATAATTGATGTCTGGAGGTTATATTGACCAATCAGGTAATTAACCGGATAAATGAGCAATTAATTACTATTAATTCACATGCTTATAATTATGTGTTCACATGTGTGTACCATTGATTCACATGATTTACTATTAGGGGAGTTGGTGCAAGTTTGATAATACTTGCATGACTAAGTTAAAAATGGAGGTATAGTTGAAGGTAATATACTATAATTAACATTTTCACATGTTTAGAACTATTGAGTCACATGATTTACTATTGATTCACATGATTTACTATTAGGGGAGGTGGTTCATGTTTGATAATACTTGCATGACTAAATTAAAAATGAAGGAAAAGATGAGGGTATTATACTGTAATATTTCGAGCCCCAAAATGTGCAATTATGGAAACTATATTTTCCTATAAATAGAAGTTCATTCCTTCATTATTTTTCACTAATTCACTAAGTCTCACAAGAGCAATTATTATAGAAAATATATAGAGAGAAAGCTATAGAGAAAAGAATAAGTGAAGTCTCGCTACTTCACTTATTCCAATATCCATCTTTTCTTCGAGGTAAGGGATATTATTATTATAGTAAGGGGTATTATTCTTTCATATTCATGAAGAGAGTTATTTTCTTTCAATACTCGTAAGGGTTGTTGTTCCATTCTTTACTATTATGTTGGAATAACCTGTCTATGCGAAGTACCGCATACATGGTGAAATTCTTACATTATTCCATTCTTTATTATTACATTGGAATAACTCGTCTGCATGCGATCTATCGCATGCCCGATGAATTCTGTTGTTATTCCATTCTTTATTATTCTCATTGGAATATCCCGCATGCGGATTCTTACGACGACACAGTTCCATTCTTTATTATTCTATTGGAATATCCTGTCTGCGTATGGATTACGCATGACCGGTTCTCTTTCTTTATTATATTGTTGGGAATAACATGTCTGTTCCATTCTTTATTATTCATCACATGCATGGTGAATTCTTCTATTCTTCTATTCTTTATTATTTTGTTTGAATAACCTGTCTATGTGGATTACCGTATGCATGGTGAATGATCCTTTGTATTTATTCCTTATTAAATTGTGGAAATGATCTGTCTACGTGGATTACCGCATGGCGGGTGAAAATCCATTTGCAGTTTCGTAAAATCTATTATACTCGTATGAGATATCATTTCTTTTGTACTCGTCATGGAATATCATTTTCTTTGGTATTTTTTTATGAGTTACTATTCACAGATTACTATTCATCTGGTTACTATTCACTCTAGTATTATTTACTCGGGTATTCGGGACACATTTTAGGTCAGAGTACTATTCACGAGTTACTATTCATGGGTTACTATTCACCCAAATTACTATTCACCTAAATATTATTCACTCAAGTATTTGGGGTACTTTTCATGCTGGGGTACTATTCACGAGGTACTATTCCCAAAGAATTATTCATAGGGTACTATTGCGGGGTATTATTTCCCCGAAAAATATATTTCTTTTCTGTCCAAATTATTTTTGGTACATGAATATTATTCTTGAATTTTACTCTACAAAGATATATCATGTTGACAATTTGGATATTTTTAAACTCTGGATAAATTTAAAGTCTTTAATATTTATCCTTGATTTTGTTTGATTAATGCTTATATCATTGTCATCATCCTCATGCTTATATTATGATGAAAGTCATCTTTGGCTTACGTGAAAAGATGGACTATTGATTATTGGTTTTACAGTTGTATATCTTTGGCTTACATGCAAAGATAAACTGTTGATTATTGGTTTTACAGTTGTATATCTTTAGCTTACGTGCAAAGATGGACTGTTGATTATTAGTTTTAAAGTTGTATATCTTTGGCTTACGTGCAAAGATTAACTATTGATTGATGAGTATCTTTGGCTTATATGCATAGATGAACTGTTTATTTGTATGATTATGACCAGGGATCATTCGGTATAATCATGACCCGTAATGTTATAGATGATGTGGTAAAAGTCCTCATTGGCCCGTAGTGCATTGATGGACATTTATTGGTATGATTATAACCAGGGATTATTCGGTATAATCATGACCATTGATGATTACATGAATATCCTTGGCTGTAGTGCAGGGATGATTCGATGATGTGGATTATTTGTTAAGCTAAGTCTCAGCGATAAAATATTGATTATACTCTTTTAATTCGTAAAAGATAGTAGATATCATGCTCTACTTGACTCTTCCAAAATACAGTTGTATGTCTTTGGCCTGTAGTGCAAAGATAAATTGTTAATGAATATCTTTGGCCATAGTGCAAAGATGAATTTATTAATATGATTATGAGCAGGAATTGTGATTTGGTATAACCATGATTTTTGATGTTTCAGGTGAAGATAGGTGATGAAAATTATCTTCGTCCTAGGTGCGAAGAGGAATTTAGAATCACAATTATGATTATGAGTTATTCATATGATTGTGGACATGAATTGTTGATTGATGTTACAGAGATAAAACATTATTGGTAGACTTTTAACATGGAGAAGATATTAGATCTGATGCTCTATTTGACTCTTCTAATGGATTGCTCGTTCCGCTGCAACTATGGTTGAAAAGTTTTATCATCTACCATATGTTCTAAATCTCTGATTTATTATTAATGAAGGTTATTGATGATGTAAATTATCTTTAGTCACGATATTTTTTACTGGGCTAGTTGTGCTCACCCTTTTTGCTTCACAGTTCCTTTCGTGTAATAAGAGTGTAGTTTCGAATTGACGGGGATAACGAGGGGAATAGAGCGGTGGTCTATAGTAGTCATGTTGAGGTTCTCCTAAAATAGTATGGAAATAATTTTATTAAGAACTTTAGATAAGTGTGTCGTATTTTATACGTCATTTGATATTTAATTTTGGTGAACCGAATAGGGTGAGGTGAACCCAACTTTGGAAGGGTGTTTTGCCACTATCATACAAGATGTCTAATGACATACAACCTCGTGTTATCATAAGACAGGGTTGTACACATCCACTTGCTGAGTATATCTACGAGCACTACATATATGATCTTGGAGTTTGGTTGAAATATAATTTTCAATTCCAAACAGTGAAGATAGTTATATGTCAAGAGAAGACTCACCATTGGAAAGAACATGATAGTAATCTTTTCATTTTTCTTTGGGGTCTATTGGGTCAACCAAGGATAATTCTGTGGAAATATGATATCAATCATAACCTTGACGCATGGCCTCCCATTTACGAAGGTTTCCTTGAGCACTTCCCAAAGATTTTAATTTCTAAAACAGGTTTTGACTATACTTTTATATAAAGTACCATTGTAAGGTTGTGGTCGAGGAACTATGAGAGTTACATATATTTGTATTAAAACTCACAGTTTAACTGTGGTCGTATCCTGCACGATAGTTCAACAGTTGTATAAATGAAGTTTGTAAATAATTTTTATAGTGTGATATCTGGCGACTCAGAAAGGGTCGTCTGGACCTATTTTGGGGACGTCACAAATGGTATCAGAGCTTAAGGATATGGTCGCTGGCGGAGATAAGAGTCTAGAACTAGGAGGGGAGAGACGAGTTATATACTTCGCTAGTGTGTGACTTACCTAAGCTAAAATTGTTTACTTGATAAGTTGACAAATTATGATATGTCAATCAACCTTTGTTTTGAAGATATATTCTAGAATGATATCTGAAGTACAGGAGATGAGCAATGGGAAAATCATAATACAGAGGAAATAACCAGGAAGGTACAACCTAAAAAGAAAGCAAGGTATTCTCATCTCTTCGAACTACCAGGTACGTAAATATCGAGGGCAAAATTTCATAAGGAGGGGAGATTGTGAGACCCCGAATTTTATGAAATGAAAGTATTAAATTTTCATATTATTATTTTATTTAGTAAATGGTTAAATTGAGAAAGGGTTAAAGTTAAGGGTGATATTTAAAAATTTTACAAAGTAAGTAAGTTGTTATTCGTTTGGTCGGGAATATTCTTTTTTTTGGGGAATATCCGTATGATGACACACAATCATTAGTGGACCCCACATTGGAAAGTATTATCGTAGTAAGAAAATGACATAATTATTTTTTATAAAAAATAACGGCGAAAGTGTTACCGTTAAAATTGTTGAACTACCTGGTAGTAAAAAATACAATAATACGCGTGGTTGCATAGTAGCACACAGTATTGATTATTGATGCTTACGTAAGAAGTCACTCAGTTATACTCAATTATTACTACTGATGAAATTGCTACATCATATCTCTCATATTATTGATTCAATTATTGTCACGATATCATCTCATAATATATATATTATTAAATCAATAATTGAGACGACAAAGTTATTATATATTATTATTGAAATATTGACAATGTCTAGAAGTTACATCGAAGAGAGAGTTTGGTCACCTAATTGCGTGCCAATAAGGAGAAATCCTTATCGGAAAGCCCCTCTTTCCCTGGGAACGACCTGATTGTTAAATATTGTGAATTATAATATTAATGATGAATAAGTTCGTGTTGATTAAAGATGAAATTGATAGTTCCATTGTGTTGGAATTATTAGTGTTAGTGAAATTTCGATAATAATTGATGTCTGGAGGTTATATTGACCAATCGGGTAATTAACCGGATAAATGAGCAATTAATTGATATTAATTCACATGCATTATGTGTTCACATTTGTGTACTACTCATTCACATTCATTTACTATTAGGGGAGTTGGTGCAAGTTTGATAATACTTGCATGACTAAGTTAAAAATGGAGGTATAGTTGAAGGTACTATACTATAATTAATTTTTCACATGTTTAGAACTATTGAGTCACATGATTTACTATTGATTCACATGATTTACTATTAGGGGAGGTGGTGCA